>JAPVLO010000008.1:13920000-15170000 GCA_027257055.1 Cephalopachus bancanus
CATTTACATTTTTCCATGGGGTATTTCTATGGGTGCTTAATATAATATTGAATATAATAATGATAGTTAACAAAGACTGTTTACTATAGACTAGCACTGTTCTTATCACTTCACATATATTAGCTTTTAAAACCCCTAGAGCAATATTTTGAGGTTTGTATGTATTATTATCCCATTTTACAGACAAGGAAACCATTGCACAAGGAAATTACGTAACTTGGTCAGGGTCATAACAACTAATAAACAGAAAGATTCAAACCAGACAAGTTCCATTCCAAAGCTCATGTTCTCAACTACTAGAAAAATCAGCATAAGGTTACAATGATTGCACAGTGATTTGAGCCACAAAATTTAACATCAGGATCTCATTTAAAGACTGGGTGTGGTGGCTCATGCCTGTAATCCCTGCATTTGGGAAGCCAAGATGAGAGGATCATTTGAGGCTGGGAGTTCCAGACCAGTCTGGACAACAACAAGACCCCGCCTCTACAAAAAACAAAACAACTTAGCTGAGTGTGGTGGTGTGCCTTTGTAGTCCCAGCTACTTGGGAGGCTGAGGTGGGAAGATCTCTTGAACCCAGGAGTTTAAGGCTGTGGTGAGCCATGATTGCACCACTGCCCTCTACCCTGGGCAATGGAGTGAGACCCTGACTCAATAAAAAAAAAAAAGATCTATTTTAATATCAATGTTACATTATCTGATAGTTTGCTCAGACATCTAGCACATTCATTGAGTAAAATAACTGTCCAAAGCCATATAATACAAGATTATATTCATTTATGATTTCCCACTGGCTTTATTTTATGTGTAATATAAGAAGTAATTAATGAGTTATCTGGAAATTCAGTGCCTTTTAACAAAGATGAATGTTTAAAAGTACTGCAAATAAGCCGGGCTCGGTGGCTCAGGCTGTAATCCCGCACCTTGGGAGGCTGAGGTGAGTGGATTGCCAGCCCGCGGGTTCGAGACCCGCCTGGGCAACTTGGCAAGACCTCATCTCTACAATAAATCAAAAAATTAGCTGGGCATGGTAGCTCGCGCCTGTAATTCCAGCTGCTTGGAAGGCTGAGGCGGAAGGATTTACGGAGCCCCAGCAGGTCGAGGCTGCGGTGGCCGGGAGCGACCACTGCACTCCAGTCTGGGCAACAGAGTGAGACTCCAACTCAGAAAAAAAAAAAAAAAGTACTGCAAACAAAAATCTTGGGTTTTTGTTTTTTTTGTTTTTTTGAGTAGGAGTCTCATTCTGTCGCCCAGGCTGTAGTGCGGTGACACCCTCACGGCCACTGCAGCCTCAACCTGCTGGGCTCAGGCTATCCTTCTGCCTCAGCCTTCCAAGTAACTGAAACCACAGGCACATACTACCACACCCGGCTAATTTTTTTATTTATTGTAGAGATGAGGTCTCACCAAGTTGCCCTGGTTGGACTAAGGCAGTCTCCCAATGTACTGGGATTACAAGGGTGAGCCACCACACCTGGCCACAAAAATCTTCTTAAGGTCACTGTTAGGCCATACAGGAGGAATATACCTAGGCTCGTATCTCCTGTGTGCCCTACAGCAGTAAGCACCTGCCATTAAAACTTGTCTTCAGCCTCACTAATTGCTTCATTCTTTTGCCTTCTTGGGATGGTTTTTTTCCTCAGCCTTCAGGCAGCCAAATCCCCTAACCTTTCTGTCCTCTCATATTTTCTTCCCTTGGCCGCTTCTCTGACCCCCCTTTCATAAGCAAGAAGGACAGTGTGAGTAAACAAAACAAACGGATGTATGCTGTGAAAGAGCTTATGATTTCATTGTTGGAGAAAACCATCATACAAGAAATGTACAACCATGACTTGGAAGAAGAGGCATAAGGTGTTATGAGGGCATAAGATGAGCAGGTTAAAGAAGACTTCCTCACCAAGTACTGTTTGAACTGAAGGATAAGTAGGAATTAATCTAACAAAAAGAGGGATTGGAGGGCTCTGCTGACACAGGGTGTGTTTGGAGCATGAGGTGTGTTTGGAGCATGAACAGTGAGTATGAGAGATTGGCAAGGTTTCAGGAGGCTGGAGTGGAGAAACTGAAGGGGAACATTGTGTGAGATGAGGCTGCAGAGGCAGAGGGCTCTGACCATGATTGACCTTGCTGACCACAGTTAGTTTTGCCTTTATTCCAAGTGGAAAGCCAAGGGAAAGTTTGTTTCTGACATATTCACTATTGTTTTAGATGGTGTATATTGTTCACTCTTAATAACCATCATCATCAAGTGTGTCTAGAATGCTTCTAACTGTAAAGACAACACATACACACTGGTTTCTGATCTCAAAACAATGATGTCACATTATAAGTTCCTAATAGAGTAAAACTGAAATGATTCTTAGCCCAGACTGTGAAGTGTCTTAAGAATCCCAAAGTACAACCAAGTTTCTATGTTCCTGAATGACATTAGCAGTACCTTTAATCACTTTTTTTTACAGTTGATAAACCACATTGGGTGCCATTGAATTTAGAGATACTGTAGTTATTAGATTATCTGTTACAATGCAGACAAATTAGGCAATAAGTATGTTTGTTTGTTTTTTTATGTCAGAGTCTCACTCTGTCACTCAGACTGGAGTGTAGTGGCATACTTACTACCACCACAGCCTCAACCTGCTGGGCTCAGGCGATCCTTCTGCCTCAGCCTTCCAAATAACTGGAACAAGCGTGTGCCACCACACCCAGCTAATTTTTCTTGATTTATTGTAGAGACAAGGTTTCATCAAGTTGCCCAGGCTGGTCTCAAATATCTGTGCTCAGGCAGTACTCACACCTCTGCCTCCCAAAGTACTGGGATTACAGACGTGATCTACTGTGCTTGGCAAATTAAATAGTAAATATGTTTTTTTAAGATACTTTTTTTATACCATCTAAACAATTAAAGTGTAATTTATATAAAAGTATACAAGTCTTAAACATGTGACCCAAAGATTTTGTACATACATTGCCCCAAACAAGCTATGGAACATTCCTAGTATCTGGTAGGCTTCCTGGTACTTCTTCCCAGATTATGACTCTCCCCTCAAAGATAACCACTATTCTGACTTCTTTTTTTTTTTTTGGAGTTGGAGTCTTTCACTCTGCTGCCCAGGCTGGAATGCAGTGGCACGCTTACAACTACCTCAGCCTTGACCTGCTGGGCTCAGTTGCTCCTTTCATCTAAGCCTTCCAAGTAGCTGGAAGTATAGGCATGCACCACCACGCCTGGCAAATTTTTTTTATTTATTGTAGAGGTAGGGTCTCACCAAGCTGCCCAGGCTGGTCTCGAACCTGTGGGCTCAAGCAATCCTCTTACCTTAGCCTCCCACAGTACTGGGATTTTAGGCGTGATCCACCGTGCCTGGCCTATTCTGACTTCTAACATCATAAATTTGTTTTACTGTTTCTGAACTTATGTAGGTGGAATTATTCAGTATATAATCTTTTGATTTGTATTTATTTGCTCAATATTGTCTGAAATTCATTCATATTGTTGCTTACAACCTCTGGTTTTTAAAAATTTCAGTATACCTATCCATCATATGAATGTACAATTTATCATCCTTTCTACTATTGATAGCTATTATATTATTTGAGTTTTGTCTTATAGAAACAGTATCTTGCTATATTGCCCAGGCTGGACTCCTGGGCCCATGTGATCCTCCTGCCTCAGTTTCCTGAGTAGCTGGGACTACAGGCATGTGTTACTGCACCTGGCTTCATTTGTGTTTTTTTTTTTTTTTTTTTTTTGAGTTGGAGTTTCACTCTGTCGCCCAGACTGGAGTGCAGTGGCCACTCCCGGCCACCGCAGCCTCGACCTGCTGGGCTCCGGCGATCCTTCCGCCTCAGCCTTCCCAGTAGCCGGAATTACAGGCGTGCGCTACCACGCCCGCTGATTTTTTTATTTATTATAGAGATGAGGTCTCGCCTGCCCAGGCGGGTCTCGAACCCGCGGGCTCAGGCAATCCACTCACCTCAGCCTCCCAAAGGCGCGGGATTACAAGCTGAGCCACCGAGCCCGGCTTCATTTGTGTTTTGAGTGATGAAATATTCTACAAAATTAAAGATATTATCTTGTTTGGGAATTTTTTTCTTGTTTTGCCCTTTTTTCTGTTTGTAATCAAGTAGCCTATTGTTTTGTGGTGTAAAATTATCCCAGATTCTCAGGTTTCATAAGTATTATTGAACCATATGAAATTGCCATTTTATAGACCAAAATCGGTTATATTTGTTTCCAATGAACTTCCTTTCAGCCAGGGACCTTATAATTACGTGAAACCTCACCTATTCAGAGTTTGAAACACTAAGTTTAGGGAGCAGTGTCTCCCTTCTCCCCAATTCTCTTGGAACGGGAAGTACTGATGGGTTTAATGATTAGGCTAATATTACAGAGAGGTCATTGAAAGAGTTGGGAATAGAAGCCAGGAATCCTGGTATCCTTTTCTCCTGTTCTAGATACATTTTAAACTTTCATTGTGCGGGTAATTTTAGTGTATTCACCTATTTGTGAATATACTGAGTATCAATTTTTATGTAGTAATATGATTTACCCTTTTTTCTTCAGTATTGTATAGGTAATTAGGTTGGGATGCATGCTTTTCTTTTAACAACAAATTGTTTTCATTTACTCCAATATTATAGTAAAACATACTGCTGATGGCTAAAGTGTTATGTTATTAGTGACTACTTTTAATGTGAGAAAGTGATGTTAGTTTGTTTGGTTTTTGAGTTGGAGTCTCACTTTGTCGTCCAGGCTGGAATGCAGTGGCACCATCATGGTCACTGCAGCCTTGACCTGCTGAGCTCAGGCAATCCTTCTGCCTCAGCCTTCCAAGTAGCTGGAACCACAGGTGCATTTCACGATGCCTGACTAATTTTTTTTATTTGTTGTAGAGATGAGTTCTCGCTATGTTGCCCAGGCTGATCTTGGACCCGTGGGCTCAGGCAGTCCTCTCGCCTCCACCTCCCAAAGTGCTGGGATTACAGGAGTGAGCCACTGCGCCTGGCAGAAAGTGATAATTTTTAATTACCTTATTGCTTTTTGGAGGGGAAACATGAGTCACATTTCCTCCAAAATCTGCTTATACTTAAATTAAGTTTTTAAAGCCAGGCTCGGTGGCTCAGCCTGTAATCCCGCTCCTTTGGGAGGCTGAGGTGAGTAGATTGCCTGAGCCCGCGGGTTTGAGACCTGCCTGGGCAGGTGAGACCTCATCTCTACACTAAAATAAAAAAGTAGCCGGGGGTGGTAGTGCACGCCTGTAATTCCGGCTACTCGGAAGGCTGAGGCAGAAGGATAGCTGGAGCCCAGCAGATAGAGGCTGCGGTGGCAGGGAGCGGCCACTGCACTCCAGTCTGGGCGACAGAGTGAGACTCCAACTCAAAAAACAAAAAAAAAAATTTAATTTTTTAGGAAAAAGGAGTCAGGGAATGAGATATTCTTTTTGTGTGTGTGTGAGTTGGTGTCTCACTCTGTCGCCCAGACTGGAGTGCAGTGGCCACTCCCGGCCACCGCAGCCTTGACCTGCTGGGCTCCGGTGATCCTTCCACCTCAGCCTTCCGAGTAGCCGGAATTACAGGCGCGTGCTACCACGCCTGGCTCATTTTTTGATTTTATTGTAGAGATGAGGTCTTACCTGCCCAGGCGGGTCTCGAACCCGCGGGCTCAGGCAATCCACTCACCTCAGCTTCCCAAAGGCATGGGATTACAGGCTGAGCCACCAAGCCTGGCTTGAGATATTCTTTAATAAATTGTATTGACAACTTATTATTAAAGAATATTATTATTCTTTAATAAATTGTATAGACAACTGAAAATCTTATCAGCCTCTTATTATGTGCTTATGCAAGTTCAAAAGTCTTTTTTTCATAAAGTAAGCAATAGTATTTAAAATTACAGAAATGGTCTTTTAGGTTCTATGATACCTTTTAATGCAACTGAAATATGATTAATGTGTTGATTCAGAAGTTAATTTATATCCATCTTGTATGAGTTGCATGAAGAACCACATGCCCCACTGTTATGAACTTCATGGGATATCCAACATTTGGCAGGATTGGCATTTGTAAAATAGATATACCATTAACATTCCCAAACTTTACTCAGCAGCAGAAGGGGCTTCAAAAGGACTGATAGTAAGCTCTCAGGAGATAATTAGCAAGTGAACTGAAATGTTACAATTCCTGGGGAGAGGAGTTCTGTCAGGCACAGGCTGTCACCCCTCTGCCATCCTCCACTCCTTGAGTGTTTTGGCAGGTGGTTTAGGATTTTTTTTTTTTTAGTATCCTGAAATGTCTAGGCTTTTTGATATGGGACAAAATTATGCATTTGGAGGTAACTGATGCTTTATAACAAAATAATTCTGAGCTCAGTTCTTTGGTCATAAAGTTACAAAGTCTTCAGAATCAAAGAGCATTTTTACATTGAATATTCACTTTTTAAAAATCAACACAACATGCACGTAATGCACAATGAAAATAGCAATTATTCAGAGTAGTCTTATTCATTAATTTTAATTTGATGTAACTTTTTCTCCTTTTATTATGAGGATCAAATGAGGAAAAAACCTGATTACCTCCCTTTACCTTTCTGGCTACACCCAGTCACTATCCTACTTCTCTAGGCTTATGATACCTTTGTTCTTATCTCAGTTCTCTTGCTCTTTCCCTCTTAGTGTCCATTTCAGTCTTTCATTATCACCTCTTGTCTCCTAAATTTTATCGTTTTAGGGGAACTGATGTTGTTCTTGGGCATTTGGGCTACAGCCTGTGTCCTGGTGTTCCTAAGCCTGTTTGTCTATCCTGCCCAGTTTTGGCTATCAGTTGGCAATGCTGAAGTCTTTTAGACTACCGGCCTGTGATGAAAGTTTTGTTTATTTGCCCTCTTAGTTTTGGCTTGTTGAGCCTTTAACATTTATTGAATGGCTTATTTGTACAATCCATCTTCAACATGATCCTGTACAATCTAGCTCCTACCTCTAAACTTGTACATTTAGCCTCTGCAAGTTCATATAATTTTATTTTATCTTTTAGACAGATTTCACATGCTGGCCTAGAAAAATGTAAGTAAAAGGACTTTTAGCCAAGTATGGTGGCTCATACCTATAATCTTTGCACTTTGGGAGACCGAGGCAGGAGGATCATTTGAGGCCAAGAGTTGAAGACCAGCCTGGGCAACATAGTGAGACCCAGTCTCTTTAAAAAAAAAAAAAAAAAGGACTTTTAGGTACTTACATATTTGGATTGTTTCATTATCTGCTTTTGACCTGACACTGATTCTTCACCTTAAACTCTATGACTTCTGACCTTTAAAAACTAACATTTAAGGCTGGGTGCGGTGGCTCAAGTCTGTAATCCCAGTGCTTTGGGAGACTGAGGCAAGAGGATTGCCAGAGTCCAGGGGTTCGAGACCAGCTTGGACAACTTGGTAAGACCTCGTCTCTACAATAAATCAAAAAATTAACTGGGCATGGTGGTACGCACCTGTAGTTCCAGCTACTTGGAAGGCTGAGGCAGAAGGACTGCCTGAGCCCAGCAGGTCGAGGCCACGGTGGCTGTGAGCATGCCACTGCTATCCTGGGTGACAAAGTGAGATTCCAACTAAAAAAAAAAAAAAACCAATAAACAAACAGAAAAACTCTGACATTTAGTACAGGGTTTCTCCAACTGGACATTATCGACATTTTGGAATAAATAATTTTTTTGTTGGAAATTGTCCTGTGCATTGAAGGATGTTTAGCAGCATCTCTGGCCATTACTCCCTAGATGCCAGTAGCCCCTCCCCTGTTGTGATAATCAAAATGTCTCTAGACACTCTAGACATTGCCAAATTTTACCCTGGAGGATAAAATTGGCCTCAGTTGAGAACCACTGGTTTAGGTTCTTTCCTGTTATATTTCTGTCTCCGTAGTAATCTCATAGAAATACAGAATGGTCCCAGAATTATAATTACCTGTTTATCCAGAATGGTTGGAGGATGGCATGTTTAGGGTCATTTACTCATTCATTCATTTATTTATTCAGTGAACATTTATTGACAGGATTCGAGCTGAGTCTTATTCAGATAAGCTGTGTTTAAGACAAACTCTTTGTCAGTTTAGAATTGAGTCTGGAAGCTCTTAAGGCTGGACCTGAAATTTCATCTATTTATCTTTACATTGATCTCTTCCTTCTTTGAACTCCAGATTATTATTTACATCTTTTCTTTTTCATATTTCATCATAACACATTGTATTATCTGTCATTCAAATCTTCATGGGGATGCTCTTTCTTCAGAGCCAGATTTGAAGCCCATTATAGGCAAGAACAATGTATTTATACAGATGTTTGCCCGAGCCATGTGCCTAATTAATAGTATTCTACATATTTATTGAATGAAAGAGTACAAATGAACACAAGTTTTAAAGCAGTACATGAACAACAGTTATATCCAGTAATTCTTACCTGTTTAAAGCACTTGTGTGGTCTAAAAAGAGCTGCCCTCTCCTTAACTTGCCATTTGATATACTGATACCTTTGTAATAGTAATTAAAAAAATCTTTTTTAAAACTTCGATGTTAAAGGCTCATAAAAATTTGTTTTCTAACTTTCCAAAAAAAATTTTTTCTTTTTTTTTTTTTTTGAGTCAGATTTTCACTCCGTCACCCAGGCTAGAGCACAGTGGCATGCTCATGGCCACCACAGCCTCGACCTGCTGGGCTCAGGTGATCCTTCTGCCTCAGCCTTCAAGGCTGGTCTTGAACCCCTGGTCTCTGGCAATCCCCTCACCTCTGCCTCCCAGAGTGATGGGATTATAGGTGTGAACCACTGTGCCCAGCAAAAGCTTGTTTTTCTTTAACCTCAACCTGTAGTTTAGGATTATGAAGACAATCAACCAGCTATTAATACTGAGTGACATTACTAAAACATGTTTGAATGTGCACATATCACCTGTTTAAATCTTTAAAATGGTTTTAAGGTAAATAAGGCTTTGTTGTCCCTCTTTTACTGATGGCTACTTTTATGTATAGTTGCAAATATCAAGATTATATTGGCTTTGAAAATACCTTGAGTTTTACTTTATTATTAAAAATAGTTATTTTAAATGAATCCTTTCTGTGAAATGTACATTCCTTAGTAGAGTTGAGTATTCAGATTATTTATGTGTATTATCTCACATCTATGTATATTAGACTTTGATCATCTAAATGCTTTAAATCTGAGAATTTTTATAGATTATTTAACTTTATAAAGAAGTGAAAGTATCTAGCATGACCAAAGTTTAGTAATACATCTAGTAATACATCCTTTTAATTTTTAACATTTAAAACGTTTTTTCCAAAGGATTGTTGCAAAATTATAATGTTTAAAGAACTTTCAGAATACTTTTCATATAATAAACAATTTGCTTCATCTGGTATATTTGTTATTTCTTTTGTTTTGATTTTTGTTTATTAAACACAGAAAAGCTTCACTGGCCTGAACAAGAACTTGCTAAGAAGTCTGTTCTAAATGCAGAAGATTCATTGATCATTGACAGCAAAAGAAGCATTTCACATTTATCCCCGGGAATACTAAAGGACATTTTCACAACTGGAACCAGTAGTTACAATGTCTTACTACAGAGCAAGGAGGAGAAAAAGCATCATTCACAAAAGCAGTCTTCCTCCACCTACTCCAAAAGATGTAGAAAACCCAGCAAATCTCCTAGCTCTTCTCGTAGTAAAGATTCTCGCAGGATAAAAGCCCCGGTGCCTGTGATGGGCAATGGTACTTGGTACTGCCTGGAGAGACAGCCTGCTGTTATTGTCACTAGTTCAGTGTCAAGTCCTGTAAAGTTTACACATGATATCTCTGTTACAGGGAACAGCATAGTACTGCCACCTAAACCCAAAAGCAAGGTCAAGCGGTACCATTTCTCCACTCTGCCAAAGCCAAAATCACAACCACAGCCACAGCCTCAGCTGTCTAGAAGCTTTGAAAAAGGAGATGACTTTTCTGGAAAGAAATTTTGTATATTGACTGCTATAAAGCCCACCAATTTAGAGAAAGAAAAACTGAGATTCTTCAAATCTGACTATACCTACAATCCTCAATTTGAGTATGCTAATCCTGCTCTGCCAAGTGTATTAGCCAAGCACAGCAACGCATCTGACCGATTTCTTAAGCAGGTAAAGTGCCACTTCAGTAGTGGTATTTCATTTTTATGTAGCTACAACAATTATCTATGGTCTTATAAGCCAAAAAACATTTTAAAATAATCCAATTATTTATATGTTATAGTTAATTCCCACCCAGGACATGTAGATATGTGACAAGGACTCTCCAGGTGAGTGGTATCACCTATGTGTAAACTACTTCACACTAATCCAAATCTATAAAGAATTTATTACATAAACTCTTTGTGACAGGAAGCAACTATATTAGGAAAAACAGCTTCAGACTCTGGTTCTGAGCTTTCATTTGGGAGTTACAAACTTGTGGCCCATTATCTACCCACAGACAAGTGTCAGGCAGCCCACACTATGTTTTTGTTTTCTGACTGATTTTTTTAATGCCTTAGATGGGACAGACAATCTCTGGTTCTTCCTACAGTTTTACATTTCCAGTCTGCTTAGGCTCCTATAAGCAGTTTGGGGACCCAGGCTTGATTCTTGGTCATAAACTTGTTAATGTTTCACAAAAATTATTAATCATCAAATAAATATTTAAGCACTTATTTAAAGAAGAAAATAATGGAATTTTAAAAACTGTCTTCAAGGTTAGCAAACTATGATGTGAATGATATGAATAATGCTTTCTAAATGGTTCAGTTTGGATCCTTAGCACATAGTTTTGTGTTTTACAGGACTACAATACATTTTTTAAAGTTCCCCAAAGTATTTGAAGAGAAATTGGCTGAGGCTTACCTGCAGGGCATAGCTTTGAGATCATAAGGACAGATTACATTTGGTTAAATTAACTTTGTACAGGTTTTTATAGTATTAGCTTCAATTTGGCTTTGTCAGTGATTGAAAAAGGAATTGGAAATAACTGCATGGTTCTATTTGCCTGTGGTGCATGTCCTATTTTAGCATTTTTGCTGATAATACAATATAGTTATTTGGTCTGTGGCCAGCAGATGTTTTTGCAGTTTATTTTAGATGTCATGGAATCTGACCAGTCCTTTGAATCCATTATGTAAAGCTTAACTATATAAAGTCATTATGTAAGGATAATAATTTTAATGATGCTATTTATTTTCCTTTGTTAGAAGAAATTTTTTTCTACTGCTTTTGCATTTTTTAATGGGTATTCACTTTTTAAAAAATGTTCTGAGGTTGTACTAAAAATTGTGACTCAGATTGGAAAATCACTAATATAAAGTGGCATTTTGGTGTGGGAGAAGGCAGTATTAACACAGAGATTACACATTTAGGCTCTACTATATCCCATATATGTAAAATGGAGTAAAGAAAATACCTAATTAAAGAGGCTAATTTAATAATTAATTATAATGCTTAGTGAATATATTGCAGTTAGCATAGTGCATGGCACCTAGTAAGCACTAATAAAAAGGTTAGCTATTATTTTTATCCCTATCTTGCAGTCATTTTTTTGGTGGAAATTGCAGTTGATTGGATAAGGCTTTGATAAATGTAAAATTTGCAATTATAAAATTCTATTTGCATTTTCCCTCCTTGGTGCTAAAAAAGATGACTGAGATTTATTTTTCAATATTCCTTAACTTGGAGACCTTCTACAGTTCTGTCTGTTGGGAAAGAGATATATCACCATTTGAGAAAAAAGAATGTGCTCTTATTTCTCTGGAAGGCAATTTGGGAGCTTCATCAGTTCCACAGATTGAGAATTGATATTGCTTGGCTTGTGGCATTACAGTTTTTATTTTGACCTATTCTAGCTTCAGGAAATTAAACCTACACTTGGATTGCTTGAAACTTCTAAATAGCACCACCAGTCTTAGCTGACTTGTACCTCAAATGCCACCATTTGGGAGAATGTTCTCAATAAATGCCAAGTTTACTGTTTAAACCACTTTAATCAAATAAAAGAAATGCATAGTACAAGGCCTCTGGAAGGCCTCTCATGCTTAAATTCCTATTTAGCATCTGAGTGAATATGACATGACATCATGTATCTGTCCGCTCCTCAGATAAAGCAGCAGCTTCAGGGCTGGTCTCCAGGACTCAGATAACATACTGCCCAAAGGGACAAAGATGGCCAAGTAGCCCCATGACTTCTGGCTTCTACTCTTGAGGCCTTGCCAATTCTCATTTGACAGTCTCTTGAGTTTCACAATCTGAATTTTTCAAAGGCAGGCAATCTGTATCGTTTTGGAAGATGACTGTGATCCTCTTCAGTGTACAGATTGGCAGAACGATGGTAAACTTTCCATGCACAGGTAGGTTTGCCACAGTGGAATTGAGGCAGTGCTCAAGCTCTAGTTTCCCCATCAGTGTCAAAGAGTTCCAGGCCTCAGGTTTTTTTGGTCTAGGTAGTAGGTCCCTAGGGAGGCAGTCAAGATGTTGAGGTGGTGCAGGGCATCCAGCATGGGCTGTGGGACTGGACTTTAACTTTAGGCAGACTGTAACTCTAGCTGCACGCTGGCAGCCATGGTGGCCTCAGCTCCCCAACTCTTGGGTAAGTTTAAACTGGACAGAAACTAAGGAGGTCTGTTTCCTGTGGATTTGGACCTTTCAGAAAAGAGTACAGTCCTTCTTAGGTGCTAAGAAAATGATCTGGGATTAGAGGCTACAAAAGCTTTTCCATGTCAGGTACATCCTTATCGGTGGGTAGAAGTGGGTCCTTGTTGGTGCTCTTGAGCAGTGAATATTTCAGCTAAAATCTATGTTTTATCTTAAGTTCATGTGAATTTTGCATTATACTTTATAATATATCTTTATTAGAGAAAAATGTAAATTGCTCATCTTCAAGTAAAATGTATACTTTAAGAATAAACAAGTATCTTCCTATGACTCTGGCAGTGTCTCTGTTCTCTTCAATGTGAGAAACAGAAAGTTGGTACTAAAGCATTGCCAACAAAAAGCAATTGTTTACATGAACAACTTACTTATAAACAAGACCATTTAAATAATTTTACAAGCGAATAATGTGAGAACATTAGTCACTTTTTTTTTTTTTTAGTTTTTTTATTTTTTGAGTTGCAGTCTCACTCTGTCACCCAGGCTGGAGTGCAGTGGCATGCTCACGGCTACCTGACCTACTGGGCTCAGGTGATCCATCTGCCTCAGTCTTCCAAGTAGCTGGAAAGCATGTGCTACCACACCCGGCTAATTTTTACTTATTTATTGTAGAGATAAGGTCTTGCCAAGTTGCCCAGGCTGGTCTTGAACCCATGGGTTCAGGCAATCCTCTTATCTTGGCCTCCCAAAGTGTTGGGATTATAGGTGATGAGCCACTGCACCTGGACTGTTTTTTATTTTATTTTCATTACTCACTTGTAAAATTAACCCCTGTCATCAAAGGCCTATAGTATCCTGAAGGGAGAGCATAGGCAAGGCATCTTCTGAGAAGGAAGAGTAGCAATCAGTAAAAGCCAGAGCACTGTAGGTCACAGAGCAAGCAGGTGTTCTGGCCAGAACAAAGTCACACTTTTTGTTGTTGTTTCTTTTAAATTAAAAGCAGGATCTCACTGTGTTGTCCAGGCTGACCTCAAACTCCTGGCCTCAGGCAATCCTATTGCCTCAGCCATCCAAAGTCCTGGGAAATCACAGGTGTGAGCCATTGTGCCCAGTCCAAAGTCATACTTTAACTAAATATAAACATCTCACCTTTCTAATAATAAAATATTAAGAGTGAAATATCTTGATTTCTTATAAAAAGATATGCCCATGAGCAAAGCAATGTAGTTGCAATAAGGGTTGAAAAAGAAAGCTGTAAGGAAAGGTCATTTTCAAAAGGTGTTTGATGGCTCTCAAAAAAGGTATTTCCATTACAATCATATAATTTAAGAATTAGAGTATTATATATTATTAATATTAATATATATCTATATAAGTGAAAAAATTATCCTTGTGCAACCATAGTGTCCTAAATTTTTTATTACTTGAATTTAATGGAATTCAATTATTTCATGCTGTCAAGGGTAACTTAAAGGAAGGGACTCTGATTCTGATAGCTCCTTTTTTCCAGCACCAAAACAACATAACACAATGTTCTGTGACGTAGCAGTGCATTTGCATTTAGTGTTCATGATTTTAACAGTAAGTACCTACATGGACCAACTGCATTATGTTAGGAAATAAATTCTGATTTTTATCTTCATAGTTAGCAAACTTTATGTAGTCGTGTATATAGGGCCACAAACTCAGGTGCCTCCAGGATCTGCGTAGGGGTCATACATGATTGCAGGGAGCTGACTGGACACAGCAGCAAATAAGAAATCAGACAGAAGTTACTTTGTTTGAGCTACAGTTTGGATCCAGTGTTACTAAATCTTCAGGATTTTCAAGAGAAGGTAGAAAACTGAATTTCATATAAAGTTTTCCCATTTTTAAACATCAGCACCTGATTATGTTAAACATACACTGATTATTCAGGCCCATGAAGACCTCTCTTCGGGCCACATTCATTCTTTGGGCTACCATTTTACTACCTCTGATTCATCAGATCTATTTAACAGAGGGCCCATTTTATTAGGACTTACGATTAGCATAACATAAAGACTTAAATGCGGTCCTCTGAAAACAATCTCTTGATTTTAGAGCTTATAGTATGAATGAAATAGATAATTCATTGTTATACTAAAACATATACATAATAGGCATATGCATAGCATCACATTATTGTGCTGTAAAACTAGACTACTGTTCGTTTTTCACTTTTGATAGAAAAAATTTAGTTGGAAATAAAATGCCTTCACTATTATGATGTCTTGACATAAAATTTCTTTAAGGCTAGGTTATATTTGTACTAGCATTGAAATAGTTTTTATCTTTGTAGACATCAAGTTGTCAAAACAATGAAAAGGAAGAAAAAGTAAACTTTCTTTTCCTCTTCCTAGATGACAGAGTTTTCTGTTTAGCAAATCACGAAAGTTTCACAGATACCCTGAAGTTATAACATTTTTAAGATTTTGAGTTTGGTATGTACTATAGTAGCTTTGAGTCTTAGATTAGAAAAGTGGAGTCATTCCTTAACCTAATAGCAAGAAAGGTTTTCTTACAGGTGCAAGATGGAAACACCCCAATCAGATTATATGTCCTTGGAAGAAGGTATGACCTTGATGACTCATCGAAACGCTTTGTTGATTTGCCTTTGAAAACTTGACTAACATGTACATTCTCAGGTTCTTAACCTTAACGGAATTTTCCTACAAAACAGCTTGAATGTCTGCTTTTTCCATTGTAGGTGGTAAAATAATAGTTTGCAGTCCTACTCCATTTATAAATATCCTGGTAGTAGTTACCCTTTCATTTTCCCACTCACACTTGTATATATCCAGAATACCTCTAACAAGTTGGAGGGGATTAGGGAGGACCAAACAAGCTGCAGATGACAATTTATTTCTCTGCCTGGCTGTATCATTCATTGAAGGTAGACTGAGTATCTGAGGTCTATTTATTTCCTAGGTTCTGCATATGTAGAATATAATTTTTTGAAACATTTTGGTTTCTTTTTATTATAATCTTGTCACAGTCTGCCATTCATGTTATAGAAAACTGGATTATTAGCAAAAGGACTTTTGCTGCCTTCTGTCTCTTCCCTGCTCTTCAAACTGCTGTCAGTATCTTTCTGTGGTGCAGATTTGATCATGTCATTTCCCTTCATGAAAAACTTCAGGGCTCCTCATAATTTAGAGCAAACTTTAAAATCTTTAGTGTGGCCTTTAAGGCCTCACTCCAAAATCAACTCTATATTTCCACAGCATCTTGAGCAAAATCTGTCATAGCATTAGCCTGAGCCCAGGAGGTCGAGGCTGCAGTGAGCCATGATCATGCCACTGCACTCCAGCCTAGGTGACAGAGTGAAATACAGCTTAAACAAACAAACAAATGAATTTTTTAAAAAAACTAATATATAAAAATGAATAAAAGTAACAATGATTGGCCCATAGAAGATTATCATAAAGCTGAATGAGTGGTGGCTCACACCTGTAATACTAGCACCTTGGGAGGCTGAGGCAAGAGGATTGCCTGAGCCCAGGGATTTGAGACCAGCCTGGGCAACTTGGCGAGACTTCATCTCTACCATAAATCAAAAAATTAGTCTGGTATTGTGGCGCGTGCCTGTAGTTCCAGCTACTTGGAAGGTGAGGCAGAATATTTGAGGCTGTGGTAGCTGTGAGTGTGCCACTGCACTACAGTCTGGGCCACAGAGTGAGACTCTGACTCAAAAAAAGAAAAAAAAAAGAAAAAAGATGAATAAGTGAATGCTAGTATAATAAACCATGTTGCTGACACACTAGAAATTTAGTGAAATGCTTCATAAACAGTGGATACAAATTTCTAGCCCAGGCTCAAATTCAACCTGCATATATATATATATATATATATTTTTTTTTTTTTTTTTTTTTTTTTTTTTTTTTTGGCCAACACAGTGTTTTTTGTTTTTTGTTTTTAAGCATTGGAATGTAAAGATGATCTTCTGTTGCCTCTCCCAGATGTCGTATAATCAACACCTTTACGCGTTGCTTACTGCTTACAACTGAAGGGATGTAAGTGTGTGCCTACTGCTCCAATGTCCCGTTTGTGGCTACAGTACCTTAAATGGAAACCTAATGATCTGACTGAGCAATCACAATTTTTTTTTACCTTTCATTTTTTAAAGTAATTATTTCATTTTTAAAATGTGGGGTACAAATGAGGGCTAGGTACATACTTGGTCATCTTGGGGTAAAGTGTGGATACCCTTATTGATGTTATTGCACCATCCCGGCAGTGTCCCACTATTGCCAATCCCTTTCTCTTTTCTTTTTATTTTAATTTTTTTATTTTAAAGATGTGGGGTACAGTTCAGGGTTAGGTACACAAATGTTCATTTTTCAGGTACCCTTGTTGATGAGGTATGCTCCCCTCCCCAGCAAATTCCCACTACTGCCAATCCTGCCTCCCCTGCTCCCCTGCCCTGGCAGTTTCCCGTTACTGCTAATCCTTTTCTTATAGTATTATGATAATTGTTTAAGGTCCACTTGTGAGTGAGAATATGTGATACTCAGTTCTTTGTTTCTGTGATAGATTCGCTCAGTATTATAGACTCTTAAGTTCATCCAGGTTGCTGTGAAGTTTGTGATTTTGTCCTTCTTTATGGCTGCGTAATATTTCATTGTGTATATGTACCACATTTTTTTAATCCAGTCCTCTTTCGATGGGCAGCACGGTTAGTACCATGTTCTTGCTATTGTGAGCAATGCTGCAATAAACATGTGTGCAGGTATCTTTTTCGTAGAGTGATTTGAGTTCCTCCGGGTATATTCCCAGTAGGGGGATTGCAGGGTCTTATGGAAGGTTAATTTTTAGATCTTTTAGGAATCACCACAGTTTTCCACAGAAGTTATACTAGTTTACACTCCCACCAATAGTGTAGAATTGTTCCCTTTTCGCTGCATCCTCTCCAGCATCTGTTGTTTTTTGAGTTGTTGATGATGACCATCCTGACCAGATTTAGGTGGTATCTCAGTGTAGTTTTAATTTGCATTTCTTTGATGACTAGTGAGGCTGAGCACTTTTTCATGTGTCTGTTGGCTGCCAGTATATCTTCTTTTGAGAAGTGTCTATTCATATCTTTTGCCCACTTTGTAATGGGGCTGTTTTTTTCTTTTTGGCACGTTTGAGTTCCTTGTAGATCCTAGATGTTAGGCCTTTGTCAGGCATACAGTTGGCAAATATTTTTTCCCATTCTGTGGGCTATCTTCCTGCTCTCTTGATGTTTTCTTTGGATTTGCAGAAGCTTGTCAGTTTGATGTGATCTCACTTGTCTAACTTATGTCTATGGCATGGGCACTTGGGGTTTTGATCAATTGGTTGCCAGTCCAATTTCCATAAGGGTGTCTACTGCATTTCTAAGGTTCTTTCAGTTTGAAGTTTTGCGTTTAAGTCTTTTATCCATTTAAAGTTTATTTTTGTGTATGGTAATAGGCAGGGGTCTTGTTTTGATCTTTTGCATGTGGTCAGCCAATTTTCCCAGTACTATTTACTGAATAGGTTTTCCTCTCCCCAGTGATTGGTGGTGGAGGCTTTGTTTAAGATGAGTTGGCAGATACTTGAGGTTTTGCTTCTGGAATCTCTATCCTGTTCCATTGGTCAATATGCCTGTTCTTGTACCAATACCAGGCTGGGTTATTGTAGCTTTATAATAAGGTTTAAAGTCTGGGAGTGTGATACCTCCTGTTTTGTTTTTTTGCTGAGGATTGTTTTGGTGACTTGTGGTCTTTTATGTTTCCATATGAATTCCTGTATTGTTGTTTCCAGGTCTGAGAAGAATGCTGCTGGTAATTTAATGGGTATTGCATTAAATCTGTAGATTGCCTTGGGTAGGATGGACATCTTAACAATGTTGATTCTTCCAATCCATGAGCATGAAATATTTTTCCATTTGTATCATCTTTGATTTCTTTGAACAGCATTTTACCAATCCCTTTCTTATAGTATTATGATAAATGTTCAGAGTCCACTTATGAGTGAGTACATGTGGTACTCAGATCTTTGTTTCTGTGATAAATCACTAAGTATTATACACTCTAATTCTATCCAGGTTGCTGCAAAATTCATAATTTTGTTTTCTTTATGGCTGCATAATATTCCATCATGAAAATGTACATTTTTTTAATGTACATTTTTTATCCAGTCTACTTTCGATGGGCAGCACAGTTGGTTCCATGTTTTTGCTATTGTGAGTAATGCTGCAATAAACATGCATGTGCAGGTATCTTTATTATAGAGTGATTTGAGTTCCTCCAGGTATATTCCCAGAAGCGGAGAATGGGTCATATGGAAGGTCGATTTTCAGATTTTTCTAGAAATCGCCATACTGTTTTCCACAGAGGTTGTACTAGTTTACATTCCCACCAACAGTGTAGAAGTGTTCCCTTTTCTCCACATCCTCTCCAGCATCTGTTGTTTTTTGAGTTATTGATGATGGCCATCCTGACTGGAGTTAGGTGGTATCTCAGTGTGGTTTTAATTTGCACTTCTTTGATGATTATAATCACAAGCTGTTATATGCCTAATTTGCTACCAAAAGCTATAGCCAACATTGAAAAATATATTTAGTATTTGGAATTTTTCTTTTCATTCTGAAGATCTCAAAGAACCTGTGTGTGTGTGTGTGTGTGTGTGTGTGTGTGTGTGTGTGTGTGTGAATCTCATGCTTATGCCAAGTAACCATTTTCAAACTGTTCTGAGGAACACTGCCTAAGCAAAGGGGGTATATGTTGGTAAACACAGTACATTTATCTCCAAGATTCACCACACATAGTATCACAATAAAACCTTGGAAGAGTCTTTTGTTTAACTTTAATTAAATATTTTCCAAATTTATTGTTAATGGAACCTTTAAAAATGCATATCTTGCCAAGCGTTTTCCCTCAAGAAACAGTTTGGAAAACACTGGCTCAAAGAAAAGGACTGTCTGAGATCCTAGGGATTATTCAGTATTTGGGAGAAAAGTTGTAGATTTTAGAATTTTCTGAAAAGGGCAGGCGAGAAAGGAAGATTGGGTGGGATAGTAATTAGTAAGGCAGGAAAAATTTTACCTTGAATATAAAGTTGGAGAGCAAACCAATTACCTTAAGTTCTAAAATTAAAACCCAGTGATGATCTGCTAAAACTTAAGTACACTGTACAGTCATATGGGAAGTAGATTACAAAGCACATTCACAGTCTCTCACCTCTCTCATTTTGTCCACACAACAACCCTGTAAAGTAAGTAGGGCAAAGATTTTCATCTCTATTTTGCCAGTGAAGAAACTAAAGCTGAGAATGGTAAAACGGCATACCTAAGATCATACAGTTAGTAAATGGTGAGGCACTAACATAAAACCAGGTCTTCCAGCCGGGCTTGGTGGCTCAGCCTGTAATCCTGCACCTTGGGAGGCCGAGGTGAGAGGATTGCCTGAGCCTGTGGGTTCGAGACCCACCTGGGCAACTTGGCGAGACCTCATCTCTACAATAAATCAAAAATTAGCCAGGTGTGGTAGTGCGTGCCTATAGTTCCAGCTACTTGGAAGGCTGAGGCGGAAGGATCGCCGGAGCCCAGCAGGTCAAGGCTGCGGTGACCGGGAGCGGCCACTGCACTCCAGTCTGGGTGACTCCAACTCAAAAAACAAAACAAAACAAAACCAGGTCTTCTGTCTTCTTTCTAGTCTTTCCACAGCATTACCCTACCGTATCATATCATATTAGTGTCCCCATTGTAAATAGTTTTTCACTGAGTGAAAACTGCAGTAAAGAAAGGAGACAGTTTTTTAGCACATGACTGTTGATATGAGTCGTGATTGATGGTCAGCTTTCCAAATTGCTGAACAGTAAACAAAATCAGTAAGTAAACCAAAAGTGTATTCAACAGAATACTGAGATTTTCCCAAAAGTTTGTTATATCATCCAAAACAACATTGAAAGTCCTATATAGATAAATTTTTTGTTTTCTGGTTTAGTGGTTTAAATGTTATACTATTTGATTACTCTTCTTTTTAAAATAACAACTTTATTATGGCACAATTCACACGCCATACAAAATACAGTTCACCCATTTAAGGTGTATAGTTTAGGGGTTTTTAATGTGTGTAGAGTTTGCAACCATCACTACTAATTCCAGAACATTTCATCACTCCATCAGCAATCACTCCCATTTCTTGCCAACTTCTCATCTCTAGATAACCACCAGTCTACTTTCTGACTTTCTGGATTTGCCTATTCTCGACATTTGAGAGAAATGGAATCATATAATGTGTGGTCCTTGTCCATTATGACTAGCTGGCTTCTTTCACTTATCATGATGTTTTCAAGGTTCATCTGTGTTGTGTTCTAGCATGCATGTATCAGTATTTTTTATTTCTGAATAATATTGCATGTGTGGAGATACTGTATTTCTGTATCAGTTGATAGACATTTGGGTTGTTTCTACTTTTGGCTATTAAGAAAAATGCCATATGAACATTTGTGTACACACATTTTGTATGGACTATATATTTTCAGTGGGTACATACCTAGTAGTGGAATTGCTGTTAGATATGGTAACTCTATGTTTAACCTTTTGAAGAACTGCTAGACTGATTTTCAAAGTGATTGCACCATTATACTTCCCACCAGCAGTGTGTTAGGTTTCCAATTTCTCCACATTCTTATCCACTCTTGTTTGTTTGTTTTCCTATAGCCAGTAAGAGTGAAGTGGTATCTCAGTGCTTTTGATTTGCAATTCCCTGAAGGCTAATAATGGCCATTTGTATAACTTCTTTGGATAACTGTCTATTAAAATCATCTGCCTATTTTTTAATTGGGTTATTTGTGTTATTATTGAATTGGAGAAGTTCTTTACATATTTTAGATATAAGTTCCTTACCAGATACAAAATTTGAAAATATTTTCTCTCATTCTTTTATTTTCTTGATGGTGTCCTTTGAAGTGCAAATGTTTTTAATTTTGATGAAGTCCAACTTACCTTTTTTTATTTGTGCTTTTGGTGTTAAATCTAAGAACCTATTGCCTAATCTGTGGCCATGAAGTTTTATGCCTGTGCTTTCTTCTAGGAGTTGTATTGCTTTAATGCTTGCATTTAGGTGTTTGATCCATTTTTAGTTAATTTTGTATATGATATGATATGAGGTAATTTTTGTGTATGATATTAGATAGGACCCAACTTTATTCTTTTATATGTGGATATCCAGTTGTCCCAGCAATGTTTGTTGAATTTAATTATGTACTCATTTTGTTTCCATAGAGGAGAATAAAAGTGCTTCAAGATCATGAGATGACAGTGCTGTGACACTGTTAATAATGTTGCTGTTCTATTTTGTGTAGCATTGTAAGTGATATCCAGATCCTTCACA
Source organism: Cephalopachus bancanus (assembly GCA_027257055.1). Lineage (NCBI taxonomy): Eukaryota > Metazoa > Chordata > Mammalia > Primates > Tarsiidae > Cephalopachus > Cephalopachus bancanus. Next base: position 13,941,978 of record JAPVLO010000008.1, read on the forward strand.
TAGAACAGTTGTTCATTTTGCATGTATTTCCTCTTTTACATATATTTCCTCTTTGTTCTGAGTCCAACTCTCTGAAAATCAGTGTTTTGATACCTATAAAATATATAAAGTTTTATTTTAAAAATTATCCTCTTATTCTGTAAAGAGGGAAGGATTCAGAAATGATCGATTTGTGAGGAGAGATAATATTGACTAATAATTAAGTAAAAATGGTCTTTTTGCTCAATATTTTAAAAAATTATAAGCAAAAATATATTGTTACCCATTTCAATTCATTTTTAGCAAGAAGTATTATCCTACCTGATAGTGTAGGTAGGATAGGGCAGAGTTCCTGTTTTGTGGAACTCAAGAGTAGTGTTTATTTTACCATTTTCTAACATGGTAATAGAAGAGTCGGTCAAGTACTAAGATGGACACAAAGGACAGGTCCCAAGTCAGAGTCATGCAGACTAGAAGACCAAACCTGGACAATAGGGACAGGTGTATGTACATTAAGAGGTTCTGGTTCTACGAGTTTTATAATTGATTTATGAAAATTTCTAATGTTACATTGCTTACTATTTGTTATTGTTGTTGTTTTGTTTGAGTGAGAGTCACTCTGTCACCCAGGCTGGAGTGCAATGGCATGCTCACGGCCACTGCAGCCTCGTCCTGCTGGGCTCAGGTGATCCTTCCACCTCAGCCTTCCAAGTATCCGGAACTACAGGCGTGCGCTACCATGCCCAGCTAATTTTTTGATATATTGTAGAGACGAGGTGTCACCAAGTTGCCCAGGCTGGTCTCAAACTCCTGGGCTCAGGCAATCCTCTCATCTCGGCCTCCCAAAGTGCTGGGATTACAGGCTTAAGACACCATGCCTGGCCTACTTACTATCTGTATCTGCTATTCTTAGAGTAGGAAGGAAGCAGAGAATACATTTATCTATGGATAATTCTGGGCTAGATTGGGCAGATGAAGAAAGTGGCTGTCTGTTTTATGAGTTGACCTCAAGAATGCGAGGCATACCTGCTCTTTTCCTACCAGCAATCTGCCCTGCCTAAAAATCTATTATAGAAAATACTTATGTGCTTCTTTGTTAAATGCAAATACTCTAGAGAAGGGGTATCAGTGACTGGCTGGCAAGTGGGACAAGGTAATAGAATAATTAGATGGGAAATAGAAAGGCCAGGAGATGCCAAAGTTGAAGCCAAGTAAATGTATATTTTTTTCAGTTAAAAGCAATATATGTTTGATATAAAGACTTAGAAAAGTACGGAGAAGAGAATAAGAGTCAGATAATTACTAACGATCTTTTAGTGTATTTTTCTTCTCCCATGCATAATGTTCATAATTGCAAGAGAGTGCACTTTTGCTTGCTTTTTATACACATTTTTTCATGTCATTACAAACTCTGACAATATTTCCTCTTTGTCAGCATCAACTTCATCAACTTCATCAACTGCATATATTTCATATAATGGGTATATATTAATTCTAGTCATCCACTCTTGGGAGCTTCTTGCCTAGAGCCTCTTGGAATGAGTCTAGATATTAGTGGCTGTGCAGGGAAGATTGCTTCCTTTTCAAAACAATTTATAGATCTCTTTTTGTGTTTCAGAGTAAAACAGTCACCAGGTATGGTGGCTCAAGCCTGTAATCCCAGCACTTTGGAAGGTGGAGGTGAGAGGATTGCCTAAGCTCAGGGATTCAAGATGAGCCTGAGCAACGTGGCGAGATCTCATCTCTACAATAAAAAAAAAAATTAGCCAGGCATGGTGGCACTACCTGCGGTTCTAGCTCCTTGGAAGGCTGAGGCAGAAGAATTACCTGAGCCCACCAGGTCAAGGCTGCAGTAGCCGTGAATGTGCCACTGCCCTCTAGCCTGGGCAACAGAGTGAGACTCTGACTCAAAAAAAGAAAAAGAAAAGAAAATAGTTTTATGTATTTACAGACAATATAATTCACTTGTTTTAACTCTTTATATATATATATATTGAGTAGAGGTCTTAGTCTATCTCAGGCTGTAGTGCACTGGTACTATCATGGCTCACTACAGCCTTAACCTCCTTGGCTGAGGTGATCCATCCACCTCAGCCACCTCAGCCTCCCGGGTAGCTGGGATTACAGGTGTGTACCACCACACCCAGTTAATTTTTTTTTATTTTTTGTAGAAACAAAGTCTTGCTATGTTGCCCAGGCTGGTCTCAAACTCCTGGCCTCAAGCAGTTCTCCCGCCTCAGCCTCCCAAAGTGCTGGGATGACAGACATGAGCCACTGTGCCTGGCCAAATTCACTCATTTTAGGTATACATTGCAGTCACTCTTATTCTCTGAACCCTGTCCCCAGGCAACCGTTGATCTGAAGTGGAAATTTGATTAGTTTTACTTTTTATAGGTAAGACACATTTTCTTTAATTTTGAATGTTGCTCTGTAACATTTATTTTAGTTATTTTAAACTTTTTCTTGTAATAATAGACAAATTTATCCATCTGCCTTCCAAATGTCTTAACTTCCCTCTCATTTTTGACCTTTTTTTTCCTAAGAGAATTTTTGAAGGTTATTGTTGGTTTCATCAACTCATGAAATGAAACTTATACTTTCTTTCCTTTTTTTTTTTTTGAATTGGAGTCTCACCCTGTCACCCAGGCTGGAGTGCAGTGGCACACTCACGGCCACCACAGCCTTGACCTGGTGGGCTCAGGCGATCCTTCCGCCTCAGCCTTCCAAGTAGCTGGTACTACAGACCCACGCTACCACACCTGGCTTATTTTTTGATTTATTGTAGAGACGGGGTCTCACCAAGTTGCCCAGGCAACCCCTGAGCTCAGGCAAACTTCTTGCCTCCCAAAGTGCTGGGATTACAAGATTGAGCTTTTATACTTTCTAAAAATTTACTGGGTTTTCTGGAAGAATATATTAGATTACACCAATTGGTACTCTTTATATTTAATCATTTTGACCTACAAAGATGGCAGTTTTATCTGGTTAAACCCAATATTCTTTCAGAATTATGTTTCTCATTTGAGTTTTTGGGGCAATGTTCCCTGTTTCCTTGGAATATCACATTTCTTCACAGGGCTCATGTGTCTTTTTTGAAAAGTACTCAACTGTGATTAAGAAGCACCTTATCCAGGGCCTACATTGGTCTGAAGCTAGGTATTGAGAGTCATGTACCTACTGGACTCTTCAGATTCAGATTTACATGAGAGTTGATTTGTAGGACCTCCTGTCCCAGTTTCCTGAGCCTAGGAACATTCTAAGCTTTCATGTAGTGGTGTTCTGCAGTATTTTAGTGTGACTACAAGGATGAGAGTAAAACAGATATGACAAATGTAGTTGTTTACAATCTATGCTTTTCCAAAACACTGTGTATTTTAGTGCTTCCGTAAACACTGAAGTATTTCCTAACAGACAATAAAAACTTAAGGTAGAGTTCTGTGAGATTTTTGTCTGGAAAAAAGTTCTATTGCTAAAATCAAAAGTTGAAAACTAGTGTTTTGTGGAGTCTAAGGTAAATTCTAGACTATTTTCTAGAAAATGCATCTCAGTCCATTTGGACTGCTACAACAAAATACCATAAACTGAGTAGCATGTAAACAACAGAAAATTATATTGCACAGTTCTGGAGACTGGGAAGATCAAGGTCAAGGCACCAGCAGATCTAATGTCTGATGAGACCCTCTTTCTAGTTTATAGAAGGCATCTCAGAAGACTATGTCCTCTCATGGTGCATGGAGCTAACTGGCTATCTGGGGCCTCTTTTATAAGGGCACTGATCTCAAGCATGAGGGGTCTACCTCCCAAAAGTTCTACCTCCTAATAGCTTCACATTGGGAGTTAGAATTTCAACATATGAATTGGGAGAGGATGCAAATATTCAGGCCATAGCAATGCAGAATATGAAAACCTGTATTTTTTAGCATGTACTATAATCAGGATTCCACCTTTGGCCTTAGAACTTCAAGTAAGGAAGCCATATATCCCAGAATGCAATGCACTATACATCTCTATTACCCCTTCTTATCCATCCTTTTTCTCCATTTTATTTTCTTTGGAGTTATGTATTGAGACGTATAGTTTTCTGACTAACATAAATAATGATGTAACAGGCAAGAGAGAGGTTTAGCGTGAAATTTATTGCCTCTAAAAGTATTACCTATGTGAAGGTGTGTGAAAGCCTGATTCTTTTTTTTTTTTTTTTTGAGTTGGAGTCTCACTCTGTTGCCCAGACTGGAGTGCAGTGGCTGCTCCGGCCACCGCAGCCTCGACCTGCTGGGCTCCGGCGATCCTTCCGCCTCATCCTTCCAAGTAGCTGGAACTACAAGCGTGTGCTACCATGCCCGGCTAATTTTTGATTTATTGTAGAGATGAGGTCTCGCCAAGTTGCCCAGGTGGGTCTCGAACCCGCGGGCTCAGGCAATCCACTCACCTCAGCCTCCCAAAGGCGTGGGATTACAGGCTGAGCCACCTAACCCGCCTAAAAGCCTGATTCTTAAAGTAGTGTAGATATTGATTTCCTGAACTCAAGGTAGAGTGGATGGACTCCCTTTCCCCCTCCATTAAAAAAAGAAAACAATTTTTTTCTTTGATCATAGCACTAATGTATGAATATTTTAAAGGATTTTAAGATTTCTTAAAAAATGCAAATAATAAACATCAATGCAACCCATCAATCACTCCCTTCCCAAATGTGAACTTCAGCCTTTTGGTATATACCTTTCCAGCCTTCCCTGTGCCTTTACATCTACTTTTCCCTTTTTCAAAAAGTGGGATCCTACTCAAAATTTTTGTAGCCAGCAGTTAAGGAAGCAAAAGGCAATTGTAACAGAATAGTCACTGACGAAGTGATGGACTCATTACCACTCAACATCCTTTCTTTCTTCTAGCTTGAATGTGTTTCCACCCATCCAGCTACTGTCTCTGTCTCTGTGCTGTGGGATACTATAATGGAGATAGATTGAAGAATTATTTCTTAGGATCAGTGAAGGATGCTGCAGATCTCTGTGACCATTCACAAATCTGTTTGGGTTAAAAAACTGATAAAGAAAACAATCAATAGAGATGATGACAGGTTATACATTCAAAGAAAAATGATCGAATATAACATAATATTGAGATCAGATTAAGATGGCTGATGTGAGGCAGCTAGAGTGTGTTTCTCCTATGGAGAAACCAAGATAGAGTTTTCTCAGCACACAGAGAGGTACAGGAACAACAATATGATGCACAATTCTTCAAGGATGTGATAATAGTCACAGAGTGCAAAGAAGGGAAAATCCATTGACTTGGGCTGAATCTAGCCAGACTCTCGCCTGAATCACACGGACCACTGACAGTCTCCAGATGTAGTGGGAAAGGTGAGTAAGGGGAATTCAGGAGTTCTGTGTTCTTGCCATGGATCAGAAGGGCCCTCTGAGTCTTGCAGGATCCCAGTCCCTCAAAGGAAACTGACTTACCCACAGCTGTGCTCTGCTAAAGCCCCACATGGAGGGGTGCAGGAAAAAAGACAGCCCTGAGCTGCTCCAGCCTCCCTAGTTCAGGAACTCAATCCTTATGGGTGACATGGCTGCTTTCTAGCTGGCCTGGGAGGAGATGGGCCCCAAGAGCAACTCCACAGCATCAGACAGTCCTGGCTGGGGTGGGCTTCCATGAGAACAACTGTGGCCTTGAGACCAGCTGCACTTTGATATTTGGAAGGCAAACTGCCTGAGGCTAAGGCAGGGAGCCAGGTGGGACTTATTGCCATAGTAACCTCTCACTCCCTGTGTAAACTTTTCTGTGCTTTTCCTGCACAGCAGCGTTACCCCAGTGGCCTGGGACTCCCTCCTAATCCCTACTGCGGTAGCGAAGAGTGCACTCTTGTGGGGTTCTGGAGCTCCTTTCCCCCATATACCCTGTGAAAGCTCAAAACAGAAAGCATGAGTAATTCTCACAGCCTTACTGTCTGATATGGCTGGGCACTTCCTTGAAGCAATACTGGCCAAGGAGAAAACCCACAGCCACCATCACAGCTATTTTTGGCACTCCCACGGTTACCACCTCCTGGCCAGAGGTTAACAGCACAGCCCACCACATAAGATATAATACCTTAGCTTTGGGGAAGGCCTGATCCCAGATTCCAGCTAACACCATTTTCCAAGCCACTCTGGACACTCAGGTCGCCTTAAGCCAGTGCAGGTACCCAGCACAGGACTGCCACAGCTGGCAACTGAGAAACTCACTACACCAAAGCTATATATAAAGGAATTCTGCAGTGCCTATGTTAGCCTGCTGCCTGCATCATTAAGAATAGTCTACCCAAATGAGAAGGAATCAGAAAAAGAATTATGACAATATGATAAAAACAGAGTTCTCTAACATCCCTCAAAGACCATACCAGCTCTTCAGCAACGAACCCTAACCAAAATGAAATCTTTGCAATTCTGGACATAGAATTTAAAAAGTTGATTATAAAATTGATCAGTGAGCTTCAGGAGAAAACTGAAAACCAACATAAAGAAATTTAAAAGCCAGGTGCAGTGGCTCATACCTATAATCCCAGTACTTTGGGAGGCAGAGGCAAGAAGATTACTTGACCCCACAGGGTTGAGACCAGCCTGGGCAACTTGACAAGACCTCATCTCTACAATAAATAAATACAAAAAATCAGCTGGACTTGGTGGTACATACCTGTAGTTCCAGCTACTTGGAAGACTGAAGTAGAAGGATTGCCTGAGCCTAGCAGTTCAAGGTTGCAGTGACAGTGAGCATACCATTGCATTCCAGCCTGGGTGACAGAATGAGACTTCAACTCAAAAACAAAACAAAACAAAAAACAACTATTTACCACATGAACAAAAAAATATCCAAAGAGAGAGATATTTAAAGAAGAAAAAAAAAAAGCCGGGCTCGGTGGCTCAGCCTGTAATCCCGCACCTTTGGGAGGCTGAGGTGAGTGGATTGCCTGAGCCCACGGGTTTGAGACCCGCCTGGGCAGCGAGACCTCATCTCTACAATAAATCAAAAAATCAACCGGGCGTGGTAGCGCATGCCTGTAATTCCGGCTATTTGGAAGGCTGAGGTGGAAGGATCGCCGGAGCCCAGCAGGTCAAGGCTGTGGTGGCCGGGAACGGCTACTACACTCCAGTCTGGGCGACAGAGTGAGACTCCAACTCAAAAAAAAAAAAAAAAAACCAAGCTGAAATTCTGGAAATGAAAGAAGCATTTAGGGAAGTACAAAATGCATGCAGTGGAAAGTTTTAACAGTTGACAGATAAAGCAGAAGAAAGGATCTTAGAACTTGAAGACAAGTCTTTTGAATTAGCACAATCAGATGACAATAATGAGAAAAGAATCCAAACTAAGCCTTCAAGAAATGTGGGATTATATAAAATGTCCAAACCAAAGAATCACAGGCATTCCTGTCCTCAGAAGAGAAAGCAGCAGGTTTGGAAAATCTTTTTGAAGGAATAATGGAGGAAAACTTCCTTGGCCTGGCCAGAGATTTAAACATCCAGATACAAGAAGCCCAAAGAACATCCAGGAGACTCATTGCAAAAAGATCATCCCAAGGCTTATAATCATCTGAGTGCACAAAGTTAATGTGAAGGAAAGAATTTTAAGAACAGTGGGACAAAAGCATCAACTAGTGTAGAAAGATAAACCTATCAGACTAACAGCCGACTTCTCAGAAGAAACTCTATAAACCAAAAGGGATGGGACCCCATCTTCATTCTCCTCAGACAGAATAGCAGTCAGCTAAGGATTTTGTATCCCACAAAAACAAAGTTTTATAAATGTAGGAGAAGTGAAGTATTTCTCAGATAAGCAAACACTCAGGGAATTTGTTACCACTAGACCGGCTTTACAAGAAATACTCAAAGGAATTCAAAATACTGAAAGAAAAGGTTGAGATACACCAGTAGAAAAACACTGGAAATCACAAAGCTTATAGGCCTTCTGGAACACCAACACAGTAGAGAAAATAAATAAATAAAGCAAGCAAGCAACCAGATAACAACCTGTATGATCAATGGAATAGTACCTTACATATCATTATTAATTCTGAACATAAATTTTCTTAATGTCCCACTAAAAAGATAAAGACTGTCAGAATGGATAAAAAAAAAAAAAAATACCCCAAATATCTGCTGCCTTCAAGAGACCCATTCAACATGCAAAGACTCCTATAAGCTCTAGGTAAAAGGGTGGGGGAAATATTCCATGCAAATGGAAACCAAAATTGATCAGAAGTAGCTATTCTCATATCAAATAAAACAGACTTTAAAGAAATGACAGTCAAAAAAGACAATGATAGTTATTATATAATAATAAAGGGATCAATCCAGCAAGAAGACATCATAATTTTAGATAAATATATGCCTAATACCAGATCCCCCAACTTTATAAAACAAATTCTACTAGATCTAAAAAAAGAGATAGATAGCAATACAATAATAGTGGGAGACTTCAACACTTCACTGACGGCAGTAGACAGATCATCAAGGTAGAAAATCAACCAATAAACATTGGGATTAACTGGACCCTAGAGCAAATGGAACTAACAGACATCTACAGAACATTCCATCCCAAAATTACAGAATATGCATTCTTTTTTCTTATCAGCACATGGAACATTTTCCAAGATAGACCACGTGATAGACCACAAATCAAGTCTCAATAAATTTTAAAAAATCCAAATCATATCAAACACCATCTCAGACCACAGTGGACTAAAACTAGAAATTAATTCCAAAAAGATTTCTCAAAACCAAACAAAGACATGGAAGCTAAGCAATCTGCTCCTGAATGATTCTTGAGTCAACAATGAAGTCAATAGGGAAATTAAAAAATTCTTCAATATGAATGGCAACAATTAAACAAGTTATCAAAACCTCTGAGGCACAGCCAAAGCTGTGCCCAGAGGAAAATGTATAGGGCTTAAGGCTTACATTTATGAGACAGAAAGCTTGCATACCAACAACCTAACATCACATCTCAAGGAACTAGGAAAATACAAATAAACCAAACCCCAAGCTAGCAGAAGAAAAGAAATAATGAAAATCAGAGCAGAACTAAAAGAAACTGAAATAAAAAAAAAAACACCCAAAACAATACAAAGAATCAATGAAATAAAATTTGGTTCTTTGAAAAGATAAACAAAATTGATATACCATTAGCTAGTCTAATTAAGAAATGAAGAGAGAAGGTTCAAATTAACCTAATCAGAAATGAAAATGGAGATACTACAATTGATATGATGGAAATTCAAAAGACCATTCAAGACTATTATGAATACTTCTATGCAAACAAACTAGACAATCTAAAAAAATGGATAAATTCTTGGAAACATAACACCCCCCATCTTGAATCAGGAAGAAATAGAAACCCTGAACCAATCAATCATGAGTAGTAAGATTGAAACAGTAATTGAAAGTCTCCCAACAAAAGTCCAGAACCTGATAACTCACAGCTGAATTCAACCAGACCTTCAAAGAAGAACTGGTACCCATTTTACTGAAACTGTTCCACAAGATTGAAGAGAAGGGAATTCTCTCTAACTCATTCTGTGAGGCCAGTATCTCTCTGATAGCAAAGCCAGGAAAGGATACAACAAAAAAGAAGACTAAGACCAATATCCCTAATGACTATAGACATGAAAGTCTTCAACAAAATACTAGGAAACTAAATTTAACAGCGCATTATGCATGTGCATATATGTATCTATCTCATGACCAAGGGGGTCTTGGCCCAGGGATGCAAAGGTGGTTTGACATACACAAGTCAATAAACATAGATCCACTACATAAGCAGAATTAAAAACAAAAATCAAATGATCATTTCAATGGACACAGAAAAAGCACTTACTAAAATTCAGTATCCCTTCATGATAAAAACCCTCAACAAAATAGGCATAGAGGGAACATTCTTCAAAATAGTACAAACTATATATAACAAACCCACAGTCAGTGTCATCCTAAATGGAGAGAAGTGGAATACATTACCCCTCAGAACTAAAACAAGTCAAGGATGACCACTTTCACTACCCCTATTCAACATAGTACTGGAAGTCCTAACTAGAGCAATCGGACAAGAAAAAGAAATAAAGAGCATCCAAATTGGAAAAGAGCAAATCAGACTATCTCTTGTATGCTGATGATATGATCTCACACCTAGAGAATTCTAAAGACTCCTCCAAAAGACTCCTGGACTTGATAAATGAATTCAGTAAAGTTTCAGGATACAAAATCAACACACACAAATCAGTAGCACTGCTATGCACCAATAGTGACCAAGCTGAGAATCGAATCAAGAACTCAATTCCATTTACATTAGCAGCCAAAAAGCTAAATACCTAGGAATATATATTTAACCAAGGCGGTAAAAGATCTTTACAAGGAGAACTACAAAACTCTGATGAAAGAAGTTGTAGAGGACACAAACAAATGGAGAAACATCTCATGCTTATGGATTGGAAGAATCAACATTGTTAAAAAATGACCATATTACTCAAAGTAATATGCAGATTTAACTCAATCCCTCTCAAACTACCAACATCATTTTTCATAGAATTAGAAAAAAAATTCTAAAATTTATATGGAACAAAAAACAACAAACAAACAAAGCCAGAACAACCAAAGCAATCTTACACAAAAAGAACAAAACTGGAGGCATCACACTATCTGACTTAAAATTATACTACAAGGCTGTCATAACCAAAACATCTGGTACTGGGTGCAAGAGCAGACACATGGACCAATGGAACAGAACAGAGAATCCATATATAAACCCAACTACCCACAACCAACTGGTCTTTTACAAAGTAGACAAAAACATACACTGGAGAAATGACACACTATTCAACAAATGGTGCTTGGAAAATTGGATAACTACATGCAGAAAAATGAAACTTGATCCTTATCTCTCCTCATATACTAAAATTAACGCAAGATGGATTGAAGACTTGAATGTCAGACCTGAAACCATAAAAATCCTAGAAGAAAAATTCTTCTGGACATCGATCTAGGCAAAGAATTTATGGCTAAAACCCCAAAAGCAGCAAAAACAAAAATAAGTGGGACTTAATTAAATTAAAAAGTTTCTGCACAGCAAAAAGTAATAATCAACAGAGCAAATAGGCAATCTACATAATGAGAGAAGATATTCACAAACTCTACATCTGACAAACGATCCAGTATCTTCGAAAAACCCAAACAAGTCAGCCAAAAACAACAACAACAACAACAACAAATAACCCCATTAAAAAGTGGGTAAAATGACATCAACAGACATTTCTCTAAAGAAGATATACAAATGACTAACAAACATATAAAAAAAAGTTCAACATCATTAATCATCAGGGAAATGCAAGTCAAAACCATAATGAGATACCACCTTACACCAGTCAGAATGGCCATTATTAAAAAAAAAAAAATCACAAAACAATAGATGCTGGTGCAGATGCAGAGAAAAGGGAATGCTTACACACTGTTGGTGGGAGTGTAGATTAGTACTATGTCTATGGAAATTAGTATGGAGATTTTGCAAAGAATTAAAAGTAGATCTACCATTTGATCCAGCAATCCTACTATTAGGTATCTACTCAAAGGAATGGAGGGCTTTATATTTAAAAAAAAGATAACTGCACTTGCATGTTCATTGTAGCACAATTCACAATTGCAAAGATATGGAATCAACCTAAATGCCCATCAGCCAATCAGTGGACAATGAAAATGTACAGATACACTGTGGAATACTATTCAGCTATCAAGAAGAATGAAATAATGCCTTTTGCAGCAACTTGGATGGAATTGGAGAACATCATCCTATGTGAACTAACTCAGGAACAGAACACCAACCACCACATCTTCTTATAAGGGGGATCTGCAAAGACATAGAGAACAGTATAATGGACACTGGAAATTCAGAAGGAGGAGGAAGGAAAGGGGTGGAGGGGTGAAAAATCACCTATTGGGTGGGGGTGATGGGTACTCTTAAAGCCCAGACCAAAAATTATTTGTGTCCCCTAAAGCTATTGAAATAAAGAAAAAATAATATAATATTTAATGTTGAATATTAAGATTGGCTTTTAGAAACATCCATGTAGTCTGGGCACGGTGACTCACGCCTGTAATCCCAGCAGTACTTTGGGAACCGAGATGAGAGGATTGCCTGAGCCCAGGGGTTCGAGACCAACCTGGGCAACATGGTGAGACCTCATCTCTACAATAAATCAAAAAGTAAGCCGGGTGTGATAGCGAATGCCTGTGGTTCCAGCTACTTGAAAGGCTGAGGCAGAAGGATCACCTGAGCCCAGCAGGTCGAGGTTGCGGTGGCCATGAGCGTACCACTGTACTCCAACCTAGGCAGCAGAGTGAGGCTCCAACTCCAAAAAAAAAAAAAAAAAAAAGAAAGGAAAAAACATCAATGTAATTCCCATGAAGTATTGCCACCATGATGGTGCCATATAAGTGAACATGAAACAAAGGAAGTGATGTGCTATTACATGTCATTTTGACAGGAAAATTGCATTTCCTCCCAGCAAAAAAAAAAAAAAGGCCCCACAATTTAAATTAATTCTTTGATGCATTCCTTCATGCTGTGATCTGTGATAACAAGGAACACCTGTATTTAAGTTTTTCTTAATTCTCTAGACTTTTATATCTGCTACAGTAAGTAGTAACCAGATAGCCACATTTTCCTACTACATAATCATATGCCTGAGAAAAGCTAATCTTATCTGAAATTAAGTACATGCTTAAAAAAACCCTATAAGCTGAAATTATAATACAAATTTGAAACCATTTCCTGGGCCTATCAGACCAATATAATGGTACCACTTCACTTCTCTGTAGTTCGGAGGCCATATTTCCCACATTCGTCTCACTTTGATATGTGGATGACTGGTAACTGATATATGTAAAACATCTTTGCTAATCTGCTAAGATGGGTTTTTATTCGTGTGTTAATTTGTGCGTTTGATTATTCTACTTGTCATATAAATTAATCATCCTCTCAAACCTTTGTGCTGTAGTATTTGCTATTCTCTGAGGTCCTTCTAATATTTTACTATGCACTTAAGTCACCTGGGGATCTTGTTAAAACACAGTTGCTAATTCAATAGCCACGAGAGTGGCAGAGGCTAGAATTCTGCATTTGAAACCAGCTCCCATGCCATGCCAGTGCTGCTGACCTTCAGACTTCACTTTGAATAGCAAGACTTTCAGTGACAGTTTTGGGAACAGAAGCCAGGAAAGTCTATTGAAGCTATTAAGCCATTTCTTGTTATGGTGACACATGCTTAGTTTACAAATAATGTATATTTTTCCACTGGGGACATACATGTGTAATTATGATTTGCTGTATGTGAGCTTTTTTATAATTTTTGTGTCAGGCATATTATCTACAGGGGTGGCATTTATAAAGAATGGTAACATACTGATGATAATATAATAGTTAACATGTATTGACTACTTATGCTACAGACATCATGGGCTAAATTCTCTAAAAAAATCATGAAGTAGTCATTATCATTGCTAGCCTCATTTACAAATGAGGAAGCTGAGCACAAGGTTAGTGTCTTGCCTTGAGAACACAGCCAGAAGATGATAGAGCCAGGGCACCAACTCTAGAACGTATACCTTGTACAGAAATTATAGACTTTATGTAACATGTATATGAATTTTCTAGTTTCTTTCACAATTCATGTGAAACATTTGAATTTTCTTGCTTTTTTCCCTCCAAAAAGCTTTGAAAAACACTCCTTTTTTCCTTTCTGTGGCTTTCCCATAGATACTGATGATTTGTGATTTGTTGTCAGTTTTTCTAGTCTTCCATTCTGCATATATGTTAATATGTACGTATGTAAGGAAAATCTCTCAACTTCCTTTTTTTTTTTTTTTTTTTGAGTTGGAGTCTCACTCTGTCGCCCAGACTGGAGTGCAGTGTGCCGCTCCTGGCCACCGCAACCTCGACCTGCTGGGCTCCAGCGATCCTTCCGCCTCAGCCTTCCAAGTAGCCGGAATTACAGGCATGCGCTACCATGCCCGGCTGATTTTTTTATTTATTGTAGAGATGAGGTCTCGCTGCCCAGGCAGGTCTCAAACCCATGGGCTCAGGCAATTCACTCACCTCAGCCTCCCAAAGGCGCGGGATTACAGGCTGAGCCATCGAGCCCGGCTAACTTTCTTATTTCTTGTGAAAATTTATGAAGAATGAAAGGTCGGTAGTACCCTGCTTTGAATGAAAGATAGAGTGTTCTTATTAATGTTGAGACTTTGTTTTGTGCCGAGGAGTAGTAGCCCAGGAAAATAGCAGATTTTATGGATTGTCACAGAATTGATTATTTTGTATGCTCTTAAAATGTTGAAAATCCTTTTTCCTCATCCAAATAGTAATTGCAATCTAGTGACTAGTATGGAGATATATCTTCCACTCTAACTTCTCATACCAAACCACCAAGTGATCTTAGAAAAGCCAGGAGTCTTTCTCTTCAACTTCTCAGCCTGTCAGATGTCAACACTATACCACTACAGAGAGAGGGGCTCAAGCAGTCCTTGAGTCCTTTTGTCAGCACGTTAAGGCGACATGAACACAGGGAGAGAGTATTTGATGTCTGTACAGGCATTTGTCCTCATTTGCAAAAATGTTTAGGATTAGAAAATTGTACCACTTAAGTTGCAGCTTAATTTGGAAATCAATAAACCTAAAATAGGTAATGATAAGAACATAGCTAGCTTATTAATCATCTCAAAATAATATGAGGCTATTTACTATCATTATCTCTCTTTCTTTTACAGTCCATCAATATTATGGAACTGACTTTACAGAAATATGGAAGTTATGAAAAATTTGAACAAGCCACTGGTGGTAGCTTGCTCTCTAAAACTCGAATCTGGAGTCATGTTAGGAAGTACATGATGAAGGAAGGCTGCCTGGGGGAGGTATGAATCACGAGTGAACATAGGAGTTTGGCCGTGGCATTTTAACTCAGTCAGTGCCAGCCAGTCAGTGTTTTCTCGAAGGTTTTGTTTTCCCAATTCTACTTTATTTGTTAAATTAGTCACCTAGATTTCTCACTAAATACTGTAAGTCTAAGTTCCTGTTGGGTTACATTGTTTTGATGTGTTTAGTTTCTTTTCATTTTTCTTCTTACTGCCCTTCCTTCCTTCCTTCCTTCCTTCCTTCCTTCCTTCCTTCCTTCCTTCCTTCTTTCCTTCCTTCTTTGGCTGTGGAATTTTTTAATTTGCTTTACTAGGAGAAAATAAAGCTTAAATTATTTTTAAAAACAGCTTTTCTAAAGTTGATGTCATAAAGGCAAAGATTAGAATGACAGATACTAGAGGCTGGGGAGGGTGGGGGAGTTGGAGGGGGTTAAAGAGAGGCAGGTTAATAAGTACAAACATGCTTACTGCCATTTCTGTGTAGCTCGTGGGATGGTAATTACTTTGTGAAAATTTTTAATAAAGAAATTTGCCCTGGTGGCCTTTCCTATTAGCGGTCTCAAAGCCTTGGCACTGGCAATGAATAGGACTCAGGCACCTGTACATTCTGATCATTTTAACTAGAGGCTGTATTTAAGAGACCTCAGAGGTACGATTTTAGCTGCCCCCTCACTTCCCCTCCCCCCGCACCATCTTCCTCAACATATAGGTATCTACTTTTCCTTCAACTCAGTAAAGGCTCTTGAGTTTTCAAAGGGTCAAAATCAAAAGGGCCAAAGGTGGTTGGCTGTATATTCCATCATCTTGGTTTAAGATTTAAGGGAAGTTTAAGGTGGTTGTAAACAAATAAACAAACAAACAAAAAGTACCATTGTTCTCTGTGGAAGCTTTACCCTCCTGCCTTTACATTTTATTTCATATGTGTCTATTTTGTCTCTTGCTCCTTAGATTGTCGTTCATCTCACTGAGGACCTGCTTTCCCGAGCTTCAATGACAGTGGTAAATGGATGTCCAACTCTTACCATCAATGTTTCTACTGCACGTGAGCATTGGCTGGAGGGAATGCTGAGGCATGAAATAGGTACAGGCAACCCTTGTCCATTTGTTCATTTGTAACATCAGGAATTAGCTCCAAAGAAATGTTCACTGAGAAGGAGTTTTTTCTCAGTAGTATTTGACAAAAAGTCATGAGGTTGTTAAGATTCACTTGGACTAAAGCTAATGTATTTATGAGGGGGACCCCCCAAAAAAATGGGAATTATTTTTTGGAGAGTGAGTTCCTTGTAGTACAGGCTTTGCCTACTAGGTAGGTGTTCTAGGAACCCATCGGCATCAGCTAGTGTTGTTGTGAGAGGATGCATTCAACTTCAGTTAATTTTTTTTTTTTTGAGATTCTTTCAAGGCATTGGCCAATCTCATGATGAGCAATTTATGAGCACACCTGTCTGCACCATGTTGAGTTGCAGTTTTTGACCAAAAACACCATGACCCCTGTGCCCTACCTCCCCTATTCATCCAATCATGCCCCAAGTGACTTTTTTTTGTTTCCTTGGATGAAAAAGTCCTCAAAAGGAAACCATTTGCAATGTGGAAGAGGTGAAACAAAAAATGGCAGAAGCACTAAGAGGCTTCCAAATTGACAAATTCAGAAATTGTTTTGAGCAGTAGAAAAAATGTCTCCATAGGTGTATTGAATCAAACACTTTGAAGGTGACTAAGGTTTAAACATATAAGAATACATACACAATTTCTAATAAATAAATTCCTAGTTTATCTTCTTTCCTCCTCCTCGTATATCTTCTTTCTAACTAGGTTATTTTAGGACACTGTTTAAGTATATGAAACTTGGAAAGTCATTTAATTCCTTTGGATTTCAGTTTCCTACCTTAAAATGAGGGGGGAGAATTAAAGTATCTTCAAGATTCTTTAAAAAGTATAAGTCTTTGATATTTCTCTTTAAAAATGTAAATTGTCATAAAGGTTATACTTCCTCTAATGAGACATGTGATCCTTTTGAAGGCAGTGTACTCCACACCCAAAAAAAAGTTACGGTCAGGTCATTTTCTGCTTTGTTTTGATTTGTAGGCACACATCAATTTGGTTTTACAATTGTTGATAGAATCTTTCTTTTTGGGAAGAATTAAAACAAAAGTGGCATTTCTTATTATTCATGTAACTTTTCTTTTTCATAGGCACACATTATTTTCGAGGTATTAATAACCTTCAGCAACCATGGAACAGTTGGACTGGCCGAAAAAAACATGAGCTAAAGCCAAATAATCCCACAGAGGAAGGCCTGGCGAGTATTCACAGTGTCCTGTTTAGAAAAGACCCCTTTTTATGGAGGGCTGCCCTCCTCTACTATACTGTTTATCGAGCCAGCCAAATGTCTTTTTGTGAACTCTTCAAAGATATTGGCAAATTTGTCAAGGATCCCAATACAAGATGGGATTATTGTGTACGGGCCAAGAGGGGATGGACTGATACTTCCCAACCAGGTAGGTATCTCTTAACTGGAGGTTTTCTGACTTCTTGACTAGTTATCTAGTGACTTTGGTTATATCCTAATCCCTGAATCACAGAATTCACTTATGTATGGAAGTAAGCCTTTCTTACTTGAGGTCAGCAGTAGTTTTCCCAAACCACATTTTCTTTTCTTTACTTTCCTTCTATTTTGAGACAAGGTCTCACTCTGTTGCCCAGGCTAGAGTGCATTGGCACCATCACAACTCACCTCATCCTCAACCTCCTGGGCTCATATGATCCTCACACCTCAGCCTCCCAAGTAGCTGGGATTACAGGCATGCGCCACCATACTTTTCCAATCTTTGTTTTTTTATAGAGACGAGGTCTTGCTGCATTGCCCAGGCTGGTCTCAAAATTCTGGGCTCAAGCAATCATCCCAACTCGGCCTCCCAAAGTGCTGGGATTACAGGTGTTAGCCATCACACCTGGCCCCAAACCACATTTTCTTAGTGTTATTTTTGCCCAGCTCATTTTGAAAAATTTCGGACTTACTAAATATGGAAGGAATTGTAGAATGAACCCACATGCCCTTTATCTAGTTTCACCAGTGGTTAATGTTTTGCCATTTTTGCTTTCTATGTCTTTGACTTTTTAAAAACAACTATATTGGCCAGGCATGGTGGCTCAGGCCTGTAATCCCAGCACTTTGGGAGGCCAAGGTAAGGGGATTGCCTGAGCCCATGGGTTCGAGAACAACCTGGGCAGCTTGGCAAGACCTCATCTCTACAATAAATCACAAAATTAGCTGGGCGTGGTAGCACGTGCCTATAGTTCTGGTTACTTGGAAGGATGAGGTGGAAGGATCACCAGAACCTAGCAGGTAGACGCTGGGGTGGCCGTGAGCATGCCACTGCACTCCAGCCTGGTTGACGGAGTGAGACTTCAACTCAAAAAATAATAATAAATACAATACAATACAATAAAAACAGCTATATTGAGATATAACTCACATGCCATACAATGTACCCATTTAAAGTATACAGTTCAGTGAATTTTAGAATATTCACAGAGTTGTGTACCATCATCATCTAATTCCAGAATGTTTTCATTACCTCAAAAGGAAACCCATACCTGTTAGAAGTCATTCCCATTTCCTCCCCGGCTACCCAGCTCTAAGCAACCATTTTAAGTGTTTTTTTTTTCTTTTAACCTGTGTTGGTTTACTTATTTTGGATATTTCATATAAATAGAGTAATATAATATGTGATTCTTTGTGACTGGGTTCTTTTAATTAGTATAATATTTTCAAGATTCATCCATATAGCATGTTTCAGTATTTCAGTCATTCCTATTGCTGAATTAATTGCAGGAATTATCACATTTTATTTATCGATTTGTCAGTTGATGGACATTTGGGTTGTTGCTACTTTTTGGCCATTATGAATAATACTGCTATGAACATTTGTGTACAAGTTTTGTGCAGATATTTTTCATTCTCTTAGGTATATACCTAGGAGCAGAATTTAGTTTTATGGTAACTCTATGTTTAACCTTTTGAGGAGTTGCCAGACTGTTTTCCAAAACAACTGCACCTTTTTTATATTTCCACCATTGTATGAGTGTTCCTGTTTCTCCACATCCTGGCCAATACTTGCTATTTTTATTTTTTAAATTATTATAAACATTCTAGTGGGTGTGAAGTGGCATCTCATTGTAGTTTTTTTTTTTTCTTTTTTTTGAGTCAGAGTCTCACTTGTCACCTAGGCTGGAGTGCAGGAGTATGCTCATGGCCACTGTAGCCTTGACCAACTGTGCTCAGGTGTTCCTTCCGCCTCAGTTTTCCAAGTAGCTGGAATCACAGGCATGTGCCACCACACCTAGCAAATTTTTTTTTTTTTAACTGTAGAGACAAGGTCTCGCCAATTTGCCAATACTGGTCTTGAACCCCTGGCTCAGGCAATTCTCTTGCCTCCACCTCCCAAAGTGCTGGGACTACAGGCGTGAGCCACCACACCTGGCTTCATTATAGTTTTGACTTGTATTTCCCTGATGACTAATGATGTTGAACATCTTTTCATGTGCTTATTGGACATTTTGCACATCTTCTTTGGAAAAGTTTAGATCCTTTGTCCATTGTTTAATTAGGTTATTTGTATTTTTATTATTGAGTTGTAAACGTTCTTTATTCTAGATAAATCTCTTGTCAGATATTTGATTTACACTTTTTTTTTTTTTACTATTCTTTGGGTTGTCTTTTGCATTCTTGATGATTTTCTGATAGTTTTTTTTTTTTTTTTTTTTTTTGACTCGCTCTGTTCCCCAGGCTAGATTGCAGCGGCATGCTCACGGCCACTGCAGCCTTGACCTGCTGGGCTCAGGTGATCCTTCTACCTTAGCCTTCCAAGTAGCTGGAACCACAGGTGTGCATGACCATACCCAGTTAATTTTTTGATTTATTGTAGAGACGAGTTCTCGCCATGTTGCTCAGGCTGGTCTTGAACCCTGGGACTCAGGAAATCCTCTCACCTCCACCTCCCAAAGTGCTAGGATTATAGGCATGAGCCACCATGCCTGGCACTGATTGACTTTTTAAAAGTAAATTTTAGGTTTGACATTTCATTTCTAAAAATTTTAATACATATTGCCTAAGAATAAGGACATTCTTCTACTTAATATCATTATCACACTTAAATGAACACTAATTCGGCAATACCAGTGAATACACATGCCATATTTAAATTTTTCCCGTAGTAGCACGCGCCTGTAATTCCGGCTACTCAGAAGGCTGAGGCAGAAGGATCGCCGGAGCCCAGCAGGTCGAGGTTGCAGTGGCCGCTCCCGGTCACTGCACCCAGTCTGGGCGACAGAGTGAGACTCCAACTCAAAAAAAAAAAAAAAATTTTTTTTTCCAACTTTTGCAAAAATGCTCTATATAGCTGTTTACAAAAAAAAAATCCAGATCCAGTTAAGGTTCATGCATTACTTTTGGTGGTTGTCTCTTTAGGCTCTGTTAATATGGAACAATCTTCCCTACCTTTTTTTGTTTTTTATGATAGTGACTTTTTAAAGTCTAGGCCAGTGTTCTTATGGAATAGCCCACAATCTGGTGTTTGCTTGTTTGCTATTGATTAGCTTCAAGGTAGACATTTGCACGAATACTGCATAAGTGATGCTGGGTTGTATCAAGAGCCACTTTATGCCAGGAGCAGTGGCTCACGCCTGTAATCTCGGCACTTTGGGAGACTGAGGCAAGAGGATTCCCTGAGTCCAGGGTTCGATACCAGCCTGGGCAACTTGGCGAGAACTCATCTCTACAAAAAAAAAAGAAACATTAGCCAGGGGGTGGTGGTGCATGCCTGTGGTTCCAGCTACTTGGAAGGCTGAGGCAGAAGGATCACCTGAGCCGAGCAGGTCGAGGCTGTGGTGGCTGTGAGTATGCCACTGCACTCCAGTCTAGGCAACAGAGTGAGACTCCGACTCAAAAAAAAAAAAAGAGCCACCTATGGCAGCTTGTCTCACCATTAGAGATGCTAAATTTGATTGTCATTTAAGGTGGTGATTATGAGCTTTTTCCTTTGTAAAAGTACAATTTCTTTTGCCCTTTGTAATTAATGAGTGAGGTGAGAAAGACTATGAATATCCTGTTCCCCAACAGATCTTCATCTAATGATTTTGTCATCCATCAAGGATCCTTGCTTGAATCTATTGTTTCATTGGAGATATCTAGCACTATCATTATTTGTCTAAAGAAAATAGAGGCAAATAATTTAATTTCAGTGCATGCTGATGTTCACAGGCCGTTTTAGTTTTAAGAAAATATGCTACTCCAATAGAAATTTAAGGCCAGGTGTGGTGGCTCAAGCCTATAATCCCAGTACTTTGGGAGGCCGAGGCGAGAGGCTTGCCTGAGCCCACAGTTCGGAACCAGCCTGGGCGACTTGACGAGACCTCATCTCTACAATAAATCACAAAATTAGCTGGGCATGGTGGCGCATGCCTGTAATTCCAGCTACTTGGAAGGCTGAAGTAGAAGGATCACCTGAATCCAGCAGGTTGAGGCTGCAGTGGCTGTGAGCGTGCCGCTGCACTCCAGCCTGGGTGACAAAGTGAGACTCCAACTTAAAAAAAGAAAGAAAGTTAAAATTGTTTTTGGTAGCAGCCTTAAGACTTTAGATTGCCCACAGTTTTTCAGTTTGTTTTTAACAAGATAAAGTATATGGCAATGCAAAAATGCTTTTGAAAAAACGATAAGAATTAAGAAACATTTATTTAAAAGTCATTTTGATTTTCAGGTTACTTCACTATATCAACAAATTTTTTTTTTTTTTTTTTTTTGGAGTCTCACTCTGTTGCCCAGACTGGAGTGCAGTGGCCGCTCCCGGCCACTGCAGACTTGACCTGCTAGGCTCCCGCGATCCTTCGCCTCAGCCTTCCGAGTAGCCGGAATTACAGGCACGTGCTACCACGCCTGGCTGATTTTTTTTATTTATTGTAGAGATGAGGTCTCGCCAAGTTGCCCAGGCGGGTCTTGAACCCACAGGCTCAGGCAGTCTACTCACCACAGCCTCCCAAAGCTCAGGATTACAGGCTGAGCTACCGAGCCCAGCTATCAACAAATTTTTAAACTATTTATTTGGAGCTTGGAAACACTCAGGTTAATGATGGTTTTGTCACCAGCACAGCCCACCATATTTTATACCAGCAATGGTGGTTGTTTTAAAGTGTGGTGCCTGAGTGCCAGGAACAGGCAATGGGAAGCAGGAAAGAGGGCACCTCTTCTCTGCCTTTCACATGTGCATAGCTATCTGGGGGGTTGTCATTTCCCTTTTCCCATTTTAGATCCATTTGCATGCATTTTAGTGTTTCATAGTCAATGCACAGCGCTTTCCTGTTGCCCTTAATACCCCACAGAGGCACATCACTTTAGACTTGTTGTTCTATTTTTTCTTTTCTTTACATACTTTTGCTTTTTTAACTTTTTATTATGGAAAATTTCAAATGTGTGCAAAAGAAGAACGATTAATATGCTGAGCCTTCATTAATTCAGTACCTGATCTTAGTGATTACCAACATTTTTTAACTGTGGTTCATCTATTCTTCCAAGTTCTTGTTTTCCAATAGTGTTTTTTTGTTTGTTTGTTTTGTTTTTGAGTTGGAATCTCACTGTGTCACCCAGATTGGAATGCAGTGGCACACTCACAGCCACCCCAGCATCGACCTGCTGGGCTGTGGCTATCCTTCTGCCTCAGCCTTCCAAGTAGCTGGAACTACAGGCACATGCTACCACGCCCAGCTAATTTTTTATTTATTGTAGAGATGAGGTCTTGCCAAGTTGCCTGGGCTACTCTCGAACCCACGGGCTCAGGCAATTCACTCACCTTGGCCTCCCAAAGTGCTGGGATTACAGGATGAGCCACAGAGCCTGGCCTTGTTTTTTGGGGGGTTTTTTTTGTTTGTTTGTTTGTTTTTGCGGAGGTCTCACTATGTTGCCCAACCTAGTCTTGAGCTGGTGGACTAAAACAATCCTCCTGCTTCCGCCTCCCAAAGTGCTGGGATTGTAGGTATGAGCCACTATGCCTGGTCACTTTTCTATAGTATTTTTTTTTTTTTTGAGTTGGAGTCTCACTCTGTCTTCCAGACTGAAGTGCAGTGACACACTCACGGCCACCGCAGCCTCGACCTGCTGGGCTCAGGCAGTCCTTCCACCTTAGCCTTCCAAGTAGCTGAAACTACAGGCACATGCCACCATGCCCAGCTAATTTTTATATTTATTGTAGAGATGAGGTTTCGCCAAGTTGCCCAGGCTGGTTTCAAACCCATGGGCTCAGGCAATCCTCTCACCACCACCTCCCAAGTGCTGGGATTACAGGTGTGAGCCACCACACTCAGCTTTAAACCTACATGTTTTTTAAAATTCAGTTCTAATTCTTGTTTTCATAGGGAAGAACAATTTTAAAAATCCATGTTTTTAAACCACAGTTAACTTTTTTTAATGGGGAGGAGGATTGATATTTTACCAAGAGTTTCTAAAACCCTACATCTCTACATTACCCCTGCTGAGACCTAACTGTTCTAAAACAATCTTCAGACCTTCCCCACTCAGATGCCTTCATTACACAATGGGAATTATGACTGAATGGCGGAGTGAGAGACGGAGGGATAATCATTTATGAGTCATAGATTTTAAATTGCTAGTCTTATTTGTAATTAGGAAAGAAATGTTATCTTAATAATGAGGAAGAGGTCTAGAGAAGGGAATTTCTTTTTGTTGTTGTTGTTGAGATGGAGTCTCACTCTGTCACCTAGGCTGGAGTGCAGTGGCACACTCCCGGCCACCGCAACCTCAACCTGCTGGGCTCAGACGATCCTTCCACCTCAGCTGTCCAAGTAGCTGGAACCACAGGTGTGCGCCACCATGCCTGGCTAATATTTTGATTTATTGTAGAGACAGTGTGTCGCCAAGTTGTCCAGACTGGTCTCGAACCCCAGAGCTCAGGCAACCCTTCGCCTTCACCTCCCAAAGTGCTGGGATTACAGGCATAAGCCACCACGCCCGGCTGCAAGGGAATTCTTAAAGGGAAGCTGCTAGTCTGCATACTTTCCAAACTACTATCCTGGTACTTCCTAAGACCTCACATTTTATGTTATGAAAATAGTTCGATAAAAATAAACATTGACAAATTAGATTTTTTTAAAAAAAATACAGGGCTGATTCCCCACAGCGAAGTGAATGGGCTGATATCTAATTACTTAGTAATTTTTTAAAACATCAGAAAGTAAACACTAGTTTGGTTCCTCCAGGGTGTTTTAGTAAAGACCAGGTATACTTGGATGGAATTCTTCAAATCCTTCGATACAGAGAGACCATAGACTTTCATCTACTGACGGCTCTGGGGAAGGTGAGTAAAAGCGATAGCACAGCGTACCCAAACACACTAGATCAACATTTCCTCCAGCGTGATTTTGTGATTAAATAAAACTCAGCATCAAGCTACTTTTACTTTATTGTTGGAATAAGTTTTTTTATGTGACAACAAGAGGGAATAAATATGGTTCTGTCACAGAACCAAATTGTAAAATTTCTTTATAGTCGATAAAAGATAAAAGAAGGGAATAGGAAATTTGGGACTATATAAAGTCTTATTTTTATTTGTATATGCATCTTTTCCTAAAAAGCATTTTCTAGAAAGTATCTTTGTCTAAAGGCACTTTAAGGGAAGCTGCATCTATAACACTTCTCTCTTAATATCTCCTAGGAACAAAGGCGGGCAACCTTCTTTCGGGACCCCCTCCTGCCAGGGACCCCTCCTGCTGCCAGGGGCTTTCCTATCTCCTAATAAATTCCTACTTATAAAAAAAACAAGAAGAACAGGAATATTCTCTGACATGACTGAATGATGTTCTTATTTAAGAAATTTATCATTGATTAAATATAATATCTAAAATGCAGCCTACTTCAAATTTTCCAAAGGTGTCTCAAAAATGACCTTTGTAGCTCTTTTTTGTGTCCCAGGATCCAGTCAAGATTTATGCATTGCACTTGGCTATAATCTTTCATCTCCTTTAATCTATAACAGTTCCGTCTTGCCCCAGTCTTTGTGTTTTTCATGACACTTTAAGACTCTGGGACAGTTTTCTTGAGAATTCCCATAATCTGGATTATCAGATTGTTTCCTCATGATAAGATTCAGATTAAACATTTTTAGTACATTTACATTGTAAAGGTACCTTTCCCTATGGTATTAATAAATAATGTTTGGAATGATTTCTATGAATGGACTGTTCCCTAACAACTCTTCAAGGAACATCCACTAACGGCCTTTTTCTGAATCATTTATTACACTGATGATAACAAATAGAGATCTTTTCATTCTATTTTTTTTCACTCCCCTTTTTGTAGTATTATTATGGACTTAGTTCTTTTTTAATCAACTCTTTCACGGCTACTCTTACGTTTTAAACGTATCTCCATGTTTTCCAGCAAAGCAAAATGTCTGGGCTCATGTTGTACTTTTCCTACTCAAATCTGAGAGCAGCCATTTCTCCAATGATGCCTGGTTCCTTTTAGTGGGATCTGGGATTTAGAAAACAAGATCTGAGTAGTCGGTATGTTCCCTGCTACTGGGGTGCTCTTGCTTCTAGGCCTTTTCAATGAGCAAATCATATATATTTGTCTTAAATCATAAGAATATTCCGATTCAAATCAGACTCCATGGGATTCTTTCATACCTCCTCACCATTCCATATTTGCATTTTCTTTCTCTTAAAATGAGAACCTGTTTCCCAGTATCAGTATATTTATTAATTGTCTCCTGTAATAAACTCAGAATGGTTTGAGAATTATTATTATTAAACCATACTAACATCCACAAACCTATTTTGTTACATTTAGTGGTGTAAATTACTAAATAAAATAAATTATTATTATTATTATTATTATTATTATTATTTTTAAGTCAGGGTCTTGTTCTGTTGCCCAGGCTGGAGTACAGTGGCACAATTAACTGCTCACTGCAGTCTTTCAGATGATCATTCCGCCTCAGCCTCTCAAGTAGCTGGGACTACAGGCATGCAGTGCCACGCCTTGCTAATTTTCTTTTTTATAGAGATGGAGGTCTCACTATGTTGCCTAGACTGGTCTCGAACTCCAGCGCTCAAGCAGTCCTCCTGCCTTGGCCTCCCAAAGTGCTGTGATTACAGGCATGAGCCACCATACCCAACAAAATACATAATTTTAATAGCAGTAAAAACTTTTAAAAATGTAATAAGATACAGATGTAATATGAACATGAGTTCTTTTCTCAAAGCCTTTCTACTGAACCTGGAAGAGTATTGATCAGAAGACCATAGTATTTAAAGCCAACCATGTTTTGGCATTTAAAGATAATTTATAGAAGGCCAGTCATAATGGCTCACACCTGTAATCCCAGCATTTTGGGAGGCCAAGGTAGGAGGACTGCTTGAGTCCAGGAGTTCAAGACCAACCTAGGCAACATAGTGAGACCTCATTTCTACAAAAAAATAAATAATTATCTGGACATGGTGGCATGCTCTTGTAGTCCCAGCAACTTGGGAGGCTGATATTGAAGGATTACCGAGGCCAGGAGGTTGAGGCTGCAGTGAGCCATGATCATGCCACTGCCCTCCAGCTTGGGCAACACAATGAGACAGACTCAACTTTTTTTTTTTTAAAGATAATTTATAGAACTTAAAATTTTCATTTCTAAGCATAATATAAATACCTGTAAATGACTGACTTCTTACATAGGAGAATGAAAGAGATGTGAATTTTAAAAAATACCTACAAAAAATCAAAATGAAAGCAAGAGAATGTAACAAATCATCATATTTCCCAAATTAAATAGAAATAGGATTCTAATATACAGGTTGAGTATCTCTTCTCCAAAATGCTTGGGACCAGAAGTGTTTTGGATTATAGATTTTGGAATATTTAAATTCCTTACTTGTTGAGCATTCCAAATCTGAAAATCTGAAATTCCAAATGCTCCAATGAGCATTTCCTGTAAACATAATGTCAGTGCTCAAAAATTTTTGGAGCATTTTGGATTTGTGACTTGGATTTGGGATGTTCAACCTGTATCATTATGCTAAGTTTTCTTTTTCTTTCTTTTTTTTCCTTCAGTTGGGGTCTCACTGTTGCCCAGGCTGGAGTACAGTGGCATGCTCAAGGCCACTGCAGCCTCAAACTGCTGAGTTCAGGCAATCCTTCCGTCTCAGTCTTCCAAGTAGCTGGAACCACAGGCGCACACTATCACGCCCGGCTTATTTTTTGATTTATTGTAGAGACGCAGTCTCACCAAGTTGTCTAGGCTGATCTCAAACCCCTGAGCTTAGGCAATCCTCTCGCTTCGGCCTCCCAGAGTGCTGGGATTACAGGCTTGAGCTATCTTGCCCAGCTATGCTAATTTTTCTAATTTAATAATATTCATTTACATCTTAGCTATTTTCTTGATTCTTTTATTTAGATTTAGTCAGGAGATTTGTTTGGATTTAAAGTCTCTCACACACATATAAGGCTTATTTGTCTAATTTTTAGATAAACTTAGTAGTTCCAAGATAGAGGGTTGAATTAAATATGACACTTAAAAATTATCTTCTTTTGTTATGGTCATGGTATGAGGGGCAGACAAACACATTATTATTTAGCACAGTCAAAAAAGTAAGCCACTGATTTTTGTTATTCTACAGCTATTAAAATAATTTGAAAAATAATGTTTATACTTTCATTTAAGACCCAGGAAAAAAATTTGTCTATAAAATGTACCTTGTAGTTATGTTCTGAAATTGACCTATCTTCCTTTTTTCAGGTTTCCTATGAAGATGTGGATCGCTTAAAAGGATTGGCAGTTATTGAAAACATGAGAGTTCCTCACTTCCTGCAGGACCATGGCCGATATATGGAACACTTAGAGAAGATCATGGAAGTGAATGAACTGACTGACAGGGAACTGAAAGATCTTATATAGTAATTAGTTTTCTTGCAAGCATAGCTAAGTTATACCTCTATGTATATTACCAATTAGGTGCAGTTAGCACCAGCAGATTTATAAAAGGAGAATGACTGTTCACTTGAGTTTTCTGAAGAATGGCCTTCAGTATTCAGCTGAATTTTTAGGTTACGTACAAACCTTAAGTTATTTCCCTAAAATGTTTCTATAGGCTGCAAGGGGAAGTCGCTCTTGTTTTCCGACTTTCAAGAGAATCAGCTGAAAATACTGCTGAGTGTTTTTGAAGACTCTTGGTGGAATTGAGTGATGAACTTCTGCCCGAGCAGTGAGTGCTGGTCTTGTGCTCCTGCCTGAGTACCAAGGCTGGCCCCAGCTGGAGCCTGGCTGAATTCCACCGTTGTCAGGCTCCAAAGCCATGCTTTATTTGACAAGTAATGGTAATTATTCTCCTTAAAAGGTAGTTTTCTGATGGTCCAAGAAGCTAGCTATATCAAAGATTTTTTATTTCTTTTATAGGTTAAGTAATTTTAAAGGGAAGGGGAAAGCAGTTGGAAAAAATTTCATTAAGTCCTTTATTTTAACATTGTTTCATCCTATCAGCTTATAGGAACTAAATTAGAAAATTACCTCTTTTTGTCCAGTTATCTCTTAACTATGTTTTCATTTGCTGAAACATATTGTACTTCACATTTTAAGATCTTTCCCACTACATCCTTTATAGAAATGATAAGTACAAGTTACAAAGAGAATTTTCTGCATAAATCACAATAGTTGGGAAGGGCTACTCACCTTTTTATTAAATTGAATATGTTACAGGCAGGGGACAAATAGACTGATGTAGTTAAATGTAGGAACTGGATATCGACCGGGTAGCACTCACAGTAAACTTGAACCATGCTCTCAGAAGAGAAATTTCCAGCCATTGCCGTTTGATAAGATGACTTTGTAATATTGGCTCAGTGTATTTTAGCAATATCCTTGACTTCATCAACCCAATAATGACATAGTTTGAGTTTTAAAATAAGAGTCCTGTTTTGCTGTATTTCTCCTGCTACAACTTATATGCCCAGTTTTGTAACTTATCAGTTTCATTATATACTTGGATATATACACATGGGATTAAATGGGTCTTCATATAACTTACTTAATGATCAGAAAGAATGCCACTGTAAGTACTCCATTCAGGATTGCTGCTGTAATTTCTACCCAAAACTATCCGAGAGTTACCTCAGTTCAGGCTAGAATATGGTGCTAACACTGGTAGATGTATACTGTGAAGCCTGGTTCATATTCATGCTGGCTAGGTTATGTGATTGTTTTCTTTCACATATCCAGAAGGGCTTGCCTCAAAGAAGAATGTTGCAGCAAACAAAATATACTCTAGCTGATGCCTGGGAGTTTTTGTAAAGCCATACATCTTACCTTTGGCAGTCAAGAGCCAGGAGCTTTGGAGTGTTGAAAGGCCTTACTCCCTGAGCCATACTCACCCCCCGACATGTGCCATGCTGGCGGGTGTGCTGGGCTGGGGCAGAATGTGCCAATACAAACCAGACACTTGAATCTGCTCTTAGCACCTCAAGCATGTATCTCCTTGCTGCAGAGCCATGCACTTTCAGCTGTGTGTAGTGTTTTCTGGCTTCATTTTAAAATTTATCAAAGGTGATTGTGAAAACAGTGTCTTAGAAGTATAGATCGAAATGGCAATGTTTATGCCCTGTGATTCAAGCCCAAAGGTTATAGATTCAACTTTTGCAGGCAGTAGCACTACTAATCTTATGTTATGGTTTAAATATACAGGAAAATCACAGCAGCCTTAATTTCCTATTGTTGGGAACATTTATAGTGGTTCTGGTTCCTGAATTTTAAAATGGGTGAATATTTTCTCTGTCTGATTTGGAAAAGGAACTGCTTCCTTGCCTTACTGCTTTGGTATAAAGATGAAAAACTTGAGCAGTCTGCAGACGAAATGACCTTAAATCACATCGACTGTCTTAAGATATTTTAAAAGTTAGCATTGAACCAAAAGTAGTTTCAGATTAGCAGAAATACTTAACTCTAAACTTTAAAAGTTGAGGTTGAATATTGGATGAATGTTTATTAATTCTCTTTCCTGAAATAGCAGTAAGGTCAGTTTTGTTCCCTAAAATAAAATTTTTAATAAACAGAAAATTATAGCAACAGTACTTAGAAGAATAAAGATTATATTAATTTTAATTATAATCATTATTTGCTATAGGCTGTTGATGATTAGGATTTCATCAGTTTTGTTTGCTATAATTTTAACATATAATGGTATCAAATACAAATTCTGATAAACTGTTAGTTTTTGACACCAGATGGGATTCAAAGTAAATTTATGTCTGCAAACATAAATCCATAGTCTTCATTTCTTTATATTTTCACCTTTGTAAAAGTGCTTAAAATTTGTAGATTGTCTTATATATCTTTGGGCATTTTGTGTCTACCTATATTAAAAAGAAATACGACTCAGATTCTCCAATGAAGTATGTTGGATATATATGCATGTAAACTTGTTTTCTTTGCAAACCCAATTATATTTTTATTGTGGTGTTTCTTGTTTTTTATTTTGTGGTAATTATTGCAAGGACATCAGTTATGCTTGTCTTCTAGTGCCCTTACTTATAGAGAAGTATTACCTTTGCCACACTCCACCTTGCCCCTTGTTGTTTTAGCTTATTCTCTCATGGGGCACATGGAAAAGGGAAAAGGAGAGGAAAGGACACTTTTGTTATAAGGTACTACCCTGTCCATTTGGTAAACTTCTATGCAGGACCTATCGAGCAAGATCTGTGCTGAGTACCAGATATTCTCTGATGAAGAAGAAAAGACACACAGTTCAGTGAGGAGAGGTGCAGAAGCAGGTCACAGCACAGTCAGTCCCGTGCCCAAAAAGTGCTACCAAAGGAATACACACTCCAGTCAGTGGGCCTGCCCGTGTGTTTGAAGCAGAGAGAGAAAGATTATCTGCAAAGCGCTGATTGTTCATGGGATTTTATTTCTGCTCTTTGTGAGGATTGTGTTTGGAGCCAAAGCAGCTTTAGCCCGGGGAAGGAGTAGACCAAGAAGGCAGTTGCTTGGGTCCTCAAATCTCTGGGGGAGAGCCCTTGAGACCTCCTGCTTATGCTCAAGGGAGCCAACATTTCATCTTGAGAAGATGCACTTGGAGCAGGGACCAAGAGGAACGTGCAAGTGCCCTCACCCATCAGTAACAAGGGACTGGTCTTCTCATTCAAAAATGTATCTGCACTGTGTAAGCGTTGTCAACCAACTATCATTTTAAACCACTTTTCTTCACTGTAATTCCAATAGCTAACTTGAAACTGGTGCCAGAATGTGAAATACCAATGCTTTTCAGTGAGTTGTGGGTAAGCTTTAAGGATAGGTGGCATTTCAGTGGATGATAGTCTCAAGATTGCAGGGCCCCGGAGACTTTCTTTTCCTCAACATGGGGATGAGATAATCCTGAAAAAAATCCTGTCACTATATATCTGTCACTAAATATCCCGTCAGTAAAATTCTTTTTTTTTTTTGAGTTGGAGTCTCACTTTGCCGCCCAGACTGGAGTGCAGTGGCCACTCCCGGCCACTGCAGCCTCAACCTGCTGGGCTCCAGCGATCCTTCCGCCTCAGCCTTCCAAGTGGCTGGAACTACAGGTGCACGCTACCACGCCCAGTTAATTTTTTTTTGGATTTATTGTAGAGATGAGGTCTTGCCAAGTTGCCCAGGCGGGTCTTGAACCCGTGGGCTCAGGCAATTCACTCACCTTAGCCTCCCAAGGCGCGGGATTACAGGCTGAGCCACCGACCCCGGCCTACTAAAATTCTTAATAGAGCAAATATGTAATGATCTAAGGTGTAAATATCTCAAATTTATATAAATCAGCTATTTGGTTCTCTTGCCATTTAAAAATACCTCTATCATATTTATTTTCCTAATTAATTGCTGCTAAGAAAATTAAGAAGCTTATCTCCTGCAGGTTCACTGACCCCTCTAGATGGAGGAAGACAGGGATTCTTGTCATTGGTTTGTGGTACAGATCTCATTTCCTTTGTGATGAGTTATTTGGAGTGATCCAGTCAGCAGTCATGAGGGGGACACCCCCTAAAAATTTGGATTCATTTGTAAAAACTTGTGTATTTATTCTTACATGTTTCAACTTCAGTCTCCTTCAAAGTATTATCCATTTGAAGCAATACACTTACCGAGACACTTTTTCCACTGCTCAAAACTGTTTTTGAACTCGTCAATTTGGGTGTCGAGTGCTTCTGCCGTTTTTGTGTTTTAGTTCTTCCTCTTCCACATGGGCAAAACATTTCTTTATGAGGACTTTAAAAAAAATCATTTAATTTTTAAATATCGCTCAGGGTGAGATTGGGTGAGTAGGGAGGGTGGGGCACCCGGGTCATGCCATTTTTTATCAAAAACTGCCAAACACTCAGTGCAGTGTGGGCAGGTGCACTTGTAAATCATACATCATGAAATAGGCAAATGCCTTGAATCTCAAAAAAAAAAAAATTCTCTGAATCCGAACGCAGTCTCTCACAACAAGTGCTAGCTGGTATACAGATGCCAATGGGTTCCTAGAACACTCACTTAGCAGGAGAAGCCTGTATTACAAGGGGGCTCGCCCTCTAAAAAAAAAAAACAAACGTACTCTGTTTTTTGTTCCCCTCCTCCCTTCCTTTGGTCCCTTCTCCTAGATATTAGCAAGCAAAGAACAGCCAGCAGAACCTTTGGGCAGTCTGAGCACAAGCAAGAAGTCTTGAGTAAATTTTTGAGTGTCCCTTCACAATTCTCCACTAGAGGGACCACTAATTCTTTTCTTTTTCCCTTCTCTTTCTTCTCTTGTCCCTTCAAATATTTTTTTCGGCTGGAGGACCTCTCTATGTTTAATCATGCAAGTTGACCCTTGCAGCTAAATCCCTAAATTCATTTTAAGCAAGTATAACTCTTCTAGGAAATATGTGTGTGTGATTTTAAAGAACCCAAGAGAGGGAGTCTCCTGCAGGTCTATTCCAAAATGCTTCTTCCTCCATCCAGTGGAAATCTCACAGTGAAAAGTTTGTCACAAAATTCCTCGAGATGATTTATGATGAAAAGCAAAATATGTATTCTTTATGTTTGCTATTTACAGTCTTGAAAAATATCTTCAATAACATTCCTCTGTGTCCACTTGAAATAATAGTTATATGAAATATGAACAATGAAATATCACCTATCGGGTAGCATGTACACAGGTGAGGGTGGCAGGTACTTAATGCCCAGACTTCTTTGCCACTATACAATGCATCCCTGTACCCAAAAACTATTTGTACCCCCTAAAGCCATTGAAATTTTTATTTTTATTTTTGTTGTAGAGTAGGAGTTTCACTCTGTCACTCTGCCCAGGCTGAAGTGCAGTGGCACGCTCACGGCCACCGCAGCCTCGACCTGCTGAACTCAGGCAATCCTTTGGCCTCAGCCTTCCAAATTGCTGGAACTACAGTTGCATACCACCAAGCCCAGCTAATTTTCTGATGTACTGTAGA
This sequence comes from Cephalopachus bancanus, assembly GCA_027257055.1. Taxonomy (NCBI): domain Eukaryota; kingdom Metazoa; phylum Chordata; class Mammalia; order Primates; family Tarsiidae; genus Cephalopachus; species Cephalopachus bancanus. The sequence continues at coordinate 13,975,362 of JAPVLO010000008.1, forward strand.
GGCGAAGTCTCGCCAAGTGGCCCAGGCTGGTCTCGAACCCCTGGACTCAGACAATCCTCTCGCTTCCACTTCCCAAAGTGCTGGGATTAGAGGTGTGAGCCATTGCGCCTGGATGCTATTGAAAAATTTTTTTTTTAATTCATATTCTATTTTATCTTATTAACATAATTATCTTAGACACTTCTCAGTGAAACCCATTTTTTTTCTTTTTAGAGAAATGGGAAAGGAGAGAATGGGGAAAGTCACCAGACTCTGGCCAAAGAGATTTCTCAGCTCAACAACTAACAATGTCCCACAAACATGATCCCTATTGTTTCTGGGTCAGGAAGCAAGGCTAGGGAATCCAGTCTCTAATCTTAAACCTCACCTTGCTTAGGTAAACAACAGTTTGCTGGTTTGTGCCAGATCTGAGATACCCAGTAACAATGCATCCTTCAAATCCTTAAGCCTCCAGGCTGTCTTCACATAAAATCCTGGAAATTGCAGAGGTCTAGCTGCCTCTCATCCCATCACACCCTCCCCCAGGTAGACAAACCTCCCAGAAACTGGGGTCCTTTCCAGGGCTGCTGTGAATATCTCTGAGGTGCTTAGGGATTAGATATGCGGCTGGATTTGTCTGGGACAAGTCTAGGCCTTGAGTACGTGAACATATATGTGGACGACGAGAAATGAGGCCTTTGCCTCCACAGCCTCCAGGGGCTCAGTGGTGCCTGCTGAGGCCGAGGTGGGCTCTTCAGTTTTGACCCTCTCATGCGTTCGCTCTCCCAGTCAGCTGCACATCTTCCACCCCAGAGCCTCACCCCAAAGCTGCTCCTGGCCAGCAGGCCTGTGCGATGCCTCAGGGAAAGAAGTAGGAAAAGATCCGACATCCAGTTTCTCTGCAATTGAGTCTTCTTAGATAAGTAAATGATGGAGTGATGTTCATAGAAATTCCTATAGCTCCAGTTACTCACCAGTTATTTATTTATTTATTTATTTATTGAGTTGGAGTCTCACTCTGTTGCCCAGGCTGTGCAGTGGCACGCTCACGGCGACCCCAGCATCGACCTGCTGGGCTCCGGCCATCCTTCTGCCTCAGCCTTCCAAGTAACTGGAACTACAGATGCGTGCTACCATGCCCAGCTATTTCTTATTTTATTGTAGAGAAAAGGTCGTGCCAAGTTGCCCAGGCAGGTCGCAAACTGGTGGACTCAGGCAATTCACTCACCTTGGCCTCCCAAAGTGCAGGGATTACAGGCTGAGCTACTGAGCCCGGCCCACTCACCAGTTCTATAAACAGTAAGGACGTACTCAATATCAATCTTGTTGGGAAATTATAGTAATGAAAAAATCCTCACTGTGAGCTCCATTAGCACAGTGAGGCCAGGGACTAACGACTCAGTAAAATTGTCACAGCAACAATGCTGTTCCTCATGATGTTATCTGTCTACTTCATTACTACACTTTTTCAACTGCCTTGATGATTTCTGACAAAGGATTGGATAGCTATTGTCCTTGCTGCTGAAAGAATCCCCTCCTCGCCATTGAAAGCCACACTAGAATTCTAAGTAAATAAGTCATCACAGTTCTTGACACTTGTCACCCCCATCTCTATCCTCTTTATATCATTTATAGTAGGTTCAAGCTGGATGTGGTGGCACACACCTGTAGTCCCAGCTACTTGGGAGGCTGAGACGGGAAGACTGCTTGAGCCCAGAAGTCCTGGGCAACATAGTGAGACCCCAACTCTAAATAATAAAATACACACACACACACACACACACACACACACACACACACACACACACACACACACACAGTAGGCCCAGCCAAACTTCTAGGTATTCTGCTCAAACCAACTCCTCCCACATCCTCATCTCGAAGTAAGAGTTTCAGGGCACTGCCACTGATTCACCTGGCCTATTCAGTATTTCGGCATCAGACTCTGGGTTAGGGCTTAGGAATCTGCATGCTAGAAGGTACTATGGCCGATTCTTTCATGCACCACAGTGCGAGGGCCACTGCCCCGAGGGAAATTTTCCGTGGATAGAATGAAGAAAATAGGACCTGAAATGGTCCGTCATTACCCAGCAAGCCTGGCAGAGGGAACCTAGTACTTGGATTCCTGACTCCCCCTCCTTGGGCTTTTCGGATCAGTAACTGCTGGGGATCTGTAGCCCAGAAAATTTATGGGATCCCTCAGTGCATAGAACAGGGATGGTGTCCATTTTGCCAAGATGTAAAGTCATCTCTGAAATTTCTATATTTTTAATTTTAAAGATGTGGGGTACAATTCAGGGTTAGGGATACAAATGTTCACTATGCAGGTACCCTTGCTGATGAGGCGTGCCCCACCCTCCCCTGGCGGTTTCCCTCAACCACTAATCCCAACCCCCGCCCCGGCAGTTTTTCACTACTGCCAATCCCTTTCTTGTAGTATTGAAATTTCTACTTTAAAATGAGACTTCAGAGTATCTCAGAACCCAGAGCAAAGGAACTACCATAGTCCACAGCAAGCCTGGAGCCGGCAGCCCGGCACCCTTCTCTGGCTACACACTCGGGCTCCAACCAAAGTAGCTGGTTCTAGAGCAACTACACAACCCTAGCCCATGGCACGCACTCCCCATCACAATAAAAGTCAAGCCCTTATTGCTCCTCCCCTCCAACAGGATCACTTAGTTCCATAATCCATCACGGTGAACAGCAGCAGGACACTGAGAAGCCTGCATCAGCCATCGCGGACTACGGATGGGAACTCAGCCTGCTAACCAGACTCTTGTAGGCACCCCCAGGACCACAAGCGCCCCGTGAGGCATGCCTCACGTGCTCTGACTCCAAAGCTCAGAACAACAGAAGCAGGTGGAAATCCTCTGCAGTTTTTTGTCTCTCCCCCTTTTCCTGTCCAGCCACCTGGAAGGAGGGAGTCAGCGAGCTATCTCCAGGAAGGAGCAGGACTCTCTGGGAATAAACCAATACCCCCATCACTGATGCTCTCTTCAGCAGACCTTTCACAGTGTCTGCCCTTGCAGACCTGTGTCTTCCATGGTACCAAGCCGGGTCTGGCCATCCAGGTACAGAGATCAGAGAAAAAGAGACCACCCCCTCGCCCCCCACCCTCCTGGGGGGATGAAGGGAGGAACGGAAGATACCGCTGGGAAGTCAGAGCCAAGGGCTCCAGGGTGCCTCACCTTTGACTTCGGAGTTTGTTCTTGCTGTCCCAGGCTGCACCTGTGTTCCTGGCCTGCAGCAGCTGGGTGGTCTGGCCACCCCTGGGTCTCTGCCATCTGCTTTCTGCAGTCAGCGTGTTGCTGGGGCAAGACCAAACTCCCAGGTCAACCCCGGCTACTCAGCCATCTAAGAAGCAGTTTGCAGAAAGCCAGAAGCCACAGAGAATGACCCCCAGACTGTTCCATTTGCATTTGCTCCACCCACCTTTGTCAAGACCACTTGCTTTCACGGACACTCTTCCTTATTCGACTGACTGGTCCCCCATCAACTGCATTCACTCCTTATCACAGTAAAACTTGAATCTTGAATGCCCCCAGCAATATTCATGTATTAAATAATTCATCACCAAGGAAGCCAGCAGGGCACTTAGGAATTGCATCTTTCGTCACTGATGATTGGAACTCCGCCTGCTGCCAAGCAAACACCACAACAAAAAGCCGGGGGTGAAGCCTGCCTTATGTGGTTTGACCCTGAAGGTTGGGGTCGACCCCACCCCCCACTGGTGGCCTCTTGCATGCCCAGGAAACTCCTGCCAATAAGGGTCCCCCTGCCTGATTGTCAACAGTGGTTTCAACTCCTTGCACCTCCACTTTTGATCACGCCCTGGCATCTGAACTCACACCCCCTTCATAGTGTTAGTTCCCACACAGAGGGCCCTCCTGGTGCTTGACGGGGCCTGTCCCTCACTGGACACCGCTTAGCTCTGCCGACAGCCAGGACTGATCTGTGCCCACAGACTGTAGGAACCCCACACACACCTGGGGCACATATTACATTTCTTGATGCCATTCCGCCTGGCCATTTAATCACCAACGCCTCAGATCACAGATTTTGGTGGTTTGGGAACCCCCCAAACCCTTCCATCCACACTGCACTCCTGAACTCCCTAGTGACACTTGGTCGCCACTGAAGATCACCACAATGATGGTGATGATAAAGGCTCAAGCCTGTAATCTGATCACTTTGGGAGGCCAAGGCAGGAGGATTGCTTGAGCCCAGTTCAAGACCAGTCTGGGCGAATAGCCAGACCCTGTCTCGAAAAATATATATGTATGAAGATGGTGAAGATAACTTCATACCAAATACATTTCCTTCCATCTTTATGGCAATATTACAATGCAGATAGAAATACCATCATTTTTCAGATAAGAAAAATACTCTCACTTTTCAGAGGTCGAGTGACCGCCTAAGTCATACCAATAGTAATTTCCAGAATGAATTTGAACAGAAGTATGGGCCCTTAACACCTCTTATAGCCAAGCTCTTAGTACCACCAAGGGAAGTCTTCCCAATTCCTCTCTCCCTGCCAGAGCCCCTAAGACCTCTGCTTTGCCTGGGGCCATTCCAGGGACCCATTCTCAAAGGGTGGATAGATGTCAGTGACTAGCTCCACTGTTCTTATGCAGAGTGATTGCAGAAAGGATGGGGCAGTAGGGGTGTGTGTGGGGTGGGAGAAGGACAGGTAAGGGGACATTGCTGATGTGTGAAACCAGCTTTACTAGTGAACTGTAGGGTTCCTTTCTTTCTTACTATTTATTTATTTTGAGTTGGACTCACTCTGTTGCTCAGGCTGAAGTGCAATGGCACAATCCCGGCTCACCGTGACTTCCGGGGCTCAGGTGATCCTTCTGCCTCAGCCTTCCAAGTAACTGGGACTACAGGCTCTCACCAGCATATCCAACTAATTTTTTATTTTTTTATTTTTTTGTAGAGACGAGGTCTCACTATGTTGCCCAGGCTGGTCTTGAACTCCTGGGCTCAAGCAATCCTCTTGCCTCAGCCTCCCAAAGGGCTGGGATTACAGGCATGAGCCACCATGCCCAGCTCTCTAATTTTTTTTAACCTAACAAAGATCAAGCTCTTAGAAACCTAAAGCTGGCCAGGGTGAAGTCAGGACTTGAACCCATGTCTTTGTGCCAGTCAGCGCTGGCCCAAAAGCCCACTCTGCACTTGTACTCCAACCTCTCATTCCTCTCTGGGACTAGTGTGACCAGCCAGCTCTACCAACACTCCGGCGGTGGAGGGGGCATAGAACACAAGTAACAATGATCCGTCCCCTATCCCTGGCCCTTCCCTGTCTGCTTCCCGTGCCCTGCGCTGCAGCCCTCTTTCTCTAACTGTTCCCACACCTGCACGAACCTGCAGTGACTCCCCAAGCCTGCAGCCCCTTTTCGAAGCCCCTTAGCCTGCCAATTTAGCCTTCTTCCATAACTCTTCTTGAGCTCTCACCAGAGGGAGCCCCAGTCACCACTGGCCCCCCTCCACACCTTTGCCCTCACAGTCCCACTGCTGGAGACACCTTCTCCCGCTCACCCCCTGTTCCCCAATTCTACCTAGTCAAGCATCTGCTCAAGGAATTCCTTTCCCATGAAGACACCTCAGATTTGCCCCCAGCTAAGCATATACACTCTCCTTCCTCTGATTCATATCACACTTTATATCTCTGCTACAAGTGTTTTTTGCTTTTTTGTTTTTTTGTTTTTTTGAGTTGGAGTCTCACTCCGTTGCCCAGGCTGGTATGCCATGGCACACTCACGGCCACCCAGCATCGACTTGCTTGGCTCCAGAGATCCTTCCACCTCAACCTTCCAAGTAGCTGGAACTGCAGGCACGTGCTACCATGCCCAGCTAATTTCTGATTTATTGTAGAGACGAGGTCTCGCCAAGTTGGCCAGGCTGATCTTGAACACATGGGCTCAGGCAATCCACTTGCTTTGGCCTCCCAAAGTGCTGGGATTACAGGCTGAGCCACCAAGTCCAGCGAGTTTTTTGTTTTTTTGAGACAGGGTCTCACCCTGTCACTCAGGCTGGTGTGCAATGCTGTGATCATGGCTCACTGTAGTCAGACCTCTTGATCTCAAGCAATTCTCCTTCCTCAACCTCCCAAATAGCTGGGACTAAGGGCATGCACCATCATTCCTGGATAGTTTTTTTTTTTAATGTTTTGTAAAGATGTTGCCCAAACTGTCTCAAACTCCTAGTCTCAAGTGATCCTCCTGCCTCAGCTTCCCAAGTGTTGGGATTACAAGCACGAGCCACTGCATCCAGCCTGTGTGTTTATTCTTAATTGTGATTATCTCCCCTAAGCTTTTATTTTTTATTTTATTTTATTTTTTGAGTTGGAGTCTCACTGTCGCCTAGACTGGAGTGCAGTGGCCGCTCCCGGCCACCGCAGCCTCGACCTGCTGGGCTCCGGCGATCCTTCCGCCTCAGCCTTCCAAGTAGCTGGAACTACAGGCGCACGCTACCACGTCCGGCTAATTTTTTTGATTTTATTGTAGAGATAAGGTCTTGCTGCCCAGGCGGGTCTCGAACCTGTGGGCTCAGGCAATCCACTCACCTCAGCCTCCCAGCGGCGCAGGATTATAGGCTGAGCCACCGAACCCGGCTCCCCTAAGCTTTTAAAAGAAGGCCTTTGGTGTCAGATAGAACCAAGTTGAAATCCTGACTTTGAGACCCAGATAGGTCACTCGACCCTCTGAGTTTTGTCTCCTTTTCTGCACAGTGGGACTGAGGCAAGGTTTGTGTGCAAGTAGTCTTGCTGGGTGTGTGGCGTTGGTGAGGCAGGCAGCAAGTGCCTGTCTTTTTCAGGTTCTCTTCCTTCCTCCCCCAAGGAAAACCTCCCCTACCTCCACTCCAGCTGCTGGATGTTAGGCCCTCAAATATGGCTTCTTTTTTTTTCTTTTTTGAGTTGGAGTCTCACTCTGTCACCCAGGCTAGAGGGCAGTGGCACACTCCTAGCCACCACAGCCTCTAGGATGCTGTGGCTCTAGTGATCCTTCTGCCTCAGGCTTCCATGTAGTTGGAACTACAGGCACGTGCCACCATGCCCGGGCTAATTTTTTGGTTTATTGTAGAGATGAGATCTCGCCAAGTTGCCCAGGTTGGTCTTGAACCCATGAATGCAGGCAATCCTCTCACTTCAGTCTCCCAAAGTACAGGGATTATAGGCAAGAGCCACCATGCCCAGCCTAAATATGGCTTCTTATAGAGTCTGTGGATGGAGCTGGGCTCTTCCCTGAGAGTGACAACATCCTGGCCTATCAACGGGAGAAGGGATTAGCCCTCAGGCAAGCCCTCATAGCCTTAGAGGAGCGGGAGGGCTCAGTGTCCATTTCTGGTGCTCACTCTGACTTCCTTCCAGCTGCCCACATCTATCAAGAGTCCTCTCAAGGGGCAGGGGCTGCTGGTCTTAGCTAGGTGGGGGGCCGGGCAGGGAGATGCCCCCAAGCCCCACATTGCGGGCCACATGCACCAGCTTTTATGATGCCCTGTGGTTGTTGCCTTGCTCTCCTTAAGACTTTGGTAGAGACTAGTTGATCTGCTCCAGCCTGGGCCCAGCTGTACTGTGGGCGGGAGCGCTGGGGGGTGCCCTGGAGGTCAGCCCTGCGGCCACTGCAGGTCAGAGACTCTGGGTAGAGGACTGGATGCCACCCTCGGAGCCTCAACTCCAGTCTAGAGTCTCAGGGATCCATTTTGTTAAGGGTCTATGGTTTCCTTACATGCAATAAAAGATGCAGGAATGAGTCGTTTTGTCTGGTGGCTGGTTGAGGCTTTCAGAACCTGGAGAGATAGAAGTTTCCAGTCGACCTGGTGGGCGCTCAGACCCCTCGTGGCCACACCCTTAGAGGAGGATCCCACTCTGGCCTGGTTAGCAGGCACCAAGCAGGAGCACTCTGTTGGAGACAAGTACCCTGGACCAAGGAGGAGTGGCCCTGGAAGGCAGGGATCTTCCTGCTCCCTCTCCTCGAACCCTACCCCAAGGATTTTATCTTGTTTTGTTTGTTTGTTTTGTAGAGACAGGATCTCACCATGTTGCCCAGGGCCTGAAGAACCTCCTTACCATGCTGGTCTTGAATACCTGGCCTAAAAGAATCCTCCTGCTTTGACCTCCCAAAGTGCTGGAATTACAGTGAGCCACTCACCTGGCTCCAGGGCTTTTCTTTTTATTTTATTTTTTTATTTTTTTTGAGTTGGAGTCTCACTCCATCTCCCAGACTGGAGTGCAGTGGCCGCTCCCAGCCACCGCAGCCTCGACCTGCTGGGCTCCGGCGATCCTTCCGCCTCAGCCTTCCAAGTAGCCGGAACTACAGGCGCGCGCTACCACGCCCGGCTGATTTTTTATTTTTATGGTAGAGAAGAGGTCTCGCCAAGTTGCCCAGGCCAGTCTCAAATCCGCGGGCTCAGGCAATTCACTTACCTCAGCCTCCCAAGGCGCGGGATTATAGGCTGAGCCACCGAGCCCGGCTCCAGGGCTTTTAAACAGCTCTTTTCTTCTCTCTGGAACTTTTTAAATGTATTTTTTATTCAAAGTCTCAATATGTCACCCAGGCTGGAATACAGCGGCACAATCACACAGCCTCGAATTTCTGGGCTCGGACAAGCTTTTTGCCTCAGCCTCGGAGTAGCTGGAATGATAGGCATGTGCCACCGCACCCAGTTACATTTTTTAATTTTTATTTTCATTTTTGTACAGATGGGGTCTTGTTTTGTTGCCCAGATTGTGCTCAAGCAATCCTCCTGCTTCGACCTCTCAAAGTGCTGAGATTATAGGTGTGAGCCACCACGCCTGGCCTCTCTGGGACTTCTAATTTGCTCTCCAAATACATGTATTTTAATTTCTCCATTCTAGAATTAAACACTTGATTCTTTTGGTGACTCTTTCCTAGCAATATTCCATTCCAGGGAGTGGCATAAAGGGAAAGCATTACAGAGGCTGATCCCTTCCACATGTGTCCTCCTCTATTGTGAGAACCACGGCACTCATGGCCTTCAGGGAAATGCAGTATTTATTCTACCAAAAAGTGTAAATGTTCAGTTGTCTTTTTGTGGCTTTGACCTTTTATTATTTGTGCATTTCGTTCTCTGTGATTATGGAACCTTTCAAACCTACACAAAAGTAGAAGCAAGAGTGAGCCCCTGTGTCCCCATGACCCAGCTTCAACCACTGTCCACATTTTGCAAATTGAAGCAGCCTTTGGATTTCAAGCTCAGTCCTCTCACATTTACCATGCAGGGGAAGATGGAAGAGATAAACCATTCATTTATTAACGATTCTTAAAGTTTCTAGAAAATCCATGCTTCAAATTCTGTGAGTTTGATGAAACTCCTGCCCTCTGGACCAAAGAAAGGGCAGCCCCCAGCAGGAAAGGCTGGCGATGGGGAGGGCAAGGCCAGAACCCTGGCGCTCAGCCATTTGCACAGCGTGACGCTCTCCTGGGAAAGGCTCAGGCAGGGCTGGACCCTAGTTCAAAGGCTGAATGCACCCACCGTCAGCTGGGCCACAATGCCACCTCAACATCTCAGCTCAACTCTCGCTCCCATCTAAGAGGCTGAAGTCCATCCGTGGTCTTCTGCCTACTCACCTGGCAGGACTATCCTGTGCTGCTCCCAGCTGACCTCAGGCATCTAGGTTATGCCGTAAATGGAATCAGGGACAACGTCTCTGGTCATGCCAGGCAAACGCCATGCTGGAAAAATCACTGACAACTTAGCAGCTTCGGGCCTGGTAGGGGAAGAGGTTTCTCAAGCCCTAGGTTCATGCTGGGTGCCCCCTCTCAGTCAGCGCTTCCACGGGGGCAGGAAGAGCCTCTGTGGAAGGGCGAGGACAGCCGGGAGCAGTGCAGGATGGCCCAGCTGATGTGTTGCCGTGCTCACACGAGCACGAGTCTGTGCCCGTGTCCTCACGACTTGACCATTCACCCCCTCCCTGAACCTCCATTCCAGCACCCACAAAGCAACCCCTCGGCACTCAGGATGTTCTTCGCTTGGAGATGTTGCGGTGGTCATGATGGCGCATGAGTTCCTGTGTCATCTCAAGTCCCTTCCTGGCTGATTCCTCGAGGGACACAATGACCTGCTCCCTGCCCGTGTGTGACTCTTTTCTCAAGCCCCTTACAACCCTTTTCACGTGTCTGCTCAAGCAGGGTGCTCCTCAAACCTTCTGAAAGGCTAGACCTGGGGGTGCTAGATCTGGGGGTGCCTCCCCTGCAGGCGTTCACCCAGAGGCTGCCTCACATTGTGCTCAGGGCCAATAAAAAATGCCTGCGTGTATTGTTCCTGTGAGATGGCTTATTGAGTTTCCCCCTGAGTTTCTCTGCCAGGAACAGCTAGAACCAGTGAGAGACAGTCTTTGACCCTTGGGGAGCTTTTGGGTCTTTTCAATGAAATTTGGGGGCCAACGACCAATGCCCATGTGACAGATTCCACTGGACTGGGTTCCTTACCTCTGAGAGCCCAACCGGACCAGCGTAGAAAGCACAGTGTTACTTGTTGTTGGGAAATCTCAAAGCTCGTGTTTGAGTTGGAATGAACAGAGGGACTCTGGGGATAAAATTTAAACACGAATAAATAAGCAATTAAAAATAATCTTTTCTTGAGTCAGAGTCTTACTCTGACACCCAGGCTGAATTTGGCCCCCAAATTTCATTGAAAAGACCCAAAGGCTCCCTGAGGGTCAAAGACTGCCTCTCACTGGTTCTAGTTGTTCCTGGCAGAGAAACTCAGGGGGAAGCTCAATAAGCCACCTCACAGCCACTGCAGTCTTGATCTCCTGGGCTCAGACAATCCTTCTGCCTCAGACTCCTGAGTAGCTGAGACTACAGGTGTGTGCCACCATGCCTGGCTAATTTTTTTGTTTTTTGTGGAGATGGAGGTCTCGCCGTGTTGCCCAGGCTGGTCTCAAACTCCTGGGCTCAAGCAATCCTCTTGCCTCGGCCTCCCAAAGTGCTGTCATTATAGGCGTGAGCCATACACCCGGCCTAAAAATAATTTCAAAAAATTCTGCCATTAGGTGAGTCCTTATGATGTGTCAGGGCATTTAAAATGAATGGCTCTCTGAAGTTGTGTGACTGGCTCTGCAGTCAGACATTGTCCTGAAAGTTGCACAGATGTTGTTTATTTTTCACAACCCTCTGAGAGGGATTAGGGCCTCATTTAACAGGTAAGAAAACTGGGACATGGTCGGACAAGTCGAACATGTAGGGTCCAGCAGCTGGGACACAGAAAGCGGGGACAGAAGCCGGGTCTGCCAGCTCCAAGCTCCAGGCATGTGGCCACTGACCCATGACACCACTCCTGGGATCCTCAGAGGAGAAGTGCCACCCACTCTGTCTGTGGGTGAACAGTTTACATCCAACTGAGGCCAGGCAGATGCACTCAGCCTTCGGGTGCAGAGCATGCTGGGAAAAGGGCAACACTGGCAGGCAGGCAGGCACTCTAGTGGTATGGCCCCAGCCTGGTCATCTTCCCCATGCTTTGTGTGGAAAAGGAACAGAAGAAAGATAATAGGACCACATTCATTGGACTCTTCTGAAGATTAAAGGAGTTAAAAGTATGACATGCTTAGAACAGAAGGAGTCAATAAGCGTGGGCAGGGACTATCTGAAAATGGGAACTCAGTTTTAGAAAAGTGAGTGGTGCTGAAGTCATTCAGTCCTTTACACTGAAAACAAACCCTATGGCGGGCTCGGATGAACCTTTCTCCCCTCCCCACCCACAGATGATGGAGACTTAGGCCACACCAGGCAAAATACAGACGCTGGGACAGAAAACCCAGGGATAGGGTCTCTCACTCCCTCCACATGGTGATGGCGTCTGCCTGGAGGAGAACTCTGATGTCTCAACCAAAGAAATGCACAGAAGACATCCTGGTCTCCTCTCCAGAAGAATGAATCCTCCATGAAGGGCTCCCCCGTCCTTCCTGGAGCAGCAGGGAGGGAGTCATAGCTTGGGCTCCATTATTTGAGGCTCAGAAGGGTTTCTAGCTGCCCTCTGCTTCACCCCTGCTAAACCTGTTGACAGAAAGAGGTGGGGCTGGTGCCTGCAGAACTGATAGCCAAGGGCCCTATGACTGTCCCCTGTATAGAAAGAGAACAGAGCTGCCTCTGATCTCAGATCTCCTGGAGGACAATGGACAGGAGGGCAGAAGTTCCATTAGGGCCAGGAAAAGAGGGCCGGCCACCTGTGATGTATCTAAGATAGGAAAGCAGGGGGAATGCCACAGGCTCCACTTGGCGCCTGCCCGGCTCTGAGAGCTTTCCGGCACTTAACCCCTTCGCCACCCCCAGCCAGAAGCCCAGTCCAGCATCAGGGGACTCCCCTTGGCTCCCCCAACAAAGTCCTTCCCAGTTAGACCCCTTCTCAGACAACCTGGGAGTCAGGAGAAACTAGAAAAGAAGGCGGAGGGAGGGAGGGAGGGAGGAAGCAGACAGAAAGGCCACGTTTGGGTACAGAGCTGGGAGTGGGTGGAGGCTCTGGGGAAGGGCGGGGGTACAGGAATGGTCCAAAGGAGAGAAGATTCATTCCACACAATGGAACGCGACTCAACGGAAAGGCGCTATCAGGTCACAAAAAGACATAGGAACCGGACATGCATGTTGGTAAGTGTCGAGGCACATCTGAAAAGGCTGCGTGTTCTACAGTTCCGGCTGGAATGGGTGACATTCTGAAGACAGGGAAGAGATTAATCGTTGCCGGGGGTGGGGGTGGGGGGGTGGGGAGAGGAACAGGTGGAGTGCAAAGGCATTTTTGGAACAGAGAAACAGTTCTGTGTGACACTGTCACATGATATATGTCATTACATGTTTGTCAAAACCCATAGAATGCACAGCACCAAGAGTGAACCTTCATATACACCAGGCACTGTCACATCTGGTAATATATCTTACGGGTTCATCCATGGAAACAAAGGTGCCACATGAACTCAACTTGTTAGTGAGGGGGGAGGTGTGCAAGGGAGGGGGCATATGGGAAAGCAGTCCTGTGTGCCCTATTTTTTTGTAAACCTAAAACTACTCTTAAAAGTCTGTCAATTTTTAAAAAAATTTTTTGAGTAGGAGTCTCACTCTGTCGTCCAGGCTGGAGTATAAGTGGCATGCTCACAGCCACCACAGCCTCAACCTGCTGGGCTCAGGTGATCTTTCCGCTTTAGCCTTCCGAGTAGCTGGAACTACAGGCACGCGCCACCATGCCTCCCTAATTTTTTTTTTATTTATTGTAGAGATGAGGTCTCGTCAAATTGCCCAGGCTAATCTCAAACCCCTGGGCCCAGGCAATCGTCTCACTTCCTAAAGTGCTGGAATTACAGGCATGAATGAGACACAGCGCCCAGCTAAGTTTATCAATTTAAAAAAACAACAACAAAAAGAAAAGCAAAAACCAACACCCTCCTCCAAAAGTGAACACCAAGCGACTTGGGCAAGAATCACAGCTTCCTGGGCCTGGATGTTGGAAGCAAAAGGGCCAGTGAAGTGTGGCTGCGGGTCAGCTTCTCAGCCTGTGGCTTAAACCCAATTCCCCTCACACTGCAGTGATTTGAAGGATGGCTGTGGTGGCTCACGCCTGTAATCCCAGCACTTTGTGAGACTGAGGCAGGAGGGTTGCTCGAGCCCAGGAGTTCAAGACCAGTCTGGGCAACACAAAAAGAGCTCATCTTTACCAAAAAAATTAAAAAATTAGCCAGGTGTGGTGGCACAACTGTAGTCCCAGCTACTCGGGAGGCTAAAGTGGAAGGGTCACCAGAACCCAGGAGGTCGAGACTGTGATAAGCCATGATCATGCCATTGCACTTCAGCCTGGGCAAGAGTGAGACCTTGACTCAAAAATAAAAAAAGGTGGGTCGGGCTCGGTGGCTCAGCCTGTAATCCCAGCACTTTGGGAGTCTGAGGTGAGGGGATTGCCTGAGCCTGCAGGTTTAAGACCATCCCAGGCAACTTGGCGAGACCTCATCTCTACAATAAATCAAAAAATTAGCCGGGCGTTTGGTAGCACGCACTTGTAGTTTCGGCTATTCGGAAGGCTGAGGGGGAAGGATCGGTTGACGCTGGGGTGGCTGTGATCGTGCCACTGCATTCAGCGTGGGCGACAGAGTGAGTAATCCCATGGTCACCTAAGAAGCCTTTTCTTTCTACAGCTTTGGTGCAAAAAGCAATCTGACTGAAAGGATTCGGGCCATTGACTGAATGCGGGGAGGTTGTACCTTCAGATGAGGCACCAACAATGGTGTGCTGAGCTGGGCAGTACCCTCCACCGCCCCTCACGGCTTCTAATGCCAATCCGGCTGCTTTCTGTCAAGGTTCAGCCCTCACATTTCGATATCTCCAGAGGCACAGCCTGAAGCCAGGGCACAGAGATGCTCCCCTCCCCCTGCAGTGACACCCGCACCTTGAAATGGGGATAGCTGATCCCCTGGTACCCTCAGAGTCCCTGGAAGAGGGCTTCCTTCCGTGCCCAAGTCCAGTGATGCTGCTGAGAGCCAGGTGGCCCCAAGAGTATGGCCACTGGTGGAAAACAGGCTCCTTTCACAGCCCATCGGCTCCAGGCCCAGGAGGCCACACTGTTCACACTGCTTGATGAAGGGCAGATCCTTGATACTGGTCCATATGTGTGTTTGGCAAGGAAAGAGGAATAAACCTTCATCTTCCATGGGAAATTGGAATAACCTAGGTAGCCCAAGCTTATAACTTACTTTTCTCTTTCTTTTTTTTTGCATCAGAGTTTCAGTCTTCGTCCTGGCTAGAGTGCAGTGACACGCTCACATCCACTGCAGTGACACGCTCACATCCACTGCAGCCTTGACCTACTGGGCTCAGGTGATCCTTTTGCCTCAGCCTTCCAAGTAGCTGCAACTACAGGCATGCACCACCACGCCCAGCTAGTTTTATGATTTATTGTAGAGACGAGGTCTTGCCAAGTTGCCTAGGCTGGTCTCAGTCAATCCTCTCGTCTCAGCCTCCCAAAGTGCTGGGATTATAGGAATGAGCCACCGTGCCTGGCTTGTGACTTACTTTTCACTATTTATTTTTATACTTATATATTCATGTTAAGAAGAAAGCCAGTATGTGAGCATGGGTTTTAGACTCAGAAAGCTGATTCTGGATATCATTAATTTGCTTACTGGTATGACTTTTAGGAGATTAAGCTCTCTAAGCCTCAGTTTCCACAACTGTGAAATGGGCATATAATCCTGATCTCCCTGGGACGGAGGGATCATGTATCTAAGACACAGCCCAGCTCAGGCTCGGGGGGGGGTGCCTAGTGGTAGCTCCACAGTCTTGCTTCTTCCCAACCTTCCCCAGCCCCCCACCCCTAGCCACTAGGAAGGGCCCTCCCCCTCGATGCTCTCAGGCTTGGCTTCCTGTGTATCTTGCAATGACATATATTCCTCAGAATCCATGGAGGGAAACTCTAAGCTAGGATCTGCTTGAAAAGTGGAGTGGGAGGGAAGGAGGGAGTCGCCGCCATACTGATAGAATGCTTGTCCTGCAACGGGAGGGATGACGCTGAGTCCAGTGGTGCTCCAAGGTAAAAGGCAGTCTGGCGGAGGAGCAGGGGAGGAAGGACCGCTGGGAGGGAGGAGATAACAGATTTTATAGAGATGCAGGGCGAGCAGGTGGGGCTTAAGAGGAGCTCTGTACACTCTCAAGGCAGAAGGCCAAAGGTGGGGTGGGGGTGGGAGAGGTGGCCTTCAGGGCTGAAGCCACACCCTGGGGAGAGGCACCTGTCATAAACACACAAGGGGGACGGGTCCCTCGATCTCACTGCAGCCAGGCAGGTTAATCTCTGTTTATTTTTTTTCAAATCAAAACTAAAAATCACCCCTCACAACATTTGAGAAGAGTGCTTCATCACAGTTAAAACCCTCTGTAGCAGAACATCCTGGTGGTCAGAAAGGAGCCCTGCTGGCCCTGCTCGGCCAGGGCTCAGTGGCCTGAGCCGTCTCTGTTCCTCTCAGCCGGTCACCGTTCCCTCGAGCCCGTCCACTCAGCACTGTGCAGTCACCCCAATGCTGCTGAGGTCAGTGGCACCGCAGAGTAAGAGATGGTTCTGGTCTCTGCTGGGTTTCAGAGTTCACCACCTGGTATAGCAAGTACCTGGCGTGTGCCTCTCCCACCCAAGGTCCTGAACATCCACGGAGATGGCAGTGGGAGGAGGCCCAGTGCAGACACGCTGAGAACAGAGATTGAAAGGCAGCTCTGGCTCTGAACCATCGCTGGCAGGGCTACCTCCCGGCCTGGGCCCTCCTGGGTCACAGGGTGGAAAAGTTCATTTGATGTCATCATCGCTCATGCTTAATGTTGGCTTCGCTTCGCTCCAAGGTGACCCCGTTGCTGTTCCGGGGGCCCTCCTTTCTGCTCCAGTCCTTTTCGGTGTAGAACTCAGCTAGCACGGGGCAGTGCTCTGAAGCCACTCCGCCCCAGGACCAGTTATCCGGAATCCAAGGGTTTGTGAGACCTTCTCTCACCACAGCCCAGTGACCTGAAGGGACAGAAGAGAGACCCAGATCAGGACAGCGTGTGTGGGGCCCTAGGCTGGCAGGCAGAGCCGGGGTCCCCGACGGAAATGACTCCTTAGGGAGCCGCTGGCCTGTACAAACCAGGTCTTAGCAATTTGATTTTCCACATTAAGCCAGGTTTTTTGCATTTAGGTCCTGAAATTAACTACCCAGAGGCCAGGCCTCCTGCACATTCACACATCAGTTGATTTTGTATCAATTTATGCACTGCTATGAATCTGACCAGTGACAGAAATGGATGTCCCATAAAGATGTCCAAAGTGAACAGCCGATTTTGCAAAGCAAATGATACTAAGGGGAGGGGGGCAAGTTCTTTTTCCAGAAAGGGTGAAAAAGAGGAAATGACAGAGGTTTATGAGAAAATGAAGGTGTTTTAAAAACAAAGATTTAGATGGGCACGGTGGCTCATGCCTATACTCCCAGCACTCTGGGAGACTGAAGTGAGAGGACTGCCTGAACCCATGGGTTCGAGACCAGCTTGGGTAACTTAGCAAGATCTCATCTCTACAATAAGTTAAAAAAAAAAAAAAAATAGCCGGGTATAGTGGTATGCCTGTAGTCTCAGTTACTTGGAAGACTGAGGTAGAAGGATCGCCTGAGCCCAACAGGTTGAGGCTGGAGTGTCCGTGAGCATGACGCTGCACTCCACCCTGGGCAACAGAGTGAGACTCCAACTCAAAAAAATACAGCAACAACAACAACAACAGAAAACCCCAAAGATTTAGAAACGTGAAGTGGGAGGTACATATGAAATAATTAAATAACAAATAGTTACAAAAACAATTCCAGAAGAGTCAGGAAGCATGATGTAGTCTTCAGTGCACAGATATCAAGGTTAGTGTAAGGTCTGCAGAGGCCCAGTCTCTGGCTTGAGCTCTGGTGCACCCAGCTGTCAGTGACCAGCACCTCCTCCTGCACCTCAGGAAGCAGGTGGATGAAATGATTTCTAACTTCCCTCCAGCGTTGTCGGCTCAGCTTCCCCAGCACTTCTCATGAGAGCAGGTGCTTTTCACCAGCATCCTCCTTGGACCTGGGTGCCCTGCTGTTACCCAGGCAACGCTGTGGGTTGGCCTCTGTGTCAGGCCAGGAGCCCATGCCTGCATACTGCCTCTCGCCCAGTCTGATGATTGTCACTCCTGAGACTCCCTTCCTTTGTTCTCTGGATCCTCCCATGACAGAGTCCAGCAGGAAACCAGTGCCCAGAGAGAGGCAGGAGAAGCTGGGGACACAGTTGAGACTAGAGCTGGTGACAGTCTTGAGACTCTTGGCCCTAGCTACAAGTTAGACTCTCTTGCGACAGGACCTAGGCATTAGGATTTTCCTTATTTGTTTTTTTTTTTTTTGAGTTGGAGTCTCACTCTGTCGCCCAGACTGGAGTGCAGTGGCCGCTCCCCGCACCGCAGCCTCGATCTGCTAGGCTCCGGCGATCCTTCCGCCTCAGCCTTCCAAGTAGCTGGAAGTACAGGCGCGTGCTACCATGCCCGGCTGACTTTTGATTTATTGTAGAGATGAGGTCTCGCCAAGTTGCTCAGGCGGGTCTCGAACCCGCGGGCTGAGGCAATCCACTCACCTCAGCCTCCCAAAGTGCGGGATTACAGGTTGAGCCACCCAGTCTGGCGACTTACCTTATTTGCAAGCTTCTCGTGGAAGTATACCACACATCTGCTGGGATTCTGGAAAGCTTCCAACCACAGTTCAGAACCACCATTCTTACCTTTAATCCAAAGACCCTGCCCTGCCTTCCATTTGGCTGACTCACTGTGTCCTGCTCAGCAGGTTACTAGCTGGGGGAGGGTGACAGCTTTTCAGGGCTGAGATTACTCACCACACCCTGCCTGTGTGGAGACCTGAGCACTTCTCCCTTCCTGCTGTGACACCCCAGCAGTGTGTTGGGACACCGCATTCCAAAGTAGGGTGCCTAAATGTTTGACAAATGTTTGCTGAATGACTAAGTGTCTGTAAAGTTAGGGTAAGCTATCAGCTCATCTCTGAATCAGGATTCTGCTATCCTATAACCAAGTAGGCCCCGGACACACCCAGTTTTCCCTTGGAGATCAGTGGGTGTCTTTTAATTATTTGCCACACCCCACTTCACTCTTAAAAGTGTCTCTGATTGAATGATAATTACAGTCACCTAAACAATACCCCCATAAATGCCCACACAAAAGGTAAGATAACTTCTGTCAGTTCAGACCTGTTTCTCTCACTCCACTTCTGAACAGGAGGAGGGATGAGTGAGTTCTGCCTTACCTGTGAAAACCTTCTTGAAGCTTTTACTGATCCAGATGTTGTCCAGAGACCTGGAGCCTTGAGGATTCTTGGTGCTGATGTTGGTGAAGGTGTGTGCCGGGACCAGGGGGTGAAATTTCTCTTTCCGCAGGATATCATAGTCGCTGCTGTCTGGCCCTTGGCCAAAGTCCCCCAAAATAATCACATCTTTTTCTCCTGGAAGTGGAAGAAAGAAAAAAGGAATTTCAGAATTGGTGAGAAGTAAAAGTCAACACTGACCACAGCCCTTTGAAAAGGGACTGTGATTCTTTGATTTGACCCCCAGGTTAGGACTGAGGCATGGTTCTCATTCTTCAAATTTTTCTAAATTTCTTGTGCAAAATAACCCCGAACATTAAGAAGAGGTCAGTAACACATCTGGAAATGAGAGGTGATATAACACAGAAATCACCCTTGTTTAAGCTCCTGGGGTCCAGAGCTCATAGCAAAAAAAGGCCTAAGAGTCTTGCCCGGACAGTTGACAAAAACTCAGCATTTACTGGGTTACCTATTGTGCAGTAGATTCAGAAATGAATAAAACACAACTGTTCTCAGGGAGCTCATGGTCTAGTGGGAGAGACAGACTAGAAAACAGGTAAGAGCAGAGGGTAGTTGCAAAAACAAAAACACATACAGAGACCAACATACACAAGGAAAAATGGTCAGGGCAGGCTCCCTGGAGGAGGCAGTGACTGACTTGGGTCTTTGAAGATGCATAAGAGCTGGGCACAGTGGCTCACACCTGTAATCCCAGTACTTTGGGAGGTGGAGGCAAGAGGATTGAGTACAGGGGTTCAAGACCAGCCCGGGCAACTTGGTGAGATCTCATTTCCACAATAAATAAAAAAATTAGTCAGGCGTGGTGGTGTGCACCTATAGTTCTGTTACCTGGCAGGCTGAGGTAGAAGGATCAACTGAGTCCAGCAGGGCTCTTTTTGTTTATGAGGCTGCAGTGGCTGTGAGTATGCCACTACACTCCAGCCTGGGCGACAGAGTGAGACTACAACTCAAAAAAAAAAAAAAAAAAAAAGCGGAAGCAGCAGCTGTTCCCTGACTGGGAGGTGACTGCCCAGGGGTCAAATTCAGGCCAAAGGACCAGGGAAAAGGCTGGGTCTTCCTGGCATTCACCGTGCAGCCAAGGTATTTGTCTACCATGTTGATATCCAGTATCTACCTCTACTGCTGCGGGTTGTTGGTAAGGCTGTTCCCAGTAGAATATCAGGAAAAACAAAGCTGAGATGAGCATTCCATTGAAATGTGTGCTCCCACTTTCTGCACAGAGATCCCATCAGAAAGCACGGTCATTGCTAAGGTTCTGGATACGTGCTGCCAGGTGGCTTCCAAAGGCTGGTTGATTTCTACCCACCCAGCAGCATAAGACAGGTCCTCTCACTGCAGCCCCCACCAACACGGAGCGTTTTCACAGAAATGTTACTCTAGATGTGAAGATGGTATTTTTTTTTTTTTTGCTTATGGAAACACAAGGTGTGCTTCCCTACTTCGGGCTGGAATATCTAGATACCCATGTTACTTGGAATTCTGCTACATGAGAGAGAGAGCTCTCTTCTTCCCAGTGTGTTAACTTATTCAGTCATTTATTTATATTAGTATGGACTTATGGATCCATGTCTTACACTCAGATTTATACTTATTTGAACACGATATGGTAACTGAGAGTTTTTTTGCATCAGGGTCTCACTCTGTTGTCCAGGCTGGAGTGCAGTGGCATGAGCACGACACCCCACAGCCTCAACCTCCTGGGCTCCTCACTGCCATGCCTGGCTAATTTAAAAAATATTTAGCAGGGTGCGGCATTCACGCCTGTGATCCCAGCACTTTGGGAGTCTGATGCCTGAGCCCAGGAGTTCAAGACCAGCCTGGGTAACATGGTAAAATTTTGTCTCTACAACACTGGCCTAATGGGAGAGACAGATTAGAAAACAGATAAACCAAAAAAAAAAAAAAAAAAAATTAGCCAGGCATGGTGGCACACACCTGCAGTCTTAGTTACTTGGAAGGCTGAAGCAGAAAGATTGCCTGAGCCCAGGAGGTCGAGGCTGTAATGGCCGTGATCGTACCACTGCACTCTAGTCTGGATGACAGAGACTACAACTCAAAAAATAAATAAAATAAAACAAAATTTTGTAGAGACAAAGTTTTACTATGTTGCCCAGCCTTGATTGTGAAATGTTTTAATTAAACCAATATTAGCTTTATGTACCATCCCCATTCCTGTCAGGGCAGGTGAACCCCTGCTCCCATTACACGCATATGAGCAGACGTGTCCATTTATTTTTGCACAAATAATAGCAATTTTTTTTTTGTAGTTGAAGTCTCACTCTGTCGCTCAGTCTGGCGTGCAGTGGTATACTCATGGCCACCCCAGTGCTGACCTGCTGGGCTCTGGCGATCCTTCTGCCTCAGCCTTCCAAGTAGCTGGAACCACAGGTATGCACCACCATGCCCGGCTAATTTTTTGATTTATTGTAGAGATGAGGGCTCGCCAAGTTCCCTTTATCACTAGTTGTTTTTCTTCTCTTCTTATTTATTTATTTGTTTTTGAAATTGGAGTTTTACTCTGTCACCCAGGCTGGAGTACAGTGGCATGATCACTGTTCACCACAGCCTCGAATGCCTGAGCTCAGGGCAGTCCTTCTGCCTCAGCCTCCTGAGTAGCTGGGACTATAGGCACATGCCCCCATGCCAGTTCACTTTTTGAGCTATTGTAGAGATGAGGTCTTACTATGTTGCCAAAGCTGGTTTTGAACTCCTGGGCTTGACTGGGCATGGTGGCTCACGCCTATAATCCCAGCACTTTGGGAAGCTGAGGTGAGAGAATTGCCTGAGCCTGCGGGTTTGCGATCAGTTTGGGCAACTTGGTGAGACCTCATCTCTACAATAAATTAAAAAAAAATTAGCCGGACATGGTGGCATGGGCCTGTAGGTTCCAGCTACTTGGAAGGCTGAGGGTGGAAGGATCGCCTGAGCCCAGTAGGATGAGGCTGCGGTGGCCAGGAGCATGCCACTGTTCTCCAGCCTGGGTGAAAGAGTGAGACTTCAACTCAAAAAAAGAAAATAGAAAAAAGAACTCCTGGGCTCAGGCAATCCTCCTGCCTCAGCCTCCCAAAGTGTTGGGAATATAGGTGTGAGCCACAGTGCCCAGCCTTTACCATCATGTTTCTAATTATTTTAAATTTTTGAATTTTATTAAGAATGAGATCTTTGTTTTTTCCCCATTATATTTTCTAAGTGTTATTGCTGCTATACACCAAAAGGTACTAATCTTTGTATTTTTATTTTGTAACTAGGCAGTTTTCTTAATTCTCTGACTGGAAATAATTTTTTCCCTTAACTTTAGGTGTAACAAACTGACAATTATATTCTCTAAAAACAGTGATACCTTGGGGTCTCTTTCCCCCAGTTCCTCATTTCACCCTATCAATTCAAACTAATTAGGAGGAAGAGGTCATGAAGAGTTACTTAAAAGCAAACAAAACTCTACACGCAGTGTAGTAGAAGACTGGTTCTTGGACCCAGTTCTAAAAGAAACAGCTGATGGCCGGGAGTATGGAATGTGGGCTCTGTCACTTCCTGGTTCGGGGCTCTGTCACTTCCTGGTTCCGTGACCGTGGGTCCACAAAAGGGGTGGAACAATCCAGTTCTTCCTGGGCGGCTGTCAGGATTAGAGGAGCCGCTGCAAGCACCTGGCGTGGGACACTTCACATGGAGCTCAGGCCTCTTCCTGTCAAGTTTCCTGCACCAGGTTCACAAGTTTGCCAGGGAGACGCTCAGCAAAGTTAAACACTTGTGCTTAAGTAAAGACTACAGAGTGGTTTCAGGGCCAAAGTGGAAATGCTTTCTCTTCAAGCATTTTCTTTTTTCTTGTTTGAGATGGGGTCTCCTTCTGTTGCCCAGGTTGGAGTGCAGTGGTGCCATCATAGCTCACTGCTGCCTCCATTTCCTGGGTTCAAGTAATCCTACTGCCTCAGCCTCCCAAGTAGCTAGGACTATATGTATGCACCACCACACCAAGTAAATTTTTTTTTTTTTTTTTTTTGAGTTGGAGTCTCACTGTCGCCCAGATTGGAGTGCAGTGGCCACTTCCGGCCACTGCAGCCTCAACCTGCTGGGCTCCGGCAATCCTTCCACCTCAGCCTTCCGAGTAGCTGGAACAACAGGCGCGCACTACCACGTCCGGCTAATTTTTAATTTATTGTAGAGATGTGGTCTCGCCAAGTTGCCCAGGCGGGTCTCAAACCCGCGGGCTCAGGCAATCCACTCACCTCGGCCTCCCAAAGTGCTGGGATTACAGGCTGAGCCAGCGAGCCCAGCAAATTTTTATTTTTTGTAGAGGCGAGGTCTCACTATGTTGCCTAGGTTGGTCTTGAACTCCTGGTCTCAAGCGATCCTCCCACTTCAGTTTCCCAAAGTACTATGATTATGGCATAAGCCACAACATCCAGCCCTCTTGAAGTATTTTAGGCATTTCTCCCACAGTGTGATTTACCCTAGAGGAAGAATGATAGTCATGAAGTACCTATTTTCCAAGCATGGCACAGAGAACTATGACCCCTGGCTAAGATCCACAGGGCTCCCTGAGATTATGCCTGACCCTTCTAGTTGTAAGTTCACTTGAGGGCAGCCAGGTCACCACGGGGTGGGGGGGAGGCAGCATTTCTATCACACCCTGCAAGGGAGGCTTTAAGGAAAGCAGTTCATGAACGAAGTCATAAATGCATCAGGGACACTTGACAAACCTGCTTGCCAGGAATCTGCTTCAGTAATGATGGCCAGAGGAAAAGAACCGACCCTGACCACCACCAGAGGGCGCTCGTAGACAGCAGATGGCACCCTCCTCCAGGGGCGTGGGGTCAAAGCTCCTGGCAGCTCCACTGAGCGCCTTGCATGCTAGATCACAGTAACCTGGGCCCCCAAATCAGAGCAAGCCCAAGTCATCCTAGGAAATCAGTGCCGACTTCCAACAGGACAGCCAACTTGAGAAGAACACTAATGGTCACAACCCTTTCCTGGCCAGCATTCATGACCATTCCCTGAGCCTCGCCGTGTGTTGGGCACTGTGCTGCCCACTTCCTGGGGACTGGTCCCTGCTGTTGACTCTGGCGTTGTATACATCCGAGGATGACCACAACCCTGTGGGGGCAGCTGCTGTCGCCATCTTTGCTCTGCAAGTGGGAAGCTAAGGCTCCCAAAGGCTGACAGGCTTCCCCAGAGTCACCGAGTCAGCCCTCAAATCCAGGGCTCTTCACAAAGCTCAGGAACGGAGGAGACACAAGGATATGGGACAGGTGCTGGGGCAGGTGTGTAGAAATCCAAGGACAGCCACAACCCCGTGGGGCAGGTGCCATCACCATCGTTGTTCTGCAAGTGGGAAGCTGAGGCTCCCAGAGGATGACAGGCTTGCCCAGAGTCAGCAAGCCAGCCCTCAAATCCAGGGCTCTTCACAAAACTCAGGAATGGAGGAGACACAAGGGCGGGGCTGCTGTCTGCTGTGACACATCACGTGTGGGGCACAGTGTCGGCAGACACTCGACAAGCACAGGGTCAACAAACCAGTGGGCGAGGGATGAGACACCTCAACATCAGGGTGCAGCGTGATTTTGAGAGGAAGGAAGAGAAAGATGCTGCATTTCTTGAACACCAAGAAAAACTGAAGGTTACGAAAGACGGAGGCAGGAGGTCCCCCTATGAGGGAGGTTTTCATTGCGATGCAGACTTGAAGAAGCTTGGGCCAAAAAAGACAACTGTGAAACCAGGAGAGATGCTGGTGTCAGGGACCAATAAAGCCCCAGCTCTGAGTAACCTCAGGAGGGAAAACAATGCTTCTCTTTTTTGAACAAGCACACACGGATTTCTTACAACATATGTTCCTTTGGTTCAACAAGTGTTGGTGATGAAATTGAGGCACTTCTTGGCTCTGAGAATCCTCAGGTACACACGAGCCTGACTTCTCCCAGCAGGCCATATCTGCCTGGAGTGAGCTCCTCTGCTGGTCCCTTGGTTTCCAGAAGCAAGATGAGAATGCTCGGGGCTGACTTCCTCAGAGTCCTTGGATTTATACAACGCCGGTGTCAACAGCAGGGACCAGTCCCCACTGAGGGACCATCCTACCCTGATGGCAACCCTTCTTTCACACCCTATTTCATGCTCGCTGAGTTCACAGAGGGAGATTCTATCCCCAGTCCCCAGTCCGGGCTGAAAGAAGAGGACTCCATCCGGGCACCAGCATATTCCTGATGCCAACGTGCATGCACATTCCAGACAGAGGCAGAGAGGCCCAGAGTTTGCTCACCAAATCGGTTCTGCTGGCTCTGACAGAAGCCTGTAGAATAAAGGCTTTGTCTCTGCTTCAGCCAAAGCCCTCTGCTGATCTATTTACCCTTTCTGGACCTGAGTGGGCCAGGGCACCCCCTGAATCCCTGGGTCTGAAGTGTCACCAGCAAACAATTAATTGGATATTAGTTAGTGGCAGGGGACACAGGGAGCATGAGTCACTGTCCCTGCCTGGATGCGTCAAGGCCAGGCCAGGCCGTGGGCCAATAGTCCCTTGGCAACCTGGAACAACAGCCTGCCCAAGGTTTTCTGATAAAAACCTGACCACTCTGCTCCCTGGATATCAGGGAGAAAAAACAGTGACTGCCGATGGCTATCAGAGGAGTCAGGGATTGGCCTCTTTCCATTTTGTTTCCATGTAAAGAGAAGGCAAAGCTTGAGATGAAGACAAAGAGACAATTTCACAGATGTGAAGAGCTCTCAAGTCACCCTTCCTTTTTCTTTTGAGTTGGAGTCTCACTCTCGTCGCCTAAGCTGAAGGAGTGCAGTGGCACACTCATGGTCATCACAACCTCGACCTGCTGGGCTTAGGCGATCCTTCCACCTCAGCCTTCCAAGTAGCTGGAATTATGATGCATGCCACCATGCCTGGCTCATTTTTGTGATTTTATTGTAGAGACGAGGTCTCACCAACTTGCCCAGGCTGGTCTCGAATCAATCCTCTTGCCTCAGCCTCCCAAAGTGCTGGGATTATAGGTTGAGCCACTGCGCCCACCCTAAGTTGACCTTTTTAATGGGTGAGTGACTGTAGGAAGACAATTTTCTATACAGCTGCTTCTTGGATGGAGCATCTCAGCTTAAACAGTTCTTTTGACCTTTTTTTGCAGCCTGGGGACTCATTTAAGGAGAACGCTTGGTCAGAATGTCCTGATTCAAAATAAAAGCTTGCATACCAGTGTTCACATCAGCATCATTCATGACAGGCCAAGGGAAAGCCACTCAAATGTCCAACAAAGACAAATGGAGAAACAACACAATGTGGTGTATATATGTACAGTGGAATACTATTCAGCCTCAAAAAGGAAGGAAATTTAGACACATGCTACGACACAAATGAACAGTGAAGCCATTATGCTAAGTAAAATAAGCCAAACACAAAAGGACAACTGTTATATGGTTCTATCTGTAAGGGGTCCCTAGAGTAGTCAAATTCATAGAGACAGGAAGTAGAATGGTAGGTAAGGGGGCTGTGGGGGTGGGGTGTATCGGTAGGTCTTGTTTAGTGAGGACAGGACTTCAGTTTGGGAAGATGAAAGAGTTCGGGGTGGATGGTGCTGATGGTTGTACAACAGTATGAATATATTTAGTGCTACTTACAAATTATTATTGTTTTTTAAATTTATTTTAAAGATGTGGGGCACAATTCAGGGTTAGGTATACAAATGTTCATTATGCAGGTACCCTTGTTGATGAGGTGTGCCCCCGCCCTCCCCTGGCAGTTTCCCACTACTGCCAATCCCTTTCTTATAACATTATGATAGTTGTTCAAGGTCCACTTGTGAGTGAGAACATGTGATAATTGGTTATTTGTTTCTGTGATAGATCACTCAGTATTATAGCCTCTAAGTGCATCCAAGTTACTGCAAAGTCCACATGTTTAGCCTTCTTTATGGCTGTGTAATATTCGATTGTGTGTATGTACCACTTTTTTCTTTTTAATCCAGTCCACTTTCAATAGGAAGCACGGTTGGCTCCATGTTTTTGTCATTGTGAACGATGCTGAAATAAACATGCATGTGCAGGCATCTTTTTTATAGAATGATTTGATTAGTGACACTGAGCATTTTTTCATGTATCTGTCTATTCATCTCTTTTGCCCACTTTGTAATAGGGCGGTTTTTTTTTTTTTTCTTTTAGCATGTTTGAGTTCCTTGTAGATCCTAGATGTTAGGCCTTTGTCAGACATACAGTTGGCAAATTTTTTCCTCATTCTGTGAGTTGTCTCCCTGCTCTCTTGATGGTTCTTTGGCTTTGCAGAAGCTTTTCAGTTTGATGAGGTCCCACTTGTCTATCTAATCTCTCATGGTATGGGCATTTGGGGCTTTGATCAGGAATTGGTTGCCTATTCTAATTTCTGTAAGGGTGTCTCCTGTATTTCTAAGGTTCTTATAGTTTGGGGTTTTATGTTTAGGTCTTTGATCCATTTGGAGTTAATTTTTGTGTTTTTCCCAGCACCATTTACTGAATAGGTTCTCCTCTCCCCAGTCATTGGTGTAGAGACTTTGTCAAAATGAAGTAGGTTGAGAAATTGAAGTTTTGCTTCCAGAATCTCTGTCCTGTTCCATTGGTCCATATGACTGCTCTTGTACAAAATATTAAAGTGATAAATTTCATGCTATGCATATTGTGCCACAATAAAAAATATTGTCTAAAATCTAAGTTTGTAGTTTCAAATATTTTTGTAGAAGAATCTTCACAAATCGCCCATGGTGAGGGACCAATTTAACAAGAAGAAGTCTTAGAAGACTAGAGAATATTGATCAAGACTCAAGGACACAGAAGAGAGTTCCAGGCCTCCAGCCGCAAACCCTCACAGAAAAAAGACTGGCATTTTGAATAATAAAGCACAGCCCAACAGCTCACCGTCTTAACAGGCTTGTCAACTTCCCATTCTGGTAACCAAGAGCAGAAGCCCTTCTCTATTAGTTGGGGCAGAGTCTGGACACAGAGGCCACACCTTTTCCCTGGAGCTCTGCTCTTTCCAGTGTTCTCTTAATTCTTTTAGTATTTGAGAGGCAGTTAATGCACACGGAGTGCCTTGAGTGTGCCCGATACTGCCACAGACACTCTGATACAGCTCTTGGGGTACTCTCGTGAGGTGGGTGCTGTCATTTGCCACATCAGATGGGGCTTGAAGTGATCTGGTGACTTACCCAAGCTGCTACAGCTGCTGAAGAAGCTGAGATTAAAACCTAGCTTTTCTGGCAGGTTCAAGTTCTTTCAGTGAGATCTGCACCCTACCAGAGAGAAAAACTCAATTTGCCACTAATCGGGACTTCACCATTTCCTCTTGTCACCTCCTGCCTGTTTCACAATAGTGTATACCAATCTGCAGGTGGTACCACCAAGTGGCACCCTGAGACAGCTGAAGCCAGGGTAAGCTGTCTTGGGGCAAGGGTGCCCCACTTTTATCTTTCCTTCTAATCCTTTCCATACAAGAAAGGCTGAGAAGCCACAAAGTGGACACCTTGGAACCCATGTACTGGTTCACAGAGACAAAGCGTGGCATGCAGGGTGTCTACCAGGCTCCCTGAGACGCAGAGGGTTTGACCTCCCCTAAACCCAAGACTTGCATTGCTGATAATGGCCAGCTCGAAGATAATGGGCAAAGAAGAGAGATG
This sequence comes from Cephalopachus bancanus, assembly GCA_027257055.1. NCBI lineage: Eukaryota > Metazoa > Chordata > Mammalia > Primates > Tarsiidae > Cephalopachus > Cephalopachus bancanus. Next base: position 14,003,823 of record JAPVLO010000008.1, read on the forward strand.
GCCAGGAGGAGGCGATGCTGTCCGCCGGCAGATTTTTGGCAGAGATGCAGAGAGAAACCACTTCCTACCTTTCAGTGTTTCCTGCAGCGTCTGTGCGAAGCTTGCCAGTCGGTGGCCGTCACTATGATTCTTTCTTGGGTTCTCGCCCCCTGAGAGGGTCAGGGCTGCCAGGTGAAGGTTAACAAGGGTCAGGTCACTACTTCCCACCTGGGCAGGAGGAAACAAAGTGACAGGGAAAGGCTTAGATGCTCATATTTCCTGTATCTGGTTACAATCGACTCATAAACAGCTTTGGGCACACAGTTGGCAACAGTGAGCAAAACCACAGCTCCACCCCTGGGAGATAATTCGAGGTGCTGCAGCTTAGATTTCTCCAAGGCACCTGTGGAAACAAGCCCTATTTTGTTCCACCAGCCCACCCCCAACAGCCCAGCCCCTACTCCTTAGGGCTTCAAAAATTGGGCATATGTCTGATTTATCTTCTCCTTCTAAGCAATCATACATAAGAAGGAAGTGGTGCTGGCAGCTGTTTGTTATTAAAAAAAAATTGGGCTGGGCTCGGTGGCTCAGCCTGTAATCTCAGCACTTTGGGAGGCTGAGGTGAGTGAATTGCCTGAGACCGCGGGTTTGAGACCCACCTGGGCAACTTGGCGAGACCTCATCTCTACAATAAGTCAAAAATTAGCTGGGTGGGGTAGCGTGCACCTGTAGTTCCAGCTACTCAGAAGGCTGAGGTGGAAAGATCGCTGGAGTCCAGCAGGTCAAGGCTGCAGTGGCTGGAAGCGGCCACTGCACTCCAGTCTGGGTGACAGAGTGAGACTCCAAGTCAAAAAAAAAAAAAAAAAAAATTGGGCTCTTCCTCACAGGGCCAGCCTGAGATCTTCTGCCAGGACCCACCGATGGGGTCTACCTCTGCCCCAACTCCACACACATCCCACACTTGCCCCTCTGGGTTCTTCTCTCTCTGGAGCCTGCAGTAGCCAAATGCCCACTGTAACTTAATTTCAAACGTGCCCGAACCAAAGGCTTGCAGAATCTGAGCAGCCCAGGACATGCCCAGGTCCATACCCCAGGGAAGCAGAAATGCCGGGTCAGAGTTAGTCTTCTGGGCATTGCAGCACTGCTCAGCTGCTCAAAGTTGGGTAATCCCACCCTTCCGTTCATACTGGCAACCAGCATAAACACTTCCAGGAAGGGAAGGGGAGTAGGGGAGCCCCCAGGAAGTGGGGGGTGCCAGCCTTGTCTTACGGATGTGGCCTCAGTTTGCTACCATCCAGGACTGGGAACTCTGCAGCTGTGGTTCTGATCTCCAGGGAAGCCGCTGTAAGGTGGGGTGGGGGAGGTGGGGGTGGGTTGGGGGGATGGTAGGTGGGGGGGGTGGTTCACACTGTCTGAGGAGATAAGCCACGTGTCTGGACCATACCACTTGCCTGAACTAGAATGTGACATGAAGTGCAAGAGGCCAAGTGCCTGTCTAGGGGACTGCTTTATTTAGAGGATCTGGGCTAATCACTCATGGCACAATAGTGTTTTCTCATTAGCCTGTTATAAGCAGCCTGCCTTTCAGGGACACTGGCTGGTTCTGGAGACAGCCCTGCATGGCCAAAGCCAGAACAGCTACTTGATCTAATAAAGGGGCCCAGGGCCAGGAGTGGTGGCACGTGCCTATAGTCCCAACACTTTGGGAGGCCGAGGCTGGAGGATAGCTTGAGCTCAGGTGCTGGAGACCAGCCTAGGCAACATAGCGAGACCTTGTCTCTACAACAAAATAAATTGGGCATAGTGGCACATGCCTAAAGTCCCAGCTATTCAGGAGTCTGAGGGGGAAGGATCGCCTGAGCCCAGGAGATAGAGGTTGCGGTGAGCTGTGATGGTGCTATTGCATTCCAGCCTGGGTAACAGAGTGAGACCTTGACTAAACAAACAAACAAAAAAACAAAGGGGCCCAGTGTGGTGTCAGGCGGCTTAAAGTAGATACCTGGATGACTTAGGCATCAATACCACAACCCACAGACACCCCTGGGTGCATGTGTGCAGACAGAATACCATCATGGACAAGGGTGTGAGAGACACCTCAGTGTGTGAGCACCCATCGACTTGCAGCAGTGAAAGGTGATGCATGGGTTTATAGCCCCTAACACAGAGGCTGCCCCTGGTCCCATCTCTTGTCAGAAATAAACTATGCTGGGCATGGAAGTAACTCGTGGACTCTAGAACTGTGCTGGGACACCCAGAAAGGAGGGGGTCTCACACGTCTGGCAGGGGATGGGCTTGCTGGGCTTTGCAGCAAGGAACCAGGCCAGGGCCCATGCTTGCCTGACCTGTGATCCTACAGCTAAGCACCCTGGGGATCAGGTTCACTGCCTGCCTACTTGGTAACCTGTTTGGCTCCTGGCTTCTCTGCCCTCCTGCTGCCCAGTTTCTGACTATTTTGAGGTTCATTAACACCTCCCAAGGGTACCAGTGAAGGAGAGAGACGGTCCTTGGATGATCTGCTTAGCTGCTCCCAGACTCTGGTGAGACAGAGACTCTCACGTGGGCAGGTGATGCCGGTGATGGGGCTGCCCCTGGCCCACTGCCCCAAGCTCCTCCTGAATCTCCCCTACACCTGGATGACCCCTGGATGGTCCCCTTCTCCGTGGTGATAAAGGAATCAGGCCCGAGAGGCAGCCAAGGAAATGGGGTTCCTCAGAGCAGTTTTGCCGCTCTCGGACCCAGACAGTCCCAAACGCTAAGCTTTGCTAATCAGGGGGCTGAAGAATCACTGATGGCACTTGTGACCAAGCAGACAGTCCAGGGTCCCATCCCAGAAATTCTGTATGTCTGGAGTCGAGTCTAGGAATCCTTGATTGTAAGAAACTCTCTCTAGGTGATTCTGACGTGTGTCAGGTGTAGAAGCTGCCTGGATCTCCTTCCTTACCCCCTCTCCTGCCCAGATATCAGAGTTATCAGGGCTGAGAGCCCTCCCAAATCCCTGTCACTCCTGCCCAGACAAGATCACCTGCCAAGATCACCCCAGAAGCAGGTGTGGACCCCACCCTGAAGACAAAAACCAAAGCAAAAAGACGAGGCTTTCCTCACTCATGGTTTTACAAATAGACACTTTCTGTTCCTTTTTAGGAAGAAGTGGACTGTCATAGATAACGAGGAGCAGGTACCTTGAACCATGCGAGGTATGGGCTGGGGCCTGCAGGCTTCCCGTGCCCGTTGCTGGGTGAGCTCGCCTGCAAGACGGCGTCTCTCAGCTCCAGGCCAGCCGATGTGTCCCATAGGAATCCCGAGTACCCGGCACCCTGCAGTGGAGAGGGAGACAGAGTCTTGGTGCCAGAGTCCCAGTGCCACACAATACAGCCCCACACAGTGCAGAAGGGAGGCAGGAGAGGCCAGAGAGACTGTGGGGAGGCGGTGGGCTCTGCTCTGGGTCTGGATCACTTGCACAGGGACTGTTTCTAAACCAAAAGCACATCACAAAAGCCAAGCCACAGAGAGCTCTTCCTTGTCCCCCGGCTACCCTCCCTCCAAAATAATTTCACATACTGCAAATCCCAGAGCACACACACCCAGGGTATCTGGGTGATTGCTTCTCTTTTGTGGGGGAGGTGGGGGAAGCCCAAACCAGGCACAGAGTCATCTGAATCATCACATCTCATGAGGCAGCCACTCATACCCCCATTTGCCAGATGACGACACTGCTGAGAATAAAAAAATGGAACTCCAAGAGTTGAGTTTTGCTTACTAATTAGCTGCCCGGCAGCTAGCAAAAACTCAATTAACGTTGGCTGGATGAACGGAGGTAAGAGCTGACAGTCGTAATGGTTTGGAACTGGTCAAGGGTCCTCCCCAGGTGGCCAGAGCCACACAGAGATCTGACACCAGGGTCAGAGGCCCAGAGGGCTGGGGCGGGTGGGCAGACAGGCTACAGGATGGCATGGGGCAGAGTCCCAGGCCTGGTGTTAAACCCCCGCAGGCTCTGGCAATCAGAGAGGCTGCACTGAATCTGCCTGCTTCATGCTGCTGCCACTGGGGATTTCTCGTGGAAGATGACATGCTTCTCCTCCTCTCACCACCCCAGCTTTTGGAGGCTCTGCTGGCCTGAGTGCACTGCCTCAGCACCTGTTGCCTGGGGCCATCAGCTCATCCTCCCAGGGGCCAGCGATACACTGCTTCTGACCATCTGTCGCCACGTCTCCAGCATCAGCTCAACACCTAACGGGCTCAAGCCCTCACCTAAACATGTATGTTTTTAAGATGAGGGAGGGAGGGAGAAAGGAGGGAGGGAATGAAGGGGGAAATAGTGTTTTGCATGCTGTGAACTTCTATATTTTAAACTTATCTCCTAGGCCAGGCATGGTGGCTCCCCACCTGGGGAGGATCCTTGACCCGTTCCAAACCATTAGGACTGTCAGCTCTTATCTCTGCTCATCCAGCCAACATTAATTGAGTTTTTACGCCTATAATCCCAGCACTCTGGGGAGGCTGAGGCAGAAGGACTGCTTGAGGCCAGAAGTTTGAAACCAGCCCAGTGGTGTGTGCCTGTAGTCCCAGCTATTGAGTGGCTGAGGTGGGAGGATGGCTTGAGCCCAGGAGGTTGAGGATGTGGCGAGTTATACTCGTGCTACTGTACTCCAGCCTGGGCAACAGAGAAAGACCCTGCCTCTAAAAATAAATAAATATATAGATAAATAGATGAATCAAATAAAAATAAAATGATCTCCTGAGTACTGGCTTAAGGTTTCAGTCCCACCTGAGTCACTTAGCCACGAGTCCTCAGGTGAGCCACTGGGTTTTTCTAAATCTAGCTTCCTCAGGTAAATAGGATTGCTCTGTTGGCTTTGGAAGGTTCTCTCCTTGTTTGCCGTTTCCCAAGTGATGATGCCAGAGTAACCTACTTAAAGCTTCGCTCAAGTCATCTTTTGTCTAAAACCTCCAGTGGTTCCCTACTGCCCCCAGAGCAAGAGTCCTCCGTGGTGGGGCCTGCACCCTCCTTTGCAGTACTGCTTCCCACACCTGCACAACATGGTCCTGGCAGCACTTCCCCCTCCTGGGAGTCTTTCTCAGTTGCCCCTCTGCTTTGGGACAGCAGCGGGAGGAGCATGGGCCTTCCAGTCAGAGACAGCGAACCAGGCTCTGGTCCAGCATCACCTCACATGACAAATGGTTGGGACAAATTGTTTCATATTACTGGGTTTCCACCTCCACAGCTGTAAGCTGCCCCTCTTTCCCCCCTCAGCTTTGGTGTGAGGACAGGGAACTGAATCAAAGGTGCCTGGGCACAATTTCAGGCACTGGAAAAATGGCAGTGGCTGCCACCACGTCCTCATGTTTGTCTAGCATAGAGACTGGACATTTGTGACCTGCAGACTTATTTTGTTTGATTCACATAGTATTTAAAAAAATTTTTTTTTGATAATCTGTCCATGTTTAAAATTCAGGAAATTTCCCATTAAAATGAAATGGGGAATAATCCTAGCACTTTGGGAAGCCAAGGTGAAAGGACGGCCTGAGCTCATGGATTCAAGACCAGCCCAGGCAACTTGGTGAGACCTCATCTCTACAATATATCAAAAAATTAAGGCTAGGCGCAGTGGCTCACACCTATAATCCTAGCACTTTGGAAGGCTGAGGTGAGAGGATTGCCTGAGCCCACGAGTTCGAGACCAGCCTGGGCAACTTGGCCAGACCTCCTCTTCACAATAAATAAAAAAATTAGCTGGGCATGGTGGCATGCGCCTGTAGTTCCAGTTACTTGGAAGGCTGAGGTGGAAGGATTGCCTGAGCCCAGCAGGTTGAGGTTGCAGTGGCCGTGAGTGTGCCACTGCACTCCAGTCTGGGCAACAACAACAAAAAATTAGGCCGGGCACAGTGGCTCACGCCTATAATTCCAGCGCTTTGGGAGGCTGAGGTGAGAGGACTGCCTGAGCCCATGGGTTTGAGACCAGCCTTGGCAACTTGGTGAGACCTTGTCTGTACCATAAAGCCGGGCGTGGTGGCACATGCCTGTAGTTCCAGCTATTTGAAAGGCTGAGGCGGAAGGATCACCTGAGCCCAGCAGGTTGAGGCTGTGGTGGCCAGGATCGTGCCATTGTACTCCAGTATGGGTGACAAAGTGAGACTCCAACTCAAAAAAAAAAAAAAAAAGAAATGGGGAGATTTGGCCAGGCTGGGCCCACAATACTCCGTGGTAACAACGGGCTAGGCACGGACCCAGCTGCAGCCTGAGACAGGCATGAGCTCTTGGGCCTACGCAGGCTGGTCGGCCTACGGCCTCTTGCACATCCCACCAGGCCCCAGCCTGTGCTCTGTGCGTGTGTCTGTGCACTCTGCTAATGAAGCATTCCATTGCACATTAGCTTTTTAAATCCTGTAGCCATCCTGTGAGCTAAGGAAGGGCTACTGCTCCCGTTTTACAGACGAAGGAATTGAGGCTGAGAGATCTGAAGGGATGGAACTCCGGTCTCTCTACAACCTCATGCTGTTTTCCACTGGCCTTGACACCCTAGCCAGGAGTCGGGTTACCTGTCTTGTCCCTCTACCAGGCTGTGGACTCCCTGAGGGAGTCGCCAAGTCGGGCTCAGGTTGGGATCCCCTCTGAGTCTTGCAAAAAGAAAAACATGCAGGGCTGGATGGCTGGGTCTGTTTTCCCACCAATGTGTGTCTGGCACAGAACACAGTGCCTGGTACACAGTAACTTTCCTTAATGATTTGTTGAATGAATTGAATGAATGAATGAACTTTGAGAGTCTCATGAACCCTCAGAGACCTACATCCATGTAAAGTGCTATTAAAAAAGAAGGTGGCCTTGTTATCATTATTTCTATGTTGATTAAGAAGGGAGAGCCACAGGCTAGAGTTGTGAAGACTAGAAGCATTCTAATTCAGTTTATTTCCAGCCTCCTGGGACTGTGTGCTGACTCACTGTCAGCTGTGGTAGCTATTCACACCCCGAAACACAAAACGCAGAGAAATCAGATTTACATGTGCCATTTTCAGTAGTTAGCTTAAAAAGAGAATAGGGCATACATTTATGATTTAAATGCCCAAAACATAAATCTCAATCATAGTATAACTTGTGTGTGTTTTTAAGCATGTTAGGTATACCAGAGACAAAAAACCTGCAATTATAGAAAAATTATGTCATATTTTTCAGTTCTTGATTAATTATCAGGAGGCTTAAAAAAAAACAACTAAGGTCCCACTGATATTAAACATTCCAAGGTGAATAAATCTGGTCTTAGATATAACATGTAAGGGTGAACATGTATATATGCAGAGATTTATCTATGCCTGATGGGCAATACTGATGCAAAAAATTCAAAATCAAGCCAGGCATGCTTACAGGCTCATGTATATAATCCCAGCACTTTGGGAAGCTGAGGCGAAAGGATTGCCTGAGCCCAGAAGTTTGAGACCAGCCTGGGCAACTGGGCAAGACTTCATCTCTACAATAAATAAAAAAAATTAGGCAGGTGTGGTGGCGTGCACCTTAGTTCCAGCTACTTGAAAGGCTGAGGCGAAAGGATCACCTGAGCCCAGCAAGTTGAGCCTGTGGTAGCTGTTGAGTGTGCCACTGTACTCCAGCCTGGGTGACAGAGTGAAACTCTGATTCAAAAAAAAAAAAAGAAAATTCAAAGTCCAAATCTGCTGAAGATGTCAACAGAACATTTCTATGTGCATAATTTCCACCACTGAAGCAAGTACTTCAGGTATGAACTAGGGTGAATCTGATATTTTCAATCAATGAATAATGGACTCTTCACAAACTTGGTAGAGGACAGAACTGTAGCAGAGGGATATAAGGACAAAGGACAGAAACCCCATTGGCTGTTTTGGTCCTGGACAGGATTTCTCCTTTCCTCCTGGCACCCTAAGCTCCCATTTCCACCTGGGCAGGAGTCCATCCTGATCTAAACACGAGAAGCAGGGATTTAAAGAGAACTTTGCTATTCTAAATCAATGGCAAAGACTTGAAAATTGGGCAGAGATACAAAATCACATCAAGGATATTGGCAAAGGAAATTTTAAGATGCCCTTGATGAGAGGAAATGTATGTTTAAATAAAATAAAGAGAAACACCAGGCTTTGCAGATAGAGGTACCTTCTGGAGCTGACTGGAGGGCTTCTCAGCCACCATGGCCTTCCAGCATCCCCGGGGCCTCTTCCACTTGCGGATGTTGGGCAGGATTGGCTGGTTTAGCTCCGCGCAGAACTGCAAAGACAGAGCACAGGTCAGCGTGTGTGGGCTCCCGTAGCAGCCCCGGCTGGTGGCGGCAGGAGAAGCCAGGCACTGCGTGATGCTCCATCCTCAACCCTGTTCAATGACATGTCCAACTGCATCCTGTGTTCTCAAACACCAGGGTTTGCAAGACCCAGGCGACCAAACAAGCACCACAAATCACAAAGCGAACTGCCCTTCTTTGGAACACCAAATTATCACCTGGGGACTCTCAGTTCATAGAAATGGAGTCCCTTTGTAGCATTCTTACTCAAACAGTTCCAAAAAAACCAACTGTCAGAATCTTTGTTTTATCCATATAAAAGCAGTGGGTTCAGGGTCCCAGGAGGATCTGATCAGTGTCAAATACAAAGAGGAAAAAAGATGAATACATTGTGTCTTTCTACCATGGGGTTCAGCTTGGAGAGGCAAAAAATGACCCCCAAGCCTCAACGTGAGCCACCATAGTGCTCCCCTTGGCTTCCTTCTGTCATGAATGGTGACCACACCCATGCATGTGTATGGAGTGTGCACATTTCTTTGCTGACATCTTCTGCCAATGCAGACTGAAGGTGACTATCACTGACGGAGGCAAAGTAAAATTGCACCAAGTAGAATGAGGAATGCAAAAATGATTGACTTCAAAGTATGGAGACTGGCTCCTCTAACTCATGCCTCAAACACAACTCCACTTCTTGGGTAGGTCCTTTCAAGGGGTCCTCAAGGTCGTCAGAGTTTAGTCCAGTTTTCTTTTCTTTCTTTTTTTTCAAGTTGGGGTCTTGCTGTGTTGCCCAGGCTGGAGTGCAGTGGCACAATCATGGCTCATCACAGCCTTGACCTCCTGGGCTCAGGTGATCCTTTCACCTCAACATCCCATGTAGCTGGGACTACAGGTGTGTGCCATCAAGTCCTGCTAATTTTTTAATTCTTTTTTTTGTAGAGCTGAGGTCTTGCTATGCTGCCTAGGCTGGTCTCGAATTCCTGACTGACCCAGTTTTTGAGACACTCCAACATCTGGCACTGACCTTCCTGGGTCACATCTTATCCTTTCATGTGTGTCAGATTGCTCCACTTGTTTCTTCTTCTGGCCACCCCCAAGAGCGAGAGCGAGAGCCTCTTGGTCTCCTGAGCACATTGCCACATTCTCCCCTTAATGAGCTTCCCTTAATGAATTTTATTTCACCCCACAGTGTCAGCTTATGCCTCTGTCTGGAAGACCCCAGTAAGGTTACCTGTCGCTCAGATTTCTCTCCTGCATTTTGAATTGTGTTTCTGACAGCTTCCTTAACATGTCCATCTGAAGGTCTGCTTAGCACCTCAAATCAGCAGGCCCCAAAAGGCACACGCTATTCCCCTCCCCGACCCTGTGTCGGTCTTGGCGCATAGCATTTACATCCTTCCAGCTGCTCTGACTTCCTCCTCTCCTCCTACCAGGCCATCTATCCTGCTGTTGCACATGTCTGGAATGTGCTCCCTTCTGTTCTCCAGTCTTCCTGCTGGGGCCGGTTTCAGAGTCCTGTCTCCTCTCATCAGGGTCACTGGCTAAGCGGCTAAGAAGCCTTTCTGTCACTGAATCCTGCCTGCAGCTAGCTACTAGTTTCACTGTCACGGCCATGCTCATGTACCATCCCTGTGGTTCTCAAAGTGTGGGACCAGCTGCATCAGCATCAGCTGGGATCTTGTTAGAAATTCTCTGGCTCCATCCTAGACCTGCTACTGGATCAGGAACTCTGGGTTGGGCCCAGCAATCTGTGTTTCACAAGTCTTCTGGGGGATTCTCATCCTTGCTAAGGTTTGAAAGCACTACTGCTGCCCAGGTCCTCCCTAAGCGTCTGCCCCAGATTCTGGCAGGGTGTGGGAGAGAGCCTTTAGCCGGCAGTTGCCTCTGAATGTTCAGTTGCAGAGAGCTGCTCTCATGCCTTTCTGGGCGACCCACTTCTAACAGCTGGGAGAGGTCAGGGTCTATGGCAGTGGTTCCCAACCTTTTTGGTATCAGGGACCAGTTTTGTGGAAGACAATTTTCCCACAGACGGGGTGGAGGGCATGTTATCAGGTGTTAAAGTCCCACAGGGAGAATGCAACCTAGATTCCTTGCATGTGCAATTCACAATAGGGTTTGCACTCCTATGAGAATATAATGCCTCTGCTGACCTGACAGGAGACAGAGCTCCAGCTACTGCTCACCTCCTGCTGTGTGGCCTGGTTCCTAACAGGCCACAGACTGGAACTGGTCTGCAGCCCAGGGATTGGGGACCCCGGGCTAAAGATCTAGTCTTTGCCCTCACATTGCTTACTGTGTAAGAGGGAAGATGAGGCACAAGCAAGTACTCAACCAGTCATTTCTAGAGTGATAAGTGCCACGGAGAAAATGCAACCAAGCAAGGGTACAGAGAGTGCTGAGATGTCTACTCTAGACACAGACTGTTCTAGGAGTTACGCTGCTCTTACAGTCAGTCATTTACACATTTGTCCTTCTTCACTAGTGGACTCTGAGGGCAGGGAGTGTACCTGGGTTACCTTTACAGATCCCCACCTGGCACAGAGCCTAGCACCCAATGAAGCTTCAAGCATCATAAAACTCAAGGGAAGATGATGGTTTCAAATCTATGCATGACACACAAAGGGGAGGGGGGCTTCTCTTGGGGCTATTATCTAAGAAACTACCTCCATTTTCACCTAACTTCTTGCATACAGATAAGCTCTATGCTGTGGAGTTTGTTTGGGAAGTGTTCTCTCTGGAATCTGGCCATCAGTGACTTTTAGGAGTTCCACTTACAGCCCTGCCCAGTGCAGAGTGGCTGTGGAAAGTGTCATTCCTGATGGGGATGGCGGGGAGGGTGAAGAGGGTAGAGGTTTGCACCTCGGATAAATCCTCTTGACCTGATGTTCCTGGCTGGAGGCCATCCTCGGTTGGGAAATAAAACACTTTGGAGAATGCAGCTGGCATTTATCGACTACAGTTTTAGGGATCCAGCAAGGAAACACACTTCACGAAGAGTCCAATTTCCTGCCGGGAATCATTTGCTTGCTGAGTGATCATTAGGGCTGAATCCAAGAATCATTGGAAACAGAGCAGCTCTCCAATGCCCATCTGGCACTTTACTGCTCTCCACGCAGGGGGGTCCTGAACCTGACTGCTCATCAGAATCTCTTAGGATGCACCCCAGGAAGCTCTAGTTTTAGAAAGCTCCCCTACCCCAGGTGATCAGCCAACTAGGTAGATTAGAGAGCACCAGCCTTTGGGGACACCCCTGTGATCGCGGGAAGATCTGCGCCTAGGGCTGGCTTCTGCCGCTCTGCTTCTTGGCCCTCCCAGGTGGAACAGGTGGAGCAGGCCAGGTTCGAAAAGGGTTGGGACCAGCCCCTGCCCACTGATTCTTTAGATCCTTTCTCCCAAAATTTCAAAGAAAAACAAAAGCATTCTGAGAGCCTTCAATCTGAACTTTGCCTTCAATTGTCTTATTTAGAGCAGCTGGTTCTCAACTTTTCTGCTTCAACCACAGAAGGAAGAAATAAGAATACTCTCATAAGTTGTCTCACCAGGGCAGAAAGGGTCCAAATGAAACGGAGAAAGGGTGTGTTATCTGACAAAGTCTCCCAGGTCATTCTGATCTGCAGACCCAAATACAGTCACCCTACCACTGCCCAGGCTAACTCATCTCCTCCCCCCATGAGAATTATGCTGGTTCTTTTCTTTTGAGAGGGGGTCTCACTATGCTGCCCAAGCTGGTCTAGAATTCCTGGGCTCCAGCAATCCTGTGGGCTCAGCCTCCTAAAGTGCTGGGATTACAGGCATAAGCCACCACCACTCCCAGCTTGGGTCTTGTTTTTAAAACCTTAGATTAGTGAACCCCCTTCCTGACTGACTGAGTTGGAATCTCTGAGGTTAGGGCCAAGATTTGTGCTCCTAACAAGTTCCCCAAGCAATTCTAAATTAAAATTTGAGAAGCTTAGACAAGATAAGGCGATTGCTGCTTTAGTCCTCAGCTCTCCTGGTTTCAATACCTGTGGTCTGGAAAAACAGCTTTTACTATTCAAAACAAACCGAGTACCATTTTGGCTCCTCCCACTTCCCACTGAAAGCCTCTGACTCATGGCTCCTCACAGATAACCTTGCAAGATAATCCATGTGGTAACATTCTGAGCCTGGCCTCAGCACACCACACAGTAGGCATGCAACAGGCATTTGAATGAATTTTAATGCACAAATGAAAGAGATCTCTTCTGGGGATCTTACCTATTGCTTCTCTCTCCTGGGATGAGTTACAAGAGCTACCATGGGTTCCACTCGTTTCTCTAGCATCAGACCCAGCAGGGTGAAATAGTCACTGCTTGGCACCCACCCCTCAACCTGCTGGTCAGAAGGGAGAATAGTTGATTCCCACCGACCCTTGGGATCAGCAATGAGGACCCTCAAAGTCAGACATTTTAACTCTGATCTACAACATGTCCAATGGTGCTGGCCCCAAGTCCTAAAAGAAGATGACTTTGGCTTTAACCTTGGGATGGGCAGCCCCAGATCAATTGACTGCTAATCTCTGCAGTCATACAGGGTTCTAAGGCTTGAAACCAACAGGTTTTTCTTTTGGACCTCTGGACTTTTAAAAATTTTGACCCCCTTCGTCTTTCTGAAAAGAATATTTCTTAATTCATCTGGCACTGATTGGGAAATACAAATGACAAAGGTGTTTCAACTTCATTTGGTGGCCTGTCCAGCCACCACCAAGCTCAGATGTCCTTTGGTCTTCCCCTTCCAGTGAAGTTAAGATGAAACTGGGGGGCGGGGGGAGAGGTCCGTGGACAATGTATAAAGATGCATTGCTAATTGTAACCCCACAGTTAGCTGAAGACAGAATTTCAAGAGTATGGGTAGGCATTTTAAGCCAGGTGTGGTGGCTCACACCTATAATCCCAGCACTTTGGGAGGCTGAGGTGGGAGGATTGCTTGAGCCCAGGAGCTTGAGGCGAGCCTAGGCAACATAGTGAGACCTTGTCTCTACAAATAATAAAAATAGGCATAGTGGTCGAGGCTGTGGTGAGCTGTGATGGTGCTACTGCACTCCAACCTGGGTGATGGAGTGAGATCCTGACGCAAAAATAAATAAATAAATGAAAAGGGCATGGGTAGGCACTTTAAAGTGAACTCTAAATGGCCTTCCTCATCCCACTTCTTGGATGGGTGGGGAGGGCATGTTTTCACTTTACCCTCTGGGCCAGATTTCCAGATGAAGCTGCTTCCCTGGGTTGGGTATTTCACTTGCTTTTCTGATTCTGGACGTGACTTCCCTTTGACAATGAGTTTTCCACATGGCAACAACCAATTTCCTCTGTGCTCTCAGCAGCAGCTATGAAAAATGCAATCTATTTTGGTGGATGAGGAAGCACAGGTGAGTTAAAAAGATAAATTTCCATAATAAAAAAGTCCTCATTTTAGGTCACGCAAGGTCAAGAGACTGAAATTTCATTTGAATATGATAGAAAACAGGGCAAATGACGGAGGTGATATTTTTAGAAATCTTAAGAGTTAGCAAGGATTTTTTGCCAGGAACTTTAAGCATGAGAATGTTACAGCCAAGATGAGAAACCACTACACCTGTGGATATCTGTACATGATCACATGGAGGGTGGAACCAAAGAACGGTTAAGGTCATTAACAAACATCAATGTACTCTGCAAGAAAACTGAGTAATTGGCAAAAGCCAAATTATACCTAAGAGTAAACTAAATATTAACCATGTTTGGCCTTCTACATATAACAAATAAGTCTATTACAAAGTTTTTCTGGGATGCTGATTTTTTTTTTTTTGAGTTGGGGGTCTCACTCTGTCACCCAGGCTAGAGTGCCATAGCATGATCACAACTGACTGCAGCCTTGACCTCATGACCACAGGAGATCCTTCTGCCTCAGCCTCCCAAGCAGCTGGGACTACTACTACTGCTTTTCTGAACTTTTGTAGAGACCAGGTCTGGCTATGTTGCCTAGGCTGATCTTGAACTCCTGGCCTCAAGTGATCCTCCTGCCTTGGCCTCCCAAAGAAATTACAGGCATGAGTCACCAAACATTGCTAAGATATTGACATTTTGAAAGGCCATATGGCCTAGAGGACAGACATCTACTTACTCTGCTCAGGTCTACTGAACGCTAAGTGCTGTTATGGTTATTAGCAGCCGTACAGACCCTGGCTCTCCTCTGGGCAGAGATGGGCTCATACACAGCATGTAACAAGGACGCAAAGCAAAAGCAGAACATTTCCACCTCCTTTCTCCCTCAGTTTTTATGGAAGGGCTTATGCCCTTGAAAGAGAAGAGCTGTGTTCCCGCAGAGCCAGGACCAGGCTTAGGTACACATCCCAGAGGGGACAGATCTGAGGTGGGGCAGAGGGTAATGTGTCTTGGGGCTCCAAAGCCACTTTAAGCCCTCAACAAGACTGCTATAGTGCTTCCTCTAGGATCCATCCCTAGAGGCCAGAAGCCATGGAAGGAGAAAAGAAAGGTTGTTCTCTTGGCGGTTCAGAGAACAGTAATTCTTTTCCAATACCAAAAGAAAGAACTGGACTTGTTTCCTCGCAGCGTTGTGAAGTGGCCTCAGAGAGCCACCTTTATAGGCAGGAAGGAGAGGAGCATGAAGGAACTTTGGGACTCTGCACATCACGAGATATCTCTGAGCCTCAGTTTCCCCATCTGTAAAGTGGAGGGATGGGAGATAATGATCCTGCCCCAGGGCCCTTCCAGTCCTAAAACTGCAAGATTCTAGAAGTCTAGGAGGAGAGGGTGGAGACAAGAAAGGCAGGAGGGATGGGTAAGTGGACAACTGGGAGAGGAAATGTAAGATTCTCATAAAACATTAAATCTCTTTTCTCGCTCCTTTTGCCTGATCATCTCTGTGTGACCTCCACGAAAAAGCTGACAGCATTGACAGAACTTCGGGTTAACCTTCCAAAGGCTTAGTTCCCCCAGTCAAGGAGTGTGGGTCCACCCTTCACAACACGGCATCAGCTTTCCTCAATGGCCCCTAGCTCCACCTTAGATCCCTTGCTAAACTGCTGGATTAAGAGCTTGCTTTTAATAGGGAGTAATCCTCAGTGGGTAAATCCAACAATGGTAAGAAGACCCAGGTGGCCAACAATCTACAACCAGGTTAGCTTCTGAATTCTGCAAAAACAGAGCCAAGAGGAGGAGAGAAAAGGAACAAACATTTACTAAGTGCCAAGTATACGGCAGACACTTCTCACACAGTATCACATTCCGTCCTAATGACAACCCCCGAGGTAGGTAATAATACTCCCCTTTGACATGTGAGGAAACTGGGGCTCAGAAACATGACACGGCTGACCCACTCGCTGCCAGCAAGTGGGGCAGGCAGGATGCAAACCCAGGTGTGGTCAATTCTAATGCTCAAATGCACTCAGAAAGCACAGATCAACTGACCCAGAGAGATGGTGTGTGTGGATGCGCGCGCACACACACATATGCACAGGTGAGCACAGGTGCATTCTAACTTGTGAGTTCTCCAGAGCTAAAAGCTACATGGCCACCATGCTGCTGAGGCCAGTTTCGTCATCAATGCCTCGGGGAGCACAGGCCCCATGACACAGCTTTCATAGGGAGGCTGGCACATCAGACAGCCTTTCACCAGGGAATGGCAGGCCATGCCGCTTGGGGCCACACACCCAGGCTTCAGAGCTTCCCAAGGAGGCCCTGCTCTAAAAGCTCAGGCCTCACCCCTCATTGTCAAGAGAAGCAAAGGGCTTCCAGCCCCTCCATGGCCACACCACTTCCGGGGCAGCTCCTCAGCACACTTTTTCCACAGGGGCCAGAGAGAATTCTAGATGACAGTTCATCCTTGTTTAAACATTCTTATCATGCAGGGGAAGCTGGAAAGCAAACAAGGAGACATTCCCTCAGCCCCCACAACCAGCTAATTATTAGCCGCTTTTACAGAACCATGGGAAGTAACACCCATATGTACTCCTGTCACCAGCGCCTGCTCATTTTGTTAGCCGTTCCGTGTACTCCAAAGATGCCAATTACATAGTTCCCGAAGAAGACTGTTACATATAAGCAAAGGGGGCACCGAAAAAAAACCCTTCAAGAGCAATTTAAAAATATGACTTTTGCAAGGGCAATTGTAAAATTGAGAGTAAGAGGCAGATGGGGAGTTGGTGAAGGCTGAAGTGAAGTTGAGAACTGGGAGGGAGATATGTGGGGCACACAAACATTCCTTAGGGATTCTGCACTTCCTCACGGTCACCATTGTCACCAGTGTCATCTCCATCTCCACTTCTGCCCTTTAGAAACATTCTCAAAGGTCCTTTTCTTCTCCAAAGACCTTTGGATGCTAAGACTGTTAATCCCAGATGGGAGTTAAGACTTCAATAGTGATTTTGTGGGCTTTTTTCTTCCCCTTTAAATTGAGGCTTTGTCCTGCTGTAAATAAACATATGCTCAGGATAATTTATAAAGCAGAGAATCAGAAACAAATAATACCATTGTACAAAGAATACCACAGCTCATCTTTTTGGTGGAATACTTTCTAGGCTGTTTCCTATGCATTTTATAAATATATCTTATCTGTCTATTCATATACACACACATTTGTGTTCTGCTTTTCCCACTTATGTTGTGTCATGTTATTTACAAACTCTTCTAAAAATCACTTTGTGGGCCATCTAATGTGTTACTGCTCAGCAGGCCAACCCCTTCATTGGCTCGGAGGAATTTCTGCCTTTTCATTTCACTATAAACATCCTGAAGTCACCTACCAAGATAGCAATAATAGCTGCTGATGGCTCAAGCCTGTAATCCCAGCACTTTGGGAGGCCGAGGAGAGAGGATTGCCTGAGCTCAGGGGTTTGAGACCAGCCTGAGCAACTGGTGAGAACTTGTCTCTACAATAAATCACAAGAAAAATTAGCTGGGTGTAGTGGTACCCGCCTGTAGTTCCAGCTACTTGGAAGGCTGAGGCGGAAGGAACGCCTGAGCCCAGTAGGTCAAGGCTGTGGTGGTTGTGTGCGTGCCCCTGCACTCCAGCCTGGGTGTCAGAGTGAGACTCCAACTGAAAAAAACAAAAACAAAAACAAAAACAAAAAACTTTAGCTGCCATGCTGCCAGGAGCTGGTGGTGAGGGGGATGGGGCGTGACTTCTTAATAGGTATGAGGTTTCCTTTTTGGATGATGACAATGTCTTGGACCTAGATCGAAGTGATGGTTCACACATAGGGACCATACTAAATGCCACAGAATTGTTCCCTTTAAGATGGTTAATTTTATGTTGTTTGAATTATTCCTTAAAAATTTACAAAAAACACTTGGGTGATGGGTTAGATGTCGAAGATAACACAGAGGAACCACTCTTTCACTGTACAAGCTGAGGATTTAGTATGCACCAGGTGCTGTCTAGGCTGTAGGTGTTAAGTCGACTGGCCACCCCTCTTGAAGCCCTTGGCAGCGAGGGAGACAGGAGGCCCATGCCCCAACCTGGGGAAGCTGCCACCAGCCCAGGAGGATTTAAGGGTTCTCTCCACATGTGGTTACTAAGCACCTAGGGGGGAAGTAGTTCTAGGAATACTGGCTCTTTTAAGCTCAAAACAGACAGTTTTAGGGCAAATAGAATAAGCACTTCTTTTCAAATCAGGCGCTAAACATGTGAGTAATGATTGAAACTAATTATTCTAAGTGGAAGCAGGTCTGAAAATAGCAGTGAGTTTGGAGGATCTTGTGGCTATTTCGGGAGAGACTAGGAAAGTTGCAGGCAGAGCAAAGAAAACCCCAAGTCAGAGAGGAAACACTGGGATGGCCCATGCTATGGTTTGCACCCATCATGCCATTCCACAGATTCTAAGGTTTTACATCGTCAGATATTTACACGCCAACAATGAAGGCTGAGAATGCAGTTTCATCTGGGACTTCCTACTGAAATGCTGAACCCAAGACTCACCAGGAAATATCAGCCGTGTATATTACAAAGATTAGCTTGTAAGAAAAAGGCATCCGCCCCAAGCTTGTAAGATGATGATAACTTATGTCCCAAGACAAACTATGTTGATTAAGTCAACCACAGCTCTTCCCTTTCTAGAGTCTTCTTCCCTCTTTCATGTTTTCAGGTCAACGGGCTCAAAGAATCGGCAAGACAGACACAGGGGAGAGACTGTCTCTGCACCTGAACAAACCACCTCACAACACAATTGATTAATAAGAGCATTTGTACCCTCCAAGGTGTCAGAAGTTAGATATGGCAACAGAAAGGAGAGGGACATAAGAAGGAAGACGGAGGAGAGAGGGGGCCAACAAAAAAGGAAAGATTAATTGCTATTTAGGTACTTAAATCCAAAGATTGTTTAGGAGTGGAACCAAGCTGGCAGTTTACATTAGCTCTCAATCCTTAACCGCTTATGTGAATACCCACATATTTTTTAAACTCCAGGGACACATTTTCTCAGGCTGCAAACACTGACGACTAGTTCACTCTTAGACTGGCTCCAGACTGCAAGGCTCCCAGAACTTCCCACACAAATTTCTGTAAATAACCCAGAGTTATTTGGGAATTGTCACATTAAGCAGAATTAGTACTTATGGGCCCTCAGGGAAATTGCTCTGGTTGCCATTTTTCTTACACAACACCGGCCTTCAACTATCCTAAGTGGGGTTTATGCTGCCTGCTTTCTTCAGCAGCAATAATCATAAAAATAAAGACTTCAAAGTTGTGGGTGAAAGTACTACCGATTCATGACTTATTTTATTTTGATTTGCATTATGCCAAGTACTAGTCTTTAAGGCCTGCATATTTCCTATTTTATTTCAAGGCAAACCACATAGATTTGACTGTTCTATGGCAGCAAGGGACAGAGAGACCTGTGATTTTTTACTCCCAGCACTCCGCGGCAGCAAGAACTAGAGGTGGTGGTTCATGAAATAGCATTCTCATTTTGGGAAGCTTCCTGAGACTCACTGGTTCTCAATTTTTTGTGCTAATGGGAGAAATGGAAAGCCAAATCCCCTTCCCATTAAATTTTTTGGCTGGAGGCACTTAAAACTAGCCAAATTGCCTGGCATTAGTTCTGGATCTTTCCAACATACAGGGAGTAGATACAGCAAAAGCAAATGGGGTTGCAAGGAGAAGAGACAGGTAACAAAAATCAGACTGAATACCAGGCAAGTGCCATATCATGGATGTCATGACAGTGTACCATAGGGCAGGAGTGGTTCCTATTCATGACTTGGAACAATAGCAGCTTGAATTTACTAGAATGCTCCTATGTGCCAAGTGCTGCAGGCTCTCTACATTCATGGCATGATGTGATCCATGTCACAGCTCTGAGGGGCGGTATTACCATCTTCACTCCACAGAGGAGGAATGCAGGGCTGAAGGGGTTAAGTAACAGGTTTAAGGTCACCTAGAGAGTTAGTGGCCAAGTCATGATCCAAATCCACATCTATCATCATGGCCCCACTGTGTGCTGAGATTCCCTGGTAAGCAACTCTAAGGAGGGAGTAATAGGATCAAACCTGAGTTTCAGAAAGGTTACTCTGGTAACAATATTAATGAGGGGTTGAGACAAAAATGAAATTAGAGACACCAAATTATTATGTTGTATGCTTTAGTTTTTTTCCCTGCTTTCAAACTTTTTAGAAATTTCACTTTTCTAGTCATAGCATAAATACCAACGAACTGGTGTGAACTTTATTCATATAGAGATCTCGCCTTCTCACAAACACACACACATATTATATATACATATACATATATATGTATATAATTTTTTCATAGATAAAAGCTGATTTAAGTGCAGTTACCAGCGGTTACCAAATAAATTAAGCACCAAAACCATCAAAATGTGTCCCTGCCACATCTCTTTTCCTTTTTTTTTTTTTTTTTGAGTCAGGGTCTCACTCTGTTACCCAGGTTGGAATGCAGTGACACAATCATGGCTCACTGCAGCCTCAAACTCCCAGGCCCAAGCAATCCTCCCTCCTCATCCTCCTGAGTAGCTGGGACTACAGGGGCATGCCACCATGCCTACCTAATTTTTCAATTTTTTTGTAGAGACAAGGTCTCACTATGTTGTCCAGACTGGTCTCAAACTCCTGGGCTCAAGCAATTTTCCTTCCTTGGCCTCCTCAAGTGCTGGGATTATAGGCATGAGCCCACTGAGCCTAGATGCTGCCACATCTTGAAATAAAGCATAAAATTACTGGCTACTTCTTCCTCTCATATTCACAAGTATATCTATATAGAGCAAGTGGGTGGGTAGAGAGACACAAAATGAACAAATGTCCAGCAATTTATTCTCCAACCAGGTGAATAAACTATATGAATACTCACAAGTGAACTGAAATTCTTCTCGGTATCAACTCATTGTTAACATTTGCTGATAAGAGAGGCAATTGAGGGTGGACCAAAAAGATAGGGGCTTTAGGCAAGTGAAGAGGAAGGGAAGACAAAGCTTGCCTAATGGATGGAGATCAGCTATTATAAGACAAAACTGCAGTCTCACAATGTGGAATCAAGGGGAAAAGGCCCTAATGTTCCTCCAGGAGCTGGTGCAAATGCTGGAATTCAGGCAAAAACCCAGTACCTGTCGCCTTCTCTTCCCGGTCCAACCCTTCGGCTTGATGTGCTGGAGATCTTGCTTTCATCCTGGGCATTTTGCTCCCAGAGGATCCCCAGAGCTAGACACATTGGGACGATGTTCTGTGACTCAACAGTGCTTCCCTGGGGCCCCTTCAAGAGATCTCTTGACTGTCTACTTGTGTGGGAAGGCAGATACTTTTAGAATCACTCCTATGGGAGGTGCTGCTTTGTTTTCTTTGGCTGTCTTCTTCCAACTTAATTAATTCTGCATGTTAAAATGAGTTTGCATTTCATGGAAAAGAGTTAGGTGTGACAGGCTTGGGGCACAGGAAAAAATAGAGCAACAGCACTCTATTTGGAGTGTGGTGAGGAAGCCAAGTTCAAAATCTAGGAGGGTGTCTCAGACAGCACTATTTTTGGAGTGTGGTGAAGAAGGATCTAGAAGGGGGTCTAGGGCAATGCTCCTGAGGGATGTCAATGCACTTTTCTGAATTTCTCCAGAGATAGAGCAAGATCTCTGAAACAAGGTTGGATGCTTCCCAAAAGTCTGGAATCTTGTTAAAGCCCAAGTTCATTTCAATGCCTCCTGAAGGTTAACAAAAAATATTTTGCCAGCTGTAGGAATTACTCATTCTAAACACATGGTTAACAATTTGATAGAACTCTCCACTGAATTATTTTCTGGCAAAGCAAGCTTTAATGTACAGCTCAATCAGTATAATTTTACCTGCTGAGAACATCCAGCATAAATATGTTTAGTGACTTAGCAAAAGCAGTTTCACCCGCCTGCCCTTCTGTTTCATTTGAAATTACTGACTCGCCCAAACTTTGCTGAATGACAAAAGTCATGTTCTCCAGAAATGAATGAATGAATCATTCATGAAAAGTCTCAGAATCCTCTCAAAAAAGTGAACTGAAAGACTTCTCAGTACCAACTCATTGTTAGCATTTCCTGATAAGAGGCATTTGAGTGTGGACAGATAAAGACAGGAAATTGCATACAACTCCTGTCACCATGGGGGAGAAAGTCTATATGAGGTGATGACTATGTGCAACAAATTTGAAGGGATAGCAATGAGTTGGACACATTTCTTTCTGTTAAAAAGTAAAATAGGCCGGGCTCGGTGGCTCAGCCTGTAATCCCAGCGCTTTGGGAGGCCAAGGTGAGTGGATTGCCTGAGCCCGTAGGTTCGAGACGCGCCTGGGCAACTTGGCAAAACTTCATCTCTACAATAAATCAAAAATTAGCCAGGTGTGGTAGCACACGCCTGTAGTTCTGGCTACTTGGAAGGCTGAGGTAGAAGGATTGCCAGAGCCCAGCAGGTCGAGGCTGCAGTGGGCGGGAGCGGCCACTGCAGTCCAGTCTGGGTGGCAGAGTGAGACTCCAACTAAAAAAAAAAAAAATTATAAATAAATAAATAAATAAAAATAAAAAGTAAAATAGAGTTAAGAGACTAACAAGGCATAAGTGAAAAGTGCTTAGGATCGACCCAGGGATCAGCAGACGCCCTTTTAGTACTGGAAAAATCCCAGAGTGGGCCCTTTTCCAAGCTAGTAAATGGACTAGGATGGCAGTTTCCAACATTTTTGACCATGACTCACAGTAATAAATAAATCTTTATATGGCAATCTGGTATATTCTGTTTTTCTGCCTTCTATCAATCCACCCACCATCTAGCCATTCCTCCACGCACACATCTACATTTCCATACAAGGGAGATTCCAAAACTGGAATTTATTTATACAAAATTGTGTATTTATTCTTACACATTTACACTTCAGTCACCTTCAAGTACTCTCCATTTGATGCAATACACCTATCAAGACACTTTTTCCACTGCTCAAAACAGTTTTTGAACTCGTCAGTTTTGATACTTTCTAGTTCTACTATTTTTTCCACCTCTTCCACATCAGCAAAACATTTCCCTTTGAGGTTGTTTTTCATCTGGGGAAACAAGAAAAAAGTTGCTCAGGGAACGATCTGGTGAATAGGAAGGGTGGGGCATGGGGATCACATCATTTTTGGTCCAAAACTGCAGAAAGTTCAGCATGATGTGGGCAGGTGCATTGTCACGGTGGAAGAATCAGCTAACTGTTTGCCACAACTTGGGATGCAACCTTCTGTAAATTGTGATGCAACCTTCTCAAAACTTCTGGATAAAAGTTTTATTTGATGTTTGATATGGAGGAACAAATTCCAAGTGCACTACAAGGGGCCTGTCCTCCAAAAGATAATTCTGGGGGTTTTTTGCACCCCCCCCATATACAGAAGGTGCCAAAAAAATGTATACACTCTTTAAGAAAGATGATTTCCAAAAGGACTACAAATTGATCTTCCATATGCCCTAGCCATTCCCCTATTGGGAATATACCTGGACGAACTTAAATTATTTGACAAAAAAGACACCTGCACACGTATGTTTGTTGCAGCTCTATTCACAATAGCAAAAACATGGAACCAACCATGTTGCCCATTGAAGCTTGACTGGATTAAAAAAATGTGGTACATATACACAATGGAATATTATGCAGCCATAAAGGAGGACAAATATATGGACTTTGCAGCAAATTGGATGGATTTGGAGTCGATCATACTCAGTGCTTTATCACAGAAACAAAGAACTAAGTTCCATATGTTCTCACTCATAAGGTGACCTTGAACAAATTATAAGGCTATAAGAAAGCGATTGACAGTAGTGGAAAACTGTCGGGGGGGGGGTGGAACTGGCAGTTGAGGGAAACTGCTAGGGGAGGGAGGGGCATAGCTCATCAACATGGGTATCTGCATGATCAATGTTTGTATACCTAACCCTGAATTGTACCCCACATCTTTACAATAAATAAATAAGTTAATTAAAATAAAAAAAGAAAGGAAAATAAATACAGATAACAAAAGATGAATACAAGTCACGTTTGACATCTACAATTATGAGAGGTGCTCACAGTGGTTACCATTAGCATTCAGACACTTATGAAAAGTACTTCGAAGAGTAACACAGTAAGTAATACATAGATAACATCTCTTAGAATGTGTATACATTTTTTTGGTATTCCCATTATACATATACAATCGGCCCCTGGTATCCATGGGAGGTTGGGTTCCAGAATCTCCCTCAGATACCAAAATCTATGAATACTCAAGTCCCTGATATAAAATGACATAGTATTTGCATATATAACTATACATATCCTCCCATACATAATTACTTATAATACCTAATACAGTGTAAGTGCTATGTAAATAGTTGTGGCACTGTGTTGTTTAAGGAATACCGACAAGAAAAAAGGCTACATGTTCAATATAGACACAATTTTTTTCAAATATTTTCAATCCATAGTTGATTGAATCTACAGATATGGAGGAGAGGACCTACTGTATACTGAAGCAAATACTGGGTGAGATTTACTAAATTAATTTCATGATCTATTAATTGCGAGTCAAACTCAGGTCTCTTTCACTACAAAGTCCTTGGTCTTTCTAGAATATCATGATGCTGTCCTCTTTTCACTTTCTCTTTGCTAAAACCATGTGAAATATTTCATTGGATTTTATGCAGATAACGCCTTAGAAGTCTCCTCAAGCAAAGGAGACTGTGTCACTAAAGCCAGAACAGCTTTGGGAAATTAAACTATGAGTCACTCTTCAGAAACTCAATAAGTAAAATACCCCATTCAGTAAATATGGTAGCTCCAGTGCCCAGGACTACATCCAGCTTAATCCAATAAGATTAACTGCTGAATTTCCGTCAGAAACAAAACCAGAGGCAGTGAAATGACATATCCAAAGTGCTGAAAGAAAAAGACTGTTAGCCAATTTTACATCCAGGAAAACTATCTTTCAAAAATGAAGATGAGGCTAGCTGCGGTGGCTCACACCTGTAATCCCAGTACTTGGGAGGCCAAGGTGAGAGGATTGCATGGGGTCAGAAATTCGAGACCAGCCTGGGCAACATAGCAAGACTTCATCTTTAATAAAAATAAGAAAAATTACCAGGTTGTGTGTACTAGTAGTCCTAGATACACAGGAGGCTGAGGAGGGGAGGATCACTTGAGCCCAGGTTGTTGTTACCTATGATCATGTGACTGCACTCCAGCCTGAGTGACAGAGTGAGACTCTGTCTCTAGATAAATACAAAAACGAAAATCAAATACATTGCTGCTAACAGACCTGCCTGATAAAAAAATCCAAAAGAAAGTTTTTTAAGCTGAAAGCAAGAGACCTGGACCAACCAGAATCCTCATTAAAAAAATGACTAGCACCAGTAGAGGTCATTATAAAAGACACTACAAGTGCATATTTCTTCTCCTTCATTCTCCTAACTGATTTTAAAAGCAACTGTATAAAACACCACACATACAGTTGTATTGCTGGGCCTATAACAGAAATGTCACATAGCTGACAATAACAACACAAAGGAATCTGGTAGGAGTAGAGACACACTGGAGTCAGGAAATATACCATATGGTAACTTGAGTCCACAGAACAAATGAAGACTAGAAATGGTAAACAAAAGGTTACTATAGCAGGGGGGTGCAGTGGTTCATGTCTGTAATCCCAACACTTTGGGAGGCAGAGGTAAGAGGACTGTCTGAGCCCAGAGGTTCAAGACCAACCTGTACAAAATGGTGAGACCTTGTCTCTACAAAAAATAAATAAAACTAGCTGGATATGGTGGCATGTGCCTGTAGTTCCAGTTACCTGAAAGGTTGAGGTGGAAAGATTGCCTGAGCCCAGCAGGTTGAGGCTGCGGTGGCTATGAGTGTGCAATACAGCCTGGGTGACAGAATGAGGCTTAAAAAAAAGAGACTCTGACTTTAAAAAAAAGGTTTATATAGCTAACTCTATGAACATATATTGCTCTACTCTGTTCGATCATCTTCTTAAAAGATGTAAAAATATAAAATAAAAAGTATAATGATGTATGTATGTCACAAATGTAGATGTAATATGTGTAATAACAGCATAAAAAGGGTGAAGATAACTACATAGTAGTAGTATTTCTCTGTCTCACTAAAGTTAGTATAAATTTGAAACAGCCGGGCTCGGTGGCTCAGCCTGTAATCCCGCGCCTTTGGGAGGCTGAGGTGAGTGAATTGCCTGAGCCCGCGGGTTCGAGACCCGCCTGGGCAGCGAGACCTCATCTCTACAATAAATCAAAAAAATCAGCTGGGCGTGGTGGCGCATGACTGTAATTCCGGCTACTCGGAAGGCTGAGGCGGAAGGATCGCCGGAACCCAGCAGGCTGAGGCTGCGGTGGCCGGGAGCGGCCACTGCACTCTAGTCTGGGCGACAGAGTGAGACTCCAACTCAAAAAAAAAAAAAAAAAAAAATTTGAAACAGAGTATAAATTTGAAATAAGTTAGTATAATCTGCTAAGATATACATGGTAAGCTCTAGTACGACCACTAAGAAAATAACTCTCAAGAAAACACAGTAAGAAAATTGTGAAAGAAATTAAAAGGACACATTACAAAATATTCACTTAATGCAAAAGAAAGCAATGATGAGGAACAGAGGAACAAAAAAAGACAGAAGACATAGAAAACAAAAGGTAAAATGGCAGACAAAAACTCAACCACAGCAATAACATTAAATGTGAATGGATTAAACAATCCAATAAAAAAGCAGAGAATATAAAACTAGATTTAAAAAAGATTCTACTACATAGTATGTAGAAGAGACACACTTAAGATATAAGTAAGCTGGTCGGGTTCAGTGCCTCAGCCTGTAATCCCAGCGCTTTGGGAGGCCGAGGTGAGTGGATTGCCTGAGCCCGCAGGTTCAAGACCTGCCCGGGCAACGTGGCGAGACCTCATCTCTGCAATAAATCAAAAAATTAGCCGGGTGTGGTAGCGCGTGCCTGTAGTTCCAGCTACTACTCGGAAGGCTGAGGCAGAAGGATCGCCGGAACCCAGCAGGTCGAGGCTGCCGGAAGTGGCCACTGCACTCCAGTTTGGGCGACAGAGTGAGACTCCAACTCAAAAAAAAAAAAAAAAAAAAAAGATATAAGTAAGTTGAAAGTAATTGGATAGAAAAAGATATATCGTGCAAACAGCAACCATAAGAAAGCTGGGATGACTACACTAACATAAGAAAGAATATACTTTAAAACAAAGCCTGTTACTAAAAATGAAGAGGAACATTTTATAATAGTAAGAATCCATTAAAAAGACAGAGCCATTATAAATATATACATACCTAATAACAGGGCCCCAAAATGCATGAAGCAAAAACTGACATAATTCAAGGAAGAGACAATTCGATAATAATAGTTGTAGACTTCAATACTTTCAGTAATGGACAGGATAACTAGATAGAAGGTCAACAGTGAAATATATTTGAAGAACAACATAAATCAACTAGACCTGCAGACGTCTATAGAACATTCCGCCCAACAAAAGCAGACTAAACATTCTTCTGATGTACACATGGAACATTCTCCAGGATAGACCATATGCTAGGCCACAAAACAAACCTCAATACATTTACAAGCACTGAAATCAAACAAAATATGTTCTCTGACCACAATGGAATGAAGGGAAATTAGAAATCAATAACAGAAACAAATTTAGGAAATTCACAAATACGTAGAAATTAAACAACACATTTGTGAATAGCCAATGGATCAAAGAGTAAATTACCAAGGGAATCTAAAAATATTTTGCGATTAATGACAATAAAGATGCAATATACTAAAACTTGTGGGGTTCAGCTAAAACAGAGGTTAGAGGGAAACTTATAGCAATAAATCTTCTTTATCTTAGTAAAGAAGAAAGATCCCAAATCAATAACCTATGCTTCCACCTTAAGACACTGGAAAAAGCAAACTAAACCAAAGCAAAAAAAAAAAAAAAAAGGAAATAAACATACATAAAGACAAGAACAGAAACTAATGAAACAAAGGATAGAAAATCAATAGGGAAAATCAATTAAATAAAAAATTCTTTGAAAAGTTAACCTTTCACCACACTGACCAAGAAAAAAAAAGGAGAAAGCTCATGCCATTCCCCCAAAGACTTCCACTTTCTGCCTGAGCTCTAGCTGTCCGCACAGACTGGGGTCACCATCAGGGAAAGCCATGCAGATGTGGACCTCACCCACTGCTGCTGCTTTCTTTCAGTGGCTGAACACCTCCAGTTTCTGCCTGCTTTAGGTATACTTCAGTAACTTCAAATACATGTGTGCATTTTTTTTTTGAGTTGGAGTCTCACTCCTTCACCCAGGCTGGAGTGCAGTGGCATGCATGCTCATGGCCACCCCAGCATTGATCTTCTGGGTTCCAGTGATCCTTCTGCCTCAGCCTTCCGAGTAGCTGGAACCATAGACACATGCTATCATGCCCGGCTATTTTTTATTTTATTGTAGAGATGAAGTCTTGTCAGGTTGTGCAGGCTGGTCTCGAACCCGCAGGCTCAGGCAATCCACTTGCCTCGGCCTCCCAAGGTGCTGGGATTACAGGCTGAGCCACCGAGCCCGGACACTTGTGTGCATTTTACCCAGAGTTACTACTGCTATTTGCAGGAAGGTTATTCTGACAAAGCTCCTCTCAATTACCAGAACTGGAAACTCCAGATGCCCTCCCCCCGCCCCCCGCCACCCAGAGGAAAGAGGGCATCTCAAAGAGAGAAAGAGAGAAAACAGGAAAAGTTTTAACATGGGCATATTTAAGTCATGCTTAAATCATGGGCTAGACAAGTTCACAAAACCAGTCCATCATTTATGAGCCACCATGACCAGCCAGCAAAACTCTCTCTCGCTGATGTCTTCCTAAAACACGGAGAGGGATAACTTTTCACAGTCAAAATAAACCTGGCTCTCCTGTACACACTTAGACCTGAACAGTGACCAAAAGCCAAGGCCTTCTTCAGATCTGACTGAAATGATCTTTTGCCCTTGTTGTAGATCCTGCCTTGGCCTCTGCCTGGTTCCTGATCCACATTGATATTATAAGATTTCTTGTTCTTTTCCTCTGTAAATCCAGAATCGATTAGGAGACTAAGAAGCAACAAAACTTGTAGAGTATAAGAAAAATTAATTAAATTGTCAAGGGGAGTGTCACCACAACACAAACACCACGAGTAAACGATGGCAGCTGATGCTGACTTCCCCAATGGCTCAGCTGACCTAGGTAAGGTATTTCATTTCTTTTTAAAAAAATTTTTATTTTAAAGATGGGATAGGTATAAATGTTCATTATTCAAGTACCCTTGTTGATGAGGTGTGTCCCCCACGCCTGACAGTTTCCCACTTTGCCAGTTGACTTCCTTTCTCATCCTAAATTCATATTGCTGTGTCCATGTGGGTGCAAAATTTTAAAACAGATTTTCCAACCTAAAGTCAACATGTTGTCATTTTAAAAATAAGTATACAGAAATTACTCAATATATATATTAGTTATATATATATAAAATTATTTCATAATAATTTTTAGTATTAGAAAGCAAAAAAAAAACTTCTACAAACTAAAATGCTTTGGGTTAGGATAGAAGTTGGGGAAAGTAAGCTATGATTTGTTAGATTAACTGGCACAGGGGCCAGGATCCTCAGAGTTAAGGAGAGCTGAGGAGGGATGGAGGCTGGCTGTTATATGATAAGAACTGACACGCAAAGAAACTACAAGTGGAGGAAAGAAGAGAAATAGGACAGAGGCAAAGAAGAAAGCAGGGCAAGTGTCGGCACATTCAGGCTTAGGGGGACCTAAATATGTCTGAAGTTACCAAAGAAGGAAATGGTTCTAGAAAGAAGAAGATTAAGAATAGGAGCACGGACACTTGATAACCCAGATAACTCCCTTAGAAAACCGATATGAGATCAAACTATAAGCCACAGAAAGGGAATTGAAGGGATGTTGTTTCTGCACCAGTGGGACACAGTGTTGTCTAAAATCTGACTGGAATTTAACCACATAAATGACCCTCCTGGGCAACTTGGCAAGACCTCATCTCTACAATAAATCAAAAATCAGCCGGGCGTGGTGGTGCGTGCCTGTAATTCCGGCTACTCGGAAGGCTGAGGCGGAAGGGTCGCCAGAGCCCAGCAGGTCGAGGCTGCGATGGCTGGGAGTGGCCACTGCATTCCAGTCTGGGTGACAGAGTGAGACTCCCACTCAAAAACAACAACAACAACAACAACAACAACAACAACAAAACGACCCTCCCACAGACCCTGGGTACCATGCCTCACTGATCAAGACTGATTCATCCTACACCATGAGAAACATTTCCTCATTAGACTACCATTTTGTGGATGAGAGAAGGTGTGTCTACATTTTGGGGTGAAGAAATGAATCATACCTCCACCAGGGTCCAGAGGTATGAACCTCAGGATTCCATGGAGAAGCTTCAAGAGCTCTGAGACCTCCTGACTATGGACATTCACTGTGTGTAGAGTCACACATGTGTAGTTTCCTGGGATAAAGGCATACAGCTTTCACCTGATCCTTACAGGGGTCAGGAGCCAAGCACTACTGATGTAAAACAAGAGTTGGCAAACTCTTTATGTAAAAGGAAAACATTCAGAGGGTGCCAAAAAAATGTGCACACATTTAAGTAAGGAAAAAAGTGTATTAAAATTGTAATACTCAATACATATAAGAACAAAAGATGAATAAAAGTCACAAGTCATTTGATTAATGCCATCTTTTGAGCAACGTCATACTATACATTGCTATCGTAATTCAATTCAACTTTTAAAGGTTGAATACATAGATAACATCTCTTAAAATTTGTATACATTTTTTGGGACCCCTCGTATATTTTGGGCTTTGTGAGGTTTACCATCTCCATTATAACAACTTAACCTGTTGTTGTGGTATGTGTAGCCACAGACAAGTTACATAAATTAGTTAATCTGTGTTCAATAAAATTTCATTTATAAAAAAAGCCAACTGGGCACGGTGGTTCACACCTGTAATCTCAGAACTTTGAGAAGCTGAGGCAGCAGAATAGCTTGAGACCAAGCTATCCTTGGTCTTGAAGTCCAAGATCAAGTCTGGGCAACATAAAGAGATTCTGTCTCTATTAAAATTTTTTAATTAAAAAATTAATTAGGCCGGGTGTGGTGGCTCAAGCCTATAATCCCAGCACTTTAGGAGGCTGAGGCAAGAGGATTGCCTGAGCTCAGGAGTTCGAGACCAGCCTGGACAACTTGGTGAGACCTCATCTCTACAATAAATCAAAAAAATAAGCCAAGCATGAGTAGCACACGCCTAAAGTTCCAGCTACTTGGAAGGCTGAGGCAGACGAATCGCCTGAGCCCAGCAGGTCGAGGCTGCGGTGGCTGTGAGCATGCCACTGCACTCCAGCCTGGGTG
Source organism: Cephalopachus bancanus (assembly GCA_027257055.1). NCBI lineage: Eukaryota > Metazoa > Chordata > Mammalia > Primates > Tarsiidae > Cephalopachus > Cephalopachus bancanus. Next base: position 14,034,918 of record JAPVLO010000008.1, read on the forward strand.
TCAGAGTGAGACTCTGACTCAAAAAATAATAATAACAATTAAAAACAGCTGTGGGCCATATTTGCTCTGTAGAGTGGCCATAGGTTGCTCTGATCCAGAAGGACCCCTTTGCAGGATTCTGGACCACTCCTGTGCACCACCCTACCCTTCTGACTCTGAGCATTTCCACCCCCCTTGTCCTTCCCACCTGCTCCTCCAGCCACAGCTGCCAAAGGCATCTTAAAAAGTTAAATCCAGGAATATTAAGTTGATTATTTAAAAAGATGAAAATGGAAAAAAAGTTACCTAATTCTTTTTCACATTTTCTTGATGCAATTAGAACATTTAAGTTAGTGCCCCCCTTCTGAAAACCTGGGATTTTTTTTTAAAGCACTTATCACTATTGCATTTAAATAGACATCTGTGTCATTGCTAAGGTTTCTTCCTCACCAGTTAAAATGTGAGCCACAAGAGGGTGGGAGAGGGAAATGTCTTGCTCACAGCTTTAGGTATCCTGAACCTAGCGTAAGCCCTGACAGAGGGAAGCACTCAATAAACACTGATTCAAAGAACAAATATATGTATTAACATAGTTATAATCATAGTGGGTACAACTGCTTATTCTCCCTTTAGGTAAATCTTATATCACATTTCTATGAGGTTAAAAGATTTATCCTGTTTTTGTTTTGAGTCAGAGTCTCACACTGTTACTCAGGGTGGAGTGAAATGGTATGATCATGGCTCAGGTGATCCTTCTGCCTCAGCCTCCCAAGTTGCTGGAAATACAGGCACATACTACCAAGCCCGGCTATTTTAAAAATTTCTTTATAGAGTTGAGGTTTTGCTATGTTGCCCAGGCTGGTCTGAAACTCCTGAGCTCAAGCAATCCTCCCGCCTCTGTCTCCCAAAGTCCTGGGATGACAGGCAGAAGCCACTATGCCCAAATAGATTTATCATTTTTGATGGCTATGTACTAGTCTCTCAGGTAGATCTACCTCAATTTTTTTAACCACTTCCTTCCTACGGAGCACTGAATCACCTTCCAATTATTCAAAAACTAGAAAGCCTACTGTAATATGTGCATTATTTCTCCATTTTTATGAATTGTTTCTCTAAGATACACGCCCACGAATGGGATCGCTGGTCAAAGGGGAATATCTCCAAGGCAAATGCTGCTCAAGAGCTCAAGAAAGGGCAGCACCCCATCCCTGCCCTCCCCCAGTACCTGGGGACACTGGTGTTTATCACAACTTCAATGTTACATATCATGCTTTAAAAACTTTGCTAATGTCATAAATTTTAAATGAGCCCTCACGGTTTAATTTGCTTACCTTTGATGGTGAATGAAGCTAAAGGGGATCTAAACATCCAATTTTGGGACTCTACTTTTTTTCTCACTTCAAAGAAAAGCATTTCATTAAAAAGGAAAAGGTAGTGGGGGCCTCTAAATATACATGGTATCTTGTGATTTTCAAAGAAGAAGAAGAATATCTTTTATTTCCTTTTAAATGAACTGTGGCGCCCAGCCCCTAATTCACTAAGATGCCCTACTTTCTGGCCGTTGGGTGCCTAGGTGAATCCCAGCACCCAGGGTTCAAAGCAGAGCTGGAGGCAGCTGCAGCCGTGGTGAGCCCAAGCCAGACAACACATAGCACGGCTTCAGCACCGCAGGGGCACCTCCACCCTCATTTCTGCTTACTAGCCCTTTCAAGGAAAAGGGGCCAGCTTCCTGCTAACAGGAATTTGGCCAGGAAAGTGACTGCAATGAGTTTAATCACAATTAGACACTGATCTGGCTCAACTCACTGGAAAAAACAAGAACAAAAACTTATGCAGATATATCCACTCAAGATGGGATTCAGATTCAGCTCTGACTACTTGAAGGACTAAATGTGGGGAGGAAATAAAGTAAGGGATCTGAAGAATCTCGATCTGATATATATATATATATATATATTTTTGAGTTGGCATCTCACTCTGTCATCCAGGCTGGAGCGCAGTGACATACTTGTGACTACTGCAGCCTCCACCTACTAGGCTCAGGCGATCCTTCCACCTCAGCCTTCCAAGTAGCTGGAACCACAGGCATGCACCACCACGCCTGGCTACTTTTCTGATTTATTGTAGAGATGAGGTTTCCCCAAGATGCCCAGACTGGTCTTGAACCCAAGGACTCAGGCAATCTTCTCACTCGGCCTCCCAAAGTGCTGGGATTAATTATAGGCGTGAGCCACTGCGTCCGACCAATCTGATATTTGTGAAAGAACATATTGTATTTATTTATTTTTTTATAGTCAATATTTTTTATTATGATATTGTGGGGTACAGTTAAGGGTTAGGTATACAAATATGCTTCGTTCAGGCACCCTTGTTGATACGAGGTGTCTCCCCATCCCCAGACAGATATTGACTACTATTAATCCCATCTCCCTTCTCCTCCCTCCCCCCATAGTTTCCCACCACTGTCAGTCATTTTCTTATAGTATTACACTGGAAGTTCAAGGTCCACTATATGAGTGAGAACATGTGATACTCAGATCTTTGTTTCTGTGAGAGGTCACTCAGTATTATAGACTCTAGTTCCATCCAGGTTGCTGCAAAATTCATGATTTTGTTCTTTTTTATGGCTGCATAGTATTCCATAGTGTATATGTACCACATTTTTAAAATCCAGTCCTCTTTTTTTTTTTTTTGAGTTGGAGTCTCACTCTGTTGCCCAGACTGGAGTGCAGTGGCTGCTCCCAGCCACCACAGCCTCGACCTGCTGGGCTCCAGCGATCCTTCCGCCTCAGCCTTCCGAGTAGCCAGAATTACAGGCGCGCTACCACGCCTGGTTAATTTTTTGATTTATTGTAGAGATAAGGTCTCGCCTGCCCAGGCGGGTCTCGAACCCGTGGGCTCAGGCAATCTACTCGCCTCAGCCTCCCAAAAGCCGGGATTACAGGCTGAGCCACCGAGCCCGGCTCCACTTTTGATGGACAGCATGGTTGCTTCCAGGTTCTTGCTATTGTGAACAATGCTGCAATAAACATTCGTGTGCAGGTATCTTTTTGATAGAGTGATTTGAGTTCTTCAGGGTATATTCCCAGTAGGGGGATTGCGGGGTCATATGGGAGGTTGATATTTAGAGCTTTTAGGAATCACCACACTATTTTCCACAGAGGTTGCACTAGTTTGCACTCCTACCAACAGTGTAGAAGTGTTCCCTTTCGCCACACCCTCTCCAGCAACTGTCATTTTTTGAGTTATTGATAATTGCCATTCTGACTGGAGTTAGGTGGTATCTCAGTGTGGTTTTGATTTGCATCTTCCTGATGATTAGTGAGGTTGAACATTTCTTCATGTGTCTGTTGGCTGCTTGGATATCTTCCTTTGAGAAGTGTCTGTTCATATCTTTTGCCCATTTTATAATGGGGTTGTTTGTTTTTTTCTTTTCAGCACGTTTGAGTTCCTTGTAGAGCCAAGATATTAAGCCTTTGTCAGACCTGGTGTTGGCAAATACGTGTTCCTAGTCTGTAGGCTGTCTCCCTGCTCTCTTGATGGTTTCTTTGGCTTTGCAGAAGCTTGTCAGTTTAATGAGGTCCCACGTGTCTATCTTCTCTCTTATGGCCTGTGGGTTTCGGGTTTTGTTCAGGAATTGGATGCCAGTTCCAATTTCCATGAGGGTATGTCCTTCATTTTCTAAGGTTCACATGGTTTGAGGTTTTACATTTAGGTCTCTGATCCATTTACAGTTAATTTTTGTGTATGGGGATAGATAGGGGTCCTGTTTCAATCTTCTGCATGTGGTCAGTTACACTGTATTTTTTAAGAGATGACTTTAAAGTAGATTTTATAAGTTAAAGATCCTTGAAGCTACTCACTCTGACATCAAGTTTAAATGAAGGGTGTGTCCAACCCACGTTCTCCATTCTCTCTTGCTTTTCTCATGGCTCCCGTTTGGTTGGTGGCCTCAGGCAGCTCTCACCCTATCGCATGTTCCTTCACATTTGGATGCTCCCTTGACAGTGGCTATATCTGGAACCCAGAATGTCTTCCTGCCTCTTCTTCAGCACCCATCCCACATTCTCTACTCTCCTGCTGGAGGAGACTAACAACAACTGCCACTAACTGTTTTTGTTGTTGTTGTTTGTTTGTTTTTGAGTTGGGGTCTCACTCTATTGCCCAGGCTGGAGTGCAATGGCAAGATCACAGCTCACTGCTGCCTCGACCTTCTGGGCTCAGCGATCCTTTCAACTCAGCTTCCTGAGTAGCCAGGACTACAGGTGCACACCACCACACCCTCCTATTTTTTGTATTTTTTTTGTAGAGATGAGGTCTTATTATGTTACCCAGGCTGGTCTCAAACTGCTGGGCTCAAGCAATCTTCCTGCCTCAGACTCCCAAAGGTATGAGCCACTGCACCTGGCCCCAAATCAGTTTTGTTACAAGTCATACATTTAGAAGATGTAGGCATTGGTTCTCTATCAGATGACCCTCCAGACCTGCTTCTAGCCCTGGAAAAATATGGAGATAGAATCATCCAGTATGCCTGCTAAAGTTGACGTCCAGATTAAATGAGAGGAGAGAGGCAGTTGGCTATGCTAAAGGGAATTGGAAAATGGAGCCCAGTCCACTGGGGTTGGTCTTGGTTTACCTACACACCTGCTATGCACCCAGGGGAAGGAGGGAACTCAACTTCCTTGGCCTCAATGTCCTGTCTGCAAAATGTCAGGGTGGGATTTGATGGTTTTCCCTCATTTCTGACATTCTGGGATTCCACACATGCCATACACATGCAAGGCATCTTTCTAAATGTATCCCCTTTGTCATATAATCCCATTTAGGCACAGAGCAAGCACTCAATTGTTGCACAAACTAAATTAATTGGAAGTTTAAGTCACAGTGAAAAGCACTTTGAAAGGATGTAACAACAGAGCTAGAGTTTATGTGCATGCTGTGTGTATACTCAGAAAATGCCATCATCAGGTACAGATACATGTACTTAGCATCTTCAGGTTATCACACACATCTATGTGAATATTCCCAGGAATATTCCCTTAATTCTTACATTGTCCACCACTAGGATTTGGCTGGGAAGTCACTGACTAATCCATAAAGTTCAATTTCTAGTCCCAGACTTGCTGGTAGAATGCACACACTTTACCAAACACATGAAGCACTGAAAGAGGTCTCAGCGATCATCTGTAGGAAAACTAGCTTAGGAGTTGGACTCCAGAGATGAAATTCCAAGAAAAGCCCCCGGCAGCAGAAGCAGGGAGGACTGGCAGGCATCTTATCCTATACAATTTGACAAATAGAGCAGGGGGGGATGTAACAATTTATTTAACATCTTCTAGGGATGACACATCAATCTCAAGTTGGGTTTCTACAGAGAGAATTAGGGAGAAGTAAGGAGGAGAAAACACTAATGATGATGACAACAGTAGTCGCTGCCAATTAGCAGGAGCAGAGATGGTACCAGCTGCCACTGCTCTGGAGCTTATGACACACATGCTCTCTTATTTCACACATTATCTCATTTCATTCTCATTTTTAAAAAATCCCAGTGGGGGCTGGGCATGGTGGGTCATGCCTGTAACCTTAGCACGTTAGGAGGCCAATACAGTAGGATTGCTTAAACCCAGGAGATGAAGGCTGTGGTGAGCCGTGATCATGTCACTGAATTCCAGGCTAAGTGAGAGCAAGACACTGACCAAAAAAAGAAAAAAAAAATTCCAATGGAGTAGGCATTATCATGACCCCTGCACGTTAAAAGGAAACAGAGGCAAGTCAGAAACTTGTTCAATATGTCCCTAGCTAGTAAACAGCAGAGCTAGATCTATCCCTTGTCCGGTGCCTTCAGAGCATGAACTAGGTGAACTTGTGATTAACGGCTGACTCATGGCCTGAGAGGGCTGGGGCAGCACGAGCCATGCCATGAGTTGGGTGGCCTGTGCCTCCAGGAGACCCACTCACATGGGCAGCTTTCCAGGAAGGCACTGGTCTCAGGCCAGGTCAGCCGGTGGCCCACCCTCTGGTCCTACCAAGGCGAGGGTGACCTCTAGCTAGAGTGCCCAGCCAAACTATTGTTTGTGGCTTTGCAGGAAGCTGTTTGAAAGGGTCACTGAAAAATGATCTTTCTAAAACAAGCTGTACCAATATTTTGATTTCCTTTCATGCTATGCCACATTTAAAGGCATTAGATGGGCCTGGTTTTAAAGCCTGGGAAACAAGTCCCCGTGACTTACGCTCAGAAAAACAAAAGCGTCCCACCCTCACAGCAAAGAGAAGAGAGAGTTGGATGGCATGCATCTTTCTTACAGCAAGTCCTTGCACTTGGGATCTAAGGGATGTTTGATTTTAAAAAGCACATCTAAATCCAAAACACTTTTTTCAGAGAAATGTCCATGCCCTGACATATATACATCTTAGATCAACTGCTCCTAGTCCTAACAATTTTTTTGAAACAAGAAATTGGTAGAGAAACTTAGATAGTTAATTGTAAGGTTTATAACATTTTATGAATAAGTGTCAAATCATTGTCATTAGTCTGAGAACTGGCTCTATGCAATGTTCGTGGAGAAGAGAGATTCAGAGACCTGACCCCCTTCCCTAAAGTTCCCCAACCTTCTCCCCAATTTACTGCACCTAAATTAAGACAAATAGTGAGCAGGGCTCGGTGGCTCAGCCTGTAATCCCGTGCCTTTGGGAGGCTGAGGTGAGTGGATTGCCTGAGCCCGCGGGTTCGAGACCTGCCTGGGCAACTTGGCGAGACCTCATCTCTACAATAAATCAAAAAATTAGCCAGGCGTGGTAGCGCGTGCCTGTAATTCCGGCTATTTGGAAGGCTGAGGCAGAAGGATCGCCGGAGCCCAGCAGGTTGAGGTTGCGGTGGCCGGGAGCGGTCACTGCACTCCAGTCTGGGCAACAGAGTGAGACTTCAACTCCAAAAAAAAAAAAAAAAAGACAAATAGTAAGAGGTTAAAAACTAGAACCCATTGACCTATGTATCAAGGTCTCTGTGTGTCTGTATTCACCTCTCTCTGGAAGATGAAATTTGATGGTGAGTAGGGCAGATAAAACAGAAAAGCCCCCAAACACAGTAAAGATCAACAGAGTAAGGAGAAAATACTAGAAAATTAAATACTAAAAGGAAAAACTTTTCCTCTTTACAATGTTATCAAGGACCAACTCTGAAAAACGAAGCCCAAGAGTTTAATCATGGGAAGGAACTACAGACAGCAGTATTACAGATGAGGAGAAGGTTCTGGGCCTCCAGGGAAGGTTGCCCGGTAGTTTCCACAGCTCAGCAGAGGCCAGGCTGGGAGGAGATCTCAGCTCTGCTAAAGGGGAGTCTCCCCAGAGATGACTCTGGATTCTGCAGAAAACAGGAAAACTTTAGCCCTTCTAAAATGGAAAGGCTTTCTGCCTAAAACCAGATAACCTTTAGGCAAAATGGCTGGTCATTTTAAGCTAAAATACTAAGATCAGAATAACAAGGGCAAATATTAGCAAGAAAAAGCACTAGAAGTCCTATTTTCTCTCCCTCTCTCCTTCTCTTTATTCCTCTCCTTCTCCCTCTCCCTCCTCCCATCAGAGTCTCACTCTTTTGCCCAGGCTGGACTGCAGTGGCACAACATGCTGGGGTTGGGCTATCCTTCTGCCTCAGCCTTCCAAATAACTGGAACCACAGGTGTGTGCCACAACGCCTGGCTAATTATTTACTGTAGAGACGAGGTCTTTCCAAGTTGCCCAGGCTTGTCTCGAACCCCTGGTCTCAGGCAATCCTCTCACTTACACCTCCCAAAGTGCTGGGATTATAGGCAAGAGTCCTATTTTCGATGAGACCCTAAAACACTAGTGCTTCTTTCATGCTTTCTATATTATGTTTCACATAATTTAAATCTTTTAGTGTTCAAATTTAATTTATCGGTGCATGTGAGGGAAATGACTCCATCAGAAAAGCTCCCACCTTACAAGAAGGAGGCACGTGCAGGTCCTCACCATGGAGACTATCTGGCTAGAAGTGACCTGTTCTACCACAGCAGGGTCTCGGGAATTCAGTAATTAAAAATCTAAAGGCAAGCTGTCATTTGAAGCCCAGCTGTGAGATGTTCCAAGAGGTTTGGGGTTTGCAGAATGTGTGTCTAACCAAGGACTTTTTTGGGGCTCTCTCTATTAAAGTACTACCACACGCTTAATGCCAAGAAGAACAGACGAATTAAAGAGAAAGAAATAGAAACGTGGTGTTTACTTCTCTTTGGATGCCAAAAAGAGCTTAAAAGCAAAAATTTGACATCTCACAGGTTCTTTCTCACAATTATGGACTAATCAATAGCAGTGATGTTGATAAGAAGGAAAGAACATTGGTAGCAGCTAATTTTGGGGGATCACTTAGTGCCTGGCACAGTGTCCTTTCCATAGAATGTCCTTTACTTGAGGCCTGATTCAGGGGGCCTGGAGTAGGGCCAAATTCTGCATTTCTAACAAGCTTCTGATGCTGCTGGTTTATGGACCACACTTCGAGTAGCAAACCTCTATACTTGACAAAAAAACCTTTCTTGATGACTCTCCAACTTGTCCAGGTGGAAGGGAATTGTAAGTCATGAGGCTCCTCAGGGAACTTGTCTTATTCCAGCATAGCAACTGGACCACGCTCTATGATAAATTGCTATACTATGTCAGCAACATACCATGTGTCACTCAAAATGCAACTGGATGCTAACTAAGCTCATGATGTTTGCTTCTGAAATTTTCTAGAAATGTTTAAAATTTGCCTGGCACACAGAAAGCTCAACAAATGCTTGTAGCATGAATGAATGAACGAAGAAAAGGAAGATGAAGGAAACTGAGCAATACGGCTTCCAGGGGGCTCCTATGCCTATTTCGACCACCTTGTAAAGCTTTCTACTGGTCATACATTGAGATGGGAAACAATAAAAAACCATCAATAGACTTGGTGAAAGAGAAGAAGGGAGGGGGAGGAGGGGGAGGAGGAGGAAAAGGAAGGGATGAAGGAAGAGGAAAGAACACGGCAGCAGCTAATTTTGGAGGAGCACTGAATGCCTGACATAGTGTTTAAGTCCTTCACATGGATTGTCTACTTAGTAATCGTCCTAAAACCTCTGAAAGCCGGGAGCAGTGGCTCACACCTATAATCTTAGCACTCTAGGAGGTAGAGGCAAGAGAATTGCCTAAGCCCAGGGGTTTGAGACCAGCCTGGGGAAGCTGGCGAGATCTCATCTCCACAATAAACCAAAAAAATCAGCTAGGCATGATAGTATGTGACTGCAATTTCAGCTACATGGAAGGCTGACGTGGAAGGATTACCTGAGTCCAACAGGTCAAGGCTGCTGTAGCCATGAGCATGCCACTGCACTCCAGACTGGGTGACAGAGACTACAGCCTGAGTGACAAAGTGAGACTCCAACTCAAAACCAAACAAAACAAAACTGTGAATTAGGGACTGTATGATGATTTCCATTTTACAGACTGGAAAACCTCAGCATCAAGCATCAAACCCTCAGAGTAGTACAACCGCTCCACTTCCAGCAGCAGCGATTCCCGAGCCCACTTCTCTGTTAGATTTTGTAAGCAGCTAATACCCACACAAATTGGCTTGGCTATGTGGCCTCTCTAAATTAGATATTCACACAGCTCAAAAGACCCAACTGATATTTTTGGTGCCTGTGTTTTTATTATACACTCTCTCTAGTACTGGGGCTCCACATTTTCCAGCTTTGTTTGGTGTGTGTTTTATTTTAATTTAGGAATAAAACAAACAACTGTAGTGAATACTAAGAAGGTAATTTTTTTGAGGGGAGAAACTTTTAAGAAGTTTCAAGAATATACAAAGAACTCTCACAAATGCTTTTACACACAAAGATCAACTGTTTGCATTTTGCCCCATTTACTTGATCAATTATATTCCTCTTTCTCTCTCTGGCTCTGTCTAATATATATATCTCACTTTTTTTTTTCCTGAATCATCTGAGAACACGTTATAAACATCATGCCCCCTTTTTCCTAAATATGTCAGTGTTAATTCCTAAGAACAAGGCCACAAGCCAATTATCCACTTCAGGAAAAATTCGTGTTGATATAATACCTTTATCTAATCTACCATCCACATCCAATGTTGTCTTTCGGTCCACTGATATCCTTCATAGCCAGACTCAGTATGTTTTAATGGCTGACTGCATATTAAGAATTAATATAGGTAATTAAGAATTAATATGAGTAGAGTGCTTTGGCATTTAGAAAGTCCTTTTGCTACATTAACTCATCGGCTAACTCATTTGCCTCTCTGAGGTCAGGCGTCAGTACTATCCTTGGTTTATCCAACAAGGAAATGAGGCTGAGGGGACATTAAATACAAAAATCCAAGCTCAGACCCTTCCTCCCCTTACATCTCTGCTTGGTGCTTATTTAAAAGACTATTCATTTTAGCGCCAACCAGCAGATAATCTACATATTTTAAATTCTGAAAATAAAAAAGTATTGTTTGGGTGCTTCTCTCTCTAACCAATTCATGCTAGCATTACAGATTCTGACTGACACCCATAGCTACATATGCAGGGAGAGTCCAGAGCTATTACAGGGGAGCAGTTGGTATGCACTGGGAGGCCCATGGGGTGTCATGTGGGGACCTGGCCTCCTTGGTGCCTGCTTTGTGGAGCCCACACCACTGCCCACGCAGAACTCAAATCCACGGATTCCCAACTGCAGGCTTGATTTGAACATAAAAAGCTGAAACACACCATGGTTTCTTCCAGGACATAGTGAAACATTAGCGTAGGCCAGGGAGGCAGTTTCCCAATCCTCAGGATTGCCTAAAAAACATGCAAACTCATGAACTTGAAAAGCACTGGTTTTGGAAATGGAACTACTGGGATTCAACTCAGCATTCTTCTACTTAGTTCATTTGCCTTGGGCAAGTTATTACCCACCCTCACTGAGTCTCAACTCCATCGTCCCTATCCCCAGATAGTAACACACACTGAGCAAAGATGAAGAGAAGGGGCCAGCACAGATGCCAGCATGCGGAGGAGAGCGGGAGTTCCCAGTTCTTGGTGCTCTGAGGCACAGGAAGCCTTCTCCAGGGCTTCTCCCACCATAGGGAGAGCCTCTGTTTCTCACGCAACCCTGAAGGCGCCAAGCAAGGCTGAGTTTGTAAGTGTGAACAGAATATGAGCAAGGTGAGCAGTTCAGATTAAAATTCTGCATGGTTCACTGGCCATCAAGAATATAAAATAACTGACCACCTTGCAGTCGGTGCTGTCTCCGGCGACAGGGAACTGGATTTTTTCCTGTGTGTGGGCCTCTGCTCTTAGTTCATGAAAGTGGAACAAGAAGAGCAAAATATTTACCTTTTCCAAGGCTTCTCTGTCAAGTAGTTCTTGCACAGCTAGAAGCTTGATGCTGCAAGAAAAAATCAAAACCACACTTGAAAACAAACCATTTCATGTCACCAAGGGTCATCACACAAGTCACAAGAACAAAAGCCTGAACATTCAGCCTGCATTTCTTTGTGGTCTCTCATCTTAAGGTGACCTATGGTTTGAATGAAAATGACTATGCGAAAATATTTACAATGTTTCTAAATTTTAAAAGTAATTTTGATGTAATATAATACAGCAATACCATTTTTTTTTTTGAACTGGAGTGCAGTGGCACATTCATGGCCACTGCAGCCTCGACCTGCTGGGCTCAGACAATCCTTCTGCCTCAGTGTTTCTAGTAGCCAGAACTACAGAAATGCTACCACGCCAGGCTAATTTTTCCATTTATTGTAGAGACGAGATCTCGCCAAGTTGCTCAGGCTGGTCTCGAACCCCTGGGCTCAGGCAATCCTCTTGCCTTAGCCTCCCAAAGTGCTGGGATTACAGGTTTGAGCCACTGCACCCAGCCAGCAATTCTACTTTTAGGTACAACCCCAAAAGAGTTGAAAGCAGAGACTCCCATAGATATCTACACATCTGCACACCAGTGTTCATAGTAGCATCATTCAGAACAGCCAAACGGTGGAAACAACCCAAATGTCCATCGGCAGATAAATGAATAAACAAAATGTGGTACATACATTCAATGAAATATAGTATTCAGCCTTAAAAAGGAAGGACGTTCTGATATATGCTATACCCCAGGTGAACCTTGAAGACACATTAAATGAGATAAGCCAGTGACAAAAAGGCAAATACTGTGTGATTCCATGAGCTAACTTAGAGTAGTTAAGTTCATAGAGACAGAAAGTAGAATGGTGGTTACTAGGGGCTGAGGGGAGAGGGGAATGGGGAGCTAGTGTTTAAAGTGTATGGAATTTCAGCTTGGGATGTATGAAAAAGTTTTGCAGATGAATGGTGGTGATGATCACACAACAATATAAATGTGCTTAATGCTACTGAATTATACACTTGAAAATGGCTATAATGCTAAATTTTATGTTATGCACATTCTACCACAAAAGGTTCTAACAGTAATTGATAGCTACTTCCTGTAAGGAACTTGAATGAATTCAGAGGAATATAAAGAAGAAAATAGTTAGCTGTGGTTAGTATTCATCTTCACTTGGTGTTCCTTTGAGTGTCATGAGCAAATAGCTAAAACCACTGCTTACAAAGGGGCCCGGCTCCACTGCTCAACTGTTCACCAAACATCAGCGGAACCCTACTGCGTGCAGGTGGCCGAGGATCTGCAATGACTACGACAAGCTCCCTGCTGTGAGACACTCGCAGCCTCTTGGAGGCGCCGGCCAGTCCAGAATATGATGTACGCTCTACCAAGCGGGCGCATAGAGATGCAGAGAGGAGCCTGGCCCAGACAAGGTCAGAGAAGGCTGACCTTGAAAGGACCAGCTTTGCCAAGGCAGGGGGCTGGGCAGAAAGGCCATCCACAGAAGGGTCTACAAAGGCACCAAGGGAGGAGACGGCTTGCCAGCTTCTAGTTTAGAGGCCTGGGCCCAGACTGCAGCCAGCAACCAAGATGAGAAAATTCAGAAGCATGTGCAGTTTGGCAGGGGAGTCTATTTTCCCTTTTTATGGACGTGTTGCTTTTGAAGCATTCACGGACACAATAAGCAGGCATCAGGGCTGTGGAGACCTGGGCTGGACTCAGCACACAGGGTCAGTCATTGATGGCCTCATGGTGTTCATTCTCCACCAAGCTAATGGGTTTATGGTCACCGTGCTCCCTACTCCCATCAGCCTGCACAGGCTCTGCAGAACAGAAATGGGCCTCACCTGCAGTACACACCTCCCTCCAAAGGGATTATGTCATGTTGAGGTTCATCTTTATTTGGAGAATGCTTCATACTCTCTCTGTATAGCTAAGCAAGCACTTTCCCATCACATGCAATGGTTTATTTAAAAGCAGCTTCAGGAAGTACAATGAAAGCTTCCAAGGCTTACCAGAAATTACCATTACCCACAACCATCTGCAAATATCCAGGCTAATGTCTGGGCATTCCCTTGGCTCCCACCACATTGGCTTTTCTTCCATCTCTCAAACAAGTTTGCTTTTGTTATTTCTCTGGCTGGGAAGGATCTCCCCAAGATCTTCTCCAAGCAGCCTTCCCTGGACACCCAGGGAGACTAGCATCCTTAGTCATAACTACATTTGCAGTGTCTACACGGGCACATGGAGAGCAATCAAGAAATGTATTTAATTGACCAACTCATTGGGCTTGGAAGCCTTTGGGCCAATTTGTTATTAGGGCTCACTCATTCCAGCTTGGATGGGTAATATCATGGGCCATGCCTCAGTTTCTCCATCTCAAAAACAATGCCTCAAACGAGATGACTGGATGGATTCTCCTTTGGCAAAATGCTAGGTGTGTCTGTGTCACTGACTGCCATTAATAAAACAATTGCTGGGTAAGAGCCATTAGCCACTCCTCAGCACATTCCGATTCTCAGTGCACAAATTTAGACCCCAAGTAACCAATGTGGACAGCAACTTACAAGCTCAGTTAGAGGTATCCAGTTGGAGCTCAAGTTTCAGAAGCTTAAACTGCCTCTGAAATCACCACTGTAAATATTTACTGGAGAGACTTTTTTTTTTTTGAGTTGGAGTCTCACTTTGTAACCCAGGCAAGAGTATAGTGACATGCTCATAGCCACCTCAGCCTCGACCTGCTGGGCTTAGGCAATCCTTCCGCCTCAGCCTTCCAAGTAACTGGAACTACAAGTGTGTGCCACCATGCCCGGCTAATTTTTTGATTTATTGTAGAGACGAGGTCTCACCAAGTTGCCCAGGCTGGTCTCGAACCCCTGGGCTCAGGCAATCCTCTCGTCTCAGCCTCCCAAAGTGCTGGGATTACAGGCTGAGCCACCGCTCCTGGCTGAGACTTTTAAAATAGTCTCCCACTCCTGCCCCTTCTGTAATCATGAAGTCCAATTTAGTATCAGATACCAGATTAGAGAAAAGATTCAAACACTGTTAAGATGCTCACTCTCTTTTTTTTCCTAGTCACGAAGGTACTGCATTCAAGCCACTGTAGAATATGATTTGAAAGCCAACAATTTCAGGCTCTGAAATGAAAATGACGTTAAAATAACTTTAGCTGACTCGTATTTAGGTCTAAGCCTGAAGGACACTACTCCCTGGTTTCATCACTTTACTGTCCCCGAAACAGGGATGGCAAATATGTGGCATACATATTGCTACTCTCCAAGCCCCTCCAAACTCTTTCCATGAAACTCTCCCCATTGAACTTAGATCCAGCTTCAGAATCCTCCTCAACACTCCAGTAAGCCACAACCAATCTACTGAAATTGACATGTGAGATAAAACCCATTTAACATCTGCTCTAAAATCAAATACCAAATAGTATTAATTTAATGAAGGGTGAGGAGAGGGGCAAAAAACAAACAAACAAACAAAACTCAAACCAGAGATACACACACACTACTGAAATCCAGCAACACAAGATGGCAGGGGGGAAAAAGATGTAGAGAGGATGATAAGACATTCAAATTTATATAGTTCGAGTTTTTTTTTTTTTTTTTAGTTGGAGTCACTCTGTCGCCCAGGCTGGAGTGCAGTGGCACGTTCACGGCCACCCCAGCATCGACCTGCTGGGCTCTGGCAATCCTTCTGACTCAGCCTTCGAAGTAGCTGGAACCACGGGCATGCATTACCATGCCCGGCTAATTTTCTACTTATTGTAGAGGCAAGGTCTTACCAAGTTGCCAGGGCTGGTCTTGAACCCACGGGCTCTGGCAATCTACTTGCCTTGGCCTCCCAAAGTGCTGGGATTACAGGCTGAGCCATAGTTTGAGTTTTAAAACATAAAAAATGCATATTAATAAGAAGCTACTGCTACAGCTATTCCTGACACTGGATTTCTTTAGAAAGCTGTGTTTTTTCCTCCTGAGAGCTGTAGACTTTAAGAGTATTCTGAGATGTTTCCTGTTATATAACTATCCTAATGTTATTTCTAACCTTATTGGAAACCCTTCCAGTTTGGGGTATTTATTTCAGTATTTACAATATCAGATTCTTCTAGCTCATCAGATACTCCCTGGGAGGAAATTTCACACATATGAAGGAGCAACAAATCTGTTCACCAAATCCTCTACTTGACACCATCTAACTTTTTGCCCTGGAAGGGAATCTGGTATTTCATTTTCAGTTCTGTCCCTGTCTCCCTCTTTTCTTCTGCCGATTCCACAACCATATATTAAATATGTCCTATGTTTCCGAAACTGCCGTGCATCAGGGGTCAAAGGTGAACATAGTACCATCCCTGCCACCTAGGGGCTCAAAGGAGCCGGGAAGCTGTTTCAGCATCTGCCTGAAGGGGTGGGTGGGGGCAGGGAGGGAGGCGCATCTCCCAGACATGCTTCTGCGCTCCAGGGTGGATCAGCAGAGTTGGGCTAAGAGGATATCTCTGTTGACGGCCTGGGACTTGGTCAGCATCCCCTGAGAACAGAAGAGCTCCCAACAGATGAAAGCTGCAACGAACCATCATTTCTTTTTCTGCACTCTGTTTAGAGAAGAGAGGCAAACCATACAAAAGCAGATGATAGCAGTGATATATTTAGATAAATGATAATTTCAAGGGCAAGTTCTGAAGTCAAGATGAGCAACACTTAAAAAGGCCTAGAATGCATGTCGTAATGTTTGTTAAGTAGCCTCAGAGAAGTAAGGTGTGTGAGAGCAGATGTTTTACTTGGCCGGACAGCGCCTGGCACAGAGTGGTCCATAATGGGATTAGAAGTGGTGATAGGGAAAATGCCAGGCAGATACCACCAGCAGAAAAGACATGCAGCTGCACCAAAGAGACAGACGCCAGAGGGCACCCCTGCAGTCTGGGGTGGTGTGGGGCTGCAGACTGCATGAATCTCAATGGCCCCTGCAACAGCAGGTTGTGGATAACACTGTGGGTGCTTGCAAAGGCACTTAAAGGGTAAACTCTCAACTATGGAGACTCTCTTGCTTCCAGAATAGATGATAACCTAAAGAAGATCAGAGTCAAGAACTCACTCTGGCTCCCTTTCTCTGAGGATTCTGGCACTTTGAGCTCCCACTGCATACACTAAGTGACATGGTAGAGTTCATGAGATATAGCCGTGTGCAACAGACAGAAAATGAATGCAATATGGCGGATCCATGTATTCACTGCATGGATGAAAATATCTAAGCATTATGTATGGGCATCCAGCATTGGGCACTGCTAGATCCTGGGGAGACACTGATGACTCAGGGAAGCACGTCAGCTGTGTGACGAGCACTCTCAAGAGGTAAACGCTAGGTGTGCACTGGAAAGGCACTGTACAAAGCTGGGAGGTTCATGGGAGTGGCCTTGAAGCTGGCACCCGTGGGCCTACAAGGCAGAGAGAACAGGTGTGCTCCTGGCAAGATGGCAGGAATAGCAGGAGCAAAGGGACAAGGGGAGAGAGCAAACATGGCCCACTCAAAGACTGCACACTGGCCAGGGGATGTGGAGGTGGGAAGCTGAAATGGGGGTAGGTGCCCAAAGCTTACTCTGCTTACTCTGCAGAAGCAGGTGAGGCCAGGCCTGCTCAGAGAGTTTGTCCAATCATGTCAAGGAGTTTGGCAAAGAGTAGCCACCAATGACTTAGTCGTGCGGTAGAGGTCCCGGAGCATAGAAGGTATTACTAATGGCATAAAAATGGCCATGGTGTGGAGAACAGGAAGGGGTGGTTAGGGATGGCAATGAGACCCGAGGCAGTGAGACCCAAGAGGGGTCTAGGTAAGAGATGAAGACATCATGCTAATTCTATACAGATAGGCAGCTGCATAGCCTGATGAGTGAATGAATATGGAGCATGTGAAAGAAATATCACCTGTTTTCAGCTTGTGACACTGGGTGCTGGAGTGACCAAGCAGGGTTGGAGACGTGAGGCTGGACTTAGACACACTGACATCTGATGCCCTGGGATCTCCGCCTGGAGCATCAAGAAGTAACTGGCTGTATTTCAGAAAGTTCTGGGCCCTAGATTTGGACATCAGGGGCAGGAGGATGGTGACAGAAGGGTGAGATTATCCAGGAGAGAGAAGGTGTCCAGGACAGAAGCCCAAGGGCCATTAACATTTAAGAGCCAGGAAGAGGAACAGGTGCCTGTCAGGGAAACAGGAAGGAACTGCCAGGAAGGTGGAAGGAAAGCCCAGAGCTACCACAAGAAAGAGATGCAAGAAGGCAGGGAGCCAGCAGTTCAGATTTTGTGGAATGCCAGGTGAGCAAAGGCTGATGTACTTGGGGAGAGCATTTCAGGGGGTATAAAGATGATGCCAGGTTTCAGTGGGTGAGAAACAGACAGGAGGCACAGGAGGATCTAGGTAGGAGGTGGGGGCGGGGGGATGTGCTTTTCACAGCATGACTTGCCAGGGAGGAAAATGCAAAGCCAAGAGCTCTTAGCCTTTTCACACTGGGTGCAGTTATTAAACTGAAAACAAATGACCCCTCTCAAAGTTGCACATTCATTTTCCCTCCCTCCTTCCTTTCCCCTTCATCTTTCTCTCTGGGTAGCCTTCCAGAGAGAGAGGAGGCCTAAGAGGAGAAGATGGAACAAAGGTGTGATCATCGCCAGGCCCTGGGGACCACAAGCAACAGCCACACTCTATTCACATGTCCCCAAGCAGAACATGGGGTTTACTTACGACGTTTCATGAAAGTAAAATTCAGAAACGGTGTCAATCTGGTTGTCTGAACACTCCTCCCTCCAAGTTCCTCATTAACTACTTCTGAGCAAACTGTGAAAGAGTCTCTTTTTTGATCACCAAATTTTAGAAGACATCATGGGTATCAGAGGTAGACTTGTTTTCCCTAATGCTTGCTTTCTGCCTCCACTAGCTCAGGGTTGGAAAGACACAGGGGACATCAGCATCTGTGCATCAGTGACATGCCTGGGAAAGGGAGACAGGCTCTGGGAAAGGTGCTGCCTTTCCCAGATATGTCCTCTTTCATTGATTCCCATCACCGCCAAGACACACACTCGCACCTCATCCTTCCTCTGCAAAGCTGAGTGCTGGATTAGTATGTTAGCACCAGAACAATCTATGTGGAATTTAGCTTGGGCAGTAACTGTTCTTGGCAGGTTTGAAAGAACCGGTCTACAAAACAGTCTGGGTAGGAAGCTTCTTTGATGATAGCGTTCATGGTTTTTGTTACATTCAGGTTTTCAACTGTTTGAATTAATTACATTTTAGTCTGTTTTCTCTTCTTTCTTTTTTTGAGTCAGGTTCTTACTTTGCCACTCAGGCTGGAGTGCAGTGGCATGATCATGGTTCACTGCAGCCTTGACCTCCTGGGCTTAGGTGATCCTTCCACCTCAGCCTCCTGAGTAGCTAGAACTTCAGGCATACTACCACACTCAGCTAATTTTTTTTTTTTGTAGAGACGAGGTTTTGCCTTGTTGCCTAAGCTGGTCTCAAACTCCTGGGCTCAAGCGATCTTCCTGCCTCGGCCTTCCAAAGTGTTGTGATTACAGGCGGGAGCCACCATGCCCAGCCTAGTATATTGTTTTCTTAGAAAACTGTCTAATTCATTCAGATTTTCTAATTTTGAGCACAGAATTGTGCTAGTAATTACTTTAAACTTGAAAACAACCTCTGCATCTGGTTTTACATCCCTGTCCTCATGCCTTAATGTGTATTTTTTCTCATGTGAAAAATTAGATCTATAAGAAATTAGTCTACTTTATTGGTCTCCTGAAAAATTAGCACTAGTTTCCTAATGAATTAAGGTTCACATTTATCTTAAATCCTTTCTTCAACTTTCCATTTTTTCTTTAGTTTCTCTGTCACCTTCTTGAGTGACATATTCATTTATTTCAATGATTTCTCATATATAGAGCCACCTTTTCTCTAAGTATATATTTGTCCTTGTTTCAAATTTTATTATGAAGCCTTCTTGTTACTTTCTACCCAATCTGAAGTTGCAGCTTTGACCTCCTATTGGATTCAATAGTGATTTGCATTGTGTGTGTTTTTGTTTTTGTTTTTTGAGTTGGAGTCTCACTCTGTCGCCCAGACTGGAGTGCAGTGGCCGCTCCCGGCCACCGCAGCCTCGACCTGCTGGGCTCCGGTGTTCCTTCTGCCTCAGCCTTCCAAGTAGCCGGAATTACAGGCGCGCACTACCATGCCCGGCTAATTTTTTGATTTATTGTAGAGATGAGGTCTCGCCTGCCCAGGCGGGTCTTGAACCCGCTGGCTCAGGCAATCCACTCACCTCAGCCTCCCAAAGGTGCGAGATTACTGGCTGAGCCACCGAGCCTGGCTTGCATTGTGTTTTTATATCTCTAAGCAGTGGGTTCTTTTTTTTTTTGAGGTAGTGTCTCTCTGTCACCCAGGCTGGAGTGCAATGGCACACTCACGGCTATCACAGCCTCGACTTGCTGGGCTCAGGCAATTCTTTCACCTCAGCCTTCCAAGTAACTGCAAATACAGGCACGTGCCACCACATCCAGCTAATTATTTGATTTATTGTAGAGACAAGGTCTCGCCAAGTTGCCCAAGCTGGTCTCGAACTTGTGGGTTCAGGCAATTTTCTCTCCTCAGCCTCCCCAAGTGCTGGGATTACAGGCGTGAGCCACCATGCTCGGCCAGTTGTTGGGATTTACATTTTAAATTCTAAGGTCCTAAGCACATTGCTTAGCTCACAGTAAACCACCAAAAGTAGTGGATATTAGTATTCATTATTCAGAGCCTTTCTTTAGCCTTTAACACTTCTTTGGAATTAGAATAATTTTTGGTACCAACCCATTTCAGATAAGCAAAATAATAACCTTCCCTTTTTGATCTCCAGGAACAATACTCCAGGGTTTAGACCCAGAATCCAAGCATTTGGTTGTCTCTCCATTATACAGCTTATCAGAAGAAGGATTTTTGACATTTGCATTTGTTTGATAATCAGACGTTCAGCAATCAATTAAACTGCTCTCTCTTTCACTGATCCAGTGCTTATGCTACCTATCCTTGAGCTCCATGTTTAACTGGAGCATTGACAACATATCTTTAAAGTGAATTTTAAAGAAAGGAGCACGTACGTAAACCTTCTTAAGCCCTAGCATGTCTAAAAATGTCTTTCTGACTGGCTTTACACATAAAAGGTGCCTTGGCTGAGTATTACATTGTTGGGTTGCAACGTAACCCCACAAACTTTGTATATGGTTCACAGACTTATTTGATAATCAGGTAGGTGTGTCATGGGGCCTGGAATATATCTGAATTAAAAAATAAATTCGGCAGGGCTTGATGGCTCAGCCTGTAATCCCAGCTCTTTGGGAGGCCGAGGTGAGTGAATTATCTGAGACCGCAGGTTCAAGACCCACCTGGGCAACTTGGCAAGACCTTGTATCTACAATAAATCAAAAATTAGTCAGGCGTGGTAGCGCATGCCTGTAGTTCCAGCTACTTGGAGGTTGAGGTAGAAGGATTGTCGGAGCCCAGCAGGTCAAGGCTGCAGTGGCTAGAAGCGTGCCACTGCACTCCAGTCTGGGAGACAGAGTGAGACTCCAACTCAAAAACAAACAAACAAACAAACAAAAACAAAACTTCCGAGGCGTCTTAATCTTCTGACAGGTTCTGCAAACATAGTCTCTTTGCATGGAGCACAAATCTAAAGCCAATTTGATTTGTGTTGTTTTTTTTTTCCTGTGTAGATGCCTATGAAATGCTTTTCCTCCTCTTCTCTCCTTGCTATTCTCTATTTGTCCCAGGGTATGCTAGGATGTGACCATCTTTTACTAGAGTGTGTTCAGAATGTTTGCTGGGTGAGCTCTTTGATATTCATGTACAGTCTCTCATCAGCTCAAGGAATTTTCTTCCATCACAGTCTTGATGATCAATAATCTGAATGTGGGCTATCAATTCCTTCTTCTACATCTATAACCTTGTCTCCTGTTTTTCTTTTAGTTTCTTGCATTTTCCAGAGCCTTTACCATATACTGACACTTTTCTGTACTCTTGCTAATTTGTGTTTAGTTCTGCTATTGGATTTTGTTTCCTTAAACCCCTTCCTTATTTAATCCATCTCCATTTTCCCCCCTTTCCGCTGCCTTTTCATAGCAAACATTCTTTCCTTATGTCTTTCTGTTCCTGTTCCAGGAAGACTACGTTTTTTGGTTGTATACTGAGGATGACACACATTTTCCCAAATTCTCTTCCAGATCCACTATAGATAAGTTTTTTTCAAAAGTAGAAACTTCTCAATCTTCAGGAGCTGTTGCCTTTACCTTGTTCTGCAAGATTTTTCCACAGTCTTTATTCATTTTTGAACAGGGAAAAATTTGTCCAGACATTATGATCGGACTGACTGTGGTCCCGTTTCCTACCGACTTATGTCAAGTATGGCTCTCCTTCTGGCTCTCCTCTCCCATGGGAGGGGAGGGGGAAGTGCATGGCTTCTAGCCAACTTGGCACCTTCACTCAGCTGAGGTGTCACAGAACAGAGGTGACAGCTGAACAGCAGAAGTCAGGCTGCTGTTGACTGGAGACTGGGAAACATTTCCACACCTGCACTTTTTTCCCCCAGCAGCAAACTGCCTACTTAATGCCACTTTTTAAAAGGCTAAATCACTTAACCTAATCCAAGGTCTGAGGCCCCACAGGAAAACCCATCAGAAAGTTAATGGCTTGTTTTAACTGCAGGAGATAAAACTACAGTAGACTGGGCAATTTTATTCCTGGGAAGTCTGGAAGAAAAGGCAGAGGAACAGATAGAAATGTGGAAAACCAATGAGGAAGAGGATGTGGTTAACTGAGTGTTTTCCAGATGCTAAGAACTTGCTAAGCCTTGGTTATGTTATTCCACTTACACCTCTAAGTTTCTCCTTGCAAACAGGGTTTTAACAAAAACCCTGATTCTAAAGCTAAACTGAGTATTCAAGGATCGACTCAAGCATTTGCATGCTACAATATTAGCTTTTCAATCTGCTCCTGGCTTTGGGATATCTTTGGGATATCTCAATCCTCAACTGAAGAGGCACAGATTTTCATCCCTACTTTACAGTTTCAGAGGGATTAAGTGGCTGCTGTAAGGTGCACACAGGGTCAAGGAATAGAGTCCAGGTCTGTGTGATTTGAAAGCACGCACCACTTTTTATTCATTCAACAAAAATATTTACTAAGCATCTACTATGTGCCAGACATGGTTCTGGGCACCAGAGATAGAGCAATGAATGAAACACAATCTTTACCCTCAAGAAGCTCACATTCTACTGAGGGGTGGGGAATGGTCTGCAGATAAATGTTCAATCACTGGCTTTAGGGGTGGGGATGGGGAGGAGTTGCAGCATTTGCCAGGTTTTATGATGTACATTCTCCCACCATGGCTTATTTCAAGTCACCAGTCTGGTGTGACTGAGCACAGAGCTGGGAAGAGGTGTGCACAGTGGGTCCCTGTGAGCCCTCCCACACCAGCTCCATCTAGCACACCACTGTGAGGAGGTGCTGAGGTCTGGATATGTGTATTTTCCCCACCCCAATTTTTATGCTGAAATCTAATTACCAGTGTGGTGGTATTGGGAGGTGATGCCTTGGGGAGGTAATCAGGTCGTGAAAATTCATGCCCTTAAAGAAGAGGACCCAGACAGCTCCCTTGCCCTTTCCATCATGTGGGGACCTAGCTAGAAGGCACCATCTCTGAACCAGGAAACAGGCCCTCCCCAGACACTGATCTGCCAATGCCTCTTCGATCTTAGACTCACCAGCCTCTAGGGCTGTGATAAATGTATGACTGTTGCTTATAAGCCACCCAGTTTATAGTACTTTGTTGTAGTAGTCCCAACAGGCTAAGATGGAAGGAACTGCAACAAACTGATCATAACATGAAATATAATACTTTTGTTACACAGACAGTTGGCCTTGAGCAACTTGAGTTTGAACTGCCCAGGTCCACTTACAGGCAGAGTTCCTTCAACTTCTGCCATCCTTGAGACAGCAAGACCAACCCCTCCTCTTCCTCCTCAGCCTACCCAACGTGAAGATGATATGAGGATGAAGACCTGTATGATGATTCACTTCCACTTAATGAATAGGAAATATGTTCTCTTCCATATGATTTTCTTTTTTTTCCCACAGTGCAAGACATCCTTGGATTGAATGTATAATTTACTATGATCAATATTTTTTTTCACATTGCAAGACTTTCTTGGATTGAATGCATAATTTATACTATCATCAGTATTTTTTTTTCTTTATATATTTTTTTTTAATTTTAAAGATGTGGAGTACAATTCAGGGTTAGGTATACTAATGTTCATTATGCAGGTACCCTTGTTGATGAGGTGGGCCCCCCCCTTCCCCAGGAGATTCCCACTAATGTCAATTCCACTTCCCCGCTCCCCTCCTGGCAGTTTCCCACTACTGCCAATCCTTTTCTTATAAAGTTACGATAATTGTTCAAGGTCTGCTTATGAGTGAGAACATGTGATACTCAGTTCTTTGTTTCTGTGAAAGATCTCTCAGTATTATAAACTCTAAGTCCAACTAGGTTGCTGTGAAGTTCATGATTTTGTTCTTCTTTATTCCACATCGTTTTCTTAATAACATTTTCTTTTCTTTACCTTCCTTTATTGTAAGAAAAGAGTGTATCATAAATATAACATACCAGATATGTGTTCATTGACTTTATGTTAACAATAAGGCTTCTGGTCAACAGTAGTCTATTAGTAGTTAAGTTTTGGGGGAGTCAGAAGTTATATGGGAATTTTCAACTTGAGTCAACTGTATTATGAAAGAAATATACAGTAAATTATACCACTATATAATATGTCTAGTGGTGATGAGTTTATAAGAAATTAATCAAGACTGGTGCAGTGACTCATGTCTATAATCCTAGCACTTCGGGAAGCCAAGGCAGGAGGATTCCTTGAGGCCAGGAGTACAAGACTAGCCTGGGCAACACAGTGAGACCCCTGTCTCTAAATTATTTATTTATTTACTTATTTTTATTTTTTGAGACAGGGTTTCACTCTGTTACCCAGGCTAGAGTGCAGAGCACAATTAACGGCTCACCACAGCCTTGAACTCCTGGGCTCAGATGATCCTCCTTCCTCAGTCTCCTGAGTAGCTAGGATTACAGGAATATACTGCCGTGCCCAGCTAATTTTTCTTTTTTCTTTTCTTTTCTTTTTTTTTTAGAAACAACATCTCGCTTTGCTGGTCTCCTGGTCTCAAACAATACTCCTGCCTCAGCCTCCCAAAGTACTAGAACTACAGGCATGAGTTACCACAACTGGTCTCTAAAAAACAATTAAAAATAAAAAAATAAAAATCAAGCAGGGTAAGAGAGCATGGGTGATGGGGTATATGGGTACATGCATGGTCAGTGTGCTGTGGGGAGGTCACAGAAGACCTGTTCCATCGAAGGCATTTGATCAGAGACTAGATTTTTCTCATCTGTAAAATCAAGATACTGATTTTACTGAATTCAGAAAACTCGATAAGATGGCATTCATTATAGTATATTGCTTCTAGTACATATTAGGTACACAAATAAATGACAGTTATTAATATTTACCTGAATTGAAATGAACATGATCTGGTACATAAGTCTTACCTTTGTTTGAAGTTATCAGAACATAAAGCTTTCATTCCTCAAAATCAAACTGGTATTCTAGCCACTTAAAAAACAGGTTCTAAATGACGAACCCACAATTTGAAAATGTTCCTGTAAAGGTGAAATTGCTGAGTTCAAACTTCACAATGCCAGGCTTTTTAACATGAAGTTGGGAGTAGCAGTGTCCCTGTTATTATTATTAAATAATTAGATTACATTCTTTAACAGTTAGCACTTTAATTCCAGATCAACCCAGGTCACTCTCCCTCAAAAAAGAACAAAGAATAATATAACTTTTCTGAAGCTGAGTATGCAACACAGTTTTGCTCTCTTTCATCCTCTAAAACTAAAAATAAAAAGATACACAGGTGATAAGTAAAATATATACTATAAAACTGGTTCTTGAATACTTTCAAAGTGGTAATATTTATTCAAAACGCAAGGTTCTTTTCCCAAAGGATAATAAGGACTTAAACTCTAAAAAATAAGATTGCATAAAATATTGAAAAGAAATTAAATATTGGGTTATTTTAAATTGGAGGGTGAAGCCAGGCACAGTGGCTCACACTTGTAATCTCAACACTTTGGGAGGCTTGAGGCAGGAGGATTGCTTGAGACCAGGAATTCAAGACCAGCCTGGGCAATATAGCAAGACCTCATCTCTACAAAAAAAAAATTTTTTTTAATTAGCCAGTTGTGGTGGCACATGCCTGTAGTCCCAGCTACTCCAGAGACTGAGGTGAAAGGATCATCCAAGCCCAGGAGGTCGAGGCTGTGGTGAGCTAGGATCCTGTCACTGCACTCCAGCCTGGGAGACAGAGTGAGACCCTGACTCAAATGAATGAATGAATGAATGAAGGGTGAAGCTCTTCCCATAAGCTGGAAAAATTATCTACTACTTTATTTCTTTAAGAACTCAGGGTAGATATAAGTTTGTGCTGGGGCAGAGAGTAAAAGGAGAAGGAAAAAGCCTTTTTCTCACCCTACGATCTGACATGCACTGAGCCACGCATGTCACAGACATTCTTATGATCTCTGCATGACATCAATGTCATCAGCTCTGCTTTAACAACGAGCACAGGAGACACAGTAAGAGCAAGGCAGTCACTTACCCACCCCAGGTTCAGGGATCCTACTGGTAACTCGTTCTTTCATCCCAAACCTCCCCCTGGTTCACGTTCAGCTGGTAAGAGATGAAGTTGTGGACCTTCCAAGAGGTTCTTTTTGGTCACTCTTAATCCAAATGGTTATGATGACACAAGTCCAGATGTCTCTAAACCAAGGGGGCTCTCCACTTGGGACTGATCACCTCCCCAGTACAAGTGAATTTGGGGAACTTCCCCATGGGACTTGAGATTTCCCCCTTAATTTTTTCCTTCACCCAAGAAGGAGCCGTCTGCTCAATAAGATCAGAGCTGCAACTATCATCTGAAAATATTTTTTCCTTCAGGACAAAATAATCTTTACTGCCTTCCTGCCCAGTTGTTCTTTCTGAATTGCTCTTTGTTTACTCCTTGGTTTCATTGGAGGAGGTACAAGAAACCACCAGATTTGGCTGGATGTGGAGGCTCACATTTGTAATTCCAATGCTTTGGGAGGCTAAGGTGGGAGGATCACTTGAGGCCAGTGTTCAACACAAGTCTGGATAACGTTGCAAGACCTCACCTCAAAAAACAAGCAAACAAAAACCAAAACAAAACAAACAAAAAAAGTAACCAGATCAGACTAAGTTTTTGCATCTACTGTGGGACCAGGATCCCCATCCTCCTGGTAACAGGTGAGGACTGTCACTGGCCCAGTTCTCCTCTCTACTTCTACCATCCTGTGGTCATTCTTCAGCAACTTGTTTAGACCATGTGGGATAAACTAGGGACCAATCCTGTCTTATTTTCCTATTTTCCCTTTCCACTCACTAGCCTTCTCTCAAATATTTTAATTTCTTGTGTATTTCTTTACGTGTATTGAAGCCTGTGAGAATCAAAACACACACACACACACACACACACACACACTTTTTAAATGTGTGCTGCGGCCGGGCTCAGTGGCTCAGCCTGTAATCTTGCGCCTTTGGGAGGCTGAGGTGAGTGGACTGCCTGAGCCCGCGGGTTCGAGACCCGCCTGGGCAGGCGAGACCTCATCTCTATAATAAAATAAAAAAATTAGCCAGGCGTGGTAGCGCACGCCTGTAATTCCGGCAACTTGGAAAGCTGAGGCAGAAGGATCGCCGGAGTCCAGCAGGTCTAGGCTGCGGTGGCTGGGAGCAGCCACTGCACTCCAGTCTGAGCGACAGAGTGAGACTCCAACTCAAAAAAATAATAATAATAAATAAATAAAATGTGTGCTGCCAGCTTCAGATCAATAGCTACGAGTGTGGAGCGGTTTTTGGTTTCTACCTTTTTGTATTTGGGGATTAATGGGGGATTCCTTATTATGTAATTTTCCCCCCTATAAAACGTTCATGAGTTTAGATTCTGCCCTCTAGTTGCTCTTTTTATTACCGACATTTTAATTGTGAATTTTTTCAAACCTACAGGAAAGTTTAGGGAAGTGTACGGTGAACACCCACAGACCCACTGTCTACATTCTACAACTGACTTTTCATAGACTTGCTTTAGCACACATCTACCCACCTAATCATACACCAATATGTCTTATTTCTTTAGGGGCAGTTCAAAGTAAACTACAACCCATGATATATATGTTTTTTATACACACACACACACACACACACCACATATATATACATATATATGTATATATATATGTGATATGTATACATATGTATATATATGTGGTGTGTGTGTGTGTGTGTGTGTATTTTTGAGTTGGGGGTCTCACTCTGTTGCCCAGAATGGCATGATCATAGCTCACCACAGCCTCAACCTCCTGGGCTCAGGTGATCCTCTCGCCTCAGCCTCCCAAATAGCTGGGACTACAGACATGCACCACTACACCCAGCTAGTATTTTAAACTGTTGTAGAGATGAGGTCTTGCTATGTTGCCCAGACTCGTCATGAACTCCTGGGCACAAGCGATCCTCCTATCTCAGCCTCCCTAAGTACTGGGATTACAGGCATGAGTACCATGCCTGCCTCCAATGATATTTTTGATATTGCACACAAAGGTTGGCCTCAAGATAATTCCTCCCATGTTTTGTAGGGAGCTCTCTATAGACTGCAGACACCAGCCTGAAACTCCACTTTCCTGCTCTACTTACAACTCAGGATTAATGCTTCTCCTCCATGCTTTTCTTTCTCTTAGGCGCTAGCATTAAGCTAGCATTAATTGAAGTCCCTTTTTAATCTGGACAAAATCATCCCTCTCCCCTCCCACTGGACCACCTCTCCTCTTCTTTCACCTAGGCTAATATTTCCATCCCGGCTTGTGAAGTCACCATGAAATGACTCTTTCTTTCTTTTTTGTTAGAAAGCAGGATTTATTGAGGATAGAAAAGCTCCCACAGCTGGAGGGGACCCAAAGGGGTTGCCCCGAAATGACTATTTCTGTTGTTGTTTTCTGGGGTTTTTTTTTTTAGTTGGAGTCTCACTTTGTCACCCAGGCTGGAGGGCAGTAGCACGCTTCCAGCTACCGCAGCCTCAACCTGCTGGGCTCCGGCCTTCCTTTCACCTCAGCCTTCCAAGTAGCCAGAACTACAGGTGCACGCTACCACATCTGGCTAATTTTTTATTTATTGTAGAGATGAGGTCTCGCCAAGTTGCCCAGGTGGGTCTCGAACCCTTGGGCTCAGGCAATGTACTCGCCTCGGCCTCCCAAAGTGCTGGGATTACAGGCTGAGCCACCGAGCCCAGCCTGAAATTACTCTTTCTAAAGCCCAACTTTACATTTCATCATATACTTTTTGGCCAAAAAGAGGGGGATATTTTCACAAAGTACTATGGTTCTCCCTTATCCACGGTTTTGCTTTCTGAGGTTTCAGATATCCATGGTCAACCACAGTCCAAAAATATTAAATGGAAAATGCCAGAAATAAACAATTCACAATCTTGTACTATCCTTCTCCATCCCACTGGAGATGTGAATCCATCCTTGACTTGGTGCATCAATTTAGTTACTTAGTGGCCTTCTTGATTATCACCTCACGGCATCATAAGGAAAAGGGTGAACATAGTACAATAAGATATTCTGAGAGAGAACAGAGAGCGTATTCATATAACGCTTAGTCTATTGTCATAAGTGCTCTATTTTATTTTTTTATTTTAATTTTTTGAGTTGAAGTCTCACTCTGTCATTCAGGCTGGAGTGCAGTGGCATGCTCACGGCCACCGCAGCCTCGACCTGCTAGATTCAGGCAATCCTTCCCCCTCAGCCTTCCAAGTAGCTGGAACTACAGACGCATGCCACCACGCCTGGCTAAGTGCTCTATGTTATTATTAGTTATTGTTCATCTTTTATGGAGCTCAATTTATAAATTAGACTTTACCATAGGTATGGATGGAGGATGGGAAAAAAAACCTAGTGTTATTAGGGTTTGGCACTATTCAAGGTTTCAGGCACCCACTGGGGGTCTTGGAATGTGTTCCCTCTGCCACCATGATAAGGGGATACTACTGTGATCAGCATAAAGGAGCCTTCCTGGTGCACTTGGTAACAAAACAAGACCAGCTCTGCCCTTGACCCCTCCAGCTTGTCACCGGGCTCTGAAGAACAACCAGAATGTCATTTCTGCCCAACCAGGCTTACAGCTGCTATTTTCAATTACTCATTGCCTTCATCTTAAGAACTTTGCTATGTACTTTATTTATCTGAGAAAGAGTAAAAGTGATTAACTGAATGTGCAAGAGAAAAGTAAATTTCCGCTTTTAGAGCTTACTGAAGATTAGAAAGCTATCTAACACAATACAGGGTCTGTGATTGCAAATTAACACTTCCGTCAAAATTCTTTATCTGACTTTCAACGCTGACCTTTTACCTCTTAGCAGGGCTTCTCTTCCTTTCAGCCCAGATGAAATGCACCTCTGGGCTTTGTCAGAGGCCATGGCCTTGCTAACCAGCAAAGAGCAAACCTCCCCTCCCTGTAATATAAACCAGCCAGTTAGAGTCTCTGGGCAGGGAGCTGTTTAAAAGAGCAATTATGAGGGCATATTTCTCAGGAATCTTTTAGTTACTTATGTTAAAAGGATTCACTTACAAAGCACGTTTGTTGCAGAAAATTTAGAAAATAGAGAAAAAAATAAAAGAAACATCAACCATTATCCTGCTACCTAAGAATTACCACTAAGGTCAATATAGATCCTTCTATACTTTTAAAATACAAACATGTCCATTTTATAAAATTGAAATCATAGTGTATATGTTATTTTCTACTACTTTTAAATTGCCACCAAGCAATGTCATAAACAAGTGTCATTATTATTAATTTACATGATTTCAAGTCATTAAATATTAATTGGCATGACTTTAATGAAGATACATACAAATATATAAATATAGATATGTGCTATAATTTAATAAGCCTTTTTGGATATCAAGGCTATTTCACATATTTCACTGTTCTAATTAATGCGTTGGTGAAAAATTTTGGACTTCCTGCACAACTTTGTTTCAAATAATAAATTCCTGGGAGTGCTAGAGGTCAAGGACTACATGCAGTTTTAAGGTTATTAATTTAATAACTTTTGCAAATTTACTTTGCAGATTTAGAACGTCACTAGCAGTTGTACAACCCACCCCCTTGCTCTGCGTAATTTTAAAAAATACTTTTCAATCCAAATAGGTGTTATTATGCGGTTGAAATTTACATTTATTTGACTACTACAGAGACTGAACGTTTTATTGGCCATTTTCGGTTCTTTGCCTGGGAACCAGTGAGTGATGGTGGCAGGAGTGGGGCAGTCCCAGGGAACCGTCTTCCACCACTGTGAGTCACACAGGAAGGTCCACTGAGCTCAGCAGTCTCATGCAGGGCAATCAACAAATAACAGGACCTCTGTAACCTAGCTGAGGGTCTGAAAACTCTGCCCTCCTTCCTTGCCTTTGGTAACTGGATATATTTCTGCATTAGAACAAAATGCATAGGATTTTTAGATTTATAGATATTCTTGATAAGTAACTACTAACAATATTTTGCCTGACAGGTTTTGCATGGGGGCCCACTAGCTGGAATAAGTAAGATTAATACCCACTCAGTGGAGAGAAAGGGGGGGAAAAGAGTATTTTGAAAGATTTACTCACTAGCTCAAAATCTTATGGGTAAACTGGATCCAAAAGGTAGGCTACCACTCTTCCTGTGGCTTTGGCAGCAAAGGAAGACTTACCCACCAAAATGTGCAAAACGTAAAATAATTTAGTTGTCTTGGGCACATGTCTGCAGTCTGCAGGGAGTTCCAGAGACTTTCCAGTGGGGGAGGGATCCCCAGTGACACTGCAGGCACTGGCTTGCTCTCACCTCTCACCCAGAAACAGCCCTAACATCAGGGGGACCGGGACCAGCACGCTCACCCTCCACATCCAATCACAATGTTGCACTCAATAATGCACAACAGACGGAACCAAAAATCCCAAGGCCCCAAAACACATCGTACCTACAAACTTTCAAAATGTGAGTGGGTATCCCACTTCAGGGCCAAATGGGCACTGACTCTGCATGAAGAACCTTGGCTTCTGTGAAATTTCAAACCTTGATCTCCAGAATGGGCTTCAGATGTATGGAGGCCTGGTTGGTCTCGCATATCTGTGCCTCTGATTATCAAGAGGAAAACACTACCTACCTCTCCAGCAATTAACATCTGTGGTGGGGTGTCCACCCTGAGAGCTGCAGTTAAGAGGTCAAGCCCATTAAAAGCAAAACGGCAGCCCCCACCCCTGCCAAGATGGCTTTCATCTCCCAGGAGCCCAAGGGGATATTTAGGGGCTTGTTGACCCAGTGTGGCGCCACAGCCCTCATGGCCCAGGCGCCATGCTGTGGGATGCAGAGTCACAGTGAGGGCAGCAGCGGGTGGGCCTGGGTCTGGTTTTCATTAAGCAACAGCATCTCACCGTGTCTTCAAAGCTGCGGGTCCCAGACGCCACCTCTATGAATTCCAGCTGCTGTGTGTGAAACCTTATCCTCTAGTCTGCTGATGCAGGCCTCTCAGCTCCTTCACAGTCTACAAGTTAAAATATTGAATTCAGGGGGGCCCAGGACCCCCCTGCTGGCTCAGAGCCTCCTGCACAGATCAGAGTCAGGCCTGGAAAGCTGCCTGGGATCCCAGCAGAAACTGCTGACCCTGTAATATGGAGTGGTTGCATGACAGGGGCCTCTAATTGTATCAGCTCGATCCTCTCAGCTCATAATTCCTAAGCACCTCCAAGAAAGCACTGGAGGAAACGTCCATCCCTGCTCCCAGGATTCTGCATAAATGTCAGCCAAAGAGAGTTTATTTGTTTGTGTTTGTGGAGTAGGACAATCATCCCCCACGTTTAGTGACCATCACCTGGGGAGTGTAGTTAACACAGGCCCACCCCCATAGTTTTCTACTTAAGTCTGATTGTGGGGCCTAAGAATGTGCATTTCCAACAAGTTCCCAGGGGATGTGCATGCTGCCAGACTGAGAGTCACATTTTGAGACTTATCGAATTCGAGTATAATATCAAACTGATGATGTCACTTTCATAAAGATTTCTCCACAGTCAACTTTGTGTGTTATAATGGAAAATTTCCCTAACCAGACTTGCTGGTGAGAAGTGGCAACACTCAAAGCTCTCCTGTGGACACCCGGTGGCTTTGTAGAGGTGCAACAGGGGTCAGTACAATTTCATTTCTCAAACAGGACATCTATTTCCTGTGGACACTCTGAAAAATTAAGTGTCACAGCCCGAGAAGTCAACCCAGCTGACCTGGAGCCATGACGCCCAACTTTCCATGTGATCTTCCTCTCCTTCTTCCCTTCCTTTTGACTGTCCCTTCCACCCAGAAGAGCTTTTACTCCTTTTTTCCAAGACCAGTTAACCCACTTGTGCTCCTGACAGATTGATCCATCCTCTTCCTTAGGCCCAGCTTCCAATCCTAATCTATAGCAGCTTTCCCTTTCTAGATCTTTCTAGAGCCCATCTTTCTCAGTCTCTAATCAGTGACTGGCACTGATGTCTGCTCGCTCCTTGAAACTCTTCTCCTGCAACTCTCCTGGACCCCCTACATCTTCTCTGAATCCTCCTTATCCATCCAACTTCCCTGGTTTGTTTGCTGCATGTTCTTATTCCCTCCGCCTCCCAGAAAACCTGTGTCAAGCACTGTGCTGGACAACAGTGATGAACAGCAGAGGGCAAGACAGGCATTGGCCTTGCCCTTGCCCTCATGGAGCTGACAACTGGTGGGGAACATGCTCATCAATGAATTACAGGATTGGTCATTTAGCTCAAATGTGTCAAGTGAGAAGCGCAGGGTACTGATACTGCATGTGATTGGAGGTGAGGAGTGGGGGTGGCCAATGGATGCGGGGGGCAGGGATGGTCTTGAGAGTGAAGTCACACTGCAGCCATGTCTGGAATCAGAGCTGGGCCTGGCACTTCCTTTCCCAGGGCTCTCGTTGGTGAACTCAAGGACCCACCTTCCGTGATCTTTTCTATCCCTTGCTATGCTACTCCTGGACAATCTTCTTCTCTCTCACAGTGACCACTGGTGATCCGAACAATATTTCTTTCCAGCCCCCACTTTGCTTTTGAACTCCAACTCTACATTTCCAGCATCTGCTAGATCTCCAACTACATCGCCTCAGAGGAACTCCAGACTCAACAGGTTCAATGAGACTTTCCCAAGCAGGTTACACCACATCTTTTTTCTCCATCTTAGATACCATCCAGCCAAGGTTGCTGTGTCTTCAGTGCCTGGAGCTGGACCTGGCACATACTGTGGGTTGGTTAATATTTGTTGAGTGACTACACGAAAACAGGATAGTAAAGCATATTATAAATGCACAGTATTAAGATAGTGATTGGTGTATGAGTAGAGATATAGATGAGAGTAACACAGTAGTAATGCAAAAGCCAAAAACCAACCCTAGCACTTATGAGAATTTAATAGGTAACGAAGGAGCATCAGAAATCAGTGGTGAGATGGGATGGGTTATTTAGTAAATGACCAATGAAAAATAATCGGATTCTCTCCTCACAATACATATCAACATAAATTCCAACTAGAAATTTCAAATCAAATCATTCTAAAAAGCTAAGAATGGGAGTAACTTCTTTTCTAGGGAAAATTTGGCTTTTAAAGCAGAAAACACTGGGGGAATATCAGGAAGAATAAAGAGCAATGGATTGGACTGCTTTTAAAAATGACCATTTGTATGTTATAAACATTAGAAAGAAAATTTGAAGTAAATGTAGAAAATTTGCCTCAAGTGACAGGAAAAAGTTTAAAGCTTTTAGGATATAAGTTACTTATATAAATCTAGAGGGAAAAACATTTATCTCTCAATAGAAAATTTAGCCAAAGGAAAGACATAGATCAGAAGAAATAAGTGTAGCCAAGTAAAATAGGAAAATATCTAACTTACTAGTAATCAAAAAATACAAAGTAATATGAGATATCATTTTTCACCTAACAAGTAACCCAGCAGGGGTTGTATTAAGAAAGACACTTTCTAAATTGCTGGTGGGAGTATAGCTAGAAATAGCTTTTCTGGCACACAGTTTGAAGAGGTTTAACTATGTACAAATCTTTTGACCTAGTAAGTCTAACTCTAGAAATCCAGCTTAAGGAGATAATCAGAAATATATACAATAGATATGCAAGGAAAGTCATTAATCACAAATCAGAAAGATATGAAAAAAATCTAAATTACCCCACTATAGAGGAAATAGTAAATTATGGTATATACACATGGGAAACATCACATATCTTTAAAAATATATTTTTAAAAAGATTATTTAATGTAGCAGTCCTTAACCTCTATTTATATCATGCAAGACTTGGTGCAATGGCTCATGCCTGTAATCCCAGCACTTTGGGAGGCGGAGGCGAGAGAATTGCCTGAGTCCAGGGGTTTGAGACCAGCCTGGGCAATGGCTAGACTTCATCTCTACAATAAATCAAAAAATTAGCCGGGCATGGTGGCACACACCTGTAGTTCTAGCAACTTAGAAGGCTGAGGCGGAAGGATCACCCAAGTCCAGCAGGCCAAGGCTGTGGTAGCCGTGAACGTGCCACTGCACTCCAGCCTGGGTGACAGAGTGAGACTGTGACTCAAAAAAACAAAAGTATTTGCATCATGCTGATGCTTCATTGGTCAAAGCAAGTCACATGACCAAGTCTGGACTCTGGGAGCTGACTACACAAGGGATAAACTGGCAAAACTGTCTGCCATATACATTCATGATACAAAGGCAATTTCTAAACACAAGACACACAAAGACACATATACATATAGAAATACACCAGCATGCTATCAGTGGTTATTTTCTAATTTATTGTTCTGTGTATTTTCAAAATGTCCTATAATGAGTATATATTTTGTCCCCATAAACAAATAGTATACCTTGTGTTAAGAAAGTATGGCTCTGGATTTGGAGAACGTAATATACGATAATGGACAGATTCTGGAGGTGGCTGGGTAGATGGAATTTACCAGTGCTGTGGCTTTTAAAATGTGATGGACAAGGTGGGAATAGGTGGGTTCACAAACGATGTAGTCTGGCGTTTCTGGGTGATGTCTAAGATGGAGAAAAGGGATGTGGTGTAACTTGCTTGTGAAAGATGCATTGAACATGTTGAGTCTGAAGTTCCTTTGAGGCACTGTAGTTGGAGGTCTAGCAGATACTAGAAATACAGAGTTGGAGTTTGGATGCAGAGTGGGGGCTAGAGAGAAATATTGTTCAGATCACTGGTGGTCACTATGAGAGAGAAGATGATTGCCCAAGAGTGGCAAAGAGACAGGTAGAAAAGAACACAGAAGATGGGTCCTTGAGCTCAGGCAAAGCACTCCTGTCTGCTTCCCTTTCTAGGGGGATGAAAGAACATTAAACAAGTAATAAGAACAGCATCATCATCTGCTGAATACTTACTCTGTGTGGCAGGCTCTGTTAGCAACTTTCCATGTCACATTTAATCCTCACAATTACTGTATGACGTAGAGGTATTATTATTAACATTATACAGATGAGAACAACTGGTACCCAGATGGGCACACAGCAGTAAGAGGCAAAGCCAGATATGAAGGCAGGCAGTTCAGGTCAAAGCCAGAGCTTTGAGCCACCATACTATAAGTGCGTAATTCAAATAAAAATGGAAAAGAGTGAATGACAAGAATTAGTGCTTTTGAGATGGGGCGGTCAGGGAAGGTTTCTTGGAGAAGTCATCTGAGCAGAGGCCTAAATCATAAGAAAAAATGAGCTAAGGGAAAGAAAAAGTTCTATGTGTAGGCAGTAGCAAATGTGAAGGTGAGCAAAAGCTTGATATCTTTTAGAACAAACAAGGAGGCAGTAGGGCTGGAACCCAGTGAGCTGGAGGGTGGACAGTGAAGGGGTCGAGGCCAGTCATGTAGGGTAGCTGGGATTTGACTCATGTTTTAAAAGATCACGCTGGAAGGTGTGTGGGGGAACAAGCTGAAGGGGACATAATTTTCCTCCTTTATGAAAAAAACCTCTTAGTTATTTTCAGCTGTTTATTCTTTCTGAGACTCTTAGAATCATTTTATTGTGGTACCAAAAATTCCTCGGGGATTTAGTTGAACTCATGTGAAGTACAAAGGGTGGTCTATAAGGGATAGTTTCCCTCCCTTTCCCACTTTGTGCACTAATTTATTCATTCTTTTATTCACGCATCCAATAACATTTCTGCCAGAGATGGCCCCTGGCTTAGGGCCACTGTCCTCCTCCCTCCCTTTCCCCCAGAGAGACCCTCACACTGACAGAGATTGTCCAGGCATATTGGATTGGGCTCTGTGAGCCCCTAGGATCTCACCTCATGAGGCGGTTGGATGATCAAGCCTGTCAGGGCCTAACTCCTTCTGCTGTGGGAGGAATGTAACAGTGATCCTCTCAGCCCCACTGGATAGTGATAGAGCCCAAGTGAAGTTTCTAAGTACAAAGGGTACTTCATATGAAATTTGGCTTGGAAGAACTGTCATCTTTATTAAATCTGGCCTCCTCATCCAGGAACCTAGTGTATTTTTCCTTCTGTTTAAGTTATTAAAAAAAAAACCTACCAGCAAAAATTTTGATATTTTCTTTAAAAACACCCAGCCTAGCCGGGCTCGGTGGCTCAGTCTGTAATCTCACACCTTTGGGAGGCTGAGGTGAGTGGATTGCCTGAGCCCGCGGGTTCGAGACCCGCCTGGGCAGCGAGACCTCATCTCTACAATAAATCAAAAAATCAGCCAGGCGTGGTAGTGCATGCCTGTAATTCCGGCTACTCGGAAGGCTGAGGCGGAAGGATCGCCGGAGCCCAGCAGGTCGAGGCTGCGGTGGCCGGGAGCGGCCACTGCACTCCAGTCTGGGCGACAGAGTGAGACTCCAACTCAAAAAAAAAAAAAAAAAAAACACCCAGCCTATATTTCTGGGCCTTTATTATTACTTGCCTGCACTGCTACAAACAATCACCTCTTAAAACTGGAGTTCCGCCCTCCCTCCACTCTCCCTACCCTCCCACTTCCTCACCCAGCTGCCTCTCTGCTTGGGAAACCCTTGTACCTACAGGAGTCTAAACCTGCCTCGACGCCTGTTCCATTCTCCCTGGAGCCCTCCTCCACCCCTCTAAGGGGGGTTTTCACTCCCCTCTGCACTGGCTGAACACAGTCACCTCAAGGGCCAGCCAGCAACAGGTGCCCTTTTCTGAAAGACCCATGTGAATAATCTGAGGTCAGTGTCATGAGGTTGAATTGTGTCTCCCTCTAAAATTCAAATGTGAGGACCTAACTCCAATACCTCAGAATGTTACTTATTTGGGGACAGAACTTTTAAAGAGGTGATTAAGTTAAAATGAGGGCTTCACGGCAGGCCCTAATCCAGTTGGTGCGCTCAAAAGAAGAAGAAATTTGGACAGAGATGGTACATAGGAAAGACCACGTGAGGACACAGGGAGAAGACAGCCATCTATAAGCCAAGGAGAGAGGCATCAGAAGGAACCAACCCTGACAACACCATGATCTTGGACTTCCAGTTTCCAGAACTGTGAGACTATAAATGTCTGCTATTGAAACCACCCAGTCTGTGGTACTTTGTTATGGCAGCTGGAGCTGACTAAAACACCGGGAGAGAGGCCCCTGGCTGAGGCCCATTGTCCTCCTCCTCCCTTTCCCCCAGAGAGACCCTCACGCTGACAGGGATTGTCCAGGTATATTGGATTGGGCTCTGTGAGCCTCTAGGAGCCCACTTCGTGAGGAGGCTGGTTGATCAAGCCTGTTAGGACCTAATTCCTTCTGCTGTGGGAGGAATGTAACAGTGATCCTCTCAGCCCCGCTGGATAGTAATAGAGCCCAAGTGAAGTTTCTAAATGGTATCTCTAACACTGTCTGCAGAGAACTGGTGATTGGGGTGGGGCACA
Source organism: Cephalopachus bancanus (assembly GCA_027257055.1). NCBI lineage: Eukaryota > Metazoa > Chordata > Mammalia > Primates > Tarsiidae > Cephalopachus > Cephalopachus bancanus. The sequence goes on from JAPVLO010000008.1 coordinate 14,073,383, forward strand.
TACAAGTTAGAGGGGTGCTGTCCTCCCTACAAGACCCCAGAGAGACTCCCAAGGATGTCCCCATGGTTAGTATCTCAGGCACTCGAAGGGCAAACTACCTTCAGAACTTCTTCTGGAAGTCTCAGAGCTTCTGTACTGCTGGAAGCAATGCTTCTTGGGTGGGAGACACCTGTCCTGACCATCAAGTAGGACTGAACAGATGTGTGGCTTTACTTAGGAGGCCCCCTGACCAGGAGAGTGGGGGACAACTGGGCAAACGGGACCCCAAAAGCCATAGCAGGCAATTTCACCAACTTCCCAGGCTGAGAGCCATGAGGAAAAGCTCCACCCACTGGCATGTATTTAAATATGATGCCCGTTAACATGAGAGGACAGAGAGAAGATGGAACAAAATGGCGGGGGAAGGAGGGTCATGAACATGCTGGTTACTAGATACAATTTAACGGGAACCACATGCAATCACATGATTTGGCCACAAAAGAAAGAAGGTAAAAGGAAAGGAACCTGAATATGTGATCAGAAACAGTGTGTTGTTGATGCTAATACTGGGTGACTAGGGGCTGGTGACACTGTGCTAAGATAGACTTACGATGATAGGAGACAACAATTATTCCTCCAGTCTAGGAGTGATGGAGAAGGTAAACAGGGCAAAGGGACCTTTTGTTATTAGCAAGGGCTTCACCCCACCCAAAAAGACAGATACACAGCAAACGGGGTGGCTCCTTTACAAGACCCAGTTGGGACAGGAGCACCAGGACCGGTGCCTTCTGAGAAAAGAAAAAAGAGAGGCTTCAGAATGCAGAGGCAGGGCAGCCTGGGATGGGCCTCTGGTCACATGAGCAGAACTGACAAAGATGGAAAACAAAGGGAGATAGCACTCAGAAGCAAATCCAGTCCTGTTCCTACTCCAGTTCCAGAGGATGCATATGGAAATGAAATGCCACAAAATGGTCCTCTAAGAGCTTTGCCCACTGAGACTGTGGCTGGTGACAATGAGCTGGAAATTAATGCTTGACTTTTTTGAGTCTTAGTTTCTGTATCTGCAAAAGGGGCTCAAAGCTCCTGTTAGTCACAAGGAGATGGGTTCTCAACTTCCAGATCCTCAGCCAGCCCTTCCTGTGACCACAGTCATCCCCAAGTCCCAAAAGGGATGAAATCAGGCCTAGAAGCACATTAATTACTAGGTCAAGTGCCATCCACAAGCTACATGCAACCTCCTGCTACATGCGGCCCCAAATGTGTGTAGGCCGTATGACACCTCTGGTCTATGGTATGATATATGTGGACTCTCAGTCTTGAACTAAAATCCAGTAATAAGTAAGGATCCGAAATCTACACTAAGTTGACTGACAACAACCAATAGCAGGAGGGGAGAGCACGCTACACTCCTGTGCACCCATGGGAGACATCTCTAATCAATGACGGCACAAACATGTCCCGCACAGGCATAGCCCTAAACAACTCCTCACAGGGCTCCAGGCAGCCCTACTACAGAAACCACACTGGCAATGAGAAGAAAAACCTCCTTGCTAGTCTTGACCTACAGGGTAGCATACTTATTTTTTTTTTTTTTCAGAATCAGATGTCTTAACAGATAACTGAATTAGGTTGCTAAAAGACAGCAGGACAATAAAATGAATAAACAGCCTTGAAGTTAAACAGACCTGGGATCAAAGCTGGTTGACTTCAAGTGAGTGAGCGCAAGCACCTATGGTAATGCTTAGCATATGCCCAGTCTGGTTGCTAGCTTTAACATCAGTTACTTAATATAATCCCACACAACCCCGCAAGATAAGTACTGCTGTTATCCCCAATCTACAGATGAGATCACTGAGGCACAGCACGATCGCCCAACTTGTCCAAGGCCAAACTCCTGAGACCTGAGCCCACACTAGTTCCAGATCTGTGCTCTTAACCTCTCCAGCAGAGGATCCCAAGCATTCGCGGGCATCCGGATCACCTAGGGAGTTTGTTAGACCACAGACTGCTGGGCCCCATCTGAGTCCTCATTCTGTAGACCATGGGTGGGCCTGAGAGCATTTCTGACCAGTTCTCAGGTGATGCTGATGCTACTGGAGAGCTCCAAGGATGCAGGAGTTGTATGTGAATCAGGGCCTAGTTCTAACGAGAATGTGCCCACAGAACAGTTATGCGGAACTCCTGAGACTGCAGAGGAAAAGTACTTAATACAGCTCCTGGGACACTGCAGGGGGCGCACAAATATTCTTTCTCTTCCCTCCAAATCAAGTGAGTCTCACGCATCAGATAGCAGAGGGATGGGGTAGGCCATCTGCCTTTCTGATTCTCAAACTCTACCATACTTGTGCCGCCCCCATCCCCCTATGGGCACCAGGCAGCCCCTGCTGACCATTCAATTCCAGGGAAAGAGCACACCCTGATGCCCAACCACTGAGCCTTAAACCACCCTCCACTATACTGTTCTGATGCATCAGAATGATAAAATCTCAGCAGAGCCTCACATGCATGAATGTCAAAGCCACTGGGCCTGAATTCTGTCTACAGTCAAACACTGAAATGCTTAATTTTGGATTTCAAAAATATTAACATCTAAACTGTGCAAACTTTGCCTACTTTCTTTGAAGGGCTGTTGTGGAGGGGATGAAGGAGGGGGTGCTATAGGCCCCAGTTGCTTTTTAGCATGAAGTCTTCCTGGTTTGAGGACTTATCAGTCTGGCAGGCTGCCTGTGCTCTCGGCCCGGGTGAGCCACCCCACCCCATCCAGTCACGCGGGAAGCGGCATCCCTGCCACCCCAGCCCAGTGTCGCTGCTGAACTTGGGTAACCTGGTCCTTTTGGCCTAGGCCCAGGCAGACAGCTTATTCGGGTCACTAGGATTCACACTTCAAAAGGAGGAACACGCTGATGTGATAAAAATAAAAACCGCTGAGCGCACCGTTCATGGGGGGCAGCAGGCCTCAGGCGGGTACTGTCTCTCTTCTGTCCTAGTGGTGGCCAGGAGCCTTGTGTGGTCAAAAGCAAGAACCTAGCTCCTTTGTCTGCATTAAAGCTTCCTGCACTGAGATTCCAGAAAGGCAGCCAGTTCATCTGGGGTTCAAAACACCGAAGAATTGGTGATTTCTCCCCAAAGACTCCAGGTTACTACAATGGAAACACTACAAGCGGCACTTCAAGCACACAACCTTACTAAACTTTTAACATGATGACACAGAACTGTATGCAAAATATTCTCCAAATTTCAAAACCAAAAATAAAGGCTGGAAAGAACCCTGGGATTAAGGTCACCCGACAGATTCCAGGACTGGGATCTCTCCTATACCCACCCCCTTTCTAAAGATCTTGCACAAGAAACCATCTTTTCCAGATGAAGGGTGTGCCCAGCCCAACTCCTGAACTCCAGACCCCTCTCCTGTGTATGCCTGGGATCTCCAGCAGGCCTAACCTGTCTGGGCTGTAAAACAGACATACCAGTTTCAGAAGTTCTAACCCAAATGGACTACGTTCAGGATGTATGGCCTCCCTTCCACCCCCACTTATCTGCCTGCCAGTGGCTCCACCTCTTCATCTTCCTACTCAAATGTCCTTTTTCTGAAGTACCTCCCTGACATCTTGGGCGGATTAAGGTGTTTCTCATGTATTTCCACAGCTCCACTCAGATTCCCACTGCCCTTCCAACCAAGCTGACACAATGATTTGTTTTTCTCTTGCACTAGAATCTGAACTCCTAGGTGTATGTGAATCAGAGCGCAGTACTCAGTAGACGCTCAATCGATTTTTGCCAAAGAAATGGTACCTGCCTGCCTCCCTCACAGAGTTTTGATGCAGAGGGAAACATCAGAGTCTCACTCTGTTGTTCAGGCAAAATGCAAAGGCACAATCATAGCCGTGTGCTCACCGCAGCCTTGACCTCTTGGGCTCAGGAGATCCTTCTGCCTCAGTTTCCCAAATAGTTGGGACTACAGGCATGCGCCACCATACACGACTTTTTATTTTTTGTAGAGATGAGGTCTTACTATGTAGCCCAGGATGGTCTTGAACTCCTGGGCTCAAGCATACCTTTTGCCTCAGACTCCCAAAGTGCTAGGATTAGAAGCATGAGTCACTGCACAAGGCCAAAAGAACACCTCCCCCCACTTTTTTTTTTTTTAAAGAAAAGTAAAATTGGTAAGTCTGTAAAAAAAAAAAAAAGGAAGTTTTTTTTTTTAATGACAGATGAATGCTAGGAGGACCCTGCATCAGATGCAATGATCCCGGGGGTACAGACAGCATTCCTGCAGCTTTCCAACTTCACTCTATAAGTGAGTGATGTGACTTTCAGAGTTGCTGTCCCATATGGCAGCCACAAGTCACACATGGCTACTAGGTACCTGAAATGTAGTGGATCCAATTGAGATGTGCTGTTAAGGGTAAAATGTACATTAGATTTCGAAGAGTACATGAAAAGAATGTAAAACATTTCCTTAATTTTAATTTGATTATGTGCATAAATGTTAACATACATACTGGGTTAGATACAAATATTAAAATCAATGTCACCTATTTCTTCTTACCCTTTTAAAATGTGCTACTAGAAAATTTAAAACTACCTATGTGGCCCACACTGCATCTCAGCTAGACAGTACCACGGTAGCTGTTCCACCAAGAACTGTTCTCTCCTGATCTAGCACCAGAGCCCAAGGAGATACACTCATTCCTTGGGATTCTTATGATAAAATCCTATTTCTTAGCCACTGTCTCTGGTCAGGGATTTAGCCCTGTTATCACTCAAACTTCAAGCAGACTTCTGGAGCCAGAAAACCTTCTGTGGGCGGATCTGGGGCGGTCTGGCTGCCATGGGACAGCGCCTGCATGTCGTCTGGGGTCTGAATGCGCACAGGACCGGTGTGTGAATGGAAGACATAGCGGCCTCAATTCAGCCTCGATTCAGTCTGTCCTGGCAGCCTGAGCTCATTGTACTCGGCAGATTCCTGCCCTTATTTAGGTCAGTGGCCCCATTACCCCAGAGTCGGAGAGAGAGGGTTTCTATGGGGTTTTGTCTGTGCCACCTCTTTCTACCTTTGTCCTCTCTTTGCAGAAAACACCAATTTGCTGAGGCACTAAAACTTTAAAAATAGCCAGAGATCTGGTTTACAGTTGCTACTCACTCCCCATCCCCCACTCATTTGGGGAATTTCTTACCATTTCCAAGAGTTAAATACATAATTAAAAATCAAATGCCACTTCATTACAGGCAAAAAAAAAAAAAAAAAAAAATCACACTCTATGCTTTCAAATGGCTCAGTTTTCCAGATCACACTTAGGGTCATTCTTTCACTCTGCACAGCACAGTGTTGGGACCCCATACCTGGGGGCTGCATGGGCAAGGAAACACAAAACGCTTGCAAAACTCCAGAGAGGCCAGAAATATATTACAGGTCACTCCCTCCTCTCATGTAAAATATGAGCCATGTCTTCCTCATCGCAAAGTAATCAAGTTGCAATGACTTTGATATGCTTCAGCTTTGAAAAAGGATGTGTCTCGAAACAAAGACTAATTATTTTCATATATCGTTTGTCTTTCCAATTATTTTATTTATATAAATAACACATGACTACATTCCCATTGTGAAGAAATCCCAACAATACAGAAGTGAGTGCGTGACGAAAAGTTCATACCACGGCCACCTCCAGAACCTCATCCTTGGTTTTTGTCCCTGATGAAATGTGTGATGTGTGTTGTGTTGTCTCTATCAGCTTCTGGTCCTCCTCCCTGCCCATCTCACACCTCCTTGAGCACTGGCTGGGGGCTGGGGATGAGGGGATGAGTTGGATGTACAGGCCAGTGTTGGGGAATAGAAGTAATTTTTGACCCTGTCTTATAAGGATTTCATGACGGTCTTCCCTCCAGTTCCTAGAAAGCAGAGGCCACAATGTATTTGTCTCTATATCTCCAGCATCGAGCACAGGATCTGCTACCCAGGAAGTCCTCAACAGACATATACCACACTGTCCCAAGGTTCTTTTTTAAAAACCACTGTCAGGCCAGGCACTGTGGCTCACGCCTTAATTCCAGCATTTGGGAGGCCAAGCTCGGAGAAATCGCTTGAGCCCAGGAGTTCGAGACCAGCCCGGGCAACATAGTGAGATCTTGTCTCTACAAAAAAATTAAAAAGTTAGAGGGACATGGTGCCGCTCATCTGTAGTCCCAGCTACTCAGGAGGCTGAGGTGGAAGGATTGCCTGAGCCCAGGAGCTTGAGGCTGCAGTAGGCTATGACTGTACTACTACACTCCAGCCGGGGTGACAGAGTGAGACCCTGACTAAAAAACAAAACAAAAACCACTGTCACACAGTAATTTCTAGCCACGTCAGAAAGGCCAGGGAGGCCCTGCAGAATGTGGAGGGGAAGGCAGCACACCCAGGAAAGCAGCAGTCCAGGAGAGCCCTGTCTGTCTGCCAGGCTTGGGGCACCTGCAGCCTTCACTCTGCTATGATCCTCCTAGTCTGTTTCAGAGGCAAAGAATCCGGAAGGTAGACAGCCCTGAATCACACAGGGACACCTTGAGGCAAGGTCAGCGTCTCACTTAGGTGGGCAAACGACCCATACCCACACAACCCAACAGGCTTCCTGCAAAGGGGTTTGTTTGACTTGGGGGACAGATTTCACCTCCTCCAAAATCTGTTTCAGCCACGAATAAATCCACCCATATTACTAACATTGTTTTTTGCTTTCCTCTTCTCTGCCAAATCAGCAAATGTCCGCAGAATAAGTACCCTGTGTACGACACTAAGCTACGAGGAGGCACGTGGGAAATGGTTCTTGCTCACAAGGAATTTTCAGTCTAACTGGGAGACACTGCACCATGATACTGTAGTTAACCAGATAAGCTGTCCTGGGGAATCCAAGGACTAAACACCTGCTCCTTCTCCAGACCCCTGAGTCACAAGCTTCCACTTTCAGCAGACACCAGAGTCACCCTCTCTCTCACCCTGCAGGCCACCACACAAGGTCACCTACAGAGCAAGCAAAAGGGAAGAGGAACCGAGAGACAGTGGGGGTTCATTCTATAGGACAGTCGGGCACACATATCAAAGCTTCAAAATGTGCATATCCCTTGACCCAATGTCAACCAATGGGACAGAAGGGTGTTCATAAAGATGTTTATTGCAGAGCTGTTTAAAATACATATCTATTTAAAACAAAACTATAAATGTCAAACAACAAAGATTGAATGGGAATAGCAACAGTGCCAATTTCACAGGGTTCTGTGAATTCATATGTAAAACTTAGCACAGTGCCTGGCTTACCGCAAGTCCTGTACAAAAGTTACTCCTCCTTCCACCCCTCCTTTCTGTCTCCCCTCCCCCTCCTCCTCATTGTGGGCTCTTAGATTATGATTCTTTCATCCTATGAGGCCATTTTAAACACTACTTAAAAGGCCATTTAATGACATAGGGAAAGACTGAAATATTAAGTAAAAATGTGGTTTGTAAAACTACATCAGTGTGATCTCAACTTTGTGCAAATAAACATTTATTCATGAGCACAGGAAATAGAGATCGGAAGTGTATTTGCAGAGGCACTAAGAGTAGCTATTCCAAGTGGCAATATTCTGGGTGATTTTTCTTTATTGCTTTTCTGAATCATCTAAATTTTCACAGTAAAATGCATTCTTTTTATGACACTTTTTCTAATTAAAAAGTGAGAGAGTGGCAAATTTTGGCCCACTGCCTAATTTTCATTATACCAATTTGCTGGTTTCTTTGAGCTCCTGCCAATGAGGGTCTGGGGTCTATTTTTACTGAAGTGTTCCTATCCCACCATAGATAATGATTACACCCACAAATCAGCTTTTTAAAATGACAACACAGTCTTTCCATAACAACTAATTACCTCTGAGGCTTTCAGTTGAGTCTAAAAGAGAACCAGGTTTTAAAAACACCAGCCTCTCCTGCACGGGAGTCCTGGGGAAGAAAAGGATAAACGAAACTGGCCAGGTATTAATTTAGAGTTTCTGGTGGTTTCCCACTTAGCCCTGCTCATCTGTTAGAAAGGAAGAGGAAAGGAAGGAAAATGACCACAGAACAGGAATGCCGACTGCACGGTATGGTGCACGACCAGTGGAGCTTTCCTGAGCCACTTACTCTCTGTGTGTGACCCACTCCACGACTGTCCTGGGCTCAGCTGAAATGACCACGCTTCAAAGCCACCACCAGTCCCAGCCTTGACACTAAGGATTGCACCATGATGAGCCCCATTTACCATACAAAAAGAGAGTGGTCTGTCCTCAGGTCTTCAGGCTTGACACTCTTACCTCTCTGGAAACCAGGATGTAAACCCAGAGTCCAACAGTTGTCCCCAACATGCCAAGAATGACCACCAGCATGTCCAGCCCCATGTGGCAGGTGGTTAATCCAGCACAAACACAAAGACACAGGAGGGAACCTGCAGGCCATCACCTCCATGTTGCCATTGAGAAGGCACTGGTTTGTCCATCTTCCTTCAGATACCAGGAGGGAAGTAGGATCAGTATAGCAAAGGGTTCAAGGGCTAGGCTTTAAACTCAGGAGAATTCTGGGTTCAAATCCCAGCTCCACATACAAGCTACATGACCTTGGACCTCTCTAAGGCCTGGTGTTCAGGGCTATAAAATGGGGTTAGTGGGAATCCCACCTTGTAGGGTCATAGTGAAGATTAAACACGAGCCACATAAAGCCAGGGTTCAGTTCGCAGGCACACAGAGTCATTCAAGAAATGTTAGCTCTGTTTAAAAACAGCCTATTCAGCACCCGACTCAAGTTGAGTTATTAGGTCTTGCCACAAAGCCTCTATCATTTAAAAGCAATCTGTGTTGTTCATTTCCCCGTGAATACCCTTGCAGTGCCTGAATGCCAGGCCCATCACCCTCAGAACCAGGCTTCAGGTGTGTTTGGCACTGGCTGGAAGACAGGATGAGGAACTCAAGTCTCTGTAGAAAATGGACGGCCCCTCCCAGGCAAGACCCTGGCCAGGTAACCCCATGCAGAAGCCCCGGCTGAAATTCCAGGCTGCCAGCAGGAGGTTCTCAGGCCTCCGAAGTGCCAGGGTGGGGGATTCCGCACAAGGGCCTGGCCTGGAACGTGTGTCCTGCAGACCTTTCTAACCATGTTCACACTCCTCAGTCCTCCACTGCGGAGGTGCATGACGAGATGGTGAACTGTTCTCTCAGCTGGGAATCAACTTCGATGTCAAGCTCTCCAGTAGAGATCGTCTCAAATTTGAATCATGAATCATTTGGGGATCTCAGAAACATGCAGATCCTGAGTCTATGGGTCTGGACTAGGGCTTAAGATTCTGTGTTTCTCACAAGCTCTCAGGTGATGCTGATGTTGCTGGCCTCAGACCAAACTTTGAGTTATAAGGACCTAGAACTCTTTGAAAGAGAATCCTGAGAATTGGTTGGGTGTGGTGGCTCATACCTGTAATCCTAGCACTTTGGGAGGCTGAGGAGAGAGGATGGCTTGAGCCCAACAGTCTGAGATCAACCTGCATGTGAGGTATTGTCCAGACATAGACTGTTTTCCCCTTATATCTGGCTTCTTTCTTCCCCATCCTTCTGGGAGCTGCCTTTAGCCAAGGCTGGTCTCTGAAGGATATGCATTTTCCCAGTAATAAGTCATGGGGTGCAGGTGATCAAGCAGCATTGAGACCAATGTAGGCATCACTCTTACTCAATGTAATTGTAAACACCGTATAACAATTTGAATAATTAACTTGCTTGATTATAAAACTGCTTGCTGTACTGTCCTGAGGCGGGATTCTTTCTTCACTGATTGGACACCACTGGTGTCTTCCATAAGCTTTAATAAGCCAATGTCTTTTCCTGCTGGACCTCTGGGTGATTTCTTTGGAATAGGTAAAGGACATTATACACAAGCCCTCTTATATTTGGGGTTAGCATTTTATACTGGGCAAAATAGCAAGACCTCAACTCTACCAAGAATTAGTCAGGCATGGCGGTGCATCTGTAGTCCCAGTTACTTGGGATACTGAGGTGGAAGGACTGTCTGAGCCCAGGGTTCAAGAATGTGGTAAGCCAGGATTGTGCCACTGCACTCTAGCCTGGGTGACAGAGTGAGACTCTGACTCAAAAAAAAAAAAAAAAAGAGAGAGATAGAGAGAATCCTGAAAAGTCTAAAGGAAGTCAAAACTGGCAAAAGACAGCCAAGGCAGGATACAGAACCCAATCCTGTCTCAGGTTTCATCTAGCAAGAACCAGAGGCAGTTTCTCATCTGGAGAGTTTCTCAATTCAACTTTTATAACTTAAGAGGAGATGCACCTGCAGGTTTCTGAAAATACAAATCAAGAGGGTGCACGGTAGAGGTTGGCAGAAATAAAAGACAGGTCAGGGGAAAGGCTGGAAGGTGGGAAAGACAAGTCAATGGTTCACAACACGGGAAGAGGGTAAGGAGGAGAGGAATGTCACCTACTATCAATTTCATCTACTCTATCATCACAATAACAACAAGACACAGGAAGTTTATCACTGTTTTCAGATGAGGAAATGGAGGCTCAGAAAGGTAATGGGACATGCCCTGTGTCACTCAGTGAAGAGTCATCAGAAGCAAGACTTGAACCCAGTCCAGGCCTTGCCTGTTCCCAAACCTGAGTACTTTTTTCTACACCCTGGTGTGGAAAAGATGGGGGAACCCTCCACCAAACTTCCCCCAAAGTTAACATCTTATGAAACATAGTATAATTATCAGAATCAGGAAACTAATGATGATACAATACTATTTTTTTTTTTTTTGAGTTGAAGTCTCACTCTGTCGTCCAGGCTGGAGTGCAGTGGCACACTTACAGCCATCCCAGCGTCGACCTGCTAGGCTCCAGCGATCCTTCTGCCTCAGCCTTCCAAGTAGACAGAACTACAGGTGCGAGTTTTTATTTATTGTAGAGATGGGTCTCAAATCCGTGGGATCCCCTCACCTCAGTCTCCCAAAGTGCTGGGATTACAGGCTGAGCCACCAAGCCTGGCGATACAATACTATTAACTACTCTACAATCTATACATATATATTCACATTTTGTCAATTGTCTATAAAAGTTATTTCTGGTCCAGAATCCCATCCAGGACCCCACAGAGCATTTAGTTGCCACGTCTCCTAGCTTCCTCCAATCTGGGGCAGTTTCTCCATCTGTCTTTATTTTTCACGACCTTGATATATTTTAAGAACACTAGCCAGTTATTTGTAGATGGTCTCTCAGATTGGGTCCATTGGTTGTTTCTTCATGATTAAATTCTGATTATATTGGCAAATTATATATATATTGGCAAAAACACCACAAATGCAAGTTTGCACTCTTCTCAGGATATCACAACAGGAGGTACAGGAGGTTGAAGGATATGTCCCATTATAGGTGATGTAAACTCTGGTCATCTGGTTAGGGTGGTGTGTCTACCAGTTGTCTTCAATGGCTGGTTCTGATTTTTCCCTCTGTGGTGAATAAACAGCTTGTAGGGAGATATTTTGACCCTAAGTATCTGAACAGGTGATTCTGGTGCAAGCTCGTGTTTGAGAGGTGCTGCTGGGCTCGTGGAGCAATGGGTGGGGACAGGACTTGAGAAACTTGGTTCCACGTATGTTGACAAGGAGCTGGTGCAACCGACAACCTTCAGAAGACCCTAGCAAGTCTCTGCAACAACAGCTTCAGGAAGGAATCCAGCTCGGGAAATGTGGTGCTCTCAGTGATGACACAACAAAAACAAAACGCCCTCCATGCCAACCTTCCTACAGGAATGTTCTGAAAGACAAATCTGGCACCCCACAGTGTCCTTGAGGGAAAACTGAGAGGTGCGAGTAATGATTCCCCTAAAATAAGTTGTTATTTCTAGAACTGGGCTTTCAGCTGGAACAAAACTGGGCATGCTTAAAGAAATGTGACGCAGGAGAAAATACCCATAAATGCTATAAAAAGAGCAGGAAGAATTCCAGATTACAAGATAATAAATAACGGCTATCACTTATAAATGTAGGGCCAGGTGCAGCACAAGGCGTGCACCCAGGTTGGTATTCAGGACAATCTCGTTCAGCAGAGAGGAAGAGGAGCTTGTCGCACTCACGGAGTGCTTTCCCCAAATGCACTCACAGTGTCTCCACACTGTACTCACAGTTCCTGCCCCCAGGGGAAGGACTTCCCACCTCCCTCACTGTTGGAGGGGCACCACAGCTTAGAAGGTGGTCTGCCCAGTGCCTCAGTGTGGGGTCTTATTCCCGTTTTAGGGACAAAGCAGCTGAGACTCAGAGAGGATGCTATCACCAGCCAGGAGAGGGAAGAGGGTCCCTGAAGTCAGGACTGTGCTCCCCGCCTTACTATCGCACCCAAGGCTCTGCAGAGTCAGCCCAGGCTGCTGGGGCATCTCACAAAGAAAGAAGTCATGGCTGGGCATGGTGGTTTAAGCCTATAATCCCAACACTTTGGGAGGCCGAGGTGAGGGGATTGCCTGAGCCCACGGGTTCAAGAACAGCCTGGGCAATTTTGGCGAGACCTCATCTCTACAATACATAAAAAAATTAGCTGGGTGTGGTAGCGTGCACTGAAGTTCAGGCTACATGGAAGGCTGAGGTGAAAGGATTGCCGTAGCCCAGCAGGTGAACGCTGGGGTGGCCATGAGTGTGCCATGGCACTCTAGCCTGGGTGACGGAATGAGACTCCAACTCAAAAAAAAAAAAAAAAAAAAAAAAAAAGAAAAAGAAAGAAAATTCCTGGGAGTCTCAAAAGTCATGATTGCTAACCTCAGGCATGACGGCTCACATCCCATAAATGCCACGCTCCTGCCAACCACACCTGTCCTCTCTCAGCAAGTCTCTGCCTTCCCCACAGCTCAGGCCACACCTCAGGCAAGTTTAAAATCTATCAGGGCCAGGTACTGAGCTTTTAATAGTAACTTTAAAATCACCCTTGCTAGAAAATTCTTATCAAAGACAGTCCCCACCCTGAAAAACCAACTCAACTCAGTTTCCTGATGCTCACAGGAGAAACTGCTGGTGACAGCCATCCTTTATAAATGGGTCTGAGTCAGTCTGTGCTAAGAGGTGACAAAACCCTGCAACTTCTAGTACAGTAACCTGCTGTACAGGTTTGTAGCCTAGGAGCCATAGGCCATACCATACAGCCCAGGTGTGTAGTAGGTTATACCATCTAGATTTGTGTAAGGATACTCTATGATGCTAGACAATGGCTAAATCACCCGATGATGCATTTCTCAGAATGTAGTTGTCAGGTGATGCATGACTGTATATTTATGGTGTATAGCATGATGCTTTGAAATATGGATACATTGTAGATTGGCTAAATCAAGTGAAATAACATGCATACCTCACATACTTATCATTTTTTGTGATGAGAACACTTAAGATCTACTCTCTTAGCAATTTTCAATTATATAATACATTGTGGTTTTTTTTTGTTTTTTGTTTTCTTTTGGGTTGGAGTCTCACTCTGTCACCCAGATTGGAGTGCAGTGGCTGCTCCCGGCCACCGCAGCTTCGACCTCAGCCTTCCAAGTAGCTGGAACTACAGGCACACACTACCATGCCTGGCTCATTTTTATTTATTGCAGAGATGAGGTCTCGCCAAGTTGCCCAGGCGGGTCTCGAACCCACGGGCTCAGGCAATCCACTCACCTCAGCCTCCCAAAGGGGCGTGATTACAGGCTGAGCCACTGTTGTTATCTATAATCGCCATGATCTACAAGAGATCTCTTGAACTTACCCCTCCTGTCTAACTGAAATTTTGTAACCTTTGACCAACATCTCCTCAACCCATTTCCAATCCACCCCCACCCCATCCCCACCCCAGCCCATTAGCTACCATTCTTCTCTCCTTCTATTAGTTTGACTTTTTTAGAGTCCATACATACATGAGATAGATTCTTAAATAAAATTGGAAAGTCGCTACAAACTCAGTTCAAAAGGTGTCAGGCTTTATCTGATGGCCTTCTTGGCTTCTGTTACAAATTATCAGGAGTGGGAGCATTTTTCAGGCTCACCTCCATGTCATGGAGAGAGGCGGGCAGTGAACTATTGACACCAGCATTCCATCGGGAAGCTGTCCATCTGCCAGGTTGCTCTGTCCCCAGCATACTGGGTCAAGTTTTCTGATGTCTCTCACGAGCAAATCAGACATGCTTTCCCTTTCCCTTTCCCGCTTCTTGCCTCAGCATCTGTCTGGTCTCAACAAATGTCCCTCTAAGAAGACTGTTACCCTCTAGGGTTACTAGGAGTGTAACTGCTGTGGAATTCGGAAGGGGGCCTGGTTCTTGTGCCAAGCCAAGACCTTGCAGGTCCCTGCAGAGGACATCACTAAAGGAATACATGAGCTCCACCTGGGGCATTATGAAGGATCATGTAGTTGCAACAAGAAAGATGTCCCCAGGTGTATATTTTTGTCTAATAATTGTAGACAGGTGAGGACCTACTTGATCACCACTGGAATCAACTAATCATTCCTGGCACACTCCAGAAAACATGGATTTCTGATAAAGTGCCCACATTTAGAAAAACACAGACCCTTCCAAACTATAGGTAAGACAAGCATAGATGTGGAGGGCTAATGAAGCCTTTCCTCCCTCCCCACCTCCATGATCAATCTTTCCTATTCCTGCATAGATCCAGCCTGAGACTACTCCTGGCCACCAGAGTAGTATCACTGGAAGGCCACAGAGGTGGCTTTTTTCCCCATAAGTAACGACCAGAGATTAGTATTCACAAGCTCTACAGGGATTCAATTCAGAACACTTAGGTTTTGATGCAAGGGAAATGCGGATGTGACAAGCCGAGGGAAGTCTGTGTGCTGCCCCCACCTCAAGCTTGTACTCATCTTAGAGGGGTCATAAGAAGGAGATGGGGCAGGACACCAAAATAACTTCTGTCTGGGGCAAAAATAATCAACTCAAATATTTTCCCTCAGGTTGAAACTGGAATTAATTAATTAATTCATTCATTCATTCATCCATCCATCCATCCACACCCATTCAAGGATTTCTTCCTCCAACATGTACTTATATTGCCTGGATCTGGATCTGAACCTAAAGCAGTTCCAAAGGAGACCCTCTGGGCCTGGAAGACAGGCCAGATGAGATGATGTTCATTGCAAGAGGCATCCCACCAAATTCAGTACTTCAGATATCTATATCCTCCTCACCGCATGGAACTGGAAATCTGAAGGTCCCTCTTGGATGACTCAGATCTTTTTTGACCTCACAAAAGAAGTAGCCATGGCTCTTCTGCAACAAAAATAACTCAAAATATGGAGTTCAAAGACCACACAAAATAAACACAGAACTGGTGAATCTCAGGACTGGTGGGGACCTGCAGGGTCCCAAAGGTTTGAGTGGAGAGAAGAGGCTTCTGGTGAAACTCTCAAAACCTTCTTCACATTATGTCCACAGTCTAGTATGACTGTCAGCTCTACCACAGAATGGTGACAGGGTCACAAAGGCCATCTCAGAGGGAGGTGATGATTATTCTGGGGAAGTCTATAGAACAGAGTACAAGGATGGGTGTAGCTGCTCTGTTATTGGTCATTTACTGACCACGGTAACCGATGGTCAGAATTCCTGTATTTCTCTTAGATAACACAATCCTGGGAACATTTCTTAGTCAAGACTGCCCATCACGGAACATGAAACAACATCTAGGGTGTCCAAGGGTGGCACCACCTGAAAGCCACTGTTCCTGGAACTTTTCTGGACATACATCTTTCCTAGGAGAGGGAGACTGGTCACCTCTGGAGAGCACCCTATCAACATGTAAGAACCGAAGTCCCAGAGCCCTCCATTGGCTCTTTCCATGATTACCCTCTGCCTCTGCCTTCAGGGGGACCCCACACTTCCAAGTGGTCTCCCAAGACAGGCATGAAGTAGCACCACTCTTCTCATCCAGCCATATCCCTCCCCTACCCTCCTCTTAAGCATTCTCTGTTTTCTAGCCATACTTCCTCTGCCTTCATTTTTCTCAAAGCATTCTCTCCTCTCCCAGCTGTGGGCCTCTGCACAATCTCCCTCTCTAGAACTCTGTTCTTTGATCTCTTCTTAATCTAACTTCTGGTTGACACTTCTGATCTTGGCATTGCTCATCAGTTCTCGAACTCTTCCCTGACATCCCACCCACCTCAAGATTTGGTTAGCATCCCTGCTGTCAATTTCCATAGGATCCTGAACCCCCATCACAATGCACCATTCTGTGCCTTGCTTGCCTCCTGTACCAGTCGGCAGTTTCCTCAGTGTAGACTTGGACCAGGGCCCAGCAGGGTTCAGAGACTACCTGGAGAGTGCAGTGAAGAGTCTGGGTCTGGGATGCTCTTCCCTTCCCTTCCTTCTCCCCACCCAGTGACAGGGCCCACCCACGAGACCAAAAAGGAGAAGGAATACTCTGCCATGACCTTCTGGTCCAGGGCATCGGGCATCACTCATCTAGATGGAGAATAAACAGCCCAACCAGCCTGCTGGAACCGACAGAAGAAAGAATGCTTCCCACTCTGATGCTCTGCATTTCTTGACCCAGAAGGTTTCTGATTGCACTCATGAAAGTACAATTTAGCTCTCATCATGGTCCAAGGAGTACCCTTCCTACTACTTGACTTTAATTTTAATTTTTTATTTAATGTAAGAGGAGCTGGGCTATATAATAAGCTAGGACTTTCACAGGTGTGTTGAGTAAGATATAGGCCTTCATGGGTAACATTCTCCTGCTTGAGTTAAAGGTTGCTCACTTTGTGGTAAGACCACACACTGAATGCTGCACTTTTCAGTACGTACACAACGATTGTTAAAAATCCATTTACTAATGAGGGAGAGAAGAAATACATGCATATAAACATGGACAGTGTCAATGTCCTCAAAATCAGACCCAAAGAAAGGTGGCGGCTCCCCCTGGGAACGAGCAAACCGAACTTCTTGCCTCCCCCCCCACCATGCTCATCTTTCCTCTGCTGTTGCTCAGAAATGCCTCTGGTGGAGTTTTTCCCTTAATTCACGTGACACAAGGAGTTCATCACATCTGTTCTCTTGCTTTCTTCCCTTTTAAAAATAATTTGTGGTTTGTGTGTTTTTACACAATACAGATTAGCTGGCTCTGGATGCGTCACTGCTCACACTCACGGAGTTTAAAAATAAAAATCGCATCTGCAATGCGAAGCTTAGTGCTCACCTTTTAGAAAAGAGTGAATGGCTCGAGTGCCCAGCATCTTCTTTTAAGTTCGATGCAGGGCTCCTTGGGCCTGTGCAGAGAGCACATAGAGATGAGGCATTTTAACCTGCAAGGTTCAGACAACCTGGGAAGTCTCAATGCCCCTAAATTTCCACCACTCCCCAAACTTATCCCTTCAAATTCAAGGGCATATAGCAGGGGTCACAAAACAGGCCCTGGACTCCAGACTCTCAAACCAGAAGAAGCTGCAGTCCCTGGTCACAAACTGTCCCCATGATAAACTTCTTCACACGAACGCAAATGAGCGACTTCCTAAATGAAACGTGTTGGGTCAGACACCCAGGCTTGCCCTCTGGAATAAGCAGGGTGTAAGTCTGTGTTTGGTTTTCATCCAAAGTACTGAAGATTTGCACCTCTTGGGATGACTCAAACTGGACCAGGTGGCTGAACACATCACCTAGTCATTCCTAGTCCACACACTCTCTCTTTTTCCGTGTGGGGTAGAAGTCTCACTGTGGAAATCACCTTCTTGTTAACTGTAGCCTGTCCCACCTTTGGTCTCAACCATCAAAGGGGTAAGACATGACAGCAGGGGAGGCAGTTGGCAATTACTTCCAGGCTGCTAGGATAATGGCAGCATCACGGATGACTCCAGGGTCCACTGTAGCCTCTCTGCCTCTCTCTTCACCTCTCTACTGCTCTCTCTCCTCCTCTTCTTCCCACCTCCCTGGCGTGCAGTACATACCCTCACCCATGCTCACCTGTCCAGCTGTGTCAGAAGTTTTCAGGGCTGAAACACAGATTTTAGATTCTAAACAAAAGCCATCCCTGACCTAGGATGACTGGGCTAACCTGTCTCCTTGTCCCATTAACTCCCTCTTGTCATTCCAAACATGTTCAATTTTAGGACCAGTCACCAAGATGTCCAAGATAATGGCACAAACCAACACTTCTCAAGAGAATGTTTCCCTGACAGATGATAAACACTTCATAACTTGATACCAGTATGGTCAGCACTGCTTGATTTTCCAGCACCTGGCCCCCATGAGAGACCGCTAATGTTCCCAAGTAAAAACAAATGTAGAAACCATTTAAAATTCAAGACCTCTTGAGAATGTTTCTGGGGAAGAGGTTAGTGACTGGTAATGACTTCAGGGAGGGCAGCTGGCAAGAGACCAAAATGAGGAAGCCGGGACTTTCCGGGTTATCATGGCTACAAGTCACTCCTGAGCCAGTCCTGGGACACAACCCCAGGAAGGGTAAGGGATGACCTGGCGGTGGGATTCTCCTCTCTAAAAATAACCCGGGATATCCAAGCTAGAGGCTTTATCCCAAACTCCCTTCCCCCCACTTTGAAAGAACCATTTGTTTTACAACTGTACTCGGATTAGTGTTATTTTTGTGTGCCAGGCTTCCCTTAGGTATCAGGACTAAAATAAACCTAAAGGAACAAAGGAAGTCGACGCAGGTTGCCAGATGTTTTCCCCCCTGCCAGCCTAGCCTGTCAAGGCCACTAGGGTGCTGGTGATCACTCCCACAGATACGCTCTCATGAGGGGGTCTGTGCCGAGGATGAACCTGCAGCATTTGAAAAGTCAAACAATCATTTCTCAGTCAGGGTTATATTGGTTTTTGTCTGATTATGTCACCAAATGAGAGCAGAGCTTAGACACAGGAGCTAAATCAAGAGACAGCTCACACTCAAAATAATGGCCAGCTTTTCACTCCATGTTTTGTATGTGCCAGGGCACCATGCTAAAGGAGCCTTCCATGCTTTTCTCTTCTATATGCCATCAAAATCATGTTATTATTCTTGTTGTTATTTTTTGAGAGATGGGATCTTGCTATGTTGCCCAGGCTGGGCTCAACTGATCCTCTTGCCTCAGCCTCCCGAGTATTTGGGACCGCAGGTGCATGCTGCTGCACCTAGACCATGTTATTATTTTTCTTTTTAGATGGGGAAGCAGAGGCTCAGCAAGATTAAGTAACTTTCACATGCCTAACATGTCAGACACATAAGTGTCAGGCACAGAAAGTGAATCAATTCTATTTGCAGGACTCTCCTCTTGGCCAGAGTGTCAAATGCCCTTGGCAAGAAAACATAGGGTAATTAATTTCTTGGAAGATTTCTTTCCTGGTCATCTTGGGGTAGGGACAAGGTCATGTGCTTTCTTTTCTCTCCATAGGACCTACGTCTAGTGAAGCTCTGCACCCAAGGCACAGCTTAATATGAGGTCCTTACCCACTGAATTTCAAGATTCTCACATCCAACAAGGTTCTGCCTGCAAAGAATAATATGGTCAAAGAACTTCAAGATTTAGCAAAATTAATATTCATGAATACCAAAGAAGTTTGATATGTTATACCCCACAGTTATTGCACATTTAATTACAATACTGGCATTAATATTTCAAGGCTAAATAAAGCTAGTCACTGATTTTTTCCCTCCTAGGATTTGGAATTTTTTTAAAAAATTAATTTTTCTTCTTCTTTTGAGTTGGCATTTTACTCTATGGCCCAGGATAGAGTGCAGTGGCATAATCACAGCTACCACAGCCTTGACCTGCTGGGCTCAGGTGATTCTCCCACTTCAGCCTTCCAAGTAGCTGGAACTACAGGTCTGTGCCTGGATAATTTTTTGATTTATTGTAGAGATGAGGTCTCACCATGTTGTCCAGGTTGGTCTTGAACCCTTGGGCTCAGGCAAACCTCTCTCCTCCACCTCCCAAAGTTCTGGGATTACAGGTGTGAGCCAGGCCTGGCTTAAAACCCTTCCTTTTCTTCCCTTCCTTCCTTCCTTCCTTCCTTCCTTCCTTCCTTCCTTCCTTCCTTCCCTTCCTTCCTTCCTCTTTGTCTCTCTCTCTCTCCCTCCCTCCCTCCCTCTCTCTCCCTCCCTCTCCCTCCCTCCCTCTCTCTCTCTTTCTTTCTTTCTTTTTTAAGTAGGCATTTCACTCTGTGGCCCAGGCTGGAGTGCAGTGGAAAACTCATGGCCACTGCAGCCTCAGCCTGCTGGGCTCACACAATCCTTCTGCCTTAGCCTTCCAAGTAGCTAGAACTACAGGTGTGTGCCACCACGCCCAGCTAATTTTTTGATTTATTGTAGAGATGAGGTCTCATCAAGTTGCTCATGCTGATCTTGAACCCCTGGACTCATGCAATCCTCTCATCTCTGTTTCCCAAAGTGCTGGGATTACAGGTGTGAGCCACTGTGCCTGGCTTAAAACCCTTATTTTTCCAACCAAATGGTCCAGCCTTCAGAATTTAGATCAATACTCTTCTTGAAATTTTTATAAATTGGGTTAACCAGTCAGCAAATAATTTCTGAGAACTCCCTGTCAGGCATTGGGTAGATCCTTCCCTATGTCCTTGCAGGGCCTGTCCTTGCTGTATTTCATGTCCTGTAGAACAATGAATAGGGTCTGAAACCTACAATTACTGACTGCAGGAGCCCAGGTGAAGGTCAAGAACGTCTCAGGAGTTTTGGTTACTGCATCAGACTAGTCAAGATTTCCACTATGTACGTCAAATTGAATGCACTGAATGATTCAATTTGTGGTCCTTTAAACAGATACTTTTAAAATATGGAAATCAATATCCACTAAGTTGTAGAACAGCATTCCCAAATATAAAATTATATCAATCCTTTTGAACACTTACATTCCCATTACGAAAAAATAAGAAGTAACCAATAGACCTCATAAGTTTTCATCTACTCATTTTCCAATCATATTTAAAAATAAATATCTATAATTATAATTATCCATTTAGATATTTCAGAGCTCAGTGTTTTTTTAAAGTGTAAACCAGTCATTTCAGCAGATGATTTGGAACAAGAACAAGAAGAAAAGGACGAAGAATTAACTTTCACCACCTATTTATTAGAGATCTCACTTGAATGAAGAAAAGACCTTGATTGAAACTGTAATTGTTATTGATTATTGATTCATTACCATTGGGATCACCAAGCCCTTCTTCCATCACACAGGGACCCACCTAGCCTGTGAAGCTAGAAGAGACCCATCTAGCCCGTGTCTCAGTCAGTCACAATACTGTAGGCTCCAGTATGCTGCCTTCTGACAGACGTTTCATTAATTGAAGGCCCACAACCACACCATCTAGAGTGACCCCAGCCCAGTGCCAAACAGTGCTAGATATACAGAATTACCAATAAAAATGCATCATTATAACTGATAATTGAGAAGAGAAGGTGCCTCTTTCTACCCATTTCTGGCTTCATCATCAAATACAATCATTATCACTGTGTTGATCATCAAAAAGTACACATTCAAAGATTCTTTGGTAAAAACAGCAAGGCTTATGGAAAGACAGAGAGAGAGAGAGAGAGAGAGAGAGATGGAGAAAGAGACTCACAGACTGACCATTGATACAAATTTTATATATGGAGAATTAACAAATAAAGTAACAGCTACAATTTAAAAAAATACTAGCACAGATAAAAATGAGTTAAACTAGTCACACACAAAGAAATAGGACTTGCAAACAGATATTTGTACACTCATGTTCATACCAGCATTGTTCACAATAGCCAAAAAGTGGTAGCAATTTAAGTGTCCATCAATGGATGAAGAGACAAACAAAATGTGGTATATGTAAAATGGAATATTATTTGGACTTGGAAAGAAATTCTGACACATGCTACAACATGGATAAATCTTGACAACATCATGCTAAGTAAAATAAGCCAGACACAAAAGGGCAAATACTGTATTATTCCACTTATATGAGGTCCTTGGAGTCGTCAAAATCATAGGGACAGAAAGAGGAATAGTGGTTGCCAGGGGCTGGGGGAGGGGACATGGGAAGTTATTGTTTAATGAGGACAAAGTTTCAGTTTGGGATAAAGAAAAAGTTCTGGAGATGGATGGTGGTGATGGTTGTACAACAATGTGAATGCACTTGATGCCATACCATACACATAAAAATGGTTAAAAAGGTAAATTTTATGGTAGGTATATTTTACACAATTAAAAAAATATAAACACTTAAACAAAAACAGAACTTCGTTTGAAATTTTTAAAAGTGAAAAGTGGCTTAATTGAAGAAGTAAAGAGGCGTTGAGACTGTTGAACTGTAACAAGGGCAAAATGCACAAAGCTCAGAGAGAACCATGCAAGATCACTTCCAAGACAGAGCACACAGCCAAAGTAAACCAAGAACAAGGTGAATGGGTCCTGTATTCTTCTGCGGCTCACAGCGCTCTGTGGGATTTGCACACCACTGCAGAGTATAAATGTGCTGGGGAACACTGCCCTTCTACGTTATACTGATATCATTCCCATATTTATGATCATATTAGCATATGAGCTAACCTGTATTAGAGAAACACATGCTATAGTGAAACAGTTTGGTATTTAACATTTCTGATAATGGTTTGAAAGACTACTGAAAGAATGATTAGCTGACTAAATTGTAATCAATCCAAATTTTGCATATACCCTAGTCATAGCAATGACCCTCCACCTCCATCCATACAAGCACACATTCATGCATCCTTAGCCGCACAGTTATTCTGAATTACTTGTAAGTGCTTCCCTTGAATTATTTTACTTCTGCTTAGATCAATGTAGGAATTTTGATTTAGTCATGAAGGGAAAAGGAAACAATGATTGGGTCCTTCCAGTAGGCTGCTGCTAGATCATCACAATCTCACTATAGAGCAGGGTGCGGTGATGCATTTTTGTTGTCTTTGAATGAGTCTGACAGAACTCTCTAAGATCCCCATTGAAGATCTGGAGCTGGGGCTAGAGAAATGGATCCTACCTTTCCCTCTGGGAATCACTTAGAACTTGAGGTTAACCCACTCATGATAGACTTTGAGAGGTCAGAAGAGCTGCCCTGGCCTAAGCCCTTTCCTTGCCAGCCATCCCCACCCTTCATTGTAAGCCCTGGAGACTGGACAGGCAGATTTTGAGGAAGACGAGAGTGAAAAGAAGAAGGAAGGAAAAAGGCAGAAGAAAGTGGTGTGCTGCTCCTCAGGGGACAGCAGGCCTGAAGAGGTGTCCTGGTGGGCCTTGAGTGCCAATAAAGTCTAGCCTACCCATTTGGCCTCTGGATGCCAGGAGAATACAAAGCTAAGATTGCATGTTGCTGGTTTTCTGCAAATGCCATGAAGAAACCAACCCTGCAAAAGAAATATGCCAAGCAAAAGAACCACAGGCTTTAGAAAAGAAAAAGTGAAGGTAAATATGTCCTTCAAATATATCTATACAGAATATGAATCACAGCCGGTTATACTTGTTCCAGTGTTAAATGGTCCCTTTAACCAGTTGGCAAAGGGATATTCTCATTTATGCTGTACACTTTTATGCCAAGTAAGGGCTTTCTTTGGAGTATAAAAGAAATTTGATATAGAACACATGAGCTCTGTAAAGCCTAATGATGTACCAAACAAACACACTGCCACCGACACAAAGGGCACAAGAATGAAACATTAAGGCTGCTTAGGAACTGTTAGCAGATGCAGAGGCCTGATTTTTCCTACCTTGAAGGAGTTGTCTCCAACTCAGGATGCATGAGTTAGAAATGGCAGCATCTTTCTATGGAGGGGAGTAATGCCATAGACTGCTGGGATGGGAGTCAGGGAAAGAGATCTGGGTTCTGCATGCTCACCAATCACTGGCAAGTCATGTCAGGCACATGGATACTTCATACTAGTGTGATCCATTAAATGAAAATTCACAAGTTGGCCATTCTACTTCTAATCAATTCCCAAGATAAATTCGTGCCCACATGCACCAAGAGACACATACAAGAATGTTCACAACAGTACTGCTTGCACAAACAAAAAACTGTAAATAATCTAAATGTCTATCAACAGTAGAATGGATAAGTAAACTGTGCTACACCCACACAATGAAATACAGTACTGCAGTGAAGGTGAGTAAATTACAGACAGATACACGCAACAGCAGGGAGGAGCCTCAGGAATGAGGCAGAGTGAAACAAAAAGCAAGGTACATAGGAATGCATGGAATGTTATTTCATTTATATGATATGACGTGCAAGAATGCATCTGTTGAGGGTACAAATACCTGTGGTAAAATTCTCCAGAAAAGCAAGAGCCTTCTCTGCGGGGAGAGCACAAAGGGAACTTAAAAGTAACAGCATCCTCTTGCTTAAGTTGGGTGGCAAGCACGTGGGTTGTTCACTGTACAGTATCATTAATTCTTTATATCCCACACATATTTTATGACAGTTTTGGATTAACTAATTTAATAATGATGCCTTTTTAAAAAGAAAAGGGAGTCATTAATTTTCTATCTGGGTATGAAATAACTGTAACTCAAACTTAAAGGATTGTAAATCTTCAGGGGAAGGGAGAAATGAAGATTAGTCGTTCCAGAGCTTTCTCCTGCCTTCACGCAGGCTGGGGTGTTATATTCCCAGCGTGTACGTGAATCTTGCCTCTATGACTGTCACTTGGGAAGACAGACTCCTGGTTAAGCACTGTCTGTGGCTGCTAACTGGAATGTCCCCCTTTTGCTTAGACGTGTTCAGAATACAACGGTTCTCGAGCAGGTGTCAACAAACTACAGCCCACGGGCCATAGCCAGTCTACCACCTGTTTTTGTATCACTTGAAAAGTAAGAATGGTTTTTACATTTTTTAATGGTTGAAAAATATCAAAAGGAGGATATTTCCTAACATGAGAAAAATTATAATTACATGACATTCAGATGTTAGTGTCCATACGGTTTTGTTGGAACAAAAACTGTGTTCATGTACATACAGGCTGTGGCTATTTTCACTCTCTCTACCATGGCAAATTGAGTGACTGTGAGACACTCTACGGCCTATCTGAAACAAGGTGGAAAACTTTGAAATATTGACCATCTCACCCTTTGCAGAAAGTTTGCTGAGCCCTATACTAGAAAAAAGTTAACAAAAAAATCAGGTCAAGTACAGCAGACCCCAAGATACAGTTAGCTTCTTTGCTTATATTGAGATTCGTTCCACAGAGAATGTGTGGCTGTGAGAATGCACAATAAACTACAACAGATATTAGGGAAAAAAAGGGGCTGGGAATAATCTGGACAAAATAGGAAGATGGTGGGCCCTCCATCAAGACCACCAAGAATATAAAGTCTATACAAGTAGCAACACTGAAATACAAATATGTGTTTTGAGCAGCCAAAGTAGAAAGGTAAGCAACTGTGGAAAAATTTCACATAGTCGGAGGAAAACAAACAAAACATAACATTTTTTCCAGAGTTAAGTGGTGATCCCATCAGGTGTGAGGCCCACACACGAATTGGCAATATCTTGACACAGCGAAAGCAGTCACAGGCTTTGGGACCTACTACAACAGAAGTCAAATGTGCAGCTCTCAAGCATACTGTGAAAAAGTCTTCTGGGAATCCACATTGTATCAGGAGGAGACCACACTCAGGATGACTGGGTCTTCCATTATCTTTTACTAGCAGCACAACTAAATTGTGTTAGCCAAGCACAAAACCTGTAGCAAGAGAGCCAGGCTTGGGTCCCCGTGGAGAACAACAATATTTGTGTGCCATCTGCACACGAAGACACTCAAGAATAGCCAGCCCCTAGTCAGCTGCTGGAAGTCAGTGAGTGAAAAGGTAGAACAATTAGCCTGTGAGCCAGCTCACAAGTGGGGCTTAGAGATGAGGACTGGCAACCCCCTGGGGCCCTCCTCTCTGAGACCTGCCTGAGCCCTGTCCCCCAGCTGCCCTGACTCACCCAGGCTGGCCCTGCTCACCTGACCCCAGAGCCTCAGAGGTTGTGTGGCTACCACTGTCCATGAAAAAAGAGGATGGGGTCAAAGGGCAATGGGATGACCACTGGGTCCTAACTGGATATGGACACCCAAAACAGCATAAAGGCATGAAGCAAAACTTTAAAAGGGTGAAAAGACACAGGATGCTGGGTTTAACTTCAAGGGTGCCATTTTAGTGCCTGCATCTGCGTGTTGGTTCTGTGTCCATCTGAGCAGAGAAAGTAACCTCTGTAGCCCCCTTCCATTTTATGATCCTAAAGCTGGGAATCAGGAGTTCCAGTCTGACTTGCCCACTTTCCAGATGCACGTCACTGAGCAAGTCCAGATCCTCCTTGTAAGGACAAAATGAAAGGTTTGTGAAAGCTTTGCAGGAACTCAGGCAGGGCAAACACTGCTAGCAAGTAATCAGCCCATTTGTGTAACTCTAAATTTTAAAACCATCTTATGGATACGCTTTTATTAATGTATAATTTTTTGAAAGGTAACATATTCACATGGTTCAACAAATCAAGATGCTATAAAGAGAGACACACTGAGAAATCTGGCTCCCACACTCTGTCCCTGCCCTCTCCATGTCCCTCCACCACTGCCATTTTACTGACTCTTTGGTAACTATCCAGCATCTCTTATTCTTGTTTTTCTCTCCCTTTTTTTCCTCTGTTTTCTTTTTGAGTTGGAGTCTCATTCCATCATCCAGGCTGGAGTGCAGTGGCACACTCATAGCCAACCCAGCGTCAACTTGCTAAGCTCCGGTGATCCTTCCAAGTAGCAGGAACTACGGGTGTGTGTGTCCATGCTCGGCTAATTTTTGATTTTTGATTGAAGAGACTAGGTCTCACCAAGTCACCCGGGCTGGTCTCGAACCCGTGGGCTCAGGCAATCCACTCGCCTCGGCCTCCCAAAGTGCTGGGATTACAGGCTGAGCCACCAAGCCCGCCTCTCCCTTTCTTATACAAAAATGTGTACGAGATATAGACATTGTTCTGTCCCTTGCTTCTTGATCTAAACAACACAGAGTGGGAATCTTTCCATGTGGCCTTCTCTTCTTTCTGTTCCAGCTGCAGAGTTCCCCTGTGTGGCTGGACCATGGTTTGTCTTGGTAGACACACAGACCATTTCCACAAACAAGGCTGCAATGTGCAACCTTATCCATACTTGTAAGATAAATTTCCAGAAGCATATCACAGATTTTCTTTCCCCCATGCTACATTTTGCAAATCATCTTTATTTTATCGGTGGCTCTAGTCAATGGTAAGAAACATAAGAGATGGGAACTGAGGCAATGGAAGTCTTGGGGATCCTTGTTTTTGTCGGAGATATCCGAGATGGAGTAACAGATGGGGCGGGGCTGTTCTGCTGCATGCCCTTTCTCCTCCTCTTCCTCGTTAACACGCACACTTTAATAAAGACTTGAAGAAAGAACAATGGGCCCATGGAACGTAAGAATAAATGCGCCTGACAATTTCATGAAAAGGAGAGCCTTCAGCTCCATTTACCCCACTGCTCCACCGCACTGAGGTCTTGGGAGCATTAAGACCAAATCTGGATGTTTCCCAACTTAAATAGTGTTACCATATTTCCTTATCTCCTATACTTTCATATGCTCACCCACATTTTCCTCTAAAATGAGGGGGGCAGTTGGGGGCTAAGCACATGAAGAAGCCACAGGATACAGGGCAACTCAGGATGCTCCTCACTCTGGTCACCCTCAACTCACAAATTCAACTCAAAACGTTGTTTGATGCCTCCTGTGTGTCAGACTGTATTAGATATCAGGAGTGCAGAAATGCAGTTGCTTGTTCTGAGCAGCCTAAAAAATGATCAGCCCTGGGATGGGCAGTTGGATTCCACAGTTGCCAAATAGAGAGGTAAGCACAGGACACCAGGAGGGAGTTGCGGTCAGGAGGGGCTACCTGACCTGCATTCTGCACCAACAGGCCAGCCTTCCAGGTGTGAAAGGGAACAGAGGCACACTAGGGGAGATGAAGGCTGTAAGATGTGGAGGGCAGAGTATGTGGTACATGGGGCGAGGTCACAAGATGAAGAGGGCACGTGGTGGACACTGCCTGCATCAGTATCACCAGGAAACTTGTAAAGGCGCATCTCCCAGGTCCCCCACAGAGGTCAGATCTAGCAGGTCTTGGGTGGCTCAAAAACCACCTCAGGGAATCCTTCTGCAGACAGCCAACCCCATTTAGGAAATGCCAGAGTGACCGTCCCCAGGACACTGTGGAGCTGGCAAGGGAGGAGGAGGCGGGGGAGCCCTGCTGCAGGAGTCCAGGCACATGATGAGGGTGTTGGGGGCACAGGCCTGCAACTAGGAGATAGATTTGGGGTGGAACTGAGTGGATGTATGACTGTAGCCACTGTCCCAGTGGGCACACAGCAGGCAAGAAACCTGAAGGGTCCAGAGTCGGAACTGGCTTCCCAGAACAGGGGATTTTAAGTTAGGATCTGAGGGTAAGCTAGCATTAGTGAGGTGGCCAGACAGACACACGAACACTCCTGAAATACTCACATACCCAAGCTTCCCGGACAACCCTGAGAACCATGACCCCCCCAAACCAAACACTGTGTATGTGTTCCAAGTGTGTCTGGTAAAGTTTCTCCTGCCTACTTCCTTGGTCTAGGACAAGCTGAAGCTATGTGTACAGTCACAGGATCCTGATAGAACAGCAGCAAGGCAGGGAGGGGCACAGTGGCCCTGGTTTCAGGGAAGGGACCCTGAGTGGGGAAGGCAGCAACCTTTTCCTCTATTACTCTGAGAATGGGAAATGAAAGAGAATGACGATATGTGTGAGCCATCTGCAAATGAAGACACTCAGGAACAGCCCAGTCAGCTGCTGGAAGCCAGTGGTTGAAGAGTTATGACAATCAGCCTGTGAGCCGGCTAAGAGAGGGGTTTAGAGATAAGGATTGGCAACCCCACCCCACTCCCATGGGCCCTTTCTCTCTGAGCCCTGCCTGAGCCCCGTGGACCCCAGCTGCCCTGACTCACCCAGGCTGGCCCTGTTTACCCAACCCCAGATCCCGGCGCATGGAAGACAGAGAAAGGAAACAGCTGTTGCCCGTCACCTTCACCTTCCCCAGAAACCCCAGTAAGTCAAGTGGAAAGGTGACAATGGGATGACACATCTGGTACAGACGAAGAAAAGTGGGCAATCAGATAAGAGATTGTCAGGCCTGCTGCACCAGGTGAAAGCTACTTCCTGTAGCTTCTTCCAGGTGTCAACAGCTGTTCTAAGTACCCAATGTCTTGCCAATTACCTAATTCCATTATTAACAGATTTACCTTTGGTGGAAAAAAGTCTTCATAGAGTCCTTCCACTGCGCCACAATTCCTGCATTCAAGTCCCTCAGCTCGGCATCCGGGAGCCATGGTTCAGGCTCTGGGGAGGAGCCGTTCTCAGCCTGTAGCTTTCAGACTCAGCCGGGAGCTCAACAACCACCCCTGGTCCCATTCAGACCAGAGGAGGGTGTCCCAGTGGTGGTAGCAAGGGAGTGGGGGCATCTCTAAAGCTCTTGGGTAACTGTGCTTCACAAACGCCGAGCGGCCCAGTCCCTTGGTCCTGAGTCCTCTACTCACATCTTGCGTGGGTGCTGGATGCACACTGGAGGAGTTCTACTACAATTTCCTTTGAAGAAAAGCTTCTGCTGATTTCTAAAGTTTGAAAACCATCATAGAGATAAGTTTCAAGGTAAATATTATGCTATTCCTATTTTTTAAATAGTGCATTACAACTTCAACCACTTTTTTTTGGGTAACAATATGCTGCCTACAAGAGACAAACTTTATTTATTTAGAGTCTGGTCTTGTTCTGTCATCCAGGCTGGAGTGCAGTGACAGGATCACACCCGGACCTCCAGGGCTAGGGTGAGCCTTCTGTCTTGGCCTCCAGAGTACCTGGGACTACAGGCTTGCGCCACTACACCAGCTAATTTTTAAATTTTTTGTAGAGACAAGGACTCGCTGTGTTGCTGGAGCTGGTCTCACACTCAAGGGCTCAAGCGATCCTCCTGCCTTGGCCTCTCAAAGTGCTGGGATTATAGGTGAGGGTTACTGTGCCCGGCCAACTTCAACTGCCTCTATACAACACTTGAGCATGTAGCCCCAACGTATGTATATATTACTTATTGGCAAATCATATAGAAGTATTAATGTAATATTATGCACATTATAAAATACAGCTAAACTAGAAATGTTTAAAGATGGGATAAAATACACACGAACAGAAGTTTAGGGGACCACCAGCACTCACCAGCTCAAAAGTGGTGGGGGAAGGAAAAGGCTGGTTGCCAGGGATGGTGGTAAACCACTGAATTCTTCCATTTAAAACTGGAACATTGATTCATGCGAACGTATTTTTAAAATACATGTATGGAAAAAACAAAGATCTTCATAAGAAAAAGTTGGTTTGCAAGTTACCACATGGTTCCTAGGTAATCTTTCTTATTCCATGCAAAGAAAACATTTCTAACTTGAGGACTGTAAGATCACAGGAGATCAGACAGAGAAAGGCCCTTCCCCTTGGAAAGGTACCATCCCCTCTAATGCCAAGGCCATAATCTCTTTTCAAGTTTAAGTCAAACCTCTGGAAGCCAAAACGAGCTTTCTGCTGAACAAAGACTTAAAGAGAAAAAGAATTCTAGACTTTAGTCTTTCCAAGTTAACAGAAAATGCTCTTGGCTCAAGTTATCTCCCTGGAGCAATTAAAACAGGAAGGCAACTTCAGAGACACAGTTTACCTTCAAGGTCGGCTGATCCCGTGCCAGGCACTATGGGAAGCTACAAGTCATGCAGGGCAGGAAGGCACGCCCTACCTCATGGGGCACTTAGTGGTGCATGGGTAATTACGGTAATTACAATTCCATACTGCTTGTGAGAGGGGCACAAAGTTGAGGGCCTAACATGGGCTCCTGGCTGGCTTCCCCAGGAGTTACACCATGCTGGACCTAAAGGAAGAGCAGTGGTTGGCCGACCCAGGTTAAGCTCAGATGAAAAGTGGAAGAAGCTCAAACCCGCATCGAGGACTGAAAGATAGCTGGAGGAAGAGCAAGAGGAAACCAAGAAGGAGCTGGGGGGGGGCTGTCAAAAGTGGGAGTTTGGACTTGCCTAAAGCAACGCTTCCAGAATGATTTGGTGTTCATTTGGAAGTCCCACCCTGACTGCAGCTGGGGTGAGGAGGAGGCTGGACAATGAGTCTAGACCAGAAAGCCAGCCTCAGCCAGGGCTAGGGAAGAAAGGGACAGTGGCAGTTAACTGGGACCCTGGTGATGGTGGTGGTGGTGAGAACACTAGGAGCCAGGTGTGGAACAAGTGCTTTACACTCATTAATTCAGTTAACCAACACAGCAGCCTTCGGAGGCAGACACATTATCACCTCCATTTTCTAGAGAAGAAGATGAAGCCCAGAGGGCTTAAATGACTTGCTGAAGTCAGATACTTGTTGAAAGGAAACGACCAGACATAAAAACTGCTCAGTTAAATAAGATGTCATTTAAAGCACTCAGCAATAACTCTTTTATCACTGTAGTGAGATAAAATTTACATACAGAATTCACACATTGCAAGCGTAAAACTCAGTGAATTTTAGGAAATTTATAGTTGTTCAACCATCACCACGATCCAGTTTTGGAATATTTCAATCATCCCAAAATGTTTCTTTGTGCCAATTTGCAACCAGTCCCTACCCTCACACCCTCTGCTTTCTGTCTCTAAATTTATGTGATAACATTTTAAGTCAAAATGTATTTAATCATGTTTGGATTTGTTATTTTTCTTCCACTGAATACATTCAAAGTACCTAAGAGCTACTTGAGGAGAACCAAACTGCTTTATTTTTAGTTTGTACAACTTTATACCATATGCTAGTTCTCGCCCACCTATTTCCTCATTGAAAATGATTTATTTTGCTTCTTGGTGCCAGTGGTTTATTTAGGATTGGATTTATAATAGAGTCAAACATATATCAAGTTAGCATGATCTAAAGTCAAATACAGTATCGTTTTAATTTAACTGTTTCTCTGTACACAAAAAATAACACTTTATTCCAATGAAGCTTTTGTTTTTATTTTATAGGCTCATTATTAAGGAAAAATTATAATCTCCTCCACAGAAGTATAAGCATTAATCCTTAAGCAACTCAGACCCTGGTAATATTTGACCTGCATATTTACAACTATAATAGCATCTGAACTGAATTTTTTTTTTCTTTTAAGAGATAGAAACAGGGTTTCACTCTGTTGCCCAGGCTGGAGTGCAGTGATATGAACATAACTCACTGCAACCTCGACCTCCTGTATTCAAACGATCCTCTCACTTCAGCTTCCCGAGTAGCTAGGACTACAGGCGTGTGCCACTATGCCCAGCTAATTTTAAAAAAATTTTTGTAGACATGAGGTGTCACTCTGTTGTCCAGGCTGGTCTCAAACTCCTGGGCTCAAGTGATCTTCCTGCCTTAGCCTCCCAATGTGCTAGGATTACAGGTATAAGCCACCACTCCAGCCTGAAATAACTTGATTCAGATATCCATTGTATAAAGGAACTTGCTGAATTCAGTAGGCTCCCATGAGATCTGATATTCCTTCCCTAAATCAAGGCACAGGGATAAGAAACTCTACCTCTTATTTCCTTCTTCCAAATTTCTGCTCTTTCCTAGACTGTATGAGGGAGAGGACTGTCTTCAGGTCACTCCTAAAGCGAGGTGGTGTCTATTTGAAGTGATCTGAGCATCCCCACCAACCACCAAAAGGCCTTGCTTTATCCTCTTCAGGGATCTTCCTTCCTTGGAACCTTTCCTAGCTTCTCTGCCCTTCCTTTATCCCCACCCTTGCTCCCACCCTGGGATCACTGAATCACCAGTGAGGTGCACCTATTTGTAGTTCCCAAGTTCTTCCTTTACTCAGGAAGTCCCAGCAAGGGGCAAAGGAGGCTGGGGGTTCCCCAGGCCTCACTTCCTTGGCCCTGCCTTCTACTCCATGTGCTCAGGAATAAGAGGGTACATGCCACAGCTTGCTGCCTCTCAGCTCTTCGACCTGAGAGGCCACCCACACCGAATCTTCAGCCTCACTGGAAATGAGCAGTGGCCCTCTCAGCACCCTTGACTTCACCTCCATCGCTCTCCATCCAAGGCCCCAAGGTCCAGTGCTTCTACTATAGCCACAGAAAGTCAGTCAGGTCCAGTTGTGGTCCCCACAGTGGTAGCACCACTCCTTGTACCTTTAAAATGACTCTGCAGCAGTGGCTCTCAACCAGGTATGATTCTGCCCCCAAGGGAACAATCATTTGGCAATGTCTGGAGACATTTCTGGCTGTCACACCCAAGGAAGGCGGGAGTCCTTGTGGTATCAAGTGAGTAGGGACCAGGGATTCAATAAACATCCTATAAAACACAGGCCAGCCTCCTCAACAAAGAATCATCTGGCCTAAAATGTCAATAGAATGTGGATCTACAACAATCTTAAAATGACAAGTTAAAAAAAAAGTCAGTAGGGCCAAGTTTGAGAGATCTGCTTCCCTACAGGTAGGACAGCCTTCCCTACCTGTGAGGGTGGATGTGAGACCTTGCTGATTAGGCTGCTGCTACTTTTTTGTTTGTTTTGAATCAGGATCTTGCTCTGTTGCCCAGGCTGGAGTGCAGTGGCACAATGATGGCTTATTGCAGTCTTGGCCTCCTGCACTCAAGCGATCCTCCTGCCTCAGCCTCTCAAGAAGCTGGGACTTAGGTATGCACCACAACACCCAGCTAATTTTTTTTGTAGAAATGAGGTCTCACTATGGTGCCCAGGCTGGTTTCAAACTCCTGGGCTCAAGCAATCCTGTCACCTTGATCTCCCAGAGTCACCATACCCAGCTGATTGCTATGTTTTTTATCTTAAACATGGATTGGTATTTTGAAGAAAACTCTAAAGACGCAAAACCTCTTTGATTCAGGTATCCACATTTATGCAGGGGCAGCACACAGGATGGTGTGTAACTATTCAGCTGATGAAAGCCCTCAGCAGGCAAAGATGTCTGGTGTCTTGGAAGAAATGCAAGGCACATGGAGAACCAGCAGCAAACTCCACCCCCTGCTCGCCCAGTGACTGTCTGGCAGAGACCAGGGTCTGGGGAACATAGACAGGTGGCAGTAATTGATCCAGGATCACAAAATGTCCAGGGCAATGGATTTAATGCATTTATGTTTCATTCCCTCCGGGACCCTAACCCAAAGCAGCACCTCTTTTCTCAGCTTCATGTGGTGTGCTGCCTCATAAGATATCACTTAAGAAAAGGTTTCCTTGGTTAAAAAGAGTTTTGAAACTACTGGGTCGAGAGCCTATGTATCAGAGTGTATCAATTAAGATACTTAACTTCAAGAAATGGAAATCAACACTGCCTGATTGAAACAGAAAAGTACTTAGCTAACAGCATATTAAGAAGCTGAGGTGGGCAATCAGGAACAAGAGGCAAACATGCCTTGGAACAGGGCTGATATAGATCCCGCTGGCACAATACCAAACCCTCAAAGCTGCAGCCTGGGTAGCCAACAGTGCCCGCTCTGGACACCACTCATGGCCACCAGCCACATAGTCTCTGCTGCCCTAAGGACTCAATCCTGTGTCAACTCTCCCTACAGTCAGAGTGAGCTCTTCACAGTCCCTGAGCTTTTGGTGCCACTGGCTCTCAACCAGAGATTAGGACAGATGCATTGACCTGCAAAGCTCAGACTCCAGCGGCAAAGGATGCTGGGAAGTGATTCTTTGCAGTTGTAGTTTCCCTTGTGGGTGGTGGACTCTGCTGCCCATGAAGTCTCACAAGAAAGGAAATTTTCCAAGTACTAAAAGGTAGCTAAAAGAATAGCAGGACAGAAGAGCCCTGAGTCCCCAAGAAAGTAAAATGCACTGACAGGAAAAGAAAGGGAGGGGCTAAGTATTATTTATGCTGTATGTATAAATATTCGACATAAATATGTAGAAACATATTTTCTGTATGTTTTAAATGTCTTATATGAAAAGTAAAGGCCTCTACTTGGACACTAAAAACGTACTTTAGTTTGGCCTCATTCTATGCAAAAGATCAAGGCCATGGCACCCGACTCTGACTTCAGCAGCCACCTGGCCATTTGGAAATATGGTCAGAGAAAGAGAAATTTCCAGTTTTCACCTAGGTTGCTTTTAAATTAAATCAGCTGCTGGGTACCATCAGCTGCTGGGTACCATTGAAACCAACTAGAGAGGAACTTACAAATAATTAGTGAGAAGGCGGTGTATGGCCAACTGCATACAGGTCTTCCCAACTTTACTTACACACTGAGTCAGTGGAAGAAGCAAAGACACAATTAACACTAAAGATAAAGATATATTTTAAAAGATGGGTATATTTATAATTCACATATACCAGACACTCTGTGGGTGGAGACATGTACAAACATATGTCTGTGGTCAGACACATACAAATCCATGGAGATGTGAAAAGCAAAAAAGATTTACTAAAACAAAACTCCATCAATGATGCTTGAACTATGAAATATAAACCCAAGGTCTTTGGTCTCAAGTGACCTACAATAAAGTCTGACTCACTGCTAGAGTGGTTTTGCACAAATAGAATTAATTTTGAAATTCAAAACATTTATAATTTAGAGTCACTATATACATTTTTTGGTTGATTTGTTTTAAGCCAGCAACATGTGTTTTGGCTTTTCTGCTGGGTCTACTTACATTTGTATACCTACTCATGCAAGCGTATATCTGAAAAACCTGAGGTTTAGAGTACAGCCAAAAAGCTGTACTAAGAAAATATGAAGCTTAGAAAATATGAAGCATGGAGAATGGTAAAATGAACTAAAATTATTCATGGTGAGTCTAGAAGATGAAAGGAGATTCAACTGGGGTATCCAAATGGACGAGAGGGTCTAATTGTAATTAATTCATTTTAATTACATTAATTAAATTGTAATAAAAGACAAATTAAGGATGTGCAGTGAGTGGAGGAAGAGCATGTGATAACAAGGACAGTCCAGCACTGGACTGGATCTCTGCTGCAGGGGATGAATGGGTAAACATGATAGGTGCCCATAATGAATGACCAAGCAGCAGTCGGAAGCCAAAATAGCTGGAAATCTTAAGAACACAATATTTTTGTAGATCAAAGACACTACACTGTTCAAGGAGATGTCTAAGGACATACGTGTCACACTTTAAACTTGGAATCTACAGAGAAGGGGATGAAGAAGAAAAGACATTTTAAAAATAAATTCAGAGAGAGGCGGGACCCGGCGTTGACTGATGACAGGGTTCCACGAAGCGCAAAGCATAACGAACTCAACTCTCCACAGCTGAGGCTCAAACAAATAAGGAAACAAAGATTACATATATACAATTCGTTTGTCTGTGATAGTTGGCAATGACCCGTAGAAGTGCTCCTTCAAGGTTCTTTCCTGGCCCAGAAGCTTGTGATTTGCAGATATTGTAATGAAATTTCTGAAGCTCATCTGGCATACTCTCCATTATATTTTGGCTTTAGATAAAACGTGCTAAACTTCCATCCAAAACACATAAATGTGAAAATCAGAGAACAAAAAGTACTTCTCAAGGACACTGTTAAGTGTCCAGTTCAGATACAGCTCTCCAGCCAGAACCATGAAGCAGGCTGAGTGAAATTCTCCAGATTTCTTTCCAGATAGAGGGTTTGTTTCTGAAGATATTGGATACTTTTTCCCATTACAAAGTAACTATTCCAGTTTTATGTCCTAGTAAAATGACTCCATGAGCAAGGGTGAAGGCAAGAGAGAGTGACAAGGAGTCAGCACAGAGATATCTTATATTTTTTCAGCTTGGAAACAGGTTTGAAAATGGCCCATGCAGACATGATGCTCAATAAATTTAGTCATTTGGGAAATGCACATCAAACTCTCAATGCATTTCACACCCACTAGAATGACTATAATTAAAAAAACAGACAGTAACAAGTGTTGGCAAGGACATGGAAAAGTAAGAGCAAGGAGAAATGTAACACAGTGCAGCCATTTTGAAAAACAATCTAGCAGTTTCTCAAAATGTAGAATTACTATATGACTCAGCAACTCTACTCCTAGATATACAAGGAGGGGGACCCCAAAAAACCCAGAATTTGTTTATTTTAAAAATGTATATTTATTCTTACATGTTTAAACTTCAGTCACCTTCAAAGTACTCTCATTTGATACAATATACCTGTCAAGATGCTTTTTCCCCTGCTCAGAACAGTTTTTGAATCCATCAATTTTGATGCCTTTTAGTGCTTCTGCCATTTTTTGTTTCACCTCTTCCACATCAGCAAAACATTTTCCTTTGAGGACTTTTTCATCCAGGAAACAAAAAAAAGTCACTCAGGGCAAGATTGGGTGAATAAGGAGGGTGGGGTATGGGGGTCATGCTGTTTGGGGTCAAAAACTGTTAAACATTCAGAGCAGTGTGAGCAGGTTGTTTGTGTAAATCATAATGAAATGGGCAAACACGTTGAAAGAATCTCCAAAATAAAATTAACTAAAGCCAAACACAGCCTCTCACAACAATACTAGCTGGTATACTGATGCCAATAGGTTCCTAGAACACTTACCTAGTGGGGGAAGCCTGTACTACAAGGGGCCCACTTTCCAAAAATATAATTATTTTTTGGGGGGGGTCTCCCCCATATACCCAAGAAAAATGGAAATATATGTCCATATAAAAAGTTGTACATGAATAGTCATAGTGGTATTATCCATAATAGCCAAAGAGTAGGAACAACCCAATGTCCATCAACTAATGAATGAATAAAGAAAATGTAGTATATCTACATAGTGGAATTTCAATCAACTATTAAGAAAAAAAAACACTGAAGCACATGCTTCAACATGGATGAACTTTGCTTGTTTGTTTGTTTGCTTGTTTGTTTTTAGTCCAGGCTGGATTGCAGTAGCATACTCACCGCCACCCCAGCACCAACCTGTTGGGATCCGGCGATCCTTCTGCCTCAGTCTTCCAAGTAGCCAGAACTACATGCATGCACTACCATACCCGGCTCATTTTTTATTTACTGTAAAGATGAGGTCTCGCCAAGTTGCCCAGTCTGGTCTCGAACCAACGGGCTCAGACAATCCACTCACCTCGGCCTCCCAAAGTGCTGGGATTACAGGCTGAGCCACCGAACCTGACCATGGATGAACTTTGAAAACATTATGCTAAGTAAAAGAAGTCAAACACAAAGGGCAATGGTATTGTGTCATTTATATGAAATAGCCAGAACAGGCAAATCCAGAGCTAGAAAGTAGATTAGTAGTTGTCTGGAGCTGAGGGGTAGGAAGTGACTGCTAAGGTGTATAGAGTTTCTTTTTAGGCTGCTGAAAATGTGGTGGAATCAGGCAATGACAATGGTCACACAGCTTTGAAGATATACTAAAACTACTGAATTTGACACTCAGGGAGTGAATGATATGGCATAAACATCATATCTCGGTCAGGTGCAGTGGTTCATGTCTTTAATCCCAGCACTTTTGGAAGGTTGAGGCAGGAGGACTGCTTGAGCCCAGGAGTTCAAGACCAGCCTAGACCACATAGTAAGACCTCATCTCTACAAAACAAACAAAAAATAGCTGGGCATAGTGGCATAGACCTGTAGTCCCAGCTACTCGGGAGGCTGAGAAAGAAAGATCACCTAAGCCCAGGAGGCGGAGGCTGTAGTGAGCCATGATTGTGCCACTGCCCTCCAGCCCAGGCAATGGAGTAAAACCCCAACTCTCAAAAAAAGTAATAATAATCATAGCTTAGTAATTTTTTAAAAATCCAGCTCTCAAAAAAAAAAAAAATATCCTGCTTTCACACAACCCAGCTTTCCTGACTCCCTGGATGACAAATTGGATAATTTCTTAATGTGCTGGCTGAGAACAACTGCAGGGCACTACCTGCAAGAGGTTAGGGTCCTTTCCCTCCAAATAAACTTGTCTCTTCATACTTTCTAGATGTAGAAAGAATAAGAAACAACTGTCCCCTTTCTTGACCTTTTTGTCCCATCTCCTGATTTATGGATTTATGACCTCTGCATCTCAAATAGTGTGGACTCTCAATAACTCTGTCTGACTTTGAATTTCTGCTCCACTCTCACCAACCATGTGACTCATGGAAGTTTCCTTAAGATAAGTTTCCTCATGAGTTCGAGACCTGCCTGGGCAGCAAGACCTCATCTCTACAATAAAATCAAAAAATTAGCTGGGCGTGGTAGTGCGCGCCTGTAATTCCGGCTACTCGGAAGGCTGAGGCGGAAGGATCGCCGGAGCCCAGCAGGTCGAAGCTGTAGTGACCGGGAGCGGCCACTGCACTCCAGTCTGGGCGACAGTGAGACTCCAACTTGAAAAAAAAAAAAAAGATAAGTTTCCTTGTGTGCAAAGCAGGTATTCTTCACCCACCTCACTGGGGTGGTGTGAGCATTAAGTTAGTTAATGAATAGAAAAGGTTTAGCAAGAGCACATGGGGCCAAGTGAATAATCAATACATGTTAGTGGTGATTTATTATTTCCACAAATTCCTGAGTGCCACTGTACTGAAACTATGCTTTATGTACATGACTCCTACCCTTCTGAAACCTTCAGTCGAGAAGGGCAGGTGTCATCAACATGCAATTACGACGCACTACAACAATTACTGGCCGAGATATGGTTTTTATGCCATACCGTTCACTATCTTCAAATTGTCAAATTCAGTAGTTTTTAGTATAGTCACAAAGCTGTGTGACCATTATCACTGTCTAATTCCACAACATTTTCAGCAGCCTAAAAAGAAACTCCATACCCCTTACAATTACATGCTGATAAGGGCATCTATCGCTGGGGTACTTAACAAAAGAAGTCAGGGAAAGCCCAACATGAGCTGGCTTCATGGTGGTCACTCTGAGTATACCTTTCCATGGCAATTCTACAGGACACTAAGTTCTAAATGGCACTAAATCCCTAACTGAAACTGGTACCCAGGGTTTGGCAAACTCTGCGCCAATATGACCTGTAACCAAGGACAAATAAGGAACTTGGTCAACCCAAGGTTGCTATGTGGGATGGGGGTGGGGGTAGGTAGAGGACTTCAGGTCACTGCCATAATTTCAAGAGAAAGCCCAAACTGGCAAGTTCGAAGGAGGGAATGAGAAGAGAGACAAATCCCAGTCCCTAAGAGCTGGACCGTATCTACCATGGCCTAGCAGGAAGCTCTTCCCTCTTGTGAGAGCAGAGTATCACTCCAGGAACTAGAATGCAGCATTCTTTAGCATGTAAACTTTGAAAAGAGTACCCTGAAATTGTCATCTCTCCAGAGAAAAACGGAGGAGCATGTTCCTCCCAAACGGCCAGGGAAACTCCTGGATAATTTTTCTTAAACCACCTTGTTATGAATTGAATTGTGTCCCCTCAAATTCATATGTTGAAACCCAAACCCCCAGTGCCTCAGAATGTGACTGTATTTAGAGACAGTCTTTAAAGAGGTAACTAAGGTAAAATGAGGCCTTTAGGGAGGCCCTAATCCAATATAAATGGTGGGTGGGTTTTTTGGGTTTTTTTGAGTTGGAGTCTCACTCAGTCGCCCAGACTGGAGTGCAGTGGCCGCTACCGGCCACTCTGCAGCCTCGACCTGCTGGGCTCCGGCGATCCTTCCACCTCAGCCTTCCAAGTAGCTGGAACTACAGGTGTGCGCTACCACGCCCGGCTAATTTTTTTGATTTATTGTAGAGATGAGGTCTCACCAAGTTGCCCAGGCGGGTCTTGAACCCGCAGGCTCAGGCAATTCACTTACCTTGGCCTCCCAAAGCGCAGGATGACAGGATGAGCCACTGTGCCCGGCTGAATGGTGTTTTTATGAGGAGATTTGAATACAGACAGGTACAGAGGAAAGACCGTATGAAGACACAGAGAGACAATAGTCATCTATAAGTCAGGGAGAGAGAACTCAGGGGAAAAAAAAAAACAAAACCCCTGCTGACACCTTGACCTCAGACTTCCAGCCTCTAGAACTGTGAGGAAATACATTTCTGTTTAAGCCATCCAGCCTGTAGTACTTTGTTATGGCAGCCCTAGTAAACAGACGAGTATAGGAACAACCACTCTCACTCCTCAGAATTCAAGGGTATGTGGTGAAAACAAGGATCATTTTCCCTCTCTGTGAAAAAAGCTGCAGGGTTGGAAAGGACTTTTGTAATTTTGAAAAAATGTGTAC
The DNA here is from genome assembly GCA_027257055.1 of Cephalopachus bancanus. NCBI lineage: Eukaryota > Metazoa > Chordata > Mammalia > Primates > Tarsiidae > Cephalopachus > Cephalopachus bancanus. Next base: position 14,114,482 of record JAPVLO010000008.1, read on the forward strand.
ATTTAAATATATAACCTTTACAAATAGAGTCAATCAATCAAAAGACCACAGCAGTGTATTTGAAATCAGGGGTTATGGGTGGTACTATAGTCTCATTTCTCAATCATCCAGTTTATTTCCATGTCTTGCTTTGGTTGACCAACGATAAGAAAGTCCTGATTTTCACAGATACAGTTACAAATCATAACATTTTGGGCATTCATCTTGTAATTGCAGATGTTCTTCAATTAAATGTACCTCAAGGTTTGAAAGATAAAAGCAACTTCTTTTCTAAGTGGAAACTCTAACAACCACTTGCATTTTTACAGCAAATGTGAGATGTATCCAAACTAACATAACACAAGATTACAAATCAACCCCAAACAGTGGTGCCTGGCACACGTACACTGTATTGTCACATGCAGTCTCTTGTGCAGCTTCATGTGTGGACACGTATTTAACATTTCAAAAAATCAGACTTTAAATTTCAATTCAGACTATTTGAAAAAAGACAGTGTAGAGTCACACACTTGGAAAGGTATTTATAAGCCACCAAGTCCCATCCCCCTTCTTGAATCCCTCCCGGTTCACAGCTCTTCATGGGTCTTAAGCAGTCCATCTGTATCACTAAAGAAAATGTTGACTGGTGCAGGTGTTAAGTGACTTCACCTTTTTAATTTCTACAAGTCCCAGGAGACTTTTGGTGGGGAAATGAAACAATGTATCAATAGACTCTTGACTTTATAACTACAGTCAGGAGGCATAGCTTAACAATGGGGAAACATTCTGAGAAATGCATTGTCAGGCAATGTCATCCCTGTGCAAACACCATAGAGTGTACTTACACAGACCTAGATGGCAGAGCCTTCAACACACCTAGACTATGTATGGCCTACTACTCCTAGACTATAAACCTGTATATCATTATAATCATGAAAGATCATGGACCCTGGGAACACAAATCAACTTGGTTAAGAGAGCTCTAGTCTAGCATGCAGGCTGGGGTGATAAATAAATCACAAATATGCTGAAAAGTATGACTGAACTCAGAGTAGCATTTATGTATTTATTTTTGAGTTGGAGTCTCACTCTGTCGCCCAGGATGGTGTGCAGTGGCATACTCACAGCCACCCCAGCGTTAACCTGCAGGGCTCCGGCGATTCTTCCGCCTCAGTCTTCCAAGCAGCCAGAACTACGGGCGTGCACTACCACACCCAACTCACTTTTTATTAATTGTAGAGACGAGGTCTCACCAAGTTGCCGGGGGTAGTCTCGAACCCATGGACTCAGGCAATTCACTCACCTCGGTCTCCCAAAGTGCTGGGATTACAGACTGAGCCACCGAACCTGGCCTCAGAATAGCTTTTTATTATCCAATTTTGGAGTCTAACTGCTTGGATTGTGATCCCAGCTCCAGCCCTTAAGAGTTGTCTGACCCTGGGCAATTTACTCAGCTTCTCTGAGCCATCTCAAGGAAATGACTGTTAATTATCATTGTTTTTGTTCTCAGCACAACTACTACTACCAAGTGGACACTAAAAGTCCAGCCACCATCAGGTGAGAGGTGGGAGAAACATGAAGTATTCTGCTATTTAAAATGAATCCTATCAAAAGAGCAGGGAGGCAGCCTACAGACTGGGAAAAAATATTTACCAACTCCATGCCTAACAACAAGGATCTAAAAGGAACTCAAATGTGCTGACAAAGGCCTAACAACAAGGATCTACAAGGAACTTAAACGTGATGAAAATAAAAAAACAAGCAGCTCTATTACAAAGTGGGCTAAAGATGTGAATAGACACTTCTCAAAAGAAGACATAAGAGCAGCCAACAGATATATGAAAAATGTTCAGCCTCACTGGTCATCAAGGAGATACAAATTATAACTACACTGAGATACCCCCTAACTCCAGTCAGAATTGCCATCATCAATAACTCAAAAAATAACAGATGCTGGAGAGGATGTGGCAAAAAGGGAACACTTCTACACTGTTGGTGGGAGTGCAAACTAGTTCAGCCTCTGTAGAAATCAATGTGGCGATTCCTAAAAGTTCTAAAAATCGACCTTCCATATGACCCCGCAATCCCCCTACTGGGAATATACCTGGAAGAACGCAGGTCACTCTGTAAAAAAGATACTTGCACAAGTATGTTTATTGCAGCATTATTCACAATAGCAAGAACATGGAACCAACCATGCTGCCCATCAAAAGAGGACTGGATAAAAAAAAATGTGGTACATATACACAATGGAATACTACACAGCCATAAAGAAGAACAAAATCATGAACTTTGTGGCAACCTGGATAGAATTAGAGTTTATAATACTGAGTGATCTCTCACAGAAACAAAAAACTGAGTATCACATGTTCGCACTCATAAGTGGACCTTGAACAACTACCGTATTACTATAAGAAAAGAAATGAAAGTGGTGAGAAACTGCAGGGAGGGGGGTGAGGAGAGTGTGGGGAGATGGGATTGACAGTAGTTGATATCTGCCTGTGGAAGGGGGGCCCTACCTCATTGATAAAGATACCTGCATGGTGAATATTTGTATACTTAGCCCTGAATTGTACCCCACAATTTAAATAAAAATTTTAAAAAAAGAAACCTTGGGCAACCTCCTCGGGTCCTCTCCCACTGTGGGAGTTTTTCTGTCCTCTCAATAAATTCTGCTTTAAAATAAAATAAAATAAAATAAAATGAATCCTCAAATTAAAACTTTAAAAGACTGAGAATCACTTTGACAAAAAACAACAACAACAACAACAACAAAAAACTGACCAGTAAAATGACACAGTGATCTGAAGCCACAGAGGCTGCCCACCAAAAAGGAAGGAAGGAGTCCCAAGACCACTGGCAGTTAACAGCAAGGCCTAATGCCAACTTTGGTACTTTGAGGCCACTCAAATATTTACTTTTTCCCTTTAAGACAACAGAGACTGCTTTTTTAAAAAAAGTGTAAGTCATATTAAATTTTCTTAATAGCCGGGCTCGGTGGCTCAGCCTGTAATCCCGCACCTTTGGGAGGCTGAGGTGAGTGGATTGCCTGAGCCCGCGGGTTCGAGACCCGCCTGGGCAGTGAGACCTCATCTCTACAATAAATCAAAAAATCAGCCAGGCATGGTAGCACGTGCCTGTAATTCTGGCTACTTGGAAGGCTGAGGCGGAAGGATCGCCGGAGCCCAGCAGGTCGAGGCTGCGGTGGCCGGGAGCGGCCACTGCACTCCAGTCTGGGCGACAGAGTGAGACTCCAACTCAAAAAAAAAAAAAAAAAAAAATTTTCTTAATAAAAAACATATTCTGGAGAAGTGTTTTTAAACAGAGTATTAGATCAATATTAAAAACAACAATGACAACTACAATCTGCCTGATACCTCTCCCTCTTTTAGGCCAAGCAGAGAAAGACAAAGTATCAATTTTACCCTCCAGTTTTGGGGTGAGCAAACAAGACTGTACATCCCTAGAACATCCAAAATGCATGCAACTTTACATGTGGCAACTGAAACAACATTCTCTCAGCAAAGCACTATGTTTCACAAGTATACAGCAGCCTCCAGTTCAAACAATAGAAGGCCCAGCTTAACAGCTTAATCAGGTAATGGCTGAACCAAAATAGAATTCACAGGAAACGGGCTCCTTGAGAACAAACAACAAATCAACATTAGTTGGGGAACTGAAGCAAGTAAAGAAAACCAGGGTTTCTTTATGCAGGAGTTAGGAAGAAGGACTCAGGACCTTTCTTTGTAATGAATTGTTTATTCTGAGCACACTTCCCAGGGTTCTTAGCCGCAGGAGTCCAGCTGTCTGAGAGCTGTCAATCAAGACATTATATAAGAACTGTGGTTCACAACCAGGCCTGGGTACAGTCATAAGGAATAGGGTCAGGAAGCTGCTAAGATTCCTAAATATTTGTTGAGGACTAGCAGCCTGTCAGGTAGAGCAGGACATTTTTGTGGCATCTCCTAGATGTTTTGATGTGAGGTGTCATCGGTGTGGAATTCCACCTGGGCATTACCACACACAGATCAGGATGTCTAGAATGAACAGATCAAACTTCAGTGAAATGCATCATTTTATATGTTACTGGCAGAGAATTCTAGGATAAAATCCTCTGTAAGGTAAGGTACTTTTGAAATAAAATAGGTATGTGGAATAACACACACCTCGCCACTTCCTAAGCGAGATATTTACATACCAGGTGCTCTCACTGCAAGGTGCCTCATACAGGAGTCTGCCATGTTGTTGAGTATTTCAGCTCATAAGCCTGAGTGGAGGGCTGAGCTTGGACCTCCCACTCCTCGGTGGCATGTGTATGTGTATGAGGGCAGGTGGGGATTGCTGACTTGTCACTATGTCTCTACACTCCTTCCTCTCAGAACATGTCCTCCCAGACCCCAACCTCCCTTCATCCATCCCCTGACGTTGAGGGGATCCCTCTCCACATATCTGCAGAGTCAAGATGATAGCTACCAAATGTGTACTCAGGTCCCTTAGGAAGCTTCACTTCCTCATACCACACTGTCCTAGTAAGTACCTGCCAAATGGTGCAAGATGGTGAACTCCCTGACCACAGGGAGAGGTCTCCCTGTGCCTCTGACCTCATGAGGTAGCAAGCACAAAGTGGGTGTTCAATGCTGAACTGAATTTCTGTGAACAGCTCCTGACAGAAATAGTTACCTCAAGTTCCCAAAGCATGCCTGGTTCTATTTGTCATTGATGCTAAAGAGCATTCATAGCCTTGTCAGATTCCCCATCTGTGCAGAGGGCAGATCAAGGCATCTTACTCCGTCTGCTATAGACCCGAGATGCCACACCCATACAGAGCACAACAGAAGCAGAGGAAAAGGGTGAAGTGAGCAAGCTTGCATCATGTTGAATGATGCAGTAGCACACGTGTCAGCCCCAGGATTCCTTCCATGCCTCTATGCCTGTCTTCCAGGAATCACAGAGCATTCAAACAAACCACCTGCTGAATCCTCACACTGTCCAAAACATAGTTAAGTCTTGCCAGTTCTTTACCTCTAAAAGGCCCCTTGTCTCCACCAATTTCCCTATCTCCCCAGACACTGTCTCCTCTAGCCTGAGTCTTGCAATAGCTTCTTCACTCAACGCCAAGGACCACTCCAGGCGGCCTCTCAGCAGCCAAATCATCCAGTAAGAGATCCTTTCATCAGCCTCTGCTTCTAACCCTCTGTGGCCTTTCTGCTGTTAAAGGAAAAGCCTTGCCGGCCTCACCCCTGCCTGGCTCTGCAGCCCCACCCACTGCCACACTGGGAACAGCCAGCCTTTCACCTGGAAGGTGCTCCCAGGGCCTCTGCCCTTGCCGATTCTTCTAAGGAGCACTCTTCCTCCCACTTTTTCCACGCCTGGCGCTTCTCATCCGCCTGCTTTTGGCTGAGGCCTTCCTTGGCCTCCATCTATCGAAACAGATTTCTTTCCAACACACCTCCATCATCCTCAGCATTCACCACTACCTGTAATTATTTGTGTGTTGGCCTGGTTGTCTCCCCATCTAGAGCAGAAGCTCTACGAGACCAGGGAATCTGACTTATGCTCCACTTTATTACCACAGTCTGACACTAAACCTGCTACCTGGTGAGAGCTCCAAATATATCTGTTGACTGACTGAATGAGTGGATGAAAGAATGGATGAATAAGAAAGGGATGGATATCTTTTGGGAGAATCAATACTATCAAACCCCCCAAAAACCTTGAAATCAGACCCAAAATGGGCCCAACTTTCTTGAAAAACACAAGTAACACTTTTCCCTTTAGTTAAATGGGCCCGAGTTGTGCCTGCCCTGGGGGCTTCCCTTCATTCACACTGTCTTCTGAATCCACAACAGTTTTACTACCAACCATCTTTCTCTCTGGGAACAACCCAGAGCTCCTTGGCTCAGAAAATTGGAACTCAGCCTTGGAGTCAGGCCCAAGGTCTCAGTCTCATACTTGAGGGGCTGGGCAGAGGAGACCTGATACCCTCTGGATTGGCTTGACCTCTGGCCACAAGGCCCATCCTTTGGAGGAATAAAAACAGGAGGGAAGCAAAGGCCTTCAAACCCCTAACAAAGACCCAGAGGTCTAGGTGAAGCCCCACTTCTCCCCAAGGCCCTGATACCTGGTCAGCCAAGGACCCAGGCCAGAGAGGAAGCATGGGTGGGCTGGGAGTGGCAGGCAGAGGAAGGACATGGAGTTTGGGAAAAGACACACCCAATCCCTCTGCTTTGAAATCAGACAAATGCCTGCCTTTAATTCCTGACTTCAACTTCTACATTCCGAAGGTCATACAGATGCTATTTAATCTCTTGGAGCCTCAGTTTCCACAGCTGTCAAAACAGATTCGCAATCTCTACTTTAAAAGGACTGCCGGGCATTTTGTCTGCAGATGTTATGCCTGGCTGCATCCGCCCACCTTTCAATCTCCAAGGACAGGCCTATTGCTCATATGAGAAAAATATAACCATATCTCAATCATGCACTGTGACTTGCCCAAAAAATCTGGATTTACCAGACTGTTTTGATGCTGAGCCATCCAAACTAATCTACATTTACTTAACTCTGCTAAGTAACGAGGCCAAGCTGATTCCCGAATTTAGCTTATACATGCACACAGCAGGCATTCAATACATATTTTTCAGTGAATGGATCAAATGACAAGATGGGTTATGTCTATATTGATCCTACTAACAAAATCTCCTTTTTTACAGTCAGTGCGTGTTGCTAGGCACTAATCCACCTTGTGTTCTGATACCGTAGACATGTGGCAAGAAAAAACAGATTTAAGCCATTATAGGGCTAAAGATTTTGACGCTCAAGTTCCCTTCTGATGTAGGCCATGGGGAAAATGAGCAAATGGGATGTTAAATCTCCTTATTTCTTTTGGAGATTATCTGTCAGCTCCCTCAGGGTTTATACTTTCAGTAACCAAAGGGACTTTTCAAAAAAGAACGACTCCCTACAAGAAATAAATACAAATTAAAAATTAACCGATCTTCATTCCAGATATGGAATGTCACCAAATTTTGCAAGCATATTTAACAGAAACATTTGTCTTTTAGTCTTGCTCCATAAATACTGAGCAAGAAAGAACACTGCCTAAGACTGAGATTTGGCAAAATAATCTAATGAAATCTGTCAGTTCTATGCCACCAACATGGCATCCCTGAAGGTTCCTGTTGACTATATGATTATCTAACTACGCTGTCCTACTTCAGGTCTCACATGGGAAACACAGGTTCTTATAGGTCATACAAGATCCTCCACCCAGGCAGCAGCATCTCAGGGCAGGAAAAGATTCTAAGTCCCATCCCATACCAGTACCATGTCAACTAGAGTAAACTCACAGAAGGGAAAACAAAGAGCCAGCTACTTCCTTTGCAAAAGAAGAAGCTATTCCCTTTGCCCAACGTTATCTTTAAAATGCCATTGCATGCCGGGCTCGGTGGCTCAGCCTGTAATCCTGCGCCTTTGGGAGGCTAAGGTGAGTGGATTGCCTGAGCCCGCGGGTTCGAGACCCGCCTGGGCAGCGAGACCTCATCTCTACAATAAATCAAAAAATCAGCCGGGCGTGCTAGCGCGCGCCTGTAATTCCGGCTACTTGGAAGGCTGAGGCGGAAGGATCGCCGGAGCCCAGCAGGTCGAGGCTGCGGTGGCCAGGAGCGGCCACTGCACTCCAGTCTGGGCGACAGAGTGAGACTCCAACTCAAAAAAAAAAAAAAAATGCCTTTGCAATGGATTTAATTTAAGAAACTGTGGCTGGCACATAGTTTGGCAAGTGCCCTTGATGAGGCGGAGGTGGGCACCTACCATGAGGCAGGATAAAGGCGCTATTCTTACAAAACACAGCCCCGCTCTCACAGGGAGCATGGGTCTAACGTCAGAAAGTCTGGGTCCCCGTACTGGCTGAGTCACTAATGATCAGTGTGATGGAGACAAGTCATTTAACTTCTTTGGTTTTAGTTTCCTCACCCCAGGAGGAAGAATCATTAACAGAAGCAAGCATTATCTGCTTCCCAGTATACGTGGATGCAAATAAGAGCCACCCGGAAAATTACCTGCACTCATTCTTGCTTAATAAATGTATTTCCTCTTATTAATACAAAGAACAAATGGAAAGTGAGAGGTTTCCATGAATCAGGATGAACACGTAGTTCTTGGAGAACGGGTACTGCTGACATTAAGGACACGAGATCCACTCTGTGACAGCTTCTGGTTCCCTAGGACAGTCACACAGGCAAAAGCACCCACTGCAGCTCTGCAGGGGATCAGGACCTAAGCCTATTATTTCATGTTTACCAGACACCAGCAATGTGCTAGGAGTGTCAGGACACTGAATCTTGTGACCAGACAAAAGGAACCACCCACTCACAGGACAACACATATGGCCACATGTGAGCATGTGATGGAGGTACAGGCCACATTTTCAGCCTCTTACAGGTACTCTCTTCCACACCCTAGTGGATTTGGGGTAAGCTTTACCTGCACCCTCACCTGAAGACAGCAGTTCAATATCTTCAACAAATCATTGTTCTAGGAAATCCAAAGCAGGACAGCCCTAACATTCCACACTGACAAGAGTTGCTAGCAAGCTTGCTCAGAAAGCTGCGGAGTAGAGGCAACTCTCAGGCAGACTGTCTTTGCTCACTCTCCCATTTTCTATTCTTCACATTCACATATCCTAGAAACTGAATAAGCCCTCACAGCACTGACCAGAAAGAGCATCGTAGGGCTGAATAACTAGAAAGATGATCAAGACAAAGGGAAAAAAGTACAGTTGTTCCTTGGCATTCATGGGGGATTGGTTCCAGGAACGCTGTGACACCAAAATCCTCGAATGTTCAAGTCCCTGATATAAAATGACGTAGTGTTTGCATCTAACCTGGGCACATCCTCCTGTATACTTTAAATCATCTCTAGATTACTCAGGATGGCTATGTAAATGTAAATGCTATATAAATCATTACTGTATTGTTTAAGGAAAAATAACATGAAAAAAAGTCTGTACATGTTTGGTACAGATGCAACCATCTTTTTTTTTTTTTTTTTTTGAGTTGGTGGTCTCACTTTGCTGCCCAGACTGGAATGCAGTGGCACCATCACAGTTCACTGCAGCCTCGACCTTCTGAGCTTAGGTGATCCTTCTGCCTCAGTCTCCAAAGTAGCTGGACTACTTTTTTTTTTTTTTTGGTAGAGACAGTATCTTGCTACATTGCCTAGGCTGGCTCTTGAACTGCTGGGCTGAAGTAATCCTCTCACCTCAACCTCCCAAAGTGCTGGAAGCCACTGCACCTGGCCGATCCTTTTTATTTTCCAAATATTTTAGATCCATAGTTGGCTGAATTCATGGATCTGGAACCCATGGCTATGGAAGGCCAACCCAGAGGGGCAGTTCATCAACTGATACTTAATACTTAGTACAATGGTTCTCAAAATTTAGCATGCTTCAGAACCACCTGGAGGGTGTGTTAAAACACAGAAACCCTGAGTTCCCCAGTCAGTAGCTGCCATTGCTGCTTCAGGGGACCACACCTGAAAGACTACTAACATAGTAAACAGGAAAGGGCTGCCCAGTCGGTCAGTCCCACTGGAACAACTTCAGTCCCACTGGAATAACTTCGGATCCTAATCCACAGTCCTCCTTCCAAATGGAGCCATTTAGAAAACTCATAATAGGAATTAAATAGCTGTGTCCCTCCCTTCCTCTCCCCTCCTCTTTTCCCATTCATACACCCATGCTGCTACAGATGAAGAGAACAATTATCAAGCCATACCTGATAAATACCTTCCAGGGCTAAGTCTAACTCTCACCTGTGCACAAGATGATTTTGCAAGAGAAGTGAGTTAGCATGCAAATTAGAGGGCACAACAGTGTGGATAGAGAATGCAAGAGCTTCCTTGGTTCAGTTCTCTGACCCAGTGCAGGGTCCCTCCCTACTCTGTCAAGAGCATGCCACTGGGTTAATGCCAGGGAAATGCTGTGACCTGCTTTTCTCCTCACTAATTTATGTCGGTGATCTGCCATCATGCACAGTGATTTCCTGCCCAGGGTCACCAAACTGCTGCCCACCAGCCTCAACAACCCAGTACAAAGGAAAGCAACGAGTAGCCAGGAACACTGTACCCATGGTGGGTGGCAGGGCAAAATTCCTCAAGACCAGGATCACAGCACTTATGACCTGAAAGTGGCTGTTACAAATATTTCTTTCTTTCCCAAAGCTGATTACATTATACAGTACACAATTTTATTAACTGTAGGAGTTATGCCACAATAATATCATTTTTGTGTTATGGGGAGGGATGGAGGAAGTTCCTACTGAGAACAGTGTTGTGAATAATGTAAACACTCCGTGATAACAGCCAATCCTAAAAGTCTCTTCTCCTTTGGTTTAAATGGGAAAATCTGGCCAATATACACACACATCAGCTTGCCCCTTTCTGGCTACAGGACAGGAGAGGTTACACACATTTGGGGTTGCATTTATGGGACTAAAAACTGACTTCAGGTTAAATAAGGAAAAAGACTGGAGAATGATTCACTCACCACATTTTGGTAAATATAGACAGTGTATGTGTTTGCAAATACCTGGTCTTTTAGACAATTTTGTGCACGGAAATAGGCATATTTGATGAAACAAATGTGATTTTCCTTCCCATTAATAAAAGAAATCCAATTAGCTCTTTTTCGCATGCAAAACCATGCACCAGTTCCCAGGCTCTGGATACCTGACTTGGTGTAAACCCTATGAAGTCCTGTGAACCAAATAATATTCTCCAAACAGTACCACCAGTACAACCTCCACTTACCCCAAAAGTATGACTCAAACTCATGTATATCAGACTCAAGACAGAGGCCACAAACCCAAATGCTGTATCCAGAAAATTCTGGAACAGAAAGAGAGCCCACCCTTAGGTGAGGCTGGGGCCTTATGACTAATTAAATGTTCTCGCCCCTTCTCTTCCCCCAAAAGAATCCACTTATTTGCATCCACCGATGAGGCCACACAAAAGCTGCCTTCATACCCAACACCCTTGGTGGTTCCTGTCCTTACCTGTTTTCCAGGAGGGTCATGCACACCACCTCTCGCACCCCTGGGTTGTTGGCCTTCTCCACCGAGCAGCCCTGCAAGTTCCAGGTGGCCAGTCTCAGCACAGGCCGCCCATCCCTCGTGCCTCCAAAGGCCTCTACTGAAGGCCGAGTGGAGATAATCTGCGTGGGCCCCCCTGGTGGCAGGTCCAGGTCTTCACTCTGCAGGCTCAGTGAGGTGGGGCTGGGATGAGGCTTGGCGGTGAAGGTCAGGCCCCCGTTGGTGTGGGTGGATGGGGGCCTGGACCTCTCAGCAAACACCTGGTGCCGTATCCTGTCCAGGAAGGCAGCATTGATGCCATCCATCCTTACCAAGTCCTCGATGCTGCGAAAGGGCCCATGCTCACGGCGGAAGTCCACGATGCTGAGGGCCATCTTCTCTGAGAGGCCTCGCACACTCATGAGCTGAGCTGGAGTGGCCGTGTTGATGTTGACACGTGGGGTGAGTGGCACAGCGGTGGCCAGGTGGTGAGGCTGCTGCTCTGCCAGCAAGTCCCGCCGCAGGGAGCTAGGAGAGTGCTGTGCAGAGCTGCCCTTGCTGCTCACACAGATCTCAAACTTGACCTGCTCCAGCTTGGTGGCGCCCACACCACTGACCAGTGCCAGGTCCTCCACCTTCTTGAAGCCACCGATATACGCTCGGTACTCCACGATGCTGCGTGCCACAGCACGTGTCACCCCAGGCAGAGTCATCAGCTCCTCCTCGGTGGCAGTGTTGATGTTCAGCCGCTCCTGATTCACCAGGATGTTGCTGAAGTTGCAGGCTGCGCTGAACTTGCGGCTATGGGACAGGTCCGAGGGGTCCCTGGGGATGGAGCGGTGGCAGCCCAGGGTGCTCCCCATGGTTGGCCAGGATCAGGAGGCCCAGGCAGGCCCCGCCACTGCAGAAGAACTCTCTGGCCAGGAAGGAAGCCCGGTAGACCTTTCAAGCACAGAAAGAATGGAAGGTGCAGGATTTAGGAACTGAAGAGGATGCCACAGATAAACACCAAATCTTCCATGTCGAGTGTCCAAAAATCACCTTTCACTTGGCCACCTGGAAAAGAAATGAACACACAAATCGACTGAATTAATCAATCTGCATTAGCACTGCCGACCTAGTGCTAGACTTAGTAACCAGACGTCCGGTGTTAGTGGCTGGCTGTGAACCCCTGAAAACGCGGATACAGTGAGGCTGAGCCCATATGGACTTTCCTCTGTGGACGTCCTGTTTTTAATCACATTGGGGCCCAATAAGGCCATGAGTTTCTTCTCTGGGGAAGAGACCTCTCCTAATCAGCCTCACGCTCTCCTCCGGGCGTCTCTTAACTCTACGCTGGGGTCATGTCCCCACTTCGGTCACCAGCCCCCCCGGGCTCGGGCAGACCGGAGGGCTCAGCCTCCCAACCTCCATGCTCCGCGCCTGGTACTCAGCGCCACCTTCAACTTGGGAACTCGGTGTTCGCCGGTACCGGCACCGAGAAGGGGTTTATCGACCCCCATCCGACCCGCCGCCGATCACCGCGCCTCACCTCTGGCAGCTCTACCGGGACGTCCCTTCTTCCACCTGCCGCTCAGAAGCCTGTGCCCAGCCCGGGTCGGCGGGCCCCTACCTCTAGCCCTGGAGCCCGCGCCTGGGGTTAGCGGCCCGGCCCCGGAAAGCCTCCCACGCCTCCTCGGTCCGAGTGTCCCGGCGCTTTCTGCGGGAGAAACTCTCAGCGTCGCGCTATCAGGGCGGGCAGAAGCTGCAGGGCTGCTCGGAGGCGGCGGCAGCGGTGGCGAAATCCGGTCGCCAAGGCTGCACCCGGACCTGCGGCTTGCACCAGGACTTGCGGCGTCGCCGCAGCTGCGTTTATCCGGGCAAAGGGTCCTGCGCCCAACTCGGGCGCGGGATCCGCCAGAGCACGGCCAGACCCAGCACCAGCGCCGCGGCGTCCGCTCGCAGTCGGTGTCAAAGCCAAAGTCTCGGCCGCGCCGCCCGCGCCTCCGCGGCTCCGCGGGCACCACGGCCACGCCTCCTCCGCGCGGCAACTCCTCCCCGGGACTCCCGAGGGGACGCGAGGGAGGGGCCGGAGCGCGGGGCGGGACCTGGCGCACGGGGTGGGGAGCAGAACCCGAGAGGGCGGGGGCGGGGCCTGTAGTGCGAGAGGCGGGGCCACGGCGTGCGGGGGCGGGGCCACGGCGCTGGGGGGGTGGAGAGCGAGTCAGAGAGCATGGGGGCGGGGCTGTGGCGTGAGGGCGGGCCCCGAGAGCGCAGAGGCGGGACTTCGGAACCGAGGGGGCGGGGCCTGCACCGTGATGGCCGGGGCGGGTCACCGGGAGGCCGTCCACTTCTGAGGCTCCCGAACCAGGCTTGATGCCTAGGACCCCGGACTGGTTGTGCCGGGTAGATGCTGTTTAGCATCGCCAGAGGAGGCGAGACTTGCCTAGCTGCTTTTCGTCCGTCTTTGGGGCATGGGGACAAAGGCCAGGGCAATCTGCTCAGAGAGAGGTCCTCTAATGCCAGCGACTCACGGTGCTCCTAGAAGAGGTCACACTCCTCTTGTATGTTCACATAGGTCAAATATAGGGTTGCTTCTTTGCGCATTCAGCGTACTGGGTCAATAAGGAGGCGTTCTGTAAGTATTAAATATAATCATTACAAAGGAAAGAAATGCTATTGGGAAATGGAGGCTGCTTCCCAAAACTCGAACGGTTTTTGGATCACGCTGCTAAATGGCAATGTAGTTAAAGATTAAAGAGCGTGCTGCATTACAGTGGATACCCAGAGCTAGAGTATTCGATTAAGTGAATCATGTGGTGATATTGTTGAATACTTTGACCCTGGCCATTTAGTGTACTCTGAAGTTTCATCCTCAACCGATGTGACCAATGCATCTGCTTTCATTCCAGGGCCTGAGTCAGCAAAAATGTTACCTCACGGGCAGAAGGTACTTCAGTTGTGAAATTAGCAGCAGCCCAGGCTTGACAAAACTACTGACTTTCTAAGCACATTCCCAAGCTGTGTTTATTATTCAAACTAGCTTAGGCATAAACGGGGATTTCCTGGTTCCCTGTGGAAAAGTTAAGGAATAGAGCTTACCTCAAGCATAGCTGCATCCAGCCCAAATGATGTCACCATGACATGATCTGACTCCCTACATCTCTGGTTCCACCATCTTCTTTGTTGGCTTTACTTTCAGGCAAGTTGATCTCCCTTGTCTGGCCAGAATGCCCTCCTTCCTCCCATGCTCTCCTGCCCAAGCTCTAGGCTGCATTACACCATTCACTGAAATCCCTTTGTGGTGAGGGAAAAAAATTGTTTAAGACAAAGGGGGACATTTTTTAGAGTAGAGAAAATCTTTGTTGAGCAGAATGCCTTGATGTGTGGAGTGACTGTGGAAGGACAGCCTAGGGGCATGGCCACTGAAGCTAGAAGCAGAGAAAACATTTTATCATCCAAACCAGAACACTTTGGACTTTAAGAAGGAACACTATTAGTATCACTAAAACAACAGGAATAATTTGTTTTTATTCCTTGTAAACCTAAGAATATGCTTCTTCTTGATGAAAATGAAGCCAAGAGGTGGCTAAACCAAAGTCCATTGAACACACACACACAACACAAAAAACCATAAAACACAGTGGTCAACTTTTAAATGACCATATCAAATTATGATGGGGACAGAGAGCAACTAAAATGCTCATACATTGGTAGTGGAGGTATAAGATTGTACAACTACTTTGGAAATCTATTTGGCACTTTATTGTGTGTGTGTGTGTGTGTGTGTGTGTGTGTGTGTGTGTGGTGTGTCAGGATCTAACTTTTGTCTTCCAGGCCGGAGTACAATGGCACAGCTCACCATAGCTTCAACTTCCTGGACTCAGGGGATGCTTCCACCTCAGCTTCCAAGTAGGTAGGACTACAGGCATGTACCATCATGCCTGGCTAATATTTTTTTTTTTTTTCATTTTTGTAGAGAGGAGGTCTTGCTCTGTTGCATAGGCTGTTCTTGAACTCCTGGGCTCAAGCAATCTGCCTGTCTCAGCCTCCCCAAGTGCTGGGATTATAAATGTGAGCCACTGCAACTGATCAGTTTGGCAATTTCTTAATAAGTTAAACATATACTGCAACACAACCACCCCACTTATAGTATTTGCCAAAAAGAAAGGAAAGCATGAACACCAAAAACTTGAATATGGGTGTTATAGCCAAATCCCACCCAAATTCAAATTCAACAGTAAGTGAATGGATAAAACCAATTCTAGTACAACCACACAATGGAATGCTAGTCAGCAATAAAGAAAAGTAAACTATGAATACCCACAACACTGAAAAATTTCAAAATTGGTACACTGGGTGAAAGAAGCCAGGCAAAAAAAAGAATATACTGTATGATTCCATTTATATAAAACACTAAAAATACAAACTAATGTACATATAAACTAAGCAGATCAGTGGTTGCCGGGGATGAGATGGAGAGATGAATGTATTTAAAAGGTCACAAAGAAACTGTGGGGGTTGATGGAAATGAAGTATGCATTGAGAGGTGCTAGTTTCATAAGTGTATGCATGTCAAAACTGATAGAATTATATACTTTAAGTACATACATTTTTGTGCACTTCAATACTGCCTATAAACTTGGAAAAGTCTTCAAGAAATTTTTTTAAAAAAGTGCTCTTTGAACATTAAAAAAAAACAGGCTTTTTTTTTTTGCTGAGGAGAGAGGTATGTGAGCCAAGGTGGAGATGAAAAGGTTGAAAGGAAAGAAGAGGTCTAACAAACTGCGCCAGCAGATAACAGAAGAGAAGACAAGTGAACATTCCCCAGGTTGGGCTGGGGTCTGGTATCTCAAGAAAGGGGATATTTATAAACTGAGGCATCTTTGAATTGAGGATGTCTAGCAGTTTATTTCATCTGCTGTGCTATCATCTGCTGCGACCCCTCCCATTCCACCCTCACACACAGACACTATGTTTTTATATATATTTATGTAATGGTCTTGGATAAGTGAGGTTTGGGAGAAATAAGGAAAAAGAGCTCAATCTCTCTGAGTAGATGAAAGATAGAGAGAAGGAGGCAGCTAAAATATAAAAGATTGCAAGAAGGAAAGATCTAGGACTCCTTGAAAGCAGAAAATCAGAGTGTGAGGAAACATTTGATTTCAAGAATCCTCACTGAGATTGGGAAATTGACTTGGGGTCCCAATACATTAGGAATGGGGATTTGGGCCCATTTAATTTTCCTCCCTAAGGACCTTAGGGCCTCAGCTGACATCTGAGTTAAATGAGGATGTCAAAGGGTAGAGGTTACCTCATTCCTGCCAAACCTGCATCCTGTGGCCACTGCCACTTACGACGTAGTTCTCACCTAGGGCCTGGTCAGAGAGGACCCAGGTCACTGGCCTTTTGCTTCTTAGTCAGCAGTTTCTAAGGCAAATGGTGATTTGGGGGGAAGGGAGAGGAGATGGAAGGCAAGACGGGAAAACATTTGTCAGTTTTCCATTTCAACAACCACAGAGCGAGGCACTGGAGCTATCATGAGGAGCAAACTCTGGATTCTTCTATTCCCAGAGCCAACAGCCAACAGGACTGCAGGCACTGAGAGCAAGGCCTGTGAACTAAGGGGGAGGGAAAGAGAATATGACTGGGAACTACAAGTCACTTAGTCTAGGGGACTTTCCTGGGAAGTGAGGGTTCAGATGAGACTGGAAAGATGAATAGAGAAATGATGCCCCAACTCAGAAACCCAGACCTTGCAAAGAAACCCTAATTCCCCAATCAATGAGCTTCAGTCAGGCCAGTGATAGTGACCTTGACGCCAACATGGGTACATTGGCCAAGTTGGATGCTGCTATGAATATCAGTGTGACCAAACAACATCTCCTGTTGGTGTGACCTCAACAGGAGATCTATCCCTGTCTACCATAGCAGGACCCTTGTGTCACCAAACTGATGAAACTCTAGGCATTGGCAGTACAATGGAACATTCTAAATCAGACCCCACCTGATAGGGACCATGGCAGAGAATGACCACTGACAGACACTCTGGACTGTGGCAATGGATGAACCTTCAGCCTCCGCTCACAGTCATGGAAATTTGCTTCCTCTTTTCTCCTGTGTTCAGACACTTCGCCATGAATCCCACCATCAGGAGCATCTTTGTCCAGTTGTACAAATGAGTCTAGTGCTCTGCTACAGAGCAGTCTGTGTAGACTGCACATTGGTGCCCCAGTGATCCAAGCCTCCCCGTACTCTCCTCCGTGTGCAATGGACTCTGGGCTTGGCCATGGGACTGGCCTTGGCCAATGGGACAGTAGCAAGAACAAGGCAAGCAGAGAGCTGGCAAGCACTTGCCATGGGGACTAGTCATCCTGGAATGTTCCTTCTGGAACCCAGCACCATGAGGACAGGGACGCCTAGCTCTCCTGATGTGAGGGAGGCGACATGGAGAGGAACTGAGACATCAGCCCACAGCCAGGCTTCTCTGGGACCTTGCAGCCCAGCCTCTATGCTCCCACAGGAGTAATCCCAGAAGAGGCCACAAGGGGCAGAGAAACCACCCAGGTGAGCCAAGCCCCTTTAAGACTTGAGAGAGATGAACTGGGACCAGGGACTGCTTGAGACTCCCTACAAACGGGAGTGGCTGGCCCACACCAGCTCTTTCCACACAGATGTGACGCTCGGGCCTTGTTTTCTAAAACAAACAAACAAACAAACAAACAGAAAAACCATCCCTTAGTTCCAGGGTTGTCCCCTTTAGGATGGTTGTCTGTCTCTCGCCAGGCTTTGAGGATAGTGTTTTTCTTACTGTTTTTCAAGTGAGTCACAGGAGAAGTATCAAAAATTCAATGCCTTCCCCCTGAAAAGCTGTAGATGATTGTCTTGGGACAGCCGTGGGCCTAAAGCAGAGTGTATGGGTTTAAAAAAAAAAAGAAAAAACTTTTTTTGTTTTGTTTTAATTTTAAATTATTTTATTTTATTTTATTTTATTATTTTTTGAGTTGGAGTCTCACTCTGTCGCCCAGACCGGAGTGCAGTGGCCGCTCCCGGCCACTGCAGTCTCAACCTGCTGGACTCCGGCGATCCTTTCGCCTCAGCCTTCCAAGGAGCCAGAACTACAGGCGTGCACTACTATGACCGGCTGATTTTTTGATTTATTGTAGAGATGAGGACTCGCTGCCCAGGCGGGTCTTGAACTCGCGAGCTCAGGCAGTCCACTCACCTCAGCCTCCCAAAGGCGCGGGATTGCAGGCTGAGCCACCAGACTCGGCTAATTTTTATATTTTAAAATTGTGGGTTACAATTCAGGGTTAGGTACATAAATATTCATCGTGCAGCTACCCTTGTTGATGAAGTGTGCCTCCCCCGGCAGATTTCAACTACTGTCACTCCCACCTCCCCCTCCCATGCAGTTTCTTACTACTGTCAATCCTTTTCTTATAGCATTATGGTAGTTGTTCATGGTCCATTTATGAGTGAGAACATGTGATACTCTGTTCTCTGTTTCTGTGAAAGATCACCCAGTATTATAGACTCTAATTCCATCCAGGTTTCTGCGAAATTCATGATTTTCTTCTTCTTTATGACTGCATAATAGTCCATGTTTTTAATCCAGTCCTCTTTTGATGAACAGCATGGTTAGTTCCATGTTCTTGCTACTGTGAACAATGCTGCGATAAACATATGTGTGGGGGTGTCTTTTGTATAGAGTGATTTGAGTTCTTCAGGGTATATTCCCAGTAGGGGGGATTGCGGGGTCATATGGAAGGTCGATTTTTAGAACTTTTAGGAATCGCCACATTGATTTCCACAGAGGCTGTATTGTTGTTAAACATAATAAATTAGTGTATATATTTGTGTGTGTGTTGACTGAGTTTGTTTATTTTCTTAGAACCTCTTCCCTTCTCGATAAACTTGGAAGAAGAGCGGGGGGGAGGGAAGAGAGACCCAGGGTAAACAGTCCAGTCTCTGAGATCACCCCCAGCTGGGGCGGAGCTGCCATTCTTCCCTCTTGTCTCCCTGTTCCTGGTGGGCCCTTCAGCTCAGCAGTTATCTAGGAGATGATGTGAATCACATCTCGTGCCTCCTCCTCTCACCCAAGGTTCCCCTGTCTCCACTCTGCCTTCAGCCTCATGCTGGTTCTTGCTGGATAAGCTGAAACCCAGGACTGGCAGGTGTATGCAAAGGAAGGTGAAGAACCTTCCTGTGACCCTCTGCCAGCCCTGGATATTGCCAGAGGGAGAGGCTGGGGTCACGCTGTGGGGCTAATTCTGCTGATTCTGCCTCCTGTCCAAACTGCCTAGTGTGCAGTTAGTTTCCTCTGGAGGAGATGCTCAGGGGGAAGCTGGTTCCATCCAGTGCTCTACCAGTGCTGCTAGTGTTTGGGTGGAGGGGTTGGCCCCGGGACCACGCGGGGAGGAAGGGGGAGGCTGTGCAAAGTTAGGTGACCTCATCTCCAGGAAAGGTAGGGGACTGGCAGTCACATTAGCTGTGCTGCTGACCTTCTGCCCTGACTCCTAGTCCTCTTTAGACCTCTGATTTCTGTGTTGTTCCTTAGACTATTCCCAGAGCAGCAAGTAAAGACAGGAAAGGCTGGCCCGCTGAACCTTTGCTGCTTTGGGCTGGCAGAGACCCTACATTGTACCTTGTGGATTGGAAAGGAGTGCAGCCAGTGGTGGGTGGAGTCAGCTGAAGGCAAGGTCTTCAGGGTACTGTATATTCAGATCTCTTGTAATCTGGTGACCAACACTTGGTCATACTTCTGGTCCTACAGTGAGTCATGGATCCCTTTTCTTGAATGACCCACAGACATCATCAATTTGGTCTGCCCAGCTTCCTTGTAGTCAGGGCATGTCTAAAAATAACACCTGTAGTCTCTTTATGGGCCATGGTCATTGTTGGATTCTTCATGATTCCCTCCAAAGGACCTCTCTTGATTGTGCTGAGGAAGAGGACTTTCTTGAGAAGATGTTCACACTTTATAGACATACGAAGAGTGTTACCATGAGTAAAAACCTATGTGATTCCTGGATCATATAATAAAAGCATGTTATCTAAAGAAAGTTTTGTAAGAAACTGTCAGCTGTCTTCCAAAATGACCGTACTATCTTGCATGTCCACCAGCAATGAATGAGAATTCCATATTTGGTGCTGTCAGTCTTTGGGATTTTGGACACTCTGGTAAGAGTGTAGTGCCATCCTGTTGCTGTTTTACTTAGCAATTCCTTGATGACATATGCTTAGTTGCCATTTGTATGTCTTCTTTGGTTGAAATGTCTGCTAAGGTCTTTTGCCCATTTTTCAATCAGGTTATGCATGTTCTTTTTGTTGAGTTTTGAGGGTTATTTGATATTTCAAATAAAAGTCCTTCATCATGTATCTCTTTTGCAAATAGTTTCTCCCAGATTGTGTCTTATCTCTCATTCCCCTTTCAGTGTCCTTTGCTGAGCAGCATTATCTATTGTAATAAAGTCCGGTTTATCAATCCTTTCTTTCATGGGTCATGCCTTTTTGCTATAGCTAAAAAGTCATCGCCAAACCCAGGGCCACCTAGATTTTCTCCTATGTTATCTTCTAAGAGTTTTATAGGTTTATATTTAGGTCTATGATCTATTTTGAGTTTTCTGTGAAAGGTGTAATTTCTGTGTAGAGATTCACTTTTTTTGTATTTGGATGTCCAGTTGTTCTGGCATGACTTGTTAAAAGACTATCTTTTTTCCATTCTATTGCCTGTGATCTTTTGTCAAAGATCAATTGATGATATTTATGTGGATCTATTTCTGGGCTCTGTATTCAGTTCTACTGATCTATCTGTCTATTCTTATGGCAATATCATACTGCCTTGATTACTGTAACTTTATAGTAGGTATTGAAGTCAGTTAGTATCAGTCCTCTAGCTTTTCTTCTTCTTCAATATTAAAGCTGACTATTCTCTGTCTTTTGCCTCCCCACATAAACATTAAAAGCACTTTGTCAATATCTACAAAATAACTTACTGGAATCTTAACTGGGATTGTGTGAATCTGTAAAGTTGGAAAGAACTTGGCAATATTGAGTCTTTCTATCCATGAATATGAAATGTCTCTCTATTTATTTAGTTCCTTTAAAATTTACTTTTTCAGACTGTTATCCATGAACAAAGACAGTTTTTATTTCTTCCTTGCTAATCTGTATACTTTTTATTTCCTTTTCTTGTTTTGTTGTATTAGCTAGGACATCCGGTATGATGTAAAAAAAGATGGGTGAGTGAGGACATCTTTGCTTTGTTCCTAATCTTAGCAGAAAAGCTTCTAGTTTCTCAACATTGAATATTCATATTTATCTGTGGAGTTTTTGCAGATTTTCTTTATTAAATTAAGACAGTTCCCCCTCTGTTTCTAGTTTGCTGAGAATTTCTATCATGAATGGATGTTGATTTTGTCAAGTGTTTTTTTCCTGCATCTATTGACATAATCATTTGACTTTTCTTCTTTTTAGCTTATTGATGTGATGGACTACATTCACTGACTTTTATTGAACCAGGTTTGCATACCTGGAATAAATCCTGCTTGGCTGTCTTACATAATTATTTCTATACATTGTTCAATTCTATTTGTTAACATTCAGTTGAGAATTTCTGCATCTACCTACTTGAGGGATATTGAATTGTAGTTTGTTTGTTTGGGGTTTTGGGGGGTTTTTCTTTCTTTTTCTAAAAATGTCTTTGTCTGGTTTGGTATTAGGCTAATACTGGTCTCATAGAATAAGTGAAGGAAGTATTCTGTCTGCTTCTGTCTTCTGGAAGAAATTCTAGAGAATTGGTATAATTTCTTCCTTAAATGTTTGGTAGAATTCACCAGTGAATCCACCTTGACCTGGAACTTTCTGTTTTGGAGGTTATTGATCATTGATTCAATTTCTTAACAGATATTGGTTTATTCAGATTATCTATTGTATATTTTTCAGGTGATTTTTTTAAAGGAAGTTTTTAAACAAAATTAATCAATGAACTTCCATAACAATGAACTAAATAAAAAGAATTATGGGAAAAAATTCCTTATTTAGGTTCTATTTGTTGTTTGCTGATATGCCAACATATTTGCCAAGGGGTCCTGTCTGTTAATAGAAGTAGAGACACCTAATTTTTTTTGGTCATATACTTGGATATTGAAGAACAAACAGTTTTCAGTTGTTCTTACATGCAGCCCTGCATCGGTTTTGGTTTTACAAAATGGCTTAGCACCAGCCCCTGAGATAGTGCTTAATGCCAGTTAGGATCAGGCACCCCCATTCACAATTTCCAGAGGATCCAGGAACTGATATATTGTTTCACTTTGCCAATGACAACTGAGGACCTTTGTCATTCCCCCAACATCTTACATGCCTTTCCAATAGGCATTTTATTTTTTATGATGCATTTGGCCAGAGAACACTGTGGCAAAGTCCCAGCAAAATGAGGCAGCTTCATTTACAGTAACAAAATGGAGAATATTTACCATCAGAGGCACTGTGTTGTCCCTGCTACCTCCAGAATTATTATTATTATAGGAAATAATATTCATTAATCTTTAACGGTGGTGTGCTTATCACCATCCCACTTAGAAAATCAAGCCTCCATTAGTTTTTCATTTCCTCTAAAAAGCAACATTTTCAGCTAATCTCAGACTTCCACTTTTTCATGAAACAGTTTATTCTTTCTTGTTTATTCCTGAATTTAAGGGTTTGTGAAATGTGCTTCTTGGTAGAATCTATTGTTTTGGTTTCTGGATGCCTAATTAGGAGGCTTCTCCAAGCACAAAATATTCCAGAGGTAAAAGAGAAAGTGATACAACTATTCCTGCCTTGTGACAAGTCAGGAGAACGCCCTTGAGCCCTGCACTTATGGGGGTGTGGTAGGGAGACTCCTTCAGCCCAGCCATGTGCAAGAAGAATGGAGCATGGCTGCTAGAGATGAGCTAGAGGTGAAGGCTTCCATATACCCAGAAGCAGCAGGTAGACCTCACACGCCCTACCTCTCCCTTTAGACTCACCTGCCACCTCCTTCAGACTGACCTGCCTGCCTCCCCCTTCAGACTCAGCTGGCAGCAGCAATAGCCAGGTCCCCACTAACAACCACCTCCCCTATTCTACCTTATGATGCATGTTCTGGTTCTCTCTCTCTCTTCCCTTTCAATGTTGCATCAGTGTTCTTTATAAGCCACATTTCTCCTAAATATTGAAAAACTGAAGGCCTGGCAAGGCTGGTCTCTGACACCACAGTCCCACTTCCAGGAATGGCTCCCTTAAGAAAGAACCTTGAAGGTCCTTATAGAGCATCCTCAGAGTGTGATCTAATGGTGATAGGAAGAGAGTCTTAGGAGGCCCCAGACATAGCATTAAATATGGTTGAACTACTCAGTGGTGAACCTCTTCCTTTTCATGTCTCGTCTGTCACTCTCAGAACATGGAGGAGAAGCTCTTGGTTGGAGGTCACTGTGATTACACCATGTTCTCTCATGTTTCATCTCTCTTTCTACCTATCTTTCTAGAGAAAATGCTGACCTCAGGCTTAGAATCTTGTCAGACACCAGTATTTAAGTAGCATTTAAATATATTGTTTTCTTTTCTTTTCTTTTCTTTTCTTTGGCTACCTTCTATTAATGGCAAAAGATACTGCTGTTCCATATACGGTCCTGCACTCCCATGTTCAGATGGTGCTCAAAGAGCAATTCTCCACGAAGGTGAACAAGAAAGACTGCAGTGGGAAGACTGTGTCTCCCAGGCCGTGGTTCTTAACCCCACACATCACATAAGAATCCCCCATCACATCATCACATAAGAATCCCCCAGGGCCCTTGTCAAAATTCCCATGCCCAGGCCCTTCCTTAGAACAATTCTATCAGAAACTCAGGGTGGGATCCAAGTGCAGGTATTTGTTAAAGCTCCAGATGACTCCAGGACAAGCCACGCTAGAGAACAGGTGCCTTTAAACGGATCTGGAGTCTGAGAGTGAATGACACAGAGCATGCTCTTCAAGGCAGCAGGATTAGCATCTGAGTCATGGATAGTCTAATGGTCAAGGTCAACCATGGTCTTAAAATTTCAGTCCAAAAAATTACAGAACTGTAGAGATGGACAGGTCCGATGAGAGCTCCAAGTCAAGATCCTACTTTTATTTGCAAGGAAAGACCAATTATTCCTTGCTGGAAATCACTCCCTTGGGGCCTAGGGCATGGCTCCCCCACCCACATCATGCTGCCTCTCTGGCAGAGGGAATTGCCTCAGTTGTGAACTGATTCTGAAGGAAACGACAATCTTTTTGAGGAATAAGCTAAAGGCCTAAAAAGTTACATGACAGGCTCTTTAATACACAAAGTAGGCAGGAAAGAAGTTGTAGGGGGTCCCAGAGGCACCACGGGCAATGCTCAAAGTATGTTTTATGGTTGGAACATGCTAAATTAAACAAATTGAAATGAGTTTCATCACTGCAGAACTTCTCAGGGCCTTTAATTTACTAATGTGACTAGAGAATCTTCAAGAGGAAGATGTATAGGCAGAACTTATTTGCCCTTTAATGCAGAACATTTTACAGGACTGGCCTTTCTTGGGGGAAATAACTACAGGAGCACAATTTCTAAAAGCTCTGGCTCACTCTCTATCTACCATGCTTTGTTTGTCTTCATCACATTTGCTTATTTTGTGTGTCTTCCTCACTAAAATATAAGGTCTTTGAGGACAGGGACTTTGTTTTCACTGCTGTATCCCCAGCACCTCCAGAGTGCCTCGGCTTTAATAAATACGTGTGAAAAGGACTGATTGGGTACTCTTTTACAGCACAAGTAACTGTGCCTAGTTAGTTAGTGGTACTCCCCCATAGGTGATTGCAAGTCTCTCGCCATAGCTTTAGGCTAAAGCTGGAAGTCTGTATGCTGTGGGAACCCTGTAACACTTGGGCTAAAATCTGGACTCTGGCACTAATTAACTCTGTGACCCTGGGCAAGTCAATTGACTTTCCTGGACCCGATTTTCCTCAAGTAGTAAAATGAGTGGAGTAGATTAGACAACCTTCAAACGTCCTTCTCTGTTACTATATGACAAGTGGTTACATTAATATATCTGATGTCATTGTGGATTTTTCTGTTTTTCTTTAGAATTCTACCAAGTTTTGCTTCATGTTGTTTGAAGCTCTGTTATCAGGCCCATAAATATTTTATATTGCTATGTCCTATTGATGGATGGACCATTTTATCATTATGTGAAGACTTTCTTTGTTCTTGGTAATATTCTCTACTTCGAGATCTGTGTTGTTTGATATTAACATATCCACTCCAGCTTTTTAAAAAATCTGTATTAGCATAGTACATTCTTTTCTATCATTTTACTTTTTATCTATCTGTGCCTTTTTATTTAAAGTGAGTTTCTTGGATTGCCTGAGCCCGCGGGCTCGTGACCCACCTGGGCAACTTGGCGAGACCTCATCTCTACAATAAGTCAAAAAATTAGCCGAGCGTGGTAGCGCACGCCTGTAGTTCCAGCTACTTGGAAGGCTGAGGCGGAAGGATCGCGGAGCCCAGCAGGTCGAGGTTGCAGTGGCTGGGAGCGGCCACTGCACTCCAGTCTGGGCAACAGAGTGAGACTCCAACTCAGAAAAATAAAGTAAAATAAAATAAAGGAGTTTCTTGGAGGCCGCATATAGTTAGTTTTTGCTTTAAAAAAAATTCAGCTTCTCAGCTTTTACCTCTCTCAGCATTGAGATCATTTAAATTTAATGTGGTTATTGATATTGTTAGGTTTATTTTTGGTTTTTTAGAATTTTTGACTCATTTACTAATTTAATTTTTAGAAACAAGCTTTCACTCTGTCACCCAGGCTGGAGTGCAGTGGCACAATCATGGCTCAGTGTAACCTTGACCTCCTCAGCTCAAGCAATCCTCCTACCTCAGCCTCCCAAGTAGTTGGGATTACAAGTGCATCCCACCATGACTAGCTAATTTTTAAAAATTATTTTCTTGTAGAGATGAAGTCTCACTGTGTTGCCCAGGCTGGTCTTGAACTACTGGCCTCAAGCTACCCTACTGCCTCCGCCTCCCAAAGTGCTGGAATTACAGGCATGAACTGTCCCGCATAGCTTTATTGAGTTTAAATTGACCATCTTGCTATTTGTTTTCTGTTTGTTCAATTTGTCCCTTTCTCTCCTTTTCCCACCTACTTTCAAACTGATTACATTTTTAACAACTTTTTTGAGATATAATTCACATACTATATACTTCACCCATTTAAAGTATATAATTCAATGATTTTTAGTATGTACACAAAATCATGGACCCATCACCATTAAATGATCAAAAGAACATTTTGATCACCCTCAAAAGAAACTTCATATGTCTTATCACCCCCAAATCTTCCCATTCCTTCTACCTTAACCTATAAACACAAGTCTACTTTTTGTTTCTATAGAGTTGCCTAATCTAGACATTGCATAAGTGGAATCATATATGATTTCACTTTACATACTGTTTTCAAAGTTTATCCAGTTATAGCATATATTAGTACTTTATTCCTCTTTCTCAATTAATTCTGCTATATGGATATATCACATTTGTCTATTCATTTATCAGTTGATGGACAATTGGGTTCTTTCCACCTTTAAGTTATTACGAATAATGCTGTAATGAACATTCATGCATAAGTTTTTGTGTAGACATGTGTTTCCTTCTTCCTGGGTATATGCCAAGGAGTAGAATTGCTGGTCATATGGTACTCTGCATTTAACTGTTTGAGGGATTGCCAGACTGTTCCAAAGGGCTGCCCCATTTTATATTCCACCAGCAGTGTATGAGCCTTCTTATTTCTCCTTATCGTAGCCAACATTTGTTAGTATCTGTCTTTCCTATCTATCCTGGTGGGTAGGAAATGGTATCTTACTGGGAGTCTGGGATGTGTTTCCCTGATGACAATGATGTTGCGCATCTTTTCATGTGCTTACTGGCCACTGGTAATCTTCTTTGATGAACTGATTATTTTTATGATTCCATTTTATCTCCTTTGTAGCTTATTTGTTGTTGCTCTTTGTATCAGGGTTGTTTTAGGGTTGATAGTATGAATCTCTTAGTTATCACTATCTTCACTTCATGTATATTCAATAACCTTATGGGAGTATATGCCATCCCTCCACTCTCGGCTTTTGTGTTATTGGTATCCTACCTCTGGTTAAATTAGATGCTTTCCTCTGTGTAGCAAACTGGTGCTCCATAATCCTGGGGGAATAGACTTATCATGGGCAAAAAGAAGAGGGATAGTAAGTAGGGTAATATTGTAGGATTTTGCAGTGTTCCTGGAGGGCAAGACCGCTTCAGTCATCAGGACCGCCAGAGAGAGTATCAAGAGGGTTCTGGACTCAAATTCAGGAAAGAAAGGGGAGACCCTAGAACAGTAGAAATCCCTTAGGAGTCCTTGAGGAGCCTTCACCGCTTCCTAATCTCATGAGAGTCTTCCTGCCTACATCCCTCAGCATTTATGCCATTGGATCCATGACTAATACATTCTTCAGTTCCAGTGATTGCATGTGAATCAGAGTGCAGCAGAAAGTCATGGACTTCCAGATACACAACCCAGGGACAAGATACTAAACTTTCGCGAGCCTCAGTTTCTTTACCTATAAAATGGCAATAAAAATTCTTGCTGTATAGTGTTGCTAAAAGGATTAAATGACATGATCCTGGTAAAAAGTGGTGGGAATATGACATAACCACACTATGAATTTTTGTATCCCTCCTATGTGCCTATTTATCTGCTGAACCAATTCTATTTTTACATCTTTTATGTTTCTTGGGCATTCATAATATAGGACAGACTACAGTGCGTATGAGAGAATTTGTTCCTCTTCATGTTCTGAAAATTTGAATGAGCTCAAATATTTTTATGGGATTGTCACAAACTCCCTACTTTTCAACATGTAGAACTGTCATTTATTGGGCTGACATATGCTGGGCGCCCTGCATGCTTCGTTTCCAAGGCTCATTATCAACCCCATTTGAATGGGGCAGGGCTTGTCAACATTGGCTTTATTGAGACATTTGGGGCAGATCATTCTTGTTCATGGGGGGGTTGTCTTGTGCATCATGCGATGCTTAGCAGCATCTCTGGCCTTTAGCCTCTATATGCCAGTAGCACCCCTCTAGCTGTGACAGTAAAAAATGTCTAAGGACATTGCCATGTATCTCCTGGGGAGGGGGGCAAAATCTCCTCCAGGTGAAAACCACTAAAATAGGGTTGGTGTCATTCCCATTACCTGTGAGGAAGCTTAAGTTCAGAGTGGTTAAGAGTTTTGCTCAGCATCACATAGCTACCAAGTGATGGAGACAGGATTTAAGCCAGAGTCCCACTAGCTCTTGAGCTATGTGTATTGGTAATTCCAGAATAACCCTTTCTGACCTGCAAAGAAAGCCTCAGATACCTTTCACATCTCTGGTCCTGAACTCTGCCTTTCACACTGAGGGTGCCTGGACTGTGGACCATCCTCTCAGAAAACAAAGAATAAGCCCCAAAAGGCAAGATAGTCATTGTTTACACATAGGCCTCAGAGAGCCAAGCTAACACGCTGCATACTCCTCGCCCCCAAATGTGATTTTCATTGACACAGAGGGTGTAATGGGTTGAATTATGTCCCCCCAAAGATATGTTAAGATCCTAACTCACAGTAGCTGTGAATGTGGCCTTATTTGGAAATAGGGTCTTCGCAGATATACTAGAGTTAAAATGAAGTCATTAGGGTGGGCCCTGCTCCAGAGTGACTGGTGTTGTCACAAGAAGAGGAAATTTTGGAAACACATGCAGAAGGAAGGTGACCCTGTAAAGATGGAGGCAGAGATCAGAGTGGTGCTGCCACAAGCCAGGGAACATCTGGGGTCACCAGATAGGAAAGAGATAAGGAAGCATCCTCTCCTAGATGCTTCAGGAGCCTGCCACCACCTTGGTTTCAGGCTTTGAGTCTCCAGAACTGTGAGAGAATCCATTTCTATTGTTTTAGGTTATCCAGTTTGTTATAGCCACCCTAGGACAACTGTAAAGGAAAGCACAATCCAAGTCCACTGGCAGCCCTGACCAGGCCTACGTTTCTGTATTTGATGGTGTTCTCCTTAACCCTGTTCTCCAGTCAGTTATAATATCTGGCTATTAATCAAAGTCAAGAAAGATATTTAACTTTGCCACAATAAACCCACAAGATTGTACCTCCCACTAATTACATGAGTAAGATGGTGATCTTGCAGCAGAACAATACAGGGGCCTTCGTGGGGAGCAGCTGTCCACTCAGTTGCCCTCACACCCATGTGTCAGCGGCGGGTAACTGTGCCTTATCTTTCTTCGTAACAGGAGGTGCCATGCCATTCCCTTAGATAAGGAGAAGCAATTTCGTGGAACCTGACTCAGTGACCTTGGTTACCTGCAGGTCATGGGTAAACAGACAGAGGGAAACAAACCTCAGACAACTCTGAGTATGATAAAGACAGGAAACAACCAAAGGTAGTCGAGATCTAACATCTGAAACGCAGAGCAATTTATTCTGGGCAAGTGAATGGGAAGCATTAGATGGACTCGTAGGCGGTCTGAGATCCTTTGGAGCTAAAGCAGCCCTCAGGAGTCAGGAGCATCCCAAACAAGTCCTTCATCTTCCCCAGTCAAAGCCCCACAGGATATTCCATATCTAAAGGATTCTGTGGAAAAGTGAACTTGAGAGTGTTCTGTACTTTAATTTCTCCCTGAAAAGTTCACAGGGTACATTAGCTTATTAAAGACGTTGAGATGTTTGGCAGTAAAGACACCCTTTCAACTCCTTTTGAGGTGTGGCGTAATATGCCTTGGACCATAGATGCATCCTAACCCATTCATTTTGCAAAATTTGAGGTTGAGACTCAGAGAGATTCGATGATTTATCAAATGTCACACAGACAGAAAGTGACTCAACTTGTGCCTTCACGTTCCAGATCCAATGCTTTTTCAATTTTTTCTTTTTCCCATTAATTAGTTTATTGATAAACATTTCAGTGTAGCCATGTGATGACACCAGGATATAAAACTGAAAAAGGTAAGCTTTGTCTCACATATAATTGACTATCTGTGGAGTAAATGAACAACAGAATAACAGATTGAAAGGTTATGGGGACAGAAAAGGAAGGGTGCTATGGTTTCAATATTTGTCCCCTCTAAAACTCAGGTTGAAACTTATCCCTGATGTGGCAGTATTGGGAGGTGGAGCCTTTAAGAGGTCACTGAATCAGGAGGGCTTTGCCTTCCTGAATGGAATAATAGGTTAATAGATTAACAAGTTATCACAGAAGTGGCATTAATGGCTTTCTAAGAGGAGAGAGAGACCTGAGCTTGCACACTTATTGCGCCGGGGCGTGATGCCCACTGCTGCCTCTCTCTGTAGGGAGTCCCTATTAGCAAAAAGAGCCTCAGCAGATGCAGGCTCTCAAGCTTCTCAGCCTCTTATAATTGATAAGAAATAAATTCCCTTTCTTTATAAATTACCTGGTTTCAGGAATTCAGCTACAAGCAACAAAAACAGACTAAGACCGAGGGAAGGAATTGCTAACTTTGGGATGAATATGAAGCAGTCAGTCTTCTAGTAAGTACCATCAGAGGAACCCACTATCCCTGCTACACACTGCTTCTCCTGAAGAGAGCTGGCAGCCAGAGCCCTGCTGACTGGCTGCACCAGGAGGCTGCCACCAATCTGACAAAACTGACGGATCAGGACTAGCCAGCCCGTCAGCTTGCCAGACACTTCTATTGTGTCTGTTCCCACCAGATAGGGTGGCCAATGTGAGCCCTTCAAAATTTGAACTAGAGGCCACTAAGAGAAGGAGAAAGTGAGGAGGGCCCAAAGATGAAAGAATGTCTAAGGAGGTGGGTGAGGGGAGGGGTGCCCTGAAGTGTCCTGGACAAGCCAGGGAAGAGAGGAAGCAGCATGAGTGAGCAGAAGCTGTGAGGCGGAGAGAGGCTAGAGATCAGAAAAGAGGAAGACCAGCAGGCAACATGGGGAGAAGAGGACAGATTCAGCACAGTTGCCCCCACTTCAGTTCCTAGGAGGCCTGGCTCCCTCACAGCTCCTGGGGATGCATTTCTAAGAGACCAGTTTCCCCTGGACCTTACAGTAATCAGACCCACCCCATTCACCCTACTCAAGCTAGCCTGAGAGAGGCTCTTGTTTTGGTTACTAAAATAAGCTCTTTTTTTAAGTTGTGGTAAAATATATACATTGTGCTATACACATATAAGTAAAAGTTATAATTTAACAATGTTTAATGTATGTGTTAGTGGCATGAAGTACATTCACATTGTTGCACATCACTGCTGTCCATCTCCAGAATTTTTTACACTCCACAGCGAAACTCAATCTGTTAAACAGTAATGCCTGGCTATCCCCTCCCCAAAGCCTCTGGCAACCACCATTCTGCTTTCTGACCCTATGAATTTGACTACTCAGGTAAGCGGAATACATTCCCAGGCACTGACTCTTCCTCTTCCCCTCTCCACACTTTCCAAACCTGCTTTCCAGAATGTAAGATCCAGTGAGGGCTGAGATCGTCATGATCTGTTCACTAACCTGTTACTAGCATCTGCTGAGTCCTAAAACAAAATGCATATGTTAAATTAAATGCCATTTGATAAGTCATTAACACTTCAGAATGAGTGCAGTCACTATGTTCTCTGGCTCTCTCTCTCTTTTTAATTTGACTTAGGGTCTCTGCCACCCAGGCTAGAGTACAGTGAAACATTCACAGCTCATCACAGTCCTTGACATTTTGGGCTCAAGTGATCCTCCCACCTCAGCCTCTTGAGTAGCTGGGACTATAGGCACATGCCACCATGTCTGACTAATTTTTTAAATTTTAGTAGAGATAAAGTCTTGCTATGCTGCCTAGGCTGGTCTCAAACTCCTGGGCTTGAGCAATCCTCTCACTGTGGCCCCCCAAAGTGTTGGGATTACAGGTGTGAACCACTGGCCTGGCTGCACTGTGTTCTTTTAGCCCTTCTTTCCCCATATACCTCCACCTCCTTAGTTTTGTTTTATTTTTTTGAATCAACCAAAGTCCACACACAGTTAGGGTTCACTCTTGCTGTTGTGTGTCCTGTGGGTTTGGACAAATGTGTACTGACATGTATCTACCACTGTAGTATCATGCAGAATAGTTCCACTGCCTTGAAATTCCCTTGTCTTCTGACTACTCATTCCTTCATCCCTCCAATCCCTGGCAATTGCTGATCTTTTCACTGTCACCATAGTTTTGCCTTTTTCAGAATGTCATATAGTTGAAATCATACAGTACATAGCCCTTTCCGATTGGCGTCTTTCACTCAGTCATATGCATTTAAGTTTCTTCCATGTCTTTTCATAGCTTGGCAACTCATTTCTGCTTAGCACTGACTAATATTCCAATGTCTGGATTTACTGCAGTTTATTTATCAACTCACCTACTGAAGGACATTTTGGTTGCTTCCGAGTTTTGCCAATATGAATAAAATGGCTATAAACATCCAAGCATGAATATGAATTTTC
This sequence comes from Cephalopachus bancanus, assembly GCA_027257055.1. Lineage (NCBI taxonomy): Eukaryota > Metazoa > Chordata > Mammalia > Primates > Tarsiidae > Cephalopachus > Cephalopachus bancanus. The sequence goes on from JAPVLO010000008.1 coordinate 14,147,029, forward strand.
AACTCATCTGGGTAAATATGAAGGCACGTGATTGCTGAGTCATATGGTAAGCATGTATTTTGTTTTTAAGAAACTGCCAAACTGTCTTCTCAAGTGGCTGTACCATTTTGCATTCCCACCAGAAGTGAATGAGAGTTCTCATTGCTCCACATACTCATCAACTTTTGGTGTTGGCAGTGTTTGGACTTTAGCCATTTTATCAGGTATGTAGTAATATCTCAATTTGCTTTGATTTGCAGTCCCCTGATGCCATATGATGCTGTGCTTACTCATCATCTGCATATCTCCCTTGGTGAAATGTCTGTTCAGATCTTTTGCCCATCTTAAGTTTGGTGTTTTTTTTTTTAATTGTAGGGTTTTACAAATTCTTTATAAGAACTGTTCTTTTATAAGGTATGTCTTTTGCAAATAGTTTCTCCCAGTCTGAGGCTTGTCATCTCATTCTCTTGACCCTCTTGGTTTTAAAACAGCAATGAAACCAATAGAAAGATCCCTACAATATGGAGGATTTTATCCAGAGGTACCTGTCATAGTCACCTGACCAGGTTCGAAGATATTTGTTTAACAGGATTTAAGTGAGACCCAGGAATCTGTACTGTTTAAAAGCTTCTTTGGTGATTATAATAGGCAGCTGCATTAGGAACCACAATACTAAAGACAGAATCTCAGGCACCCTAAGAGTTAGGGGGACAGTCCCTTCTTGAGACCATGTGAGAGGCTGCCTACTTGGCGTCTGTACTACATTGTCCCACAGCTCCATCTGAAGACCAGGTGAGACCCAGAGCTCTATAATTTGCTGCTAATCAGACATCTCCACAAGGCATCTCAAACTTCACCTCTCCCAAGCTAACACTGTAAGCGTCCCCATCCCCACCCAGAAACTAGTTCCACCCGTGATCTTCCTGACCTTGGAAGCTGACAGTTCCAATCTTCCTGGCCAAACTCTTGAAGTCCACCTTGAATCCTCTTTCTCAGGTATGTCTGACTTATCAGTAATGCCTGCTGGTTCAACCTTTAAAATAAGTCCAGAATCTGACTGCCCTCACCCCTCCACTGCCTCGGGTACATCAGGTCACTCAACTTCTGCCCTGTTCCTTCCAGTCTGTTATCAGTATAAGCCAGCACGTGGTCAGATCCTGTCCCTTCTGCTCACAATCCTCCAGTGGCTCCCATTCACTCAAAGTAAAGCCCAAGTCCTTACAACGACCTATCTCACTGCCATTCTCCCAGGTCCCTACAGTGACACAGGTCCTACACACCAGGTCTCAGCGACTTTGCATTGCTGCTGTCTCCCCCTGGAATGCTCTTTCTTCAAGGAGCCACTGGGCTGGTTTCCTTTTGCCCTGTGAGTCTTCACAGCCACCCTATCTAAAATTTCAAACCTCCTACCTCCTCTGCCAGCACTGCTATCTTTACTTTTCTCCTTAGGACTTAGCACTGGTCATACTCCATGCTGACTTGCTTGTTTATTTCTGTCCTTTGCCACTAGACACCAGCGCCATGATGCAGCGATGTCCGTTGGCTCTGTTTGCTGCAGAGCGCCAGAGCCTAGAACAAGGCCTGGTGTATGGTGGTTCTCATCCTGGTCAACACCCCCTCCCCTGACTCTGTCACATCCCATCAGTCTTGCAAGTCCTGAGGCATCCCCCTTTTCACTCTCATCTCTTTCTCCTCTTCTTGGTCTCATGGCCGAGAACCACGACTGAAGACTGAGGTCTCCTCACTCCAGTATCTCTTCACAGCTGCCGAAGGTCTGCAGGTCTTTCTAAAAGGCAGGTCTGCAGCAGTCCCTCAGTGACACCCCTTTATTCCCAGGACATTGTTCAAACTCTCTGACTTCAAACCCAAGGTCCCTGCTGATAGGACTCCAGCCTGTTGCTGTAGCCACATCTCTGGCCCCTGCACATGTCCATGCACTGTCACCTAGGTTGGTTTTCCTCTTCTTGCCTTTGAATGCACTGTTCCTTCTGTCTGACCTGCCATCCTCACTCCTTGAACCTCTTCTACTATATATCCAGCAAGCTCCTATCTAGTCTTCAAATTCTAACTGATGGACCCTCCTTCAGGAGCCTTCCTTCGGCAACACCGACCCCGCACAGTGGCTTGTCTATCTCCATCATTTGTCCAAGTTCTCTGTGCACCTGGGCGTGGCACCCAGTAGGGACTCTGTCTATGTTTCCTGGATGAATAAATCTCCAGAAAAGGGAAAGAATGGCTCAGCTCTGAGATAATGCTCCAAATGTACATTGCACTTTTGCCAGCTAATTAACTCACTATTCATCTATTCATTAATGGCAAGAATGTTCCAGAATGCATCATCACAGGTGTGCCTAAGAACTGGGACAGAGGAAATAGCTGACATCTCAGGGGCACCCTTGTGGCTCCAGAGGACTGGTTAAACCACCTCCCCATATTTCCACTGTTTCTGTGTGTGTATGAATATGTAAATACACATATGTATTTGAATGTATGAATTTATGAATGCATATGTCCTACACACCCATAGCTCTATGCCATTGAAGATCCTGGAGATATCCTCTGGGGCTTGGCTGGCTACTCTATGCCCAATAGACTATACCTACTTAAGTCTTCCACCTTCAGGAAGGTGAAGGGATAAACCATCAAAACTAATACTGCAATCACTTTTCCTCAAAGTCTATAAAACTAAAGTCTTTACTCAGATGTGTATTTTTCATTTGTAGGGCTTTGTCTCAAAATTTCTCTTATGTTAATTTTAGTTTACTTTAGTCTACAACCATAGAAGACTCCTGAACAATATTCTCATGAAAAAGATCCCGATATGTTGAAGACAATGATTGCATATATCACATAAGCCATTTTGAAGTTTTCCTCCCAAATTGTCTGTATGATTTAGACTAATGATTTCATTTGGCAACATCTACTGAGCACATAGTTCATTTGCTCATTTAGAGACTCTACTAGTCATTCTGCAAGTACTCACAGGGTGTCTAACACCAGGTAGGGGTAGTACACGACGTCCAAGTAGGCAAATAAATACAATGTTTGAAACACAGTAAGTGCTGTGGAAAGAATAAAATGTGCCCACGTTACAGAGTGCAGAGACAGAGGGTATTGCAAATCAGATGGACAGGAGCACCTCTGAGCAGAGGTGACATTAGCAATGAAGCCTGGTGATGAGAGAAGCCCGCCTCGGGTGCCCATCCCCACAACCCCATACCACAAATGCTTCACTGCACTGCAGCCATTAGCTCCTGCATGTGTTCGTTTGTTTCCGTATCACCCAAGACCCACCTCACAGGGCCCAACCCACATACAGCCCATCTTTTCACCCTTGTATCCACTTGTGATGTTTGGCAAACAGGTGGAGTTCAATTAATGCTTGTGGCATTGTTGAATAATATTGACTCCACTGCAAAGTAGATACAGGCCAGTCATATGGGGGGTTCATAGTGCTAGGATGGGTGTTCATAGTGCTGGGAGGGAAAAACGAATTCCTGGATCCAGTCGAAAAGTGTACTTTAATTAGGGATTATCTATTAATGATTCTCCGAAAAGAAAAATAAACATATACTATCAGAAAGGATTTAGACTATACATTTATGAAAAGGGAGAGTGGGAGTGACTTGGAACATTGCTGAAAACAAAAGTTTTCATATCTTTGCTTTTATTTTTATCTGTCTTAGGTCCAGAAGCCATGACTACCCACAGCTAGAAGGACTCCATACACTGGGTTCAGTGAGGTTCCAGAGACTTCTGCAGGTTAAAGTATGACCAGGGCTCATCACAGCACTCATGTTGGCAGACGAGAACAGTGTGTTTATTGAGCCGGCAGAACTGCCAAGTGTATGACTCATCTCATGGGAACCTGCTGTGCCTGCCAGCACAGCCCGTATCCAGAGAGCAGGCACATTCCCCGAGGGGTCTGTGAACGCTGCCCATCAGCACACTTTGCCTCTGGGGATCCAGGCACCTAAAGAAAATCGTAGAAATATAATTCAATAAATTCCAATATAAAATTCCACCAATTGGCTCAACTAGGGAGTTGTTTTTTTGGTAGTTCTAGATGGCTGAATCCCCATGGTGGCTCTCAGAACTACCATCAAAAACTTTGTTAAAAGTCATAATAGGTAACATTTATTGAGTGCTGTGTGTCAGGTGCTGGGCTAGGTATATTTTGTCTTTATCTTAGTTCATTCTCACAGCAAACCTACAAGGCAGATATTATTATGAACCTCATTTTACTGAACAAGAGACTTAGAGACTCAGAGAGGTTAAAATACTAGCCAGGTCTCACAGTGATGGAGGCGTTTGTCCTTTGACCAGGAAATCAATGTCTGTTTAGCAAAGTTACCTGCTATTATTAGAATTCTTTCTAAACTAATCCTATTTGCGAAAATGAAACAGCAATACTATGCATTATACAGCAATAATATTAACCTGCAATATTAACCTATAGTACTCATTACTGAAATTGAGGCACTGGTTTGAATCCTACTGTGGGAGATTCCAGATTTTGTGCTTTTGAAATACAAATCAATTGAGTATATAAATATATTGAGTACCTGCTATGATGATAATGCCACCTAACATTTATTGAGCACCTACAAAGGGACAGAAATTGAATTCAAATCCAGGCAATCTGACACCAAAATAAATTTTCTTAATCACTAGGCCAGAGGTCCTCAAGGTTTGGCCTGTGCATTCCTGAGGTCCTTTCAGGGAGTCCACGAAGCCAAAATTATTTTCACAATAATAGGAAGACATTATTAGCCTGTATCACTCTCATTCTCTCATGAGTCTACAGTGGCGTTTTCCAGAGGCTGTATAATGCATGATAACATAACAGATGTAATGCAGTCTTCTAGAAAGCCAGACATTAAGGGAATTTGCAAAAATTTAAAATGAGGCTTAGTCCATTTTCTTCATTTAGAAAATAGAATGGGTTTATTTTTGTTATTTTAAAATAAATTACCAAAAAGATAATTAAGAACAGTTTTACTTTTTAATATTGGGAGATATGGCCCAGGAAAACTCTTTAGAAGCTTCAGGAATTTTTAGTGGTATAGTAGGGTCCCAAGACCACAAGGTTTGCAAATGGCTGCACTAGGTTGTATCATCTTTCTGATGTGGTTGGCTCACCCCAGCCCAGCCTTCTTTCCTGCCAAGGGTATGGTGAAAACCAGAGCTTGCGAGCTGCACTGGTACCTCCACCAGGCCTCGCCTCACCCCCTCTAAGGTGAACATCCTTAGTAGCGTGCTTTCTGGGACATCCCAGCTCCAAGTGGCAGGAAGGCTGAGAGGGACCCGCTTTCCTGTGTGGGTTACAGATGTTCTTTCTCCATCAAGGGCTGAGCTATGTGCTCTGTTCTGATCAAACCTCTGCATTTCAGGCCACAGCCTCATATTTCTGAATCTTACATAAATCCAGGCAATCTGACACGGGGCCAGCATCTCTCTTCAAGATCTCTCTGTGAAGGGGGCTTGTGGGAAGTTGTAAGTTCACTGTCACAGGAGATTTTCACACAGAGGTGAAGTGAGAGCTTCTTGAGGGTGTTATGGATGGGATTCTAGAAACAAAAAGACTTTGTTTCTAGAACAAATTTCTAAACAAAAAGACACATATTTCTCTGTGATTCCATCTAAGTGGAAGATCTGATTACCCACAAAGTCAGGGGCTACTACCGTCAATAAAACCAACCAGCTGGTGCTGCTTTTAGAACCAGTGAATCTAGAAAGCGGCATTCATGAAGAGGCTTGCAATAAGCCCAGATTCTGAAGCATCTGTTGGAAACCGCTTTGTCCATTGGGGCATTGCAGAAACCACCAGAAGTTAAGCCCAAGCTTTTATTAAGCAGAGTCGGGTCTGTGGAGGGAGCAGGGAACTCTGAGATGAGGGAAAGTAGCTGATGCTAGATTCTTTGCATGACTGTGCCAGTTCTAGCTGTGCTGGATTTTCCTACTCTGTGCTCTAACGTCTCATAATTATTCATGAGACTTTGTGTTTATGTCGCATTTTGCAACACTCATTGCACTTCTACCTATATTGACCTTTAAGGATTTTGTAATGAGCAAGCGGGGCTAAGTTGTGCTCAGTGACTTGCCCAGGGGCAGAGCAAGTTTCAGCAGAGCCTAGACTTGAGCCATGCTCTTCTGGGTTCAGAACTCGTCACTACCCGACAACCCATGGTCCAACACCTACAGAGGCACCCCCTGTGAACAGGGAGGGAATGGATGTTCTCTTGGCCTTGGTTCAGGCAGGATATCTCCTAGACCTGCCAGGTCTGACTCTAGGCATCCCATAGTGACCCAGCAACCCTATGATCATAGGTCCTGTAACATCATCTGAAACTCAGTGCCTGGACGAGAGGAACCGACAAGGTGCATGCAGATACCCGCAAGCAGGTAAAGAGGAAGAAGGGGAGGCGGGGAATGCACATTGTCGAATCCTCCGAATTGGCAGCCACTATGCTAGACATTTTATTTTTATTTTTATTTTTTTGAGTTGGAGTCTCACTCTGTCACTCAGGCTGGAGTGCAGTGCCTCACTCATGGCTACTCCAGCGTTGACCTGCTGGGCACTGGTGATCCTTCCACCTCAGCCTTTCAAGTAGCCAGAACTATAGGCATGCGCTACGCCTGGCTAATTTTTCGATTTATTGTAGAGAGAGGTCTCACCAAGTTGCCCAGACAGGTCTCAGGCAATCCACTCGCCTTGGCCTCCCAAAGTGCTGGGATTATAGACTTGAGCCACCCGCCCGGCCGACATTTTATTTTTAAAGTATACTTTGTTTTACTCAAGTAAAACATGCAGAGAAAGCATACAGACCATAAAGGTCTAACTCGACAAATTTCCACAAAGACAACACACCTACAGCACCTAGGTCAAGAAGCAGAACATTACTAGCACCCCAGAAGTTTCCCTTGTGCTCCCTTCCAAGCACCACTCCCAAGGAGATGCCAAGTATGTGCACCATTCTGACCTCCAGTGGCATGGACTGACTTTGAATGTTTTAAAGTTGATCTAAACGGGCATTCAGTATATACTTCTTGTTGTCTGGCTTTTTCGCTCGCCACACTGTGAAGTTCATCCTTACTGTGTGTGTAGCTTTTTTGTTGTCACTTCTGCCCAATATTCCTCTGTATGCTTACACCATGCTCTATTTCTCCATTCTTTGTTGGTGGACATTGGGAGGCTTCCAGTATTTGTCTATTGCAAGTAGTACTACGAACACATAGACATACTTGTGTCTTTTGGCAGATACATGCCCTCCTTTCTTTGGGGTATATGACTGGAAATGGAATTGCTGGGCTGTATGGTAATGTGTATGTTTAACTTTGTAAAAAACTGCCAAGTAGTTTCCCAACATGGATATACCAACTTCTGCTCTCACAGTGTATCGACATACTGTTTTCCATATCCTTGCTAACACTTGGTATGATTGCACCCGGCACTTTGGATGTGTCATTTGACACAGTCTGGGTAGTGGTTGTGAGTGTGGACTCTGAAGCTGGATAGCCTGGGTTGTTATCCTAACTTCACCTTTTGACTAGCTCTATGACCTTAACCAATTTCCCCAAGCACTCTGTGCCTCAGCTTTCTCATTTGATTGCTGTTGTTGTTTTAGAGACAGGGTCTTACTCTATTGCCCAGGCTGAAGTGCAGTAGCATGATCACAGTTCCCTACAGCTTTGAACTCCTTGGCTCAAGTGATCATCCCTGCCTCAGGCTCCTTAGTAGCTAGGACTATAGGTGTGCACCACCACACACGGCTATTTTTTTTTTTTTTTGAGTTGGAGTCTCACTCTGTCATCCAGACTGGAGTGCCGTGGCTGCTCCCGGCCACCGCAGCCTCGACTTGCTGGGCTCCGGCGATCCTTCCGCCTCAGCCTCCCGAGTAGCCAGAATTACAGGCACGCGCTACCACGCCCGGCTGATTTTTTGATTTATTGTAGAGATGAGGTCTCGCTGCCCAGGCGGGTCACGAACCCGTGGGCTCAGGCAATCCACTCACCTCAGCCTCCCAAAGGCGCGGGATTACAGGCTGAGCCACAGAGCCTGGCAACATGACTATTTTAAAAAAAATCTTTACTTCTTGTAGGGACACAGTCTTGCTATGCTGCTTAGCCTGGTCTCCAACCGCTGGCCTCAAGCGATCCTCCTGCCTCAACCTTCCAAAGCACTGGAATGACAGGTGTGAGTCACCATGCCCAGCCCTAGCATTCTCATGTGTTAAATGGGAACAAGGAAAATAACCCCATCCTCTTAGGGTTGTTGTGCATTTATCACAGTGCCTGTCACGTGGTTATCACTCCACAGATATTAGCTCTCATACTTATTCCCAGTGGGTACCAGGAGGCTTCCATAGTGGTCTTTAGGAGGTCTCTGGGAGCCCCTACCCCTCGGCTTTCTCCATTACCCATGGCTGGGCTTCCTTTGGATAGAGTGCCAGGCAGTACCTGTGTCTGTGTCAGATGGCTGGGAAGGGTAAGTCCTATACCTGAGGAGTGAATTAGGTATGGATCGACCAAATACGAACACAGAACCACTAGCTGTGGGTGGGGAAAGAGGGGGCAGGGCTCTTATCTCAAAATGTTTCCTAAAAAAGAAAGGGGTGGGTTTTTTTTTGATAGCATACACTGACAGCTGCCTTTTGGCTTCTCTTCTCACAACTTTTCTAGCTCCTTCCCCATATATACAGTCCCATAATGGCTCTGGAAGAGCTAATGATTATGTAGAGGGCAGAAAGAGGGGAGAAGTATCTCAAATATTCAGAATGAAGTGCAGAAATTGAACTTCAACAATAGTAGGCCTGATAGGCTATGCTTCAAAGTAAATGAAAGTCTAATCAATATTTCTTTTTATTCATTTTGGGAAAAAATGATTGTTGTCTACCTCCATTTAGTTTTATCTTCTAATTTTTGCCAGAGAAGAGGTCCTCCCATTTTTAAACCAAGCATCGCCATGAATCATGCCACATTAAATATGAAAGTTTGTACTCATGGCAACTAACGGTGCTGGAAAATAGAAACACACTTTTCTATTAAAACTGCATGAGATTAACAGCGCCCATGAAGCAAGCTTTTTAAAGAAAATCAGTCCTGGCATTCGTTAGGGCCAAAATACACACAAAAGATTCCCCTGGAGTCACGACCAACTTAAATAGAACTGGCTTCTGTGGGGAGGATACCCAGTGACAGGAATCACAGAGCTCAGCGGAGGGGGACCTGGCAAGTCACTTAGACCTTCAGAGCCACCGTTTCCTCCTCTGTGATGGGAAGATTAAGCCAGCAGGTCTCAAACCATCACTTCTCGCTCCACCATTTGGAGATTCTAAAAATAACTTGACCCTTGGAGATTACCTGCCTGATTTTCTCTCCTCATTTCCTTTTATCAGTCTTAATCCACACTGGGCCAGAGGGCCCAGTGTCCTCTAAGTTTGGCATTAGAATACCCCAGTATCCTACCAACCTTTCCTATCTGCTGTTCCACGGATAAAAAAGCTGTCTGTGAAATGTTGAGTGACTCCCTTTGGCAGTTCCCACAGGACACTGAGGCCTCAGCCCTTAACTCCATTTCCCAAATTCATCCATGAAAAACTGACACACTTCTCTTTAGACTCCCACCATTTTAATCATCAACGTCATAAACAATCTAGTCTAGAGACCAGTCAGTCCGTACCTCTTATTTACAGGAGAGAAACCAGGTGCCCACGTGGGTAAAATAGTTTCCAGAGGTCACACAACTGTCAGTGAGAGGACCAGGACGAAAACTCAGGCTTTCCTGCCAACATGGTTGTGATCTTATGAACCAGGGAAGGAAAAGGAATTAATATTTCTGAGGAATTGCTGTGTGCTGTAAATCTTAAATGACCTGAGAGACTGTTATTATTGGTCCCATTTTACAGATGAGGAAACTGAGGCTCAGAATCACTTCCTAGTTCTTCTTGGTGGCAGGAGAAACCCTCCTGCTTCCAAAGCCTTGCTTTTCCTGGCCCGTCCTCTCTCTGCCCTTACCAGCAGTAGGGGTTTTTATAGAATGGCACTTACATATTAATCAGCCTTTGTTGTTGTTGTTTTTAAAGCACCAGGCCCTTCCTCAATGCTTACAGGGTGCACACTCTGTGGAATGCAAAGATAAATATGTCCTGTGGCCACTAAGGAGGGGCTCGCTGTCTAGAGGGGCAGGTGACCCAGGGACAAATTGCCACCTGACTGTGACAGAGAAGTCAGTGCAGGGCAGAGAGAGACAGCAGGGTACATGCGGGGCTAACTGTGTGGGAGAGTGTCAGGGAGGGCTCCTCAGAGGCAGTGACAGAAGCTGAGTCACACAGGATGAGGAATCATTTATCCAGAGCCGAAGAAGAGCAGGATTTATCCAGGTGGAAAAATCGAGACATTGGCTTAAATATAGATGTTCTTTTGAGGCCTGAATCAACTAGAAAAACAGAAAGACATAACCAGGTCTCAGGAATATCAGCAAGAGAGCTTCAGCTTCCCACATTCAACATCATTTTTATTAGTATTATTTTAACTTGTCTTTACCGCTAATGGCCCACAGCCACCCACCCTCTAGGCAGCTTCCCGGCAACACCAGATCGCTGATCTAATTTTATCCATTAGAAATTTGAGTTTAGAAGAAAATGTGCAGAAGCCTCACTTGGAAAAAGGAGGCTGGAGGAAGCCTGCACTCCGGGCCCCTGGAGAGCACACAAAGTAGAGGGAAAAGTGTAGGGGAGGATTTGATGGTGGCAAAACTCTCTTTGGAAGGCCATGTATCTGAGGGACAGCCTCTTGGGTAACCTCCCAGTGGCTGTATTTACCCAACTCTGGGGAGAGTGACATGAAGTCTTTGGAATGTGTATCTTATTTTTGTCCTGTCTGAGTTTAGAGCCCTAAAATGAGATCTCTGCCTTCAAAGTCTGAAGGAGCTGGGGAGGAGCCCTGACAACTTTTCCCAGGGATGGCACTCTTCAGGCCATAAAAGGGCACCTCCCAGGAAGCCTTAGTGGGCATCCATAGTGACACGTCCCAGTTTGCCAATGTGTCTGTGCAGAAAGTTGTGCTCACAGCTGTACAGAGGGTGCACAGGGAAGGCACGACAAGGACTCTCTATGACTCAGGGCTCAAGAGTGGGTGCAAGAGGAGACTGTACATATTACTCTGTGAATCAGCCGTCCCTCCTAGCTGGCATGCTGCCAGCCCTTGCCACTCCCATCTGATGCCAGGCTGTCCCTCAGCCTGTTCTCCACTGGTGCCTAAACAATTACTCCTCAGTAATCTATTGTCAACCCAGATCCATCTATAGATTCAAGAGAATTCCAATAAGAATTCCAGCTCTGCAAAAGACATTGTCAAGAGAATAAGAAGACAAGCCACAGACTGGGAGAAATTATTTGCAAAAGATACATCTGATAAAGAACTGTTATTCAAAATAGACGAAGAACTCTTAAAACCCAACAACACAATACAAACAAAGCAATTTTAAAATAGGTAAAAGATTCGAACAGACATGTAACCAAAGAAGATATACAGATGGTAAGTAAGCACATGTAAAGATGCTCAACATCATACATCATCAGGAAAATGAAAACAACAACGGTAGATCGTCATATACTCACCAGAATAGTCAAAATCCAGAACAACAACAACACCAAATGCTGATGAGGATGTGGAGCAACAGGAACGCGCACTCACTGCTGGTGGAATGCACAATAGTACAGTCACTTTGGAGGACAATCTGGTGGTTGTTCATACAAAACTAAATACATTCTTACCATATGACACAGCAATTTCATGCCTTGGTATTTACCCAGATGAATTGAAAACTTATATCCACACACCAAAAAATGCACATAGATGTTTACTGCAGCTTTTTGCATAGGTGCCAATACTTAGAAGCAGCCAAGATGTCTTTCAGTAGGTGAATGGATGGATAAACACTTCTGTATAGTATCATGATGACTGTTAAGTTGTAGTATCATTTTGAGAGTAATAATCCAGAGGTTTTTTTTTTAAGAAATTGGATATTTTAAGTGTAGCTATTATGTGTCCTTTAAAAGTAAAAAAAGTTTGCACCTTTTCAAACTAGAAATAAAAAGCCACAGATGTATCCAATATATTCTAATAAGGTAAATGTTGTCCACTATAACCCACATAAATAAAAAGCTCTTTGAGTCGCCCCTCTTTTTCTTTAATTCTTTTCTTTTATTGTGTAAAGGTCTATTTTTCTTGTTATTTTTTCTCCCTTTTGTTTTTTTCTCTCATTTTAAATCTTTTTCATTCTCCTTTATTCTTTTTTCTCATTTTTTTCTTAATTTTTAAAAAATTTCTTTTATTTTTCCTTTTCTTTTTTTTTTCCTTTTGAGTTGGGATTTCACTCTGTTGCCCAGTCTGGAGTATAGAAGCATGATTATGACTCACTGCAGCCTTCAATTCCTGGGCTCAGGCAATCCTACTGCATCAGCCTCCCAAGTATCTAGGGCTACAGGTGCATGCCATCACATCCAGCTGATTTTATTTTATTTTATTTTTTGTAGAGATGAGGTCTCCTTATGTTGCCCAGGCTGATCTTGAACTCCTGAGCTTAAGCGATCCTCCTGCCTCCACCTCCCAAAATACTGGGATTAAAGATGTGAGCCACTGTGCCTGGCCTCTTTTCTTCTTCATTGTTCATTTTTTCTTATTTAGTTTATTAGTGATATTGGTTGGTATTGTTAATATTGTTAGCAGTAAGTCCAAAATTCTGCAGGGCCTCTTGGCCATCTCTACTGAGGAGGAGATCACATTGGCCACTATAGACTCCTTAACACTGTTGCCAAGGGTACCGTTGCCAAGGGTACCTTCACCAAGGTGAAATTGGACTGGTACATCCTGCCTAGGACACAGGTGGTGGTAAAAATCATTAACAAGTGGTAAACTCCAGCCTCCAGAGAAGACGGTGTGAAGTCCAAATCATGACGGCTTTGCGTCACTACAACACCATGAAATTATATGAATTGATCGAGACCATGGAAACACTTTACCTGACTGTGGAGTATGCTGTTGGGAGAGAGGTGTTTGAGTACTTAGGAGCTCATGGCAGCCTGAAGGGGAAAAAGATCTGAAGCAAATTCTACCAGATAGTATCCACTGGGAAGTGTATTATTGTCCATAGGGATCTCAAGGCAGAATGGCAGCTTTTGGCTACTGACATGAACATCAAGATGTAGACTGTGGCTTCTTTGGCAATAAGCTGGGTATCTCCTGTGGCAGAGCCCCTCATGGTGCCCTAGTACTCTTCCAGGTACTGGGGTATGATGGCCCCATGGTGGAGGTGAAATTCTGGTGGTGTCTTCTATATGCTGGTCATCCAGTCCCTGCTTTTTGATGGACAGAACTTCAAGGAGCTGCCCAAGTAGTAGATACTGAAAGGAACATTTGATATTCCCTTCCGTATACCCATGGTGTGTGAAAACCTGGTCAAAAGAATCTTCATCCTCAGTCCAGCAAGAGTGACCCTTTAGAGTAAATATTTTAGAATCCATGAATGGACATGGGCCATGAGGAAGAACTAACACCTTAAACTGACTCATTTCCTGACTACAAAGAACCTGGGAAGACTGAGTTAATGATGTCCATGGGGGCATTCATGAGAAAAGATGCAGGACCCCTTGCAGGACCAGAAATATGATGAAGTATTGACCACCTATCTTTCAAACTACAAGAGATCCGAGCTGAGAGTCTACACCATTCCCCTTAATTTCCTACCTTCAGCTGACCCCACTACTTGCTGCACTCCTTCCTCATCCAAAGGTACTCTGCCAGACCAAAGTAGCAGAGGTTCAGCGGGCCTGCCTTTCCCTACTTCATGCTCTGAGAATAGTCTAAGGAGCAACACAGAAATCAGAGGCCTGAAGAAAACCGGGAATCAGGGCGGAAGGCCAGCAGCACAGCTAACAAGGCTGCCAGTCCCTTACCTGGACTGAAAATAAGTCCTCCCAACTCTGTATAGCTTCCCAGAGTAACCCTGAGGTATCCCCCTCCACCCCTCCACCGGCAGCAATGCTGGAGATCAAGATGGAACCAGCTTCCCCCTAGGTATCTCTCCCAAAGGAAACTAACTGCACACTAGGTAACTTGGACAGGAGGAGGACCAGCAGAATTAGTCCCATGGTGTGACCCCAGCCTCTCCCTCTAGCAACAAGTGGGGCTGGCAGGAGGTCACTGGAAGGTTCTTCACCTTCCCCTCTGCAGACACCTGTGTATCAGGTCAGCCAACAAGAACCAGCATAAGGCCGAAGGCAGAGCAGAGACAGAAAAACCTTGGGTGGGGGGCAACGAGGCAGTGATTAGCACAAGAAAGCACAAGGGGAGGTTCAGCCTGCTCCTGCCCTTTACACGGAGCAGAGAGGGCCTGTATTCCAGGTGTCAAGGTGGTGAGGAGGTCGGCTGGTGCTGGATACAGACAGCTGCAATGGGAGCCAGCAGGAAACACACGCTGCTGGGCATGGTCCACAGAGAGGGCCGCAGGCAGTGAGGACACGAGTGTTCAAACTGCCAGGCTTTGCCCAGCGGGTTCAGATTAAGAGAATATCCAGCATCTCCAGAGCCTTCAAAAGCATCATCTCCTAGATAAGTGCTGAGCTGAGAGGCCTACCAGGAGCCTCCTGGGAGACAGGAAGAAAGAGAGGCCTTTCCACCCTGGCTGGTAGGGTGGGAGTGGGGGCTCTTCAGAGACTGGGCTGGTTCCTCTGGGGGTCTCTCCCCTCCCCTACTCCTCTCTCTCCTCTTCCAATTTTATTTGGAAGGGGAGATGGTTCTATGAAAATAAACAAACACAATCAACACACACAAAAATATACATGCAAATTTATGATGTTAAAATACAATCATTTTGTTAACCCACACACCCTGCTTTAGGCCCATAGCTGTCACAAGACAATCATCTACAGTTTTTCAAGAGGAAGTCATTGAAATTTGGATACTTCTCCTGTGACCCATTTGAAAAACAAGCAAACAAAAAAACCCTCCACAATTCTCAAAGCCCGGTGAGAGAGGGACAACCGTCATAGATAATTGTAAAGGGACTACCTTAGAGCTGAGGGATAGTTTTGTTTTTGTTTTGTTTTGTTTTTTGGGAGTTTTTTGGCTAGGAAGCAAGGCCTGAGGGTCACACCTGTGTGGGAAGTGCTGCTGTGGGTCAGCCACTCCCATATGCAGGAGTCTCAAGCAGTCCTCGTGCATACTCTCTCATATCCTGCAGAGGCTGGACTCAGCTGGGTGGTTTCTCTGCCACTTGTGGCCTCTGCTGGGATTCCTCCTGTAGGAGTATAGGGGCTGGGCTGCAAGGCCCCAGAGGAGCCTCTGACACTGAGGCTCTGGTGCTGGCTGTTGGCTGGCGTCTCAGTTCCTCTCCATGTGGCCTCTCTCCATCAGTAGAGCTAGGCATCCCTACACACATGGAGCCGGGTTCCAGAAGAAACATCCCAGGCTGACTAGCCCCCATGACAAGTGCTTGTCAACTCTCTGCTTGTCTTGTTCTTGTTACTGTCCCATTGGCCAAAGCCAGTCCCATGGCCAAACTTAGAGTCCATGTGGAGAGAGATTGCGCTGGGAGGCTTGGCTCACTGGGGTACCAGTGTGCAGTCTACACAGACTGCTCTGTAGCAGAACACTAGACACATTTGTACAACTGGACAAAGATGCTCCTGATGGTGGGATTCATGGTGAAGTGTCTGAACACAGGAGTAAACAGGAAGCAAAATTCCAGAACTGGGAGCAGAGGCCGAAGGTCTGTCCATTACCACAGTCCAGGGTGTCTGTCTGTGGTCATTCTCTGCCATGGTCCCCATGAGTTGGGGTCTGATTTAGAATGTTCCATTGTACTGCCAATGCCTAGAGTTTCATCAGTTTGGTGACACAAAGGGCCTGCTATGGTAGACAGGGACAGATCTCCTGTTGAGGTCACACCGACAGGAGATGTTGTTTGGCCACACTGATATCCAGAACAGCATGCAGCTTGGCCAATGTACCCATGTTGGCGCCAAGGTCACTATCACTGGCCTGACTGAAGCTCATTGTTTGGGGAATTAGGGTTTTTTTGCAAGGTCTGGGTTTGTGAGTTGGGGCATCATTTCTTTATTCATCTTTCCAGTCTCATCCAAACCCTCACTTCCCAGGAAAGTCCCCTAGACTAAGTGACTTGCAGTTCCCAACCATTCTCCTTCTCTCCCCCTTATTTCACAGGCCTTGCTCTTACTGTCTCAGTGTCTGCAGTCCTGCTGGCCCTCAGCTCCAGGAATAGAAGAATCCAGAGTTTGTTCCTCACTGTCTCCCTAGTGCCTCGCTCCATGAGTGTTGAAATGGAAAACTGACAAATGTTTTCCCTTCTTGCCTTCCATCACCTCTCCCTTCCCCCCAAATCACCATTTGCCTTAGAAACTGCTGACTAAGAAGCAAAAGGCCAGTGACCTGGGTCCTCTCTGACCAGGACCCAGGTGAGAACTATGTCATAAGGGGCAGGCCACAGGATGCGGGTTTGGCAGGAATGAGGTAACCTCTGCCCTTTAACACCCTCGTGTAACTCAGATGTCAGCTGGGGCCCTAAGGGCCTTTGGGAGGAAAATTAAATGGGCCCAAATCTCCATTCCCTATGTACTGGGACCGCAAGCCAATTTCCCAATCTCAGTGAGGATTCTTGAAATCAGATGTTTCCTCACATTCTGGTTTTCTGCTTCCAAGGAGTTCTGGATCTTTCCTCTTTGGAATCTTTTATATTTTAGCTGCCTCCTTCTCCTTGTCCCTCATCTACCCAGGGAGATTCAGCTCCTTATTTCCCCTGAACATCACTCATCCAAGGCCATTACACGTCTTATAAAGATTGAGTGTCTATGTGGGAGGGGTTACATCAGACTATGTAGCACAACCAGATGAAATAAGCTGTTAGACATCCTCAGTTTAAAGGCCCCTGACACCCTCTTTTCCAGGCCTCCAATCCAACCTGGGGAATATTCACTGGTCTTCTGTTAGCTGCTGGCTTAACTTCTTCTTGGGCCCCTTCACCTCTTTAAACTTTTCATCTCCATCCTGACTTACCTGCCTACTCTTCCTCCCAAAATTCTTGTGTGTGTGTGTGTGTGTATGTGTGTGTGTGTGTGTGTGTGTGTGTGTGTGTGTGGTGTGTTTATATAAAGTTAAAGAACTTCTTTTTTGAAAAAATTCAACTTTATGAAGGTATATTTGAATTACACTAAATTACATATTTTAACTGTACAATGCTATCAGTTTTGACATACAATACAGCCACAAGACTATCACTCCCAAACAATAGTTTCATCATCCTCTAAGTTTCCTTGTGCCTTTTTAATCCATTCCTCCCTTCATCCCGTCCCTAGCCAACTGTGATCTGCTTTCTCTGTATAGATTAGCTTGTATTTTCTAGGATTTTACATAAATGGGATCATGCTTCTTTTTTTACCTAGCTTCTTTCACTCAGTATGATTTTGAGATTCTTCAATGCCATTGTATATATCAATAGTTTGTCTTTATTGCTGAGTAGTATCCCATTATATGGATATTCCTAATTTGTTTATCCTTTCATCTGCTGATGAGTTTGGCTTAAGTTTGATTTCTTGGCTATAGCAAATAAAGCTTCTACGCATGTTCATGTTCTAGTCTTTGGTTTCATGCTTTCCTTTTCCCTTTGGGAATGGTTGGATCATAATGTACACATATGTTTAACTTTTTTTTTTTTTTTTGAGTTGTAGTCTCACTCGGTCACCCAGACTGGAGTGCAGTGCAGTGGCAGCTCCCGGCCACCGCAGCCTCGCCTGCTGGGCTCCAGCATTCCTTCCGCCTCAGCCTTCTGAGTAGCTGGAATTACAGGCATGAGCTACCATGCCCGGCTGATTTTTTTATTTATTGTAGAGATGAGGTCTCGCTGCCCAGGTGGGTCTCGAACCCGCGGGCTCAGGCAATTCACTCACCTCAGCCTCCCAAAGGCGTGGGATTACAGGCTGAGCCACCGAGCCTGGCATGTTTAACTTTTTAAGGAACTGCCAAACTGATTTTCAAAGGGGTTAGACCATCTTGCACTCTCATCACCAATGTATGAGAGTTCCAGTTACCCTGTGTCTTCACCAACATTTGATATGATAACTCATTTTAAAGTCAGCCATCTCGCTGGCATCCATTAAAAAAATGCACAGTGGTTTAGCTACCGTTGGCTACATTTCTACCATGTAGGAGCATGTTCTTAGGTTTTGAAGAATGAAACTGGATTATGCCTGATGTTCCAGTGAAATTAATAATGGTACCCATTTCTATCTGCCAAATGTCCTCTTTTGGATAATAAAATATGCTTTCTCTGCCTCTAGCCCAACTGGTCAAACCCCTAGGTTGTCCTTCCATAGGCACAATGGCCCATGAAGGTATTCTGCTCCACAAAGACTTTTCCCTCCTCTAAAAGGGATTTTCCTGTTGTACTATTTTTTTCCTTACTACATCCTAAATATACAAGGCAAGGAGTGGCATAATATAAGCATAAACAGATGTTGAAAACTTCTGTCTACACAGAAACCTGAGGACTAATGTTTACAGTAGCTTTATTCATAATTGCCAAAACTTGGAAGCAACCAAGATATTCTTCCATAGATGAATGGATAAATGAACTGGCATGTTCAGACAATGGAATATTATTCAGGAATCAAAAGAGATGAACTCTCAAGCACAAAAAGACATGGATATTACGTTGGAAAGCAGCGTGAAGTCAGTGGGGTGGAGGGAGAGGAATTCATACCTGCTCAGGGGACGTCTCCAAATCCTGAAAAGGCAACATACTGTGGGCTCTGATTTATGACATTTGGAAAAGACAAAATTATAGAGATAACAAAAAGATTGCCCGGGCACAGTGTCTCAAGCCTGTAATCCCAGCACTTTGGGAGGATGAGGTGAGGGGATTGCCTGAGCCCATGGGTTCAAGAACAACCTGGGCAACTTGGCGAGACCTCATCTCTACAATAAATTAAAAAAATAAATTAGCTTGGCATGGTAGCACATGCCTGTAGTTCCAGCTACTTGGAAGGCTGAGGTGGCAGGACTGCTTGAGTCCAGCGGGCTAATGCTGGAGTGGTTGTGAGTATGCCACTGCACTTCAGCCTGGGCGACGGAGTGAGATTCGAACTCAAAAAAAAAAAAAAAAGATCAATGTTGCCAGGGTGTTGAGGGAAAGAGGGGATCATGAATAGGTGACATACAGAGAGTTTATAGGCAGTGAAACTACTGTTTGATACTGTAATGGTGGATACATGACATTACACTTTTGTCAAGTCCCATGATGTGTATAACTCCAATGTAAATGATGTACATGGGTTAATAATAGTGTATCTGCATTGGTACCTCAATTTTCACAGGTATATCATGATTGCAGGAGGTTCCTGCTGCTGAGAAGAGACCCTCCTCATGTTTGCTCTGTTTTATTTTTTGGCTGAGCTGAGGCCTCTCCTGCCCACTTCCTCCAACCCTGACCACTTGCCGCTGAGTTGGCTGGTGGTCTCTTATTCACAGGAACTGTGGGGTCTTCACATGTTTTTACAGAAGCTCAGTGGACACTCCCAAACTTGCGGGACTTGACTAAGCTTTCCCTGGGCCTGTGGCCTGGGGCAATCCTCCTGCCTATCTAAAAATGTGGGGGCCAGACCATTGATCTTTAAGGGTTTTCTATTCTGAGCCCCAGTAATCCCGTGATTGGAGATCCCGCTGTCTGTACAAGTGACAGGATGGGGGATGTCTTCCCATTAGTTATTTTCACTTCGGTGCTCCGCGTCTTCCTTGCTCCATTGGCTTGCTTAATTCAGTTCCCAGAATAAATCTTTGCTTAGATTCTGAATTACATGACCTAATAGTAACAAAAAATAGCTACCCTAATGAAAAGTATTTTGCTGACCTCATATCATTTCTAAATGTTACCTATGATTAGTCACACTTTATAGACTGGCGAACTGAGGCTCAGCAAGGTTAGGCTACTTGCCCGTGGTTACACAGCAAATATTGGCAGAACCAGCATTCAAATCTAGGGTTTCCTGATCCCAAGGGCATTCCAAACTCCACACTGGGAGGACAGTGTTTAATTACTTTTAACAGCCTATATTTTTTTAATGAAGAGGCTGCCTTACAGGTGTGCCAGGAGAGGGAAGTGAGGATAAAAGTTAGTGAAATCTCCAATTCCTTGACACGTTGGAAGGCAGCGTGAAGTCAGTGGGGTGGAGGGAGAGGAATTCATACCTGCTCAGGGGACGTCTCCAAATCCTGAAGCAATTTAAACACAGTTCTCCTGGAACTACTAATTATTAGAGGAGCTAACATTTACTGCTCACAGAAAGTGTCTGAGACACCGCCATAATCCCACTATATAGATATTATTTCACAAAATTCTCACAATCTCGTGAGATGAGTACTATGGTCACCCCATTTAACAGAGGAGATGAGCACGGTGTGGGCTAGCTAAGTCCTTGTCCATACTAACACTCCTATACGTGAGTGAGCAGGTGTTCAGGAGTGCCGTTGCTTCATTCTGTCTTGGGCCATTCAGCATATGATTTCAGCCATCACATGTATTTTTTTTCTCTCTTCTTCCTATCCTGCTAGATGTCCGTTTCATGAGGGTAGGGGCCTTATCTATCTGCTTCACATCTAACCTTTGACTTCTTGACACATGGCAGATACTCCAGAACTCCTTTTTGGATTACTGAGCCGAAGGCAGAGTCTAAGCTCATCTCTTGTAACAGGAAAAGGAGAAGCCTGATTAAACTAGGAGAACAGGGATGCTGGGGTACAGTTTTCACGGGGTGCCAAGGTGTTTTAGGAACTTTCGTGGCTAGTTTAAAGTGAGTTTTGTTCAGCTGAAGGGAAGCTTCGGTTCATTCTTCTCTTGTCTCCCTCAGTCCCTCCCCACCCAGTTCTTCTTCAGGTTCTTCCAGGGTTGGGCAGGGTGGAGGCCCTAATCCACAGGCAGGGCAGAGCCCTGTAGAGAATCTCACCCGCCATTTTCCTTTCTAGAGCTGCCCCTCCTCTTCCCATGTGTGGACTGACCTCTGAAGGGGACAGTGAAGGGCCCCAAGTGAGACAGAGGGAAATCTTAAAGCTTACTTACGTGCTCCTTGTTGTGTCTTTAAGTGAAAGTAAGAATGTTCTGCTGCCGGGACTGTTACCCAGCACTGTGGTCAGCTGGTAACAGGCAGCAAGTTGTGTAGATAAAATTCCATTGTAAACACGATTCACCATTCAGTGCACAGAACATTTCAGATGTGGCAGTCCACTTGACTGAGGGAAGAGTTCAGAATTCACTCAGAGTCACTGGGAATCAATTACTGCTATTATAATTAACATTTTCAAAATGTTACTGTCCCACGTATGATGCTGAAGGTGCTGCCTTCATTTATTCACTCTGGTCGTTTCTGTAAAAAATCTGTTTGCCTCCCTCCCCCAGGTTTACTGAGGTATAACTGGCAAATGAAATTGTACATCTTCAAAGTGTGCAAGTTGATATTTTGATATACGTACACGTGGCAAAATAATCACCACAATCAAGCTAATAAACATATGCTTCACCTCACATTACCATTTTCTTTCTTCCTTCCTTTCTTCTTTCTTTCTTTTTCCTTCCTTTCTTTCTCTTTTCCTCCTTCCCTCCGTCTTTCCCTCCTCTCTTTTTCTTTCTTTTTTCTTCTTCCTTCCTCTCTTTTTCTTTCTTCTTTCTTCTTCCTTTCCCTCCTCCCTTTCTCTCTTCTTCCTCTTCCTCCCTCCCTCCTTTCCTACCTTTTCCCCTCTCTTTCTCTTTGTGAGAACACTTGAGATCTACCAACTTGGCAAATTTTAACTACACAATACAGCATTTTTAACTATAGTCACATTCCTGTATATTAGAAATTCATTTACTTTTATATGTGTTACAAATTCTTTAGTTTTACTAAAAATATATTAACATTGCACAAGATTGCCTGTGGTTGTCTGTTACATTGGTGGCCCCATGAGCCATGTACCCACTTTCCCCTATCCCTGAATATTCTGGCTTTTGGGTAATCCCCTCCCTTAAATCTGGACTGGATCTGTGACTTGCTTTAACCAATAGAATGTGGTGGGAGTGATGCCGTGTCAGTTCTGGGATGCCTGACCACTGGCAAGCTAGCAGAAGAACCTCAGATCTGAGCCTGGCCCAATTACAATCAGGATAAAATAGAATTGCTGTTACTTTAATCCACTAGATTTTGGGATGGTTTTAAATGCAACAACTGATAATGAAGACATTATCTAAAAGCAAAGATTCTCAATCCTGGCTGCATATCACAACAACATGGAGATCTAAAAATACCATCCCTTAGAGTCTCAACCTTTCAGAGAGTTGGATTTAATTGGTCTTGGGTGATACATTGTGTGTGTGTGAGTGTGTATGTAGTTTAAAATTTTACTTTGAGCCGGGCTGTAATCCCGCACTTTGGGAGACTGAGGTGAGTGGATTGCCTGAGCCCGTGGGTTTGAGACCTGCCTGGGCAACTTGGCGAGACCTCATCTCTACAATAAATCAAAAAAAAAAAAAAAATTAGCCGGGCATGGTAGCGCACACCTGTAGTTCCAGCTACTTGGAAGACCGAGGCGGAACGATCGCCGGAGCCCAGCAAGTCGAGGTTGCACTCCAGTCTGCACTCTGACAGAGTGAGACTCCAACGCCCAAAAAATAAATAAATAAAATTTTACTTTGAAAAGTAAAATTTTTACACAGGCTGAATGGGTAAACAAATTGTGGTACATACATACAATGGAATATTATTCAGTCATAAAAAGGAACAGAGTACTTAATCTGTGCTACAACATGGATAAATCATGAAAACTTCCAAAAGAAACCAGTAACAAAAGACCATTTATTGTATGCGTCCATTTACACAGCATATCCAGAATGGGTAAATCCACGGAGACAGAAAGCAGATTAGCATTGCTAGGGGCTGAGGGAGGGGGAATGAAGACCAACTGTTTAAGTATGAAGTTTTCTTTCAGGGAGATGAAAATGTTTTGGAACTAGATAGAGATGGTGGTTGCACAACACTGTGATTGTACTAAATGCCATTGAATTGTTCACTTTAAAATGGACATTAAAAAGGTTAATTTTATGTTGTGCAAATTTCACCTCAATAAAAAAGAAGTAGTAGAAGAGAGAGACAGAAGAGGAAGCTGAGGTGATAAAGTGGGAAGGAGTTAGCCTGATGTTACTGGCTTTGACGATAGGAAGGTGTCATGAGCCCAGAAATGCAGTGGCCTCTAGAAGCTAGAAAAGACAAGTAAAGGGGTTCTCCTCTAGAGTTTCCATACAGCAACCCTGATGACACCTTAATTATAGCCCAGAAAGACCTGTGTTGAACTTCTAATGTACAGAACAGTAAGATAAAAAATTTGTGTGCTTTTAAGTCACTAAAACACACACACACACACTATTAGCTTTTCCTTTTTTTAAATTTTGGGGCATAAAGCAGTTCTATCAGTTCAACAAGTTTTAACACATGTTTAGATTTATGTAACAACAAACATTATGAATACAGACCATTACATCACACACAAACTCCCATATGCTTCTCTTTGCAGTCACACCTTCAACCTGTAACCCCTGGCAACCACTGGTCTGTTTCCCATAACTACAATTTTTGCCAGAATATCCTAGCTTTGTTCCAAATCTTGGGAAGAATGCAATTCTTTAGCATTTACTTTAGAACATATCTGTTGGTGATAAATTCTCCTAAATTTCTTTCACTGAGAATGTTTTTATTTAATCTTCATTCCTGAAGAATGTTTTCACCGGGTATAGAATTCTGGGTGGACAGCTTTTTCCTCTTTCAGCACTTTAAACATGTTATTCCATATCCTCTGGCCTTTTTTTTTTTCTTCTGTGAAATCCAGTTATTCAAGTCAGTGTTTTCCTCTATACAGAGTGCATTTTTCTGTGGCTGCTTTCAAGACATTTTGTATTAGTTTTTAGAAGTTTAATTATGATGCATATGGGCATTGTTTCCTTTGGATTTTTCTTATTTGAGGTTTAGTGAGTTTTTTAATCTGTACATTTATTTATTTGCCAAACCTGAGAAGTTTTTAACCCATTATTTCATCATATCATTTTTTTTTTTGTATTGCACTTTTCCCCCTCTTTTTCTAGAATTCTAACAATATGACTATTAAACTTTTTGGTATTGTTCCACATCTCTCCAAGTCTCCATTAATTAATTTTTAATTTTTCTCCTTGTTCAAATTGGATAATTCTGTTGTTCTATCTTCAGTTCACTGACTTTCTCATTTTGCCATTGATCTCATCCAATCAATGTTTTATTTCAGTTATTGTAATTTTCAGTTTCAAAAAACTTTCATTTTTCTTTGTATCTTCTACTTCTTAGCTGAGTTTTAAAAAAAAATCTTTCCATTTATTTCAAGAGAATTTGTCCTTCATGGAACATGGTCATAATAGCTGCTTTAGCACCTTTATCTGATAATTTCAACATCTGTGTCACCTAGCAGTCAGCGTCTCTTGATTGTCCTTTTTCTTATAAGTTGATGCTTTCCTTGGTCTTCATATATTGAGTAGTTTTGGATTATGTCTTGGACATTTTGAGGATATATTACTTGTTTAAATCCTGAAGTGAATTTTGAATTTTATTTATTTTTGCTTGAGCAGGTAATCAATCTGGTTAGGCTCCAACCTCAAGTTTTGACCCACTTTCTGAGATCTCAATATTAGCTTAGTTTTCAAAGACTTTGCAGTGCTCTCTGAATCTGCTGTTTGTGTTACCCAGTGACCATTTGGGGGCTTGAATTATAGTCTAACCCATGGTTCAATTCTCAAAGCATGTGCAGCCGAGAAGTAAGCCCAGGACTTTATGTGGGACTGCTCTCTTGAGTGCTCGCCTTTCTGAGACCTTTCTGACAATTTTGTTCCCCAGAGCCCCACTTTTTGTCCTCTGGTTAAAAGTTGGGTCTTTAATTTCCCTACTCTGCTGTATACTTCCAGTGACTGTATCTGAGTATGAGGCTAAGCAGTGAAAGGACAGAAAGGCAGAACAAGCAATGTTATTTTGTCCCCACTGTCTTGGTGAACAACTTCTATCATCAGAGGGAAGACTCCACGCCCCTTAGAGTTTTAGGCATCCTAGAGTTTTAGGAAAACTCAAGTTTTTTAGGGAAACTAAGAATTTTCCCTACTTTTTCTGACCATTAAGAGTTTCCCACCTTCCCACACCCCTTGGACCAGAAAGTAGGGGTTCTTTTTAGAGCTGTTTTCTTCTGGTGTGAACATTCAGGTTTCAGGTCTATGAGTCCAGGCCAGATGATACCAAAGAGGAAAAAAATGAGAGATTTCTCATGGGTTTGGTGATCCTTCAGATTCTGATCTCTTTCCCAGTCCATCTTCTCCTGCTTAGTTTTCATTGTCCTCAGACAACTGCTCCACATATTCTGTACAGGGTTCATTGTTGCATTCAGTGAGAAGGACCAGGTGGAGTGTGTTTACTCCATCTTGCCTGGAGCAGAAGTCCTAATATCTGTATTTTTAATCCAACTCTATAAATGACTAGAGAACTTTGCCTTCATTAACAGGCACAATGACCAGTGCTAATTGCCAGGATTACCTCCAATAGTTATGTTTTCCTGCTGGACTGGGCCTTCGGGGCCACCACAGAGGTTGGTTGAGGCAGTCCCTGCTATGATGAGGTACTCCTGAGGCCAGGCTACTTGAAGAAACTCCTGTCTCCTCAGGTCCTGGCTCTTGTTCTCACCCTCTTATCCCCCTCTGAACAGTCCCTTTGCTAAGTAAGATGACCTCATCTCAGAGCTTACCTAAGCCATGACAGAAGCATCAAGGAGGAATTGGAGCCTGGCATGCCTGACTGAGGAGTTTGGTTATGATTTAATAAGTAATAGGAAGCTCCTGAAGATTCCTGAGGAGCAACATTGTATGATCCTTATCATTAAAATAATAACAGCTAATATTTACTAAGCAATTACTATGCTCCATATACTTTGCTATGTACTTTTACATACATTAGTACATTCAATCTTTCAGGCAGGTTATGGGATAGATACGATTCTTCTTCATTTGCAGATCTTTCACTTGGACTAACATTCAGAGAACGGGAAAGTAAGGTCCTACTGTATTTGAGAAAGAGAACTGGGAGACCCCAGACACCTGTCAGAGGGTGGCCTCAAACATCAATTCCCTCTTCTGAAAAGGGGGGATAACAATGGTGCCCACCTTGTTGTGCAGATAGGACAAGAGTATGAATGTAGCACAGTGGCTACATAGGAGTCACTCAGTAAATTATCATTTTTATTTATTTCTCTCCTTCAGCCTACCCAAACCAACACACAGAGTTCTCTGTGTGTTGAATCTCTGAGGATTGGCAGGTCTCCTAAACCAGACTCCATTTTTAGCGATAATTGGATGCTTGTTATCACCCAGGAATCTGGCTTGACAGCTACACTTTACCAAGAAAAAACAAGTAGCTGTGTTTTGTGGCAGTCAGATTGTCAACGCATTAAAATTAGTTGGCACGACCCACTACTTTACCTACAGTAAAGTGTTTAGAGACCTCATCTCATCAATTTAAATAATTTCATTAAAATGTTTTTCTCTCCATTTATGTGAAGAAGCAGGGGGAAAAAGGTAATACGTATGTGTCTCTAGCATTTTCACTTAATGTGTGAGGTCACTGTTAAAAGCAGCTTTCACACATTTGGTCAAGAGTTCAGGGACAATCTGGGCAGTAGGGAGAAATAATGTTCCCCTTTAAGAGGTGGGGGCCAGTGAGTGGGTCATTAATTCTCCACTGGCTTCAGTGAGAACTCTGATGGGGAAGTGGGGGAAAGGAGAGCATGGGAGCGAACAGAGCCGGCAACTGCATCGTGGAGACAGAGACCAGCCTGTTGTCTTGGGCTTGTCCATGCTGAACGTTCTGGAAATAGACTAAAGTAGAAGGAATATCACAGCAAGGCAGGACTGGCATGAGGGATGGGGGAGCTGTGAAGTTAGCAGGGCTTGTGACATCAGACAAATTCTGTTTTTAACAGGTACTTGCTCTTGGAAAGTTGTTTAACCTGTTTGAGACTTGATTGCTTTTTCGACAAAGTGGCCATGAAAATACCTGCCACTTATGATTGTAGGGAGAGTAAATGAGATAATATGTGTGGCAGAGCCATGGGATTGGGACCCAGGGGCTGCTCAATTTTGCTATTTTCCTTTTCCAACCCAGATGTCAGAGGACACCCATCTGCCCTGCAGGATCTGGAGAAGATGATATCAAATCCCACCCTACCAGGGCCCAAGTTCAGGAGCCCCAGGCATATCATTTCTTGCTTCCACTCCACTCCACTTTCCGCAGTTAGGTTTTCCTCTAACCAATATGTGAAACTCAGTTTCAGAGGTGCACACACTCAACATTCACACTCTCACACATACTCACACACACATGCACAATCACACTTACACGCTCACATACATATACACACATACACTGCCACACACCCTCACATGAGGGGGCCCCCAAAACCTGGAATTTATTTATTAAAGATTGTGTATTTATTTTTACATGTTTAAACTTCAGTCACCTTCAAAGTGCTCTCTGTTTGATGCAATACACTTTTCAAGACACCTTTTTCACTGCTCAAAACAGTTTTTGATCTCGTCAATTTTGATGCCTTTTCTCTGAATTGAGAACCTTTTTGTTTCACTTCTTCCACATCAGCAAAATGTTTTCCTTTGAGGATCTTTTTCATCTGGGGAAACAAAAAAAGTTGCTCAGGGTGAGATCGGGTGAATAGGGAGGGTGGGGCGCAGGGATCATGCCATTTTTGGTCAAAAACTTCTGATCACCCAGTGCAGTGTGGGCAGGTGTGGTGTCATGGTAGAAGAACCAGTCACCTGTTTGCCACAACTTGGGCTGTTTCTTCCACAAATCATGATACAACCTTCTCAGAACATCCAAATAAAAGCCAATGGGTTCCTAGAACACTTACCTAGATGGGGAAGCCTGTACTACAAGGGGCTTGCACTCCAAAAGATAATTCTGGGGTTTTTTGGGTCCCCTCTCATGCATACTTACACACATATACATTCTCACACTCACACATGCTTATACACATACACACACACTCACATACATACACATACATACTCACACATATATACATAGTCACACACATACACACTCACACATATACAAACTGACACACGTATATACTCTTACACACATACTCTTATTCACACTCACATTCACACATTCACACACAGTCATTCCCATATACACTTACACACACTGAGGCTCTTACAAACCATTACAAATATACACACACACAATAAACTCTCACACATTCTCACTCACATACACAAGACACACTCTCATGAACACACACACGCATACTCTCATACACTTAACTACATACATGATGACATTCTCTGAAATAATATTGTTCAGCACATAGTGCAGACAGCATTCTAGGAGACGTCTTTTAAACAAGTGTATTGAACTCACTTTTCTGTCATTACCCTGTTGTAAACACTTCCTAGCACAGATCATAAACTCTTCAAAACACAGTGTACCAGTAATGATCTGAGCATTCCCTTTGAGCACTTGTCTACAAACATCTCACTACATGCACTAATATATACACACTCACCCTGATTCACACCCCAACTGCTCAGGACCTCTGTGTGTGTCCAGTTGTACTGAAACTCTGAGGACATAGATTTTTACCATGAAAACACAGCAGCGCAACACTGAGCACAGGCAACCTGATTCTTGGAAGTCTCTCAGACATCTCTGCCCCTTTGGGTTCTACTTCCTGCCCCATTTCCCCTGCCCCTAAGATCTCTTCCTCCCTCTTCTTTCCCTCTAGTCTGTCTTTCTGGGTGTTCTTTCTAATGAAAAGTAGTCTAGCATCTCTTTGTCGTCTTCTTCCAACTCAAGGCCACAGGCTCGTCTCAAGACTTATTGAGGTATTTTCCTAAACACACACACTTCCTTCCTTAAGAACTTTTGGACTAGCTGGTAAAATACAGCAAAATTGTTTTGCGGTACCTTCTTTCCTATACTAGTATGTTCTGTGGCCAGAGGTGGTGGTGCTAGTGGTGTGACTATTCTTTCCTGGAGAACATTGTTTGTCTGTCTTCCCTGGGTCTCAGCCCGGCACAAAATATGCCCTGGATAAACATTACCTAACTGGCAGATGGCGAAAATCACTCTATGATGCAAATTAGATCAGCATTCTTTCTAGAACAGTGGCACCCATCGTCACCACTATCAGAGCTCATTGGACGTCACTACCAATTGAGGTCATACTGAAGTGATCGCGGTTATAACCCTAGTGAACTCATGGCCCACTGCCTGACCTGAGCAAATGACTTCTCCAATCTGAACCTCAGTCTCATGACCTTTAAAATGGGGGTGATGATAACTATTCCCAGAGCCAAATTTATTGTGAAGCTAATGAGGCTTAGGTAGTCCTCACTTCTAAATAAATATCCAACTTTGTACCTGTTTGTGTTAGTAGCTTTATGTTCCTTTTCTAAAAAGATTCCCCAAATCATATATAATTGCAGACCTGTAAAACCTGGCTCCTGGAGGGTGTTGTGAGGAGGAAGTGAGGAGATGTCTGTGAATGCTTGACCTAGACCATCTGAGTCTCCAGACCCAGAAGTCATTGCAATGAGAGCGCTGGGGGATCTTAATAGAGCTTGCTGGCACCCCTTACATGCCCCCAACTACATGGACCTGCCAACTTGGGTAAACTTCTGAAGTGCTCAGTCACTGGGGCCTTGGGCCTATGGCCAAGTTCTCTCAGGCAAAGACAGATCCACCCTCTTGACAAACACAGGTTGGAAGTTGTCACTAGACACAGCCAGCTTTGCTCAAATCTCCTGCCAGTTCCCCTCTGGTTGACATGGTGGCATTGAAGAGGGGGAAGTCACAGTCCCTCTCTTCTCCCCTCAACAAAGCCTTTGTTATGGCCACTTGAGGCCTAACCTACAGTGATTCATTCCTGTGTTCTATTTCCTGGGCTGCCATGCAGGACCCTGAGAGGCTAGGCTGGCTGGGCTGGGGGGGCTGGGATGGAGGGTGGTCGGGCAGGAACCTTGGTATGCAACCATCCTGAGAAGACGCATGTCAAACCGGAAGAGGAAGAGAAACAAGATCACCAATGTGAAGGGGTGAATGGGCAGGAGACAAAGTGAGGAGAACCAGGGCCATCAGCCTGGAGTGGAGGCTCAAAGCAGAGGGTGAGGGTACAGCCCAGGAGAGCAGAACTGGGAGGGTGAGCTTCACCCGAGCACTTTTTAGGGAATGTCCTATGCCTCAGCCACCACTGA
This sequence comes from Cephalopachus bancanus, assembly GCA_027257055.1. Lineage (NCBI taxonomy): Eukaryota > Metazoa > Chordata > Mammalia > Primates > Tarsiidae > Cephalopachus > Cephalopachus bancanus. Next base: position 14,177,378 of record JAPVLO010000008.1, read on the forward strand.
ACCTCTTCCCCTCCTGAGATCTCCCTCTGTCCCACTGCCTCTCAGCACTAGCTCTCTTTAAAGTCACCTGGGCAGCTTTATAAAAATGCTTGTGCCTGGCTCCACCCCCAGAGTTGCAGGTTTGCTTGGTCTGGTGTGGAACCCAGGCATGGGTCTATTCGTGAAGGTTCTGTAGCACCAAGGCTGCCCCAGAAAACACGAGAAGGGCTCCTGCCATCTGCCTGGGGCGAGCCTTGATGTAATCAGGAACGTTTTGGATATGGGATGCTCCAGGGTCAAGGTTAAAGCGGACTGAAGTCCAGTCCCTCCCCCCACTCCTAGTTCCTGTCCTTAGCTGTCTGGCGGATCTGGGAACAGTGAAGAGGAGTAAGTTAGGCACAGCAGGCAGGAGTTGGAGTGTGAAGGCCACAGGGTTATACGGCCTCCCTTGAAGGGCCTCACTTTTCCATGCCCCTGCTTGAGGGCTGGCTGTTGGCACAGACACAGTCAGGTGAGGGTCAGAGATCTCCTTCCTCTGGGGCCTGGCTCCTTCTGCTGGCCTTGGAAGGCTGGTGGCCATCTCAATCTTTCTGAGAGCCATACTTCCCCAAAATATTAGCTGGAGCACTGGGGAGGGTACAGAAATAACAGTAGAAAGACAGAATTTTGTAAAAAGGAGTGTTTGAGGGTAGAGGAGCAGCCAGAGCTTTTGTTTGTGGCACATGGGCTGTCACAGCAAGCTATGTTCAGGGCCAATGGTGCCCTGATACTGTCAGACTGTTGGCCTGTGTGTGGAGTGGCCCGCATGGATCTATAGGACTTTGGACCATGCCGAAAGGCAAATTTGGGCTGAGACTGGTGAATAAACCAGCTAAGAAAAGATTTTATTGATAAATGGGTGGCCAGGATAGCAAAGATGGGGGGCTTGGAGCAGGGGATAAGGTATGTCTTTGTTGAGGGGTGTTTGCTACCAACAGAATGGTGTCAGGATGGGGGCGGTTGTGCCCCAGGACACTCCTTGACCTGGACTTAGGTGGCTGGTGCAGGTGGCACGACTCTGCTAGAGGTTGACTCAGAAGGGCCCGAGCATCCCTGTGGACCATGTCCAGTGATCTCAGCAGGGAGTTACTGGCTCTGGGCTCTCACATGGGACATCCAACTGCCCCTCCAGAGCAGCGGTTCCCTGGGCATCTTGTTTCTCCCATGCCATCATTGCCATCATGCCACAGTGACTAGGCATCTGGGTAGTATCTGTTGGTCTACCTCTGTTGTGGTCAGGGAAAGACAGCCAGAGAAGTCCTAGGGGTGTGTTCTCTCCCAGACCCTCTGGTTTACAAGAGTAGGTTTTAAGAGATGGTAAAATTAAAGTCTGCTGAGAATGTAGCCCATCTGGTTTGTGGGTGCTGAGCCTCTAGGCCAGACCGGGTGCTTCAGGTCACCATCACGGGCTGCCAGCTCGTGAGTGTCCTCAGAGGAAGCCTCACTGGGGAGTAACCCCTGCTGTCCAGTGGAAAGACTCATCTCTGTAGCCAACTTTCCAGGGAACTCAGAATTCAGATACAATGTTATCAGTCCCGAAGAAGAATCTATCAAAGCAAATAGAACTTTCTGGAAGCACTGAACATTCCCAACAAATCCAGGCACTCTCCTGCCTCCCAGCAATAACCCATCTTCTTCTGTGGGAAGGGAGTCTTAGGGGATCTAGCTAACCTGCCTGGGCCCTGGCCTGCACCCTCATCCCTCACTGACTTTCCTGGGGCAGCTCAGAGGTGATGAGGGAGAAGTGGCGAGACTTGATCCAGGGGTGCTATGGGACTGGACTGTGTGGGTGAATTTTTCTAATCCTTCCCCTCTTCCTCCTCCCACATGCACTAACCCATTTAGAATAAATCAAAATTGGAAGGATGGTTCCCCTAAATGCATCTTACCTTCTTGAAAATCCCTCAAGTTTCTTCTACTGTGGAAAACTCAGTTTTTTCCTCTCCCAGTACTGCCTATATTAAAAACCTTCTCTTGGTTGAATGTGATGACTCATGCCTATAATCCTTGCACTTTCAGAGGCTGAGGCAGGAGAACCACTTGAGCCCAGGAATTTGAGACCAGATTGGTCAATATAGGAAGATCTCATCTCTACAAAAAAATAAAAAACTTAGCTGCATGTGACCCAGCTACTCGGGAGGTTGAAGCAGAAGGGTTGCCTGAACCCAGGAAGTAGTAAGCAAAAATCACATCACTGTGCTCCAGCCTGGGCAACAGAGTGAGTCCCCCTCTCAAAAAAATAATAATCATAAAATTTAAAAAATCTCCTCTTGATATAAAGGGGCTTTGGTGTGCACCTTAAGGCAGATTACCTCTACTACAAGGGTAAGGAAGAGCAGATCATTGTGGTTCCTCTAGCTGAAACTTTATAGTCTCTGTGTGTGGTCCACGTAGGTCTATGCAAGGAACACTTGGATTGTAACATCTTACCTTGATGCAGCGATTCTACCTTTGACTTCAAGGGCAGGCTTGATGTCAAGACGCAAGAAATAGCACAGAATCTGTTATTTCTACTCTAAAGGACCTTTTCAGATTGTTCTCAGACCTGAAGTTTTTACTGATATAAATCTAAGGACAAAAAAACTCTTCCCAGAGACACAGCACAGCTCAGACAGATGGGATGGGTGGGGTAAGGGAACATCACAGAGTATGGGGCCATCTCGGGGTTCTGGGCAGTAGACATTACGGAGTCTACATTTCGGCTTTGACATCTGCACAGACCTGTGCAGTAGCATATAACAACCAGAAGATTTAAGGACTCCTGAGCACAGGGCCTAGAAATCATGACCTTCGAGCAATTGTAGTCAGAGAGAAGAAGCCCCCTCTGCTAGTAGAGGGGTGACCTGCCGAAAACAGAGACAAGGATGAAAGACACCGTCAATGGGAGGGAATGAAACATTGCCCACAGCCCCACCTGGCTAAAGTTTGACCAGCCATTAGTGTGGGGGCCCAGGAAGTGGAAATGGGAGCCACACTATATTTGTTGTTGGTACATTCATGTGGAAGTTAGTGATTCAATGAGGAGTACGTAGTTTATTCTGTAGCATAGGATTGGTCACAGGGGTATAATTTAATTAGGGCTGATCTGTACACAGATTTGCTTAATTCGAAACCCTTTCCTTCCCTGGGCAGGGAAGTCTCTAGGCCTCTGATGGGTAAGTGGGAAATTGGGTCATCTACGAGCATAAGAATGTAGATTAACCAGGTACAATGGCATGTCTGTAGTCCCAGCTGCTTGAGAGGCTGAGGTGGGAGGATTGTTTGAGCCCAGGAGTTCAAGGCCAGCCGGGGGAAACAGAGCAAAACCCCATCTCGAAAAAAAGAAAGGAAGGGAGGGAGGGAGAGAGAGGAGGAAGGAAGGAAGGAAAGAAGGAAGGAAGGAAGGAAGGAAGGAGGGAAGGAAGGAAAGAAGTAAGGAAAGAAGGAAAAGAAAGGACATGAACAAGTGCCTACTGTGTATTGTTTTGGAGCCAATATGCTGCTAGGCACGCTATTGTGGCTTCTGTGTGGCCACATGTGAACAGGAGAAGTCAAGGCTGGGGTGCTAGAAATTTCATTTCTGGGATCATTTCCTCACAGCAGAGCAGGATGGCTTGTCGTGAAGCTGGAGGTCTGTGCTCCATCAGTAGAGACCCGGCACTCTGCACTCGGGATTGCATGCTCACGACAGTGGCACAGATGAATGCCCATTTGCATATGCATTCAAGAAAAAAAGAGTAGTAGATGCTCAGTAAAAGCTCCAGGAACATTAGGAAGACGGCGAGGTTTATGTTGAACAGGAACCTTTAGCTAAACAAATAGCGATAACAAAAAGGTGAGTGGCAGGCAAGGACGTAGACTACTTTGGTTACAGCTGCATTTTCAAGTTAACAGTTTATGAAATTGAATACAAAAGAGCAAATAGGGTGTGGTTAAAAAGTCTACTGGTGAATAGAAAAATGTGGAAAAATTTTTAGAAGAGTTTTAAAATGAATGTTTGTTTTAGTTTTCTATGGCTGCTGTAACAAATGACCGCAAGCTTAGCAGCTTAAAACAGCACAAATTCATTTTACACTTTTGGAGGTCAGAAGTTCCAAATTTCTTCTTAGTTACCAGAGTCTCGGTGGGCCCTTCAGAAAAGTTAAGTCAGACCGCTGGTGCGGAGGGTCGGGGTGTGATCCAGTGCCATATAAAAGATGCAAAGAGTTGCACAGAAGTTACATAGGAAAATACAGTTTATTTAGAAAGCAAACTAGAGAGAGAGAAGAGAGAGGAGATTTACCTCCCCAAGGTAGGGGAGGGAGCCAAAGCTAGGAAAACATGGGGGCTGTAGCTCAAGGAACACATGGCTTGGCCAGTGCTTAACAAAACAATGGTGAACGGTTGCTCGAGGTTGAATGCTTTTTAAACCTTCCCTTTGGTGGGGGGCAGATAATCAAGGTGATTAGGGGGTAGTCTGTTCCACATCATCACAAAGGGGACTGGTGATCATAGGTACTGACATCAGGTGATGAACGGTAGGCAGACAGATGAGTCTCATGACTATTGCCATGTTCATGGATCTGTGTCATGAAGGTCACAAAGGGCTGATTAAGTTAACAAAACAAACTGGTGAGGGAGTTGGAAAGCAATTATCAATAGCTACCTCTGAGAAATCAGTTCTGTCTTTCGCTAGTGATTAGAGGCTAAGTTAAAGTGAACTGCTAGAAAAACATGACAGAACTAGACAGTGTTAAAATGGCTGTTCATTGAGTATATTGACTCCATCTTTTGTCCCTTCAAGGTTCTTAAGGTCAAGGTGTCAGTGGGACTGTGTTCCTTCTGGAGGCTCTGGGGGCAAATCCTATTCCTCACCTTCCCCAGCTTCTAGACGCTCCTTCCTCCGTCTTCAAAGCCAGTAGGGTAGCATTTTCAAATATTCAAATACATATCTCTCTCCTTTCCTCCCTCCCTGCCTTTTTCTCTCTATCAAGTCTCTGACTCTCCTGCCTCCCTCTTATAAAGACTCTTGTGATTAAATCAGGCCCATCCAGATAATTCAGGATAATCTCTCCATCTCAAGATCCTTAATCATATCTGCAAAATCCCTTTTGTTATGTAAATCAATATATTCGCAGGTTCCAGGGGTTAGGATGTGGACATCCAGGTGAAGGAGGGTATTATCTTGGCTATGATGATGCTGTAAATGTTTGTCTTTTTTTTTTTAAGACCTTATTTCAGAATAATTTTAGATTTATAGGAGAGTTATAAAGCTAATACAGAGAGCTGTGAATCTTTAAAAAAATTTTTTCCATTTATGGTCCAAATTGCATAAATATTTTCACATTGAAAATTATTTGAAAAACAATTATTTGAAAATCATCTTAAAAGCACTTTGAGTTCTTTGGAAGAATGATGCTATTTAGTGCGAGTTGCTTGTGATACCACTGGCCGCCTTTAGAGGAAAACCAAGTGGCATTCGCTGATAGGAGCCACCAGCCTTTTCCTTCCCAGGGAACTTCCCTGGGCCGGTTCCTTATGAGACACACCCAAACCTCATGACCATTGTTGCCCTGTGCAGACAGGTGAAGTAATATAGTCTCTCTACCTCTTGGGAAACACCTTCTACTCCAGAAAGTCCTTCTTTGCATCACTTCCTCCCTATTCCCCTCAATTGTTGCCTTGAGTGCTTCCAGGTATTTTCCATCTGTCACTGGCTGGGCATGTGGCAGCTGGTCCCCCGTGCCTGGTGAGCCAGCCATCCTTAGGAATGCTTTCTGGGAGGCATAAGGAACATTGAGCTCTCTTCGTCCAGCTCCTGCCTAAGAATCTTCCTCTTCTTTTTGCTACTGGTTCTGACTCTGGCATCAGCGCTCATTCTCTTGGTGACCTGAGGCGGCTGGCATGCACCATAGCTTCCAAAACTGGGTATGCATCAGAAGTATCTGTGTGCTTTGTCAGAAATGCACATGCCACACAATAAATCTGGAATGTCTCGTTGCACAGGAAAGCAAGGAATCACTCAGTGATGGAAACTTGTCAAAAGGACAAGCAAGCCAACTTGAAGCTTAAATTTGAGAATCAAATAAGTAGCAACAGTAATGGATTATAAACCATTGAATAACATAAGAATCCATGAAATCAGACTGATAGAACTGGCTAAACAAATAAGTAGATAAGTAAGCAAATGTTTTTTAAAAAAAAAACCCAGGTGTGGTGGCTTACATTTATAATCCCAGCACTTTGGGAGGCCAAGGCAGGAGGATCTCTTAAGCCCAGGAGTTTGAGACCAGACTGGACAACATAGTGAGATCTTGTCTCTACAAAAATAAAAAAATTAATTGGGGTGGTGGTGCACATCTGTAATCCCAGTACTCAGGAGGCTGAGGCAGAAGAATCATCAGATCCAGGGAGGTCGAGGGTGCAATGAGCCATGATCATGCCATTGCACTCCAGCCTGGGCAACAAAGTAAGACCTCAACCCAAACAAACAAACAAGCAAAAATACTCCGGAGATTCACTTCCTGAAATGCTCCTTCAATAGGCCTGGAATGGGGCCAGATATTTCTTAAAAAACCCTGTGAAGAATGTCAATGGGCAGTCAAGGTTCAGAACAGGTGAGTGGATTGCCTGAGCCCGCGGGTTTGAGACCCGCCTGGGCAGCGAGACCTCATCTCTACAATAAATCGAAAAATTAGCTGGGCGTGGTAGTACGCGCCTGTAATTCCGGCTACTCGGAAGGCTGAGGCGGAAGGATCGCCGGAGCTCAGCAGGTGGAGGCTGCGGTGGCCGGGAGCGGCCACTGCACTCCAGTCTGGGCGACAGAGCGAGACTCCAACTCAAAAAAAAAAAAAAAAAAAAAGAAATACTGATTCAGCCTTTCTAGGTAGGGCATGGGCAAAGAAACTCTAGAATAAGGGCCTGAAAGATTTGTTGTCTCACTCATTCATCGTTCATTAAAACCTATGTATATCAGGTGAGGTACAAGACTGGGAATAGAAAAGGGTAAAAAATACTTCCTGTCCTCCCAGCTACTTGGAGGTGGCTCTGGTGTCTTAGAGTCTGGAAGAATAAGGAGGACTTTGCTGGGTGCATCAGGGAGACAAGGGCATTCGAGACCCAGGGCAATGCAAGGCTTGGAGGTCTGAGAAAGCTTGACTTCCTTCCAGAACTCCTGTACAAGGGCTTGGCATAGCCAGTACACAAGAGGTCAGGGCAAAGGCAGCTGGGCTGTGGAGTATACATGTCGTGCAGGCGAAGGGTGCACTGCAGGGTCACTGCAGAGATGAGCGGTGATAACTGCTGAGTCCACACACACCACGTGCAAGGCACCGGCCCAGACTGTTCCGTCTATTGAGCTGTGTCACCCTCACCACAACCACACTGTACAGAGGAGGAAATGGCAGAGCAGGATAGAAGGACTTTCCATGGTCACACCACTGGTAAGCTGGACTCAATCTGGTTCCAGAGTGCACGATTTTAACTCTCAGTTGAACTTCAGGGCTGTTCTTTTCTACTGGACAACAGACTGGAAGTGTGTGAGAAATGCAGAATTTCAGGCCTCACCCTAGAGCCATGGACTCAAAATCTGCATTTTAACTTGATCTACAGGAAAGTCCTGAGCACCTTGAAGTCTGAGAAGTGCCAGTGTAATAGGCGTCTCTGAAGGCCACCAAAGGGATATCAACATATATCAGGTTTTAATAAATGATGAATGAATGAGGCAGGGCAGTTGGTGGAAGGTCACCTAGACCAGGTGGAGGACTGCTGGACTTGTGGGAGAGGGGGTGGGGCCTGGTGGGCAAATACTGCTATGTGCTGAATCCGCCTTCTCCCCTACTTGGGTTTTCTTTCTGTATCTTAACTGTAAGCTTTTTATGAATGACCCAGAGTGCTCTTTGGGGGGCCTGCATAGATCTAATATGGCAATGTCCATCTGTCAGTGGCCAATGTTACATAGGCTGATTCAATGCTTTGTGGACAGCTCATTAACTCTAGGCATGGAGCCGTGAAGTCACCACAACCACACATGCTTTCTCTGTGATTCCAGCATCCTCCCCCTGAACGCTGATCTTGCCTCACAGGATATCTTCCTTTTCCCTGGCTGGTCTAGCCACTTCCTGCACTCAGCGCTCCCCACTGACTCAGTCACTCCAGAGGCAGGGATGAGCCATGCAGGTGATACCGCTGGAGCATGGGAGGCGAGTGTGGAAGCTCACACTGTAGAGTGGCCGCCCTCTCCCTGAAGATGCCTAGAACACCACTTGTCACTAAATAAAGAGAACTGATGGCCACAACGAATGTCCTCATTTTGCCACAACACCCCCAAAATATTTAGCCCAAGGTAGCAGTGACAACTGCAGAACTGCAGATCTTCTGTTTTGGGGGAGTTTATTTCAACTGAAAAGGTTGGAATATTAGTTTATATCAAATGTCTAGTGTAATTTCTCTGAGTTTCAACAATCACTGACAAGTTATACATTGTTAAGGAAGAGCTCAGCCTCCACCCTTACGCACCCCTGGATACAGTCATTCATTCTTGGTCTGTGGGGTTGATGGTGTTTTTGCCCATCAGTTTCCCCAGATGAATCCCACCTTGAATGTCTTTTTCCCAGTTAGGATTTAGACTCTGAGGACTTGAGAGTGAAATAGAAACACACTTCCATTAAAGGCATTTCTACTGCCATGGGGAAAGTAACCTCTAAGTCATTCTGATATTCCTATGACTCAGTCAAAATGAATATTAATAATAATTACTAACATCAATCAATCAACCCTGGGAATCCTAAATCTAAGAACACTAAGAATGTGGAACTGCTGGAGGGCTCAGGGGGTTGTGTGGCCCTGACTCCCACTCCATCCACACACTCTTTCTGCTCTCGTGTGGATAACGAGGGAGCTAGCAGAAGGGAGGGGTGATCAAAGTAATAAGACTCCACTGCCAAGCTCTCTGGGAATTAGAAGATGGATTCAGTAATTTTGCAGCATGAAGGGGGTCAGGATTCCTGTAATCTCCAGTCCTACCAAACCACTGGAAAGATGAGTGTCTCCAGTCAGGAGCGCCATCTCACCATCCTGGGGGCATTACAGGGGGACAGGAGGGAGAGGGCTATGGGAGTTGAGTGGCTACTCCAGGGGAGTCTAGACTTGCACAGTGCCGCATCTAGGTTGGTTTGGGGCCTGGGATTTTCTGTCTTGTTACAGATCCTTGTTGCTGTGACAAGAGAGAATTTGGTGAGACTGGCAGATGAGGGTGTGTGTTTTGGCGAGCAGGATAGATTTAGCCACGCCCTGACCTGATTCCTCTATACCAGCAGGGGCCCCAGCCTTGGAATGTTCTGGACAGATAGACTTTTGAACCCTGCTCACCCTTGCACAGGGATTTCCTCAGAGGTCAGGACAGACAGGTGGCTGGCACCCTCAGGGGTCAGGACACACAGGTGGCTGGAACCCTGCCACTATGGCAGTGTGGGGACCCTGCAGGTTCACACGTTTCTGCCCCATTTTTTTTCATTTCCTGCTAAACCCTCTCTCAATCATCCAATCCTATCAGCAAAGCAGTCTTCAGTCTCCAGTGCCCCTTGCCCTCTGCCCCCTGCCCTCTAATGGACCTCATTGGAGTTTCACTGCCTTGGAGCCCAGGTTGCCCGTCTTTGACCTCTCCATGCCTCATTTTTTTCATCGGTAAAATGGGCTGGGTGTTAACTGGGATAATACTTTGAGGGCACTTTGCTCAATGCCTCAGAAACATTAAATAGCCAAGCCTGGAAGCTCTTGCTGCTGAAAGTATTATTTCATCACCCCACCCACTTCAGGGCAGGCCAGGGAGAAGGCTAGGAAGGCTGGGCAGGAACCTGCCTGACTTCACTGAGTTGGGTTCAGGAACCTGGAATGAGGAGGAGCCAGGAGGCTGGGTGGAGGAAAAGGGCTTCCAGTCCTTTCCAGGAAGAGGTTCCCTTTGCCTTGGGAAAACGGTTTGGTTTGTGGAGGATCCCAGAAAGAGCCGGCTCCAGAACAAGAGGGGGAGGGCCAGAAGCAGGGAGAGTACCTGCTGACCTGACTCCCATCCGGGGGCGAAATGGAAACAGGGTTGCTTAGGTGCTGGCCACTAAAGCCACGCATCCAGCCCTGAAATGGCAAAGCTTAGTGTCCTAAGCATTGCTCGATGCCTTTGACAAAAAGTTAAAACAAGTTGCAACGTTAAAAAAAAAGAAACTTACTGCTTGGCAATATTATTGGTGCAGAATTATATTATTAATATTAGCTGAAAAAATAAATGCTATGCTGGGTGCACAGACTAGTTATTCCACCACCTCCCACAAAATTAGAAACCCTGCCCTGTTTTGTAAGAATGGATCAAGAAAAGAAAGTCTTAGTGTGTCCCAGGAAACAAAGCAGGCACCAGGAACAATCTTAGTGACTGATGAGAACTGTGGCCTGGGGGATAGGGTTCATGCTTTCCAGTCAATCCCAGTACGGGGCGCCTTAGCCCATTTTGTGTTGTTATAGCAGAATGCCACAGACTGAGCAATTTATTAAGAAATCACAGTTCTGTAGGCCAGGAAGTTCAAGGTGCTCACACCTGGCAAAGACCTTGCCGCATCATCCCATGGGGCAAGGGCAAAGAGAGGATGAGAGAGAGCAAGAGAGACTCAAACTTGATTTTCTAAGAAGCTCAATCTCAGTTATGAACCCACTCTTGAGATAACCACATTAATTCATTCATCCATCGTGCCCTAATCGCCTCTTAAAGATCCCACCTCTCAACACTGTTGCACTGGGGATTCGGTTTCCAACACATGAACTTTAAGGACAGGTTCACACCAGAGCAGGGGGCTTTGCTGCCGTGCAGGTCTCTCATCTCAGAAGAAGAGAAACTACTCTAGCCTTGAGCTCTGCCAGGTCTGAATGACCAACCTTTATTGAGTGAGCTGTGTCTATGGCCCCTCCAAGGGCTCTGGGGAACCCATACTGCTACCTTGGAATCTGCCCCAGGCATGTTTTATACCATATACCATATTTTGGTTTTGAAGAACAAACCTGCCAGGCTCAGTGGCTCAGCCTGTAATCCTGCGCTTTTGGGAGGCTGAGGTGAGTGGATTGCCTGGGTTTGAGACCCGCCTGGGCAGCGAGACCTCATCTCTACAATAAATCAAAAAATCAACTGGGCGTGGTAGCGCATGCCTGTAATTCCGACTACTTGGAAGGCTGAGGCGGAAGGATCGCCAGAGTTCAGCAGGTCGAGGCTGCTGTGGCTGGGAGTGGCCACTGCACTCCAGTCTGGGCAAGAGAGTGAGACTCCAACTCAAAAAAAAAAAGAAGAACAAACCTTAGATGTCCTCTCTGGGTGTCAGAAAGGTTGGGAATTGCGAGGTTGCACTGTCCATGGTGTTTCTCATGAAGGGAGTGGTGCCACAGAACCCATTCTCAATAATCAAGCACTTATCTGAAAGGCAGATCTGGACCTTGCAGACCGCTTGGCATTGGGAAAGGTCCTTCAGATGACAAGAATCATGCCAAGGCTGGCACTGAAGTGCTCTAATGATGGGTGGGCCATTTATTGCAGCCTAAGTTTCCTGATTTCAGAGAAGATTCAAAACCCCAACTAAGTACATGTGTCAGACAAAAGGAAGTGGGGGAGGGAAGGGGAATCCCACTGACAAAGTATCATGGGTTAGACACTGAAAACATGTTGTCTCTAGTCTTCAAGAACACACCAGAAGTAGGGCTCATCGTGTTCCTTTTGGAGACAGGAAGACTAAACCTTACTTTGGTCAACTTGCCCAGTGTCTTAGGGCTTGCAGCCAAACCCGCCTGATTCTAAAACTTCCAGTCTTTACACTATATCACAGTGGGCTGTGTGCTGAGTGACACCTATCAAGGGTCACCTTTAGGGGTCTACTAACAACTCCCCACCACATATGGGTGGCTGCTGTGGTATACCACTCTTCCAACCTTGGGATGAATTGTGTCTCCCAGAAAGATATGCCCAGTCCCATCCCCTAGCATCTGTGAACCTAAACCCTGGCACCTTATTTCCTGATTGGAAGTAAGGTTTTTGCAAATGTAATTAAGGTAAAGATCTTGAGGTGAGATTATTCTGTACTTAGGGTGGACCCTAGATCCAATGACTGATGTCCTCATAAAAGAAAAGAGAAAGAGAGAGAGAGAGAGATTGATGCAGAGAGACATAAGGAGGAGCTACATGAAGACAGAGGCAGAGACTGGAGTGTTGCGTCTACAAGACAAGGAGCGTCAAGGATTGCCAGGTACCAACCCAAAGCTAGGAGAGGCATAGAACTCTCCCTCAGAGCTTCTAGAAGGTACAAGCCTGGTTGATACCTTGATTTCAGACTCCTAGCTTCCAGAACTGTGAGATAGCCAATTTCTGCTGTTTTAAGCCTCCAAGGTTGTGGGCATTTATTTCAGCAGCTGTAGGACCCAGGTCCAGGCCATGGTAAAAGGAGTCAAGTTGTTTCTCATGTAGTATGTGTTAGGTACGTCCCAGGCACTGAGCCAAACGTGTGTTAGCTTCGTCAAGTCTCTCATTCCCTCTGTGAGGTGGGGGTCATTATCATCATGCTCACTATTCAGGTGGAGAAACTGAAGCTTAGATAAGCTATCAGGTCCATGCTGAGCTGCCTGGTGGAGCAGACTCTGATCCAGGTAGTCGGCCTCCAGACCTCACATTCCCAGACAGTGATGGGGGTGGGGGGTGGGGGTTAGGATCCCTGACCAAGACAGCAGGGATGTAGGGGCTCAATGCTGGTCTGAGGTCCTCACAGGCTCACAGCAGACCTCAGCTGCACAGGACCACCGAGAGCCTCCAGGCTTCCTCTTCTGTCCCCTTCCCAGTTAGCAGAGCAGGGATGTGGGTGCAGAAACTTCCCTAAGGACATACAGCTCTTTGAGGTGGCCAGCAGGGACCTCAGCACATCTGGATCCTCAGTCCTACGTCCTGAAGATGCCCAGGGAGTGGGTCTTCCTCCTCTGGGCCAGCCATGAGGATTCCAGATGGAGAAGCCTTTGCTAGCCTAGGCCTGCTGAACTCAATAAGGGATGGGTCACCTTCTCTGGAAAACCATGCACAGAGATCCTCAGGATGAAGGTTGGCCCAGGGGTGCTGCTGTCTCCTCCTGTGGACATGGGAGAGGCTAAGGGTCCCATGGCCAGGAAGCAGGCTGCACAGCTGTAGTGAGCTCTTCAACCTACTCCCTTCCCTCCCTCCCCACTCCCTTCCTATTTCCTCCTTCCAACCATCTCCAAGTTGATTTATATTATGGTGGAATGGGGAGGGCAGGCACCGGCATCTGGATTTGGTTTTCTAATAAAGTTGGGGGAAAAAAGACTTTATAAACCCAATACTTGGCTTGCCTAGTTTGGCAACACCTGACCTGAACTGACATGACGTTCTTAATTTTTAATGATCTTTATCTTACTTGGTGTGACTATGTCACTGCAGAAATAAGAATGTGATTCATTCCAGGGTGCCACCCCAGACTCTTCTGGGTATTATGTAAGACATGGCGTATGCACTATACCTCCTGTCAAAATCTGGGAAATTCCTACCTGCCCAAAAATTTCATGCTGGAGATCGGGGCCCTTTTCTAATACCTCCTGGATGCTGACCTACAAGAGGCACTGGGGCTGAGCCCAGCCTGCCCTCCACCTGAGAATGATTAGCTGGGTGGAGGACAGACAGCAACGCAGTCTCTCACTCCCACGGGGACAAGGCTGTGGAGATGTTTCAACCTTGAAAAAGGTTTAATTTAATTTAGGGTAGCACCGAGGAAGTAAAGTGGAATGCTTCATGTCAGAGAGACCTGAGTGTAAATCCAGGTTTAAAAGGTACATGAAGGCTGAGCACGGTGGCTCACACCTGTAATCCCAGCACTTTGGGAGGCCCAGCACTTTGGGAGGATTGCTTGAGCCCAGGAGTTCAAGACCTGCCCGGGCAACATCGCAAAACTCCATCTCTACAAAAAAAAATAATGATAATTAGCCAGGTGTGATGATGGCTTATGCCTGTAGTCCCAACTACTCAGGAAGCTGAGGTAGAAGGATCACCCAAGTCCAGGAGGTCGAGGCTGTGATGAACTATGATCGTGCCACTGCACTCCAATTTGGGCCACAGAGTGAGACCCCAACTCAAAAAAAAAATGCATGACCTAAACCCTGTTGCAGCTAAACTCTAACATCTGTAAGACATCTGTAACACCTACCATTCAGGGTTGCATGTGTGAATATTGAACGAGCAGGTCGCAAGCCAAGCAGAGTAGCTCAATACCTAGCCTCTCCCTGGGATCCTACTCCTTAATGAAATCCCTCCCTGCAAAGCTGGCCGAACTGCAAATTCACAGGAAGAAAATAGCATTCTTTCCCATTCTTAGCAACAGATATTTGGTACCCGGAACAAAAAAGCTTTTCTGAGAGTGTCACAGACACACTTTGCACTTGCCCAGCGCCTCCCAGCGAATCACCACAGGACTTGAAGGGTCTGGCAGCCTCAGCAAGCTGGGCACTCACCCAGCACATCTGGGGACAGACCAGGGGCAGCGAAGGCCACCCCAGGGCTCCCACCTGACCGCTCTCATCAGATATTAAAGAAGGTGATCATTTTTATTTACTTATTTTTAATTTTAATTTTTTTGAGTCAGAGTCTCACTCTGTTGCCCAGGCTGGAGTGCAGTGTCATGATCATGGTTCATGGCAGTCCTGACCTCTGGACTCAGGCGATCCTCCTCCCTCAGACTCTCAAGTAGCTGGGAATACAGGTAAGCATCATCACGCCCAGCAAATTTTTTTTATTTTTTATTTTTGTAGAGACAAGTTCTCACTTTGTTGCCTAAGCTCTTCGCGAACTTCTGAACTCAAGTAATCCACTGCCTGAGTCTCCCAAAGTGCTGGGATTACAGGCATCAGCCACACCCAGCCGGCATCCATTTTTAAATGTCTTATTGCCACGTTTGATTCCCCCAGGATGTCTGGGGGAAGTACTTTCTTACAATATAGACAGGGAGTGTAACGTTACAAGACGCTAGGGATTTTCAGGGTAACATTTCACAGGGACCACTCTCCTGGCTCAGAGAGAGGACCAGGAACCCGTGCAGGAGGGGGCAAAGTAATGCAGAACACCCACTGTCTCCTGCTCTGCTGGCCTCCTCTTATTTTACTGGACATTGAGGGGTCTCTTCCTTAATTCATAGGATTGTCATAAGCCAGTGACCTCATGTAGCTAATCAATAAAAAGCGCTGGGAGTCTAATCATGCATGGCCTTGCTGGGAGGTGCAGGTGATCAGAGCCCCCCAGACCCCAGGCTCCTGCTGTCTGCCCTGCGGGGATGGGATTTGTGGATCTGACCTTGAGGACACACAGGGAGGGGCTGGCCATTTGGTCTGGCAGAGAGGAGGTTATATTTACATCTGTATACAGGCCGAGCAGCCCAAATCCAAATATCCTAAACCTGAAATGCTCCAAAATCTGAAACTTTTTGAACACCAACATGAAAATGTTCACCGGGCATGCCAGACTTTGGATTTGTGGGTTTGGGATGTTCAACCAGTAAGTATAATGCAAATGTTCCAAAATCCAAAGGAAAAAAGTGGTTTGAAAAATTTCAGATGAGACACTCAGTTTGAATTGTATACTGAGGGATAGCTGCTGCCTACAAGTCTCAAAGTAGTTTTTGGACCAGGGCTAGCTATTCTTATCCCCCTGCTTTCAAATAGGGGCGGAGAAGCTTCCTAAAACTTATCCTAACATGGCAGCCAAGACACAGGCTGGTCAGATTTAGATGGAAGAGAAAAAGAACATTCTTACAGGACAACAGGGCTGACTTTCCACCTTGTGCTCTGTCCTTCACACCTGAGGGTAGCGGGTATTCTCACCTGGAGGCCCTGCTACCCCAAAGGGATATGTAGGAATTTCCTGAAGGGCGTGAACAAATGAGAGGGAGAGGACTCGGTATGTTGGGGGAAATCTACTTGTAGCAATAGTTCTGAAATTATCTTCTCTCCTCTAGAGATTTATTAAGACTAGATCCATTCCTTCATTAATTCCTCCAGTCCCTCATTCACCTCTGCTAGGCCTACAGCACATATCTGGCTCTTCTATGCTTCCAGAGCTTTGAACATGTGGTTTGGAAGAGCTCTTGTTCACCCTTCAAAACTCACACTTGAATGTGCCCTCCCCTGTCAAATGTTTTCTGCTTCTTGCCTGTTTCTCTCACCTCTGGATCTCCTGAGCACAGCAAGACTCTATTATACTGCATATTCTAAACCTAAGATCTGTTCATTTTCCTGTTTTTATAATCCTTTGGCCTGTGAACTCTTTGAGGGAATGGACCACTGCGTCTTATTGGTCTTTGCATGTCCAGACCCTAATTAAAGCCTGGCATACAGAAGGTGTTCAATAAATGTTTGTTGAGTGACCGAGTGAAGGATTCACAGTGAACATTTTCTAAGTGTGACCAATTGGTATGTGTGTGGGTAGGGGGGGTGGGACTGCTGAATAGCCTTGCTTCCAGGACCATCTTAAGTGGGTCCAGGAGGTTGTCATAACTGTGAGGTGCTGTTGAGTTGATGGTAGTCACTGTATTGCCCGGCCAAGATCGGCTCAGCCCCTCCCTGACCCTTCCCATGGTTCTGTATGTCCTACCCAGGCCTGAGCTTTACTCTTAATGGTTGGTCCTTGTGACCCTCTTCAGAGACCGGCCCCTAGGCTCCTGGAGCTGACTGGGCAGTGGATACAGGGGGCTGGCCAGACCTGAGAGTTTAGTCCCCTCCAGTGTGCTCACCAGCACCGCCTGGTGTGGGAGTGGGGACACTCACCTCCTTTGCCTCAAGGACGGGTTCTGAGATGCAACTCCTGTTCTGGAGTTTTCTGTGGGATGGAGCTGGAGCTGGGACTTTGCCCGGATCATGTCCTTGCTTGGCTTCTTCCCCTTTCTCCATCCTGTTCCTCCCTTTCTCACTCCTCCTCCCCAACTCCCTTAAAAAAAGCCTTTGCATGAGAGTCCTTGACCGAGGGTCTGCTTGGGGTGGGGGTGCTGTCTGTGCCCCAGCCTCCCACTTGTCAAGAGGAGATTAAAAGGGAATCTGCCTTTACTGTGAGGATTAAAAAAAATACCCCTTGTAAAAGCCAACACAGAGCATGCCTCTCAACAAGCAATTTTTAGTAATACAACTCTCCGGTTTGAGCCAGTACAGTGGGCCTCCTCAAATAAAGACTACATTTCTCAGTCCTGCCCCTGGAAGCTTGATGCGGCCATGAGACTAAGTTCCAGTCAAGTGCATTTGAACAGACGCCATGAGTGGAATTTGCAACTCACGACCCTTAAAGGTAAGGGGGCACTCTGCTTTCTCCTTCACCCCTTCCTGCTCCTGTAGGTGGGCACAATGGTGGGAGATGGCACAGGGGGAAGCTGCAAGCTGAGCAGGTGGAATACAGGTGCCTGGGTCCTGGATACCACTGGGCCACCCAACCAGCCCTAGACACCTACCCACGTGGTTATGTAAGAGAGAAACTTCTCACTTGCTCACAACAATGTACTGAGATGCGGATCCCTTCATAACAGCAGCCAAGCCTATGTCTTGTCTTCAACACATTCCAAGTGGAAGGTTACTTGAGAAGAGAACTCAGAAATGTCTCTTAAAACAGCCAACTTTGGCACTGACAAAAAGAGAATCCTACCTAAGTGTGTGTTGACTTTCCTTGCTTCTAGTTCTCTGTCTCTCTTTTTGTAAGGAAATGGGATAAGAATAAGAACTGCAATAGACACTAGACCAATGGAACAAGACACAGAATCCAGAACTAAAAATGCAGTCCCTCAACCAACTCATCTTCAAAAAAGCCATCAATAGCAAACACTGGGGAGAGGAAACCATATTTAGCAAATGGTGCTGGGAAAACTGGCTAGGCACATGAAGAATGAAACTGGACCCCCACTAACACTATATACAAAAATTAACACAAAATGGATAAAGGACTTAAAATGTAAAACCTCAAACTATAAGAATCTTAGAAGATAAAGTAAGGGCTGCCCTTCTGGACATAAGAGTAGGCAATGAATTCATGGCCAAGTCCTCAAAAGCAAATGTAACAAAAGCTAAAGATGGGACCTCATCAAACTGAAAAGGTTTTATATAGCAAAAGAAACCTTCAAGAGAGTAAAAAGAACCCACAGAATGGGAAAAAATATTTGTAAGCTATGCATCCAACAAAGGCCTAGCATCCAGGATCTACAAGGAACTCAAATGAATTGAAAGGAAAAAAAAAAAAACATTAAAAAGTGGGCAAAAGACATGAATAGACACTTCTCAAAGGGTGACATTCAAGCAGCCAATGATAAACAAAAAAAGTTCAGTCTCACTAATCACCAGAGAAATGCAAATCAAAATTACAATGAGATGCCACCTAACACTGGTAAGGATGGCTATCACTAACCAGTCCAAAAACAGCAGGTGCTGATGCTGCTGTGGAGAAAAGGGAACATGTCTACACTGGTGAGAATGTAAGCTAGTTCAACCTCTATGGAAACAGAATGGCGATTTCTCAAAGAGCTAAGAATTGACCTTCCATATGATCCAGCAACCCCTCTTCTGGGAATACCTCCAGAGGAACATAAATTGCTCTGCCAAAAAAGACACCTGCACACGCATGTTTACTGCAGCACCACAAAAACATGAAACCAACCCAGATGACCATTGAGAGTGGAATGGATAAAGAAAATGTGGAACATATACATGATGGAATATTATGCAACCATCAAGAAGCACAAAATCATGGCCTTCGCAGCAACTTGGATGCAGCTGGAGACCATCGTGCAAAATGAACTATTACAGAAACAAAGAACGGAATACTGCATGTTCTCACTCATAAGCAGGCCCTGAACACTAGTCACTTGAGCACAAGGGTGGGATCGTCAAAAGCTGGACACTGCTGGGGGCGGGGGAGGAGGGCATGTGGCAACCCACTGGGCACTTGGTCTGCCATCACTGGGAGAGAGGGCCAGCTGGAAGCCCAGATTTCACCTGCATGCAACCTACTTATGCAGGAAATCCCCACTTGTACTTCACAACTCTAAAATAAAAACATTTTGAACATAAATAAATAAAAAAGAACAATGAGATAGAATGTGGGAAAGAAAATTTAAAAATGACAACTCAGTCGGGCTCAGTGGCTCAGCCTGTAATCCCGTGCCTTTGGGAGGCTGAGGTGAGTGGACTGCTTGAGCCTGTGGTTCGAGACCCGCCTGGGCAGCGAGACCTCATCTCTACAATAAATCAAAAAATCATGCGGGCATGGTAGCGCGTGCCTGTAATTCCGGCTACTCGGAAGGCTGAGGCGGAAGGATCGCCGGAGCCCAGCAGGTCGAGGCTGCGGTGGCCAGAAGCGGCCACTGCACTCCAGTCTGGGTGACAGAGTGAGACTCCGATTCAAAAAAAAAAAAAAAAAGCCAAACAAACGAAAAAAGTGACAACTCTAAAGAGAAGGTAATTTTAATTTCTCACTTGCACCCGGTGGAAAGAAAATGAAAGTTAGCAGGAAAAGAGGAGACCATGCCCTGGATCACGATGGCTCAGAAATCTTCACTGTCAGAAGCTTCTGCACTGCCCTTTCACTCACTTCCAAAGTTCAGCAGCAGCGGGCTCCTCCCACGGTGCCCGTCTCTGGTGCAATGGCGATTGGAGTCACTGGTGCCTGTGCTGCAACACTTTGTAATTTCGTACAAAAGTCATCCAGGGATTGTTGCAATTTTTCCAAAGGTGAAAGCATACTCAGAAGAGATGAGGCTTATTTTAATGGTAAGTTGAAACAAACACTTGGTGCCTCCTTCATGGTGTGTACTTTGTCACTGCTACAGTTCAGGGGCAAGTGACTGTCCTTGGAGTGAGGCATAGGACATAGATATTCTTCTTATCTATAAGGGCCTGAGGTAAGAGCAAGAAGGCGTTAAGAAATGGAGGAAGGATGGCTCTCAGGCCCAGTCTCATTCTCTAGGGCCAGTCTTCTCAACCTTGGCACTACTGACATTTTGGTCTGGACAATTCTTTGTTGTGGGGGCTTGTCTTGTAGGATGTTTAGCAGCATCCTTGGCCTCTCCCCACTAAATGCTGATAGTACTGCCACCCCTCCTCTGCCATGTTGTGAAAACCAAAAATGTCCATAGACATGATCAAATGTCCCCTGGGCGCAGTGTACAAAATTATCCCCTGTTAAGAGCCTCTACTCTAGGGGCTGGCTCTAGGGAGAGAAGCAGTGAAAGCAGCATTGGTTTTTTGTTGTTATTGTTTGGGGGTTATTGTTTTGTTATTGTTTTCCTCCCTAAAAACATCAGCAAACAGTAGCACTGGGGAGCACACAATCTGTTTTGGGCCCAACTGACAGAGGGAAGCTCAAAGGGAGAGAAAACATTCTCTGCTCTTTATTGGAAACCCAAAGAATGCGGCATCTCCAGAAGACCATTTTGAGGGTCACAAGCAAGGACAGGGGATATGCTGAGAGAGAAGGGAGCTGAGGAAGAAGTGGGGAGCAGATGCCCCACAATGCCTGATTTAAGTCAATAATGGCTGCCTCCTTCCTCTTTGCCAGTGGTTGGTGGGTGGATGAGCATGTGAGCCAAGCAGCCAATGAGATATGAGGGAATTCTTCTAGGGAATCCTGGAGAAGATTTCCCCCCAGGCAATGGAGAAGTAGCTGGGGAGAAAGCTGCCTTTCTGTTCTTCTCTTCCCTTCTCATCCTGTGCCAGGACGAAATGCTTGGAACTGCAGCAGCCATTTTGCCATCATGAGGCAACAGCCAGAGGCCAAAGACTAATGCAGAAATATGGAAAGAACCTGGGTTCTTGATGACATGGCAGAGCCACTGAGCCACCTTTGGGACCATCTACCTTCAGACTTCCAATTAAGTAAACAGTATGCATCCCTATGGTTTAATCCAGGGTTAGTTGGGTTTTCTGTCATTTACAACCAAAGACATTACTAACCAGTGGAAATGCTTTCAACTGTAACTAATAGAATACTTAACTAAAAGAAATAAAGGGCGGGAGTATCTTTCGCTCCTAATAAGATGTCCTGAAGTAGGTGGTTCCAGAGTTCATTTGGTAACTATGCAGTATCAGAGCTCTGGGTTGACTTATATATGATTTTCCTTGTAGTCACAAAACTGCTGCCACATCTCCAAATATCTTCACTCAAACCATGTTCAAGACAGTAAGAAAGAGGCAAGTTCTCCTTGCCTTTCCATCACTTTTTACCAGGAGGGGAAAAATTTCCCCCTCAAGCTCCTAGTATACTATCTCATGGTCTCCTTGGCTAAAACTGGATCATAGACCAAGTCATTTGGAGAGAGTGGGTTCTTGGCATTTTAAGTCTCTGTCATGAGAGGTGGGCTCTTCTAGAAAGAGTTATTTCTTCCAGAAAAGGATAAGCCAGAGAAATTGTTGGGTCAGCAGACAAAGTTTCTGCCACAAAATAATTGCTCATGCCACATGCCTATTATCAGATAATCAGTATTTCCTTATGGAGGCCTCTCATCTCACTCCAACCCTAATTATCCAGAACGTCCAAGGGGTCTTATGCCACCTAAGGTGGGTTGTCCCAGCTTCCCCACAGAGAAACAGAGTTGGGTACTCAGTTCCAATGGTCTTGCCCTCAACATAAGATATTATTGTGGAAGACTGACTTTCTGAGGACAATGTTGTCTGTGCCCTGATGAGACCCTTTGCTGACTGGGATACCTGTACAGGATGCAGTGGTTCTGGGTAAGAAAATCAATCACACACTCTCAGCACTAAGCCAACCAAAGACTCTAGTCTCCGCTCCTAAAATGCCAGCTCCATTGCTGGGCTCCTTCCCAGGGCTCAGGCTGGTCCCAGAAGCTCTGACAAGACCCAGAGTCGCCGGCTTCCTCTTCTAGGTGGCTACCTCTTCTACCCAAACAACAGAGCCTGCGATGAGAGGTCATGCACCATGACTTTCAGGGGGCCCCAAAATACCCTTTCCAGAGGCTGCTCTCATACCTCCAAGACTACTCGTAGCATTTGCTCTACTGTGACACTGCCTGTAAACTATTTTATTGAAGAAAATAAGCTAATAAAGCAAGTTTAATCCCCAGCAGGGCCTTCCTGCTAATACAATCCTCTGGTACACAAACACTTATGCTCCCTGAGTTTAATTCTGGCCAGTGGCACCCCCTCTGGTAAAGTATCTGATACATTAGGGTACAACCCCTGGTAGATTTCATGTAGGTCTGTTCCATGTCCTCCTGTGTAGTTAGCTCTCTTTTTAGTTCTGCCCTTGAGACCAGCACAGGCTTCCGGTCCATTCAAGACTGGTCCTATGAAAAATGAAGCTCCGAGTGAGCTCTCACTCCCCTGTTGGAACATTAGGAAGCTTGTGTTTGTTTGCAGAAAGTGCTGCCTGATAGCTTTTTCACTGGCAACAGGGAGTAGTTTGGTATCATACATAATCTTGGATTACTGACTTGATTAATATTTCATGATGTCTATTAGTCATTTACATTTATAGAAACATAAGTCATGAAAAATTGAAGTTTTGATTGCTTTAGAGTTGCATTTTCCTTCTTCTTCTTCTTCTTTTTTTTTTTTTGGTTAGGGAATGTTTCTCTTAACTGAGCTGTCTTCCAAGAATTGGGACCAGAGTTACTCAAAAGAATCAAGGAATTTGGACAGACTGATAAGCAGCAAGACAAGACAATGTCAGAAGGAGTATGAAATCATGAATATCATTCTTCAGCTCAGGGACAAAGCTTTGGAATAAGGGAATGATCCAATGTATCACCCTTCTCTTTCAGCAAGGACTTTTTACCAGGAAACAAGACTGAAACTATAGTTGCAGAATTTCAGGCATGAGGGCACCCCAATATTATAGATCATGGAAAATGACACGCAAGGATAGCCTGGTCCTGTGTATTGGTTTCTGTGGTAGTGGCAGTTGATTTTTGTTTTAGTTGTTGTTATTTGCATTAATTAGGCATTTCAGCTGTGTCTTGGGTCACAGGTATCCAGTATAGAGTAACTGGGGGTCTATTATAATAGTCCTGCCTCTGGGGGTCTCCCGGGGAACAAACTTTTGTAGCTGAACCTTCTTGACCAAAGATTCAGGATTCACTCAATGTTGGTGCTGTTCTGAGAAATAAATGTTTGGTCTTTGGTGTTCTGTATCTATCACGTAGCTGCTTCTTCCTATTGTGTGCGTGTGTGGGGTGGGGAGCGTTGTTTATTTGACTCACTGATTTCCAATAAGTGTTTAGCTTCAGTGTCTTAGATCAATCTCTCTGGGGGTTAATTGTCATTTGAAGTTGGCAATTGTGAAGAATTACAAAGCAGAGTCTTTACTTCTATTTAAAAGGGCACGCAGGGAATGGGAGATGGACTGCTGGTGTTAAGGGAAGAGAAGGTATGTATGTCCTACTAGAAAGGCCTAGAAACCAGCCTGGAAGAGTAAGTGATAAAGGAAGCATAGGTGGGTAAGGCAGAAGACACGCATTTGTGTGTGTGACAGGCAGAAAAGTGATGAAAAGTGATCTTCTATCCTTCTATCTAGGATAACTTTCCCAGGGAAATCTCTAAATCTCTCATCTAATTGCTAATTAGACAAAGTACAGCATTTCCTAAAGCCTATTTGATTTATAGCTGTGATAAAATATATTTTTAGATGAAAATAATTGTTTTATGTCACTTCTATTTAAACCATTTAACCATGAAAATTACTTAATTGAAAAATGAACAATTCTTTTAACCTCTAACTGCAACAAAGCTTTATCAACCAAATTTACAGCAATATAAAATACTTCTAGCTATGTATTATACAAGATTTGTTATGGGTTGTCACAGATTTATGACACCAGCCATTTAACATGGAGAAAAATTTCTAGGAGGATCGTATAGCTACATTGAGTGAACCAAATATTTCATCTCAAGGATTAACTTCTTTTTAAGCCCCATCAGTTTTGCATTCACATGCTTATATTAAACTACTTTTCCATGATGCTAATTTTCAGTATTCCACAAAACTAAAAATACAGATCATACCTATCACAGATAGTTTATTATAGCATGTCATCTAAACTGTTACTTACTTTCGTAATTTATTGAGTCATATTTTCATAATGTAGTACAGTGTTTAACAAAGAGGTGAAATCACGCCTCCAGGACATTATTTGCATTTGCTTTCTTGGTTAGGATTTCATCAGCTGAATTCCTTGAGATATATAAAGCAAGTTTGTCCTTTAAATGGGCTAAGGCAGGAACTTCCTGGAATTGTGGTAAATGAACATTGCAAAATAATTCACTGGGAAAACAAAGGAAACAGGCATATAGAAAATACAACTTAGAGTTTTAAAGATCTGAATTTTGTTATTGTTACGCAGATGAGAGTCTGAAACTTTCTTTTTTAAAATAGAACATTGCCCAAGAAATGATCTGTCTGGTCTTTGCAGTGTGACAGCGAGTTCTGGTTGCTAGCACCTCCGCCCTCTTAAAACCCATGCCCATGAATGAAGCTGTCATATCATTGGTTAGAATTCTCCGTTTTCTGCAAATAAGGGCAAGCAGTCTTCATGATACAATCATGGGATCTCAGTTATGATGAAAGCTTAGGAGCATTATCAAGAAAAATGAAGAAACACAAAGACCACAATTGCCAAAAATAATCAAGAAAGCTTCCACCTGCCATGTGCTCGTCTGCATCTGTGGACAGAGCCCTGGGTGATGCCAGGTGTGCACTGGCTGATCAACAGTGAGGAAGATCCTGTCCCACACCAGGGTGACTCAGAGAGTACTTTAATAGGCCCTGCAAGAAAACATACAAACACACAACTGTATTAGGAAATAAAAGCCCCCAAGTCCAGGATAATAAAGTAAAAAAAATTCAACAAGAACAATAGAAACTGGCCACAGTAGCAAGTTATGGCGAATTCCCCAAATCAAAGGACATTGGAGTGGCCAACTTACCTCCTCTGTCTACTTTCCTGTTAATGATCATAGTGTGTGAAACCTGGAGCCTGGGATGACAAGAGAAGAAATGAAGTCTGTTCTATCTCTTCTGGGGAATTTTCAGCCCAGGATAGCACCTCCAGTGCTTAAAATAAGTGCACAGTCAGTTTGGAAGGGTAACTCTACCACCACTGCTTTTGGGAAAGGCTGTAACAAAAATTAAGGTTAAAAACATAGGAATACACATCCATACCCAAATACACATACAGAAGACAAAATTGAACAATAACAACTAGTCAGTCTCTAAGTGCTTTGCTTGTTATCAGACTGCCATAAAAAATGATAAAGAATAAAAAATGATTTTAGTAGAGCTGAAAAAGTTTTCCTATTATTTTGGTTTCCAAAGTATGAATTCATGAAAGTGATCAAATTTCCATAACATTACTGAAGTTTACATAAGATTTTTCAGGAGTTTTTTTTTCCCTCAGTATAAATGTTTGTCCTGTCAGGTTTTTCACTTGAAAGATCATGAAATTTCATAGGAACATGCAGAGCTTCACTCAGAGAAACATTTATAGTGTATCTGCAATACAAACATCAAGATAACCTTGGCATCCACCGAACTGGGGGGAAAAATCTTGCTTGCTTTCCACGTAATCCTCTCGTACAGGGTATCTCTATGGCTTCAAGTAAAGCCCAAAAGGCAAAAAAACAAGCAAAGAGTCAAAGAATGGCTTGTTGTAGTGGGTGAAAACATAGGAAGTCTGTGCTGAGGGGCCTTCCCACAGTCTGTCAACCAAGGGAGACTAGAAGTCTGAAACCAAGGTGTGGGCAGCGTTGTGTCTTTGGAGACTTGTCTCCTGTGCTTGTAGATGGCAGTCTTCTTCCTGTGACCAGGCATGGTCTTTCCCAGTGTGTATCTGTGTCCTAGTTTTCTCTTCTTGTCAGGACGCCAGTCATATTGGATTAGGGCCTGCCCCTAACAACCTCATTTTGACTTAATTCCTCTAAAGACTCTATCTCCAAATACAGTCACGTTCCAAGGTACTGCAGGTTAGTGTTTCAACATATGAATTTGGGGGGGACATCATAAGTTCATTAGACTGAAGTATTAAATGTTTGATTTTCTGCCATTCCTACCGTTGATTTCAACTATTATTATTGCTGTTGTTAATTTTTTTTTTTTTTTAAGAGACAGGCTCGCACTATGTTGCCCAGGCTGGTCTTGAACTCCCGGGCTCAAGCTATCCTCCTCTCTCAGCCTTCCAAAGCATTGGGTTTCCAGATGGCAGCCACCGAGCCCGGCCTCAACCATTTTTTTAAAAGCTAGACATGTCATATTTGAAATTCACATGTTATTCAGCATCCCTTCCCTGACCTGTCCCTGCGATTGCCTCTCTCTCCCCACAGAGAAAAACAAGTTTAAACTTTTCACACTTTCTTCTAGGATTCTCCTCCTTTTCAGAAAACATACCCCATGACATGACTTTTCACTTTTGTGTATCACTGCTGACTTTCTACTCTATGAGGACTTATGCTCTCCTCACTCACTTTTACCCTCCCCTAGTCTCCTGATAAAGGTATAGCACAATTTAAAAACTTAAATCAAGAGTCAGCATTGGTACTGCATGATTGTAAATATTCTTCACAACTGGGTCTAGTAGGATAAAAGTCATTTCTTTTTTTGGACTTAGAATGATTCCTGGAATTAATCAGTGGTTTTTAAAAAGCTTTAATTGCAGGCGTCCTTCCTGGAGCTCTGCCTCTGGTTTTGTCCACATTGGTCACTTCCTGCGCTGACTGCATGCCACCCATCTCGGATGTCCCTTGGCTGCGTGTCATTCGCCACTCTATGTTGGTACTTCTGTTTCCTGAAGCCCTTATCTTAACTGTTTCTTGCTTTCTTCCTCCAGCTTTCATTATCGTCCCCTTCCCCTGCCCTGGCTGTACTGAAGCTGAGATTTTTCTGCTCTGTTGGGGTAATTTTCCCTCATCCAACTGACGACCTTCAGCTTCCAAAATTTGGTTGATCTCTTTTATCTACTGTTATTCTCTTTTCTCATTCTTTTTGTACTTGTGATTTACCATGAAAAAAACAACGGTTTTTTTTTTTTTTTTGAGTTGGAGTCTCACTCTGTTACCCAGAGTGGAGTGCAGTGGCCACTCCCGGCCACCGCAGCCTCGACCTGCTGGGCTCTGGCGATCCTTCCGCCTCAGCCTTCCAAGTAGCTGGAACTACAGGCGTGTGCTACCATGCCCGGCTAATTTTCGATTTATTGTAGAGATGAGATCTCGCCATGTTGCCCAGGCGGGTCTCGAACCCGCGGGCTCAGGCAATCCACTCACCTCAGCCTCCCAAGGCACGGGATTACAGGCTGAGCCACCGAGCCCGGCTACAAGTATTTTTTTTTTAACAACTGTCATTTTAAAGAGTTTCCAAAGGAGAAGACTTCATGCAGGTGCTCAGTTTGCCTTAGGTTACAGCCTATATTCTTTTTTTTTGAGTTGTAGCCTCACTCTGTTGCCCAAGCTGGAGTGCAGTGGCATAGTCATGACTACCATATCTTGACCTGTTGGGTTTAGACGTTCCACCTCAGCCTTCCAACTATCTAGAACTATAGGTACGCACCACCATGCCCAGCTATTTCTTTTGATTTGCTTTAGAGATGAGGTCTCACCAAGTTACCCAGGCTGATTTTGAACCTCTGGGCTCATGCAATCCTTTTGCCTCCGCCTCCCAAATTGCTGGGAATACAAGTGTGCGCCACTGTGCCTGGCTTTATCCTACTTCTTAATCCCCACTTTTGAGACTTGGTTCATAAATCATCTCGGTGAAGAGGTGTTCGTACTAGTTCACTGGACCCAACCCCTCCTCTCCTCTGCATCTCTCTGTGATGGGAATGTTTAATTTGTCCTTGAGTTTACCTGGCTCTTTACAATGGATTTGTGCCCAAAAATAAACCTAGAGTTCCATTTCTTCTTCTATTTTTAAAATAAGCTTTCAATTTTAGAACAATTTTAGATTTACAGAAAAATACAGGAGTTTCCTCTACCCAGTCTCCCCTACTGCTGACATTTAACATCTTACAGTACATTTGTTACAATTAATCGATATATTTTTTATTAACTTAAGTCCATACTTCGTTCATCTTTTCTTAGTTTTTGGCCAATGTCCTTTTCCTATTCCAGGATTCCACTTTACATTTAGTCATCAGTTCTCTTGGCTGTGACAGTTGATCCCCACTTTTTAGGAAGTGAATCCAAACACACTTCTAGCAATAAGGAAGATACATTCTAGAGATCCATGGACATGTTTCATTGCTAGAAAGTTCACAGCCAGAGACAGAAATAGTGCTAAAAGGAAGGATGTCTTCAAATATGCACTCAAAAGTCTCCGGAGCAGAAGGAGGGGAGGATAGATTTCTATAAGGATTAAGGAAGGAGAGCCAGCCAAGCAGAAGGACACCTGCTGCCAGGTAAATTGTGGGTGAATTAGTATTGTGTTATCAATATCAGTTTATAAAATTATATTAGTTAAGAACAGGCTAAGCTGCTGTAATAGACTCCAAAATACAGTTGCTTACACAAGTACAAAACTTTTCGTTTCTCTCACTTGACATCACAGAGGTCGGTGGGCAACCCAGATTGGCTAGGGGCCCTGTTCCACATGGACTCCAGGGAGTGCTTATGTGGGGTCCAGCTTTGGGTCCAAGGAAGAGAGCAGGGTTGAGTGAGAAGAAGGAGGTAGGTTGCAGAGCTGGAGGCAGAAGGGAAGCTTGAAGGATTTCTCAGCTCAAATACTGAGCATGGTTTACTCCAAGGAGGCCCACACTTCTGGAAGTCCACACTCCTAAAGGCATTCTGTTCTGCAGAGCCCCAGGAGGGGTAGCCCTGCCCTACTGTGACTGAAGAAGATAGTACAGGTTTCCTTTTTTTCTTTTTTATTTGTTTTTATTTTAAAGATGTGGGGTACAATTCAGGATTAGGTATACAAGTGGTCATCGTACAGGTAAAGTTTGGGTCTCCTTTGGTCTCCACTTTGCCTGATTTGAGATCAGGCACCCTTATTGATGCTGTGTATCCCCCTACCCCCCTGCCCTGGCAATATCCCACTACTGCTAATCCCTTTCTTTTTTTTTGAGTTGGAGTCTCACTGTGTTGCCTAGGCTAGAGTGCAGTGGCACGCTCACGGCCACCACAGCCTAGACCTGCTGGACTCAGGCGATCCTTCTGCCTCAGCCTTCCAAGTAGCTGGAACTACAGGTATGTGCCACCAGGCCTGGCTAATTTTTTTATTGTAGAGACAAGGTCTTACCCAATTGTCCAGGCTGGTCTCAAACCCCCTGAGCTCAGGCAATCCTCTCTACCTCAGCCTCCCAAAGTGCTGGGATTATAGGCTTGAGTTGCTGTGCCTGGTCTGCCAATCCCTTTCTTATAGTATTATGGTAAATGTTCAGGGTTCACTTATGAGTGAGAACATGTGGTACTTGGTTTTTTTGTTTCTGTGATAGATCACTAAGTATGATAGACTCTAAATCTATCCAAGTTGCTGTGAAGTACATATGTTTGTCCTTCTTTATGGCTGTGTAATATTCCACTACGTATATGGACAACATTTTAAAAATCAAGTCCAACTTAAATAGGGAGCACAGTTGGTTCCATATTTTTGCTACTGTGAATAGTACTGCAATAAACATGCATGTGCAGGTATCTTTTTTTGTACAATGATTTGACTTCCTCTGGGCATATTCCCAGTAGGGGGATTGCTGGGTCATAAGGAAGGTCAATGTCTAATTCTTTTGGAAATTGCCACAGACCATGTGGATTTCTTATATCAGAGAAGCCTAGCTTCAGAGAGAGGTTCAGGGGCAGGAAGAGAGTAATTAAATAATCTAGCAGGGTGTCATTTTATTTTATTTCTAATTTATTATTTATTATTATTACTTTTTTGAGTTGGGTTCTTACTCTGTCACCCAGGCCAGAGTTCAGTGGCACCATCGCAGTTCAGTGCAGCCTTGACCTCCTGAGCTCAGGCAATCCTTCTACCTCAGCCTCCTGAGTACCTGGGACTACAGGCATGCACCACCACACCAGGCTAATTTTTATTATTTTAGATGGACGAGGAGCTTGCTAGCTGAAGGAAACTGGTGGAGAACTTCAGAAAAGTGAAGATTCCTTTGCAACATCCTTTGTGCGTCCTTCTGGGATGGCACAGTCGCCTGGAATCCCAGACCTCTGCAACAGGACACCTGCATCTCTGCACTGGCCAGGTGGTGTCTCGTCCCAGGCACCTTACCACATGGTGCGTGTCCTTGAGCCCTTCATGGGGCACACCTGGGATCTTCTGCTGGAACCCTGAGCCCCTCGAGGGCATGAAACAGGTGTCTTGCCATACTTGTTCCCCCCTATCTCTGGACCAGGACTGACCTTCCACCTCAAGGCTTAACACACTGGACTCCTTCAGAACAGCTTCCTTTGCCTCTTTCTCTTTTGGCCTTTGCCTGAAAAAAAAGGCTTTATTTAATTTTTTAAAGCTACATGTTTTCCCCTCAGAGAGAATGTCAGACGTTCTGTTTACCAGATTTTAAAATCAGTAATAGGGAATTAAGAATTATTAAAAACCAACCAGGCATGGTGGCTCACACCTGCAATCCCAGCACTTTGGGAGGTGGTGGGAGGAGAACCGCTTGAGTCCAAGGGTTTGAGACCAGCCTAGGCAGCACAATGCTCCCTCATCTCTACAAAAAATTAAAAAATTAGCCACCATGGTGACATGCACCTGTAGTCTCAAGTTACTCAGGAGGCTGATGTGGAAGGATTGCCTGAGTCCAGGAGGTCGAGACTTCAGTGAGCCATGATCGTGCCACTGCACTCCAGCCTGGGTGACAGACTGAGACCCCGACTCAGAAACAAACAAACAAAATAACAATAATAATTAAAAACTCAGAGACAACCACTGGTAACATTTTGATGTGTATCTTTTCAGGCTTAAAAAAATGCATACATATTTTTTAATGAGAAATGGGGACTTTCTTATATGCTGCCTTGTAACCTATTTTATTGACATGGGAAATATTTTTATTATTGTTATTCCATGTCAATGAATATTTATCTACAGTAAGAAAAATAGTTATTCAAGGAGTGTTTAAAGCACAGTGAGCATGTTTTAATTCATTAGGCACATTTATTTACTGAGCACCTAAAATATACCAAGAGAATATTAAATCCCTGCCACAGGCCTGTGAGGTATCTGGAATCATCTCCGGTGTACAGAGAAGGAAGTGGAACCTCAGAGGGCTGGCCCACCTTCCATGGGGCTGCCTCCCTTGTCAGAGGAAACTCGAGGAGCAGAATCCAGGATTGGCTTCCACGAATGTTAGTTTCGCTGTTACTAGGGCACGAGGAGAAAGGGGTCAGAAAAGGAGAAGTAGGAGAAGAGAGACAGAGAGGCTTGGACAGCAGAGATGCACAGAGAAGGAGAGAGGAGCAATATTAAAGAACAAGGGAGGTGAGGGAAGATCCCGGGGAAAAAGGGGCAAGAGATGTGGTCAGTGTTGACGCCTGAGGTTTGGGGCACACTGGGCTGGAGTTATACCCCTTATCCTGCTATCTTTCCTGGGACTGGCTCATGTTTCCTTAGTTCTCTAATCCTGTAGCCTAGAGCAGGAGTCTGCACACTTTTCTGGAAAGATCCACATGGGAAATATTTGGGGCTTTGTGAGCCATACAGTCTCTATTGTAATTACTTAACTCTGCTGTTGTAATGCCATAACAACCATATGTCAACAATAAGTATATTTGTGTTCCAATAAAACTTTATTTACAAAAATCAGCTGAAGGTCAGATTTGGCCAGGATGCTATAATTTGCTGATTGCTGGCCTGTAAAAGAGTGTTTTGTTATTTTTCTATTGAAATAACTCTAATGGCAGAGAAAAGAGGGTTTGGATCCTGGGATTTCTGAGGGTTCCTGAGGAAGGCCTATTACAAGCATGGGATGGTCTTTGACATCTTATATATCTACACATTTGATGAAGTTTGTATTTTCTTCATAACTCAGTATTGTGCTGATTAGGGAGGGGAGAGAGGGTAACAGTTAAAAGACAACTCAAGTGAGGTTGGGGGTCTCTGGGAAGCTTTCTGCCCAAGACTCCTTGTTTCATTTGGCTGAGGTAATTGGCTTGGCCATCCAGTAAATCAAAGGTCTTGTTTTCAAGTTGCCATGGAATCAGCAACTGAAAGGCAGTGGGACCTGGTAATCCATTTATCGACTGTCTCTCCTGCAACTGTTCCCATTTAGATTTTTCTAAACAGGAGAGACAACGACATCCTAAAAGATACAACAATGGGCTTAGACTGACCACAGTCCTGTGGACCCACACCAGGTTTCCCTCTGCCTTTTCCTTCAGAGAGATGATGTCCGTGCTCTAGCGGTCTCGAGGGCAACACAGACATGGTCACATGCAGAAAAAACATGTTTATAGTTGGCATGTTCTGTAGTTCTTGAGAGAAAGAAAACAGAGGACCTCAAATGAAGAAGAAGAGCTGCCTCATCCTGAGTAGTTCTTGGCCTTGTCTTCATTTCACCCCAGGACTGATGTCAACTCAGCTCAGCAGGCTGGGGCTTGGGGCTTGGGGCTATGTTTTAACCAGGTCTCTTTTTGCTTCCAAATACAACAAGAGCTACTTGAACTCAGAGGAATTATCCATAATTTTTCAAATGACAAATACTTAAGATTTCTTCTGAAAGACCAGCAGCAGCAGCCAGATTTGCTGGAGGAGATTGATTTGAGTGTTTTCCTTTATTCTGAATATGATCTGCCTGCCTGCACTTGGTCAATGTGGGCAGTCCTTATGGAAGGATGCTTCTGGCTGGGGGACGGGGGGCGGGGTGCTGCAGGCATTTGTGGCTGTGTCACAAGCTTGCTGCATCTCCCAGAGGAACAGATTGAACAGCCCTTGAGCCACACTTGGGGACACTGCAACTAGACCCGAGCTGATTTCCGAATGTAGAATGATGATACTTAGCCTCTAACTTCCTCTTAATGCCAGGCCCTATGCCAGGGCTTCCACACAGGTTATCTTTTGGGTCTTCAGACACTTCGGAGTGGCCTGGCAAAAACTGGCCAGCTGCTCATTAAACCCATTTCCCTCTTCTCTTGAGGGCATATACTACATTTCCTATGAGCTATTCCTGAGAAATCTATTAGAGAATGAACTTCAGACAACCAAAACGTCTAGAGAGACATTCACATAAGAATGTATTCAACATAAGGACTCTTACTGAACTGAGACTAAATGTAGGTTCAAAGGGGGGCTCATAATATGTGATGCCTCAAAGCTCACCCAGTGTAGATATAGCACCAATGTGAAAAATGTGGGGTGGTGAGAGAACAAGGGAAGTGGGTGCAAAAAGAAAATTTAACTGCTCTCAAAAATCGTATTGATGATGGCAGAATTGGTACTGTTATTCTGAGACTGTTGTGTGTGTAGTGTGGGATAACATAAATGAATCATTGTGGGACATTTTAATTCCATCATTCCCTAGGTCATTGTGATCAAGAATTGGTGGTGTAGAGGTAAGAAAATAAAAATGTAGCATGAGAGCAATGAAGTTAAAACCCTGTAGCCCTGAATTTTAATTGAAAGTATCAGTGTGAACTCACTATTTTAACTTTAAATAATACAACTCTGTCCACTGAAAAGGCCTAAAAACAGTGATTAACCCTGAGTGGCAACGACCATCTCTAATACCCAAATTGTGATCTTGAAATACCAAAATAAACTAGCACATCTCGTCACTAAAATAAACCAGCACATCTTGGGAGAAATAGCCAGGTCTGGTGTAGAAATATACAAGATGAGCCTGGAACCTTTGTCATATCAGACAGTGAGGAAGCTACCAAAGACCACTAGGGTCATGTCCAAAAGTACTTGGGAGCCAACCTGAAGAGGCTGGTTCTTCAGATGGCTAAGCATGGGCAATTTGAGATTCATCATCAACAACAACAACAAATCAACGATTTATTTGAAATAGATCGAAATCCATCAAACATGCTTAAATATGTGAGTTCATAATATTTTTTAAAGTAGGTGATCACCTTCAGAGTATAACAGAGAAGTAATTCATTGTCTTGAAAAATGGTCAATAAATAGAAAGACTGGAGCATTTATCTTGCTTTCCCTGTGTGAAGGATACCACAGGGTAATCAAATTGTAGATGAGAGAAAGCATCTCTTTATAAAAGTGTGAGTATTCCAACAGTTAAATAAATAAGAAATTATAGAATTAGACTGTCATCCTTTTGGAGTCCCTAATGAGCTAATGAATTCAGACATTGAACATCGACATCATCTGTGGCCAACAGGATGATGTGGGGTAGGGGCGAGAGAGAGAGAGAGAGAGAAGGAAGAGGAGGAAAAAGAAGGAGAAGGGGGAGGAGGGAAAGGAGGAGGGGGAAGAAGAGGAAGAAGAAGATGAAGGGAGGAGGAAGAGTGGTGGGGAGAAGAGGAGGAGGAGAAAAAAGAGGAGGAGGAGAAGAAGAGGAGGAGGGGAGGGAGAGAAAACAGACACGATGTGCCTCTTGATAAAAGAACATGCCACCACCTATAATCTTGCCAAAGGGGTTGTAAATGAGACAGATAAAACCTGTGATTTCAGCTGCCAACTTTCAGGAAATACAGAGGAACACGTTGAACTGTACTGTGAGTATGCAAACAGCAAAATCTAGACTGTGGCAAACTCTACATGTTAAATGTTCCTCTGTTTTAGAGAAGTGAAGGAAGAACCTCTACAGTGAAGAGCACTTTAAAGATGTAAAGACACTATAGTGACTAGGAATGCACAATTAGGTAATAGAACTATTTAAAAAAAAACACAGGAAGCGATAACTCTAAAAGGAGAGTATTTACTTCTAGGGAAAGAAAAGGAATTAAGGTGGAACATGGTGGGGGTATTTTGGAGTGCCTGGCAAAACTCAGTTTCATGACTTGGTAGTGATTAAGGGATGTTCACCTTGAAACTCATGAAGCTATACATATATTTTATCTGGGTCTCTATATCATCATCTCCCAGTATCAGGGGATTGGTTCCAGATTTCCATGGATACCAAAATCTCCAGATGCTCAATCTCTTATTCAGACATACCTCAGAGATGTTGTGGGTTTAGTTCCAGACTACCACAATAAGATGACGTTCTCAATAAAGTGAGTCACACACATTTTTGGGTTTCCTGGTGCATATAAAAGTTGTTTACACTATACTGTAGCCTATTGAGTATGCAATAGTATTGTCTACAAATGTACATATCTTAATTTAAAATATTGGAAAAAAATGTTGACAGTCAACTGAGCCTTCATCAAGTTGTCCTTTTGCTGGTGGTGGCTCTTGCCTTGATGTTGATGGTTGTGGATAATCAGGGTGGTGTTTGCTGAAGGTTGGGGTGGCTGTGTCCATTTCTTAAAATAAGACAACAATGATGTTTGCCACATTGATTGACTCTGCCTCTCATGAAAGACTTTTCTATAGCATGTGATGCTATTTGAAAGCCTTTTACCCACGGCAGAACGTCTTTTAAAATTGGAGTCAATCTCTCAAACTCTGTCACTGCTTTATCCACTGGGTTTATGTAATAGTCTAAATCCTTTATCATTTCAACGATGTTCATAGCACCTTCTTCAAGGGCAGATTCCATCTCAAGAAACCCTTTCTTTGCCACTTTCCATTGAAGCAACTCTTCATCTGTTCTAGTTTGATCATGAAATGGCAGTTGACTCACATCTTCAGGTTCCATGTCTAGTTCTATTTCTCTTCCTATTTTCACCATATCTGCAGTTATTAATACTCCCTCCACCAAAGTCTTGAAAACCACAAAATTATTCAAGAGGGTTGGCATCAACTTCTTCCCAATTCCTGTCAAGGTCAACATTTTTACTTCCTTCTGTGAATCTCGAGTGCTCTTAATGGCATCTAGAATGGGGAATCCTTTCCAGAAAGTTTTCAACTGATTGCCTAAACTCATCATAGGAATCACTGTCTATGGCAGCTATAGGTTTGTGATTTGTACTTCCTTTTTTTTTTTTTTTTTTTGAATTGGGGTCTCACTCTTGTTGCCCAGGCTGGAGTACAGTGGCACTCTCACAGTCACTGCAGCCTCGACCTGCTGGGCTCAGGCGATCCTTCTGCCTCAGTCTTCCAAGTAGCTGGAACTACAGATGCATGGCACCACACCTGGCTAGTTTTTGTGATTTATTGTAGAGACTGTTTAGTGTAGCCACCTTCATCGCTGACCTTAGTTAGATCTTTTGGATAATTTGCTGTAGCTTCTGCATTAGTACTTGCTGCTTCAACTTGCATTTTTATGTTATGGAAATGACTTCTTAAACCTCATGAACAAACCTCTGCTAGCTTCCAACCTTTCTTCTGCAGCTCTTTCACTTCTCTCAGACTTCATAGAACTGAAGAGAGTTAGAGCCTTGCTCTGGATTAGGCTTTGGCTTAAGAGAATGTTTCGACTGGCTTGATCTATCGGGACCACTTAAACTTTCTCCACATCAGCCATAAGACCGTTTTACTTTACATTGAATTTCCTTTCAGAACTATTCCTTTTCACTCACAGCTGGGCTACCTGGCACGAGAGGCCTTGCTTTCAGCCTGTCTCTGCTTTCGACATGCCTTCCTCACTTAGCTTTATCATGTCTAACTCTTGATTTAAAATGAGAGATGTGAACTGGTCCTTTCACTTGGACATTGAGAGGCCATTGTAGGGTTTTTAATTGGACCAATTTCAATATTGTTGTGACTTGGGCAGCAGGGAGGCCCAGGGAGAGGAAGAGAGACAAGGAACAGCTGGTTGGTGGAAGACCAGAACA
This sequence comes from Cephalopachus bancanus, assembly GCA_027257055.1. Lineage (NCBI taxonomy): Eukaryota > Metazoa > Chordata > Mammalia > Primates > Tarsiidae > Cephalopachus > Cephalopachus bancanus. Next base: position 14,214,182 of record JAPVLO010000008.1, read on the forward strand.
CACACATTTATAGACTGAACTCATCATATATGGACACGATCCAGGGCACCCCAAAACAATTACAATAGCAACATCAAAGATCACGGGTCACAGATCACCATAACAGATGTAATAATAATGAAAAAGTTTGAAATGTTACAGAATTACCAAAATGTGCTAGAGAGATGGAAAGTGAGCACATGCTGTTAGAAAGATGGCACAGATGGACTTGCTGGATGTGGGGTTGACACAAACCTTCAATTTGTAAGAAATGCAGTATTTGTGAAGTGAAGCAAAATAAAGTACAATAGGGCGGGGCACAGTGGCTCATGCCTATAATCCCAGAACTTTGTGAGGCTGAAGTGGAAGGATCGCTTGAGCCCAGGAGTTTGAGAGCAGCCTAAGCAACATACAAAAAAAAAAATCAAAACTTTAACTGGGTATGGTGGGAATGCCTGTAGTCCCAGCGACTTGGAAGGCTGAGGCAGAGGGATCACCTGAGCCCAGGAGTTTGAGGCTGCTTGGTCAGCCGTGATCATGCCACTTAACTCCAGCCCAGCTGAATGACAGAGTGAGACCCCAACTCAATTTTAAAAAAAAACACAATAAGGTATGACCATATAAAATGATGCAGTATTTACATACAACTTACACAAATTGTCCCACATACCTTAAATTGTCTCTAGATTACTTATAATATCAAATATAAATCAAATGCTATGTAAATAGTTGTTACACTGAATTGTATCTAAATTTGTACTACTTTATTATTGAATTGTTATTTTTTATTTTTATTTTTCCAAATATTTTTGCTCTGTGGTTCATTGAACCATGAATGTGGGATCTGCAGATATGAAGGGCTGACTGTGTGTTTTATTTGATCATTTTTTTTAAGGGCAGAAAGGCTGGACTTAGAGGCTCATGCCTGTAATTCCAGCACTTTGGGAGGCAGAGGTGAGAGGATTGCCTGAGTCCAGGGGTTTGAGACCAACCTGGACAACTTGGTGAGACCTCATCTCTACAATAAGTCAAAAAAATTAGCCGGGTGTGGTGGCACGTGCTATAGATCCAGCTAGTCGGAAGGCTGAGGCAGAAGGATCCCCTGAGCCCAGGAGGTTGAGACTGTGGTGAACCATGATTGTGCAACTGCACTCCAGCCTGGGAGACAGAAAGAGATCCAGACTCAAAAAAAAGAGTAAATAATAAATAGTAGAGAGAGAATTATATAAACTCCCCCTTCCTCCTCCCCCCAGAACTTCTATTCATTGCAATGATGGTCTTAGTTCTTAGAGGTCCTGAATGGGTACCTGGAGCCTTCTGAGAACATTTCAATATTTCCAGGGCATTTATAGATATTCTACATTGCATTGCATTTCTGTACGTTTAAAAGTGGTGATTCTAAATATGGTGTGTTACAGAGGGAACAGCAGCTGAGGTCTCTCTCCAGCTGTTATGGACATATTGCCTGGTAGCAGCGTGAGGAATACAAGTTCTGGGCAGTCACCACCTTTCCTCAATCTCGTTTGTTTTCCTCTAACCCATATTTCCCTGTTTGCTAACTGAATTGTTTACAAAATGATGTAGCGAGAAAGAACCGCAGCATTCACTCAGTACAGTATTCCTTAAAATGTGTCCCCCATAGACACCCACCTGCATCACCATCTCTGGGACCATCAACAATGCAGATAGCAGAAGAAGGGGACCCTCCAGACCTGCTGGAGGAGGTTCTAGGGGGGAGAGGGCTTGCAACTCTCCTTTACACAAGCTCCCTAAATAACTCTGACTCGTTCTGAGACCCATGGGTCTAATCCAAACTCTCTTTTGTCAGGTAAGGAAATATAATCTCCTAGAGGAGGAAGGGATCATCAAATTGTCGTGTAACAGATTATCCCAAAACCAGGACTAACACCCAGGTCTCCTGTTCCTGGTTCTTCACCCTTCCACTTTGTTTACTCATTCCCTTCTTCATGCAAAGACACCATAAGCTACCTCGATGTGCCATGCAAGGCTCAGGGAGTACAATTCCGAGTTTAATAGACACACTCCCTGACCTTTTGATACTTACTATCTACCAGATGAGACCAACATTAATTTTTAGAATTCACAGAATGTCTAGTGACAGCCTGTGATGTGGTCTGAGAGAAAAGTGCTAGGCATCTTACCTGTTCAGGTGGATGGGGCTGACTTCCGTGAGGAGATGCCATTTGAGCCAAAATATGGGGAAGAGGAGACAGGGAGCAGGGAGTCTTCCAAGCAGTGGGGCCAGCTCTGGGGTCACATGGTATTTGGTTCAATCAGGCAACTCGGAGAAGTCCGAGGTAGCTGGAGGACACCTAAGACACGAAACTGAAGGGATATGACCATGGAGATCCCTGTGTGCTCCTGGAATTACCTGTCCCCATCTGTGTCTAGGACAGCAGTTCTCAAACTGGGCTTTCATTACAATCATCTTGGGATCTTGAAAATAATTTCCTGCCCCTGCCCAACACCGTGAATCAGCAGGACTGGGGTAGATCCCAGGAATTTACGTTTATTTTGATGTGCAACTAGGTCTGGGAACTTCTGGCCTGGGAGGTTTCAGAAAAATGCAAACAACTGGAGTTCATTGGCTTTGAATTCCTTCTCAGATCATTAAAGTACTCATTTGTCAAGTGGGGATAGGAAAACCTGCTTTGTGGGGCTGCAACAGAGGTAAGCCAGATAATACCTGCAAAGAACCAATTCAGGGCTTGATACCTTGGTACATCCTCAGTACACTGACTATAATTAAATGCAGGCATCTGGTTTCTAAGAGGGCTATTTTTAGAGAGAAGGATTATTTTTTACCACTCTGCAAAATGTCCAATTGTTTTGGGGAAATCCTGCATTGCCCCCTTCCTAACCCCAGAACAATTCCTGTTCCTTTCACCCTTCACCCTCCACTGAGAACAGAGATTTAGGGTCAAGGCTCTTTTAAACACCTGCCCTCCCCCAAACCCAGCCCCAGCACTGCTCTATTCCCAGCTGCCCATATGGGTGAATAATCTTTTCCCTAAAAATAGAGAGTAGGCGCAGGCTCCATCCAGATTGAATTTCACCTCTTGTTTTTAAGGCTGTCAATCTGGCAACCAGTACTGAGGCGAAATTATCTTTTTGAAAATCTTACATGACGAGAGGAAGCCCTCTGGGATATGAATTCTTGGCGCTGGAACAGTTATGTGGCAAAATCTCCAGATCTGAAAAATTGAGCAAGAGACTTATTTGAACCACAACTATTTATTCTTGCAAAATCAGCATAGACTCTTGGACCGTTTCAGCTCCACGTAGCACAACGCGTGAACAGAGGGGGAGAGCAGGGGCCCAGCGTTTGTGTCTAGATATTGTCAAAGTTACTTTTAGGCCTAGTGTCTAGTGCCTTCATTCATAAAGGAGAGAACAAAAGAGAGTATAAAATTAAGAAGGAGGTGGAGAAGATGGGACTGATGGGGAGAGGGATGAAAAGTCAAAAGAGAAAATGAGAATGTCCGAGGTTGGCGTTAACCTGTCCCTTCTCTTTCTGGATAGGCTGCCCAGGCTTCTCCCCTAACTATCTAGGCTTTTCTGCTGATATTCCAGGCTTCTCTGTGCTGGGTCCCTTCTTCCAAGTCAACTTCACCCCTAAGTATAAAACTAGGCCCCTTACTTTATTCTCTCAAACACTATTAGCAGAAGACAGTTGTGTCTAACCAACTTTACTGAAGCCTTAGGGTAATGTACAAGAATCACAGTGAAGAAGGGGGAAACTGAAAAGCTTGTCCCTGCAGACCATCAGCCATGTCCAGCCACAAGGGGACCCCCTATTGATGGTCTTTCTTGGCTGTACCCTTACCTTTTCTGAACTGGAAACTACTTTTCCAGCTCCTTTTTACCCAAGTCCAAGGCTCCCCTCCCGAATCTCTCACTTACTTCAGCAACATACAATTTACACCACAATAATTTCTGAGAGATGTTCCTGAGCCCACAAAAACACACTTTTGCATTATAAGTGGTATACTCTCTATTGAGGCCCGAAACACATATAATTTGCTTCCTGTGTTCAGGACTTCCCTGAGAACAATAGACAGATGATAGGTTCTTGTTTCTACCCTGGGAGCACGGCCCCTTCAAATGCTATCATTTTCTGTGCCCAGCCTCAGGATAATGCTACTGAAATTTAAACAATAGTCAACAGTAGCTGGCCTACCACTCTCACATGTCCAAGTTGGAGTCTTGCTTCTCTTTCCTGCCTTCAGAACTCATCTACAGCTTCCCATTGTGTTTGGGTTCACATAACTCAGGTTAGTCATGTTTGCTGTGCAGAGGCATATGCCTCCTTCCTTAGCAACCTCTGCCTCCACTCTAGGCACTGGGGCTCAAGCAGGCCTGACTTTCTATGAGGAAGCATGGGCATTTGTTACAGTGGTGTGATTTGAGACTAAACAGTGAGACTCCTTACCAATAGGGAGAGTCCTCCCTTCAGGTACCATCACAAACTGGCATCAGACATGAGTCTCTCCTTTCAGCTGCCCATATCCTATGTGCTGACGGGATTTGGGTACTGATCAAAGGAGAAGGTGAATTGTGCCTTGGGATGGTGACTTTTTTTTCTTTTTCTTTTTCTTTTAAAGATGCGGGGTACAATTCAGGGTTAGGTATACAGATGTTCATTATGCAGGTACCCTTGTTGATGAGGTATGCCCCTCTCTCCCCTGGCAGTTTCCCTCAATTGCCAATCCCATTCCCCTCCCCTGGCAGTTTCCCACTACTGCCAATTCCTTTCTTGCAGTATTATGATAATTGTCACTTTTTTCCTACGTGAACTGTGGTGCCTCAGTTGGTGCAGTGAAGTGAGCACAGGACTATAATTATGAAACATAATTTTAAAAAGAAATAACTAATAAAAGAGCTCATAAATGCTAATACTTTGTAAACACAGAGTTTTATATACATAAGTGAAAAAATTAGGCAATATCAATTGGGAAACAAAAAGGGAAAACATCCAAGTACTGTCTGAACACCACAGCGATGACTTGTTCTTATTGCTCAGTCTTATGAAAGCCTAATTCCAACTCTTTTACCAAATCAACATCCCTATATTTGAATATCATGTTAACACCAATAGAACAATGTTTTATGGGTGATGCAGATGTGTAGGACTCCGGGGGGCCCTCCACTAAAATTTTAATTATTGTATTGTGTTTTCTAGTTTTGCAATAATTTCATTATCAATCAGCAATCACTTCTGGCTGCTAGTCCTAGCAGACAACTACCCACCTGTCTAGCCAGCCCCCACATCACCCCAGGGGGAACCCCTTTTCTGTACTTGGCTCACTCCTCCTCCCACTCCCCTCCTCGTGACTTGTTTCTTTCAAGTCTCAATGGCTTAAGAAACTGAATATCCCACCCTCTTAGGGTTGCAGTGGGCGTTTTCAAGACAAGTGAGTTGACAAATGTTCCTGGTGTTGGAATCTGATGATCAGACCTACAGAAACAGACAAGGCCAGCGGACCCTAGTCTTCAGGGTAGGAAGCCTGGACAAGAACATTAAAAATATTTGAGTATGAGAATAACATGACACAAGTGATGTTTTAGGCAGATTTGAATGAAAATAGTCACAAACAATTTTGAAAAGTTAAAAAGAATATTCAGTGCAATATGCAAATCTTATTTATTTATTTATTTTTATTTTTTTGAGTTGGAGTCTCACTCTGTCGCCCAGACTGGAGTGCAGTGGCCGCTCCCAGCCACCGCAGCCTAGACCTGCTGGGCTCCAGCGATGCTTCCGCCTCAGCCTTCCGAGTAGCCGGAATTACAGGCATGCACTACCACGCCCAGCTGATTTTTTCTTTGATTTATTGTGGAGATGAGGTCTCACTGCCCAGGCGGGTCTCGAACCCGCGGGCTCAGGCAATCCACTCACCTCAGCCTCCCAAAGGCGCGGGATTACAGGCTGAGCCACCGAGCCCGGCTTGCAAATCTTATTTAAATAAATAAACCCTTAAATAGTCTGTTGATAAATTTATACCTTATTAATTGTCTTGTAAATAGTAGGTGGATATCAGCTCATTTAATTATGTAATGAATTATTCTTCATTTGAGATTCTTTAGACATTTAAAAAAAGGTATCATTCCTTAAAGACAACTCTGTGTACCAAACATTTGCTGGACATTTTTCATATACGATCATATTTAATTAATCAACTTGAGATGGTAATTGATATTATACTCATTTTCCAGATGAGAAAATTAGTATAGGTACAAAGTGGTCAAGTAGTTTGTCAAGGACCACAAAACTAGGAGGAGGCTAGACTGGGACTCCAAACTCTTGTTGACTTACCTCATTAATAGCTGGACTAGGTGTGGTTACCTGGAAATGCAATTGAGGGGTAAACCTTGAGTTGTTGTCTTGAGAAGGTATGGCCAATGAAAATTTAATGGGATCTTTGATGCCGGAATACAGTTGGCATGCATATCTAACTGAATTAAACACTCTAGTCCTGATTCAAACCCAAACACCATGTTCTATATGTCTCTGTGGTGAACCAGGGGCTCACTTTAAGTGTATTTTGAAGAGAAAACACTGACTCAAAGCAGGTGAGGCTCACAGGAATGGAGAAAGCCCTGCTTGGTGGTCATGGATGATAATCTCACAGACATTGTGACTGGCTCTAAGTGGCCAAGGCTAACTAAATGTCTCTCTGCAGCTCAGACTCTTGTGTAGGACCTCACATGGCTTCCGGGGGTGCTATTGGGGTGGCAGATGTGGCCGTAGATAATTATAATGTGGACTACAGCAAGGCCTCTCTGCCCCTCCAACTCCAGGTCTGCCTTGCCTCTCAGTTCTGCCCACATGATTCCAGTGCAAAGTTCAGCTCCTACACCAGCGTCCACCTTACAATGTTAGACACCCACTTGTGGTTGGGCATAGTTTCATGCCTATATAATCTCAGCACTTTGGGAGGCCGAAGTGGGTGAATTGTTTGAACCCAGAAATTTGAGACCATCGTGGGCAATATAGTGAAACCTCATCTCTACAAAAAAGTCAAAATATTAGCTGGGCATGATGGTGCCTACCTGTGGTCCCAGCTACTTGGGATATTGAAGTGAAGAATCGCCTGAGCTTGGGAGGTTGAGGCTGCTGTGAACTATGATTGTTGTTATGCCACTGCACTCCAGCCTGGATGATAGAGTAAAACTCCCAACTCAAGAAGGAAAGAAAGAAAGAGAGAGGGAGGGAGGGAGGGAGGGAGAAAGAAGAAAAGAAGGAAAGAAAGAAAAAGAAAGGAAGGGAGGAAAGAAGGAAGGAAAGAAAAGAAAAGGAGGAGGAGGAGAAAGGAGGGAGAAAGGGAGGGCGGGAACCCACTTGCACTAAGCATGGCCTGAGATCCAGGACTTCAGTGAATATCAAAGGGTGATGGCACACACAGTGACTCCCACTGCCCTCTCTGTCCCTCATCTCTTCCTCTCCCCCTCCAGAGTGACAGATACCTCCACTTGTCCCTTTCACTTCAGCACAGGTCTTCGATACTTGGCCCTGGCCTTTGGGGTGTATCAAACAACTTCTTTCCCCCAAATATAGTATTTTCTCCAAGAGGAAGTCTGAGGAATACAATTTCTTCATCTTATTACATAACCATGGCTGGACTTTTTAACAAGGGCAAAGGTTTATTTGAAGCCCAGAGATTTGATTGATTTTTATATAAAAACTGAGAGAGCGAGGGCAAGTCCATCCACACAGAGGTTGAGAGACTTGCGTTTGGGCTGCTATTTATTTAGAACTGCAGACCAGGAGCTTGGGGCTATGACCAGGCTTGCACACACTGCACTCTGTTGGGGTACATTTTGCTCAGGTTTCATTGCAGTCTGGGAGAAAGGCCTGATTTCTTAGTAGGAAATCCAGGGATGCCAAAATTTTCTCTTATTTAAAACATAGAGGCCATTTCCTCCCAGCTTCCTGTTTTGCCTTTATTTTGGATTATGTAGACTTTGCCAATGAATTAGCTCTTTTATCTTTTATTTTCGAGGTATGGGTAGAAGTGGGGATTTACTACATAAGTAGGTTGCATGCAAGTGAAGTCTGGGCTTCCAGCAGGCCCTCTCTGTCCCTGATAGCAGACCTGGTACCCAATGTGTTGCCACGTGCCCCCCTAATCATCCCATCCTCCCTCCTCTAGCAGTGTCCAGTGTTGGCCAATTTCACTCTTGTGCTAGTGTGCCCAGTGTTCAGGGCCTGCTTATGAGTGAGAACATGCAGTATTCAGTTCTTTGTAGGAATTAGCTCTTGTGTCAAAAGTCCTTCCCAGCTGTCATTTATCATTTTCTCTTGAATTCAAAGTATTGAAGGGCTACTAGTCAGTGGTGGGAGGGAGGCCACAAGGAAGCAGCTTGTTCCCAGCAGGCTCAGCCATTCAAGATCCATGAGTGCCTCCCTCTACCCACCTTGCCCACTACTGGCTCCTCTTCCGCCCAAAATCCTGACCCAAATCATCTTTTTCCTTCAAACCAATTAGAGATGAAGTAAAATCTTCTACCGCAACAAAAACAAAGTTCACTTTTAACACTCAAACTATTTCAAGCATTCAGAGATGACTCTTGATGTGAAAGTTCGTTTGCCTCAGGAATTTAGGAGCATGACGAACCATTTTAACAAAATATGGTGCAATAGGTTTGCTGCTGAAAGAATCTTTCCATTTGTTTCTCAACAGAGTAATTAAAATAATAGCTAATATCATTAAGTGATTACACTGTTTACATGGATGATTTCGTTAAGTCCTATGACGGGATTATTCTTATCCCCATTTTACAGACAAGGAAACAGATCTGGAGAGAACTGGTGACTTGCCTCAAGGTTGCTCAACTAGTACGGATTTAGGGTAAGGGTTCCTACCCCAGTAGTCTGCTCTAGACTGTGACCTTGGCCGCTGAGCTCCACTGACTCTAGAGGTTGGTTTCCAAGATACCCTCTACTAAAGAAAGAATAAAGGGATACTTCTTTTCCCAGATTTAAATTGTTTTCTGCAAGTAGCAGATTTTTCCTTCTCTGACTTCTGCCAAACCTAACCTCTGCGGATTTAGCCACTGACCCTCTGTTCGATGCTTAAAGTCGCATTCTCCATCCAGCAGCCAGGCAGTTTTGTCCCACACGTTCCTTTCCTGCCTCACATCCTTGCACTTGCTGTGCCCTCTGCCAGGAATGCTCTTCCTCAGTGGTTTGCACAGCTGACTCTTTCCATGGGCTGCTCAAAAGTCCCCTTCACATAGAGGCCTTTGCTGACAACCTCCCAAGTGATGATGATATTTCCCTGTTTATCCCTTTCATAAGAAATTCCCTTGTTCATGTGTTAGAGTTGGCCCATAGTGGATGCTCAATAAATATTTGCTGACTGGGCGCAGTGGCTCACGCCTGCACTTTGGGAGGCCAAGGTGAGATGATGGCTTGAACTTGGGAGTTCAAGCCCAGCCTGAGCAACATAGAGAGACCTCGTCTTTACAAAAGAAAAATGTTTTTAAATTAGCCAGGTGTGGTGGCATGTGCCTGTAGTCCCAGTTACTCAGGAGACTGAGGTGCAAGGATCACTTGAGTCCCAGAAGTTGAGGCTGTGGTGAGCTGTGATTGTGTCGTTGCTTTCCAGTTTGAGCAACCTAATGAGACTCCGATTCAAAAAAAAAAAAAAAAAAGTGGGACCAAAGGGAGGCCCAAAGTTTACCTGTATGATAACTACTTAATCCTGAATTGTACTTACCTTTAAAGTAAAAAATTAAAATTACAAAAAATAACATTTGCTGAGTGAACAAATGAATGACTGAATGAATGCATTAATGCATAAAATCTAATTGTTAGCCAAACTGAAAGGAGTATAGTGAATTTTTCAAGAGGAAACCCTTCCTTCATACTTCAGCCCTGAGAGAAGCACACTCAGGGGTTCAGAGATAAAGGCTTGTGTTGGCCACATGTGGGAAATACCTTGCTCAGTGGAAGTGTAACTGGATGGAGAATTCGTTTTATTTTTAAATAGAGCTGCCAATGTCTCTTAAGAAACATTTGTAAGATGTGGAAGTAGAGAAAAGTGAATACACGAGCCGGTCATTGTCACACCCAGGTATGTGTCCAGATCAGATCTGGACTTTATAGGAAGTCCGCTTTGGCTGTGGTGTGGGTGAGAGCGTGGATAAGGGTGACCAGAGGCAGGGAGAGCAGAAGGGTGGCCAGAGGCAGGGAGAGCATGGAAAATGCTGGGTGCTGGCAGTAAGATGGAGGGAGACTAAGAGGGAGGCAGCACCAGAAGTTGGAGAGGAATTGGGCCTGGTGTCAGGCCTGGACCACTGAGGCCATGAAGGTGGGGAAAAGGGTCCTCTTCAATTCTCAAATCCATCATTTTTTCCAGAGTGCCTCCCATTTTCCTCTTCCTCATTTTGAAGCCTGTCTCCACCACTCCCCCAACAGCTCCCCTGCACCAGGCCATTTCCAGCCCACCAACAGTGACTGCCTCTTTTCTCCAAATGGGTCAGCTTCTGCTTGCGTTTTGAGGCTCCTCTTCCTCTTCACGCTGATTCCAGGGACTCCCCTGTTTCTCCTCTCCGGATAAGCCCACCTCCCCACATCTGAATCTGTACTCTCTGCTGCTTCCTGCTGTCTGCGCCATCTACTCCTGAGCCCATCACCTCTCACTGTCTCAGGACTTCCCTCTTGCAGTCCCCCTTTCCTTGCAGTCTACTCCCAGGCACATTAGGTGAACTTGCACCTCTAATGCTTGGATACACTTTTCCTTGCCCCTCACATTCCCCTCAAAATGTACTCCCAAATGCTTATCTTCCCTTCACAGCATAATTTCTTGAAAGAGTTGTCTAGAGTTGGTCTTTCCATTCTCTCAACCCACTCCAGCTGGGTTTCCATTTCCAAATGGCCCTGATACAGCTCTTGTCAAGACCACCAGTGGCCTCTGAGTTGACAAATCCATTGGCTCCTTATTGATCATCTGTGACCTCTCAGAAATAGCCAACACTACCCTCTCCTTGAAACATCCCTGACTACACTGCCCCAGTTTCCCCCTACCTCACCGAACTCTCCTTCTCCATCCCATTTGCTGGATCTTCTTTTATTTGAGCTTCTAAAGGTTTATCTCCTTTTGAGGGCTGAGTTCTGAGCCCCTTCTTATCACTATTCTTCGGATAAAACCATTCCATTCATAACTTTAAAGACCATCATCTTGACAATGACCTTCACATTTGTGTCTCCAACTCAGCTTCTTTCCTAAATTCCAAATTCATGTCTATCTGCCCACTTTGCCACTTTCTATCCAACAGGCATCTCACATTTAACATGTCCAAACTGAAGTGCTGATTCTCCCTACATATGCTTCTCCTCCAGTCCACCCCAACTCAGCATATGGCACTGTCCTCTACCCAATAACTTTCCCTCTCCCCTCACACCCAGCCATCAAAGGATTCCTGTTGCCTCAGTCTCAAAATATGTTTCCATCTCTCCTGCCAGCACCCAAATCTAGGTCCTTATATCACCATCCTGGATAATTGCAAAGACTAATTCTCCTCCCCGATTCCAACACCAGCAGGATCCATTCTCCACAGATCTTCCAGAGTGGTATTCACTACATACAAAACTGATGCCACTCCTGATTTAAAATACCCAAAGGCTTCCCATGGCACTGGAAACTTCATATCCTGACTCACAACTCCCTACCTGGTAAGGACTGATTCTACCTCATACCCTGATATTCTGCCATTATCGCCCCTCTTCTCTTCTCCAGCCACACTTGCCTTTATTTAAATCTTTCAGTGCATTGAACCCGGTCCTGACTCGGGGCCTTGGAATTTGCTTGGTTCCTCTACCTGGGATGCTTTTCTTCCACATCTGCTGTATCAATCATGCTTTTTATAGTTTGATATTTTATAAAACTTTGCCATCTTGCAGGCTTGCAGATCCTGGGAGGGAACTGCCCTTGAAAGTTTAGTTAATTCCTAGGGATAGCAAGCAACTTGGCTTGGAGCAGGCCTCCTTTGATATGCAAACCAACCAACCAATCCAGGGTCCATCCCTCCAACCACCCCCATTGTCAAACTCTCACACAACAATTCCGTATCCTCCCAGCCCTAATAGAGACCAGTCGTATAACCCAGAGCCTGCTGAAATTATTCAAGTTATTGAATCCTAAACTCTCATAGCATCCCTACCCTACCTCACCCATTTCCTCCCACAGAAACCCCAGTTAGGGTTTTGGCCCACACTCTCCTGCACTTTTTGTGCCTACTGACGGACCCAGGTCCTTCTCATCTGTGGTGTGGCATGCCCCTTCCTCTTGGAACTGTGAGTAATAAACTTTTCTTTCAAGGCATGGTCTCTGTGTCATTCACCTTCCCATAGCTGGTTAAAACAAATTTCATATGCATTTTAAAGCACATGTCCATGGCCTATGGTCAAGGACTTTCTGTCATTCAAGTTCAAGCTCAAATGTAAGTTTCACATAGAGATCTTCCTTGACCATCCATCCGAAGAGACCACTTGGCCACTCTCCATCATAGTACCCAATTTTATTTTTATTATAGCACTTTTTACACATGATAACTTTATTGTTTGTTTTTGTCTAGTTCACCATCCTAGGATAGATATACAGACAGGCAGGCCTGGTTTTGAGAGGTTCACAACCCACTATTCTAGAGATGGGGGATATCCTTACTCATCTCAGAATGAGGAGTCTATCAAGAACATTTCAATCTTGGCCTCAGTTAACAGCCAAGAGTTCAAGACAGCAACTAGAGTTTTAATATAGACAGATGAGATAGAATAAACTCCAAATGAATAAAAAATCTTAACATAAAAAATTAAATCATATAAGTACTAAATGAAAACATAAATGAATTTCTCCTTAAACTTGATATGGGGAAAGCTTATTTATAATTTAAAATCCAGACACAATAAAAGAAAAGATTGATAAGCTTAAGAACACTAAAATTAAAAATGTCACATGGCAAACAAAACACCATTAACAAAATTGAAAGACAACTGACAAATTAGAAGAAAATATTTGTGACATATCGCACAGACCAACGTTAGTATCCTTAATATATAAATAACTCTTTAGAAGTTGAGAGACAAAGGACCGATAATGAAATAGAAAAACGGGAAAAGGACATGATCAGACAATTCACACAAAAGGATACAAAATTGGCCTTCAAACATATGGAAAAGTGATCAAACTCAAAATTAGGAAAATGCAAATTAAAACAATACTGAGATACCATTTCTCACTTACCATACTAACAGAAATTAAAAGACATAACGCTCTAGGCAAGACTACAAAGAAGCAGAGATTCCTACATGGTTGGTAGGAGTGTCAACAGGCATAACCTGAGGAGGGAAACTGAGCAATACCTAACAGAACTCCATGTGTATTTACACTTTGACTCACTACTGAGAGTCCCTCTTGACGATCTCTCTCAGCAATACAAAAATACATATGCACAAGATTATTCAAAATAGCAAGGTTTATAGTTGCAAAATATTGGAAGCAATGTAAATGCTTCTAAGTAGAAAAGTGGTTGACTAAATTATGGTACATGTACGTAATGGAGTACTATGCAGCTGTAAAAAAGAATGTATAATCAATGATTTGAGCATTTTTTTCATGCACATATTTGTTGCCTGTATATCTTTGGTGAAGTGCCCGTTAAAATAACTTACACAGGCCAGGCTCAGTGGCTCAGCCTGTAATCCCAGCACTTTGGAAGGCCGAGGCCAGTGGATTGCCTGAGCCCACAGGTTCAAGACCAGCCTGGGCAACTTAATGAGCCCTCATCTCTACGATAAATAAGAAATTAGCCAGATGTGGTAGCATGCACCTGTAGCTCCAGCTACTTGGAAGGCTGAGGCGAAAGGATTGCCTGAGCCCAGTAGGTCAATGCTGGGGTGGCTGTGAGTTTGCCACTGCACTCCAGCCTGGGCGACAGAGTGAGACTCCAACTCAAAATAAATAAATAAATAATAACATAAAATAAAAATAAAAAATTTACACATTAAAAAATTTTGTTTTATTGTTATGTCAGTCAAACTCACAGTTTAAACATATATGAGGGAGGACCCCCCAAAAACCCAGAATTTATTTATAAAAAATTGTGTATTGTTCTTACATGTTTAAACTTCAGTCAACTTCAAAATACTCTCTGTTTGATACAATGCACCTATCAAAACACTTTTTCCACTGCTCAAAGCAGTTTTAAACTCATCAACTGGGATGCCTTTTAGTACTTCTGTTGTTTTTTGTCTCATCTCTTCCACATTGCAAAATATTTCCCTTTGAGGACTTTTTTCATCCAGGAAAACAAAGGAAAGTCACTTGGGGGCAAGATTGGGTGAATCGGGAGGGTGGGGCATGAGGTTCATGCTGTTTTGGGTCAAAAATTGCTGAACACTCAGTGAGGTGTGGGCAGATGTGCCCATAACGCACCCATCATGAAATGAGCAAATGCATTGAAAGAATTGCCAAAAAAAATTCACTGAAGCTGAATGCAGTCTCTCACAACAATGCTAGCTGGTACACTGATGATGATGGGTTACTAGAATACTTACCTGGTGGGGGAAGCCAGTACTACAAGGGACTCATCCTTTAAAAAATAATTCTGGTTTTTTGGGGGCCCCATCTCATATGCTGGTAGATACAGAAATAAGTATATTTGTAGAGTTTGTGTGTGTTAGTATACATACAAATATTTTCTAGCCTGTTCTTTAAGAGGAGCTAGCATCAATAATGCACCAATAGCAAGGAGCATATCTAGCTTCTCAAAATTGGTTTTAAAGTATCATTTTTCAATAAAAGGAAACATGGGTCCTTGGAGAAGTGGTTGATTCTAGGACTAGGGCAGGAAAAATACAAGATAAGCTTGGGACATCATATGGTACCAGGAAATAAGGAAGTTCCTGGAAAAGATGTGGGCATGTCAGAAAGACACAGGAACCACCCCAAAGGAACCCCAATGGCCAGAGATGGATCAATCTGATCAAAAAAGTAATAATAATTATTGTAATCCACATGTGATGGTTAATTTTATGTGTCAACTTGACTGGGCCATGGTGCCCAGATATATAGTCAAATATTATGCTGGATGTTCTGTGAGATTGTTTTCAAACAAGATTAACATAAATGCTTACATTAGTAGACTGTGAGTAAAGCAGATTGTCATTCATAATGTAGGTGGGCCTCATCCAATCAGTTGAAGGCCTAAATAGAACAAAAGACTGACCTCCCTGGAAGGTGAGAGACGTCTCCAGGAGATGGCTGTCAGACACAAACTGCAACATAAGTTCTTCTGTTGGTCTCCAGCCTGTCAGCTTATCCTGCAGATTTAAGACTTGTCACCCCGCATGAAGTGAGCTGATTCCTTAAAATAAATATCTCTCTCTATAAACACATACTATTAGTTCTGATTCTCTGGAGAACCCTGACTAGAATAAAATGAATGTCCACGATTCCATACTGATATAAATAAATAATTGAAAAAGTAAATAAATGAGGGAAGAAGGGACATCTTCTTATTACAGAGGTATTCTGGTTAATAAAAAAATGAGAGAAATACAAAATCATGCTTAGGCAAACACCACAGTAATAATTGTTGCAGGCAACATCCGCCAGTGGATCCTAAAATCAGAAGGTGAAAGTTTGCATAGTCTCATAGTAACTCCCTTGAGACATTTATCGGTTGCAAAGGAGAAAGCAATAACTTTATAGTGGAGAAGCCCAGCAGACATCCCCTTAGCTAGTGATAAAGATGACTAGATCAGGGACATCATAGAGTACCAGGAAATGAGGAGGTACCTGGGATATCAGGTGCCCTGATATGATGCACAGAGAAGGGCACAACATTTCTTTGATATTCTTGCCAAAAATATATAGCCACAATCTAAACATGTGGAAACATCAGATAAACTCAAATTGAGAAATGTTCTTTGAAGGTGTCAAGACCTTAAAGATGAAGAAAGACCAAGGAATGATCACAGGTTGGAGGAGACTAAGAAAACACAACAACTAAATGCAATGTAGGACCCTAAATTGAATCCTGGAAAAGAAAAAGGATATTAGGAGAAAAACTGGTGAAATTAAAACAAACTTTGGGTCAGGCGTGGTGGCTCATGCCTGTAATCCTAGTACTTTGGGAGGCTGAGGAAAGAGGATTACTTGAGTCCAAGAGTTTAAGATCAGCTTAATACACATAACAAGACCTCGTCCCTACAAAAAAAAAAAATCAGAAAATTAGCCTGGTATGGTGGTGCATGTCTGCAGCCCCACCTACTCAGGAGGCTGAGGTGGGAGGACTGCTCAGACTCAAGAGGTCAAAGCTGTAATGAGCTGTGATCGTGCCACTGCCCTTCCATCCTGGGAAACAGAGTGAGACCCCAAGTCAAAAAACAAAATAAGGCAAAAAGTTAAAAATAAAACAAACTTTGTTGTTTAGTTAATAGTATTGCACTAATGTTAATTTCCTGGGTTTGATAATTGCACTATTTTTATCCAAGTTGCTACCACCAGAGGAAGTTGGGTAAAGGGTATATGTAACTATTTTTGCAGAATTTCTGTAAGTATATAATTACTTCAAAATAAAACAGTTTAAAAAGCAAGGAAATAAAGGAACAGTGTCCAAACAACATCTTCATTAAACATCTAAGCAGAAAGAGCTTTGAAATAATTGGTGGGCTGGATGTGGTGACTCAAGCCTGTAATCCCAACACTTTGGGAGGCCAAGACAAGAGGAATGCCTAAGCTCAGGGGTTCTAGACCAGTCTGGGCAATTTGGTGAGACCTCGTCTCTAAAAATAAATAAAAAAATAAGCCGGGCATGGTAGCGCGCAGCTGTAGTTCCAGCTACTTGGAAGGCTAAAGAGGAAGGATTGCCTGAGCCCAGCAGGTTGAGGCTGCAGTGGCTGTGAGCATGCCACTGCACTCCAGCCTGGGTGACAGAGTAAGACTCCAACTCGAAAGAAAGAAAGAAAGAAAGAAAGAAAGAAAGAAAGAAAGAAGGAAGGAAGGAAGGAAGGAAGGAAGGAAGGAAGGAAGGAAGGAAGGAAAGAAGGAAAGAAAGAAAGAAAGAAGGAAAGAAAGAAGGAAAGAAGGAAAGAAGGAATGAAGGAGAAAGAAAGAAAGAAAGAAAGAAAGAAAGAAAGAAAGAAAGAAAGAAAGAGAAAGAAAGAAAGAGAAAGAAAGAAATTGGTGTAAGTCACAGAAATCTGAGGGAAATCGAGAAATGGACACTTTTGCTTTGTAAAGACCACAGTTCTCTGCCCACATTTCAGACCCAGTACTTGAGTGCAGAACTTGACCTCTCACACATTCTTATAGTTCTCAGATAGACCAGGTCATGCAGCTGATAGGCACTGAGGGACATGTGCCAACCCTTTGTGGCTATGCCAAAACACCATTTTCCCAAGGCCTTTGTGAAGGTACTCATCTCTCAATACCCCTCCCCATTCCCACCCCAGTAATACATGCAAAAAGCAATGATTTGGAGGGTTTTTGCTCTTCCTCGAATTTTCAAAACATATTAGCTTTCTATCTCTCTACTCTAACCCATGCCAACCACTTTCTGCAGCTCCACGTGGGCTTTAGAAATGACACTGCTCCACATGCTGATTATTTGTTGTGACTCTCCTAAGGGGTTCTTTCTGGATGCTTCCAGGATCATCCATCCTGCCTTTCAAATTCATCTGAAACACAGAGGGCAATGTGTGGCATCCGGTGAGCCGGGTGATGAATGCAGCAAGTAGCAGGGGAGAGTGGAAGTGTCAGGAACAGAAGCGCCTGCCACCTCAGCAGCACAGATTGTCTCCCACACATGCTTCTGCAGGGCTGAGCAGCCTTTGGGGCCAGGAGCTGAGCATCCCAGAGGCTCACCTAAGTCCACCGCTGGGGACAGGAGACATTGGGAATCCCAGCACCGCTGCCTGGCACTTGCTGTGAAACAAAGGTGGTCGTCAACTCCAGCTCCATTTCTAAATATAGAGGCACCTCGACTTACGATGGGGCTCCATTCTGACAAACCCATCATAAACTGGAAATAGCATAAGTCAAAAATGCATTTAGGACCAGTCTTGGTGGTTTATGCCTATAATCCCAGCACTTCGGGAGGCCAAAGAAGGAGGACTTCTTGAGACCAGGAGTTCAAGACCAGCCTGGGCAACATAGTGAGACCCTGTTTCTGCAATAAAATAAAATAAAAAATTATCAGGGTGTAGTGGCACATGCCCGTAATCCCAGTTACTCCAGAGTCTCAGGTGGGAGGGTCACTTGAGGCCAGGAGGTCGAGCTGCAGTGAACCTTGATCGCGCCACTGCACTCCAGCCTGGGCTACAGAGTGAGACCCTGCCTCTAAAACAAAGCAAAACAATCAAAAATCCCAAAATGTGTTTAACATACCTAATCTACCAAGCATCATGGCTTAGCGCAGCCTACCTTAAACATGCTCAGAACACGTACATTAGCCTACAGTTGGGCAAAATCATCTAACACAAAGCCGATTTTATAAGGTGTTGACTATCTCATGTCATTTTTTTGCATACTGTACTGAAAGTAAAAAAGAGAACTGTGTGTGGGTTCTCGAATTACGGTTTCTAGCAAGTGCATATGGGTTTTGCCTCATTGTAAAGTCGAAAAATCCTAAATGGAACCATCGCTAGCCAGGGAAGATCTGTCCTATGGAAGCCACTCATAGGCCTGGAAGGGTGAGGCCAATCAGATCCAGCTTTCAAGCCACTGGTTTTCAGCATGAAGGAAGCTGCTGCTCAGTACAAATTGTTAAGGAACTGATAACAATCTGTTGCCAAGGTAACTATTCTTCCAAGAAGGTTAAACAGAGAAATTACTCAGATAGTCAATAGTGATGTAATTTTGAACCCACCGGCCATCTGGCACCAAGTCAAGAAGCATAGCCAAAAGCCTGTGCGCAGTTTTTTTCTTTGGTTGCAATTTTTTTTAAGAGCTCAGACATGAGAACCTTGTCTGCGCTCCCTCGGCCCTCACAGCCAGGGGGAAAGGCAGTATTTGTCACCATGCCTGGGAAAGAGAAGAGGCCCTTTGTGGAGCAACTTGAGAAGGCCCCTGTGCCAAAGTCTCCCTCTTCCAGTTCTTGTCAATGCTTCTGCCGAGGGAGCCCAGAGAACAGCCTGTCAGCTCTTTTCAGGGCTGGGAAAGTCAGGCTTTCTGTCGCCTTGGCTCGGCTCAGGGACTAGGATCACTGGTCTTCAGCCCCGGATTTACACAGAGAGGAGCAAAGAGGGATGGGAAACGTAAGACCTTTCACTGGTTGAGAACTGAGGGAAAACTTGACAGGCCTCAGGGGCAACCACCCTGCTCCCCCATTGATGAGAAACGGAGCCTGGCAAAAGTCGCACAGCTCCGGGTCCAGCACTCTTGCTGCCCAGGGGCAGAAGGTCTGAGAGGATCGGGCTTTGGGCCTGGCATCTCTGCTTGCTGGACAACCCACTCCATCAGCCCACCTCTGTCACCTGACTCTTCAGGGTAACACGGCCATGCCCTGTCTCTGTTGTCTCCTAGTAAAAGAGTAAGCTTTCCTCAGAACTCTGCATTCATCTGTATCCAGCTGCCTGAAAGTTTCCCTCCAACACCGTGCCAGCCCATGTCTTTCTAGCCTGTTTGGTAGGGTTCTAGATTCCTGGTAGAGCAGCTGCAAACCCTTCAGGATATTATTTAAGACCAGGTGATTATAGAAGGAGAACAGGCTTGGAATCATCAGCCAGCCGAGGGCTCAGAATCTGACACTGCCACTTCCTTGCACTTTATATTGGTCAAGTTACTTAATTTTTCTAAGTTTGTTGATCTTATCAGTAAAATGGAGATAATAATCTATACTAAGGAAAGTTTTAAGAATTAAATGAGAGTCTACGGAGTGCACTCAACACTGGGTCGGACACATGGAGGGGCCCAGTAATTGGCAGCTGCTTCTCTCTGGGATCCACCATCTCACCAGTCCTATGTCTTGGTGGCTCCTGCAGGACCCTTTGCTTGGGCCATCTGCTGTCTACTTTATGTTGGTGGTTATGGATGTAACTGTTTCTCTTTCCAAATAAAGGTAGTTCTTCCCTTGCAGGGTCCATGTTGAGTTCTGGTGATACAGAGGCCACACAGTTGCAGTTTCTACACCCTGGGAATTCATGGCCAGTTAAAGAGAAGAGCAACAGGTCAAGCACAGAGCAGCCACGTCACAGACAGAGCAGGTTACAGGCCAGCTACAAACTCCAGCCTGGGTGGTCAGGGAGGGGTTGGGTTGCTTCATGACTTGAGTGCTGTCTAAACTCCTCTCTTGTTCCAACTCTAGGTCCTATTCCCATCCCTGGGATCTGGGGGCCTGGGCCCAGAGCAAAAACATGGAGCCCAAGTACAAGACACACAGACAGTATCTGAGTGGAAGCCTGCATCAAGAACTCAGCAGACTATCAGTTCTGGGCTAAGTCCCAAGAAACTTCAGGAGCCTGAGGCAGAGATTCAGTGCACTTGACTTATTGAGGGGGTGCTCTCAAGACAAGGGGAGTGAGGAAGGCTGGAGGTGTGGTCTCAGCTGGAGTCTAACTTCAGCCTTCCCACCAGGGCTCTGGAGCAAGAATTAATTGCAGCACTGGGTTGATTCCACCTTGGAACAAAGGGGCCTGTCAGTCACTAGCTCTGGGTTTTGGAGAAAAGTGTGGGTGTACTTGAGTGAGGCAATTCCTGCTGGGCTGAGGAAAATTCTGGAGTGGAGAGGGCAGTTCTGAGTACTCAGCAGCTCATACTCATAGCTCTTGGAGGAGTGGTGCGCTGGCCTCCTCTACTATCTGGGTGGAGGTTTCAGTCCAATGAGGCTAGGCAGATGCAGAACCTGATGGGGACAGCCACATGGAAACTAGTTATAGAAGCACCTTGCTCTTAGATTACCTAGCCTTTAGAACTATGAGAGGTAAATGTTTGTTGCTCAAGCCACCAGTCTATAATACTTTGTTATAGCTGCCTGAATGGTCTACGACAACATTCTTTCCAATGTTGGAGCCACTTCTCCCATGGTCTCTCATATGCCAGGTGCATCTTGCCAAGCCCTGATCTCTTCTTATCTGGCCGTTTCTTGAGACTGTGTTTTCTGCAAGCACCCTTGGGAGACAAGATAACGCCCCCCCCCCCACAAAGAGCAGACTACTATGAAGCAGTGGGTTCTCCTGACCCTGTGTTTCTGCCCTGGTGTAACCCACTGTGTGTGAGGGCCTTCATCTAGACCACCTGCATAACCCCTGTCGCCTTGGGCTTAGGGGACTGAGGTGACCACGCTGACACTCTGGCTCTTGCTATTGCTGTGAGTAATGAAGTCTTTCGTCCTTGACTCAACAATCTCTTGTCTTCTGTAGCACCCACGTAGCCATGGCAGGTCAACTCATTAGCTTGCAAGGAGAGAAAATCTCAGCCTCTTTACAGCCCTTGACATCTGGTATTAGTCACTACCACTTTCAGCTACTACAGCCTACTTGCAATGCCCAAAACACGTGGAAAATTCCTGCCTCAGACTCTTGTGAACACCCAGAATATGCACAGGCCTCTCCACCTGTCTCATTTCTTTCCACGTCAAACCAAGTACCACCTCCTGCTTTTCACTCACATTACGTGTCTTAGCAAGACTCCCTGCCTCTAGCCTCCAAATGGCAGCTCCTCCAGCTAAGTCTGCAAAGCCCTTGTGATCTATTCTTCCCGCTGTTATGACCTCATCTCTGTGCTCTTCCCCATCTGAAATTTTCACTGCAGCAAGCCCAAACTTTTCTGTTCCTCAAAGTGTGTGCGCTTTCATGCCATTCCTTCTGCCAGGAATTATCCTTCACTGTCTTTGTCTGCCTCATTCTTCAAGACTGAGTTCCAGAGATACTTCCTCCAGGAAGTCTTCCTTATGGTCTAATTAGCTCAGTTGGGTTCCCTCATAACTTCACTATGTCCCCACTGCATTTACACGCAACAGAATCCACTACAACCATAAGTGCCAGCCAACTTCTCTGCTGCTGTTCCAGTACTATGGACTCACTGGAGGCAAGAAGTTTGTCTTGCTCATCCCAGTTTATACAATGCTGGTGGGGTGGTGTCCAGAAATACTGCTAAAAAGGAAAAAAATCAGTGAATGTCCACCCCCTGCATCAGTACCTCACTCACCACCACTGGCAAAGTGATTTCATTCCTCTGAACTCCCACAGGACTTTCTTTATGACAGTCTATATGGGGATGATTCGCATTTCTTGTCTCCAGCCTTGCTTTCTGATCTTCATCTCTACCTCTTGAGGGTCAAGGCCATATCTTCTTGTTCAGGTTGTTCTTACACCATTTTGGAGTTTTTAGCTTCTGATTTTCTTAGATACACTATTTTTAAATCCCTAGAAGATGAACCCAAGCATAGCAAGAAGAGCTATGGAGTTTGTTACATTTTATTTAGGTTAACGGATGGATTTCCATTCAGCTCTGAGCACATGCTAATTTGCATGTCTATTTCTAATATAATAACCAAATCAATTTCCTGAGAGAAGAGAGGAGCACTTTTTCTCACTTCTCTCTGTCCATTCACTGTCATTGAGCAGGTTTTAGGAAGTAAATTTATTCAAGATTCAACAAATATTTATTGAGTCTCTAATAACATTTCTGCTCCCAGGTAGCTGGATGACGTCCCAGTCAATGCATCGGCAGAATGAAGCTCTGACTTTATTTATAGGTTGGAGACTGAACAGAGCCTCCATTGCAATATCAAAACACAAGCTGCCAAGAGGATGATCTGAAATATGAGAATCCAAAGAGATCAGGAAGAAACATATGGATGGGTGGATGGCTTTTTGATAGCTCCACCTAGAATGCGGTTTGCTCTAATCCACTTTCTCCACTATCAGAGCACACTTCTTCCAGCTTGTTCCTCAGAGAAGGGTTCTCTCTCCAAGAAGTAATGGGTGGGGTGGGGAGTGGGCAGGGGAGGGGACAGAACAGCTCCTAGGCAACAATGCAGATGCTCTCCTGTGAGGAGAAAGCCTGGCTTCTTTGTCAAGTCGCCATAAATCTCCTTCAAATGCTGGTTTTTAGAATCTTGGAACAGAAAGAGAGATTTCTTTGCTATTTTGTTGCTGCTTTATTTGTGAGATGGAAATCAACACTCTACTTGGGTTAGGAGTCCAGTCATTTTTTACCATACAACTTTGTGAGGTTCAGTGGATTCTGTGGTCTGAGACCTAAGATCTGGACATGGGTGGTAAAATTTGGAAGCAGGGAGGTCTCAATTAAGACAGTAGTATGATGTAGTAATTAAAAGTGTGATCCTTAAAGCCAGCCAGACAGAGAAGGGTTCTAGTCCTACTGATGCCACTCCCCAATTGGACCATAGCTGGGCAAGTTGCAGATCATCTCTGAGCTAATTTTTCTCATGTATAAATCAGAAACAATAACCCTAGCTGCCACTGTGCTTTAGTCATGAGATGGCCTCCTGCCTGTATTGATAACCCTTCTTGATGTACCCCTCAAATAGCTGTGTGGCTTTCCCTAATCCCCTAACCCCCAGTGGATCCCAAGAAGAGGTGTTCTGCCTTTGATCTGTGTTCCTGTCAGCTTCTTCACTAACCAGAGAACTCATTGTGGGCAAGTACCTGGTCTCGGTTTCGTTCATCTCCGCATGAGGGAGGGATCATTTATTGACACGTGAGTGTTCTCTTCCTTATCCCACCCCCAGCCAGCTAAAGATCATTTTGCTTTGCCTACTTAAATTTTCCTTCTCCCTTACCCTTTTTGAACAGTTTTAGCCAGGCACAGTGACTCATGCCTATAATCCCAATACTGGGAGGCTGAGGCAAGAAGATTATCTGAGTCCAGGAATTTGAGACCAGCCTGGGCAACATGGCAAGACCTTGCCTTGACAATTAAAAGAAAAAACAATCTGCTGGGTGTAGTTGTGATTGCAATCCCAGCTATTTGGAAGGCTGAGGCAGAAGGATTGCCTAAACCCAGCAGGTCGAGGCTTCAGTAGTCAGGATTGTGCCACTGCACTCCAGCCTGGGTGACAGAGTGAGACTCCAACTCAAACAAAAAAAAAAAAAAGAAAAGAAAAGAAAGAAAGAAAAAGAAAAAGAAAACAAGATGCAAGTGAAAAAGTATAATTTAGTTTTAATTAAACTTAATTAAGTTCAAACTGTGTACTTTTAAAAGTGTCAGTACATAAACCGAGCCACATGGATCCCTAAATGTATCTGGGTTATACCCATCTCTTCTCTTCAGTGCCTAGGAAGGAATCTGACACATACCAGGTATTTCAACTGGTGGGCTGGACTGACTGTCTGACACCAGTGGCTGGGGAAATACCTACAATTTCTTTTTAAAAAAATTTTTTTCTTGTTGTCTGAACCACTCTCATCATCACAGACACGGTGATGCCACAACAAAGGAACCAGCTGTACAAAGGAACAGAAATTTTTTTTTTTTTTTTTGAGTTGGAGTCTCACTCTGTCACCCAGACTGTAGTGCAGTGGCACACTCATGGCCACCCCAGCATCGACCTGCTGAGCTCCGGCAATCCTTCTGCCTCAGCCTTCCAAGTAGCTGGAACTACAGGTATGAGCTACCACACCTAACGTTTTTATTCGTTGTAGAGACAAAGTCTTGCCAAGTTGCCTGGGCTGGTCTCGAACCTGTGGGCTCAGGCAATCCACTCGCCTCACCCTCCCAGAATGCTGAGATAATAGGCTGAGCCACTGAGCCCGGCCAGGAACAGAAATTTTAAGGAACATGCTCAATTTGATTATAGACAGATATGGAGGTACATTTTCAGCCCTCAATAACCCCTGAAAACTGGTTTTCTATTACACAATGGTGACTTCCCCAGCCACAGTTAACTCAAATGAAGACAGTCAGATTTGCTCTCCTGGGAGCTTGGAATTATGGCTACCACATTGGTCTAAGAATGGGCCAGTTAGCTTGAGCAGAAGCCATGAAGTAGCCAGATGTACCCTTGTGCAGAACAACTCAGTGAAAGTCCATAGAAAAAAATGAATGAGAAGAACAGAGAAATAAGGAAGGGATGATAAAGAGTTCTATGTCCCCAGGTATCTCTGAGATTGCCTTCCAATAAATGTCCATTTTGGCTGAAGCTCGTTTGAGGTAGGTTTGTCTTACGTGTAGCCCAAGTAACCTTGTCCAAAGCGATGACATCAGTGGTTTGAGCCATGGTCCCTTGGTACTGCCAGTTGTCTTTTGGCCAGCCTTGTCCTCTTAACCCTGGGCAGTATAGGAAACCATAAGGGAAATGCCTCACACTCCCAAGGCCTCACAGGAGGGTAACCCCCTTCCAGGCTGCTCTGGTGCCTCCTGCCTCAACTCAGTCTTTCTTGCATAGGAATAGGTAAAAGCTCTCACCGCTTCAATCTTCCCTTGACACCAATGACAAGAAAAATAAGAAAAACATCTCTTCTAAACAGCAAGTCAGCAGAACCAGCAGAGGAGCAAGTCATCAATTTTTTCTAGGAAACTGGCAAACACTTTTTGAGGGTGTTAAAGATAATCAGACACAAAAATAAGACTTAATTAGGCGCTAGCTTTGCCTTCAGGCAAACTGAGCCCAAAGATGAAAATGTGTAGGCTTTGAAGAGAAAGCTTTCTGAGGAATCAATAAAAGACGCCAGTGTTATCTGATTGCCTTTTTTTTTAAGTTGAGAGAACAATCTTCACACATTTTTACTATTCTTAGCTGACAGCAAAAGAAAAAAATATCAGCCATTCTTAACTCTGCAAACCCATGATATGGGTGGTCCTGCTCTTGAACTGGGGAGACGGAAACCCTTGGAATAGGCTCATGGACACCTTAGAGCGCTCCTTATGGGAGACATTCCGAAGTCCTCAGCAGAGTCCAAGGCAGAGTGAAGAGCCACAGGGGACCACAATTTATAAAATCTTGGTGCGACTGAATGCAAAGCTCTTTTTGAAAGCTAAAAAAATATATAATACAAAATATCTTTTTTAAAATTAGTATTTTGTAAAAGTATTCAGGAAATAAAAAGACAAGGTTCTGCTTCATTACTTGTGTACTTCTCTTGCGTGGCCCTGGAAGCGCCTGGAGGTGGTCTGAGGTCAGCCCCGGACCCAGTCTCCCTTCTTCTCTTGTGACCTCTCAGAGACTCTGTGGCTTTGTTTTGTTTTGTTTTGTTTTGTTTTGTTTTGTTTGTGTTGGAGTCTCACTCTGTCGCCCAGACTGGAGTGCAGTGGCCACTCCCGGCCACCGCAGCCTCAACCTGCTGGGCTCCTGAGATCCTTCCGCCTCAGCCTTCCAAGTAGCCGGAATTACAGGCATGCGCTACCATGCCCGGCTGATTTTTTGATTTATTGTAGAGGTGAGGTCTTGCTGCCCAGGCGGGTCTCGAACCCGCGGGCCCAGGCAATCCACTCACCTCAGCCTCCCAAAGGCGCGGGATTACAGGCTGAGCCACCAAGCCCGGCTTATTTCATCTTTTCACCACAGGTTTGGAAGATGATCTCACAATCCCTCCTCTCTTCATTGGGTATAAATTTTATAAAAACCAATGTTTATAAAAACCATCAGCTAAGGTTCCTCAAAGACTCCCAAACCAACCTAGCGCTCCCACCCCCATCCACTTTTAATCTCTGTTTGTATATTGGGGCTTGTCTAAGATTTTATTTCAAAAGGGTTTTGTGACTATAAAGAGCCTTGGCAACTTTTATGAAGATCAACCCAGAAGGAAAAATGAGGCAATTTTCACTTATTTTGAGGTATTCTTCACATATATGAACCACCCCCCCCCCCCACCGCCAGGCTCCCCAGTACCTTTGCAACAGGAAAAAAAAAAAAAAAAAGCTTTGACCATGAAGTTGCTCTGAAAAGGTGGATATTTCACTCTCTTTTCTTACTTTTACTCGTAGAAATTGTTGGTTCAAAGAAGAAAG
This sequence comes from Cephalopachus bancanus, assembly GCA_027257055.1. Taxonomy (NCBI): domain Eukaryota; kingdom Metazoa; phylum Chordata; class Mammalia; order Primates; family Tarsiidae; genus Cephalopachus; species Cephalopachus bancanus. Next base: position 14,241,100 of record JAPVLO010000008.1, read on the forward strand.
CCCTGGTGCTCTGAAGCTCTGATCAAAAATTTCTTCTATTGCACTTTAAAGAGATAGAAATTTTGAAGCTTCTGCTGGTGTGTATGTGGGAGTGTGGTGTGTGTGTGTGTGTGTGTGTGTGTGTGTGTGTGTGTGTGTTTTATGTTGTGAAAGATGGCAACCTCTGTCTTAGTCAGTCTTCTTAGTCCGAAAAACAGATGTAAACTGCCCTTTCAATTATGAAAGCTGAGATCCAGGACACAATTATAATGAGGAGTTTGAGACAAAGGGAGAAAATGTTTATATTCTCTCAGGAGTTGTGAGGAGATTGGGCTGAGTAGATGGGCTGGGGATGAGGGAGCTGGGAAGAAAAAAAAGACTCAGGAAGGAGACAGGGCCAGCACCAAAGATGCAGGCCTGGGCTGAAGAGTTGGTCAGAGATCCTCCCTACTGTGGATGGAAGGTGGGCTTTAGGGAATGATGGCGAATGCTCAAGCTCCTGGCTGGTGCCTGACTCACCCCCATCACCTCCAAAACTTCAATAAAACCTGTGATACACCTTCCCTGGAGAGGGCACACGGGGGAGGGCTGTGTGATGTTCTGGAGCACGCCGGGGACTGTGACAACATGGAGAGGGAGCAAAAAGGTGCCCAGAGGTGACCAGGGAGAGGCTGGAGACAGGTTTCAGGATGAGAGTTTCCAATTCCTCTTCTGTCCCAGAATTCCTCCAACATAGTAGGGATGGTCCTGGACTTGCTGCATTTATGTAGCAGAGAGTGAGATTTTGTTCGGACATGAAGACAATTGGTATCCCAGAAGGTCAAAGAACTTGGGGTAATTGGACACACAACAATCTCCAGCAGTTTGTGATCTAATCCTGCACTTAATATCTTTCCTCATCTCCGTTTTCCACATCATGTGTCTTTCTCTTCAAGGAAATGATATATTTCTTTTCAACACAAACTTGGTACCTGCTTTTGATTTTAATCTTTCTCTCTCTTTGTTGCTTAAGATGTATAAAGCAGCCACCAACTATTCCATAACTTCTCTAGCTGGAGATATCCTGCCTGGACCCTCATACCAACCATGAAGTAAACAGCAAGGGGCACTCCCAGGCCAGGCAATGGGCACCAAAACTGGCAGAAGACATGCTGTTAGCCCTCAATAGAGCTGCTTAATCAATCATAGTTATAATTTCCTCATTGATCCAAAAGTTTTAGGTAAAGGGTGTGGGGTGTATGTGTGTGTGTGTGTGTGTATGCACATGTATATGCATACTTCATAGGACACCATTAAAAAATGAAAAGATGGCTGGGCTCGGTGGCTTAAACCTGTAATCCCAGCACTTCAGGAGGCCGAGATGAGAGGATTACCTGAGCTCAGGAGTTCAAGACCAACCTGGGCAACTTGGTGAGACCTCTTGGGCTTAAGCAATTCTCTTGTCTTGGCCTCCCAAAGTGCTGGAATAACAGGCATGAGCCACTGTAGCTGATTTAGGGTTACAGTTTAACCCAACTAAAACATATGTCCACACAAGAACTTTTGTGCAAATGTTTATAGCACAGCATTCATAACAGCCAAAAAGCAGAAGCAACCCAAATGTCCATCAGCTGATAAATGGATAAATAGAAGGGATACATCCACATGGTAGAATTTGTCCATAAAAAGAAATGAAGTGCTGATAGAATGCTACAACATGGATGAAGCTTGCTAAGTGAAAAAAAAAAGACACAAAGCACCATAAATCCTATGATTCCATTTGTATAAAATGTGCACAACAGGTAAATTCAGAGACAGAAAATAGATCTATGGTTACCTATAGGTATGTGGGGAGGTAGGATGGAGAAAAATGACTGCTGATAGGTACCAGGTTTTTTTTATGGGATAATGAAAATATTCTGAAATTGATTGTAGTGATGATTGCCTGACTCTGTGACTATTCTAAAAACCATTAAATGAGTGAATTGTATGGTCTATGTGTTATAAAGAAAATTTAAGCGAGGTATTGTTTTTTCTAAGGCTTTTAAGCACTTGCGGTTTTTGTTTGTTTAAACTTTTATTATCAACTTCTAGGATGTGGTCAGAGAATGTTGCCAAAATAATTTCCATGAAATCAAGAATATTTTTGTGGCCTAGTGTATGACCAATTTCGTTAGTCTTGTACACGGCCTGAAATATACATAAGTTTCACCATTCACTTATCGAGCACTTATGCCAGGCGCTATCCTGGATACTCTGCTCACGTGAGCTCTGCTCTCAGCAGCCCTGCAGGGTGGCCGTCTCCATCTCACACGGAAGGTGCTAAGGCCTGCAGGAGTTAAATCCCATAGCCAGTGAATGGAAGATCTGGGAACTGAGCCTGAGCCTGTCTGGCTCCCAGAAGCCTGCTCACCCCACTTGGTCACAATACCCTTTCAAATGGCTTTTCCTTATGCAAATGACCTTTCCTTTTACAAGAACATTGGGCCATTTCCCCCCTTATCTTCAGCTCACACTGATACAGTTAAAAGACCATTTTGCAGGAGCGTTTCCTTCCTCACATTAGTGCTTCAATGGGGAAGTTCAAACTTGCCTAGTGAATTCAAGACATAGAACATTCAGGAAAAAGCAAAATTATTCTCAAAGGGACATAAAAGTTGTGAATAAAGTGAAAGGCCATGTAACTGAATAAATAGATTGAACATAGTTAGGCTAGTAAATTTGTCCCCAATTAACCTACATCTTACATTTGTTATTTTTATGAGATGTTTAACCTTGTCTAAATAATTTTGAAATTCACCAGAAAGTAAAAGCATAATATGAATAGTTAGAATAAAAAAAAATAGAGTAATGAAAGAGTCTTGTTCTACATAATATTAAACAGTATCATAAAGCTATACTAAACAGAAACTAGAAGTACAGGATTTGATGTATAAATAAATATCAGTGAAAGAAAACCTAAGTAATAGGAGAATTAAGAACTAACAAACATGATATCTAAATCAGTAGAAAGAGGATATTGTTTAAGAAACGAGGGTGGAAAGATTGATTAGTTATTTGGGAAAACATTTAACTCCTCATCACATGAATCTTTAGAACTTTGACATTCTAAAAACACTATACACAGAATTTTAGGACAAACTCCAGATTGGAAGAATTTTATAACAAATATACTACCTGATTGCTAGTTTTGATTTGTAATGGGCTCTTACAAATTAATCAGGAAACTGCTAACATCTTTCAGTGGACACAGGACACACATAGCTTAAATGTATTAAATATTTATTATAGCAAAGAGACCTATAAAAGAAGTTTCAACCTCTATACTAATTGAGGAAGTACAAATCAAAACAATAAAAAGAGAATGAACTCAACTGTCAAAAGACAAAGTTTTCTATTTGTTGTTTTTCATTGTAATAATGAAGTCTGACAAAGCTTTAGGGAAACAGCATTCGTATTGAGGTTAGGAGGTCAAGACCAACCTGGGCAATAAAGCAAGACCCTGTCTCTATAAAAAGTTAAACACTTAGCCAGGCATGGTGGTGTGCACCTGAAGTTCTAGCTAATCAGGAGGCCAAGGCATGAGGTTCGCCTGAGCCCAGGAGTTCAAGGCTTCAGTGAGCTATGATTGCATCACTGCACTCCAGCCTGGATGGCAGAACAAGACCCTGTCTCTTAAAAAAAATAAAAAAATTTAAAAAATGGAGAAAGGAAAGGAAAATTTAAAAAAAACTATGAATACCCAAACAGGGGATTAGTAAAACACATTAGGGTGCAACCATCCAATGAACTACTTTGCAGTCTTTAAAAGTAATATAGGAGGCCGCAACTGGCAAAATGCTTCACTGTACAGGGATTCTAACGTGAGCTGCCGAAGGCCTGTGTTGAGAGGGATTCTGAGGGCTTACCTAGGGTGGAGCAACATTGTAACTTATGGGTTACTTTCCATCCCTGAGGTAAATGGCCTCAGAACGACGTGGAAAGATGTCCTATTTCTACTAAATAAAATTATATGAATCTACACGAAGAAGACCCCCGACATGTTGCAACATGAGGGGCACCTTTGTGGTATTCTTCCTCCAGATTTTCATCCCAAGACTCATTATGAAACATCAGACAGACCCCAACTGAGGGATATCTCACCAAATACTTGACCGGGACTCTTTAAAGGTGCTGTGGTCACAAAGAACCAGGAAAGACTGAGAAACTGTGACACATCAGGAGGGACTAAGGAGACAGGAGACAACTGAATGCAATGTGGAGTCCTAGATGTGATCCTGGATCATAAAAAGGTCATTAATGGCCAAACTGGTGAAATGCAAATGAGATCTGTTGTTTAGTTAACAGTATTGCACCAGTGTTCGCTTCCTAGTTTTGACAAATATACCACAGTTTTGTAAGATGTTACCATTACAGGAAGCTGAATAAAGGGCATGTGGAAACTCTGTACTATCTTTGCAACTTTTCTATAACTCTTAAATTATTACACAATTTTTAAAAACATTAAATGGAGGGACTGCACAAAAGAGTCTATAGTTAAGCGAGTAATGCTATTTAGAGGTTTTTTCCTCTAATAATCAATAAAGCAGTCATAAAAAAAACTATCCTTTTTTACTATCCATAGTAAAATGCTAATGTTAGCACAAGACAGTGATAGAGTAATGCTACTTTTGCTTCCTGTATTTCTAAATGCTTTCATAAATATGTAATTAATTTTGCAACAACTGCTTTGAATAGTAAAAATTATTTTAAAAATCATGTGGTGAAAAAGTGACCTACGCTCTGGCCTGGATTCAGAAAAGGGCCAGAGAACCGCATCCATTGTAGACCAGGCTGGTGCTGGAGAGGCCATTGAGATGCTGCGCTGGAGAGAAGCAGAGGCTTTCCAGGAAAGCAAGACATTGCGATGCCTCCAGGCCCTGACACGACAATGGGACAAAAAGGCCTTCAGAACTTTTGGCAGAAGTGCATTCGTGCGTGGGTGAGCAAGACAAGCATCTCGGCTGCTCAGGCCACTTCTCTCTGTGTCCTTCCCACTGACAGCCGGGAGGGGGCACAGCCAGGAGTCCAGGAAGCTGTTTCAGGCTCAGGGGCCCTATTGCCAGGGCCTGAAGTGGGAACAGCAGAAACATGGTCTGGCTGCCTGGTATGAACAGGACAAATGGGAAGGTGGGTGGTGGATAAGTCCTGGTGAAGGTGATATTGGGTCCCTGCTTCCTTCACATCAAGAAGGCCAGCAGAGCACTCCTGGCTGCTTACTCATGGGCAGAGAGGAATGTTGAGACAAAGGGACAGTGTAGCCAGACCAGGCAATGTGGAGGTATATTTAGTGGGTCCCTCTACCCATCTATCCACGTGGCCTTGGAGCCTTGCTGTGTATCCAGCACACAGCAGCACAGTGCCGTACTAAGGGTTAAGGACAGCGGCGTGCCTGCCCTGAGGCACCCTGTCTACTGGAAACAGTACGTGCCTTGTCCCATAATAAAAGTAAGTACAGGGGCACAGGAGGCCAGTCTAAGAGTCATGCCTGTCCTTGCACGGCCAGAAGTGAGTGGAGAAGCAAACAGACTGTGAAGTCCGGCTTAGCAGGCAAAGCACAACTGGCTAATATTTCTCTCCCCACCTACAAAGCCCTTGATGAGGTCATAGGGCCAATGGCACAGCCAGGCTTATCTACCATGATTAAGCTGACAAAGAACACAGGGATTCAATTTCCTGGCAGCCACTCAGAAACTCATAGCAAGGGAATTTGATCAAATACAGCCGTTTCTGCTGGATTCTCTCTCAGTCTTGGCGAAGACCATGTGGGGGGTCGTTGCTTTCTTCGTGTAACACTTTCATTCCTAAAGCTGAGCACCTACTGTGTGCCTGATGACAACAATCCCTCTTCACGCAAGCTAGGAAGTAGACAGTGCACACATAAGTGGGGTCTGGAAGAGATGGAAGTCTCCCTGAGGAACATTCCAGCAAACAGCGTGCTGAGCCTGTGGCTTGGAGAGGTCCCCAGGCAAACCAGCAGCATTATATTTAGTACAATATGGCCTCTTTTTTTTAGATTCACTAATCTTGTACCTCAAGAGAAGACAAAAAATGATGACAAAAGAAGAGGACCTTTTCAGAGTCAAAAGGAAAATTCAGATGATTTCACTGTGGTTTCAGGAGCCTTCTTGGATTGCAACAAATCATGGCCTAAGGGCAAAGATCAAATGACAGCCACTGTTAGAACTATAGTGACTATTTAGTACTTTTTTTTCTTTATTTCGGTAGTTTTAGGGAGTACAAATAGTTTTTGGTCTGGGCTTTAAGTGTACCCACCTTCCCTATCTGCGTACATCGTACCCAATAGGTGATTTTTTCGTTCCTCCATCCCTTCCCGCCCTTCCCCTTCTGAATCTCCAGTGTCTGTGATACTATTCACTATGTCAGGGGTCCCCAACCCCTCCCAGGTACTGGTCCATGGCCTGTTAGGAATCATGCCGCACAGAAGGGGGTGAGCGGCAGGCCAGCAAATGAAACTTCATCTATGTTTACAGCTGCTCTCCATCACTCGCATTACTGCCTGAGCTCTGCCTCCCATCAGATCAACAGTAGTATAAGATACTCATAGGAGCGTGAACCTATTGTGAACTGCACATGTGAGGGATCTAGGTTGTGGTTCCTTATGAGAATCTAATGCCTGATGATCTGAGGTGAAGCTGAGGCAGTGATGCTAGTGCTGGGGAGTGGCTGCAAATACAGATTAACGTTAGCATTTAGGTTTGACTGCACAAAGACCATAATAAATCAATTGCTTGCAGACTTATATCAAAACCCTATCAGTGACAAATGATTTGATGTAATTCAATTGTACAGCTGCATCTGGTGGCATAATTATTGTATAATTACATATAATTATTTGTAATATATAATTATTTATATTGTATAATTGTATATACTTATTGCATTATATTTTGCATTATATTTCACTATATATTTATTATACATAAATATATTATTATATATTTCATTATATATTACAATGTAATAATAGTAGAAATAAAGTGCACAATAAATCTAGTGTGGTGAATCATCCTGAAACCATTTCCCCCTGCCCTTGGTGTGTGAAAAAATTTTCTTCCACGAAACTGGTCCCTGATGTCAAAAAGGTTGGGGACTGCAGCTCTATATCTTTGAAGATCCTTAGTTTAGCTCTTACTTATAAGAGGGAACATGCAGTATTTGGTTTTCTGTTCCTGAGTAAGTTCACTTAGAATGATGTTCTTCAATTCCCTCCAAGTTGCTGCAAAAGACATTATTTCATTATTTTTTATAGTTAAATAGTATTCCATGGTGTATATACACCACGTTTTCATTATCCACTGATTGGTCTATAGGCACTGAGATTGATTCCACATCTTTGCAATTGTAAATAGTGCTGTGATGAACATGTGGGTACAGGTGTCTTTTTAATATAACAACCTCTGTTCCTTTGGGTAGATAGATGCCTAGTCGTCAGATTGCTGGATCAAATGGTAGATCTACTTTTACTTCTTTGAGAAATCTCCATACTGATTTCCATAGAGGTTATACTAATGTACTCTTCCACCAACGGTGTATAAGCATTCCTTTTTCATTGCATCCATGCCAGCATCTATTTTTTGATTCTTTAATAATAGCCATTCTGACTGGTTAAGGTGATATCTCATTGTGGTTTTTTTTTTTTGAGTTGGAGTCTCACTCTGTCACCCAGACTGGAGTGCAGTGGCCGCTCCCGGCCACCGCAGCCTCGACCTGCTGGGCACTGGCGATCCTTCTGCCTCAGCCTTCCAAGTAGCTGGAGCTACAGGTGCGTGCTACCATGCCCAGCTAATTTTTGATTTTATTGTAGAGATGAGGTCTCACCAAGTTGCCCAGGCGGGTCTTGAACCCGTGGGCTCAGGCAATCCACTCACCTCAGCTTCCCAAAGTGCTGGGATTACAGGCTGAGCCACCGAGCCCAGCTTTCATTGTGGTTTTAATTTGCCATTCCCTAATGATTAGTGGTGTTAAGCATTTTTTTCACAGATTTGTTTGTTGGGAGCCAGCCTTGGAGGCCCACCTGATTGACAAGGTCCAGATGCGCTGAGGACATCCAGCTGCAAAGCAAGTCTGGGCAGCTGAGGCCCTTCTATCTTCCATCTTTGCTGTTGGTACGGCTGAAGAAATTCTGTGCAGTCGTGGAAGAAGAAAATGGCATGTTTATGCAAAGTACTCACAGCTAACCTAGAAATGTCCTGGTTCATTTTTCCATTTTCCCCACTATGCTGCTTGGCCTTTTCTAACATATGCAAGGATTAAACTCTGAAGCACATCAAGAATGCTTTCTTTCACTTGGTTATAAGTTACTAGATATTGCTTAAGTAATAAATGATATAAGTATATTCACTCATTTGATTAAGAAATATGTAGTTTAGTGTTTAGACATAAGATTTTTTAGAAGCACACGTTTATAGTAAGTTCATTGTGAATTCATTATAAGTTCTAACACTTATCTAGGAGTTATGTAGGTGATTTATAACACTGTTTTCACTGACTTAGGATAAAGATTAATCATTAAGGTTTTTACTTAATTCAATAGTTAAAACTCTAAGTTAACATTTATAGAGTGGGTTCACTGAACTCATAATATACTAATCAGACACTTTTATGATAAATTAGCTAAAGACAGAAAGCAACATTGGGGGCCTGGGAAACACTACTAAAAGCTTCTTTTGAGTTCTCTTTAGAAATAAACACTGTAAGATAAAAGTAATGAAGACACCTGGACAAGAAAGGTGATTACAAAGCTCTGAAGGTCATAAAAGCCCCAGAAGGAAAACTACTGCTACATGAAGAACTTTACACTTGGAAACTTTCTGGAGACAGTTCAAGGACTGTAATTCGGGACTTTGGACTAAAACTATCATCTTTGACTTTATGAATAAGACTCGTTGTCTGAATGTTTATAGGGATCTTGGTTTGTTTGTTGCTAAGACCACTAGATGGTGGTAACTTTTAAAGCATATGTACGTGAAGGAATTTTCTTTGTTTTGCCCCTTTATGAATGGTATAAAAGTTCTGTGTTAACTAACATTAAATTGTCATCTGTTCAGGAAGCAGGTGTCCGTGTATAATATTTTTGTCTTTCGCCTGTCTGTGTCTCCTTCAGGAAAGCCCACGACCCTTGTGGGGCTGGACCCCCACATTTGTTGGCCATTTGTATGTCTTCTTTTGAGAGATGTCTGTTCATGACATTGGCCCACTTTTTAATAGAGATATTTGTTTTTTCTTGCTGATTTGAGTTCTTTGTAGACTCTGGATATTAGTCCTTTGTCAGGTGTATAGTTTGTGAATATCTTCTCCTACTCTGTAGGTTGCCTATTTGCTTTGTTGATTATTTCTTTTGCAGTGCAGAAGCTTTTTAGTTTAATTAAGTCACACATTTATTTTTGTTTTAGTTGTCTTTGCTTTTGGGGTTTTAGTCATAAATTCTTTGCCTACCCAATGTCCAGAAGAGTTTTTCTTAGGTTTTCTTCTAGGATTTTCATGGTTTCAAGCCTGACATTTAAGTCTTTAATCCAGCTTGACTTAATGTTTGTATAGGGGTAGAGATAGAGATCAAGTTTCTTTTTTGCATGCAGCTATCCAATTTTCCCAGTACCATTTGCTAAGTAGATTGTACTTTCTCCAGTGTAAGTTTTTGTCTGCTTTGTCAAAGATTAGTTGGTTGTAGGTATTGGGGTTTATTTCTGGATTCTTTATTCTGTTCCATTGGCCCATGTGTCTGCTCTTGTGCTAGTACCATGTTGTTTTAGTTACTACAGCCTTGCAGTATAATTTGAAATCAGGTAATGTGATGATACCTCCATCTTTGTACTTTTTGCTTAGCATTTATTTGGCTATCCTGGCTCTTTTTTTTTTTGGTTCCATATAAATTTTAGGATCATTTTTTTCTAATTTTATGAAAAGTGAGGGATTACACTGAATCTGTAGATTACTTTGGATAATATGATCGTTTTAATAATGTTGATTCTTCCAATCCATGAACATGGGATGTTTCTCCATATGTTTGTGTCCTCTACAATTTATTTCATCAAAGTTTTGTAGTTCTCCTTATAAAGGTCTTTCACCCCCTTGGTTAAATATATTTCTGGGTATTTTAGCTGCTATTATAATGGAATTTATTTGATTCTCCACTCGGTCACTATTGGTGTATGGCAGTGCTACTGATTTGTATGTGTTGATTTTGTATCCTGAAATTTTACTGAATTCATTTATCAAGTCCAGGAATCTTTTGGAGTCATATTTAGGATTCTCTAGATATAAGATCATATCACCAGCATACAGAGATAGCCTGATTTCCTCTTTTCCGATTTGGATACCCTTTATTTCTTTTTCTTGTCTGATTATTCTGGCTAGGACTTTCTATTTAGGACTTTTCAAAGAGTATTTCTAGTAGCAAAGCACCTGAAAGTCGTGAGACCTGGAGCAAGTTTTCTATCATCTCAAAGCCCTGGTTTTCTCTTCAGTCTAATGGAGTAGCCATAGGACCAACTTCATGGGGTTGCTGCAAGTATGAAATATATCATGTCGATGACTCACTTAGCACATGCTGGCATATATTGGAACTCAACAAGTGTTAGATACTAATTTAATACTGAAACTCTGTGATGTTTATATGTATCATATAAGCTACAAAGAATTTTACCAAGTGCAAAAATGACCTCATTCCATGTATGAAAGTATTCTCACCTCATTGGTAATACTTAGTTATTAAATGCTTTCTTGAATTTTTAAAATTCATATTCACTTAACATTTGTGTATTTGTTTATCTGCCAGCTGACAAGGAGGACCAACTACCAAAAGTGTACAAACATTTGATGGAAAAGAGGCTGAACTTGAAATCTATCAAATCACACCTCGCTTCCTGTGACATGGGAAACAGAGGTCCTTATTTGACATAAGTCACAGAACCATTCCTTCGGGACTCCTTCACCAACGGTCTTTGGAAATGAAACCTAAGAGCCACTAGATTAGACAGACAATTTAAAACCACTTCCTTTGATTTTAAACAGAACTCATTAGGATTTGTAACAAGGCCATGAAAATAGCCCTGTTTTCTGCCAATCTTTCCTAAAAACACTGTCAACCTGAGAAATCCCAGAACTCAAGGAAAGCAGTGCAAAAGTTCAGGCTAACGAGCTGGACAGCGAGACAAGAGACTGTGCTATGAAGAGGACCATATATCATTTACCTTATCCAGGAAGGATACGATTTCAAGCTTTTGAGAGTGAATGGGCCCTATTAATAATTATGCCAGGACAGCAGATATACACACAGCTTGTCCTGGGCAAAACGGTCATGTGGTCCCCTTCACCCTGGACAGCTGGAACTCATCTTGGTTGCAGGTAGAGCTGACTTATGAGTGCACACGCCTGTTGCTCACCCAGTCATGTAGTTGAGAGAGAAGCCAGGGAGCAGGACTGGGTTGGGCTCAACACATGGTGACAGCTCAGAGGCTGGAAACGCTGGAGTAGATTGATACTATGCACAGCCCTTACTTCAGTTGACGACACAGATCCTTCCACACAAGTGCTATATTTTCCAAAAGAAACCAGAGTTTGGAAGTCGGAGACATAAACTCCCAGGTCTGAGAGTAGGGTCTCCTTGCTGGTCCTTGGATGCCCGTCCCACTCCCAAGATTCTGATGCAATTGTCTCAGGAGGAGCCCAAGAGCAGAAATTTGTAAAAAGCTTCTTGGGTCGCTGTACGTGGAGGACAACTAAGACAATCATCCTGGGTAAGGGATCAACACCTCTGTCTGCAGTCAGTGCTTTTTTATAAAACATATTTTTATCTGTTTTAATTAAGAACTTATCCCTAGCCAGGCTGATCAAGAAAAAGCCCGAATAAACACAATCAGAAATGAAAAAGATAAAGTCCCAACTGACTCCGGAAAAATACAAAAGATTATCAGAGATTACTATCACACCTGTATAGAAACAAACCCGAAAACCTAAATTAAATGTAGGACTTTCTGACATCACACAACTTCCCAAGTTTGAAACAAGAAGAAATTGAGACCCTAAATAGACCAATAACAACCCAGGAGGGTACCTGCATAACGAACATTTGTATACCTAAACCTGAATTGTACCCTACATATTTAAAATTAAAAATAAAAAAATAAAGAAATTTTTTAAAAACAGGAAATTGACTCCATCATAAGAAAACTACCTATAAAAATCCCCCTGGACCAGATGGCTTTACAGCGAAATTTTACAAAGCATATAAGAAGGAGTTGATACCAATCCTAGTGACAGTATTCCAGGCAATCAAGAAAGATGGAATTCTCCCCAAATCATTTTATAATGTTAACATCACACTGATACCTACACTGGGTAAGATCCAACAAGAGAACTACAGGCCAATATCCCTGATGAGCACAGATGGAAAAATTGTCAACAAGATGTTAGTAATTCAGATCCAACAGCACATCTCAAATCATCCACCATCACCAAGTAGCCTTCATCCCTGGGATGAATTATTACCATAAATGTAATTAAATACATCAGCAGATGTAAAAACAAGAAACACATGATTATATCATTAGACACAGAAAAAGTTTTAACAAAATAAAATCCTTGAACACCTAGGTATAGGGGCAACATACCTCAAAACAATAAGAGCCATCTACAATAAACCCATAGCCAACATATTGCTAAATGGACAGAAATTGGAATCATTTAATCTGAAAACAAGAACAAGACAAGGCTGCCCATTCTCACCCCTCCTATTCAAAATAGTGTTAGAAGTCCCAGCCAGAGCAATCAGACAAGAGAAGGAAATCAGGGGTATCCAAACAGGACAAGAGGAAGTTAAGTTATCCTTCTTTGCTGAAGACATGATCCTATACCTGGAAAATTCAAGAGAATCTGTCAAAAACCTCCTTGCACTGATAAAGGACTTTTGCAAAGTCTCGGTACAAAATTAATGTGCAAAAAACCCACATTTTTATACACCAACAACAAACAGACAGAGAGCCAAATAAAAAGAACAATTCCATTCACAATAATCACATACACAAAAATAAAATACCTTGGCATCTTTCTAACTAGAGAAGTGAAAGACCTTTACAATGAAAACTACAAAACACTGCTTAAAGAAATCAAAGAAGAAACAAAAAAATGGAAAAATATTCTATGCATGGATTAGAAGAATCAACATTGTTAAGATGGCCATCCTACCCAAGGCAATCTACAAATTCTACACAATACCCATTAAATTACCAACATCATTCTTCTCAGACCAGGAGACGACAATACAGAAATTTATATGGAAACAAAAACGACCAAAAATAGCAAAAACAATCCTCAGCAAAAGAAACAAAGCAAGATGTATCACACTTCTAGACTATAAACTTTATTATAAGGCTACAATAATTAAAACATCGTGGTAGTGGTATAAGAACATGCATATAGACCAATGGAACAGAATAGAGATCCTGGAAGCAAAACCTCAATTTCTCATCTTCAACACAGCTTATCTTTGACAAATCTCCACTAACAACCACTGAGGAGAGGAGCACCTATTCAGTAAATGGAGCTGGGAAAACTGGCTGACCACATGCAGAAGACTAAAACAAGGTGCCTACCTATCACCATACACAAAAATCAACTCCAAATGGATCAAAGACCTAAATGTAAAACCTCAAACTATAAGAAGCTTAGAAAACACAGGAGACACCCTTGTAGAAATTGGAATAGGCAACCAAGTTCTTATCAAAACCCCAGAAGCCCATGCTATTAAGAGATAAGATAGACAAGTGGGACCTTATCAAACTGAAAAGCTTCTGCAAAGCAAAAGAAATAATCAAGAGAATGGGAAGACAGCCCACAGAATGGGAAAAAATATTTGCCAGCTGTATATCTCACAAAGGCCTAATCCTGAATCTACACCGAACACAGACATGCTGAAAGAAAAAAAAATCAGCCCTATTAAAAAGTGGGCAAAAGATAAACACTAGACACAAAAAAAAGACATATGAGCTGTCAACAAACACATGAAAAAATGCTCAGCCTCACTAATCATCAAAGAAATGCAAACCAAAACCACAATGCGATACCACCTAACTCCAGTCAGGATGGCCATAGTTAATAATTTGAAAAACAACAGATGCCAGAGAGGAGGCGGAGAAAAGGGAGCATTTTTATACTGTTGGCAGGAGTGTAAACTAGTAAAGCCTCTGTGGAAAACAGTGTGGCAATTTCTAAAAGATCTAAAAATCGACCTTCCATACAACCCAGTAATCCTCCTACTGAGATTATACCCAGAAAAACTTCAATTATTTTACAAAAAAGATATCTTTGCATGCATGTTTATTGCAGCACTATTCACAATAGCAAAAACATGGAACCAATCGTGCTGCTCATCAAGAGTTAACTGGATAAAAAAATGTGGTACATATATGCGATGGACTATCACACAGCCATGAAGAAGGACAAAGTTATGGAGTTTGCAGCAACTTGGATGGATTTGGAGTCTATCATAATCAGTGATCCATCACAGAAACAAAGAATTGAGTGCCACATGTTCTCACTCATAAGTGGACCCTGAATATTTATCATAATGCTATAAGAAAGGGATTGACAGTAGTGGATCACTACTGGGGGTGGGGGGGCGGGGGCTGACATAACATTAATAAGGGTACTTGAACCCAAACCAGGCGAAGTGAGGACCAATGGAAGGCCCAAACTCTACCTGTATGATAACCATGTATGTACCTAACCCTGAATTGTAATCCCATATCTTTAAAATAAAATAATAATAATTAACAACTCCAGCACCGTCTGTTCAGAAATGGGAAAGTTTCTTGGAGATCTCATCCCCAAACCTACCCCTCTACCTTCTTTCTGGAGAAGAAATTCATGCATGTTGCCATCCATTCACAGCACACACAAGGGGCCGGGCCCCATGACAGGCACACAGGATATGGCTGTGAACAAGACAGACACAGCTCTTGCCCACAGGGACCTTCCATTCTAATGAAGGAGACATATTAAACAGGAATTGCCTGGTTACTTACTAATATTACAATTATAGGAAGCATTTCAAGTGGAAGAAAAGAAAACGTTTCAATGGAGGACATGACTGGACAATCTGCCCTCATCAGCAAGGGCCCTCCCTGGAGAATCAACACTGGAGCTGGTCAGTAGGACGAGTAGGATTAGCTGAGGGTGAGGATTGCTGGGGAGCTAGGGGGTATCAGAAAATTCTAGGCATAGAGTTCTTGAGGGCAGGGAAACCAAGAGACCAGTGTGGCTCTAGTGTGGAAAAAGAAGGAGAGGGAAAGGATGGGGCTGCAGCACAGAGATCAGATCCACACAAGGGAAGGACTTGAGAGTGTATCAGTTATCTATTGCTGTGTAAAGAGTTACTCCAACCCTTAGCAGCTTCATGCAACACAAATGTCGTATCTCACAGAGTTCCTGAGGGCTGTGAATCCAGATGGCCTCAGTTGAGTGGGTCTGAGTCAGTCTCTCAAGAGACTTCAGTCAGGCTGTGGGCTGGGACTGCAGTGTCTATGGCTCTCCTGGGAGAGGCTCTGCTTCTGAGAAGGCTTGCACACTTGGCCGTTGCCTGAAGTCTTTGGCTCCTCTCTACATGGACCTCTCTGTGACGCTGTCTGAGTTTCTTCATAAAGTGGCCTAATAGGCCAGCTTCTTCCAGGGTGAGGGATCAGGAGGAAGTGTGCCCAAGACAGAAGCTGACGCCTTTTAGAACCGAATCTTGGATGGGACAAACCCTCATTTCCGCCATATTTTATGGGTCAGAAGGTAGTCACGAAGTCCAGTTCACACTCAAGGGAGAGTGTTCCATAGAGTGAGGACAGCAAGTTGTGGGGACTACTTGGGGTCATCTTGGAAGCTGACCCTATAGGGACCACATTCAGACTTGCATTAAAAAAAATCTTAGCTGGGCTCGGTGGCTCAGCCTGTAATCCCACGCCTTTGGGAGGCTGAGGTGAGTGGATTGCCTGAGCCCGCGGGTTCAAGACCCGCCTGGGCGGCGAGACCTCACCTCTACAATAAATCAAAAAATCAGCCGGGCATGGTAGCACATGCCTGTAATTCTGGCTACTCGGAAGGCTGAGGCGGAAGGATCGCCGGAGCCCAGCAGGTCGAGGCTGCGGTGGCCGGGAGCGGCCACTGCACTCCAGTCTGGGCGACAGAGTGAGACTCCAACTCAAAAAAAAAAAAAAGTCTTGTACCCCAAAGGGGACTTTTTAGAACAATAGAAATGTCCTATGTTGTGGATGTAATAGAGGTCACACAACTGTATATGTTTGTCAAAGCTCATTGAATTATGAACGGTGAATGCATTGTGCTGACTGAAAGAAGTCAGACTCAAAAAGTCATATGCTGGGATTTCCACTTCTGTAAAGATGGAGTAGCTGGACTTTCCCTTTTTCCTCTCACGAGTACAAATAAATACCCTGGTCATTATTCATATATAATAAAATAAGATTCTGAAGGGCAGAGTGAAGGCAGCAGAACAGTTAGTCATCTTGGGATTTGAGGAACGACACTGGGTTTTCTTTTTGTCTCACATATCCCAGATTTGGAGCTGAAGAAACACTAACAATCACAGACAAGAAAAGTCCCAAAGTCTGTACTCTCTAGCCAAAGGATCAGGGATGGGGCAGCTTAGCATGACAGAAGACTTTTAGACAAAAATTACCCTACTCCAGCAAAATGTCACAGAAAAAGCTAAGCTCCCTCCACCACCCACTCATACCAACAAATACCAAGTGGGGAGCCCCCACCATAGTGAGGCTGTAAGGAGGTTTGCAACATTCACCCGAAGTGGCATCAAAAAAACCAAGTGGGGGTCGGGCATGGTAGCTCACACCTGTAATCCCAGCACTTTGAGAAGCTGAGGCAGGAGGATTGATTGAGCCCTGAAGTTCAAAACCAGCCTAGGCAACATAGTGAGACCTCGACTCTACAAAAAAATTTAAAAATTAGCCAGGTATGGTGGCACATGCCTGTAGTCTCAGCTACCTCGGAGGCTGAGGCGGGAAATCATTTGAGCTCTGGAGTATGAGGCAATGAGCCATGATACTGCCACTGTACTCCAGCCTGGGTGCCAGAGTGAGACCTGACTCAAAAAACAAACAAACCAAGTAGAGAGCCTGGACTTTCATCCCTGCCAGTTGGTAATGAAGCCCCAACTCCCCAGTGTCAGTGGAAACCCAGTGGGGGCCTGACCTTCCACCCCCTCCTGGCAGTGATGGGATGCCCCTTCGCCTCATCACTGGAGTGGTGCCTGCGGAGTGCCATGGAGGGTCAGGACTTTCAGCATCTCCTAGCAATAATGAGGTCATCCCCATGACAGAGACAGTGGAGTCCATTAGAGTCAGAACTCCCACCTTTACCCAGTAACAAGGAACTGCCCCACAGGTGTCAGCGGGGACCCAGCGGGGAGTGTGGACTGCAACCTCCACCTGGCAGTAATTAGGTGATGACCTCAACCTTTCCTGCTAGAGCAGGGTCACAAAAAGCCAGCTGCCACAGGAAGTTGAAATAAGACCCAGAATCTCATCACATAATATGAAAACGTCCAGTTTCCAATTTTACAAAGTTGCTTGGCCTATTAAGGACCAGGAAGATCTCAAACTCAGAGTAAAAAAGACAATCAATAGATGTGAACTTTAAGATGACTGAGATGTCAGAATGATCAGACAAAAATTTTAAAGCAGCCACAACAGAAATACATCAATGAGCAACAACAAAAACAAAAACAAAAAAATTTTGCTCTGTAGACATCCTGTTAAGAGGATTAAAAGGCAAATGAGAGAAAATATTTGCAAACTGCTTTCTAGAATATATTTTTAAAACTTTCAAAGCCCAACAGTAAAAAAGGAAACAATCCAACCAAAACACAGACAAAGGATGTAAAGAGACATGTCACTGAAAATCACACACAGGTAACAAATGAGCACAGGAAAACATGTACAATATCATTAGTCACCAAAGAAATGAAAATCACACCACAGTGAGATGCCACCACTCACCCATCGGAATGACTAAAATAAAACAGCGACGACAACAAACGCATTCATGAGGGCAGAGACTGTATCACTCACACGTCGTTGGCTAGAACGTAAAACTCTACAACGACTCTGCAAAACAGTTTGGCAGTTTCTTTTAAAAACTAAACATGCAACCACCATATGACCAGCAACTGTTCTTCTAGGCATTTATCCCAGAGAAATGAAGACTTAGGTCTGCACAGAAACCTGTATACAAATGTTTATAGCAGCTTTATTCATAATAGCCCCAAAGTGGAAACAATTCAGATGTCTTTCTACTGGTGAATAGCTAAATAAATTGTGGTACATCATATTATGGAATACTTCTCCACAATAAAAAGGAGCTAATTAGGGATGCACTCAACAACTCAGGTGATTCTCTGAAGAATTGTGCTGATGAAAAAAGCCAGTCCCTAAGGGTTACATACTGTATGATTTCACTTACATAACATTCTTTTTCAATTTTTTTTTTTTTTTTGAGTCGGAGTCTCACTCTGTTGCCCAGGCTGGGGTGCGGTGCCACACGCATGGCCACCACAGTCTCAACCTGCTGGGCTCAGGCGATCCTCCTGCCTCAGCCTTCCAAGGAGCTGGAACTACAGGCGAGAGACACCACATCTGGCTAATTATTTACTTATTTGTTTGTTTGTTTATTTGCTTTATGTATTGTAGAGACAAGGTCTCACCAAGCTGCCCAGGCTGGTATCGAACCTCTGGTCTCAGGCAATCCTTCTGCCCCAGCCTCCCAAAGTGCTGGGATTACAGGCTTGAGCCACTGCGCCCAGCCCCAACATTCTTTTTTAAAAAAACTTTTTTTTGAAAAGAGACAGGGTCTTGCTATGTTGCCTAGGCTGGTCTCGAGCCCCTGGGCTCTAGTAATTCTCCCGCCTCAGCCTCTCAAAGTACCAGATTATAAGTGTAAGCCAAAGCCACCATGCTGGGCTGTTGAAATGAATAAATTATAGAAATGGACTCATGAGCAGTGTTTGCCAGAGGCTAAGGAGGGGTGGAAAAGAAGTGGATACAGTCACAAAGGGCAATAGGAGGGATCTTTGTGGGGATGAAAGTGTTTTGTATTTTGACCATGTCAATGTCACTATCCCGGTCGTGACATTGTACTTTAGCTTTATAACAGGTTACCATTGATAAAACCGAGTAAAGGGTGTAAGGCATCTCTCTGAATTATTTCTTACACTTGCATGTGAATCTACAGTTATTTCCAGATAAGAAGGCCACATATGTTATAGTTTCACTTATATGACATCATGGAAAAGAAAACTGTAAGAACAGAAAACAGATCTCTGTCTTTCAGGAGCTGGGGGTGGGGCTGTCTTGTAGTTGACCACAGAAGGGCATGAGGACATTTTCTAGAGTTATAGAAACGTTCCACATCTCCACTGAAGTGGTAGTTTGTGAAGTGGTGACTTTGTGATTATCAGAATTCAGAGCTATACACTTAAAAGACTGTATTAAACTGTATGTAAGTTATAACTCAATATAGCTGTTTTTAAAAGAGATCATGCGCCCAAAGCAGTGATTTATCCCAACTTTTTAGCCTCTAAACTCTTTCTCTACAGGAAATGTTACATCAATTTTTAAAAACCTGTAAAGCACATCAAATTGGGACTCTGCCTGAATTGAGTCAGGGATGCCCTGTTGATTTCTCTTCCTCTGCTACCCCAGAGATCCCCCAGCATCCTAGGAAGGGTAAAAAAAGACTGATTTAAGTCACAAAAAGGCTGTTGAATTCCTGATTCTGTGAGTTATGAGACCCAAGGGGACAGCTTGAGGAAAACGGCTTCAATTCATGTGCTGGTTTTCCTCACCGGCAACATGGAAATTCCAAAGGCAGCTCCACACACCAGCTATGAGGTAAGGAATCTTCACCACAAACAGAGCTGCTGCTAAGGGTGCAGGAAACAGGCAGGAGGGCAGCAGTGTTATAAAAGTTCTGTGCCTCATCAACACAGCACAGCTTAACTCCATGTGAGGAGGCCCAAAGGCACGCAAATAAAAGCTGGGGACCCATGGAAGTCTGCCTTGGCTGATGATGGCAGAGAAGGCCATGTGAATGAGTCTCGGAGAGCAAGTGGCAGTCATTGCAAGTGGGAGAGCAGGCTGCACCCCCCCAACACCACTTTCTGTCTGTCCCTCACTCTAAAAGGATCACAGTTGGTTATCTTGCAATTACCTTAGAAGCAAGAGGCTCTCTTTGAGGCATCCACATTTTTTAGCTCCATCCTTCAAGAGAGTCTCCCAGAAGCGTATGCTTGTGGGTGCTTCTGGGATTTGTTCCATCTCCACTGAATTGGCACCTTCTGGATGATCCTGGTGGCTCTTGCATCCTGTAATTTACCTCAGAGTTGCAGCTGTCACCTGTATAATCTTCTTCTCTTGGGTGCCTTTCTTCTGAACCCATTTCAGGTGATGAAAATGTGTGGGTTTGGTGTTGACAAGGAGGATTTCCAAAGATCTGCCTTTCTAGAGTCAAAGGGTAGAGCCAGGACACTCAATTCTAGCAGCCAGGGACAGGGGGATGGGACCACCCTCCTTGGTCAGACTTACAGCCTTGTCGACTCCCTTCCGACCCTGGTAGATATATGTGCTGCAAAGGAATGTGTTTGGAGACAGAAGTTGCCTGGTCACCATGGTGATGAAGACATGCAACTTGCACAGCACAGAGTGTCCTATATATTTTGCAGAGGCAGTTAGCGAGCCTGCAGTTGCATTCAGTTGGGGTGCATTATTGGCTGGAATGAGCATCCTGGAAAAGATTCAGTCCCCAGAGAAGGGCCTAGATGAGATTTTGGTGAAGTCTGAAGACCTTCCTGTAGCATTGTCCAATCTTCCTGACCAGCCTGATTTAGGGAAAGCAAGCCCGTCTCAGACCTGGGATCAGAAGTTCTGACAGTCAGGCCTCGTCACTTGGAAGCTGATTCCCATGTGTTAGACACTATGTCAGAAGTGTGTACATCTCCACGGAATTCTCCTAACAACCCCCAAAGGCACACATTCATGTCTCCCCATTACAGATGGGAACTGGGCCTCAGAGAAGGTGAGTAAATTGACCAGTATATGGCAGAGCTGAGACAAGAATACAGTCTGTTAACTTTAAAGTTCTAGCTGTGCCCTCTCCAATTCTGTTTTGTTTTGTTTTTTTAATCTGAAAAGTGGGGATAATAAAAGGTCCTACCCTTCTTGGTAAACTCAAAGAAAAATTATAAATAGACACAAGACAGAGGGTGGGTGGGGGCAGCTGTGGCTGCAGGGCTGGAGAGAAGGAGAGAGTAAGAGCAGGCTGGTTACTGAGGTGAGAAAGCCCTGGGAATTGAAAGGGTGTTGAGGCTTCCCAGGTCAGGAGTGAACTAAACCTTAGATATATGGGTGAGGAACTGGCCCTGGATCAGACGGACAGAACAGTGAGCCCAGAAACAAATAGTGCACCAGGGCTCCCTTTAGCAGTGACATTTCACAACTTTGAAAAGAAGGTAGATTCTTCCAGTAGTGGTGTTAGCCAGCTATGAAGCATGACAAATAAAACAGTTAATCCAGATAGAGGACTTCCTATGTCCCAGTCATTTTCTTTTTGCTTTACAGCATCATCTAGTTGACTTCTCACTGCACACTTGCAAAACATGTTCTATGCTATTTCCATCTTATAGAAGAGGAAACCAGGGCACAGAGAATGCAAGGAACTTGCCCAGTGTCATATCATGTATTCACACCTTGTTGTCCTTGGATTCACAAAAGCCAGGCTGTGGCTACCTTTAGGAAATATGGGTGGAACCCTATCTCCCTCCTCATATCAGAGTAAATTACCAAAGGAGATAGGATTTTAATATAAGAAATAAAACCATTTACATTTCACAGGAAAATACAAGTAAATCTTTTCATAATCTTCAAGAGGGAAAGGCTTTTCAAGCATGATGTGAAGACTAGAAAACATAAAGGAAAACATTTAAGGAAAGATAAATTTGTCTCCAAAACATTTAAAACTTATCTGTTAATAGTAATACACCAGCCGGTCTCGGTAGCTCAGCCTGTAATCCCGCACTTTGGGAGGCCGAGGTGAGTGGATTGCCTGAGCCCGTGGGTTCAAAACCCGCCTGGGCAACTTGGCGAGACCTCATCTCCACAATAATTCAAAAAATTAGCAGGGTGTGGTAGCGCACGCCTGTAGTTCCAGCTACTTGGAAGGTTGAGGCAGAAGGATCGCTAGAGCCCAGCAGGTCAAGGCTACAGTGGCTGGGAGCAAACACTGCACTCCAGTCTGGGCTACAGAGTGAGGCTCCAACTCAAAAAAAAAAAAAAAGTAATACACCATAAACAAAGGCAAGAAATTTAACCACAACCTGAGAAAACTTAATTAGATTACATATGACAGTCTTAATATCCTATTCTAAGTAAAAAGTTCTTACAAATCAATGAGAAAAAAAAAAAAAAAGAGTGAAAAGGACATAAACAGGCATTTTGTAGAACAGGAAATGCAGTATGAAAATATAAACAAGTTTAATAATTAAGAAATTTAAAAAAAAACAATAGCATTATTTTCATCTATAAGAATTACAAGCCGGGCTCAGTGGCTCAGCCCATAATCCCACGCTTTGGGAGGCTGAGGTGAGTGGATTGCCTGAGCCCATGGGTTTGAGACCCGCCTGGTCAACTTGGCGAGGACTCATCTCTACAATAAATCAAAAATTAGCCAGGCGTGGTAGTGCGTGCCTGTAGTTCCAGCTACTTGGAAGGCTGAGGCGGAAAGATCGCCGGAGCCCAGCAGGTCGAGGCTGCAGTGGCCGGGAGTGGCCACTGAACTCCAGTCTGGGCGACAGAGTGAGACTCCAATTCAAAAAAAAAAAAAGAATTACAAAGATTTAAAAAATGACTGACACTTGATGTTAATGTGTGTATGGGCAGCATGTATGCCCATCTATCACTGATGGGCAACTTGGCACTATCCTATAATGTGCCTGTTTTCCATGCAAAAGTCGCACTCCTGGGAATGTATAGCGCAAAAATTCTCGGACAAGTTCATTAAGATGTACATGCAAGGATTTTTTTTTTTTTTTACCAAGGTTGCTTATAATAATGAGAACCCAGAAAAAAATCAAAGAGTCAATCAATAAATTATGGTACATCCATAAAATGGAATGATGAATATTGTTGATAAAAAGATGCCAGACTGTAAAATATTTTAAGACTGTTTATTCTGAGCCAACTTGAGGTCTTAGGCCAGGGAGCCCCATCCTCAGGAGGTCCTAAAAACGTGTGCCCACCATGGTTGAATGGTGGCTTGGTTATTTACATTTCAGGAAGGCAGAAGTTACAAAAACCTATAAATCAATATATGTGAGATTTTCATTGGTTTGGCCCAGGAAAGAGGGACATTTCCAGTTGGGGTAGGGGGAGGGAAGAGGCTTGCAGGTCATAGATGGATTCAAAGATTGCTTGACTATAATTTGTAGTTCCTATCTAAAGAATTTTGGAAATCAGTAGAAGAGACATTTTGTAAAGATTAGGGAGTGGGGAAAACTCCAGGTTTGTTGATATGCAGATGAAGTCCTATAAATGGCAGACTTCAGAGAGGATAGGTGTCCACAAGGTCCCTGAAGTCAAGGAGTCACTAAGAACTGCTTTGCAGGGCCATAATACACGTTGGTGTTTCTTCTTAATTTATTATGTGATGTTATGTCAGAGTCAGGTTGGAAAACAGACTTTAGCATATGGGATAATAAGGTAATAAAACCTCATGCCAAGCCTCTTAGGAATTTGCATAAGAGGAAAAAAAGGTCAGATTTAGTCCTCGAAGGTTTGTAAACTGACATTGTAAAATGGCCAAGATGTATTATTAAGTTAAAAAAGAAACAATTTGCAGAAGAGTATATCCAGTATGCCCCCATTTTTGTTTATAATATTAAATTGATAACATTTTAGGATAATGTATACATAGGAAGTAATCAAAACGAATATCTGGTGATTATTTCAAGAGGATTTATGAGAGAATTTCATATGTAGTTTAGCTTTGTATGTTCAAAATATTTTGAAGTCGGAATTATAATTGTAATCATAACTAATAATAAAGATGTCAATGATCATGAGTTATTAACACCCCACTAACATCTCGCTGGTGCCTCTGCACAGAGCTTAGGAAACCAAGCATTCCCTCTTAAGTGGGACAAAGATCTTCTGATAATATAATTTTTAGGTCAAAATAATAAATAATTAGCAATTAAGACATTTAAAAATCCAAAATACTGCCATCAGTGAACTCATTTTAAAACAATGAAACTATGTTTTTAAAACAGTGAGTTTTTTTCTCCGCTAAGTGTTTGGAACTCAACAACTGTTCACTAAGCAGGGTGTTTTTTAGCACATTATCTAGCTTTACTTTCCCTCAGGCAAGTCCTGTCTCCGAAACCGCAACACCCAGCTGGTGTGTAAAGAGATGAAGGTCAACTTGAAGGTCAAGCCAGGACTTGGGGCACAAGAATCACACTGGGAGATGGGAACCCTAAAGCTATCCCTTATCTGAACCATATGATGGTGGTGATATTCCAGTATGGAATGCCAGTCTGAGAGGCAAATATGCATAGGAAATACCCAAATACTGATTGATCTCCTGACCCTTTAACTCACTCACATCAAGAGGGAAAGGATCATGTTGACAGTAAGCACAGGTGGGAATTTTTTTTTTTTTTTGAGTCAGAGTCTCACTCCGTCACCCAGGCTGGAGTGCAGTGGCACGCTCACAGCCATCCCAGCATCAACCTGCTGGGCTCCGGCAATCCTTCTGCCTCAGCCTTCCAGGTAGCCAGAACTACAGGCTCACACTACCATGCCTGGCTAATTTTTTGATTTACTGTAGTGACGAGGTCTTGCCAAGTTCCTCAGGTTGTTCTTGAACTCATGGGCTCAGGTAGTTCTCTCACCTCAGCCTCCCAAAGTGCTGGGATTACAGGTTTGAGCCACTGTGCCCTGCCAGGTGGGGATTTTAAAGAGGACTTTCAGTGGTACTCTAAATGTCCTGCCCCTTCCCTGGGAGCCTGCCTGGGGCCCTGCTCCTCATCACCATGCTTCAGAAGAGGGTCTTTAATGGGACCGCTCCAAGGCTTTCTCTTTGTCTCCCCTGGTGCCTGCCACCCACTGCAGGAGCAAAGGCAAGGTAGCTGCTCGTTACTCCTGAGCTCTCCAGAACAAAGGAACTGCCACAGGGGAAGGGCTACTGTGGGGTTTCATCAGATCCTGTCTGAGGGGTAGTCTGGAGAAGAAAATGGGTAGAACAGAAGCTGGAGGGCAGGAACCAGTCAGTAAGAGGGAAACATGTCACCTAGGTCAAAGGAGCTGTGACTCAGAGGCCTCTCTAGTGATGGAGAGAATTTCAAGAAATTAAGGGAACAGACCTGTGCCATACACCACCATAAACCACGTGTCATGCACCATATACAACAGCACCATACGCCATATAGCACCATACACCATACCCATATGCCATATGCCAGGGATCCCCAACCCCCAGGGCCATGGATTGATAGGAAGCGGACCACACAATAGGAGGTGAGCCACAAGTGAGGAGAGAAGCTTCATCTGTATTTATAGTCATTCCCCATCGCTTGCATTACTGCCTGAGCTCCATCTTCTGTCAGATCAGCAGTACCATTAAATTCTCATATATTACAATGTAATAATAATAGAAATAAGGTGCACAATAAATGTAATGTGCTTGAATCATCCTGAATCCATCCCCCACCAATCCATGGAAAAATTTTTTTCCATCAAACTAGGCCCTGATGCCAAAAAATTGGGGGACTACTGCCATATGCCATATGCCACACTCCATATACCACACACTACCATACACCATATATCACCATATGCCACATACTATACATCAAACATCACGCAGAAAAAGAGGCTGCTGTAAACACCACAGAGGCCCAGAAAGCATCTCTGCCAAGTAAGAACTCTACCATTCCCTCTCTTCCCCTCCCCACCTCTGGTAGCTCCACCCCCACAGCGTCTGGAAATGTAGTCAACGAAGGGAGAAAGCTGCTGAGCACTTCCACCCCCTCCAGTTTTCTCCAGGTTTAAGGACAAAATCAGGGGAAGCCTCAACTTTGAAAGAAGCTGGGAACTTTGTTACATAACAGTGGATCTTTCTGTGTACTGAATTGAGTCAGCGTTTTAACAACCAACCGTGAAGGCAGGGCTGGGTATGATCCGTGTCCACAAGTCATGGGTCTGCTCAAACGTTCATCCAGGCACCAGGAAAAGTTAAGGGAGCAGGGGAAGAGCAAACTCAGGTTGCTTTGGGATTGCATGCCATGAGTCCTGCTACTCCATGTACTGATTACCCACGTGAAGGCCCATAGTTCCGACTCTCAGAAAGTTTCCAGGATAGAACAGGATACTGACACGCATAGAAATGACCTTCAGTTCTGTGAGGTGACTGTGACTACATAAGGAGCAGGGAGAAACGGGGCAGGTGGTTCACTCTGCCTGAGGAGATAAAAGGATTCAGAAAGGAAGGAAAGTTTCAGTGGGATTTAAAAGGTAGAATGGAAGTTTGCCAGGTGGAGAAAGGAAAACCACCTTCCAGGGAAAGGCATAGCATGTGTAAAGGCCCAGAGGGTGTCTGGGCAACTGCAAGGGGTTTGCCATGAAGAAGTGGAAGAGGGCAGGCTGGGCATGAGGTTGGGAGTGCAGCCATCACGCTCAGAGGCGGGGAGCTTCTGAGGTCTTTAAAGAGGATCGAAAAAAGGAGGGCAGCACACGATCAGATTTGTGTTTCAAAAGATAGACCAGCCAGGCTCAGTGGCTCAGCCTGTAATCCCACGCCTTTGGGAGGCTGAGGTGAATGGATTGCCTGAGCCCGAGGGTTCGAGACCTGCCTGGGCAGACGAGACCTCATCTCTGCAATAAATCAAAAAATCAGCTGGGCGTGGTAGCGCGTGCCTGTAGTTCCAGCTACTTGGAAGGCTGATGTGGAAGGATCGCCAGAGCCCAGTAGGTCGAGGCTGCGGTGGCCAGGAGCGGCTACTGCACTCCAGTCTGGGTGACAGAGTGAGACTCCAACTCAAAAAAAAAAAAAAAAAGATAGACTGGCTAAAGTCAGAATCACAACCCGGAACAGTACACCAGGGAACGCCAGTTATGAGGCTATTGTAATTGTCTGAGCAGAAGACGGTGATTGTGTGAATATACTAAATGTTATGTATATACTAAAAAATCACTGAATTGTACACTTTAAAGGGGTAAATACATGGTATATAAATTATATCTCAATTTTTAAAAAAGACAATGAAGGCCTACACTAAGATAGTAATAATGAGGATGAAAAGAAGGCTATGGATGCTAAGGATGTCTAAGCCATAGAATCAAATTCCAGCTTTCCCTACCCAGAACCACCTGAACAAACTAGAGACTGCAATGAGATCAGTTAATAAAATCAAATCGCTAGCAAAATCATAGTATCAACCAGTTTACTCCATTTTGTTTAAAACTTTCATTTTAGTTGCCAGCCTAACCTAAGAATCAATGCCTACGTGTGATTACAGTAACGTTCCCATGACCACAGACCCCCAACTTTGTCTCCTTTAGGCAGGTCATGCTGACGGTTTCCTGCTGACTGTTACAAAACTCCTTAGCCATAAGTTCCATGTAATTGTATGCTTTGCTAACTGAAATCAAATGTTACGCTTTGCAAAACCCCATTGTTACATTTTTGTATTTTGTTCTTATATTTTGTTAATGACTTAACCAAGGTAGCTCCATTGCGTAATGATTCTTCTACCTTGTCTCTATGTAACTACCTTAATCTATATCTTGATAACAGAACTCCAGGGACTTTCTGGGCACTAGCTATGTCTAGGACATGAAATTAATCAAAACTCCCTAACAATCATAAGTTCCCATTTTGGTTGCCAAGTTGTTAGTTAATAGTTGCTATTGTCACTAAGTTGCAATGTAGCCAATACTGCAAATTTTACCTACAAAAGCTTGTCACATACTGTACTAGTTTGTTAAGAGTTTTTCCTGGCATTTGCCTGCTCTTGACCTGCATGTTAATAAACTCATAATTAATTAGACTCAGCTTGCTGGCATGACTTCTTCTCACTTACTCGGTCATAACAAGACTTCCCAAGAACTACTGGTTTTACTCTATGACCCAAATCCTTATTTGTTTTGTTGACAACAAAATGCAAACGTTATCTTCTTAGGAGTCATATAATGGGTAGGCCACAAAGAAATCCCCTCCCTAAGGCTCCCTCAAACTGCCTACTATTTGGTGATTTTTTTTCCTCCTTGTCTTAAAAACAGCTGCAATTAAGTCTTCTATGCTGACTGTAGGGGACAAATGGTTGTGATATTTGATTATTTATTATATGTCATGAACTACACAAAATGCTTTGTGTATATTTATTTTTTTGAGACAAAACTCACATAGTATATAGTTAACCATTTTAAAGCGTGCGATTCAGTGGCATTTAGAACATTTACAATGTTGTACACTCATCACCTTTCCTTAGCTTCAAAACTTTTTCATTATCCCAAAACACCCCACACTCACTAGGCAGCCACTCCGCCTTTACCCCTTCCCCTGTCTCCTAGTACACACTAATCTGTTTTCTGCCTTATGAATTGTCTCTTCTGAATATTTCTTATTAAAAGAACCATATAGTATGTACTTCTTGTGTCTGGCTTATGTCACTTAGTACAATGTTTTTAAGGTTCATTCAAATTATAGCAGATACCACTAGTGTGTTTTGTGTGTGTGTGTGTGTGTGTGTGTGTGTGTGTGTGTGTGCGCGCGCGCGCGCACGCGCGCGTGTGTCTGAGTCATATTCCCCTATGTGGTAGTACTACAATTCATGAATACTCACTCACCAATGGCACAAATATCATTAACTCATTTAATCCTCATTACGATCCTATGAGGATTTTGTATTTGCTTTCTACAGTACAGGAAACCAAGGCAAGGAGAAATGAAGTGACTTAATGGGGTCACACCAATAAGATGAAGTCACGCAAGGATTGGAACCCAAGCAGTGTACTGTCTTTGTGGTAGGACTCTTTTACAGAGGGACAGGACACCAGGGCTTCTTTGCCAGGAAGCAGCGTTTATTTGTGCCGGCACTGGTTCAGCAGATTCACATCCAAAGACTGAGCCCCGAACACAGCGGGGCGTTGCCTCATATACTTTTCGCTAACTTTTCTTTATACTCTAGCCCCTTTGTCTCCCTTTTATGGCAACATACATTTTGATTGGGTATTTTGTGGCACAAGGTTGTAACAGTGTTACGTATGCGCACTTAGCCATTGATTATGCCATGTTACTTTTTCTTTGTTCTGGGAAGGCCCTTACCATATTTCCCCCTTTGATGCCCTTTTCAGTGTCAAAGAGCATCATCTTGGTTTAGGGGCTGGTCCTTCCATAACATCATTACATGTGCTGTTGTTTTTCTTTCAGTTATGGCCTCAATGAGATTTGTGGCAGACATAATAACCAAGGGAGTCAAAAGATTAGACAGATTCCCAAAATTATAAGTACAATACCTATGAGGGTTTTAAATTCCCGAAAGGTTGAGAACCATCCCCCAAACAATTCCCCAGGGTTTCAGCCTTTCCAAGTTTGGATGGGCACATGTGCTATTTTTCTAATATTAGTGGCTATATTAGTTACAGTCTCTCCATTATCATCTATTTGGAGACCACAGTTGGATCAGTTGAATTTCCTGCATACTCCTCCTTCTTCTGCTAGCAAATAATCTAAGGCTACGTAATTTCAATATATTGCTGCATGCATTTGAGACTGTTGCTTGACCAGGAGTTCTAAGGCCAAGGCTGTCATATTAGTAATGATTTCTAGTACAGTCTGCAATCTAATGATTCGATTGAGCATGTAGATGAGGGTCTGATACCCCCAACTTCCGTCTTGGGCCCAACTTCCAGGACCGTAGGTGTTAACGATTCTTTGGAGTGGCCATTCATCCTCTCCCCAGTTTTGCTCTCCCCCCACTTCGAGAGATCTTGTGGTCTTTGTTTTTAGGTTTTGGTAAAGAGGAACCCCTAACTCATCTCCCATTTGGTTGGGCAGAAGGAAGAATCTGGGTTGGATTATTCCAGTGGTACAAGTGCCCTCCCACCAGGCTGGGAGTTGGGTGTAAGCTCTTTTTTCACATATCCAAAGTAGTCCATCAGGTGCCCTCCACTCATTGGGGTTATCAGAGGTCAGGTAATTCCTACATCAGCCTATGTCAGGGATACCGAGGAATGGGTTGGCCACCTTGATGGATGACACAGTGCAGTTGGCTATGGTTCGGTTAAGATAGGGTCTATGACATTGAGAGGGGCCAGCTGCCAGGGTGGAGGTCCAGTACCAGGAAGGATTACCTGGATACCAAGCCAGGTTAGTAGAGTTCCAGGATAATACTATTTTGTAGGGGGTATCCCCTACCCGCTGTGTGTCATCATGCCATGTTCTCTTAATGCATTCTTCCCCAATTACCATAGAGGTGAGGATCCAACTTTAGGGTCGGCCGCTTTCCTGTGTAACTATAAAGTGGTTCCATTGGAGGAGTTGGTAAGTGCTCAAACTGGTTCCTTCCCAAGGCCACTCTTTGCTCATGAGGGCACCACCACAGGCACAGCAGCTGGTAACATTAAGTTCAGCAATTTTTTAGTCTACATCTTTGAAGAGGTTTTTTCCCAGGGTAGGGAGTTTTAAGTTTTGGCCCAAGTTCCTTTTTAGCTGATCATAAATTGGGCTGAGTTCTGCAGGCAGGGATGGCTTAGGAGATAACTGTTGTACCACCCATCATATAGTTTCTTTAACTAGTTGGGTTCGGGCATGATCTTGGAGGCCCCCTCCATCTGAGACACCTACACACCCAAGATAAGTTCAACAGGTCCAACCTCTGCCTAATCCACTGTCTGGTTTGTTACAAATGTGTCCTACTACATACTTGGCTTTTACCCATCCCGTCCAATATGTCTTACCATTGTCAGTATAGAGGGAAGTGCTGGTGTAGCAGGCTACCTGCCAATGTCCCTGGAAAAAAACTTTTCCTATGCAATGGCTGCATGGCAGGTAAGGCCAGGTGCTCAAGGGGACACTTATGAGAGGTCCTACCAAAGTTCTTAAGAGTCTGGTGTGCACTTTGGGTTGCTGTTTGGCTAGGATATTTTTTAAATTATTTATTTATTTATTATAAAGATGTGGGGTACAATTCAGGGTTAGGTATACAAATATTGATCATGCAGGTACCCTTGTTGATGGGGTATGTCCCTCCCTCCCCTAGCAGTTTCCCCAACTGCCAGTCCCACCCCCCTTCCCCTGACAGTTTTCTGCTACTGCCAATTGCTTTTTTATAGCATTATAATTGTTCAAGTTCACGTTATGAGTGAGAACATATGGAACTCAGTTCTTTGTTTCTGTGCTAAATCACTGAGTATGATCGACTCCAAATCCATCCAATTTGCTGCAAAGTCCATATATTTGTCCTTCTTTGTGGCTGCATAATATTCCATTGTGTATATGTACCACATCTTTTTAATCCTGTCCAGTTTCGATGGGCAATATGGTTGATTCCATGTTTTTGCTATTGTGAATAGAGCTGCTACAAACATATGTGTGCAGGTATCTTTTTTGTAGAATGATTTGAGTTCCTTCGGGTATGTTCCCAATAGGGAGATGGTTGGGTCATATGGAAGGTCAATTTCTAGTTCCTTCAGAAATAGCCACACTGTCTTCCAAAGAGGTTGTACTAGTCTGCATTCCCACCAGCAGTGTAGAATTGTTTCTTTTTCTCTACAACCTCGCCAGCATCTGTTGTTTTATTAATGATGGCCATTCTTACAGGGGTTAGGTGGCATCTCAATGTGGTTTTGATTTGCATTTCTCTAATGGTGAGTGAGGCTGAGCACTTTTTCATGTGTTTGTTGGCCACCTGTATATCTTCTTTTGAGAAGTGTCTATTCAAGTCTTCGCCCACTTTTTAGAGGGGCTGTTTGTTTTTTTCCTTTTGGCGCATTTGAGTTCCCTATAGATCCTAGATGTTAGGCCTTTGTCAGATATACAGTTGGCAAATATTTTCTTCCATTCTGTGAGCTGTCTCCCACTCTCTCGATGGTTTCTCTGGCTTTGCAGAAACTTGTCAGTTTAATGAGGTCCCACTTGTCTATCTTATCTCTTATGGCCTGGGCACATCGGGTTTTGGTCAGGAATTGGTTGCCAGTTCCAACTTTCCTAAGAGTATTTCCTGCATTTTCTAAGGTTCGTACAGTTTGAGGTTTTACGTTTAGGTCTTTGATCCATTTAGAGTTAATTTTTGTTTATGGTGATAGGTAGGGATCCTATTTCAGTTTTCTGCATGTGTTCAGCCAGTTTTCCTAGCACCATTTACTGAACAGGTTATCCTCTCCCCCGTGGTTGTTATTAGAGGCTTTGTCAAAGATGAGTTGGTTGAGGAATTGAGGCTTTGCTTCTAGAATCTCTATCCTGTTCCATTGGTCTATATGCCTGTTCTTGTACCAATACCAGGCTGTTTTGATTACTATAGCCTTACAGTAAAGTTTGAAATCTGGAAGTGTGAGACCTCCTGCTTTGTTTCTTTTGCTAAGGATTGTTTTGGCTATTCGTGGTCATTTATGTTTCCATATAAATTTCTGTATTGTCATTTCCAGGTCTGAGATGTTGATAAATGATGTTGATAACTTAATGCGTATTGCGTTGAATCTGTAGATTGCCCTTGGTAGGATAGACATCTTAACAATGTTGATTCTTCCTATCCATGAGCATGGGATATTTTTCCATTTGTTTGTGTCTTCTTGGATTTCTTTGAGCAGTGTTTTGTAGTTCTCATTGCAAAGGTCTTTCACTTCTCTGGTTAGGAAGATGCCGAGGTATTTCATGTTTTTGGTGGCTATTGTGAATGGCTATTGTGCTTTTTATTTGGGTCTCTGCCTGTTTGTTGTTGGTGAAGAGAAAAGCAACTGTCTTTTGCACATTTATTTTGTACCCTGAGACCTTCCCAAAGTCCTTTATCAGTGTAAGCAGGTTTTGACAGATTCTCTTGGATTTTCAAGGTATAGAATCATATCTTTGCCGGACTTGGTGGCTCAGCCTGTAATCCCATGCCTTGGGAGGCCAAGGTGAGTGGATTGCCTGAGTCCATGGGTTTGAGACCCACCCAGGCAACTTGGCAAGACCTCATCTCTACAATAAATCAAAAAACCAGCTGGGCATGGTAGCGCGTGCCTATAATTCCGGCTACTTGGAAGGCTGAGGTGGAAGGATTGCTGGAGCCCAGCAGGTTGAGGCTGCGGTGGCCGGGAGCGGCCACTGCACTCCAGTCTGGGTAACAGAGTGAGACTCCAACTCAAAAAAAAAAAAAAAGAATCATATCATCAGCAAAAAGGGATAACTTGACTTCCTCTTTTCCTATTTGGATACTCCTGATTTCCTTCTCTTGTATAATTGCCTGCGCTAGGACTTCCAACACAATATTGAACAAGAGGGGTAAGAGTGGACAAACTTGTCTTGCTCTAGTTTCTGACCATTTAGCAATATGCTAGCTGTGGGTTTGTTGTAGATGGCACTTACTATTTTGAGATATGTTCCTTCTATACCTAGATGTTTGAGGATTTTTACCAAGAAGAGATGCTGGATTTTATCAAAAGTTTTTTCTGCATCTAATGAGATGATCATGTGATTCTTACTTTTACATCTGCTGATGTATTTAATGACATTTATGGTTTTGCAAATGTTGAACCAGGCCTGCATCCTGGGGATGAAGCCTACTGGGCATGGTGGATGATATTTGAGATGTGTTTTTGGATCCGATTTGCTAGAATCTTGTTGAGAATTTTTGTGTCTATGTTCATGAGGGATATTGGCCTGTAGTTCTCTTTCTTTGTTGGATCTTTACCCTGTTTGGGTATCAGTGTAATGTTAGCTTTGTAAAATGATTTGGGGAGAATTTCATCTTTCTCAGTTGCCTAGAATACTTTCAATAGAATTGGTATCAGTTCCTGCTTGTATGTTTTGTAGAATTTTGCTGGAAAGCCATCCAGTCGAGGGCTTTTTTTTTTTTTTTGTAGGTAGTTTTCATATGACAGAAGCAATTTCCTGGGTTGTTATGGGCCTATTTAGTGTCTCAGTGTCTTCTTATTTTAACCTGGGGAGGTTGTGTGATGTCAGAAAGTCCTCCATTACATCTAGGTTTTCAAGTTAGTTTCCATATAGGTATACATATTAATCTCTGTTAATCTTTTGTGTTTCTTCAGGGTCAGTTGTGATTTGATCTTTTGTATTTCTGATTGTGTTTATTTGGGCTTTTTCTCTTTTTTTCTTGGTCATTCTGCCTAGGGGCCCATAAATCTTGTTAATTCTTTCAAAGAACAAACTTTTTGTTTTGCTGATATTTTCTATGATATTTTTGTCCTCTATGTCCCGTATTTGGGCTCTTATATTTGTGATTTGGATTCTTCTGCTAAAGTTGGGGTTTTGCTGATCTTCTCTTTCTAGTTCCTTAAGTGATTTGTTAGGCTCTCCACTTGTGATCTTTCCATTTTCTTGATGTGTGCTCGTAGAGATATGAATTCCCTTCTTAAAACTGATTTCATGGAATTCCAGAGTTTTGGGTAAGATGTTTCTTCATTTTCATTTGTTTCCAGGAATCTTTCAACTTATTCTTTGATTTCATTGTTGACCCAGTCATTCAGCATCATGCTGTTTAGTGTCCATATCTTTGTCAGCTTTGGGGAAATGTTATTGGTTTTAATGTTTATTTTTATTCCACTATGGTCTGAGAATGTGCATGGCAAGATTTCAACCTTGTGGAATTTGTTTATGCTTAATTTATGGCCAAGAATGTGATCAATCTTTGAGTATGTTCCATGTGGTGATGAGTAGAATGTATACTCTGTGGTTGTTGGGTGGATTCATCTGTAGGTATCGACTAAGTTCATTTGGTCAAGTGTCAAGTTTAGGTTCTGGATCTCCTTGTTGATTTTTTGCCTTGATGATCTATCTAGAGTTGTCAGTGGGGTATTGAAGTCCCCTGCTGTAATAGTGTTAGAGTCAATATCTTTTTTCAGTTTATTTGGTAGTTGTTTTATAAATGCTGGTGCTCCTGTGTTGGGTGCATATATGTTTAGGATGGATATTTTTTGTTGATGGATTGAACCTTTTATCATTATGTAGTGTCCTTTTGTATCTTTTTAAATTTTTGATAGTTTAAAGGTTATTTTGTCTGATATTAAGATTGCAACTCCTGCCTTCTTTTGTGATCCACTGGCCTGGAAACTGGTTTTCCATCTTTTACCTTTGAGTCTGTGTGCATCCCTTATAAGTGAGATGAGTCTCCTGGATGCAGCAAATAATGGGGTCATGGTTTCTAATCCAGTCCACCATTCTGTGTCTTTTCAGTGGTGTATTTAGTCCATTCACTTTCAGGCTAATTATTCAAATGTGGCAGTTTTTCCCTGTCATGAGGTTCTTATAGAGTTGTCATTGTTCCTGTTTATTTATTGCCTTTCCTTTGGTTTTGGTGTTGATTCATGTGTGTTTTCCATCTTTTCCCTGTATTCTTGTGAAGAAAGTTGTCATTCTTTTCTCATTTTCTTTTGTGTTTAATACTTTCTTTAGTATTTCTTGTAGAGGTGGTCTGGAGGCTGCATAGGTTCTTAGGATTGGATGTCTGGGAAAGATTTTAATTCTCCCTCACTGCTGAAGCTTAGCTTGGCTGGGTAGTTTATTCTTGGTTGAAGTTGTGTATCTTTGAGAACTTTGAAGATTGGGCTCCAAGCTCTCCTAGCCTGAAGGGTTTCTGTAGATAAATCTGCTGCTATTCTAATTGGTCTTCCCTGCTAGGTAGTCTGATCTTTTTCTCTTGCTGCCTTTAGGATTTTTTCTTTTATACCTACTTTGTTTAGGTGAATTATTATGTATCTGGGAGTTGGTCTTCTCATTTGTTGTCTTGCAGGGGTTCTCTGAATCTCTTGTGTTTGAATTTTTGCATCACTGATGAGATGAGGGAAGTTTTCTTGAATGATTTCACAGAAAGTTTGTTCCAGTGTGGTCCCTGTCTTTCTTTCTGCTTCAGGAAGGCCAATTATTCTTAGGTTTGGTCTCTTGAAGTAATCATTCATTTCTTGAAGGTTTTGTTCTGTCTTTTTAAGCTTCTTTTATATGTTTTTGACAGTTTGGATTAGTCCTGTATTTTGGTTTTCAAGCTCTGAGATTCTTTCTTCTGCTTGGCTAATTCTACTTTCCATGCTTATTAGTTTGTTATTTATTCCCATCACAGTATTCTTTACTGCTGCTATTTCTGTCATCAGTGCCTTCCTGTTTTCCTCTTGTCTCTTCTCAATTTTTTAAATTCTCTCTATTAATGTCTTGATGTCTGGATTTGTTGCATGTGACCAGTCATTCTGGGGACTCTTCACTGTTTGTGTTCCGAAGTCTGTTTTCTCAGTGTCTGACCTCCCAGGGGTCTGTGTGAGACCTATATTCTTCTTTTGGTTTTTCTTCATTTGTGCAGATTTTTCCTTCCTACTTTTTCCTTCCCTCCCCTTCCCCATCTTCTATAATTCTGTTATTCAGGTGTGGAGGGGTTGCTTTAACTTCTGTTTGTTCAGTCTCCTATTCTTCCTTATGTATATCCTCTTGCTTTGTTCAATTCTGGAGTTGGACTGTAGGTTGGGGGTGGTCCTTTTACAGTTTTGAGATTTAATTAAGGTGGGAGCTTTGATTCAAAATCTATCTGCAGATCCCAGTATCTGCCCACAGGTGTATGGATAATCTGAAACCCACTTCCCACTGCCTTGGAATCTGTCCATGCAGTGGTGTTATAGGTTTACTCCCTGAAAGAAAAATCAAGTTAAAAAAGGGGGAAAGAATGGAACACAGAATGGGAGGAAGAGGGAAGTGGAGAGAGAGAGGAGTAAGAAAGAAAACAGAAACGTACTGACTAACAAATGAAAAGAGACACAAAGACTGAAACAAGTAAAAAGAAAAACAATAACAACAACTACAAACTGACTAATAACCATACAGAAAACGAAAACATACAAACATGCAAGCATACAAGCTATCCAACCTCCTTATTGGTGCGCTATTCCTCTATACAAAGATGAGGTCTACAGAGAAAAAAAAAGGAATAGAATAAAGTCAGTAAACTAACAGAGCCAAAGCAAGTATGTAAACATTATTAATAAGAGTAATAAGAGAGAGAAAACAAGATGGGTAAGACAAAGAATTAAAAAAAAATTAAAACAGGGAACCAAGCACACTCTGAGACTTTTCCTTTAAGTCCAATATCCTTTCAACTCTGATTTCTAGCTGTCTTTGCAGGCTGGTAGATTTGTTCACAGTCAGGGTCAGTTGCCCCTGGCCTGCTGTGGGGGGTGGTTCAGATCTGGGCTGTCTGCTGAATTCTGCCACACAGATCTGGCCTGTGTCTATTTAGCAAGGGGAAGGAGCTTCTCTCCTTCCCATTTTGATGTTGCTACCTTGAATCCTCAGCAGTGGTGCTGGTCTCACTGCTTCAGTTGATATTTTTCTGTAGCAGCTGAAGACTGTCAGGCAATGCAAGCCGGGCAGGGTGGAGGTCCAAGGCCACCCAGGATGGGAGGGAGTAGGCAATGGTAGCGGTGGTGGCAGCTGCCACTTCACAATGCATGGAAGGAGCTCCACGAGTCTGGCTCTGGGCAAGGGGTAGGGCACGGCAGTGGCAGCAGCAGTGGCAGTTTCAGTAGAGCCTGTTGGTGGGGGCTTCACAGTCCGGAGCCATGGGTTGCCTCAGGCATGGGCGGGGTGACAGTGGCTGCGGTGGCATCGGCAGCCAGCCGTGGTGCAGCTGAGAAGTCTAAGGTGGTTGAGGCATCTGCCGAGCACCATGCAGAGAGCAGGCTGCTGACAATGGGAGCTGCAGCCTCCAAGGGAGGACTAGAGTCTTTATGTGTGTTCTCTTTCATGGAGGGTCTCACAGACCAAACTGCCCCGTCGCCATCTTGTGGGAAGTCCTGGCTAGGATGTTAAGGGCCTTTGCAGTTTTGACCACCTGTATTATAGGATAAGAGACTTAGGTTAACGAGAGGAGCCTTGATTAGAAGCACTCAATAGTAATAAAGCATCTTGCCCATGAGAGGAAAAATAATGCTAGTAGAGCCCTCTCTCCACACTTCCAGTCAGCCAGGGCAGCTTCTGCTAACCCTATGGCAAAGATTGAGGCAAGGATTACAGCAGTAGATAGGGACAAGAGGTGACAGTACATTACAGTAAAGGGACAGTCTATTTATCCCGTTGGATGGTTGATTTCTCAAGCTTCTGCCATGCATAGATTAGTCAGCTTCTGGAGTGACTAAAGCAAGGCTGCAGTCTTCTAGGGCTCTTAGGTTGCAACTCGTTTCCTCCAGATGGTCAGCTTTCCCGGTGTTGATGGATCAGAAGTATATTTCCAGTCTTGAGAGACTGGTTTCACTCTGCTGTGGTGAATCCAGGGGGCCACCTCAGTTACCTTTACTGCAGTAGGGGTGGATAAAGTGACAGTGAATGAACCTCTCCAAAGGGACTTTAGGGGTTGGACATTCCATTCTTTTACCCATACAGCATCTCCTGGTTAAAAGGGGTGGGAATCTGTGGTTAAGCTTACAGGTAACCAACTCCCTAACCCAATGATGTATAGCGGT
This sequence comes from Cephalopachus bancanus, assembly GCA_027257055.1. NCBI lineage: Eukaryota > Metazoa > Chordata > Mammalia > Primates > Tarsiidae > Cephalopachus > Cephalopachus bancanus. Next base: position 14,279,838 of record JAPVLO010000008.1, read on the forward strand.
TAGGGTTGAGCCAAGGGCCTGCATTTGCTATCTCAGGGTAAGGTTGCCCACTTCCTTTAGATCCCCTCATATACCCCTGATAATGGGGGGAGGGCAACCATAAAGAGTTTCAAAAGGGGAGAACCCTGTCTGTCTGGTAGGGCTAGACTTGATTCTTAGCAAAGTAATCAGTAACAGCCGGTCCCAATGTAGGTGGGTCTCCTGACAGTTTTCTTAGCTGTAATTTTAGAGTTCAATTCATCTGTTCCACCTTTCCAGAGCTCTGGGGGATGGTATGCTATGTGTAATTTCCATGTGATTCCTAAACCCCTTGCCACCAATTGTTTTATTTCAGCCACAAATGCCAGCCCATTGTGCAATCCTATGGTGATTGGGATCCCAAATCGGGGAATGATTTCTTTTAGGAGATGTTGGTCCACTTTGTGAGCCTTCTCTGTGTGGGTAAGGAAGGCCTCTACCCAGCCTGAGAAAGTGCATGCAGAGACTAACAGATATTTGTGGCCTCTTGGAAATACTCAAGCATTTGAAATTCTAGGCCATCGTTAGCATCCCATTGAGGGTTTTCCTCAGGGAACTGATTCTGGATGTAGACCTGAGCATTCACCATCCCTGCAGGGGCGTGCTCCTCTAACCATTCTAAAGCGACCTGAGTAATTAGGCAGTTTTCTTCAGTGTTAAACAGAGTTAGAAGCTGGCAGCAATCAGTCTGAGTGGGTCTGTGGGTCTGGATGACGGATTGCATTAGACCAATCATAGCCTGAGGTTTCTCAGTGAATGAGGGGGTATGGTTTTTCCAGTTCAGGCGATCAATGGTGGTAAAGGGCTGCTATATAAAAGTGCATTGTCCCCTTTGGATCTGACCACCTTGACTGTAGTGGAGGGGCCCCCTGGTTTCTCTCAGTGGCAGTTGTAAGGCCTCTTGGCATCTGTGGGGAGGGGGGCTGCCAGCAGAGTCCTTCCGGTGCTTTCTGGCCAGAGTATACGGAGTTAGAGCCAGTGGCTCCAGAGTAGTGGTGACCAGGGGTGTCTCAGGTGACTGTGGGAGGTATGGCTTCAGGGGTGTGGGCAACCTCTGATGGGACTCTGGCTGCAGTAGGCGCAAGAGTGCAGGAGGCGGTGATGGGCACAATGGCACATAAGGCAGAGGGATTTCCTTGGGCTCCTCAGACAGAACAGGTTTCTTAGACTCCAGTAGACATTTTGAGGGAGCCATCATTCAGGCCATCATGATTTGACAGTTCTCTTCTAGACAGGCTTTTAACCAAGGTGGATGAGCAAGGACTATATCTTGCCAACAGTCAATGTAAGGGAATTGGTCGGGGTGGCCTAGGTCCCCCACAATGACTCTAAACACTTTACTAACTAGTTCTGTGTCTAGTGACCCCTCCGAGGGCCAGCCCATCCCAAACAAAGGCCAATCTCTCCACACAATATCCGGAGATTTCTTGGAGTCACCTTAATACCACAGTCCCCTAAATATCCCTTTTTGAAATTCTTCATCATACACCTTAAGGGGGTAAGCTTACCCTGTTTGCCACTCATTCCGTCCCTCTAAAAGACAGCAATCACACACAAGAAAGGAAAAGGGAAGGCGTGAGCACTCGCTTTGTCTGTCTCCAGCTGCTATCCTTGCAGAGATATTTCAGGGATATAAGTCCCCAACTAGGTTTTGATTCAAGATTTTTCCTGACTCTACTACCACCCTAAGCCATGTGAGGTTGCCACGGATCCACAGATTGAGACTCTACTCTCACTTTGCCACCTCGCGGCGTCTCATTCATTCACATTCACACAGCATCTCCAACCTGCCACCCAGCACCCTGGAATCAAGGTTTCGCCCCCTGTGGGACCACTTAGGCAACTCTGGGAGGTGATCAGCCTCCACTTCTGCCTCTTAGGGGCAGACTTACCAAAACAAACCCGGGTTCTTACCAGTCTGTCAGGTGGCACTCCCTTGGCTGGTTCCTGGGCCTCACCGGGTTCCTTTGTGCTCCCAGGGTCCTTGGTCTAGTACACCAGGAGGGCTAGTCCCCTACGGATCAATGGTACACTGGCGCCAGGTGAGGTCACCTCTCCCAGTGTCCCTGGGGTCACCCTGGTGAGAAGGAAGGTAAGTCACCATCTCCATATCATGCGTGAGCCCCCTTTTACAGAGAGACGGGACACCGAGGCTTCTTTGCCAGGAAGCAGCATTTATTTGTGCCAGCACTGGCTCAGTGGATTCACATCCAAAGGCTGAGCCCCGCACACAGTGGGGCATTGTCTTATATACTTTTTGCTAACTTTTCTTTACACTTTAGCCCCCTTTACTCCTTTTTATAGAAACATCCATTTTGATTGGGTATTTTATGGCACAGGGTTGTAACAGGGTTACTCATGTACACTTAGACATTGATTATGCCACATTACTTTCTCTATGTTCTGGGAAGGCCCTTACCACATCTTAACCATGACATTCCCCAGCAAAAGGCCTTCTTTAGGGCCAGAAAGTGAGACTCTAAGACTGACACCACATGTTCTCACTTAGAAGTGGGGGGGGAAAAAGGTAGAAGCTAAACTAAGGATCTGCAAAGGCATCATTGACGTTGAAGACTCAGAAGGGAAGGTTATGAAGTCAGTAGGGAGGAGAAATCACCTTTCAGGTACCGTGTGCACAGGTGGGGGTGGAGGTACAATTAAAGCCCAGACTTTTTCACTGCTATACAACCATGTAACCAAACATCATTTGTATCCCCTAAAGCTACTGACACTTAAAAAAAAATGAAGAAACCTACAAATAATCATAATAAAGTGAGTGAAACTATACGCATGTTCCCAGTAAAGAGTCATGGGTACAAGCGATACAAAAAAAAGTGAGTGAAACTTGTTATTTGTTCCTGAGAGGGAAGTGAAAAGCAAAAAGAGGCGAGTGAGGGGACGGGGAAGAGGGAGGAGTCAGCAGGAAAGAAAGAGCCTGGGAGCTGTGTGAGGGGCTGGGCTGATGAGAATTCCTCAGCACAGACGTGCATTTTAAGTGCTTGAAGCACATTTCTGCTCCCTGGACCCATTTGTTTTCTTGTTGCGTGGGAGGGACTGAGAGAACAGGAGAAAGCTCTGTGCCCTGGTGTGGATCAAAAGAATGGGGAAATGAGGAACAGCTGCCAGAGGCAGCAGGGAGAAGGAAAACTTAACCAAGAAACTTACTCTGAGGAGAGTTGATTATTCAAAACCCCAGGAATTCAGAGAAAGCTTGCCATGGCTCTGGACTTCTACCACCAATGAATAAAAGGTTCGCATCAATCTCACCTAGCTCTCCAGAGGTCCTGAGACTCTGGTTGATACCTGGGTTGCACTACAGGAATGGAAAAAGCATCTCATCTTCCCAGCGAGGAGCTTGGTGAACCCGGCATAGCTTTCCGGGAGACACTGAGATGACTCTGCATTCTCGGAAGTATCTCATGTGTCAGACCCTCTCCCATGGGCTGGTGGGGGAATGGGGTTTGTGGAAACTTGGCTGAGTCTGTCAGAAGCGCATGGAGCCAGGGTTGATAGAGAAAACCTTACAGCTCCTCCTGTAGGGGCCCCCCAAGTCCCCAGAGCTCCAGAAACCAAAGATTAAGGTCTTTAGTCACAGAAAGTTCAAACCAGTCACCAAAACTAGGCCTCAAACCAGATATCTGAAGGCAGGATATGGAATCAGGGGTCTTTGAACCTCCCAGGAACTCACTGAAAGAGACATTTGCATGCACTGAGCGACAGATGACCGGCCATGTTCAAATAGTCAAGCAAGGATGAGTGAATCATTTATTCAAGCCAAAACCAAAACTACGTCATAAATTCTGCAACAGACTAACTCCTGTCTCATCCATGTGGGCCATTAGCCATCCCTGGTGCGCACTGTGAGAAAACATTGTCCTTCTAGATTGCCAAGTTTCAGAACTGGAGCCCACTCAGCAATTTCTGCCATAATGGAAATCTGAATAATAGAAATAATTTATGTGCATAAAGAGTGCACAATAATTCCGATCCCCTTATCTTATCTAAGCCTTGCTGGAGATGGTACTTGTGATATCGACACGACTTTTTATCAGCTCTCCCTTCCATGACTTCGGTGAACATGTTCACCGGGAGAACCGTCTGAGAAAAGAGGATGGAAGGAGGGCAGAAAAATAACCATCCGCAAGCAAGATAACCAGCTGCTAAGTAGCCAAAAGCCATTCATCCTATGGAGTGTCAAGACCCTTGTAAGCCCCTGCCGTGTTCTGAGCAGGCATTGCTATCATACCCAGCAGCTGCAAAACTCCTGTTCTTCAACTTCACATCCACAGGAGGCACAGAATGGTGGGCTTTTTGGTACATATACTTCCGTAGTCCATTTATTTGATGTTTCCATTATAAGACTCTTAAAAGAAATTTGAGGCTATTAAATACCAATTTGCCAACTGTAGCATGGAACTACTGCTGACATGGCCTAGACAGAGGGTGTGACCTTTTGTAGCATTCAAATTGCTTTCCCAAGTACTCACCAGTGGGAAGAAAAAGGAAACATACCGGATAGATGTTGTTTCTCTTGTCCACCTCCTCTCCCTATAGTTGATATTAAATATTCCATGCCTTGAGACAAAATGCTAGGGAACTGGTAGGATCAGAGCTGGGACTTAGTGTTTTCACATTCATGCAGGCGCTTAACTTGGCAGCAGTTGGAAACTGCTTGGAGTGTAGAACTGTAAAGTTTACAATATGGGGAAATCTCACAGCTTATTATTTTATTTTTATAATAGAGTCAGGGTCTTGCTACATTGTCCAGGCTGGTCGCGAACTCCTGGGCTCAAGCAATACTCCTAAGTTGACTTCCCAAGGTGCTGGGGTTATAGGCATGAGCCACCATGCCTGACCCTTATTATTTATTTGATTCTGGTTTGATTTGATGTCTGGTTTGATTCCTTACATCCTCCTTGCGAGGTAGGCAGAGCTGGTACCATTATCCCAATTTTACAGAAATTGTTACTGAAGCTTATACGGGTCACTATAATTCATTCAAGTTCCCAGACTAGATTCAGAACCATGCGTTAGATCCAAGTTTTCCAGCTGCAAGGCCAATGCTATTTCTATGCCCCTCTTTGTTGTTTGCTATTGTCCCAAAAGGGGGCTAAAATCTGGCTCCTGTCAGATACTATTTCTCTTTTTTTCCTGATAGTTTGACCTTTTATCTAACTATAATTCCTTTCTGAGACTTTTTTCACAACCTATTTTTAAATTTAATTTTGATAGAATACATATAACATAAAATGTACCATTTTTAAGTGTGCAGCTCGATGATATATATATATATTTTTTTAGAAAGCAGGATTTATTGAGGACAGAAAAGCTCCCACAACAGGAGGGGACCCGAGGGGGTTGACCCCAGTTTGGTGATCTTAAGTGTATTTACATTGTTGGGCAGGCACACAGGCTATTTTTAATGGATCAACACATTTTATTTTTATTTATTTATTTTTTTGAGTTTGAGTCTCACTCTTTCATCCAGACTGGAGTGCAGTGGCTGCTCCCGGCCACCGCAGCCTTGACCTGCTGGGCTCCGGCGATCCTTCCACCTCAGCCTTCCAATTAGCTGGAACTACAGGCACACGCTACCACGTCCGGCTAATTTTTGATTTATTGTAGAGATGAGGTCTCGCCGAGTTACCCAGGCGGGTCTCGAACCCTCAGGCTCAGGCAATCCACTCACCTCAGCCTCCCAAAGGCGCGGGATTACAGGCTGAGCCACCGAGCCCAGCGATCAACACATTTTAAATGAAAACAACACAGATTCTGGGCCATAGAGTTTATCATTTCTCCTCTTCACAAAGCAAATGGAAATTATGGCTTTTAATTGTTATAAGGCACAAATCCCTGGTCTAAATTGCCCCCTCTGGACAGCCCCAGTCACCTCTTGACTGGGCCCCACCCTCCCAGCCCCACTAACCCCCAACTACCCTTCAGCCCTGCTGGGTTTAGTCCCTAAACTCCTGTCTCGGGCATGTTGGTCCCTGGGCCAAAAACTTTGATGGCTCCTCATATTCTTCAGAAGAAATTCCATGCTTCTGAGATTCATACGCGTGAATCTTCAGACAGCAACTCCAATGTGGTGACTGTTTCACTCACCCTCCATCCATTCCCAAGCCCCTTCTCTTTTGTTACTTTACTTTATAAAGGCTGAGAAATCTAAGACCTCACTCTCACAGTCTTTCTTGTGACTATGAATGACTTCAAGAAAAAGTTTTACATTTTGAATAGCAAGAATGCAAGCAACTGAGGCCACCTCTTCATCTTTCTTCCTGTGTGGAATGGGTATGTGATGCCAGGAAATATGTAACCATTTTGTGACTCTGAAGCAAATGCATGAAGGATAAACAGGGTTTTGATGGCATCATGAAGCTCCTGCACCAACCCTGGATTGCCTACCTCTTCTTAAGTGAGAAAAATAATCCTGTATTTGTTTAAGCCTTTGTTAGTTTTCTGACTGATTCACCAGTCCATAGACTCTTTCTCTAAAAAATATAAATAAATAAACAAATCAATAAAATCACTATGTTGCAAAATGATTTAGTCAATGAGTTTCAGTGGCTGCTGAAACCGTTCAGCTAAAGTTGATGGCAGAACCTTAGAGGATCGGGCTGACAACACCTGAAATTCCTGATAAAACTTAATGTCACAAAAGAGCAACAATTATGCAACCATGTACGATTGTGAGTACACAACTCTAATTATTAATTTTTTGTCAAAAATTAAACTGATATATGATCGAACCCCTAGAGCTAATTACTAAAGGAAATACTAGGGAACAAGGAACAAGTTAAACACTACCATGGGATGCCATCTGGAAAAATCCAGAATGTGGGATGTTCTATAGACTACATCATGATTCTTCAACAGATGAAGTACAAGAGTTAAAAAAAAAAAAAAAAAAAGGCTGGGCTCAGTGGCTCAGCCTGAAATCCCAGCACTTTGGGAGACTGAGGCGAGTGGATTGCCTGAGCCCGAAGGTTCGAGACCAGCCCGTTTCTACAATAAATCAAAAATTAACTGGGCGTGGTAGTGCATGCCTGTGGTTCCAGCTACTTGGAAAGCTGAGGCAGAAGGATTGCCAGAGCCCAGCAGATCGAGGCAGCGGTGGCAGTGAGTGTGCCACTGAACTCCAGTCTTGGCAATGGAGTGACACTCCAACTCAAAAAAAAAAAAAAAAAAAGGAAATCTATTGATTAAAAGAATTAAGAGATATATCAGCCAAATGCAATGTATTCACCTTGTCTGTGTAGTACCTGTTTAAAACAAAACTGTGATTAAAAAATCTTATCAGAACGATCTGGGGAATTTAAACTCTGACTGAATATTTGATGTTATTGAGGGATTACTGTTAATTTTGTTTTTAGCTATAACAAGAGTGATGTAGTGATTTTCTTTTAAGTCTTTATGCTTAAAACTGTCAGAAGGAATGGTGAAAATAGAAAATCACCATGTGGCAAACCCCATAATATTAATTTCTGCAGGCAACAATCGTTAGTAGATGCTAAATTTAGTGAGTGAAAGTAAGAAAAGAAACAGGATATGTACACAGTCTCAAAGTATCTTCCCACAACTATGAAGGGAAAAATAGAAATTTACAGAGAAATCTGCAGTCACCACCTGTATTAGGATCTTATCACTGCTGTAACAAATTACCACAAAAAAATGTAGTGGCTTAAAACAATACAAATGTATTATCTTGCACTTCTGGAAGTCAAAAGTTAAAAATGGGCCCACCTGGCTATCCAGGATAATCTCCCAGCTTTAGTCTGTTTGGGCTGCAATAACAAAGTACACGGACTACGTGACTTACAGACAACAGTTCTGGATGTTGGAATTCGAGACCAAGGCACTGGCAGATTCAGTGTCTACTTAGAGCCTGCTTTCTGATTCACACACAACTGTCTTCTTGCTGTGTTCTCCCATGGTGGGAGGAGAAAGAGAGGTCCCTGGGGTCTCTTTCATAAGGGCACTGATACCATTTAAGAGGGCTCTGCCCTCATGACCCAATCACATACCAAAGGTCCCACCTCCTAATATCCTCACCCTGGGGGTGAAGATTTCAACATATACATGTGGGGGAAGGAGGAACACATTCAGCCTATGGCACTCCTCACCTCAGGATCTTTAACTTCATAACAGAGACCCTTTTGCTGTGCAAGGTAGCATATTCACAGGTTCTGGGGGAAAAGACATGGAAGACATTATTATTCTGCCTACCATACCACCTTAACCAAGTGGTCAGCATTCACATCTCAAATAATGAAACAACAAGACCTTGTGCCGACTGACAGGATGCCCTAAGAAGAGCAACCATTATTTCTGTGGTATTTCTTGCCAACACTGAGTAACTTCAATCTAATAGTCAGGAAATATCAGACAAATCCAGACTGAGGGAGATTTTACAAAATAACTGGCCAGTGCTGTTCAAATGGGCCTAGTCATGAAAGACAAGAAAAGACTGAGGGACTATCCCTGACTGGAGGAGACTAAGAACACATGATCATGAAGGGATCCTGGAACTGAAAAGAACATTAGTTGGACAGTTGGCGAAATCTGAACAAGATCTATGACATAGTTGACCGTACTGTAGGAATGTTAATGTCCTGGCTTTGATGAATACACGATGGTTATCCAATAAATCAAATCCAAATCTGCAATATGGTAGGCCGCATTACTTCTAAACTATATCACAGAACTTTAAGCAGCTGGAATTAGAAGGAAACCTATTCATCTCGATAAGGAATCTGAAAAAATAGACAAAAAATGACAGCAAAGCACAGCAGGGCCATTTGCTGCTTACCAAATAGCCAAATGCCCCATTTCATTTTCTAGTCATTGTACTTTTTTTTCTCCATTGCCTCACTGCAGTGGCTAGAACTTCCAGTGGCAAGGTTGGATAGAAGTAGGTGATAGACTGGGCGTGGTGGCTCATGTCTATAATCCTTTGGGAGGCTGAGGTGGACAGATTGTCTGAAGCCAAGAGTTCAAGACCAGGGAAAATAGCGAGACACCCTCTCTAAAAATAAGAAGAAGGAAGAGGACAAGGAGGATGAGGAGGACAAGGAGGAAGAGGAACAGAAAAAGTAGGGACAGAAAGTGCCCACCTTTGTCTTCTTTCTAGTATTAAAGGGAATTATTTTTATCATTTCATCATTATGTAGGATTTTTGAGTGCTTACCATGTGCAACTCATTGTTTTAAGAGCTATGTATGTATTAACTCACTCTCTATGATTACAGTGTGATTGTATAGGAAGGTTTAATATTTGAGAAAATGTTCATCATGCTCCATCACTGAAAGAAAAAATTATATTACAAAACTGTTTTAAAACTACATAGGTGCAAAAAGGCAATCATTGGAACTAAAACATGAAATTATTATTTTTATTTTCTTCTCTGTGATTTGGAGAATTTTCCAAATTTTTCACAATAATAATTATCTATTACTTTAAAAAAATATATTTAAAAACAAGTACATAGGCAAAGTATTAGGTCACACCTGAGGACCTGAAGCCCCAGCAGTGTAGGCCTTCCCAGGAGGTGGGGCCACTGATAAACAAATAGGGGGGGTGAGCCCAGCTAGCGCCATGGCTCAGGAGCCAATGACCCCTGGGTCTGACCACGAGAGCCCTTGGCAAAGTGAGGAAACCCAATTGAGGCCCCCTCTATCTCAAGCCTGGCCCACTGCCCTGTTTGCTCAGAAGCTTGAATGCGGTGAGGCCCTGGCACCAGGGCCAGGGTCACCAGGGAGGGCTCTGATCACTCTGGCCAACACTAAAAGATTTACAGAGGCTGACAATCTCAGGACAAAGATCAAAGGTCTTATTCCAGCTTTAAGAGGGCTTCACTGTCTGGCTCCTGCTGACTTCTCAGAACCAGTTTTCCATTACTGCCACGCCCTTCATGCCAGAAAGACCATGTCTTCCTAACTGTCTCCTGTACCCATGATGGGGGTTTCTCTTTCTCCGCATTTTTCAAACTTTCTTTTCTCATCCTCTGCTCCAAAAATACCTTTTGTTCCAAGCCTATGGATGATACAGATGAAACTGATGATAGTGTTAATGTGATTGCTATAAACTTAAGTGTAATCACAGTAATAGCAACAATAATAGCTACCGTTTAGTTAGCACTTACTACTATGTGTTGTTTAGATATGTTGACTCCTATTTGATCCGTATAGCTCAGTTGTAGGCAGATACTAGTATTCTTCTTCTTTTTTTTTGAGTTGGAGTCTCACTCTGTTGCCCAGGCAGGAGTGCAGTGGCACACTCACGACCATCACAGCCTCTACCTACTGAGCTCAGGCAATCCTTCCTCCTCAGCCTTCCAAGTAGCTGGAACTACAGGGGCATGCCACCACGCCCAGCTGATTTTTTTGACTTATTGTAGAGACGAGATCTCACCAAGTTGCCCAGGCTGGTCTCGAAGCCCTGGACTCAGGTAATCCTCTCACCTTGGCCTCCCAAAGTGCTGGGATTACAGGCTTGAGTCACCGCACCCGGCTTTCTTTACTTATAAAAGATCACGGCTGGGTACAGTGGTTCACATCTATAATCCTAGCACTTTAGGAGGCCAAGGCAGGAGAATCACTTGAGCTCAAAAGTTTGTCACCAGCCTGAGCAAAACAATGAGACCTCATCTATACAAAAAAAATTTAAAAATTAGTGGGGCATGGTGGTACGTGCCTGTAGTCCCAGCTACTCAGGAGGCTGAGGCAGGAGGATTGCCGGAACTCAGGAGGTTGAAGCTGCCGTGAGCGTGCTACTGCCCTCCAGCCTAGGTAACAGAGAGAGACTCTGACTCAAAAAACAAAAAACAAAAAAGATCAATGGTGCAATAAGGTGAAGTAACTTTTCCAAAGTCCCACCATCAATTAATGGTAGAAACAAACTTCAAACCCAGGTCTGTCTATGTAACTCACAAAGCACTTTCATATCCATGACCCCCCAAAATCTGTGAGGTGGTCGGGCAGGTGTGATCATTTCTGTTTCACAGCTGAAGACTCTGAGTCTGGTCGCTATAAATGGTAGTGGGGGGCAAGAAACCTGAGAATTCTCTCCTGAATCCTGCGAGCAGAAAACACTGATTATGCTGATAGGCTTGTCACAACTGTCTTAATGTGAATTCAGATCAACCAGGCACTCAGAATATCGTCTATGCTTAGGTGAAATTCTGAATTCATCAGTGCCCAGGAAAGGCACTGATGGAAAAAGTCACCCTGTGAATGGAATATCAGATATGCGTATGTAAGTGTGTGAGACATATAAATATATAAAACAGTCTCATGCAAAAACATCTGCCAGTGAACTGGGCACAAAGAGATTTGAGATTAAATTTCAGGAGAAATAAACAATGTTGCTCCTTTTTCTAAAAATACAATCAAGCAAAACCTATTCAGGTCCCATGAATGAGGAAAAGAAGACTCCCTGTTGTAAAGGCGTGACCTTCGACTCTTGCTTTGTGGGACTAAAACTCCATTCATGAGAAGTCATGTGTTCCTGAGAGGATAGACTGATGAGTGACCAATGACTACTTATGTGTCCAAGTGGCTTGTGCCCCTACTCTGCAGTTCCAGACTGTCGTATGAAATACCTGATATATTTCTCTCTTTCTTTCTTTTTTTTTTTGAGTTGGGGTCTCACTCTGCTGCCCCAGGCTGGAGTGCAGTGGCACGATCATAGTTCACTGCAGCCTTGACCTCCTGGGCTCAGGCAATTCTTCCACCTCAGCCTACCCAGTAGCTGGGGCTACTGGTGTGCACCACCACGCCTGGCTAATTTTTAATTTTAATTTTTTTTTTTTGGTAGAGATGAGGTCTCACTATGTTTCCCAGACTGGTCTTGAACTCCTGACCTCAACTGATCCTCCCACCTCAGCCTCCCAAAACGCCAGGATTACAGACGTGAGTCACACTGGCCTGGTCTATTTCTTTCTTACAAAACATTCACAGCCATGAATTCATTGTGTTGAAATCCCAAGGCAGGCCCAGCCCTGTGGCTCGCCTCTTTCTGACATTTTTATTCAAATATATTCGGTTTATTGTTATTTAGGCTTGGCAACTTCCAGTCAGTGTCCCAGGAGAGGCATAAAGTGGCCCAAAAGTGGAATGAATTTTCAGCAAACCCTCAAGCTAGATCCTGTCTGATTTCACCTGTCACCAGGACTGGGGTCTCAGTCCACTGTCAGTGCCCCTGCGCTCAGCCAGACCCCTGCGTCCTTCTTAAGGCTAGGCAGGGAGGAAGACTACTGCAAGGACGTAGAACCAGTTTGAGGAGTTGCATTGAAACAACTGCTAATACAGTTTCTTTCCATACACACCTGACATTCTTTTCTTAGAGGATGTGGCATTCTTCTTGGGAGACAATGGTATCTATGATAGAGTATATGACTGCACCTTTTGGTTTTGTTTCGTTTCTTTCATACATGAGGTGATATAGTTTAGATGACTATCCCCTCCAAACCTCATGTTGAAATGTGATCTCCAGTGTTGGAGGTGGTGCCAAGTGGGAGGTACTTGGGTCATGGGGGCAAAGCCCTCATAAATGACCTGGTGCCATTCTCAAGGTCACGAGTGAGGTCTTGCTCTATCAGTTCATGTTAGAGCTGGTTGTTTAAAGCACCTGGCACCTCCTTTGCTCTCTTTGCCTCTGGCCACGTGACATGCCAGCTTCCCTTGCCTTCTTCCACCATGAATTAACACTTTCCGCAGGCCTCAGCAGAAGGCAAGCAGATGCCAGCACCATACAGAATTGTGAGCCAAAATACACCTCTTGTCTTTACCCAGCCTCAGGTATTTCTTTATAGAAATGCAAAACGGATTACCGCATAGGCGATTGGCAGAATTAAAGAACTGGTATCTATCTCGCCAGGGCTCTGGAGAGCAGGTGTGTAAATCTGATCCACAAATGTATCCCACACTACAGCAATCCATGCATTAAATATGTAGGAGTTGACCCATGTTTTAAATTGTATTTATTATGTTTAATAGTTAAAGAAATTGTGTTGTGAATTATTTTAAAGTAAGGAATCTTTTTACGGCAATTAACTCCTATTTTTTCAACAGTTTTATTGAACTACAAAATGTTTTGCAATTAATCCACTTAAAGTGTGCAATTCAATGGATTTTGTTGTTGTTGATGGTAGTGGTGGTTGTTTGGTTTGCTTTTTAGTCAGAGTCTCACTTTGTTGACCAGGCTGGAGTGCAGTGGCACTATCACAGCTCACTAAAGCCTCAACTTCCTGGGCTTAGGCAATCCTCCTGCCTTAATCTCCTGAGTAGCTGGTACTACAGGTGTGTGCCACCATGCCTGGCTAAATTTTTTTTTTTTCTGTAGAGATGAGGTCTTGCTATGTTGCCCAGGCTGGTCTTGAACTCCTAGGCTCAAGCAATCCTCTCCCTTTGGCCTTTCAAAGTGTTGGGATTACAGGCATGAGCACAGGTGTGAGCCACCGTGCCTGGCCCAATGGTTTTTAGTATATGCACAGAGTTGTGTGGTCAACCCTGTAACCATTAGCTATGACTCCCCAACCTCTCAGTTCTAGGCAACCACTGATCTTTCCATCTTTACAGATTTGCCTATTCTGGACATTTCATATAAATTGAATCATATAATATGTGATCTTTTGTGAGTGGCTTCTTTCATTTAACATAATGTTTTCAAGGTTCATTCATGTTGTAACAAGTCTCAGTATGTCATTCTTTTTGATGACAAAATTGCATTGTATTGATGTATTACATTTTGTTTGTATATTACATTAGTATATTTTGTTGATGGACGTTGGGTTCTTTTAACGTTTGGCAAGTTTTTGTGTACACACATTTTCAGTTCTCTTGGGCATATACCTAGGAATGTGTGAAAATAACTAATTGGAGCTGAGTGTTATAGCATGCATCTGTAGTCCCAGCTACTTGGGAGGCTGCAGTGGGAGGATCATTTGAACCCAGGAGTCTGAAGCTGCAGTGAGCTCTGACCATACCACTGCACTCCAACTTGGACAACAGAGTGAGACCCTGTCTCTAAAATATGATTTAAAATAATAGTTCATGGGGAAGTCATTAGGCTGGGACACACTGGGTTCCTGTGTAAGCAAACTCAAACACAATTCAATGTAAACAGTAAAACAAAACTTAAGCTTAGCCAGTCAGAAACCATCAACTAACTTCTAACTATTGGCTCTACGCTTTAATATTTAACTTTTTAACATTTTCCTATCAAATATTGTCTGTCTTGCTTCCACAAATGCTGTGGTCTGGTACTGCCATACTCGTGAGTCACTGAATGCTCAAAAAAGCTTGTTAAAATGCTAATATTAATGTGCCTCAGTTTATTTTTTTAACAAGTGGAATTTCTGGGTCACATGGTAACTCTATGTTTCTCTTTCGGAGGAACTGACTATTTTCCAAAGTAGATACACCATTTTACATTCCCATCAGCAGTGATTGGGTTTTTTGCTTTGTCTACATTTTAACACTGGCTTTTGGTTAAAGCCATCATAGTGGTAGTAAAATAGCATCTCACTGTGGGCTTGACTCATATTTCCTTGACAGCATCTTTTCATGTGCTTGTTTATTTGTATGTCTTCTTTGAACAAATGGCAATTGAAATTCTTTGCCCGCTCTTTGATTATTTGTCTTATTGTTGAGTTGTAGGAGCTCTTTTTATATTCTAGATACAAGTCTCTTATCACATATATAATTTACAAATGTTTTCTTTCAATCTGTGTTGCCTTTCACTTTCTGGATAATGTCTTTTGAAGCCTAAAAGTTTTTAATTTTGAAAAAGTTATTTGTTTTTTCTTTTGTTTTTCATACTTTTAGTGTTATAGCTCACTAACCATGGCGAAATTCAAGGTCATGAAGATTTACCTCTATGTTTTCCTTTAAGACTTTTCTAATTTTAGTTCTTAAATTTAGGCATTTCATTCATTTTTAGTAAATTAGAAGTCCAAGTTCATTCTTTTGCAAATGACCATCTAGTCCCAGCACCATTTGTTGAAAAGACTATTCTTTCTTTTATGGAATTTTTTTTTTGGTATTTTAGTTGAAAATCAATTGACTGGGTGAGCATTTCTGGAATCTCAGTTCTGTTCCATTGATCTGTATGTGTATCTTCATACTAATACCACACTGTCTCGATTACTGTAGATTTGTAAGTTTCAAAATCAGAAGTTCGAGTGATTTTGTTCTTCCTTTTCAATATTATTTTAGTTATTGTAGGTCACTTGAGTTTCCATGTGAATAGTAGGACTAGCTTGCCTATTTTTGCAAAGAAGCCAACCAGGGCATTGACCGAGGTTGTGTTAAATCTGTAGGTCAACTTGGGTGAGTATTGCCATCTTAACAATATTTAGTCTTCTGATCCATGAGTATGAGATGTCTGTCCATTTATTTAAACCTTCTAACATTTTTCAGCAGTGCTTAAATTTCGCATTTTTATTAAATGTGTTTCTAAGTATTCTTTTTGATTATATTGTAAGTGAAATTGTTTCCTTAATTTCATTTTTGGATTGTTCATTGCTAGTCTATAGAAATATAATTCATTTTTGTATCCTGCAAATTTGCTGAACTTGGTTATTAGCTCGACAGTTTTTTTAGTGGATTCCTTAGGATTTTTTACATATAGGATCATATCATCTGCAAATAGAGGTAATTGTTCTTCCTTTCCAATCCAAATGGCTTTTGTTTCATTTTCTTATATCTTTAAAAAGTAAATCTTAAGTTCATTTTTCTTTTGGTTTGCTTAAAACAAAGTTCAATGTCAAGTATAATCTCAATAAAGTTGTTTTTAAGAAAACATTTTAACTTCCTTTAAAATCATCATGTGTGTGTGAGTGTGTGTGTGTGTGCATGTGTGTGTGTGTTGAATGGGGTGACCTGATACTATGTTGGCCTATTTTCCTCCAAGTTTTTTTTTTTTGATGCCTAGATATAAATATAATTGGACTCATACTATTTATCTATTTTACAGTTCTGTTCTAAGGGACTCAATACACAGGCAAGCCATTCTCATATGTAAGAGGCTTTGTGAACATTGAAAAACAAAAAACAGACCAGCCTCGGTGACTCAGCCTGTAATCCCAGCACTTTGGGAGGCCGAAGTGAGTGGATTGACTGAACCTGCGGGTTCGAGACCAACCTGGGCAATTTGGCAAGACCTCATCTCTACAATGAAAATCAAAAAACTTAGCCGGGTGTGGTAGCACACACCTGTAGATCCAGCTACTTGGAAGACTAAGGTGGAAGGATCCCTGGAGCCTAGTAGGTCAACGCTGGGGTGGCCATGAGTGTGCCACTGCACTCCAGCCTGGGCAACAGAGTGAGACTCCAACTCAAAAAATAAAAAAAGAATGAATAAACAAACAAACACATAAATAAAAAATAAAAATAAAAGCAAGAAACATTCCTAGCCCTATCTGGTGAAGGTGTTCTGGTATGGGAGCTGGTGGCAGGTCTGTGGGTCCAGGTGACCCCTGCCCCTGTGGGAAATGCCCTGTGGCCTTGGGCACAGTGCAGTGCCCAAGTCTCGGCCCTCCTGTGGAGAGAAAATAAAGATCCTACAGGCTGCCTAGATTCCTTGGGCACTTTTAAATGTCCAAGTACCCTAAATGTCTGTTTGGTTTTTTTTTCTGCTATTCCTTAGTCCATAGACGAGGGTCCAGAGACTATACTTCCAAGGTGACCTCGGGACCAGTGGGTGTGAGGAGGTGGGAAGCGTCGCTGCAGTCACCTCCTGCCTCAGCCACCACCCATCACCTGGCGGTTTGCGAGGACCCAAGCCTCTCGCCCTGTGTGATATGGGGAAACTTCCTCTAGCTTACAAGGTCTGAAAAGCAAACCGATCAGCTGTGGCATGGAAAACAGTTTGTACTGCTGGAGTTCTTTCCAATAGATTCTTATGTGACTTGGTGTGTGCCTCTGTTCAGCTCTAATCACTTTGTGTTTTGTGCAAAGGCACTCAAAAAATATTATTTGAATGAATGTGATATTAACATTTTCTCATGTCAATAAATGCATGAAATGCAGGATTTTTTGTAGGTGCCAAACATTACAGTGTCTGATTATATCATAACTGACTTAATCAGTTCCTCCAGAAAGAGACTGGAATCTCTTTAGAGGACACAATACTAGGTTACTAACTTGTCTCTTTGGCTAAGGCTGTGTGTCACCACCACTGGTGACTAGCACTATAATTTCACTCCATCTTTCCAACAGGGACAATCCACAGACAAGCCCCATCATGTAAGGATGTGAGCAGGACTGGCCTTCAGTTCTGGTTCTTCTGTAAAATCCACAAAGCTTGACAGAGAGTTTTCCCCATGGGGCATGTTAGGTTTCAACACTTTAAGGAGAACAATTTACTTTTAATATCAACCCTGAAAGAAATCAGTGAGAGAATTCCTGCCAAACCCAGGTTGTTTGTGTTTACAGAAACCCAAAGAGTAGCCAGGTTAGTCCGCATGAATCCAAACAGGTGCCAGGGTCTGAGCATCAACACTGGACACTCAAAATGGACAAAACGGCAGACACAGTCCCCCCAAACCCTCTGTGCACTCAACCAATTCCCTGCGGCCTCATAGTATGGCTTGTGGGTTTGATGGTGTCTGGATAGACCCTCCGTGGTTTCCGCCTGTCATTCTTGCCTGACTCGCCTCTGTGGGTCGCCTCTGCAAAAAGCTGCCCTTGTCATCCTCCGAGCCTTGTGTGGGACACAGTCACCACTGCCAGGGCAAGTGGCTCCTCTCTTGGCTTGTATTTTTACTTAGTCTCTTTTGTCCTCACACCCATCTCCCTCACCAGCGCGTCTGAGATGTGCCCTTGAATGTCCCAGTGTCCTTATAAACGCGTGGTGTCACGTATGTGCATATGTAATCTTCATTAATATGAAGAGTATGGGCTTTAGCCCTTGTTCCTTCTGCTTCTCACTTGCTGCTGTGTATATGTGGTTTGTCACTTCTCAAGCCTCTGTCAGTTTGATGTCAAGAAATCCAAAACCACAAGATGAAAAACATCTCGGCAGTTTTTTCTGCTGCTGACTTACTGAGATCCCAAGACCTAACCCAACATTATCCATGTTATCTTTGCACTTCACTCACTAGGTTCTCCTCAAGGTGCAAATAATGTCAACTTTGTTTTTCTCTGATTTATTCTGAACTGGTTCCGGCTCCCAGCCACTGAGACAGGTAGGTGTTTAAAATCAGGCATTTGAGGACTCCTCCTGTAGATTTCCCAAGAACCCTGAGTGGTGGTGGGTGTCACAGTTCTTCCAGAAGTTCAGATCTGGGCTCCCAGGTCAGGGCAACTCCTTGCGTGTGGCAGAAAGTTGCACACCATCTGGGCAACAATGCAGCCTCACCCCACAGCACATCTGCATGAGCCTCCCCACTCCACCTGGCAGGGCCCTGCCAAGGAGGGGGGCTTCAGGCCCCTCCATGTCCTCCCCACTGGGCCTGCCCAGGGCCCTCCACATAGGCCCTACAGTGCCTGCAGCCATCTTCCCCTCAATGGCCATGCCAAGGGGAAGGCATGTTCTTCCCAGTCTCTGGGAGATAGATGTCAAGCTCAGGCACTGTCCCTTTTCAACTCTCCAAAACACATCACATTCATTTCGCCTATTTTAGCCAAGACAGGGCATCAGCCTTAAAACCACAAAGGCACCTACATTCCTTTTCTGGCCGTAGAGGGGTGTGGTGGTGGGGTCAAGATCTTGAGCAGTAAGTCTGGCTTTCTCCTAGAAGGAGGAAAATACCTTTCGTTTTTTCCCAAAGAGCCACAAACCCACTCCGCCCCATCCTGCTGGGATGAACGGAAGCACTTAAAACATCCCCAAACGAAACAACCAGAATTTCTCAGTCACTCGTCCAGCATCCTGCTGCACTGAGATTTGAGCACGTGCTGTGGCCTAGATGCTCTGCGAGGCCCTCAATAGATATAATCTCATGTTACCTCCACAACAAAGCTGTGAGGTAGAGATAATAGTCTCCATTCTCCAAATGAGGAACATGAGACTTTAAAAAAAATGCAAGGGGACTTGCTTAGGGTCAAGCCATAGAGCCAGGACCCGCACCTACCTACCTACTGCATGTGGTTGAGATTTGTGTCAATAATCTGGACTGAAAGCTGCCTTTTAGAGAGTTGGACACCATCTGCGAAGCCTTCCTCTGGTCAAAGCTGAGGACAACACAGCAAGCGAGCTTGGCCGGCACATTCTGCTTGCCCCACCCAGGGGATGTGTTGGAAATCCAGCTCTGGGAATTCATCCTGTGGTGGTTGTGTCCTGAACAGGCCTCACTGCCTTCCTGGGCCTGGGCAGGCCCAAACTCCTGAAAAACTTGCCAGCTTCAGAAATCTTTCTCCTCTTCCTTCTCCCTCCTCTGGCTTTTCAGGGGATTCTTCCTCTTTAGCCATAGAACTGCTAGTAAAGGGAAGGCCCCAGAATTGGACAGCCAGTGGTGGGTAGCCACAGACTGTCCCTCCCTCCCCACTCCTACTCAGGTGCTGCTGAGGCCCTCACTGGCCAGGTTTGATTTCGACTCTCTGGGGTCTCACTTCTTTTGAGGCCAAGCTGGTTGTTGCTGTCCCAGGCCATCCATGGTCCCCTGGTTGTGTTCGTAACTTGTGGAAGCAGGAACATCATACATCTGCTACATGTTTCCATCTTGGGGAAACGAATTCCAAAGAATCCATTTGTAAAGGGGCCACGTCGGCACGTTTCTTTCGTTTTTTCATCGTAGAGATGCCCATGACTGGGCCAACCACCTTGAACAT
Source organism: Cephalopachus bancanus (assembly GCA_027257055.1). Lineage (NCBI taxonomy): Eukaryota > Metazoa > Chordata > Mammalia > Primates > Tarsiidae > Cephalopachus > Cephalopachus bancanus. The sequence goes on from JAPVLO010000008.1 coordinate 14,299,628, forward strand.
GGGAAAAGTGTTTCACATCAATCGCTGCTTTTAGTGTGAGAGACCCTTAAGTGGTAGGTGGAAAAGACACTGTTTCAGTTTCACAGATACAGAAACTGAGGCAAAGAGAGGATGAAAGCTTCCTTCTCATCGGAGAGCTAGAGAACAAGCAGAGCCTAGTATCATGATTGTTTTCCCCAGATCAGGTTTTTCTGCTTGCTACTATAAGGACCTGCACCAAGTTCATGGCCCTAGAGACGCCTTTTCCTCAAATCCAACAAAACGTGGATAGAGTCCCAGGAGTATACTGCCTTTGCAGCCTCGGAAGCCAGGAAGACTCGCTCTGTGGGAAAAGTCTGACTCTGGGGCAGCACTGCCCCCTGGTGGTCACTGGGAGGTGTGTTCCCAACTCTCCCAAAGGGAGAGGGACGCCCAGGCCCATGCTTGCCTCTTGCCCCTCGTCTTCTTTAGACACACACACTCCCTCTAAATGGGGAGAGGTGGGCAGGGCACAGGGGTGGGAGACAGATAGGACTCCACCCACACCTCCATTCCCACAACCAGACCACCTACCGGAAAATGTCAACAGGTTTTTAACACGCCAAAACCCCAGGGGGGGTCCAGTGCATCAGTCCCAACTCCAGGAAGTCCGTCCATTAGTGTCTCCCAAACCCAGGCTGAGACTGCCTTTTTCCAGAGAAGTCTCTCGTCCACCAAGGACGTGGTGAGGCCACTGGGGACTCCTATCCAGTGACCCTCTTCCACTTGGCCAGACTGATGCTCTGAGGACAGGCCGCTGTCTTTCCCCTTCACAGCCACTGAGGAGCTGATGACTCCGCCTGAAGTCCTTGATCATAGCCCAAAGCAGGAACTCCTAGAGTGCTCTGTCCTTCCCTGTGTGCGAACCCCAAGCCCAGCTTCACCCTGGTCCACGCTTGTCCCTCATAAGCATTTTCACTGGTGCTCGACTTCCCCACATCCCATCCCACAGACAGCAAAGGCCCCTGGTACAGCCTGAAGTTTCCTCCCACCTCTTGCTCTCCTTGGCTTTTCCCAGGCCCCAGCTGTCCTCTGATGTTCACATCCTCACGAGAGTGAGAGAGAAGAGTAAGTGAGAGTAAGGGAGAGAAGACGGCCCCGTGCGGGTTGGCTAGGGCCAGGGCAACATGCCCAGAGGTTCAACCTTCCAAGATTAGTGCCTGCTATCACCCAACCATCCAATTCAAAAGAAAAATAAGCCTAAAATGTGAACAGGTGAAAGAAGGCCAACAAAATCCTGGCTTCTCATGAGAAGTAATTTGATGTCTTCTTTTTTGGGATTTTTTTTTTTTTGGTGTTTTTGTTTGTTTGTTTGTTTTTAGACAGAGTCTCTGTAACCCAGGCTGAAGCGCAGAGTGCAGTGGCACAATCATGGCTCACCACAGCCTCCAACACCCAGGCTCGGGCGATCCTCCTGCCTCAGCCTTTTGAGTAGCTGGGGCTACCGGTATGCACCACCATACCTGACTAATTATTTAAAATATCTTTTAGTAGAGATGAAGTTTCGCTTGCCTAGGCTGGTCTCGAACTTCTGGGCTCAAGCAATCCTCCTGCCTAGGCCTTCCAAAATGCTAGCATTACAGGTGTGAGCCTCCACGCTGGGCCTGATGTCTTCGTTAAAGAATGTTAAACTTCAAGCTTTTTCCCTCCCAAATTTTTGATCTACCTGATGCGCAATGCCCATGGGACTGGGGAGGCAGACAGAGAAGGCAGAGTCGAGGGCCCAGGGCCCCGCACCATTGAAGAGGGGACAGGAGTAGGTGTAGACAGTGGTGGGGAGGGGGAGAGTGAGCTTGTGCCTTCAGTGGACCGGACATGGGGAGGGGGCTGCAGTGTAGGAGGGGGACAGAAGCCACCAGAGTCGCCTCCCTATGATGCTGACGTGGGCTGGGAACTGGCTGGACCACGGGGTCCAGAAGAGTCACTGTCACTCTCTGTCGGGGGAAGCTTGCGGTCAGCAAACTAAGGCCAAGGCCAGGCCAGGCCAAGGAAAGCACAGGGAGAAGTTAGGAGGCTGGTGATGAAGACAGCGATGTTTCCAGGGCGACAGGAGGGGTGTCAGGGCTCTGACGGTGCCACCCCTCCAGGCTGCTCAGAGGAAGCGGCCCGTGGGGATTCTTCTGGGTTTGTAGTCAGCTCAAATCCGATGCCTTCTATTTTCACAGCTTGCTGATGTCACTCAACGACCCCTGGCCTCAGAGAGCGAGAATGTTAGGCAGAGAGGTCAACTCAGTGCTTTCTTTTTCTGTTTTCACTAGGTTTTTCTTATATTAAAATGTATATCACATAAAATGAGCCACTTCAGCCAATTTTCAATCACACAATTCAGTGGTACTCACCACATTCACAGTGTTCAAAAGTTCCCACCACCCCGAACAGAAATTCTGTACCTATGAAGCAATAACCCTCTATCTTCCCCTGTCCTCAACCCCTGGTGACCTCAATCTATTTTACTCTCCATGAATTTGCCTGTTCTGGATAGATCATCACGAGATCATACGGTATTTGTACTTTTGTGTCTGGCTCTTTTCACTTTGACGTAGAGTTTTCAAGGTTCATCCAAGTTGCAGCATGGATCAAACCCTCAGTCTTTTTTTGAGTTGGAGTCTCACTCTGTCGCCCAGACTGGAGTGCAGTGGTCTCCATCTGCTGGGCTCCGCGATCCTTCTGCCTCGGTCTTCCAGCCACCACGCCCAGCTAATTTTTGATTTATTGCAGAGATGAGGCCTCGCCAAGTTGCCCAGGCTGGTCTCGCACCCCCGGGCTCAGGCAATCCTCTTACCTCGGCCTCCCAAAGTGCTGGGATTACAGGCTGATCCACCGCGCCGGGTCCTGTTTAACTTTTGAGGAACAGCCAAGCCTTCATGTTTTCTTTCTGCTTGGCTGTGAGGCTTTTTCAAGAGTCTCCCTTTCAAGAATAGAAGGCCCTGCAGTGTTTCTGCAACAAAATAAGATCCGGTTGTTGAGTGGCGGGACCCACTCGCCTGCCCCGAGAAGGCCCCGGGCGAAGCCCCTCCTGGCGACAGAGAGGGAGTGCTGCACCCTTCGGCCCCGACTGCACGGCTGCCGCGGCCGCTGGAAGGGGCCCCGTGGGAAGTAAGGCAGGAGCTGCGGGGATGCGATTCCAGCCCCGGCTCGACCCCAAGAGGCGGGAGACCCTAGAGTGTTGGGGCCACGAACGTGGTGCAGGTCCTTGCAGTAGCAGGCGGAAAAGCCTTGTTGGGGGAAAAAGATCATGAGACCAGGTTCTGCTCTCCAGATCTCTGATGAGAAGCAGCAAGTTTTCACGCTCTCTTCGCCTCGGCTGCTCCGTCTTTCAGACGAAGAAACAGCGTCTCCCCCACCCGCGCGTGGAGCAGTGGGGACGGCGGCCGCCAGGGAGCGCGGAAGAGCTCGCACTCGCCAGTGTCCACCGCGGCCGTGCTTGGGCCGCCACCTCCGCCCGCGGAATCCTCGGAACCAGGCGGGGCGTGGGAGGCGGGAGTCTTCGCACTGGCGGGGAGCATCGAGCGCCTGGTTCCGGGCCCCCCGCCACCGAGGACGCAGGGACGGAGCTCGAGGGGTTGGACCTTTCCTGTAAAAGGAAGATTTTGACCTCGTCCGATTTTATGCAGACTGTGACCCTGCCCCAGGAGTGTCCACCCCCCAAGGATGCTTTGTGCCCGTCTCTCTCAGAGGTCGCGGGATCCTGGATTGCAGGAGCAGGGTGCACTCGTGTCCCTTGCAGAGCGGTCACAGGCACCCATGCTCCCCTCGACCTGGAGCTCAGAGACGGTCCGAGGGAATGAATGGGAGAGAATGAGGCCGCCCCACACAATGGACGGAGGAGTGAACTGGCAGCCCGAGCCCTGGCCCTGGTGTAAATCCTGCTACTGATTCTATCCAGTCAACTCACTGGGTTTATTGGCACCAACGGAGGCCAGGCCCAGGGACACTGAGGTGACGCCCTTTAAATTCATTCGAAGGAAGATGCAAACAGAACAGCCTGAACTGGGGTCCTTAGACGGAATGCAAAATGCAAGGTATATAAATATACCAACTATGTATTTAAAAACCAGGGTTGCAAAGAGGTTTTATGCATATTTTTAAGTCCCCTTAAAAGCTCATTAAATTTCAACACATTTTGATCACTTGTACTGTTACTCTGAGTTTCCTTGTTTCTGGGAAATACACACCTTGAGTATTTAGTATAAGAGGCATCAGGGCTGCAAAGGACTCAAAAATCGTTCAGGAAAAAACAGTGGTTTTGGCAACCTTTTAATAAGTTGAAACTATGCCAAAATAAAATGTTAAAAGAGGAAAAAGTTTCATTAAAAAATCTGTAAATGGGAAAGGGGCACTTGGCAATCTGCTGGGGGTGCCAGCAGGAAGCCAGCACTGGGGGGGGAGGGTTGGGAATGCGTGCTGGGACATGGGCTCTGTATGCTCCGCCCAGGGACCAGCATAAATCTGCATCCAGGATGTACAGCAAAGAAGGGAGGAGAGAGGTGGAGTCTCATGAGGGCCAGGTTCAAGGGTCACCTAGGTGTAGGAAGAGGGGTGTGGGCCCATAGCCAACACAGGCAAAGCCTCAGGATGGTCCACCTGTTCTGCCTGGAGCTGGTGCATGAAGCGTGAGCCTAGCTGATGAATGTCCCAGGCTGGCTGCAAAACTGGCACCTCATTTACCCACAGCCCCTAGGGGGAGATGTTTTTAGGGCCTTGGGGGTGCTGTCTGGCTCACAGTTGTTCTTTGTGACCACATCTGTACCCGCTTCCCTACTGGGACTGTAGAAGAGATCCCCCCCCCCAGACTCTCCAAATGGGGGTGGGAGTGGGGGGGGGAGAGGGAGGGAGAGAGAGAGAGAGAGAGATCGAGATCCATCTTAATATTTTCTCTGGTCAAGAGACTGCAGATGCAAGTTGGCCTGTGGGGACATCCGGTCTGAGTGGGAAAGGGACGAGGGATAAAACATTCTGTATGACGCATCCTGAAAACAGGCGTATGAACCTAAAAGTGATGGATTTGCTGGCTTTGTTCATTTCGATACAGAAGCCTATAGAAATGACAGTATATTTAGGCAAGATGTGCACAGAAATGTTCACTGTATCTATTTGTAACAGTGAGCAGCTATCTATTAACCAGAAAATGGGCCAAGTGCTGCTGCCTTCCAACACTCAGCTCCTGCATAGCGCCTTCCCACACTGAGCAGGGCTGAGGTGCACGGGCAACAGCATATTGGGAAATGACGTATGTGACTTCCGAAGCAAGGTCACAAAAGATATGGTGGCTTGCACCTCACTCCCCCCTGAATCACTTGCTCTGAGAGAAAGCCAGCCACCATGTCACAAGGACATTCAAGCAGCCCTGTGGAGAGGTCCATGTGCCAAGGGGCTGAGGCCTCAAACATTGACTGGGCGGTGATGCCAGCCAGCCATCTGGAAACAGATCCTCCAGCCACGTTCAAGCCCTCAGGTGACTACGGCCTCCGCTAAAACCTCTGCTGCAATCCCGGCCAGAACCACTCAGCTAAACCTCTCAATCCCTGCCCTGCAGACACAGATAACAAATGTTATTGTTACAGTATATTGTGGTTTAAATATCATTGTTGCTAGGATTGGGGGTCACTGATTGTGTAAGGATGAACTAGCACAAATGAAACGAAGCCTGGGCAACTTGGCGAGACCTCATCTCTACAATAAATAAAAAATGAGCCGGGCGTGGTAGCGCGTGACTGTAATTCCGGCTACTCGGAAGGCTGAGGCTGAAGGATCGCCGGAGCCCAGCAGGTGGAGGCTGCGGTGGCCGGGAGCGGCCACTGCTCTCCAGTCTGGACAGAGTGAAACTCCAACTCAAAAAAAAAAAAAAGAAAAGAAAACAAGCGTTCCTCCTCAGCTTGTTTTCAGAGGGGTTGCAATGGCCATGTGGTAGTTCAGCTGAGAATCTGTGAACTCTGTCTCTCACAGCAGGTACTCCACACACATTGCTGCTGCACTTTTCTGATTCTGATCCCTTCCCTTGGATTTCAAAGTGAGTTCTCTCTCCCTTGATAAACTTCCCAGTTTGATCATTGTCTAAAATGTTCCCATTTGGTAGGATGAGTCTGTCAGTTTTTAATAGTGGGAGAGAGCCCATCTCTTCTTCAGGACATGAGCTCTACCTGGGCCCATCCTACCCGAAAGGAGACACCGAAGGTGGATTTTCACCAGTTGCCTCCGCTCCACCTTCCAAGCACCTGGCTGTGAGGGACGGGGTCTACTTAGACATGAGTGAGGTAGTGACTCGGGAGAGAGAATGCCAATTTGAGTCCCCGGCACCTCTGCCCGGCAACCCAAAAGTCTAAGGAGGATTTCATTTGGTGTCTGGGTGAAAGAGCTGTGTTCCTGCAACCCCCTTGGGTTCCCTCCCACTGTGGGAGCTTTTTTGTCTTCTCAATAAATCCTGCTTTCTTAAAAAACAACAACAAAAAACCAAAACTGTGTTTCTAAAATATAGATTACAATATTCGTTTTTTTTTTTTTTTTAAGTTTACCAGGCTAAGCCAGAGATTTATATAATCACATTAAGAAACTTATCCCTAGGGGAAAAAAAATTGATAGCTCCCCCTACACTAACCAAACAAAATACATTCCCTGACTTCTGAAACACAGGGGGGAAAAGTTCACTTTAACATCAGGGTCCATGCCAGGGCATCCATTGCTTCACCCATCATTTGCCAATTGCTTAAATTACTAGCTTATCCAAGACTTAGGGTACTTTTCTGTGCCTGTACTGTAGTGGAGCATATATTTAAATATGAAAGAGACCAGTGAAATTCAAAGACGACAAAATTAAATGAGAGGAAAAAAGTTGTAATCCTTTGCCAGACCAAGTTAGTTCAGTACCCCCATACTTGGGTGAGAGCCAGCCCCTCACCCCAAGGGAATCCTGTGCTCCATTTACTTGTAAATATCCAGGGCAAAATGCTGCTCCTTGCCAACACCCCTCTTTGATAAGGAGTTACGTGGGGCCCACCTTGCAGAGGGAGAGAACAAAAAGGAAGTGTGTTGGCAGTGTCTGACCATCCCCCTCTGCCAGCTCCCCATCCGTGCCAGGTCTTCACAGACCTTCGCTCTCGGAGGTGTTAACTACTCCCCATGCCCCACCCCAAAGGATATCAGAAAGCCCAAGCGGCATTAGACTTCAGCAGATCCACAAACACTGCAGTTAAAACTGAGGTTCTGCGTGGCCAGTAGGGTTTCAGGCTACCCTTCGAGAGTCTGGCACAGAACAAGGTCTCCTTTCACTTGACCTTCCTTTGCTAATACAAGGCTGCTTGGCTGGGTTCAGCACCCCAGGGGACAAATTTTCAAGCCAAGAATAGTCTTCATTCTGTCCATGAAGCTTTGAAAGCCTTTTTTCAAGAACACAGGAAATTGTCAGTTCTATTTTCTGCTGAAAATGGCTGACACCAAACGCCGAACATTCTATGGATTAATCCCAAATTATGGGAACCAAGTTTGCTTGAAAAGCAGCCATGTTTTCATTAGAGATGAGACTCTGATAAACCAGCTCTGCATTACTTGCAAAGAATGACCTATTTTATAACTCCCATTACGAACCTTTCCTCTCTTGACCAAAGTTAATCTTATTTCCATAGAACCAACTCCAAAAGGCTATCATCTCTGTGTACAAAGCAGACTGAGACTTATCATGGCACCATGTACACTTACCGAAAATGAACCATCACCTCAAACTGGGGAGAAACTACTTTTTGGTCTGTCACAGCCCCAGTGCGCATCACTTCTACCAACATTCTCATGAGTATTACCTGTGTAGTCACGATGTAATCCTCAACCTAAACCAACAAGGAAAACCTGAGGAAAACAACATCCAGAGGTGTTAATAACATGCGCAGCTCACAGAGAGCTGTTAAACCTAGACAATTAGTATGTCCTGTGTTTTTTACTTCTCCAGGCTGCCTGGTGACCAGCTGACCCCTCCTATCAGGGAGCATCTGCTCTGTGCTCACAACTCTACAGAATGTCACACTCAGAAGTGTGATAGTGTGGCAGCCCAGGTGCTAGTATAGGAAAAGATTTGGCTGTTTGACTCAAGCCTATAATTCCAGCACTTTGGGAGGCTGAGGCGAGAGGCTGCTTGAGCCTAGGAGTTCAAGACCTGCCTGGACTACATGACAAGATCTCGTCCCTACAAAAAACTAGCTGGGCATGGTAGCACGTGCCAGTAGCACGTTCCCAGCTGCTTGGGAAGCTGAAGTGGAAGGATTGCCTGAGCCCTGTAGGTCGAGGATGCAGTGAGCTATGATCATGGCACTGCACTCCAGCCTGGGCAACAGAGTAAGACTCCACTCAGAAAGAAAAAAGATTAAAGCACACACCCCTTGGGTCACCAAGACCAGTTCCAGCTCCAACGCGGTCAGTTACCACCTGTCAACTGGATAAGTTACTAACAATCATCAAATTGTTATCTATGAAGGATTAAATGAAGATAAACCACATAAACTACTTAGTTTCCTGTCCAGAAAGGTAGTTATGGAAAGTTATTACAAAATGGACAGTGAAAAAGTCCTGAATCAAGTACAGAGACTTACATTTGCAAGCTTTTTATTAGAAAGGCTTTCAATTTACTGGAGTGGTGGCAGACAGATTTTCCTTTCAAATCATGTAGGACGCCATAGTTGTCTTCACTAGGACATTCCTTGGTGATTCAACAACATATGAATGTTAACTACCTAGATCAATGGCCTCCAAAATGGACAGTGCTAATAATTCACTGGGGCTTCGGTAGAGAGTGATAATCTTTTAAAAATTTCATTCTTTCAAATTTTGTTTCAGTATATTCACATTGGCATAGCAGCACATTTATTGACAGTTTCAGGGATTGATAAATTATGGGCACATGCTCAAACATGTTATCATAAATTCTCAACAAGATTCTAGCAAATCATATCCAACAACACATCTCGGAAATTATCCACCATGACCAAGTAGGCTTCATCCCCAGGATGTAGGGCTGGTTTAACATCGCAAGAACATAAATGTAATTAAATACATCAACATATGTAAAACAAGAACCACATGATTATATCATTAGATGCATAAAAGGTTTTTGACAAAATTCAGCATCCATTCTTGATAAAAACCCTTGAACACCTAGGTATAGCAGGAACATAACTCAAAACAATAAAAGCCATCTACAATAAACACACAGCCAACATATTGCTAAATGGACAGAAATTGGAAGCATTTCCCCCCAAAACTGGAACAAGACAAGGCTGCCCACTCTCACCCCTCCTGTTCAACACAGTGTTGGAAATCCTAACTAGAGTAATTACACAAGAGAAGAATCTCAGGGTATCCAGATACGAAAAGAGGAAGTCAAGCTATCCTTCTTTGGGGATATGATCCTACACCTGGAAAACCCAAGGGAATCAGTCAAAAACCTCCTTGCACTGATAAAGGACTTTGGCAAAGCCTCAGGGAATAAAATCAACACACAAAAGACAATCACATTTTTATACATCAAAAACAGAGAACCAAATAAGTACAATCACATTCACAATAGCCACGAAAAAGAAAAATACCTTGGCATTTTCCTAACTAGAAAAGTGAAAGACCTTTACAACAAAAACTATAAAATAATGCTCAAAGAAGAAACAAACAAATGGAAAAACATTCCATTCTCATGAATTGGAAGAATCAACATTGTTAAGATGTCCATCCTACCCAAGGCAATCTACAGATTCTATGCAATACCCACTAAATTATCGTCATCTTTCTTCTTAGACCTGCATAAACAATACAGAAATTCATATGGAAACAAAAATGACCACAGATAGCCAAAACACTCCTCAGCAAAAGAATAAAGCAGGAGGTATCACACTCCCAGACTTTAAACTTTTTAAAAATAAAACTACAATAATCAAAACAGCCTGGTATTGGTACACAAACAGGCATATAGACCAATGAAACAGAAAAGAGATTCTGGAAGCAAACCTCAATTTCTCAACCAACTCATCTTCAATAGAACCCCCACTAAGAACCACTGGAGAGAGGAGAAACTATTCAGTAAATGGTTCCAGGGAAACTGGTTGACCACATGAAGAATGAAACAGAATCCCTAACTTTCACCATACACAAAAATCAACTCCAAATGGATCAAAGACCTAAACGTAAAACCTCAAACTGTAAGAACCTTAGAAAACGCAGGAGACACCCTTATGGAAATTGGAATAGGCAACCAATTCCTGATCAAAATCCCAGATGCCCATGCCATAAGAGATATGACAGACAAGTGGGACCTCATCAAACTAAAAACGTCTGCAAAGAAAAAACAAAACAAACAAAAAACATCAAGAAAGCAGGGAGACTACCAACAAAATGGGAAGAAAATATCTGCCAACTGTATATCTGACAAAGGCCTAATACCCAGGATCTACAAGGAACTCAAATGTACCGAAAGGAAAAAAACCAAAAAGCCCCATTAAAAAATTGGCAAAAGGCATGGACACTTCTTAAAAGAATATATACGAACAGTCAACAGATACATGAAAAAATGCTCAGCCTTACTAATCATCAGAGAAATGCAAATCAAAATCACATTGAGAAATCACCTGACTCCAGTAAGAATGGTCATCATTAATAAAACAAAAAACAACAGATGCTGGTGAAGGTGCAGAGAAAAGGGAACACTTCCACACTGTTGGTGGGAGTGCAAACTTATTCAACCTCTATGGAAAACAGTGTGGTGAATTCTAAAAGAACAAGAAATTGACCTGCCATATGATCCAGCAATCCCTTTTCTGGGAGTATACCTAGAGGAACTCAAATCATTCTACAAAAAAGATACCTGTGCATGCATGTTTATTGCCGCACTATTCACAATAGCAAAAACATGGAACCAACCGTGCTGCCCATTAAAACTGGACTGGATAAAAAAAGTGGTACATATACATGATGGAATATTATGCAGCCATAAAGAAAGACAAAATTACAGACTTTGCAGCAACTTGAGTGGATTTGAAATCTATCATACTCAATGATCTATCACAAAGAACTGAGTACCTATCACATGTTTTCACTCCTAAGTGGACCCTGAACACCTGTCATAATATGACAAAAAATGGGTTGGCTGTAGCAGGACACTGTGGGGGCGGGAGGTGGTGATGAGATGAGGGAGAGGAACACACCATTGATAAGGGTGCCTGATCCTAATCCAGGTGAAGTAAGGTCCAATGGGAGGCCAAAACTTCACCTGTACCTAAACAACTACAAGTATACAATCCTGACTTGTACCCCACAACTTTAAAACAAAATTTAAAAACAAAACAACCCCCCCCACACATATTATCATTAGTAAACAGAGTCAGGTTTGGAGAAAGTGATCAAGATAACATTCTGGGTAAACATTCTGTTCCTGCTGCATTCATGGCTATCATGCCATTTTTTCCCTCACCTACTGCATCCTGATTTCCACACCTAGATCAGTTCCTCCAAAAGGATAAAGTGTATGCAAGGCACACCGGGTCAGGACGAGCCTAAGGTAACGTGACACCCAACTAAGTATGACAGGCATGGGTCTGCATCTTCTGAGATTACAACTTGAGTTGCACAGAAATAAACTATGTGCAATTCATTATCAACTTCGCAATTTACCTGTGAACCTGGTAACAATTAGATCCCATTCCACTAGGTGGCAGTAAAACTCTACCCACTAAAACTCTACCCACAAGGTGGTTCACTGGGATTAGTGCTTATGATCAGCCCCACTTAATTAGCAGAGATACTGGTTAATGGAATGCTTCAATTATACAATGCCTCAGACAACAGACACTGCCATTTTACTTATGCATTCCTTAATTTTACGTGTATCGTTAATTTATCCTAACAGTTCTCAGAAATCAACAGACCATAAACCAAAAAGAGTAAGATGGAAATGAGTAGCGATATAGTAACTTTTAAATTGGAAAATATACTTAAGAAGTCTAGAGTCAACAGTTAAAAGACCCTGTCAAATTGTATAGGTTCGATGTTAGATTCAGGTGAAAATGTGGGCATGGTTAGTCTTCTTGTGAAAGTTTTCTTGTGAAAGAAGGTATCTTATATATTTTTCATACTACACACAACTAAAAATAATTTTCCAGAAGCAGTAGTACTTCACCAGTTAGGCAGTTTATATAAGCTTTTATGCTTTGCATTCTCCAAATTCAGTAGATTGTTCCTTTTTTTGGAGTAGGAGTCTCACTCTGTCACCCAGGCTGGAGTGCAGCAGCATGCTCACAGCCACCACAGCCTCGACCTGCTGGGCCCTGATGATCCTTCCAGCTCAGCCTTCCAAGTACTGGAGCCACAGGTGCACAGCACCACATCCTGCTAATTTTCTGGTTTATTGTAGAGATGAGGTCGTGCCAATTTGCCCAGGTTGGTCTCAAACTCCTGGACTCAGGCAATCCTCTTGCCTTGGCCTCCCAAAGTGCTGGGATTACAGGTGTGAGCCACCGCATCCAGCAGGTTGTTCTTAATCTCCCCCAAACCAAATATTTTGACTAGAGGTGTTAATCCAATCTCTCAACACAAGAACCAAACAAGGGGGGAAAAAACACTAAAAAATAAACAAAAGCAAGCAAACAAAAGTTCTTGTTATTTACTTATAACATTCCTGAACATCTGATTCTGGTCTTGGAATAACAGCTGCACTTGTGGGTAGGTGAAGAGGAATAAACATATTTCTACCTTAGTAAGCATATAGTCTCACTACGATTTATTTTTTAAAAGTCACTCACACTACATTACATTCTCCAACAGCAGATGGCATTTCAGGATTAACAAAAATTTCCCAGAATATTTCAGCAGCAATGTCCATTACATATGGATAAATGTTTTTTGAAATGATGTTTTTAATGCCCCATGGGACCTACTTTAAAAGAGGTACCTTGGGTTAAGTTTTATGTAAAGTCAAAGTACTATGAGTTTTCCTAGTATGTTTTAAAATTTAGATCTAAATATTTTAAAAAGCAATATGCATCTTTTACATACACTGATTTATTTAACTCCTTCAGACTGATGTAAACAAAAATAATGGCTAATTAGAATTATCATTTTCTTCCTTCCACTTGGAATATTAATTTAAAAAAGTAAATGGAAATAGTAAAACAGTTCAAGATGATAAACTGGGATGATTATAGCTAAAATACTATGAGTATGTTAAAATCATATCATTTTGACCTTAGTGAAATAACACTCTTTCCTGTTAAAAAAGTCAATTTTCAAGGACCTATCTGAGTTAAAAAATTGTTTTCAAAGAAATAAACACACGAATGAGACAGAAATGAGTAGTGATATGGTATCTCTTAAATTCAAAAATCACATATGCATTCTAAATGAGACGAATATATAAGGGATGTCATTGAGGCAAATTCAAGTTGAAAAACTTCTACCCAAACATATTTACTTTTGTGCATCAGCTGCAGAATATTTGAGAGCCCAGACTGTTACATCACAACATTGTTTATTATGTGAATTTTTTACAATACAAACAAAAAATACAGAAATGCAATATATGAATACAGCTAAATGCAGAATGGTGACTTTTTTCTCTTCAAGAGGCCATGATTCCCATTTCTAGTAAAATAAAGAAACTGCATATAGGTAGAAACAGGTTGGTTGTTAGCTTCACAATTTTGCCTAGAAATGATCTATAAATGCATTTTCCCTCCTGCTACTTACCATAAAGTGTAAAAAGGGAGTTAAAGGAAAGTTTCCTTGTTGGTTCCTACCATATGAAAGATGCTATATTCTATTTTAGCAGGGCCAATATATGGAAAATATCTAAATTAAATGTTATTACAAAAATGAAGCGGTAATGAGATTCTGGCTAAAGAGGGCACTAAATGAGACTAATATATATTTAAAGAATCCAAAACAAACAAACAAACAAACAAACAAAAAGGTTGTTATAAAAAAGCTCTAGGTGCACTGTAAGCATATAGGGTTTTTTTTCCATGTGTATTTTTAAACAATGGAAGTGTCAAAAAATAGGGTCAACTGTGTTAGACTAAATTACATTACTGTATATGCTGCATTGAATGGAACCTTTGTATTATAATTATCACAGAGAAGCATAGTTTGCATCATATTATGGCAATTTATCCTCAATGAAAACCTTCCAGAGTCCTTTTACTTTGGAATATCCTGTAAACAATCAAACCACCAGAACATGATTGTACAACAGTAAAATGTTCTCTTGCATTAAATTGAAGATATCTGTTTAATAATAATAATAAAAAAAGAAAACGTAGGAAAGGTACTTAGAGCTGTTACTTTCTAAGTACACAACACCCTAGACAATTCAAGGCATCTTAATCTCCATCAAGAACAACAACAAAAAAATAATTTTTGTCATGCTGTTTAATCCATCATTATGGATAAAACTGGTGCAAATTGGTCAAACGGATCCAACAAACACTGATGTCCAAGCTGGCATATTGGCAACTAATAGGTAACTGGTGGTCAATAGAGAATTTAAAAGATCTTCCCTTTCTTCTTGTTCTTTTCCAAAGTTCTAAATGATTAAAGGAAAATAATCAAGATGAGTAACCATTTTACAAACATGATAGACAACAACATATGGCAGCAACAGTGACCCCAACTACAACTATGTTGGATTTTCAAATACTACTTTTTTTTTTTTTCTTTTCTTTCTTTTTTTTTTTTTTTTGAGTTGGAGTCTCACTCTGTCGCCCAGACTGGAGTGCAGTGGCCACTCCCGGCCACCGCAGCCTCGACCTGCTGGACTCCGGTGATCCTTCTGCCTCAGCCTTCCGAGTAGCCGGAATTACAGGCATGCGCTACCACGCCCAGCTGATTTTTTGATTTATTGTAGAGATGAGGTCTCACTGCCCAGGCGGGTCTCGAACCTGCAGGCTCAGGTAATCCACTCACCTCAGCCTCCCAAAGGCGCGGGATTACACGCTGAGCCACCGAGCCCGGCAAATACTACTTTTTCATTTACAAAATTGCAAGATTTAGAACAATGAAGACAATGCAAATCTATAAAAGTATTTTCGTAGACAATACTTGACAAAATTCCAGGATAAGATGCAAAAAATATGGCAAAACCCTATTTTAATATACGAGAACAATTATTTCCAAGTGAAATAGCATAAACTGAAAAATGCCAACTGGCATTAAATGGGATGTCCTTTTCTCCTACTGCCAATTGCATTCTGAAGTGCATTTGTTTTTACAAATATATTTTCCTCTTCTTTGGTGGGAAAGCTTAATAAAAGGATAATATTATGGAACAAATGCCTAATCTTGAAAATGCTTATAGAAGCGAGACTAAATTATAAAATCCTTACAGAAATACAACTTTTCAGTTGTAAATGAAACCAGTGAGGAAAAGAAGAAAACCAAGGTACAAATGTTACTGAGTTTTGTATAAATGAAGAGGGAGTAACTGATTAGCTGTATTAGAAATTAGATATCCACCATTCTATCTTAAGGATATTATCCTAAAGAAATAATTCAAGTTATGTATACCCCTAAATGCATAAAAGACTTTTATAGCAGTGTTCTCTATGCATGACAAAAGTCAACAATTAGAAGGAGGAGATAAAAATATCCAATTATGGCGAGTTAACTGCAGAACATATTATGAAAATTAAGTAATGAAAAATGTTTGCACTGAAGAATTACTATTATGGTACAGACTGTATCTATCCATATAAAAACACATATTTCTGAAAATAATTGTGCTTGGGACATATGATAATGAGTGATGATTTTTTAATCGTTATTCTAATATTTTGAAAATTAGTAGGAAAACAGTTTTTTAAGAACACACATTTCTTAGTAATGTGATATTAGTTACCTTGAAGAGTTCTGTTGTTCTAAAATACGTTGTTGAGCTTCCCAGTTTGCTTTCTCATCCTCAAACTGACGACGTTTTTCCTCTAATTCTTTGTGCTGCGCTTCCAAATTCTTTTTCATTTGCTCATGGCGCCGCTGCAGCTAAATCACAGCACAGTACACAAAATAAAACTATTTAAGAAATCAGAAGCAGAAGTATTTTTCATCCAGATATTCTAATGTTAAGAGTATGAGCACTGAATCATCCTGTTATAAATTCAGAGTAGCACCTGGAAAGCACTGTCGAAGATTCCTGCTACTTTTGACTTGCCACCCAAAAGGCCAGTGACCTAAGAGAATAATCTCGGGAAACAACAAAAAAAAGTGCAGCAAACTTACAGGTGTGCCGCTTTATAATGGACAACTATTATTCTACTGTCTCATTTTTCTTCACTCACAAACATATTGGAGGCTGGGCAGCTAAGACATCATTGCTCTCACTGTGTAGAGGAGCAAACATTAGAATTAGGAAAATTAGAGTTTAAGTGACTTGTCCAAGATCACTAGCCAGAAAGTGATAGAACCAGAACTTGAACCTAAGCCTCCTAATTCCAAGTTCAAAAAGTTGAGATAGGAAAAAAACAAACAAACAAAAACCAGTAGTTAAGGACCTCAAAGCTCCAAGATCCAAATAAGGTCCCCTGATTCCTGTAAAGCAGTGGTTCTCTAACATTGGTCTGTATACAAATCACCTGGGTGGGATGCTTGTTAAAAATAGAGAATCTGGGCCTCACTCAGAGGTATTGAGTTAGAATCTCTGAGTGTTAAGTCTGAAAATACAGATTTTCAACAAGCCCCAGTGATTCTAATAAAGGCAGTCCTTCCTATGCTCAGAATTAATGCTGCTAAGAATGCTGGCTGCTAAGTGGGAAACACACATGCAAAGTAACCGCAGAAACAAAGAGCTTTAAGTCCACAGGATCATTAGGTAAATAATTTCATTTAGGCAACTTAGTCAATCCATTTCTGAAGAAAATAGTCAACAAATTTAAAAAACAAATTTAAACCCCACCATACCAAATACCCAAGTACTATTTAAAATCTTCAATCACCCAAGAGTTATGCTTTACTAAAGATTTTATTACATCAGTAAATTAACGTTTTATATTTGAATTATATAATTTTGCATATACCTTGTTTTCTTTTTGTAAACCTACAAAAATGACTTTGTATTTATTTCCACTGTAAATATTTCATACAATTCCTATAAAACAAAATTACCTAAGTCTTAGGATACAGTTAAGCAAACACGAGTCAAATCTGAGGTGACAGTTTTTGTTATGTCTTTACTTAAAAAAAGATTTCAGTATTTTATGCAATATTTACAAAATGCTGAGATCAACTGTAAGGAGTAATAGAAGAAATGTGAATCTCCTTTTAATATATTTAGATGCAAATCTAGTATTAGTGAAGTCATATGAAACACAGGATCTCACTAAATTTTATCATTAAAGATTATTTTAAAAATATTTCACATTATGCTCATCCCATATATTTAAAAATAATTCATCACTATTGTTTTATACTTTTTAATTACAATGAATCTATGTTAAGAAAACTCACACTGAAATCACCTATTTTGGATTTTACCCACAATTTTTTTCTACTATTCTCAGACATCTATTAAACTAACTGCTCTAAGAATTCTTATGCTAAATGTATCTTTTTTCTCCATCTTTCTTGTCACCTATTGAAGGAAATGTCTCCAAGGTCTTTTTGATTAGTAGAAACTAAATGTATGCCTCAACATCTAGAGGGATTTCAAGATAGTAGATATGTCTGATGGGAAGTTTCCCACCCAATGTTGTAGCATTAGGAATTACTTTGACACTACTATAAATAAGGCCCAACTTTGTTTTGTTACATTAGGGTATTATACTAACTTGGAAAGGAAAGTGCATAGAAAGGTAGTATTATCTATAAATTTTACTGAATATTTAAAAAGGAATGCTATCTGTGAGAGACAGAATATTACACTGATTACCTCAGCTTCAGAGTCCTTCAGTTTCTGAACTTTTTCTTTGACCTTCATCTCAAACACCTGCTCCATCTCCATCTCCATCTTCTTCATTTTAGCTACATGCTCCCTTCTTTCTTCTTCCATTTGTGCCAGAGGACTCCTGTCATGATCATTAAGAATAATCATTAAATGTCTGTGAATAAAAACTGTAATATAGAACCCTGAAAGAGTTGATGAAAACAAATGAGATGCAATACACAATGCCATCATTAAACTCTGTTTTTTGCTTTTTTTATATTTTTATATATTTTTTTGAGTCAGAGTCTCACTCTGTCGCCCAGGCTGGAGTGCAGTGGCACGCTCACAGCCAATGCAGCCTAAACCTGCTGGGTTCAGGCAATACTTCTGCCTCAGCCTTCCAAGTAGCTGGAACCACAGACACTTGCCACCATGCTCAGATAATTTTTTGATTTATTGTACAGCTGAGGTCTTACCAACTTTCCCAGGCTGGTATCGAACCCATAAGCTCAGGCAATCCTCTCACTGCAACCTCCTAAAGTGCAGGGATTATAGGCATGAGCCACCATACCCAGCCTGCTTTGCTTTTTGAAATCAAGTTTCAAAATAATTTCTGATTTTGAGTTTTAAATGACAGAATATAAATTTGAAGTTTTATACTAAAATTGATTTCAAATTCTTTAGAAACCTTAAATTTTATAAATATTTATTTATAATCTAGAACTAACTTCCATGATATGTCATACCAAAACTTGGCTCTCTAGTGAACATTTATTATTTAAAAAGACCCAAAAAACAAAGGTAACTGTAAGTGGGATGTTTCTTTAAACCTAGTACATATCAAATCTAAAGATGACACACAAAATAAGCTGTAGAAGGAAAATGGGAAAAAAAACATTCCCAGAATGAAACATTAGAAGAAAATCAAATCATTTTGTATATCCCTTAAACAAAACTTTAATGTGAAAAAAGAGCTAATGGAGTTAATATATTTAAAATATTTTTAGTTTTTTTTTTTCTTTATTTTGAAGATGTGGGGTACAATCCAGGGTTAGGTATACAAATGTTCATTATACAGGTACCCTTGTTGATGAGGTGTGCCCCTCCCTCCCCTGGCAGTTTCCCTCAACTGCCAATCCCTTATAGTATTATGATAATTATCCAAGGTCCACTTATGAATGAGAACATATGGTACTCTGTTCTTTGTTTCTGTGATAGATCACTGTGACATGTATTTAGATAGCTGTGATAGAATCTAAATTCATCCAAGTTGCTGTGAAGTTCATATGTTTGTTCTTCTTTATGGGTGCATAATATTCTATTGTGTATATCTGTCACATTTTTAAAATCCAGTCCAGCTTCGATGGGCAGCATGGTTGGTTCCACACTTTTGATATTGTGAATAGAGTTGCAACAATGTGGAAGATCTATTTCTAGTTTTTTCAGAAATCGCCACAATCTTCCAAAGAGGTGGCACTAGTTTGCATTCCCACCTTTTTGTAGAAGCATTCCTTTTTCTCTGCATCCTCACCAGCATCTGTTGTTTTATTAATGATGGCCATTCTTACTGGAATTACGTGGTATCTCAATGTGGTTTTGGTTGGCATTTCTATGATGATTAGTGAGGCTGAGCACTTTTTCATGTGTCTGTTGGCTGCCTCTATATCTTCTTTTGAGAAGTGTCTATTCATGTCTTTTGCCCATTTTTTAATGGGGCTTTGTAGATCCTAGATGTTAGGCCTTTGTCAGACATACAGTTGGCAAATATTTTTTCCCATTCTGTGTGCTGTCTCCCTGCTCTCTTGATGATTTCTTTTGCTTTGCAGAAGCTTGTCAGTTTGATGAGGTACCACTTGTCTATCTTATCTCTTATGGTATGGACACTTAGGATTTTGATCAGGAATTGGTTGCCAGTTCTAATTCCCATAAGGGTGGATCCTGCATTTTCTAGATTCTTATAGTTTGAGGTTTTACGTTTAGGTCTTTGATCCATTTAGAGTTAATTTTTGTGTATGGTGATAAGCAGGGGCCCTGTTTCAATCTTCTGCATGTGATCAGCCAGTTTTCCCAGCACCATTTACTGAATAGGTAACCACTCTCCCCAGTGGTTGTTGTTGTAGACTGTCAAAGATGAGTTGGTTGGGAAATTGAGGTTTTGCTTATGGAATCTCTATCCTGTTCCATTGGTCCATATACCTGTTCTTGTACCAATACCAGGTTGTTTTGATTAATACAGCCTTATAGTAAAGTTTGGAGTCTGGAAGTGTGATACTTCCTGCTTTGTTTCTTTTGCTAAGGATTGTTCTGGCTATTCGTGGTCGTTCATGTTTCCATATGAATTTCTGTATTGTCATTTCCAGGTCTGAGAAAAATAATGTTGCTAATTTTATGGGTATTGTGTTGAATCTGTAGATGGCCTTTGGTAAGATAGACATCTAACAATATTGATTCTTCCTATCCATGAGCATGGTATATTTTCTTATTTGTTTGTTTCTTCTTGGATTTCTTTGAACAGTGTTTTTGAAGTTCTCATTGTAAAGATCTTTCAGTTCTCTGGTAAGGAAGACGCTAAGGTATTTCAATTTTTTTGTGGCTACTGTGAATGGGATTGTGCTTTTTATTACTTGGTTCTCTGCCTGCTGGTTATTGGTGTACAAGAATGTGACTCTCTTTTGCACATTTATTTTGTACTCTGAGACTCTGCCAAAGTCCTTTATCAGTGCAAGCAGGCTTTTGACAGATTCTCTTGGATTTTTGAGGTATAGGATCATATTGTCAGTAAAGAGGAATAACTTGACTTCCTCTTTTCCTATTTGGATACCCCTGATTTCCCTCTCTTGTCTAATTGCTCTAGCTAGGATTTCCAACACAATTTTGAACAACAGGGGTGAGAGCAAGCAGCCTTGTCTTGTTCCAGTTTTCAGGGGAAATGTTTCCAGTTTCTGTCCCTTTAGCAATATGCTAGCTATGGGTTTATTGTAGATGACACTTACTATTTTGAGGTATGTTCCTTCTATACCTAGGTGTTTGAGGGTTTTTTCAAGAAATTATACTGGATTTTATCAAAAGCTTTTTCTGCATCTAATGATATAATCAAGCAGTTCTTATTTTTACATCTGTTTATGTATTTAATTACATTTATGGTCTTGCAGATAGATGTTGAACCAGTCCTGCATCCTGGGGGTGAAGCCTACTTGGTCATGGTGGATAATTTTTGAGATGTGTTTTTGGATCTGATCTGCTAGAATCTTGTTGAGAATTTCTGCATCTATATTCATAAGGGATACTGGCCTGTAGTTCTCTTGTTTTGTTGGATCTTTACCTGGTTTGGGTATCAGTGGGATGTTAGCTTCGTAAAATGATTTGGGGAGAATTCTATCTTTCTCAATTGCCTGGAATATTTCAATAGCATTGGTAAAATACTTTTAGTTTTACTAAAATTTCAAGTGTTATAAACCTCTTCTTCTAAGACAGCTACCAACACCACACCTACACAGTCAATTAACAATAATTCAACTTATTTTGGTAACTGAATTGATATGCTATAAACAACTACCAGTCAATACCTCCATCACCATTTAGTGTTCACTCAGTTGACATTAAAGTCCACGGGCTCAAATCTCTTTGCATAACTATGTTCAAAATTTTCATGTTGAGAAATATTTACAAGTGAGCTTTGTGATAAGGCTAGTATACTTAGAGACATAAGAGAATGCCAAAATACCAGTACCCTACTATAGCCACAGGGCTGAAAGAGAAGTAGGCTCTGTTGCTTTTGAGGAACTCTGAAAATTATTCAATATGCTGGGACAAATGAAATAAGGCAGTCCCTTCTGACTAGTTAACACGTTTACTTTGCCTCCATAAAACAGGTCTTGATCATGCAGTTATACATTATAAATGGATGAACTTTATTTCAATACAGTGGATTTTAAAAATAAACTCACAGCTTAAAGAAAAAATTCAGACCCTGGATTTCACCTATAACTTCAACTAGTCACATTAACCCTGATTTGACAAACTCTGATTATGATGGCTTTTCTCCTTATGAGGTTAAGTATTACTGAACATCAGAGTAATTTTCTTCCTGATCAAGGAGGTGGACATGAGAGCTAGATAGAAAATATTCAACAGCAAAATAATGTAAACACTGGCTACCAATTTTTCTTAGCAAGAACAAAAATGTGATGGAATTCTGTGATTAAAATGGTCTATTTTTTGTAATTGTAAAATGTTAATTCAAGGATTTTTTTCACCAAAAAAAAATGTACTTATATATGCAAACCTGCAGTGTATTTCACCAAGTAAGCAAATAATCAGAAGCTCTGAAAATTAAACTCATCAGACATATTAGAATAAGAACCTGCATTTGAAGAGTTTGGTCAGTTGAAATAAATTTTCAAGTAGAAATATTTTTTGTTAAAAGTTGGTGAGATTTTTATTAATAAGACAGTTCTCATTTTAATGGCAGGTGGTTTTAAGACAGGGGCCTCTAATCTCTTGAGCCAAACGTCAGTGACTGCCTTGAAAAGATATACTATGTGTGTTTGTGTTTGCCAGAATTTTTCCAGTGAGAGGGTCCAAAGCTTTTGTTAGATTTTTAGAGGGATCTATAACCCTACTTTCCCCCATCCTTCAAAAAATCTTTTTAGATTTTAGAAAATAAATAACCAAATAACTATTTCTGAATTGACAGAGTTAAGTAATTGAGTATGTGCACTTAAGCAACTTAAATTATTCAACGATATAGTTGCAATTACAAATACATAAAATTAGAATTCAGAAAGAATTATAATTGTTTTAAAGTTAAATACATATTCCTACCTATAATAACCTATCTGTAAAATGCTGATTTTACTTTACCCTTGGGAGGGAGCATGCAATTCATGTAAATATAAGAAATGTCTAGTAATTTGTACTAGCCTACCAAGAGTAAACATTGTCATCTAAATTATTACATAAATAAGTTGGGGAAAAATAAGAGACTGCAGAGTAACATGCAATGATGTTTTCAAATCTGCTTTTAAGTTCAAATTTTAAATATTAAAAATATCTGCACAGTAAAATTGATAATGTCATTGGAAAAACAACCCCTTACATGTCGTCAACTCTATCTTAATCTAAAAGAACAAAAATTACAGGAACTTAACACATTTAAAGTAAACCACACTAAAAGCAGCAATTAAAGTCAAATGTACAGCTTTCACAAATAATTAAGGTATGCGCCCTAAATCAAAAGTCTACAGTAAAATTTGCTAGAGCTAATTAATTTATTTCCCAAATTATGTTAGCAATCATACCAAATCACTATGAAAATAAATGTGCTGTGCAATGCAATTATCTTCTGTCCAAAGTTCTAAACCTATTAAATATGTGTTACTTTCTAAAGAAATTTGCAATATTTGACATTTTAAGGTTTTTAGTTTTGTAAAAATACTTGACTCTGACCAAATGAGCTGATATTTAAGTATTTTGAGAAGATGTTCATGCATATCTAAAATGGATTTATGAAGCCTCTCACCATTCAAACTGCAGTATCAAATCTCTTTAATTTTGAAACCAACACCTCACTTCTAGTCATCTTTATTAAAATAATATTTAGAAAATTGTAATACAAACTTGCGCTTACAACTTAGAAAACACAGGAAAAAGGGTTGCTTTTTGTCATCATTTAGTATTTTTTTTCCCAAGCAAAACTTTTTTACTAGATGGCTGGGAAAAACATTTATATCATTGCCTGCCTGGTTTTTAATGGGAAACTCAATTTCTTTACACATAAATATGACAAAGTTTGTAAATCTAAAATTGTCAGAGAAATTGAAGCAATTCAGCCAAAGAAATAAAAAAGACTAGTAAAAGAACAAGAAAAAAAAAAAGGCTATAACATAACCTGACTATCACACTAAATCTCCAAAGATATAACTCAGCTCCTTCTAGGGTTCTCTTTACAGGGTTAAAATTCTTATAAGCCACCCCTCTACTCTATGTGACCAATAACAGAATCACAGCAAGGGCCATCATGTAAGGTTATCCTAGTAAGGTTCTACTTTGCTGCATAACCTACATTTTGAATGTAATGAAAGACAATCACATTTTATTAAATTATGTGCATAAAATGAAAGATAACCACATTTTATTAAATTACGTGCGTGGTTTTTCCTAAAGAACACACTAAGCAAGTAGATTTATGTATTTTTGCTGCAATAGTTGGTAGGCCACTATGTATTTAAACAAGCTGCCATTTTCACACAAGTCTTCCAAAGGAATTTCATTTAAATAGATTTCAAAGACCAATAAACATTTCCAAAAAAATGTTTGGGAAACAATAGTTGCCAACAATTTGTTTTGCCAAGCAAGACGGCATTAAAACAAACAAAACAAAACGTCAATTACTATCATATTCTCATGAAAGGGCATATGAATAAAGAATAAAGGACACATAAATTTAATTTTTTGGAAAAACTTCTCAAATTTTCAGAAAATTTTCTTTCTCTTTAGATTCACAAAATTTTTGTTGTATATCAAAAGAGTTTTTAGGATCTGCTTTTGGAACCTATAATTTTAGTCATTTCTAGTTACCTATAGTTTTCCCAAGATGAGAGATGAAAAAAGCTATAGAGAACAGAAAAACAAATTAATATAAGAGAAAGAGGTAACAGGGTGTGCCCCAACTTGGAGCAAAATATCGACTGTCATAATTACAACAGTGATAGCCAACAGTTCAGAAAAAGATTTGCTAATCAAATACGCTTTTTTTTTAAAAAAAAAAAAAAGAGACAGGATCGCCCTCTGTTGCCTAGACTACAGTGCAGTGGCAGGATCATAACCCACTACGGCCTCAAACTTCTGGGTTCCAGTGATCCTTCTACCTCAGCCACTTGAGTAGCTAGGACTACAGGCAAAACGGGAAAACAAACAAACAAAAAAAACGCCTTACAAGAAACATTAAAGCCCCATAAGCTGCTGATAATCATTTTAAAGAAAAAGTTAACTGAAATAAATGTTTTTTGAAATTGCTAACATTTAAGGTAATACAAGATACTTCTAAGTGACTTTTTTCAGATTCAGTATGTGTTATTTAATAAGTAGTACAAACATAATTTATCAAATCATCTGTCCCAATTACAGTCATTCCCCAGTTGGTTCAATCTTCTAGAAGGTTTCTTTTCCTACTTACTATTAACATAAAAAAGTAAGATAGCTCCTGAGGCAATCTGCTTGCTAGCGGTAAAAATGTTTCTTTATTTTGTTTGCATGTGCAAAGTAAAGTATGATCATGCTTTATTTTATTAAGAGATACAGGGCAACCCCCTTGGGTCCCCTCTCACTGTGGGAGCTTTTCTGTCCTCTTAATAAATCCTGCCTTCAAAAAAAAAAAAAGATACATTTCCAATAGAATTATACTTTCTATGTTTTCATACACATTAAAATTTAACTCATCAAGTATCCCACACAACAGTAGAATTGTGTTTATGGGGAAGAATTTTTAACTATATTGAAGGTTTACTATTTTTCTCTGAATTACATTTCTTGCATCCAAAAGCACTACTTTAAATGCCTTATATTTAAGATGTGAGAATAAACAATTCCTTATGTCTAGGACATAACAAATGTTTAAAAGAAAATATCGCATATTAAAAGTTCATACATTTAAACTAAAAATATGTACTGGCAGTACATTTGCCTTTAACATACAAAATTACCAGTGACTTTGTTTATGTGTATTTTTTTAAAGGTTAAAAAGTTCATCAGCTAATAAAAATTAATTTAAAGTGAATTAGGATTTTATAAACAATATTCACTATGATGGGTCCTTATATTTTTCTGCTAAACAAAGGTGTTCAATACAAATTTTCCTAAAAAGAAAGATAAAAAGTCTTGCCTTCTCATGCACTGAACTTCGACTCAAATAGACTCTTGTATTTTAAATATAAAAAGTGACATTTTTCTATTCCATTACAAAAAATACTGACCACTGTAAAAAACAGTATCATTACTTTGACAATTTGTCATTCTCATTATTTATATAGAGGATCCTCCAGAATTATCCTCTAATGTTAAGTAACACCAAGCTACAAATATACATTATTTAAAATGGTTTCATAACACAGCTATGCACTGCATAATGACATCTGGTCAACAAGGGACTACAGATATGATTGTAGTCCCATAAAATTACAATGAAACTAAAACTTTCCTATCACCTAGTGACGTCTTGATGATCTTGACTCTGGGTAGGCCTAGGCTAATGTGTTATGTCTTAGCTTTAAACAAAAAAGTTGAAAAGTTTTAAAAAAACTTTAAACAGGAAAGTGATTATAAAGTAAGAATATAAAGAAACACAAAATTTTTGTACACCTGTACAATGTGTGTTTCAAACTAAGTGTTACTAAAAAGGTGTCAAGGTTTTTAAAAAAATAAGTAAAAAAGCTACAGTAAGATCAATTTTTTATTAGAGACAAAAAGTTTAAAAATAAATTTAGTGTAGCCTAATTTTATAGTGTTCATAAAGTCTACAGTAGTCTAGGCCTTCTAATTCACTCTTTACTCACCCAGAGCAATTTCCAGTCCTGCAAACTCCATTCATGTTAAGTGCCCTACAGAGGTATCCTATTTTTTATCTTTGATACAGTATTTTTTTCTGCACCTTTTCTATAATAAGATACACGAATAATTACCATTATGTTACAAGAGCCTATAGTATTCAGCTCAGTACAGGTCTGTAGCCTGGGAGCAACAGGTTATAATACACAGCCTAGAAGTGTAGTAGGTTTTACCATCTAGGTGTGTGTAAGTATACTCTATCATGTTTGCACAACAACAAAATTGCCTAATGATACACTTATCAGAATATATCTCTGCTGTTAAGTGGCACATGACTTATGTAGTTATGATGTTCAACAATGCCAAATTTTTAAAAAGTAGGGCACAGACATGGTTACCAAGAATCCTATCAGCTTCTTCACACAACTTTTTTCTACTCCATCATGAAATCACCATAGCTTGAAATATAAGCTCAACAGGGCAAAGTACACACTCAGTAGTCACACCACTCTAACAACCAATAGAAGAAATCCAAACTCCAAACTAATTTATTCTCTGGAAATACAAAACAGAAAAAGAGAAGGCAACTAAGACTAGCATTAATATTCCTTTTGTTTGGGCCTATCCCTTGTTTCCATATAATGTTAGTGAAAACTCTATCAAAATGGTTTATTTTTAAAAGCTTCTCCTAAACAGTAGAAGCTCTATGTTTACTCTCCTTAAAGAGAATATGTGATGTTTACCTTACAAGTAGTATGAATTACTCATATTAACTCTTGGTAATAACTGTTTCCTTTCTTCAAAAAAACGTATTTGCTAAAGAGTGTGTGGTATGTAGATTATATAGATGATAGCAAATGATTGAAAGAGAATGTGTGGCTCTTTCACCTAAGGAACAAGATAATAAAAAGTAATTTCTCCAATAATTAAACAGCAAAATACAAAACTGCCAAAACAAAGCTTAATTAACAATATAAATTTATGCTTCCGTGCATAGAGAACATTACCCAAGTTATCTACTGAGTACCCAAGAGAAATTTGATGAAAATAAAACAAGATTAATGACTACATAAATAATACATTTTGTGGAGGAAAGAATGCATACTTACTTGGTAAGCTGCCCTTTATTCTTGTTGTTATCAACCCCATTATAAGTCACAGCTGCCAGTTTTCTGCTTCTGTAGTTCTCATAGTGAACATTATTAGTAACATCTTTCAGGTCCTGCATGTGTGTCCTATCATAAATAAACAACAAGAGTTTGCTTCTATTAATAGCTAGAAAAACACTTAAAAGTTTTAATAGAAATTCAAAATTTTATCAAAACAAAAATTTCAGATTTAAAATGAGCAAAAGACTATTTTTTTTAAAAGGAAAGTTGCATTAATCTGTCTTAATTTACACTCAAAGCAGACCAAGATAAAATGAGCTAAAATGACACCAAATTTAGGTTCCAAATGGGATTTTAAGAGCTGCAAATCCCCCAAAGCAATTACTGAAGGATGACCTTACTATAAGAGCATTCATCGATATAGCATACATTTAATTTTACTAGAGAAGCCAGTATATATAGATTATAAAAACTCAAATAAATTGCTTTTCTTTTACGACTATTACCAAGGTAACATACGAGTTTTTTACTAATACACAGGGACATTTCAGATCACATATCAAGTTATTTACAAACTGGAAGATTTTAATTTAGAGTAAATTTCTGTTTATTCTGAAACTGAATAGTAAATAGTAACTTTGGCTCAATCAATTTTCATTTACAGTATTTTTATAATACATAAAATCAACACATATGAGATAAACTATATAATACATATGAGATGATTTTATCACTCTTTAATGATTTGGGATGCTGAAGACACCTGGGCTGCTCTATGAACATCCTTTCACCAACGCAGTGTTCTTGGATCTTCATGGTGTGGCAGTACTCTGTATCGTTTGATCCCCCTTTTCTCATCATCCTTTTCATCATGAACTTCCTGCATCTGCCAACTTTACCACTTTATCAAAACTCCCTTGCAGGAGACAAACATAAAGATGTATACTTGTACTGCTTTCATCCTTCCATATATCCAGAAAATCTTTGCTATTCACAGTCCAGCTTCTTAAAGTACTCTCTCTTTGTGAATAAATTGAGATATTCAATCACAGTGATTCATTTCCTACTATCTGACATTTTCAGTTCTCTGAGAGTTCACTCCCCTTAGTCCTAAAGTCCAAGTTTTCCAAAAGTCTCATCTCCCTTTATATATTCTGTCCATTAATTCATGGTCTCTTATAGCCACAACAATTACAGCTAAAGCTCTACTACACTCTACTTCAGGCAAGTCAGGCAGCGTCCCTCTCCTAGCAAATCTGGTGGCTGAAATTGAACAGCTAATGCATATTTGCCACACTTTCTTGGAATCTTACTGCCTTGGAAGCCTTCTCAGTCTTGAAGTTAAAGCATTTCAGTCATGACAATTTTCTCCTAGGTTATTTGGTTTTTTTTTAATAACAATATATGTAAGAGATGACAGCATACTTATTCGACTACATTTTAAGCTCCCCTGTATAAGGAAAATGTCATGAACCCTCATTAGATAATAGGAACATTTAAAAAATTGATAACTGAAGACTGCAGCTGAGATATGATAAATACTGTTAATTTTTGGAATAAATTACTGCTACCAGTTTCTCTAAGTAGAGAATAATAAAAACATATACCTATGCCAATATAAGACAATCTTTTTGTAATTTTAATTATTATATATCATCTGTCATCATTGCATCATTGGAAAATCATTAAAGGACCTAAGGACTAGTATTTAGTTGGTATACAAGATGACTAAAATAAAAGGTGGACTTATTATCTGTTAAGCTATTTTTGCTACTATCATCTAACATTTTAGATAATGAATAATTATCCCTTTCACCAAAGTAATTTATACAATTACCTAATTCTGATTTTTTTTTTCAGGACATAAAAGTCTTTATTTGCATTTAATTAAGTATGCTTTATCCTTTTAAGATTCAATCCACTCTTCCATTCTCAAAATAATTTGGTAATTAGCAATACAGTTTCCCTCACAGTTTCAAGAATTTATTCATCTCTTCCATTTCCCACTGCTGACATCACATCTGTTTCTTCTTTTGTTTTCCTTCCCTATTTGATTTCCACATCATTCATTCCAACACCCTGAAAATATTTGTATAATTTTCTTCCTTTCCACTGGTTAGTCTGCAGCTATCAGTTCTCTAAATTAGCAAACAATACTTCTTTGAACTTGCCTTTTTCTTAGAAGCAACTACTACTTCTGACTTTGACTGTAAAATTTCTCTTCTTTCTCTCTCTTTTTTATTTTTTATTTTTTTTGAGTCCAGGTCTCACTGTTTCACCCACACTGGAATGCAGTGGCATGATCATGGCTCACCATAGCCTTAATCTCCAGGGCTAAGGTGACCTTCCTGTCTTCGCCTCCCAAACAGCTGTGACTGCAGGTGCACAAAACCATGCCTGGCTATTTTTTAAAATTTTTTGTGTAGAGACAAGGTCTTGCTATGTTACCTAAGCTGATTTCAAACTCTTAGGCATGAGCAATCCTCCAGCCTTGGCCACCTAAAGTTCTGGGATTATAGACATGAGGTACCTTGCTTGGACAAGATTTTGATTATTTGGGAGTTATAGACAGTTGCAATATTGGTATTGTATTTCCTTCAAGTATTTATTAAATATCCACTATGTGCCTTTGTCTTAAAGACATGATCTACGTTAAATATACAAAAATAAATAACTATAATTTTTATGCATGAATGTCTTCCTACTCTACTATATTAAATCTTTCGCAGGTATGGTCAATTTGCTCTGTAATGCTTTCAAACTAGGGAGTCCCTTTATCAGTTGCCAGGCTATGCACCTTCAAACATACAAAGTAGCCTATAGATCAGTAACTAGCTTTCTCTTCTATAATGTTTTAGGTACATAGGCAATTATTATTTGC
Source organism: Cephalopachus bancanus (assembly GCA_027257055.1). Taxonomy (NCBI): domain Eukaryota; kingdom Metazoa; phylum Chordata; class Mammalia; order Primates; family Tarsiidae; genus Cephalopachus; species Cephalopachus bancanus. The sequence continues at coordinate 14,330,049 of JAPVLO010000008.1, forward strand.
ATACTTTAAAATAGAGTACCACACTGTCAAGCACTGGACAAGTCCTACTGACGATTTAAAAACAAGAGGGAATGTAATGGTAATATTTAGGAAACATTATCCATTATCTATATACTGTCATAACAGAATGTGTTATTAGTTCTTTTGAAGTCATGCCTTAAGAATGGAAGAAAAAGAGAAAAGTCTATAATAGAACATAAAGTGTTATATTCTCAAAACTCAGAGGCTGACCCCTCTTGTGCATTTGCCCTTCTCCCACTAAGTGAGGCCTGGCAACCCCAAACTGCTAAATCAACCTTGTCATGTACCTCCTACCAAAAATGCACGGTCCTGTGCTCCTTTGAAAAAAGATCAAGCTGGGCTCAGTGGCTCAGCCTGTAATCCCAGTGCTTTGGGAGGCTGAAGTTGAGTGGATTGCCTGAGCCGGCGGGTTCGAGACCCGCCTGGGCAACTTGGCGAGACCTCATCTCTACAATAAATCGAAAAATCAGCCAGGCATGGTAGCGCGTGCCCGTAGTTCCGGCTACTCGGAAGGCTGAAGCGGAAGAATCGCCGGAGCCCAGCAGGCTGAGGCTGCGGTGGCCAGGGGCGGACACTGCACTCCAGTCTAGGCGACGGAGTGAGACTCCAACTCAAAAAAAAAAAAAAAAAGAAAAAGAAAATAAAAAAGACCAATTATATGCCAATTCATTTAATTTCAAAATTCCCTCTCACCTCTAGTGTATTACTTGAAAAAGTATTTCTTCTAATGCTCTTAAATTTCACCCTCCTCCACTTGTGAGAATTACCTGTTTGTTATTCCATGATTTCCAATTATTATCTGTCTTTATGTTACTACCTGTACTGGGAAAGTGGGTAGTAGTATGAAATTAATAGACAACTTAAGGTGGACATAGAAAACTGGAGGCTGAAGGGAGTATGTGGCAAAGGTCTGAAGAAGCAAGATGAGAGACAGGAGAAGTAGGAAAACCAGATGAAGTAGGAAGAGGAAGAAGTGTGACTTAACATGAAAACACTGAGGTTCATTTTGATGCCCTCTGCTGTTCCTTACCTACTAACGTCTAGTCCTATTACACTTTTTCTTCACGATTTTCTCTCTGCTGCTGCTTTGCTAATTCAAGTCCTGGTCCTCTAATCAGGATGACCTCAATGTCCTGCTCCCATAGGCTTTCCTTCTCTTTCAGCAGGTGCACAAGGCACAATTTAGAGATGTTTTCTCACCTGGTAGGAAGATTGGTTTTGTTCGCTATGTGCCAGTACATAACAAATGCCCAACTCACCAGCTACCAGGCTATGTACCTCTTAACATTTAAAGTCTAGATTTTGATTCAAAAACTAGCCTTCAATCTACAATTTACCCACACTTTTCAGTTATTTCAGTATTAAACCTCAACACAAAGACTAATTTTCCTACGTATCCCTGGTCACACAAATTATTTTGTGTTTTTGCTAATGATTTCAAAACCGTGTAGAAAGAATCTAACTTGTCTATGTGCTGTGCTTACCTCGCTGCTAGAATGAAGATATCAAATTATCTACATTTACAGAAGGCAAAAAAAGTATATCTGCCCTACTCTAACTTTAGAGAAATAAAAACCTTATGTTATTTTCATCATTGCTTGAGCTACTTACCTTATCAACATATTTCTTAGAATTGTAAAATCACAATGTTCACCATTTTCAACTGTAAGGAAAAAAAAAGACCACAAATATTATTTCCACTAAACCTAGTTTTTTTTTAAAAAGAGTTCACAGGAACTTGGGGCGGGGGGGGGGGGGTTGAGTAGAAACAACAAGATAATGCAAGACAGCTTAAATCAATTTTTATTGTGATTTAATACTAACATAGTACTCTTATTTGTGGGCATGACAGCTAAATGTACTGTATATTACTGTATTGTAGTTTAGTCCTCAGAAATAGATATGTAAACCTAACAAATGAGCTTCCTAAAACAACTTTGGAATTCTGAAAAGGGAAATCAGGTATTTTCTCATTATTGGTGGAAAATATCTTTATTCTATAATATTTAAAAAAATTTAGTGGTAAGAAGTGAGGGAAGAATCACTTTAGAGAAAAACCTCCTTAAAATCACCAAAAAGAAAAAGTGAGTTCAAAACTTTAAGGTTCGTTATTTTATTTTTATTTTTTATTTTTATTTTATTATTATTTTTTTTGAGTCGGAGTCTCACTCTGTCGCCCAGACTGGAGTGCAGTGGCCGCTCCCGGCCGCTGCAGCCTCGCCTGCTGGGCTCCGGCGATCCTTCCGCCTCAGCCTTCCGAGTAGCCGGAATTACAGGCATACGCTACCACGCCCGGCTGATTTTTTGATTTATTGTAGAGATGAGGTCTTGCTGCCCAGGCGGGTATCGAACCTGCAGGCTCAGGCAATCCACTCACCTCAGCCTCCCAAAGGCGCGGGATTACAGGCTGAGCCACCGAGCCCGGCAAGGTTCGTTATTTAAAAAAAAAAAGTTATCACTGATAGGAATATTACTTGCAGGTTGGGGAGGAGACTACAAACCAGAAATGCACAAGCAATTTCTCCAGTGCATATTGCTAAGGGATATATAAGTTCTAAAAGCCTCAGTTTAGCAACTGAACGTTGTCTGGGTATGACAGAGAACTGGGAACAAGGTACAGTATCACTGGTGGAGAAAATCACTGATAAGGACAGTAACTTGGAGCAATACCCTAAAAATTAAAAAATTGTGGTGTGTGTCTTTAGTCCCAGCTTCCTGGGAAGCTGAGGTGGGAGGACTGCTTGAGCTCAAGAGTTTGAAATCAGTCTGGGAAACAGCAAGACTCTGTCTCTTAAAAAAAAAAAAAAGAACAGTTCAAAATAATACCAACAAATAGATAAAACAATCATGATTCAATCTTGGTTTCAACTTACTATAATATAAAAGATTAAATCAATATAATATCAATTAAATCAATATAATAGCAATTAAATCAATTAAATCAAATTAAATCAATATAATAAAACACAAATTTGGGGAAACACTTCTACTACTGAGAGAACTTCGGGGGTTCTTGGTGTTATAACTATGGTTTAACCAGTATTTACAACTTCTTGCAAAACTAGTAAAGAGGATTCCTCTCTCTCTCTGTCTTTTTCTTTTTTTGAATTGGGGTCTCATTCTGTCACCCAGGCTGGAGTGCAGTGGCATGATCATGGTTTACTGCAACCTTAACATCCCGGCAATCAATCTTCCCACCTCAGCCTCCCGAGTACTGAGTAGCTGAGATTATAGGCGTATGTCATCACGCCCAGAAATTTTTTTTATTTTTTATAGAGTTGAGGTCTCACTATGTTGCCTTGGCTGGTCTCGAACTCCTGGGCAAGAGCAATCCTTCTGCCTCAACCTCCCAAAGTGCTAGGATTATAGGCGTGAGCCATCACGCCTGGCCCAAGAGGATCTCTTAATAATAAAACTTTTTCACTCTAAAGATGTGATATCAAAAAATGTAACTTTTGCCCTGAGGAAAGGAGACTGTGAATGTTTAACCCTGGCTTAAAATGTTTTCAATCATTTTTGAGGGTCCCTGATCTATCTGAGACTCAGATGGAAGTGACTGGCCCTCTCTCTAAGATGTTCAATTCCAAAAGGTTCATTAGATCCCTCTAGAAGCAAACTTTAAGACCCGGGTAAAGAACCTTATATTTTAAATACATTTTCAAAATAGAGAAACAGAAATAGACTTGATGATAAGGTGGGAATGGGAGGGTGTGACAGGTTGAGTATCTTCCATTAGAAATGCTCAGAACCAGAAGTGTTTAGATTTTGGGGGGATTTAAAAATATCTGCATTATACTTGTTGGCTGAGCATCCTTAATCCAAAAATCCAAGATCAAAATGCTCCAATGAGCATTTCCTTTGAGTACCATGATGGTGCTCAAGAAGTTTCAGATTTTGGAGCATTTTGAATTCTGGATTTTCTGATTAGAGATGCTCACTTGCCCGACTTGCAGGACACAAGGTGTAAAAAATAGGGATATACTTATGAGGAAAATGAGACTAAAAGAAATTGAAATCAGAACTATTCTTGAAGATCTAGAATATATCAACGCAATATGCATATTATACTACTTATAAATACAAATTTTTGATCACATTTGTGAGATCTCACAGAAAGTCACTCACTGAAGAAACCTTACCTTCAGCAACACCCCAAGGATACTGCCTTCCTCTGACCCTTTTGCCATTAACTTCAATGATAGTATTACTACCTACCACAGCAAGAGGTAAACGGTCCTATAAAACAAAGCATTCTTGTTCAAATATATCTCTGTAGTCCTCACAAATTCAAAAATAAAGTTACATTACTCAACAGATCAAGCAAAAAATTTTTAAAAACTACTTTGAAAGTTTCTGAATTCGCTTGTATAGGCCATTTAAACAAATATCTAGTAAACTCCCAATATGTGGTATTACCACCAAGGTAAACAATAAATAAAATTGTATTTCCTCTTTAAAGTTAAGAATATTAAGGCATATACTAGTCAAATTATTTGCTAAAAATTACTTCAAAAAGCTGTTCTATACTGGAGTAAGGAGAGTAGAAAACATATTGGCAATTAGAGGAAACGAGGCTTGTGTCTAGCTTGCCTATCTAATCACAAACCAACTCTAAAAATACCAGAGCAGGGAATAGTATATTCTAAGCTTTAACTTTGGAACTTCACATCAGGTGATCAGATCTGCATTCACCCATACTAATTCAGAGTATAATCTTTGACAATTCTGTGACTCCCAGAAATATATAATTAGCTATTCTATAAAACCTCAGAAATTTTTCATTAGTCAGCTATTAAATGTTTCATCACTCCAAAATATTTGCCTATGTAACGCCATTATTCAGTATACCATTTTTAGTTCCAGAATACTTGTGAAGCCATGATAAATTAAAACAAAAAACTATGTTGGTGTGGACTTTTGGTTAGCTTTTATTATTTTTAACTGATATATAATAATTGTACACATTTATGGGGTACAGTATGATAGTTTACTACCTGTATAAAATGTGTAATAATCAAACCAGAGTAACTAGCATATCTATCATCTTAAACTTGTATCATTTCTTTGTGTTGGGAATATTCAAAATCCTCTTCTAGCTATTTGAAAATACAGAATAAATTATTGTTAACTATAGACACCCTACAGTGCTACAGAATACTAGCACTTATTTCTCCTATCTAGCTATAATTTTGGCTGGCTTTTAAAAAAGGACAAAATAAATACATTTTTGTCTGACTCAAAACAAAGATTAAAGCATAACAGAATGAACCCTCTCCCTTCTTACTCTTTGTTTGGTAAGGGGGGAAAATTACCTAATATGAAGTCAGTTAACCAAAAGGCATATGAGATAAGAATTGCTCTTTCATACAATGCCTTATTATATATATATATATTAGCTAATCAACAGTTAACTGTAAAGTTGAATTCAACACTAAATCTCTCTAGGCATTTTATAAGCCAACTACTTAAATGATTGATATTTTTGGGTCTTTCCTGTGGATATTACAGTACACTTTTGGGGCTCTAAATCATTTAACTGTATGTATAGGGATGGACTTACCTTTATCTTTTTAACAAGCTTATTTTCTTCTTCATCATCTGTTTCTGGAAATTCATATATTTTAATTTTATGTTCTTGAATTTCTTTCATTATCTAAAATGGAAGAAAAGTCAGCAAAAGAGCACCACCATAATTTGTACATTAGCCTTATTTTTATTATATGCTTCTTGGATTCCTATATGAGCCCTTAGTTCAATTCTTTACTGTTTTTCAATGATATAAATCTGCAATCTAAAAATCACAGTATTATTCTGGTCTTCATTTTTTTTTAAACTATAAAGCTGATAAACACTAAAATCCAATTTCTTCAGAAGTGTTAAAGTCATATGGTTTAATCATACTAAAGGAGTTCCAAAAGTGATGTAAAATTCAAGAGGGGGATTTCTTTTTTTAAGTTGATTTCTACAGTAATGACTTTAGGTCATTTCTTTACAATGACTGAGATTCTTTCTCTAGATATAACTCACCAACTATCTTACCCGGTTGTATTAACAGTGCTTAAACTCACCTAAAATTTTAGGTGAATCTGGTAAGAGTAAGTAAAACTAAGCACACTTATCTCATAAAAATATCCTTGCATGCACATGCACATACACACAAATCAAGGAACAATGGAGTAGGCTAGCACAAAGGGAGAAAACACGCCCTAGAAATTAAGAAGCTCAAGAATTAATAAAGTGAATGCAGAAAACTAAAGAAGACAACTTATTAATAACATCAGACATGACTTAGTTCAAATTAAATTACCTTGTCCCAAATCGCTCCAAATTCTAAACAGAATTATAGATATCCAAATAATTTTCAACTATCTACACTATATAAGCCCATAACAAACCAATGGCTAATATACCCCAAACTAGCTTCCCTGCCTTTATTTTGGTGCCATTCTCAATGGCAAGGGTCCCCAGCAGTAAAGAGATCCTAAACAAAATGTGTTACATGATTACTATATTAGATAGAAATAAATAGGAGTAAAAATTGCCATGGGAAAAAAATAGGACCATACATTTTTTATAATGAGAATATGTACCTATACAGAAAACAAAAAACAAAAAACAATGACGTGACAAATACATGATGAAGAGAAAAATAAACAATTGTAGCTAGGTCGAAAAGCAGTGGTTCTTAGTTAGAAGTTGTATATTAAAATGATCTGAGTATAACCACTAGATAGTGACCAATTTGGAAGTAGAGATTATTATGTATTCATTTTTTTTATCTCTAAGTTATTAGTAAAAATCCAACTCGAGATACACAAGAGGGGAGAAATGTATCCTATGATTAATATTTTACATTTAGAAATAGTACATCACAAAATAAAAATGGGAGTAAATTAATGTAAAAAAATATACAATAAAAATAATGTACTCAAACATTCTCAAAACACATGGAATCAGCACAACTTCAAAGCAAATTTCAATAGTTTTTTGTAACAGTTTTCAAAGTATTCTAAAATTCATAGTGAAAAAGGTGTGTCTGGGCACAGTGGCTCACGCCTATAATCCCAGCACTTTGGGAGGCCAAGGTGAGAGGACTGCTTGAGCCCACGGTTTGAGACCAGCCTGATCAACTTGGTGAGACCTCATCTTTACAAATCAAGAAAAATTAGCCGGATATGGTGGTGCATGCCTGTAGTTCCAGCTACTTGGAAGGCTGAGGCAGAAGGATCGCCTGAGCCCAGCAGGTTGAGGCTGTCATGGCCATGAGCGTGCCACTGCACTCCAGCCTGGACAACAGAATGAGACTATGACTCCATTAAAAAAAAAAAAAGGTGAAAGAACAAAGTATTTGCTACAACGAAGACTATAAGGTCAGTAAGAGATAATTAGTTCTAACATCTATTTTATAATATTATACAAAGTTGTTGTGATTTATACAATACAGCAAAGGCTGAAAAAAATTAGACTACTGGAATATAAGGTTCCAGAAATTGACCCTACATTTCATAAAATGTAATATATAAAAAACCCAAACATAACGAAATGAGACAAATGACATTATTTAACTCAATATCATTGAGACAACTGGAAATGAGTTTAGAAAAACAGCTTAGTGGTCTCCCAGCTAGCCCAGTCATATGGCATTAGATTCTTAATCTCAAAGTTGTAGGTTTAAAAAATAGCTTAAACGACACACACACACACCCCATAAAGTACGATGGAAACAATATCAGGATATAAGGAGCAAAAGAGAAAAAAGAAAATATACTTGTGAAAATGAGAGGTCTAAATACCTAGAATTAAAAAAAACACATTCAATACATACAGGCAAGTCCAAGTACTACACTGCTCAAAAAGGCTCAGCCTGTAATCCCGCGCCTTTGGGAGGCTGAGGTGAGTGGATTGTCTGAGCCCGCGGGTTCGAGACCCGCCTGGGCAGCGAGACCTCATCTCTACAATAAATCAAAAAATCAACCGGGCGTGGTAGCACATGCCTGTGATTCCGGCTACTCGGAAGGCTGAGGTGGAAGGATCGCCGGAGCCCAGCAGGCGAGGGTGCGGTGGCTGGGAGCGGCCACTGCACTCCAGTCTGGGCGACAGAGTGAGACTCCAACTCAAAAAAAAAAAAAAAAAAAGCCAAAGGACTTGAACAGTATGTTAGCAAAAGGAAAAAAACAAAACAAAACCCTGCTTTTAAAAATGTTCGACCTTTCTGGAAAATAAAAGCTAAATAACTATTAGGTACCACTTCAATCCAAAAATGTTTTTAAAATAAAAATAACAAACGATGTTAGCAAAGTTATAGTGGAACAGATGTACCTGCTATAAGAGGAACTTAATTGTTTTATTGGGAAAGCACCATGACAAAATGAGGCGGGGTGGGGAGGCGGTGGATGGATAAAGAGGCATAAAAATAATCATACCCTTTGAAAGAATATTCCTCTTCCTGGGGATTGATGTGAAGAAAATAATTCTAAAGGTTGTGGGGAGAAGTGGTATTGAGGGGGAGGGATTAAGAAAACACTTATAACAGTTGTACTTAAAAACTGACAAAAGATAAGAGCTTGATATGGATAAGAGCTTTGAGGAGAAAACTGAGGTAGATTATTTTCAACAGTTATTTTTAATACAGTATAAATGAAAATACAGTAAAGCTGGAAGTGAAATGGACTGCAACACATTATACTAAAAATAGTAAATAATGAGAATGATATGCGAAACCTAAGTTAACTCATTCTGCTCACCTGTTTTTTAAACTGTTGGCACTCCTCTGGTGTGAGCGTGTCTGCTTTGGCAATAAGTGGGATGATATTCACTTTTTCATGCAAACGCTTCATAAACTCAATATCCAATGGTTTAAGTCTGAAATACATAATATTTAATATTACTAAATTGAATAATTTGGAGAAACATATTTTTCAAATCCCAATGCTAAATTAAATACAATGGAACTACTTTACTTATCAGAAACACTCTCAAGATGTACTGAACCAGCAACAGTTAGGTAGAACAGGACTTTAAGAAGCCCTGGAATGGTTAAGAAGGCTTTGATTCTTGCCCTTTAACACTCTGGTCATAGGGTTTTGGTCCTAAAAAGGGACTGGAAAACCAGAATGGCTCCTAATAGAATTTCCTAGAATCACCTCTATATGTATTACTCAAATTTTTTTTAGGGCATTTAAAAATTTTTAAATGGTAGTCCTCTTTCAACTCCACATTCTGTTCTTGCTATCATTATCTTTCTCAGACAAGATGCTCTTAAAACAATTTTCTTCAACATCCTTTTGTTCATTACAATCTGGCTGCTGCCTCCACTTTGCATCTATACTTTCAAGAAGGTCACCAAGCACACTTCCACCTTGGTGCTTATTACTATTTATTCCCTTACAAGCTCTTCTTCTTGGGAAACATTTCAGAATCCCTTAAGAGGCACATTCTTCAGAATTCCCTCTTCTATTCTTACTCTACAACAGATGTCAATTATCCTCAATGGGTCAATGACTTCCAAATCTTCATACCCAGCCCAAATACCACTGTTGAGTTTCAGATTTGTATTTACATAGGAGATATGCTACATGGACGCTCCATGGGCTCCTTAAAATCAAAAGCTCATCTGAACTCCATTTTCCCTTCATTTTTATGCTTCCTATTTCAGTCAATGGCACTATAATCTACTCAATTACTCAAGTATGGAACTCAGGAGTCCTCCCCTCCTCTAATCCTCTTCTAGAGATTCACCAAAACCTGTTGAATGTACACACACACCATTTCCATTACTTTAGTTCAGGCCACCAAGACCTCTGAACTGAATAACTACATAAGACCATCTGGTTTCCCCACAAACAATCCATACTACAGCTAGAGTGGTCTTTCTAAATCTAAATCTAATTGAGTCATGCCCTGACTGAAAACGTTACTAAAGACCAGATTCCTTAGCCAGGGTGGCCTATTAGGCTTGTGAAGACAGATTCCCCAGTTGGTCTCATCTCTGCATTTCTGGCCTTTCTTTTGCCACCTCCTACTTTTAATGCACCAGCCTTTTTGAACTCCTCACAATTTCTTGAAAGCACCATACTTCAACCTCTGGCCACAGGCTACTACCTTGCTTGAAACCCCCTCCACTCCCATCCCTCTTCTCCTTATCCTGGCTAACTCCTATTCATCCTTTGGGATCGGGCCTAAAATCCAATTTCCTCTGGGAACCCTTCTGTAACCTAAGACTAGATAACTTTCTAAGCGGTCACAGCACTTTATGTGCTGTATAGTAACTGCCTGCCTGTATGCAGATAGTTTCCAACTAATGATGATTCTGCTTACGATTTTGCAACTTTACGATGGTACCCAAGGAATATGCATTCAGTTGAAGCCCTATCATTCTGCTTTTCACTTTCAGTACAGTAGCCAATAAATTACCTGAGATATTCAACACTTTATTATAAAATAGGCTTTGTGTCAGATGATTTTGCCCAACTGTAGGCTAAGCTATAATGTTTGCTAGGCTAGGTATATTAAACATACTTTCAACTTACAGTGGGTTTATATAACCCCATCACAAGTCAGGGAGCATCTATGTTTGCTTTTCTCATCTTCTAACTAAAATATTCTCCAGAGTGAGAGCCTTATCTCATTCATCTGTATCCTCAGCACCTACCATTGTAACTAACACTTGAGAAGATGCCCAAATATTTGGCAACAAAATAAGTAAGCTGCTTTGATGTTCCTTATGTCCTTTACTAATTTTACATTGCAACCAAAGAAAGTACTCACATCTAGAATATACTGTGGACTAAAAACTAATGTTCCAAAAAATAAATGAAGATACTGAAAATATTCTGCAAAGAAGTAACATTCTAAAGTGGTATTCCTTAACTTTTATAAAAAACCATGAGAAAAATTAAAGGCCTCATTGAGTTTTTAATTTTATTGACAATAATTAAATTGATTCACTTTTAAAATATATATATATATATATATATATATATTTAAATTGGTGGGATTGGGGCCTAAAGACTAATAAGGTATTTCTTTTTACTAACAATACTATAAACCTCATTGTGGTAGTGAGGCTGACAGGAGAAAGATAGAGATGAGAAGGAAGGAAAGCAAATATGGAGAATTACGATAGCTGCTCCTGTTCTAAGTTCTCCTCATCTTGAATCCCTTGAAATTTGATATGGGCATTTTGAGAACAGGGAACACAATGGAAAAGAGAGTGTAGACAGAATAACACTACATTATCTATATTATCCGTAAACAGTGCACTTGCCTCACTAGTGCTAACTGAAAGAACTCATCCATTTTTTAATAAAATTTAAGTTTTGCTTCTTTTCATTAGTCATTACATACAACACTAAATAAAAAAGCCATGGGCTATTTAATTACTCTCAGGTTTCTAAATTTTTATGGTTTAATTTCCAGTTTATATTCAGAACAAATTTAAATCGCCAGTGCCTCATTAAGCTACTATATGATAGGCTTACTACAAAAATCTAAGCCTGCTTAAACCTGGGACAGAAAAACAGAGGTCAGTTAATCTGAAACTTTAATAAATCTTAAAAGAACTTAATACATAATATTAAAATCCAATAAACAATATTTTACATTTAAGAGTAAAACAAAACATGTTGAATACTTATTGTAATATCTCAACTTTTAAAAATAAAGACAATTAAAAACAACTGTGACAAGGAAAGTGGGGAAGTTAACTACTTAAGCATAAAACAAAAACAAATCAAACAATACTAAACAGTTTAAAAATTAAACTTTAGGAGAAATGGCCAAACCGTGTAAACATTCTGGTAAAATCCTTCTGTCCTCTTAATTGGTATACAAATTTCCAAAGTCTACCAAATGTCAACAACAGAAAATATTTGGTTCACATGTAGATAACATAGTGGTGGAAATTTTTCCTGTATATTAAGTTTTATATCAGTTCATTTTTCATCAGCTAATTTACTTTTTAAATCTTGTTTTTAAACAACAGAGTCCTTTATAGAGTTTCTAGAAGATAAATCCACATTAGAGGTAAGACTATTTAACCTCAACATCTATAGCATAATAAATGACTACAGAGCAAATTCAAATATTTACTTTTTATATGTATGTATTTCTAAGGGAAAAACCTTCCATATAAAACTCACTGAATGACATTAATTTTTTTAAAGTGGTAATAATACTAAAAGATAAAATATCATTTAAATATTCAAGTTTCAGGACAGTTTTTAATTTTAATAGCAATTACAAAACAGTGAACAACAAATGAAGCAGTAATAGCTGAAGTCATAAATTAGCCCTGCATCCAGTGACACTTGTAGAATGTGGTAGGATTTTATCTGAAACTATACCACTGATCAATTTGTAATTACTCTAAAAACAGGATCCCTCTTTAAAGGGAATCAAAGGGCTACTCAGATGAGATAGAAAGAGCCTGAATCATTTATTAGACTGCATGGAATTTAAGTTTATACTGAGCAGAGGATTTAGAACTATATAAAATTCAGTGTCATAATCTTTCACTTAATCCACAGAATCACTTAACCAATGGGGAAAACTTTACTCCATTTCTAAAAATAAATAAGCTAAGAAACTGTTCAAAGGTACATTTTTATACATAGGAAATGCAAATTTTATACTTCTCCCTCTTGGGACAAACAAAACTAACTCAAAGTCACTACTCATTTTTTGACTCACATTAAAATTTTTCTTTAAAGAAACCTTGTACTTCCCATGCAATTTTAAGAAATAAAAATTTCCCCCAGGGGATGGGAGGAATGTGATTTCATGAGAATTACTGAAACTTGGAGAGAGTCCAAAAGATCTAAAATAATAAAATTGGTTATAAACTGACAAATTGTATTGACTTAACTGCAAATTAAGATTTTACTCTCCCGGCTTCCTGGAAAAAGCCCTAACAAGTTAAACCAAAGCGATTTAAAAAAAAAATTCAAGAAGCTACACAAATACAGTATGCTATATTTTGATTATTTTTGAACCTTTTAAATAGGTGTGTCAATTTAGTGATTTACATGTGCAGACTTCAAAGAACACTGCAGAAGAATAGTAGACAAAATAAGAAATCTTTTCACCACTCCAATCTGACTGCAAAAATAGTAAGTATATAACTAAAGATCTCTCCTCATTTAAGAAAGAGAATGATAATGGGCATCAGTGTGTGTTAAAAAAAAAGATGATGAGAGGGCCAGGCACGGTGGCTCAAGCCTGTAATCCCAGCACGCTGGGAGGCAGAGGCAAGAGAAAGATTGCCTGGGCTCAGGGGTTTGAGACCAGCCTGGGCAACTTGGTGAGACCTTGTCTCTACAATAAATCACAAAAATTAAGCTGGGCATGGTAGTGGGTACCTGTAGTTTCAGCTTTTTGGAAGGCTAAGGTGGAAGGCTGAGGCGGAAGGATCACCTGAGCCCAGCAGGTGAGGCTGCAGTGGTGGTGAGCATGCACTACAGCCTAGGCAACAGAGTGAGACTCCAAATCAAAAAAAGAAAAGAAATGAAAAGGAAAAAAAAAGATGAAGAGAGAAGTCAAAAATATAAGAGAAAGATAAGCTTATGAATGAACTGGCTTACAGTACACCAATTTGGGTGTTAGATGACTTAATGCTATTTGGTCTGATGCTACATCATACTCCATTTCATTTTGGTGGAGACAGAGCACACTAAATTATCAGGTGGCTGAATTATGCTGAGTCATTTACCCAAAGATTGAAGAAGAGTAATTAGAAACATCTACAATTGACAATGACACATATATCTATTCAAAATGACAGAGAAAATACAAAGAGCAAAAGAAGAGTACAAGCTAATTACTAACAAACAAAACAATCGGATCAATGAATGTCTAGATACTGAGTTCTTAATTCCTAATAAGCAGAAGGTTAATATAGACAATATGATACCTAAATAATGTGATGGTGATAGCTAAGGTGGAACAGAAGCCAAATAGACTTATTGAGGAAAGAAATGACACAAGAGAACATTGGCACTTAAGTGTTTTTGATAACTATCTCTGTAAGACTTATAATAAATGACATATTTGAAGTTAATTATAATACGTCTAACTGTTATGGCTGTTTCTCCTTATTTAGTAGTTTAATTTGTGGCAAAAGCGGTCAAAATGAAAGCTAAATTTGCCACATTGAGACCTCAAATCAAGTTGGAAACACTGATTTTTTCTATGAAGCAGGTAAAATCCTTATGAATGAGGAACTGAGGAGTAAAAATCATAGTTAGCTTATCTAAGACTTAAAAAGGATTTTTCTTTTCTAAGAAATTTATTCTACAGAGAATTTGATACTTAATATATATGAGGGGAGACCCAAAAAACCCTGAAATTATTTTTTGGAGGCGGGCCCCTTCTAAAAAGGCTTCCCCTGCTAGGTAAGTGTTCTAGAAACTCATTGGCATCAGTGTATCAGCTAGCGTTGTTGTGAAAGGCTGCATTTGGTTTCAGTAATTTTTTTTTTTTTTTTTTTGAGACTCTTTCAGTGCATTTGCCTATTTCATGATGGGTGATTTATGAGCACACCTGCCCACATCACGTGGAGTGTTCACAGCAGTTTTTGACCAAAACCGGCATGACCTCACATGCCCTACCCTCCCTGTTCATCCATCTTGCCCTGATTGATTTTTTTTTTGTTTGTTTCCCTGGGTGAAAAAACTCCTCAAGGGAAAATATTTTCCTGATGTGGAAGAGGTGAAACAAAAAATGACAGAAGCACTAAAAAGTATCAATATTGACGAGTTCAAAATCTGTTTTGAACAGTGGGAAAAGTGCCTTGATAAGCATGTTGCAGCAAACGGAGAGTACTTTATAATTGACTAAAGTGTAAACATGTAAGAATAAATACACAATTTTTTATAAATAAATTCCAGTTTTTTGGGGGGTCCCCCTTGTATATAATCGGTGTAGTTATATTATTCCATAGACTTAACGATCGCGAAAATACACACAAAGGAAACAGTAAACAGAAAAAAAAAAAAAAAGATATGAGAAGCATCAAGATACTGACCCATGTCCTGAAGGAGCAATGAAGTATAAACAACACTGAACCCTGTTATCAGGCATCTGACGTCTGTTCACTCGGGATTCTGCATTTAGGTAGTCTTCAAATTTACTATCAATGTAGTCGATAACAGGTTGCCAGCTATAAAATATATATTAAACAAAACAATTAAGTACAATTCTACATATGAATGAACTGATGACTGTTAAAGGATATTTTTTTTTGAGTTGGAGTCTCACTCTGTCACCTAAGCTGGAGTGCAGTGGCATACTCACAGCCAACCCAGTGTCAATCTCCTGGGCTCAGGCGATCCTTCCATCTCAGACTTCCAAGTAGCTGGAACTACAGGCGTGCGCTATTGTGCCTGGCTAATTTTTTTTTTTTAATTGTAGAGATGAAGTCTCACCAAGTTGCCCAGGCTGTTTTCGAATCCGTGGGCTTAGGCAATCCCTTTACCTCAGCTTCCCAAAGTGCTGGGATTATAGGCTTGAGCCACTGCACCTGGCCAATAATCAGTATTTTTAAATGGGCAAAACCCATCTACCTCTGAAAGACATTGCAAATCGTTCTACACACTGATCCAAAAATAGGTGTAAGTCATGTTGAATGAATGTTGATTCATTATATTTTAAAACTTTCCAAATGAAAATAGTTTAGTGTAAAAACACAGCTAACTTATTAGTATGCTATTTGCACTGGTAAGTATATCAATGCTAACATAATTTACAATATGAAAACAATTACACTCACAGAGCTTTAATTTTCAAATGAAGAGATTACTTTAAACAATATAATAACTTCATGATGAACTTAGGGGTGTTAGGAGTTGACAGAAAATGACCTCGAAATAATATGAAACTAAAAAAAATATTATTTATAAAACACTAAGATAATTAGTTCAGACTAAAACTTCAAGGTTGTTTTCTTCACTTTTGATTGACAGAAAAACTGAAGGTCTAAAAAAATCAGGTTTAAATTATGATGTGGTAGAAAATAATGTATACAAAAGGATAAAATTTTAGTACACTTCAGGAAGACAAAGGAGAAAAAAAAGTATAGTACAGTAAAAAGTTTTAAAATTTTTACAATAATGACAATTCTTTTATCTAGCTATGTTTCATAATTTGTCTCAAAAACAACTGTATGATAAGTATTATTCTCCATTTTATAGAAAAGGAAATGGTTAAAAGAAGTTAAGGAACTTTATCAATTAAGTGGCAGATTGGTATATAAACACAAGTCCTATCCATCGAAGTTCAGTGATCTCTGGTAACATGAAAAGTTTTAAAAATGTTAAGGAGAAAAAGTGTAACCACCAAAGTATCCCAAATGTACTAGAAAGCTGAAAGGAGAAGCCATTCTTACCAATTACTATTATCCACTGCATCCCCAAATCCTGGAGTATCAACTATTGTGAGTAGCAACTGAACACCACCTTCTTTGATTAAAACTTTGGATTGCTCCACCTGTAAGAGTCATTGGGCCAGATATTAATATACACATTATTCCAGAGGTATCCTATAAGGGGTCAGAGGAGAGACATTCAAATTTGTCAAAACCAACTGGGAAACTTTGCAAATTAAATCTACCAACTCCCATATTTTCTTCAGAATCAATGGTTGTGGGCACTGGAAGTCCTGGTTATTTGAAAGAAAAGCACATACATAATTGGCAAACTCATGCTGGATTATGGTCATAATTGGTATAAAAAAAGAAACAAGAACTGATAAAATAGCCACTAAAGTCTTGTAATACTTATATAACTTAAATGTGCATCTAATAACACAAATAAACAATGTGAGTGATTCAGTAATTCATAGAGTTCAAATGTGATTAATGAGACAAGCACGTCTAATCTACCATTTATAATTTATAGTAAATGTCTACCTGGACTATTCTCCATCAAGTTTGGTCAAGCCAATTACTTAAGTGAAGTTACTACCATTCTTAAATTTTTCTCAGCACGGCTGTAATTACCCTTGAGTTTATGTTATGGCTAAGATCCAATCCTTTTCTCAAATGTGATATTCCACATTCTGCTCAACATAATCAGTAAAAGTTCAGACAGCAAAAAAGAAAAAAGAAAAGGAAAAAGAAACAATGTATTCTGGTAGAATAAATCTTCAGTTATGGTCAGAATTTTTTAAAATGTTGTTTGAGAAAGGATATTGAACTTAACAATAACAACAGTTCCTAGCACAATTTAAGATATTCTGTAACCTCAAGCTCTGTACCAGAAGATATATATCTTACAGCCTGGGCCTATGCTGCTGCTAAATGCAAACTATCAGTTTTCAGGAGCCCAAGATAAAAAAAAAGCATTGATTCAAATAGAAAAGGGAAATGATTGCCACAGAAAAAGTTAGGTTTTCACTCAATATACATTTATATCAAGTGCTTATTAAGAACAGAGGCTCCAGATATGCTGATAAACTAACTTAAGAGGCAAGAATTATACTCCAACTTTGAGTTTTAAACACATAATTGGCATAAATTCATTACTACTATTTGAGGGAAAATGTGATCATGGGCACTTTAAAAGCAGCTTTCATTTTTTTTTGGGGGGGGGAAAGGAAAAGCTTGTTATACCTTGAGAAAGTCGTTCTATTTCCCTTTGGCATGTTTCATAGATTCTGGTTAATGAAGAGACTGAGACAATGAGCAAGAAAGTCTGCAGCAACACTGTCTAATAGCACTTTCTGTGATGACAGAATTGTTCTGAAGCCACACTGCACTGTCCAATATGATAGTCACTTGCCCGTATGACTATTTAGCCCTTGAAATGTGACTCGTGCAAATGAGGAGCTGAAAGTTTAATTTTATTTAATTTGAATTAACTTAAATAGTCACATGTGGCTAGTGACTACTAAAATGAACAGTGCAGATTTATAGCAATCAAGAGTTTTTTGTTAATAGTTTTATTGTCAAGAACAAAACTTATTAAAACCTAAAAAAAACTGCCTGAGACTTGAACATGCATGTCTACTGGGGACTTCTTTTATACAAATAAGATGCTAAAGTCTTATCTTTTAGATCAATGTTCTTCAAACTGCTTTGATCATGCTATAAACTCTCAGTGAAATTTTCGAGCACCCCAAATATATTTATTTACCAACTATATGCTACTAACAATCAGAATATTAAATATTAATATGAACTAATTTCTCTGTAGATTAAAAGAGTAAAAACATTAACAAATAAGAGTTGGTTGCACATCATTTGGGAGATCACTGTTATGTTATATACCACATAACTAACCCAGACAGTCTGATATCAGGTTACCCTAACAGTATGAGGGAGGCAAATAACTCAGATTCATCAGTGTTATATCATCAGAACTAAAAAAAAAATTTTTAAAGATATCATCTCATCTGGCTTGAGAAGTTCACATTTTATTTATATGATGGTTCTTTAGTCAAAGAACAGCTAGGTCAAATCTAACATCTCAATACATCTTGAATTCACTCCCATCTCCTTCACAAAAACAGGTCATTTATTTATGACAATTGTCACTGAAGCAGAAATATACAAAGTAATCATGCCACCCCTTTACCTACTAATTATTTTAAATGACATAGCACTGTACAGTATACTAGAAACTGATACAAAAGTATAATTGTTCTACATTAGTCACCTCCCAATTTTACTCCAAACTATTTCTGGTCCCTGTACTACTAAACAAAGTCCCTCTACCTTTAGCAATATGCTGTACACCAATCACATGCTTTAAACTTAGCTTAGATTTTAAGATATTTCCCTGTTTAAAAATCTATCAGTTCAACAATTTAATTACTTACTGGCTTGATAAGAAAAATGAAGATTTGCATTTTATGAACTTTAAAGAGTCTGTTTATAAAGCTTCTTTTCTTGTATGGCCTATGAAATTCTGTGTATCCATACATGGTCAAATACAAAGTCAGCAACATATGAAAGCGATCCAGAAAACATAACTGTAAACTAGTGCCATTCACAGAATCCAACTGTATCCTATCATCTGGTTTTGCATGTATCCTCATGGGATTCATGGAAAACAAATGAGTTCAAGTTCAGGAATTTCAAACTTTTCTTAACAAATCTATTCCAAATGGCTACTTTCCCATGCACTTTCCTTAAGCAGGTCACATCAGCATATTTTATGGCATCACTCAGAGTTCTCTAAGATTAAATATATAATCTAATAACAAAGGAATGAATCAAGGGTATTTCTCCCTGAAAAATATATAATAACTAAACCCCATTGTATTGTTTATGTATAATTAATTTATTGAGGCCTCTTTTGGCTTCTAAGATTCCAGAAATCCAATGTACTTGCTTTCTAGTACTGAGTTTTCAGTTTTTCAATCTGAGAAAGAAAGTCAAACCTTCAACATTTATTATACAACTTCATAACCAGAAGACTGCTAAATACACTAACTTGTTCTAACCTAATGTTTATGAACCACTTATTAAGGTAGATAAAAAATATTTAATTAAGTACATAAACTATTGAAGAAAGTGTTAAAATCTTCTGTTAAGAGCTTACCTCTACCTACACTTGCTCAAGAAGTAGGATTCCAGCCAAAATTCTGAAAAGACTTGAACAGCCCAAGATATTCCATTCAGCTCAAACATCGGAACTATTTTGATTATTTAATGTTTGTCAAAAGACAAACACGATTGTAAATGCTTCATCATGTTCCACAAGAAAATGAAATGACCAACAATAGAGTAGTTATACCTGAAAACTACTTCCTTATCAAGATCAAGAACAACTTTAAGAAAGTTGATATAAAATTCCTAATTCTGCCTTCTACTCGAAACCATTATCTCCCTCCTATCCCTGGTCTCCTTACACTGAAACCTGAAATCCCTCACCCCTTTCATTTTCTATTAGCAACTTCCTTCCCCAAATCTTAATTTCTCTCCCTTTCCAACTTAGAACTCATTCTGGATTCATCCATCTTTCTTTTCCTACACCATAAAATTCATGACCTTCAATCTCAACAGGAATTTTCCTTCTGTCTAATATTCCTCTTACATGCCCCTTAGTCTCATGCCTCTCCCATTTCCATTATGGCTATTCCCAAACCCTCTATTCTACCATGTCTGCCACCACGCTCAACAAAGAACCTCCCATCTCCACTTAAGATGAGAGCGTTTCCAACTTGTCTGAATCAGCACTGTGCCTTTTTTACTGCATGAAATAGACGCTCCTTCTTCGTAAAGGTAATTTCTCAATCTATGCTGGGGTTCTGATTTATTTCCATCTTAGAGTCATCTTGACGATTGTTTATGCTATTCCACCTGTATTTTCAATCTCTCATTTCTTAGGGACTGACTCACCACATATAACCAGTCTCAAGTCTCTTTTGGAAAAACCACTCTCTCAGTCCTCCACACTCATCTCTGGGAATTCCCTCTTATCCCGTCCTTCACAGCTATCATCCAGTTTCACTGGCTCACTTAAACCACTCACTTCTCAACCCAGTGCCATCTTGTCCTTCATCCTACCATTTCATTAAAAGATATTTTACTTCTATGGCAAGGTCACCTCTATAGCACGTAATCAGCACTGTTTTCACTAAATCATAATTGTTTGTTTATATTTTTCACATGATTGTGAGAACTTTGACTATGTCCATCATGACTATAGTCCCCAAACTTGGTATAAGACAATCATTCAAATGCATTATATGAATATTCAGTTCAAAGCACGATTAAAATTGGACCAGTACAGGAGAGTTTCCTAATTGTGCTCTGCAGAAAATTTTTCAAGGAGTCTGTTTATAATGTATGCTATCTTAGGGACAGGATCTACTGTTTTTACCTTTTCTTACCTTCAAAATTTTTGAACCCACTTAATCTACAATAGCGGTTTATAAAACTTCCCCAGCCAAGAAAAAGTTCAAAGGGTACCAATATAAAATTACCAACTAAGAACTTAAAAAAAAAATCTAGCACTGTCATTACACAAAAATATCTTAATAGAATATTGTATGAGAAAATTAAAATGAACTTAATCTCAGAATAAAGGAGTTTTTCCCAAGAAGGGACAGATGATAACCTTTCAGTGACAGAAAATGATTTAAAAATTTTCTTAAGCCAAAACAAAATTGCAAAAAAATTAAAATTAAAATGTTTAATATGCAACAAAATTATAAAATATGATGTAATTGTTCCATACATACAACATTGTACACAATATTTTTGCTTAAAATTGTTAACCTAGGGAGCTATACTTGAGATTGGAACATGAAGTGGAGCTCAAATGTCGAATTTTGCTGTCACGTCATTTTAATCAGCCTACTGAAAAAAAATATGAATGAAGACAGAAGTAATACAGCACTATTTCATTTCATTTCTGAAAGAACTAAGGAAAAAGATTTCCCTCTCCTACTTTCTCCCCAGCAGAGACAGAATAAAATCAGTTTGCACCAGGGCAGGAACACCAAAGAACAGTGGTTCTTAAAGTGTAGTACCCAGACTGGTAATAATACATTCTGGGAACAGAAGTGGAAATGCAAATTCTTTTGGCCCTACCTCAAACCTACTAAATAGCAAACTTTTAATAAGAAATTCAGCAACCTGTGTTTTAATAAGACTTCCAGGTGATTGTGATGCGCACTAAAGTTTGAAGACCATCGGCATAAAGAATTCCAATACTGGTGTGAGCTCACATTTGCAAACACACAGCCCAGGGTCCTAAGGCCCAAGATAGGAGGTTAAGAATCAATCTTAAAGAGTTTCCGTCTAATACTGAAAACTTTACTTGAATCAGAACCACATACAGGAAGCTCAGAATCAACTATCTGTTCACCGTAAATAGCTTCCCCTTCCTTACAAGAGGGTGAATGTGAATCAATTTCTCCTTTAAGAAACAAGTCTCTTTCTTTTTTTTTTTTTTGAGTTGGAGTCTCACTCTGTCGCCCAGAGCGGAGTGCAGTGGCCGCCACCGCTGCCTCGCCTGCTGGGCTCCGGCGATCCTTCTGCCTCAGGCCTCCTCGTAGCCGGAATTACAGGCACGCGCTACCACGCCTGGCTGATTTTTTTATTTATTGTAGAGATGAGGTCTCGCTGCCCAGGCAGGTCTCAAACCCACGGGCTCAGGCAATCCACTCACCTCAGCCTCCCAAAGGCGCGGGATTACAGGCTGAGCCACCGAGCCTGGCAAGATACAAGTCTCTTTCAAATAGATAATGCTCAGGGACAAGAATATGAGATTGTGATCTTTATTAAAATTTCATTCCTTATTCACCCACATCACATGAGAAGATCTTTCTTTCTTTTATTTGTTTTTTTCAATAATTGGAAGTGTTCCACAAAGCCTTCAGGTCAGGAAAATTGCAGACATTTGCCTTTTGAAACTCAGAATTGTATGCTTTTATCAGTCTAATATGTTGGGTTGAGATATTCCAAAGACAGATCATCTGCTTAGACTACTGGGTTTGGTAAGGAGCCAGCCAACTATAAAAGATGGATTACATTTTCATTTTCTAACTACATTCAGACCTCTTGAATGACTCTGGCCCTGCACATGATATGTCACGTTCTTTCCTGAGTTAGTGAACAAAAGAGATTAGATGATCCTCAACCTGCATCTAGTATATAAAGGAATACCTCCATGGTTTAGTCAGAAAAGAGAATTTCTATGGAATTCTAGTCAGGATCAACCCGGTTCTCAGATGTTATAGGTCTTATTTTTGGTAAAGAAAGGAGATTTAACAATGGTGTACAGGCTTCTGTCTTTAAGAAAATCTTACTAGAGATAGCCTTAGCCCACATTACTCCTTTGTTTTCAAGATAAGTAGAGTTGGGAAGATAGTCACAATAGAACACTTTTAAAGTGTTACCTTAAAGGAAGGTAAAATAAGTTTAGACAATTTATTTTAGAGTGAGGCCAATGTAAGAATTTTAATAGAGGGCATGTCACATCTTCTTCAATAGATGCTAGCCTAGAGAAGATATCTGCAATGTTTAAAAATGTAAGGAAATACTATTTAGATTAAAAAAAAAAAACAAAACCCAAAAAAACTCCTACAACTCAGTAAGAAAATCACAGAAAACACTGAGATGACCAAAGCACTTCAATGAAATCTGCACAGTTAATAAGTACAAAAAACATGTTCACCCTCACTAGCAATCAAAGGAAATAAATAATTAAATATCTTTATGCACACACAACAGCAATGAGTGCCCATGTCCACCAGAAAACATGCACAGAAATGTTCATATTAGCAAAACACCAAAAACCCAAATGCTTATGTAAAACAGAAGGGATATGCAAAAAGTATACCTGGTTCAAGAACAGGCAAAATTAATTTATGGAGAAAGAAATCAGTAGGTGTTTATATAATTTTAGGGGGGTGTAATACTGAATAAAAGGAAGCACAAAGAAGCCTTCTAAGATGCTAGAAAAGAATGATATTTTGTTCTGGGTGGTGGGTTACACCCAGATATACGTATATTCATTATGTGTGTGTGTGTCTGTATGGGTATCTGTGTGTGTGTGTGTGTGTGTGTGTGTGTATAAATTAAAAAATACCTAAGTTAAGAAAGCTAAAAACTCATCACTTTAGGATTAAAATTTCCAATTTTGTTTTTTGAGTCAGAGTTTCACTCTGTCACTCAGCCTGGAGTGCAGCGACACAATCACAGCTACTGTAGCCTCAAACTTCCAGGCTCAGGTGATCCTTCTGCCTCAACCTCCTGAATAGCTGGAACTGCAAGTGCATGCCACCACACCTGGTTAATTAAAAAAATTTTTTTTTTGTAGAGATGAGGTCTTGCTATGTTGCCCAAACTAGCCTCAAACTCCTGGGCTCAAGCAATCCTCCCCCTGTCCTAAAGTGCTGGGATTACAGGTTGAGCCACTGTGCCTGGACTAAAACTTGAATTTTGGTCACAAATAAGGTACATAGCATCACTTTTTAATTTTTATTTTAATAGAGACATGGTCTCACTTGTTCAGGCCAGTCCCAAACTCCTGGCCTCAAGTGATTCTCCTAACTTAGCCTCCCAAAGTGCTGGAACTACAGGCTTAAGCCACTGGACCTGGTTAGTATCAAGTTATTAGAGTACAATTTTGCAAAGAATTTAAAATCTCAAGCCCTATGAATATTACTCACCCTCCTACAAAAAAATAAAATCTTAAAGAGAAAAACTTTAAAAAGGAAAAATAAGATACTCATTTTGGAAAATTACTCCTTAGGGATCTAATTAATAAACCGCACCTTGCAGTTTGATATATGTGAGTTTCTAACCCGAATATTTGGACTGTCCTTCCATCCTGTACACTAAGATAATCATTACCGCACCTTCAAATCCAGCTCAAAACATCACTTCCTCAACGAAGCCTGATCCAGCCAGAACTGCTTAAATCCCCTCTCTCTCATGTCCTATGTATTACTGCATCAACCCACCATCAACTTTTCAATAGATTAGAGCAGTGCTGCCAAGTAAAAATATGAATCACATAAGTAATTTAAAAAATTTTAGCAGCTACTTTAAAGATAATAAAAAGGTGAAATTAATAAGTTTTATTTAACCCAACATATCTAAGATATTATTATTATAATATATAATTGCTATAAAAATTATTAAGATACTTTACATTCTTTTTTACATACTCAGTCTTCAAAATCTGGGGTGTATTTTATACTTGCAGAACATTACACTTTGGGCCACCCTCATTTTAAAAGCTCAATAACCACATGTGACAGGACAGTGTACTAAAAAGTGCAGATCTAGAGTCTAGCCTCTTGCTAGATAAAGTGTGACCCACCAGTCAGCAGTATCAACATCACCTGGAATCTTGTCCGAAATGAAGAAACTCAGTCCATCTCAGACCTACTAGATCAGGAACTAAATTTAACAAATCCCCAGGTGATCCGAATGCATATTAAAGACTGAGAAGCAGGCAGGGCACCATGGCTCATGCCTGTAATCCCAGCACTTTGAGAGGCAGAAGTGAAAGGACTGCCTGAGACCAGGAGTTCGAGAGCAGTCTGTGCAAGACCTCGTCTCTACGATAATACAAAAAATTAGCTGGGTGTGGTGGCACATGCCTGTAATCCCAGCTACTTGGAAGGCTGAGGTGGAAGAACTGCCTGTGTCCAGCAGGTCTAAGCTGTGACACCTGTGAACATGCCACTGTACTCCAGCCTGGGCAACAGAATGAGACTCTGACTCAAAAAAAAAAAAAAAAAAATTGAGACACACTAAATGAGACCACACATAGTTTGGGAGTCTAGTTATAACACTGTATTTAAGCAACAACAGCTTGTCTACTTTATCCATGACAGCCTTTAGCATATTAATCACAGTTCAAAATTCCTAGCCTGATAATTTCAGTATCTCTGCTATATTTGCTTCTAATGCTTGCTCTGTCTCTTCAAATTGTAGTTTTTGTCTTTTAGTACTCCTTGTAGTTTTTTGATAGATTAACATGATGTACCAAATAAAAGAAGTGGCTATAATAAAAAATAAAATAAAAAACAAGTAACAACAGCTTTTCTATTAATCATGTTTTCTCTATACTGTCCAATACAACTTTCTCCAACAGTGGAAATGTTCTTTATATATGCTGCCCAAAATGGCAGCTACTTTTCACATGTGGCTATTAAGCACCTGAAATGCATCTGAGGCAATATAGAAATTCCATTTAAATCTTATTTAATTTTAACTGATTTAAACTTTAATAGCCACATATGGCAAGTGGCTACCATACTGAAAAGACGACTCCAGGAGTGTTAGTTACTATATCACAGTGTCAAGTCTAGGATAAACTGGGAAGGTTCTAATCAAGATAATTTCTCTGATTAACTGCACTTTTTCTTATTTTTAAAAAATTTTATAAATAATTTACCACCTTATATTAGCTAAGGCCAAATTTGCATCTTAATTCTAAGCAAGCATAATAAAAGTTACAACATGGTGTTACGTGTATTAATATTACTCCAGTTTATCATCAATTAACAACACTAATAGCCATACCTGTACTGTCTTTTTAATTCTATGAGAAGGACCTGGATACTCTGGAGAATACAGATCTGTGAGGAATAATGAGTTGATTAATGTCGACTTTCCCAATCCAGATTCACCTAAAATAAATAGAAAAAGAAAATCTGTTAAACTCAGCCACCATACCACTTAAAGATTCAACAAATGCTATACGTAGTCAAACTTACTTTATGCAAGTACTTTTTGGTAGGGACACAGAAATGACAATAGGAAACATAAATAAGTATTTTGGCTTCAATTTCTTATCAACAAAATTAAGACTCACATTTCCAAAGATTCTTTTCAGTTTTATAATTATACCATCTGTGCTCATTAAAAGTAATATATTTAATACAATCATCTACATTTTTAACAGTAATATATTGCCAAAGAACAAAGTTGGTCATTACGAAAAAATCCAAGTTGGATTACATATTGCTACTTCAGTAAAATAAAAAGCAAAGGTTTTCCTTATTATAGACAACAGTAAATAATCAAAGTAGGAAAAAAAATATCACACAGCTATAAAAGGTAAAAATCTGCTGATACAAAGAAGGAAAATTAATCACATTGAATGCCTCAATATAAAACTCTAAACTACAAAAAAATTTTCTAACTAACCCACCTCATCAGTGTGAACCAGATACCAAAAAAAAAAATCTGAGTTAATTACTTTTTATACTGCTTTTGCTTGCGACAAGAGGTAGCAATGAAAGAACCTAGGGCATGATTTCTACTTTGATCACATACTCTCCTTTGCAAGTAACTTTTGCAAGTTTATCAAAATATAAATGGTTTCAAGGTATATATAACACAAGGTTAAAATAAATTTTAAATCATATTATGATAATTAACATGGAACAGGATTAAAGTATTTATTGTCAATAATCCACTTTGAATTAACAGGCATCTTCAGCCTAAATAACTGATATCACAATATTTATATTATGACACATAACTGTTGTCACAATATTTATATTATGACAAATTTTATATATCTAGTCTGAGTTATTTGTATATTAGCTCTCAAAAGAGATAGGATTCTTTCCAGGTGGTCTGAGTTTAGCTCTTTGTGAGAATGTCATTTTTTACAGGATGTGAAAATACCAGAAATGTCTAAGTCACAGGAAAGTAACTTATGGCTTGGTTGTCCATGCCTGTTTCTTTCTGACTCTTATTCCTTGAATAAAGGGAAAAAAAGACTAGAATAAAACCCAAGAATTTTGATATTATCAGAAATATCCACAATATTTTCCTTTAGAAACACAAATGGAACTTTTAGTACTTTTAAGAATATTATGGGAAGTTAAAAAAATGAACACTTTAATGACTAAAATTATGTTTAGAGTTTATTTTTTACATTTCTCCCCCTTTTTATTGGTGATAGACAGTAGAGAAACAAAAAGAAGCAGGACAAAGGAAAAGGAGACATGAAGAAAACCTAAAAGGCAACATACCAAGATATAAATAGTGGCTACTCTGGGAGTGGTAGAGGTATGGGTGAGATTTTGTTCTTAGCTTTTTATATTTCTATGTGCTCTAAATTTCATTCAGTAAGATTGTATTTATTGTCAAAATTTTAAAAATATTCTTGAGTGGCATCAGCAAAATGGCAAATTTAAAAGCTCCAAGATGCCATTCCCTCACAGAAACATCAAAAACAACTAGAAACCAGATGAATTAACTTTACAGGACCTGTGAAAAACAGTCTAAAGTCTACAACAACAAAGCAAATGCTCAATTAAAAAAAAAAAAGCATGTGAAAATTTTGTACCATTTTTTAATGCTCTTGCCACACACCCTAGGCAGTTTATCTGTGTCAGAAGGAAGCAGTAACCCGATTCCCATTTCCTTCCCTCAAACTGGAGGAAGAAAGCAGACTTTACTTGCAACATTTAAACCTTTCTGGATCTGCCAAAAGGATTGGTCCCCGTCTTGCCTATCTGTGATTTCAGATGGGAGAAGCAGTAAGCACAATTGCTGCAGGTGTCTGGAGCAAAAGATTATGGTAAATAGATATAATCGACTACGTAAGGATCCAACAGAAGCTGGGATAAGACTCTTTGGGAAATTAAGACATTCAAAAGCAGCCATGTACACAGGAAGAACTGAGTAAGCCACCCACAGGTCCAGACAATGTGTATGTTCAGAAAAGTCCTAAGAGCTTAAGTTTTCAACTTGGGGTGATCACTAGATTCACTAGATTCACTAGAATCACTAGATTCAGGAGAGACCTGTGGTGGCTTACTCAGTTCTTCCTGTGTACATGGCTGCTTTTGAATGTCTTAATTTCCCAAAGAGCCTTATCCCAGCTTCTGTTGGATCCTTACATAGTCGATTATATCTATTTACCATAATCTTTTGCTCCAGACACCTGCAGCAATTGTGCTTAGTGCTTCTCCCATCTGAAATCACAGATAGGCAAGACGGGGACCAATCCTTTTGGCAGATCCAGAAAGGTTTAAATGTTTAAATCAGCAGAGAGCTGGCTACACATAATATGCAATGACTAAGGGAGGTGACTTTTTTCAAATGCACAACTGTTGGGGGGGAAAAATCATAAGGCATGCAAAGATACAGAAAAATATAGCCTATTCAAAGGAAAACAAATTTCCAAAAATATTAGGTTAGACAAAGACATTAAAACAGTCATTTTAAAGAGACAAAGAGATAAAGAAAAAAATATGCCAAGATAAATCAAAATCAGGAAAATGAAAACTTTAACAAAATGAGAGTATCAATAAAGAGACAGAAATTATAAAAAGAAATAAAGCAGAAATTCTAGAGCTGAAAAATACAATCAACTGGATTGAAAAATTCACCAGAGACTGAATAGCAGAAATGAGTAAGTGGTAGAAAAAAAATTAGCAAACCTGAAGAAAAGACTGTAGAAAATTATTAAATCTGAACAGGAAAAAAAAAAAGAAAAGATGAAGTAAACAGAGCCTAAGGAATTATGAAACATATAACTAGACGAATATACACACTATATAGGTGTTTCAGAAGACAGAAATAACAGATAGAAACAACTAGACAGAAGATTAATAAGAAAACAGAGGATTAGCCGGGCTCAGTGGCTCAGGCTGTGATCCCGCGCTTTGGGAGGCTGAGGCGAGTAAATTGCCTGAGCCCACGGGTTCGAGACCCGCCTGGGCAACTTGGTGAGACCTCATCTCTACAATAAATCAGAAAAATGAGCCGTGCGTGGTAGTGCACGCCTGTAGTTACGGCTACTTGGAAGGCTGAGGCGGGAGGATGACCAGAGCACAGCAGGTTGAGGCTGTGGTGGCCGGGAGAGGCCACTGCACTCCAGTCTGGGTGACGGAGTGAGACTACAACTCAAAAAAAAAAAAAAAAGAGAAAGAAAGAAAGCAGAGGATTTAAACAACAATATAAACCGACTGAAGCTGAGACATAGACCAAATACTATATCCAACAACAGCAGTTTGCACATTTTTTCTCAAGTATAAGTAGAATGTTTTTCAGTAATGACTAAAAGAAACAAATCTTAATAAATTTTTCAAAATTGAAGTCAAAGTACTTATCCCATCACAATAAAATGAAACTAAAAATCATTAACAGAAGGAAATCTAGAAAGTTTACAAATATTTGGAAATTAACATATCCTTAAGTAACAAATAGGTGAAAGAAGAAATCACAATGATGTAAAAGTCCTGAATAAAATATTAGCAAACAGAATTCAACAGCACATTAAAAGAATCACAAACCACAACCAACAGAGATTTATTCCTGGAATGCAAGGATGGTTCAAAATACTCAAATCAACAAATGTAAAACAAAAATATAAAACAAAAGGCAAAAAGCGTAATGATCATCTCAATAGATGTAGAAAAGCATAAGACAAAATTCAACATCCTTTTGTGACCAAAAAAAACCTCAAAAAATTAGGTACAGAAGGACTGTAACACAACACAATAAATAGCTCTATATGACAAGCCCATAGTTTAACATCATACTTAAATGCAAAAAGCTGAAAGCTTTTCCTCTAAGGTCAGGAACAAGGCAAGGATGCCCAGCTCCTGCCACCTCTATTCAACACAATACTCAAAAAGTCCTAGCTAGAGCAACAAGGAAACAAAAATAAAAGGCATCTAAAATGGAAAGAAGTTAAACTGTCTCTGCAGGTAACATATATTTAAAAAACACTAAAGACTACACACACACACACACACACACACACACACACACACACACATCTCTAGATCAAACCAATTTAGTAAAGTTGCAGGATACAAAACCAACGTACAAAATAGTAGCATTTCTATACATTAACAATGAACTATCCAAAAAATTTAAGAGGGAAAAACATTCCACTTACAATAGCTACCAACAAAGTCAAAATATTTAGGAATAATTCTTTAGATTAGGAAGATAAAAGATATGGCTGAAAAATAGCATTGGAAAGAAACTAAGACAACACAAATAAATGGAAACATAGCCTGTGTTCATGAAATAGAAAAGAAGGGATGAATACGCATAGTATAGAAAATGTTTAGGGCAGTGAAACTACTTTGAACAATACTATAATGATGGACACATTTTCATTATACATTTGCCCAACCTTATAGTACAGAAAACACCAAGCGGGAACTCTAGTACTGACTTTGTTTGATTATATGTCAGTACATACTGGTTCATTGATCTGACTAATCTATTACTCCCAAAGGGGGATTATGATAACGGGGCCAGTTACATACGTGGGGGAAAGGAATCTCTACCTTCCTACCAATTATTCTGTGAAACTGCTCTCAAAAAAAAAGAAAAGAAAAACTCAGTTTAAAAAGATGCGTTAAATATAATACGAGAGATACAAAAGAAAAAATAGTGATGAAGCTGGTGGGGTGGCTGAGTAACGAATGAGAACCCAAAGGGGAATACAAGAGAGAACCTAACACCATACAATGCAAGATTTGTGAGACATGGAAGCTGTAGTCCCTACAGGATCTTAGCAAAGGATACCACACTGGTAACCTGAAAGGGAAGACTAGGTGATGTTGTGGACCCAGGTTTTCTTTTCCCTTATACCAATATTTTTCTATTTTCAAATATTTCTGAAACAAACATATACTTTCTTCATTATGAATAACCAAAGTAACCAAAAAGCATATTATAAAAAAAGGTGGCTGGGCTTGGTAGCTCAGCCTGAAATCCCAGCACTTTGGGAGGCCAAGGTGAGTGAACTGCCTGTGTCCATGGGTTCGAGACCAGCCTGGGCAACTTGGCAAGACCTCATCTCTATAATAAAAATAAAAAAATTAGCCAGGCATGGTAGCACGCACCTGTAGTTCCGGTTACTTGAAAAGTTGGGGCAGAAGGATTGCCAGAGCCCAGCAGGTCGATGCTGGGGTGGCCTTAAGTGTACCACTGCACTCCAGCTTGGGTGAAAGAGTGAGACTCCAACTCAAAATAATAATAATAATAAAGGTAAAATTACAAAGAAATAAAGGCTTAATAACTTAATTTCTAACTGCTTAAAAACTGGATAATTTATCATTTTTTGTTCTCAGATATTTAAAAACCCTCATCATAAACAAAATTCAAAAGATCACAATCAATAATTTAGGGTCC
The DNA here is from genome assembly GCA_027257055.1 of Cephalopachus bancanus. Classification (NCBI taxonomy): domain Eukaryota; kingdom Metazoa; phylum Chordata; class Mammalia; order Primates; family Tarsiidae; genus Cephalopachus; species Cephalopachus bancanus. Next base: position 14,361,652 of record JAPVLO010000008.1, read on the forward strand.
CATGTAGAGGAGAAATAAACAGATGACCAATAAAGATTTCCTTTAAAATAATTTTTCTTTTACTTGCTCTGATAAAGTCTATTAAGAACATACTGAAAACTGAAAATACTGCCAAATACGGAATACCAAATACCTTTAGAGAACAATGTGAAACATATGCAGTCATGCCTCAGTATCTGAAGGGGGACTGGTTTTAGGATCCCCAAGGATACCAAAATCTGTAGATGCTGAAATCCCTTATATAAAATGGCATAGTATTTGCATAAACTTACGTACATCCTCCCCTACACTTTAAATCGTCCCTGAATTATGTATAATTACCTTATATAATATAAATGCTATGTAAATATTTGGAATACTGTATTTTTATTTGTATCACCTAATACCATTGTCTTTTTTTAATATATATTTTTGATCCAAGCTTGGTTGAATCCATAGATGTGAAACCAGTGAATACAGAGGGTCAAATAAACACCATATTGCATGAAATATAACTCAGTAAGCATTAATCATCTATAGCAGGGGTTCCAACCCCCAGGCCACAGACTGATACCAGTGTGTGGCTTGTTAAGAACCAGGCAACACAGTAGGAGGTAAGTGGAGGGCATGCAAGTGAAGCTTCATCCATATTTGCAGCTGCTGCCCACTGCTCACATTACAGCCTGAGCTCTGACTCATGTTAGATCAGCAGTACCATTAGCTTCTCAAAGGAGCACAAATCCTATTATGAATGCGTGCGAGGGATCTAGGTTGCACGCTCCTTATGAGAATCTAATGATCTGAGATGGAGCTGAGGAGATGATGTACTGGGAAGCGGCTGCAAATATGATTAACATTAACAGCAAGGTCTGACTTCAGAGACCATAATAAATCAACTGCTTGCAGACTCATATCAAATCCCTATCAGAGAGTGGCAAGTGAGTTGATGTACTTCAACTGTACAGCTGCATTTGGTGACAGGCTTTAAGTCAGAATCTGACACTTTTTAGTATGTACATGGCCCGCCCATGATTTTATTTACCACTTCCATCTACACCTCTTTTTTTAAAAATCGTGAGTTGTATAATTATTTCATTATATGCTACAATGTAATAATAACATTTAAAGTGCACAATAAATGTTATGTGCTTCAATCATCCTGAAAGCATCCTCCTCCCTGTCCATAGAAAAATTGTCTTCCATGAAACTGGTCCCTGGGAACACTGATCTACAATGTGTCACTCACAGGGACCATAAGGGCAAATAAGATTTCCAACTTTCAAGGTACTTACAGATTATTGGGGGAGGCAGACAAGTAAGTAAAATGTTTCAAGTTCTATATTTAGGTATGTTTAGGATGGTAGAAAAGAAACTTCTTTTTTTGAGTTGGAGTCTCATTCCGTCCCCCAGACTGGAGTGCAGTGGCACACTCACGGCCATCCCAGCATCAACCTGCTGGGCTCCAGTGATCCTTCTGCTTCAGCCTTCCAAGTAGCCAGAACTACAGGCACGTGCTGCCATGCCCAGCTAATTTTTAAAAAATTTTTTACTGTAGAGATGAGGTCTAAAAAGTGGATTGTCTGGGCCGCCCAAAGTGCTGGAATTGCAGGCTGAGCCACCGAGCCTGGCCTCAAAAAAGAAACTTCTAAATCAGATAGAAGAGTTGAGGTTTCCAGAAAGGTGACAACAAAACTGGATCTTGATTAGGAACATAAATTAAGTTTACAACCCAGTGCAGTGGCACCTGTCTGTAATCCTAGTTACTCAGAAGGCTGAGGCAGGAGGATTTCTTGAGACCAGGAGTTCAAGACCAGCCTGGGCAACACAGTAAGACCTCATTTTGAAAAAAACAAAAAGAAAGAATAGGCAGAAAAGAAAAGTGTGAATCAACATAATTTATTTGGGTAAATACAAACACCTGGGCTCCAGGCTCGGCATTACTAAAATCAGTCTCCAGGGCTAAGGCCTGGGAACCATAATAAATAAATACATAAATAAATAGGATTAAGGTATATACTCCACCTCAACTGAGGTGGAGTGAAGTGGAGGAGGAAAGGGAATTAAAGGGGGGAAAGTTTAAGATTACTTTCGGTATTCTAGCTTGGACAATTAGACTAAAGTATATTATTGCTGTATTAGCATAGCCTTTAACTTCAGGCTTACTGGTTGAGAATCATATCCTTTAGAGTATGATTACAGTCAGCAAGATACTTGAATTTTCTGTTTCCTTACTTATCAAATTAGCATAATAGTATAAGCTGTGATGGATCAATTAAATAATATATCATTTAATGGAATTAGGAATATGTGAAAATTTGGTATGATAGAGACAAGGATAAAAATAACTACTTAATCTATCATTAGATTAGAGTTTTAAAAATAGCATCATAATTTTTAAAAACACTTAATGCAAAAACTTAGAAACAATGAGAAGTTAGCAAACGTCACAGTAAGAGACTAACAGGTCTCTGGAATACGGATAAATCAAGTTGTTAAATAGTATAAATGATTTAAATAATTAATATACTTGTCAAATATATATTCAGAATTCCTATCCAGAAAATAAATATTTTTGAAATGTAAGGAATACTTAAATAAAGTGATTATATAAGATTACATAAAAAGGTTGGGCTCAGTCTCTCAGTCTGTAATCCCAGCACTTTGGGAGGCTGAGGCAAGTGGATTGCCTAAGCCCCCAGTGTTCGAGACCAGCCCGGGCAACTTGGCGAGATCTTGTCTCTAAAATAAATAAAAAATAAGCTGGAGCATGCACCTGTGGTTCCAGCTACTTGGAAGGCTGAGGTGGAAGGATAGCCAGAGTCCAGCAGGTTGACGGTGGGGTAGCTGTGAGTAGTAAGACTCCAATTCAAAAAAAAAAAGATTACATTTTAAAAAATCAATCAATGCTGAAAAACACAGAAATCTCCAGATCATATTCTCTGAATGCAGTAAAATTTGAAATTAACATAAAAATAACACAATTCATCTGCCTACCTAGATATAAAACATATGTATATAAAACTCCTTAACTCCTCTTACGTGAAAACTACTCAAATATAAGCAAAATGAGTACTACATATGAAAAACTAAGGAATCTGATTAAAGTGGAATTCAGAGCAAAATCTGTGTTTAAAAATAAGCCTAAAGAAAACAGGTCAACCTTCAGGGTGGCTGTTGGTGAAACTGCAAACTGGTACAGTTTTTCTGAAGAATAACTTGGTAGTCTATCAAAATTTAAATCCATATGCCTTTTGACCCAGCAATTTCACTTTCACAAATGTACATTACAGAACCATTGATATATGTGTCTAGAAATCCAAGTAACTTAATTAGGTATTGTTTTTAACTGTGAACATCCATATCTATCAACAGCTGACTATATAAATTATGATAAGGATACTACAGAATATCACATAACTGCAAAGAATATACTGACAGGAATACATGTACAATATATTAAGAGTCAGGGAAAAGGCATTCACAGAACAGTATTTATAGCATGGTACTGTTTATATTTTTAAAAATCTACATGGGATAGCTAGTGTATATAAAAATTACAGAAAAATATCAAAAGACTTGCACCACCTTAATGCTTATCCCTAGAGAAGCGAATGAGACTGAAGGAGAAGTGAAAAAGAAACTTCACTTTTTACTAAATGTCTTTAGAATTTAGAGTTTTTGAAATAAAAGTGTTTATTTTTATAAACTTTCCTATCTTGGGAGGGAGGGGAATGAAAGGGAATAGACCATGTTTCTGATAGTGGTTATTTCTAGATGGGAAAAGTTATGAAGCATTTTTATTTCCTCTCTTTGTATATCAGTTTTTCTGCAAGGAATATAAATTATATAATTTTTAATTTTAACTTTTACTTCTTTAAAGGGGTTGATGACATGTTATACTACAAAGAAGTCAAGAGGAATGCCTGGGAGCAGGCTACTTGCAAACATAATGATTAGGAGTACTGGGATCCTTTACAAAGACAAAAAGAAAAATGAGCATTGAGTCCAATAAGAGACAAAAGAATGAATGAAAAGGAAGCATCAGGCCTGGGCTATTACAGATGCTGGTAATAAGGCTGTACTACACTACAGGGAGTCTCAATCTCAGCACTACTGGCATTTTGGACTGGATGACTCTTTATTGTGAGGGTTGTCTTCTTCACTTAAAGATGCTTGGGAGCATCCTTGTCCTTTATTCACTAAGTGTAACCCATCCTCCCCAGATGTACAACCAAAAATGTCTCCAGACATTAACAAATGTTCCCTAGGAGGCATTCTCCAAATTCTGAATCCCCAAATCATCTATCACTAAAACGCTATAAAAAAATAAAGACAATAGGTTATAAATTCTTCTGTGTGCCAGTATCTTATCAATCTTTATAATCCCGAGGTAGATACTACAGGTTGAGTATCATTATCTGAAATGCCTAGGACCAGATCTGTTTTCAGTTTTGAACTTTTTCAAATTTTGGAATATTTGCATTGCTAGCTGGTGTTCAGCATCTTTAATCTGAAAATCAGAAACCCAAATGAGCATTTCCTTTGAGAATCAGTCAGTGCTCAAAAAGTGTCAGACTTCAAAGCACTTCAGATTTCAGTTGGATTAAGGATATTCAACCTGTGTTATCACCATTACCATTTTAAGGTGAAAAAACTCAGGCACAAAATAGTGAATAACTTGCTAAGTGTCACACAGCTAATAAGTGGCAGAGTTAGTATTTGACACCAGGCAATCAGACTCTAGAGTTCATGTTCTACTGCCTTTCTAAATATCCTCTCTCATTAATCCACTAAAGACTCTGTCTGTCCCAAAATTCCCAGTACTTTCCTAATCTGGTTAACTAGATTGGACCATATCTGACAGGGGAAATTGTACCAATATCTTTATCAACAATAATACTTAACATTTTTATTCAACTGCTACAAGAAAGATATTGAACTAGGCACTTTACATGCACTTTCAGTGACTTTAATCATTAATCTATTTAAGATTCCTTACCCAATTTTACAGATGAGTAAACAAAAGCTTTGAGATGTGAGAATTTGCTAAGGACAAATGTCTCTACCAAATAGTAGGGCTATATCCCAGTCTGAATGGCAAAGCTCATGTCCGTAACCACCATGCTATACTTCCCAAACTGTGAGCCTGCCAAAGGAAAATGCTTCTTGCTCTCTTTGTCCTGGCCCACTTAGTCTTAATAGTGAGAGCAGGCCCACTGCTTTTACTGCACCAACACAATGCGTTTCAAATGGGAAAAGTAATAAACAAAGCAATTCAAAATTTAGAAGAAAGAAAACATAGCTTTTAATCTTGGCAGACCCTCTACCTACTTCCAGCATCAAATCCCACTCTGTCCTGGACCCAAATCAAACCTCCTCTTTAGCAGGATGAGGAAGAGGAAAAAGAGAACTTTTCACAGGATACAATAATAGATCTACATCCCTTCAAGAATAGCACTGATGCAGTGAACTTTCTTCTAAAGCATTATCAGTCAACACTCATTAAGCAAGCTCATACAAATAAGATATTTCTAGGCTAGTGTATTATTTTAGTGATTCTATTATCTTATTACAGAGATTACCAAAATGTCATTCAAATAAGCCTGATAAAATTGAGTTTATTTCCCATATGCAAAGTCACTTTCCTCAAGTCATTTTAACATTTATGACAAACAAAGGAACTGCTCACTCATTACAAATATTTTGTGTTTTTAGAGCTCCCATAGCAATGTCATACTATGGGAGCTCTAAAAACACAAAATATTTGTAATGAGTGAGCAGTTCCTTTATTTGGTAGCAGAGTCTAAAATGCAGCACCTGAGAAATATGAAAATAGTTTGATAAAACTATTATTCTCCAGAAACTTTTCCAAAGAAGCATTGCGAAGGTGTTGCTAAGTGCATACCAAATTTTTCTATGCTTCCTTAAGTACCACATACACTTAACCTAAGTTATCTCAAACTTTTTTTCCCCAAAAGTCCCCTAATTGTAAGAAAGTAGTTGTGTAACTTTAGGAAAGTCTAGGGGCAAAGGTAAGGTACCAATATCTTCATCAACAATAATACTTAACATTTTTATTCAACAGCTACAAGAAAGACATTGAGCTAGGCACTTTACACGCATTCAATGACTTTAATCATTACAAACCTCTATGTAAGATTCCTTACCTAATTTTACAGATGAGCAAACAAAAGCTCTGGTAAGTGAGAATTTGCCAAGAGAGCTTAAAATTTCTTTGAATTCTCTTATCCCAGTTCCATCTATAATTTGCTTTTGTGACCTTGAAAAAACAATAACTTCTACACCTCAGTGCCCTCATCTATGCAATGCAGATAACAGTAGTACCCACAACACCACCAACTTGTGAGGAATAGTGATTTTAATAGAACCATAACTTGGCACAGTGGACACTTGAATATTAATAATGGGTTAATAATGGGTAGTTGCAATGAAAAGTATTTTATTCACGTTTTCTCACAGAAAAAAAGTGCTCTAGCACAACTTCTAAGAATATGAGTCAAAAGTTCAGTTGGCAGCCTCAAGAAGGGGATAAACATTTGAGGCAGGGGGATAGAGTAAAAGGGTAAATAAGGTTGGCAACATAATGACACTGAAGGGTACTGGCCTCAAAATAAATAAAGATAAATAATGAAAGCAGTGAAGCTATGCCTGAGTCTGGACATTACATTAACTTTCTATTCACACTTTGTAAGTAATATTTACTTCCACACTGAAATGTCAGATATCCTATAATTACAAGACAAAATACAGTAGCTTCATTTAGAACTCTCCAAGTGACTTAGAACTATAACTGATCTTTGCCATTGGTTTTACTAAAGGGAAAGAAACAATGTCAATAATGCAAAACAGAGAACTATAATCAGTCCTATCAACTCAAACTTAAACATAGAATTTGGAGAAACAACCTAAATCAAGTTTACCTCTGCATTATTTAGGAAACATTTAGGAATAACAAAGTTCAGAATAATATATACACTGGCTTAACAAAATTATTCAGGAAAAGATAAGCAGAATATCTGTTACATTTACATTTCTTTATAATTACTATATTAATAAATTTTAAAAATCTTTTGGCTGATCCAAATTAATATCTATTTTATGTTTATTTTGACTTTGAAATGCACTACATATGTTCTGCAACGTTATTATCATTCCCTCTTTTTACTGGGTTCTATAGAAAAATAACTGGATTTAAAATTATTTTCCTGTCCTTGTTAAAACAAAATATTAGAAGACTTATAATTTTGGATGTTAAATACCTTATGAAATATGAATAACTGGTCTGTAATATAGCACATGAACTTTAACATAATAAGCAGGTTAAAATAACTCATGTCTTATCTTTGAGGTCTAGCCCATGAAGGCCTTGTATAAAATATTTATGAAATGTTTATTAGATTTATAGAAAGTTACAATAATATGTATGTATAATAGTTAAGGTAAAGTTCATTCAGGTCCTTGGGATTGGGATCCTTTAGGATCCTACAGGATTTATAATAAAAGAATTTAGGAGGCAGAAGTGAGAGGATTGCCTGAGCCTAGGGGTTCTAGACCAGCCAGGGCAACTTGGTGAGATCTCGTCTCTACAATAAATAAAACAATCGGGTGTGGTGGCACGTGCCTGTGGTTCCAGCTACTTGGAAGGTTGAGGTGGAAGGAAGAAAGGTACTTGCTTTCTTTTACTCAGCATCTCAACTTTGTATCCATGTCTTCTTAATCTCTAGAGTTTCAGGGACTAAAATAGTGCCTGGCACTTTATAAGTGATCATTAATTTTTTTTAAACAAATAGATGGGGAATGCAAAGGTAAGATGTAGTCCTTGCCCTCAAAAATCTTAAGTGTGGTAGAAGAGATAAGTTATACAAGCAAACAATCATAATACAAGGCAGTTTATCAAGATTATAAATGAGAAACTCAAAAGCAACAGAATTTCGGAAAATTGAAATCACACGAGCCTGGAAAGAGGTCAAATTTCAATGAGGCTTTGAAAGTTGAAGTATCACTTCAGTAAGGAGTTTCAACTTTCTAGCGTATTTATAGATACAGGGAGCACTTTTACCATTTTGTGGCAAGTGTGGGAAAGAAAGCAAAGGATTTTAAAAAACAGAACCTGTAAGTCCCTTCAGGTGGTTTAACCATGTTGGAGTTAGGCAAGAGGCAAGCTTGAGAAGAGCTGGTGATCAAACTACAGAGCTTTTCTATCGTGTTCCTAGAATTCCTCCCCTCATTTTTCCTGGGTTTTGAAATCAGTTTTTTTTTTTCAAATTCAAATCCTAACTCAATCACAATACAAGTATACAGCCTTGATCAGGACACTTATTTTGTCAGTTGGCACACGGCTTGACATTTCAAAAAAGTACCTCAAATGTTACCTATTATTAAGATATAGGTGTTAATCTTAAGTAAAGTAGGCATGAGACTATAGTCCTTAACCAGAATGCGTATTAGTGTCATCTAAGAAGATATTTCAAAATAGATGATTATACCCCACCCTAGACCCAAACCTAAAATTTCCAATCAAGTATTTCCAAGTATATTTTGAAAAAGCTTCCCAAAATGAGGTGAAAGGTAGATAAATAAATTCTACTAAATAAAGGATGACAGAGCAATATGCCAGATGATACCAACATTTAAAGATGGCCAGTGGGAAAGGATCCTAATAAAGCAGGCTTTAGAACAAGGTAAACCACGAGGCAGTACTAAAAAAAGTGAGAAAGAATATCAAGGAAAAAATAGTCAACAATACCAAAAAGGTTTGTTTGCTTGTTTGTTTTTTTAAGTGACTAATAGACAGAAGGCCTTTTACTGACTTTTAAATAAAAGCAGTTTTGCATTAGTGGAAGAAGCCAAATGGTAAGTAATTAAGTAGTGAGTGGGAAAATAAAGTAGAGATTTATTTCTTGTTTACATTTGGCAATAAATGAAGAAAAGATACCACCAAGATATGCTGCTGAGAGAGGACATTATTCTTTGTTTTGCTTTTTAATAGGCTTATCTGGTGAAGATTTAACCAAGAACAGTACAGATTACATTAGATAACAATCAATGTATACACGTGTGATCTGAAATTTGCTATAAGCTACTATATATCTTCAAAATCAATTAGGGACATTTTTTAATTTTTTGAGTTGGAGTCTCACCCAGGCTGAAGGCAACTGCTAGACTCAGGCGATCCTTCTGCCTCAGCCTTCCAAGTAGCTGGAACTACAGGCACGTGCCACCATGCCCGGTTAATTTTTTTTCTATTGTGGAGATGAAGTCTCACCAAGTTGCCCAGGCTGGTCTTGAACCCATGGGCTCAGGCAATATTCTCACCTCGGCCTCCCAAAGTGCTGGGATTATAGGTATGAGCCACCACATCCGGCCTTAGGGTTATTTTTTAACATACAGACTGATGCGCATGCTAATCCTAAAATGCAGGCTAAGCAGGTTCTATATGACCTGGCTCTGCAATTATCTTAAAACAAGTTTACTTATTCTAATTACAGTAATTACATCAACACTAACAGCTAAGTAACAATTCTGTTGTGTAACTAGTAGCAAACATCACAACCAGCCACTCAATAATTACCTAATTTGCCAACTTAAATAGCCTTTACTTGCTACATGCCAAATGCAGGGAGGCCCTAAGGGGTATGTTACAATCTTTCTTGCTATATACTTGGAGATAAAAGTATTTTTTATATAGCCCAGTTCAAGTGGACAACTACATTTTCTAATCCTCATGATACCAGAGAAATCTAACTGCTTACTTGGAAAATTTTTCTTCATGGTTAATTACTCTAAAAATGTATTAACCCAAATTTGTGGTAAAATGTTTTGCCCGACCTAGGCTAGGGTCTGCAACCTTTCATAAGATGAATGCCAAGTTTCTGCAAGTTCTTTTGCTAACCTGAAAAGAGCTGAAATTGATAATCTGGCTACTATGAACATTTTCTCAATGTTTTTCTAAATTATTCCCATGATTATCTGAAATTCTAACTGATCTTCAATAAACATTCCTACTTAAAAGTCAAGTATTCTTGGCCAGGCATAATGGCTCACGTCTCTAATCCTAGCACTCTTGAGAGGCCTAAGTGCGAAGATTGCTTGAGCCCAGGAGGAGTCTAAGATTAAACAGGACAATATAGTGAGATCTTGTCTCCACACACAAAAAATAAAAAAATTAGCCACACATGGTGGTGCACACATGTAGTCCCAAGCGACTCGGGAGGCTGAGGCAGAAAGATCACCTGAGCACAGGAGGTCGAGGCTTTGGTGAGTAGTGACCATGTCACTGCACTCCAGCCTGGGTGACAGAGTGAGACCCTGACTCAAATTCACAATAAATAAAATGATAACACTGCTGTTAGTACTGTGAATACACTTAATAAAGAGCTAGACAAAAAAAATTTCACATAAATAATCAAAGGCACGCAAATTGAAATGTAAAACCTTTGCTTAATACCAAATTAACAACATTTATTTGGCACTTGAAATGGGAATTTAGAGTTCCACTCAATACTGGCAAGGATGAAGCACACAAGAGCATGCACACACCTGTGGGAACCGTATTACTTGGCATAACTTATTTTTTAAAATCAGAGTCTCACTCCATCACCCAGGCTGCAGTACAGTGTCATGCCACCCCAGCGTCAACCGTGTGCTGGGCTCCGAAGATCCTTCTGCCTCAGCCTTCCAAGCAGCCAGAACCACAGGCGCACACTACCGCACCCGGCTAATATTTTTGATTTATTGTAGAGATGAGGTCTTGCCAAGTTGCCCGGGCTGGGCTCAAATCCACGAGCTCAGGCAATCCACTAGCCTCAGCCTCCCAAAGTGCTGGGATTACAGGCTGAGTTACCAAGCCCAGCCGGCATGACAATTTAAATTCACATCCTTTACCATGCCATCTACTTAGGGGTATCAAACACACAGAAAAAAGTACTGCAGTAATATATATATATATTTTTTTGAGTTGGAGTCTCACTCTGTTGCCCAGACTGGAGTACAGTGGCCGCTTCTGGCCACCGCAGCCTCGACCTGCTGGGCTCCGGTGTTCCTTCTGCCTCAGCCTTCCAAGTAGCCGGAATTACAGGCATGCGCTACCACACCCGGCTGATTTTTTGATTTATTGTAGAGATGAGGTCTCACTGCCCAGGCGGGTCTCGAATCTGCGGGCTCAGGCAATCCACTCACCTCAGCCTCCCAAAGGCGCGGGATTACAGGTTGAGCCACCGAGCCCGGCTCAGTAATATTTTTAACAATAAAAAAATGTGTGTGTCATGGGAGTCGTGGGGGAACTTCTAGGTCCAACAATAGGAGATAGGCTAAGTATATGATGACACACCTATAAAAACAGTATTTATTGTTCAGCCTTGAAAAATTGGCTTTAAAAAATATGTTTGACATGCAGAAATGCTTGCATTAGGTAAGGAAAGTATATAAAAATGTTATTACAGCTATGCAAAAAACACAGAATATACAACAAAATTTGACAGTGATGACCTCTCACTCTTTTAAAATATCATCTACTTCTCCATACTACTCTTTTTTTTTTTTTTGAGTTGGAATCTCACTCTGTCGCCCAGACTGGAGTGCAGTGGCCGCTCCTGGCCACTGCAGCCTCGACCCCCTGGGCTCCAGCGATCCTTTTGCCTCAGTCTTCCAAGTAGCTGGAACTACAGGCACGCACTACCACACCTGGCTAATTTTTTAATTTATTGTAGAGATGAGGTGTTGCCAAGTTGCCCAGGTGGGGTCTTGAACCCGCGGGCTCAGGCAATCCGCTCACCTCGGATTCCTGGGATTACAGGCTGAGCCACCGAGCCCAGCCCATACTACTTTTCTAATAGAAAAAAATATTTTGTGACAAGTGCTAATTTTTATAGGAAGAACATTTAAAACCATATATCTTATTATGTTTTTTGATATAACAAAGATGAGTTAACAAAAATACAAAACATTTCAAACAAAAATAGAATTCCTTTCTCTGAACATCAAAGTATACTTAAGAGCAGTGCTCCTTCAACTTTAGAACAGCAAGTCAGGAGCAGGCCTCCTGTCAAAATGCAGATTCCCATATCACTAGGAATGTGTACCTGACACAGAAAACCCAGATGATTTGTATTAAAGGGGTCAGAGAAACACTGACATTATAATAAAAATGTAGCTCATTTCATTTCTTCGCTTGTTTGGCCATTTAGATGACCACAATTTTATGAAGTTTTTTCCCAAAACCAAAATTCTCTATAATGATAGCCTGAACCAAAAAAAAGAAGAAAAAAAGCCAAACTACAGTTAACTGACAAATGACAATAAATCTAATTTTATTAAAACATGATTCAACAACAAAAGAACCAACATAAATAAAATCAGACTCTCAATTAAAATCTTACTGTCAACTTCCAATAAAAATAATCTCTACAATTCTTTATATCATTTACATTAAATACCTGACACAGTCAAGGAAAAAACTAGATACTCAAAACGTTTGCAAGGAATAGCATTAATATTTAGCAACTATAAAAAACAAGTGCACCCTTAGGACTAAAAAGTTATGTCACATAAGTAACTTGAGCAAAATATTCATCTGCACAGAATAAAAGGTTAAAAAATTCATATTTTATTTATAAGAACCCAAGCTACCCAGCTAAACGATGTTTAAGAAAAGAAAGGAACAAATTATCAACTTTCAAATTAGTTAAATCTGACTCTCAGCAGAAAAGAGTTTTGCTTAGCAATCTATATTGAATTATAAAGTAAATATACAACATGTTTGTCCCAAATGTTTATAATCAAAGGAGTTCAACCAAAAAAGAAGTCCAAAGTAAGAATTTATCAAATATTTAGCCTATCAGTTGCCACAATCATGGTCACCAACCCTGTCCTTTCTCTTTTCTTCATTCTTGATTCTGAAGTTAAAACTAAGCCATGAAAATGCACTAATAAAATAAAATTAAGATTTATAGCTTATAGATTTACTAGCTATATTACATACACAGTATATATACTGGTTATATTCATATACACAATTATCTGAAGCCCTCTGAAGCCTCTGTGAGGTAAAGATACGCACATATGGCATACCTTATTCCTGTTTGAGTGTCTCCATTCTACCACCATTCCACATCCCCAGGTTTTTAGGGAACCCTAACATGGCTTTTGTTTTTTTAATCATAGAGCAATGCTTGGCTTAGAAAAGACTAGGTAAATATTTGTTGTGATAAGGAAAATGAGATTCAAAGTGATCTGTCCAAGGTCACATAGCTCATTAGTGGCAGAAATGGAAGTTTAAAACTAGGCTTAAGTACAATATTATTTTCAGTGTAACAGCTGCTGTACTAACTAGTATTATAAGGTAGATTAAAGTTAATTTAAATACAGAAGGCCAATTTTCACGGTTTGACAAAAACATAAATAAAAAACATGAGTATGATGAGCTCCTTTACAAAAGCGACAAAAAAAATCAAATTTAAACACAATACTAGTGACTAGTTTCAGGATTCTAATCTATCCTATCAGACTAATAAGATGTTATCACATTAAATCCAAATAATAACTCCCTTGACTGTTTACATAGCATTTTAAATATACTCTACTATAACATTTATTAAATTGTAATTAGTAGTGTGCATTTCTCTGGAAATTCATTTCAGGGTAGAAGTGATCACTTTCATTTTGTGTGTGTGTTTTTTGAAATAATTTGCTTAATAATAATATATGGGCAGAATTTCTAACGGATAAATTTTTAGATAATTTGGTCAAAAGGCTGTAGAGATCATTATAAGTGTGACCTTCCTGATATTTATCAAGACATGGCAATACACAGGACGACTTGATCTAAATATTATTAGGCTTGAGCTCGTACTTTTCTTCTCCATGTCCAACTTCTTACTGTCACTTCACAATTTTCCCATTAGTCCCAGGAAAGCAGTGAGACTAATTTTTCTGTGTTGTTTACAGAACTCAATCATACATACACTGTAGGTTTTCAATTCAGGAATCTGGTAACTGTACACTGTACTGGAACTGTGAAAAAAGACAATTTGGACGAAATATTTTGGAGGAAAAAACAAAGAAAGCATTTAAAATCATCTTGCTTTGGACTTCCAGAATGCAAACTTATAAATGCAACCTTTTGACCTTAGTTTGTAGCATGATTCACAGATATGGATCCTTTATTATCTGTTTCTCAGAATCCATGTGTTGAAAGTGATCACTTTCATTTTAATATCATCAGCTTAGTCCATAATTCCTAGCACTTAACTGCTAATTGATGTATGTAACATGAATTACTAATCATTCAATTAAAATCTCTTCTATGGACCATGACAAGCATGTTATAAAAAATATCTTTCTTTGGGTTATAATTTCCAACTGTATCATAACAAATAATTAACATGTTCTATCATTAAAAAACTTGAGTTGGTTAAGACTCAACTACAGATCATGCTTTACATTTTATTCCTTGATATGCAGGATTACTTTGTCACTGCTTACTTGAGAGTTTTGGGAATCGCAAGAGAATCCCCAAAGTCAAACTTTCTTCCTTATAAATAAAATATTAACCTATTTGTTTCTACCATTAGTAAATTTGGAGGCCATCCTACTCAGTTTGTCAAAATAGATATAAATGTATTCAATGTAACTCTGCAATACTATACGAGGGGGGACCAAAAAGAAGCCATAATTGATTTATTAAAAACCGGGCTCGGTAGCTCAGCCTGTAATCCTGCACTTTGGGAGGCTGAGATGAGTGGACTGCCTGAGCCCACCGGTTCGAGACCCGCCTGGGCAACTTGGCAAGACCTCATCTCTACAATAAATCAAAAAATTAGCCGGGCGTGGTAGCGCATGCCTGTAGTTCCAGCTACTTGGAAGGCTGAGGCGGAAGGATCACCGGAGCCCAGCACATCGAGGCTGCGGTGGCCGGGAGTGGTCACTGCACTCCAGTCTAGGCGACAGAATGAGACTCCAACCTCAAACAAAACAAAACAAAACAAAACAAAACAGTGTATTTATTCTTTCATGTTTAAACTTCAGTCACCTTCAAAGTACTCTGTTTGATGCAATACACCTATCAAGACACTTATTTCACTGCTCAAAAGAGTTTTTGAACTAGTCAATATTGATGTCTTTTAGTACTTTTGTCGTTTTTTGTTTCACATCTTCCACATCAGCAAACCAATCCCCTTTGAGGACTTTTTCATCCAGGGAAACAAAAAAAAGTTCATTGGGGCGAGATCAGGTGAATAGGGAGGTGGAGCAAGGAGACTGTGCCATTTTTGGTCAAAAACTGCTGAACACTCAGCGTGGTGTGGATAGGGGATAATTGATTATGAAATGGGCAAATGCACCGAAATAATCTCCAAAAGAAATTCACTGAAGCCAAACGCAGCCTCTTACAGTTACACTAGCTGGTATGCTAATGCCAATGGGTTCCTAGAACACTTAACCTAGCAGGGAAAGCAGGTACTACAAGAGGCCCACTCTTCAAAAAACAATGCCCTTTTTTGGCGGGGCTCCCCTCGTACATACATGCAGATAATTTTCATTCCAAAGCTAAATTTTTCCAGAGCTGTCATCTCCTTTAGTCCTTTTTCCTATGGCAGTTCAAAACTACAATTTTACCAATTATTCAACATATTTACACATCAAAAAAATCAAATTATTTCTCTTTGTATACCAGTTAAT
This sequence comes from Cephalopachus bancanus, assembly GCA_027257055.1. Classification (NCBI taxonomy): domain Eukaryota; kingdom Metazoa; phylum Chordata; class Mammalia; order Primates; family Tarsiidae; genus Cephalopachus; species Cephalopachus bancanus. The sequence continues at coordinate 14,377,327 of JAPVLO010000008.1, forward strand.
TCTATAATACAGTTAAATATTGCTTTTTAAACCCTTCAACATTATTTCAGCTCTTTCTCTTACACATTCTTTCCTGAAAATTCAGTCCAAAAGTCAGGCATGTGGGAATGAAAAAGGTAGGTGTCCATGCTGGAGAGAGAGCCACAGTGGCCCAGAGCAGGTTATTAGAGCTTGTAGAATGAGAAAAGCTTCCAACAGGGCACAGGAGACAGCCTGGCATAAGGTATCTGAGTCTAAAGAGGATGAGGAGGTATCCAAATGAGAAGAAAGGCCTGGCATGAGGTGTCACAGCACAAGAGAGGGGAAGCAGGACCACTGCATCAGAGAAGGGAAGGGAAAAGTCTGAGAGAGGTGGTAGATTAGTTACATACAGGGGAGCTGACCAAATAAGTACACAAATGGAGGGTAATGGTTTCTCGCCTTCAGAAAGACAAGACAAATATGGAAAGACGAAAACCAGAATGACTTCTGTGGTGGTGGACTGAAATTGGAGATATCAATGTGAACTTACATTTTTCAATACATTCAGATAGCAATAGATGTAATATATATATGATGTAATAGATATATGATGTACTATAATAGATGTAATATAGATGTAAATGTGTATATAAACTTAGAATTATTATTTTCTGATTTTGATGACATATTATGGTTATATATAGGAGAATATCCTTGAGGAAAGGAAATACACTGAAGTATTTAGGAAACAGTGGAGAAGAATCCATTTCAAATATTTCAGGAAAAAAGTTATACACTCTACTTGCAACTTGTGTTTAGAATTCTTGCAAAATTAAAAATTAACACATTGCTTCAGCATGATAATCACTATAAATAATGCCACAGTTTTAACTATGTAAAATACTTTGTACCTAGAATTTTCAATATTTTAGATAGATAACAACTCATTTGAGAGAGTATACAATCTTTCCCAGAATATAAAGACATGATAAAAATCTCAATTATATTTCAAGAAGTTTAGAAAGTTAGCGAACCTATTCAGTGATCCCCTACACTGCTCAAAATCTGATCCATGGTCTTCAGTAGTTTAGCCACTGCTTTAAATTCTCACCCCTATATAGTAAAATAGATCAAAAGGATCTAGATATAAATTCATGGGATTTATATTTAAATGTGTTTCTGGTTTTTCAAAAACAAAGTTTGGATAAAATTAATAAGGTTAGCAAATTTACCACTACAAAGGTCTTTCACACGAGATAGATTATATATACCTTTCTAATCTTTAAAATAATTCTGGGTTCTATAATTTAATGGTAAAACAAGTACAATAAACTAGCATAAAACTATCTTTCCAACAAATTCACCTCTTGTGTACCAAAGAAATGTAATAATAGAAGATTTGCTTTGTGATAAATAAATCTGACTCATAACACAAAACACAATCCACAAATGATCAGGGCAGAAAGATGGACTAAGAGTAAAAAAAAGGGAGAAATTCTGACCTCCTTTGGTGCTGGACTGTCTATAGTCATAACCAGGCATGAAGAGGTAGTATTATTATCCCACAATTAAAACTATATTTCAGAGATATGTGATACAGCCACCTAAGAAAAGGATGGATCTAGACCCAGATAGTTTTTTTATCTCCATGCCCTAGACTACAAAAAATTTAGAAATTAACCATTAAGGATCAAGAAAGTTCAGTCACCCTTGCTAAGAGTGTAACAACAATCTCTTGTGTGGGAACTCTATATCCATTTGTAAAGAATTGTGTTAACATGTGCTCCCTTCACGACCATGTATGTCTTTAATGTCCCAGCATTTTCTTTCCATCCAGTGCCTTGTTCTTTTTAAATTTAATACTGATAAAATATGTGGCACTCTCATTTTTGTCCACCTATTCAAGCAATCTTGAGAACATTCAATATCAAGAGAATTTCTCTAGGTCTGAAAAACATGAGCATTCTCCCTCTCCTCTTTAATTTAGTCCATATACTATGAAATTTATCTTAGAGCTTTCAGATAGTCTTCTTTTTAATTTAAAAAAATTGTTATGTTTTCCAATATTAGTTTCTTATATTATTTTCAAAGACCATGTTAGAACACATATGGGAAGCAAAAACATTAAGAATTATAATTCATGAACTTATCAATATATATTTTTTAAAAATCACATTGAATGAGTTTCTTAAAGCCTCTGAAGTGAAACCAGGATATTATCAAGATTACAATTCTTGTATATGTCAATTCAGATACTGCTCCTGTTACAAAACCAAATGACTCCTAGTCTATAAGACTGTATTTTACAAGTAGTTTAGTAAATTACACTGTTCTATGATGATGTTAAAATTAAATCAAATAAAGAATTAAATGAACAAAACATAAATATATTAGTCACTTTAAAAAATAACATACTATTTTTCTCATGAATAAGTAAATGGGATAGTGGCATTCCTTTTAGTTATAGAGTTCCCTTTTCCTGTAAACTCCCATGGTATTTGGTTTATACACTTCTAATACCTCTTAACACCTAATGATTCACAGTATACTTTCTTCTTCCTCTCCCATTCCCTTATAGTGTCTTCACGTAGCTTTACACTACCTCAGGCATGTAAATAAAACAGTGACAGCATCCATGGAATGAATAGCCTCACCTTCAAATATACGATAAATCTTTTCAAATTCAGGCAAAAAATATTTTCTTTTTTTTTCTTAGCATATAATCTTTGGTACCATAAACTTTTAAAAAACATTCTTCTAGTATGTGCCAAAAGCCACAAAATGTTCACATGCTTTGATATAGTCATTCTAATTTCGGGGGCTATAAACAAATACATAATAATGATATTGTCCTCTGCAACCAACACATATATATACCAAAACCATATGTGTTTAAAGATCTTCATTGCTATGTTATTTATAACAAGAGTAAGGGAAAAAGAAAACCTAATATCCATTAGTAAAAAAAACACATTATAAGCCAGGCATGGTGGCTTACGCCTGTAATCACAGCACTTTGGGAGGTCAAGGTACGAGAACTGCTTGAGTTCAGGAGTTTAAGACCAGCCTAGGAAACACAGTAAGACTATGTTCTCTATAAAAAAAAATCAAAAAATTAGCTGGGCAAGGTAACAGACACCTAGTCTAGTCTCAGCTACTCGGGAGGCTGAGCTGGAAGGATCACATGAGCCCAGGAGGTAGAGGCTGCAGTGAGATGTGATCATATCACTACACTCCAGTCTGGGAGACACAATGAGATACCAACTTCATTAAAAAAAAAAAAAAGAAAACAAATTACAAAAAGTATGGTATTATGATTACAGATCAGAATACTGCATTGCCATTGAACAACATAGTTAAAATGTTAACCAAAATTTCCATTATGTAAAATTTTTACTGCAGCATTATTATGAGATAAAACAAAGAAAATTAATAGAATGTCAAAAAAATGTCAAATGATGAAGCAATGGCAAAATATCAGATAGTCACAGTTGAAAATATCATGCAGCTGTTGCCAGGCACCATGGCTCACACCTATAATCCCAGCACTTTGGGAGGCAGAAGCAAGAGGACTGCCTGAGTCCAGAGGTTCAATACTAGCCTGGGCAACTTGGTGAGACCTCGTCTCTATAATAAATCAAAAACTTAGCCAGGTGTGATGGTATGCGCCTGGTTAGTTACAGCTACTTGGGAAGCTGAGGTGGACGGATCACCTGAACCCATGGGTGAGGCTGCATTGGCCATAAGCATGTACATTAAAGCCTGGGTGACAGAGTGAGACTTCTACTCAAACAAACAAACAAACAAATAAAACAATGCATCAACCTTAAAAAACAGCAACTCAAACTTCTAATGCTCTATTATCCTAAGAAAATAAAAATGCAAAGATATAACTATAACCACTTTATTGTGGTATTAATATTAGCTAACAATTTTAACAATCCTGACAACATGGCAAATTATGGAATACTCAATCAATACAAGCCATAAAAATCTACAATTCTTGCTGGGCACGGTGGCTCACACCTATAATCCCAGTATTCTGGGAGGCAGACAGGAGGACTGCTTGAGCCCAGGAGATTGAAACCAGTCTGGGATGGCATGCGCCTTTAGTTTCAGCTACTCAAGAGACTGAGGCAGAAGGACTGCCTGAGCCCAGAATGTCAAGGTCTGCCACTGTGTGCTAGTCTGTGCAACAGAGACCTGAGGTCAAAAAAGAAAAACAAAACTACAATTTGACCAAGGTGTTATCAAAAAACATCTGATGTCAAAGATAATCAAAATTGACTGTAAAAAAGAGCAATTATAGAACATTACAGATATACGGAAACAAGAATGCTACATGTTTCTATACTTCAGCATTATCGCTGGATAATAGATGGAAATATTTTTGATTTTTGCTTTTCTGTATTTTTAATTTTTGCAATAAAACATACTAATTTTATTTGTTTAAAAAAGCATTCTTTAAATTTGCAGATGTAACAACTAGAAGATATGTACACTTTGCTAAGCTCAAGATTACAGAAATGATCAAATTTTGGATTTTATCTTCAAATAATTGAAAACAGTAGGTATAATAACACCTGGTTTTCCAAATATTTCAGATCAGATAAAGTAATCTTCAGTCTTCTGAGTTTTGCCTTTTGAAAGAGTCTAGTAAAATCAGGATTTTACAGTTAACAATTTATTCTCCATCACTGGCAAGTCCAATTAGGGAGCACACTAAGGATAGCAAACTTACCTTAGTGTCTTCATTATTTTATATACCTGAAATTCTATTTCCAGCTCAATTTTTAAATAAAGATTCAAATTCAAGAATTCCAATCTCCCCATTATGGTGGCAATCAGTGTTTCCAAAATCAAAGCTAGTCTACCATTCCCACCTTACGTCTAATTGCAAAGTCATGTCTTAGGTATCATATTCTAAAATGTATATGTAGTGAAATTATTGAAAATCCCTTGTATCACCCATAAAGCACAATTACATAGAAGCTAACAACCTTTTCTCCTCTTGCACAAAAATAGGTAGTCGTTTCTTTGAGCACATAAAAAGTGACCGGTTTATATTCAGGTGTCATGCTGTCCCCAGACTGACTAACTAACATTCGGCAAGGGGAGTTACTCACAAAGTATGTGGAAGCTGAAAATGACTAGAGGAATAGCAAATTCATCTCTCCACTTCATGTCCACTCTAGGCCAGACACTGATTTCAGTGGAATGGCAGGAAAATTTTTTTTTTCTCATGCTATTTAAGTTATCTAGTTCTTATTCTCATTAATTCTCTCCATTTTCTTTTTTTAGGGAAAAAAAGAACATCTAGTTGAACTCATGTAAGTTCAAGGTATGCTAGATACACACTATCAAACTCTGCATTATATATACTCAGTATCCCCAAATGAGCCTCTGCGTGGTAGTTAAAAACATACCAGGCTGAGAAGCAAACTCATTTGATTCCGCCATCTGCTAGCAATGCGTCCATGGACAAGTAACCTAATCTATCTATGCCTCAATTTCTTCATCTCTAAAATGGGATAATAGCTACTTTATAAGGTTGTTACAAGAACTGTATGAATTAATGTCCATAAGGTATTTAAAACATTAACTGGCACATAAAAAGTTATATGTAAGTGTTGGCTATTATTTTCCCAACTGAACTGTTCCCTCAAACTCTACCCCAATTCTATTCTTCAAAAATTTGCCCTAATACATTCTCCTCAAAATAAGGCAATATACTCTCCAATGAGAAGACTATAATGTATAAGTCATAAACCAAGAATTGTTACAAGAGCCAAATTCTAAGTTTAGATCTCAAAAAGGAGCATATACCTCATAAGGAATAGCTTGAGTTTTTAAGTCAAGAATATTAAAGCAAAGCTGGTTTTAACTTTCTATAATTTGCAAACAATGCTGTCAGATTTAGTCTAAAGTCTGAAAAACAGATCCACAGACACTTACTTAAAAAGTAACTATACAGGCCAAAGCTAGGTGGCTCAGCCTGTAATCCCAGCACTTTGGGAGGCTGAGATGAGTGGACTGCCTGAGCCCATGAGTTCAAGACTACCCTGGGCAACTTGGTGAGACCTCGTCTCTACAATAAATCAAAAATTAGCCAGGCGTAGTAGTGCATGCCCATAGTTCTAGCAACTTGGAAGGCTGAGGTGGTAGGATTGCCAGAGCCCAGCAGGTCAACACTGGGGTGGCTGTGAGTGTGCCACTGCTCTCCAGCCTGGGCAATGGAGTGAGACTTCAACTCAAAAAAAAAAAAAAAAAAAGTAACTATACATTAGGCACCGCAACTATATAGATAAAAAAGATTAAACAATGTTCAAGACTCATCAGGAAAACAGAGTAACAACTGAGAGAAAAAAATTAGCATTTATTCTTGATTAGCCTCAGTTGAGGTCTTTCATTAAGGAAGGAAAACACAAAAGCCGTATTTCACAAAAAGAATGATTATAAAAGCTAATAAGTAAGACATATCTAGAGATTGCATATTTCCTCTAAAAATCAAGGTCAGATGACTATTAGAGTTTTTCACATGGAAAAATGCCAAAGAGATCTTTTTTTTTTTTTTTTTGAGTTGGAGTCTCACTCTGTCGCCCAGACGGGAGTGCAGTGGCCGCTTCCGGCCACCGCAGCCTCGACCTGCTGGGCTCCGGCGATCCTTCCGCCTCAGCCTTCCAAGTAGCCGGAATTACAGGCATGTGCTACCACGCCTGGCTGATTTTTTGATTTATTGTAGAGATGAGGTCTCGCTGCCCAGGCGGGTCTCGAACCCGCGGGCTCAGGCAATCCACTCACCTCAGCCTCCCAAAGGCGCGGGATTACAGGCTGAGCCACCGAGCCCGGCTCCAAAGAGATCTTAAATCAAACTATCCAGACTTGATCACCAGACATTATCCTACTAATGCTATGTTCAAAAAATTATTCTTTAAACAAAATTCTAATATCAAAATAACTTTGTCATAGTTCTCCTAATGGACCAAGGAAACTGTCTTATAAATTAAAACATTCTCTTACATATGTCTACAGTCTGACATTTACAATTACTAACATTACATATGTAAAGGTAAGATAAAGAGTTTCTTCATATGATGATGATGTTACCAGCCTCCAAAAGAAAAGATATGTTCTGCATTATTTTATCCACTTATCTAGACCCACCTATGCTCCACAGCAGGAATATGCAAGCTAAATATAGTATACTTCTACTCAATAGACAAGGTAACCAACTCTATCAAGTATCAAATTTGCAAATCTTGTATCACACATTAACTGTGTGACCTATTATAATGCATGCAACTTCCAAACAGCTACAAACTGACTGTCAGGTAAAATACGCTAGTCAACAGATAAAATATTCTACCACTCAATGAAGGAGTATTTCAGAGCTAATTCAACACCAAAATAAAATTACCAGATGTTGAAATATAATTAGCAAAAATTAATGTACACTACCTAAAAAGCCCTTCATCAACTCACTTTTTTTTTTTTTTTTTTTTTTTTGAGTTGGAGTCTCACTCTGTCGCCCAGACTGGAGTGCAGTGGCCGCTCCCGGTCACAGCAGCCTCGACCTGCTGGGCTCCAGCGTTCCTTCCTCTCAGCCTTCCAAGTAGCCGGAACTACAGGCATGCACTACCATGCCCAGCTGATTTTTTGATTTATTGCAGAGATGAGGTCTCGCTGCCCAGGCGGATCTCGAACCCGCAGGCTCAGGCAATCCACTCACCTCAGCCTCCCAAAGGCGCAGGATTACAGGCTGAGCCACTGAGTCCGGCTCAACTCACTTTTGTCAAGAATAGCACATCCACTATCCTGCAATTCACTTTCATAAAACCAACAGAAGAATACAACAAAGTTGTATCATACGGTACTCATAACATAGGTTCTAAAGTCAGCCTATATGAGATGAAAATATTATACAATCATTTAAGAATGTCAATGAAGACTACTAATCTTACATATGGTAACAGTAGTGTGTTTTTTCATATATAATGATGATGCTACCAACTATAGTCAAGATAATCCTTAACAATATCTTTAAATGGACTATAGGCAGGGGAAGGTGTTCATGGAAAAAAGCATAAAAGAAAAATGAGACTGAATTAGTAGAGAATAAGATAAGTCATATTTCACTCACTCCAGTGCTCATACTCAATGAATGGCATTACAAGGGTAATAATTTGCATTATCATAATCCTGTATCTCATCTTTCTTCTTCAAATTTAGAACATATTAAGTTAAATGCTCATGTGATACTTCACCATAAATGCTCATGTGATACTTCACCATAGTATATAAGCCACAGAACAAAATTATCCTGAAGTAATAAGTAACCACCAAATGCTATTTCCTTTTGTAGTATTATCAATTGAAGAGAACTCGTGTTCTACTCCAACATTATCACCACATCTCAACTTTTACTGAGTTTCCACCTTAAAAAAAAAAAGGGCAAGAAGATATTTAAATCCTATTATGCTATCAAGTTAAATTCCAAAATGTATGCACACAGTAAGAGAAAATATAACATATTATCCTTACAGATATTTGGGCTATTGTTTTCTTAAATTTATTCAGAGTTTACTAACAGTTTAAAACTTAGACCAAAATTTCATTTCAGTGAGAAATCATATCTTACCTACTACCATAAGTGTGAATTCAAACCCTCTCTTCACTGATTTTCTATATACTTGATTTGGGAGATTGGCAAATCCCACATAGCCTTCAAGGTTCTTCTGTTGCTGAGAAAAGCAAAAAGAACCAAGTTATTCGTGTATCAACAATACTATTCTGTCACATATTTCAAATTCTATACATTTACCTATTTTAGAAAACTATACAAACTATTATTCATAGCAAATCAAACTGCTTTTAAGGTGTAACATGAATTAACTGACAATATAATGGTTAATTATAAAAATCCAGGGGAATGAAATAAAAATTTGAAAAATCTGCCTCAGAGCAAAGATTTCAACTGACAGTAAAAACAAGAAGATTCTCATCAACCAACTAAAGAAGCAAAATAACTGGATTTTTCACAATGAAAAAATTCAAATCCCCTTAAAATTATATTAGCCCTTTTTAATTATCCCCTTTGCTCACAATTACTAACTACCACAGGTATGATATTCTTGAAATTTCTCTTCTTACTCATGAAATGAAATTAAAATGCTGGGTTTAAAGGTAATTTTTTCATAAAGTCTTGAAGGCTTTCATGATCAGTGTCAATCAGCAATAATATCTTTCAAGCTATTATCCCAGGTCCAATTATGTCACTTCATGGTTTCATATGATCCTGCTGCCTCCATCTTCAGGGAAATCAGATTTATCCAGGTTTTAAAGCAAATTATAATTCCATTTTCTATATGGTTTTAGATTATTTCATGACTTCAACAATAATTTCATGACTAATTCAAAGAAATCTACTTCTAAATTGATGTAGTAAATAAGTATGCCTTTAAACATACCCATTGGTGAGAAATACTGCCCACAGTTCAAACCATCTGATTGAGTAGAGACTTACTAGTTAAGTCTACCTTAGATGTAGGTCTTATTCATTATTAAAATATAATGGCAGCCAGGCGCAGTGGCCCATGCCTATAATCCCAGCACTCTGGGAGGCAGAAGCAAGAGGACTGCCTGAGCCCGGGGGTTTGGGACCAGCCTGGGCAACTTGGTGAGACCTCGTCTCTACAATAAATTAAATAATTGGCTGGGTGTGGTGGTGCACATGTGGTTTCAGCTACTTGGAAGGCTGAGATGGAAGGATTGTCTGAGCCCAGCAGGTGCACCCATGTGCACTCCAGCCTGGGTGACAGACTCCGATTCACACATATATGAATATATATATGAATATAGGAATATATATATACTATATATATTAAATGGCAAAATATTTTTAAAAGGTACACACTTCTCTTAAAAGTATTTGCCACATTTAAATTCTCATTAAAAAAACTCATGAGATCAAAGCATCAATTCAATACATTTGAACTTAGCAAATGTGACAAAACCTTCAGTAGTATCATATATGTATCTAAATATTCTATCCATATTATTTTACCCTTTTTGTCCTTCACACAAACTAATTTTCAAGTCAAATGTCGAAAAGCTAAGTTAACCAATTAAAATGAAAAGTTAATTATAAACATAATAACTAGGAGGCTGATCAGATTATAATATGTTAAAGTCAAATATCTGAAAGCCTACTATGAGTATAGCTAAAAATATGTATGCGAGTGGATTGCTTGAGCCCGTGGGCTCGAGACCGGCCCAGGTACCTTGGCAAGACCTCGTCTCTACAATAAAAAAATCAAAAAAGTAGTCAGGTGTGGTAGCGTGTGCCTGTAATTCCAGCTACTTGGAAGGCTGAGGCAAAAGGATCGCTAGAGCCCAGCAGGTTGATGCTGGGGTGGCCAGGAATGTGCCACTACACTCCAGCCTGGACGATAGAGTGAAACTCCAACTCACACACACACCCACACACAAAGGTATGAAAATTTAAGGTATCCCTGACTCATATTTCATCCAACCATAAGTTAAATTTTAGTAAACTAAGACTGCAAAAAGTCTCTATACAAATGTGTAGTATACTCACGGCTACTTTGTAAAGAACACATTTCCATCATTCCAGTGTTCCAGATTCCAACAGAACAAATCCACAGAAGAACAGTATATGAGGAATTCCAAGAATTGCAATGATACATTCAGTCCAAACATGAGAGGCAAATCCATTGAAACACAATAAAAGACAAAGGGGAAAAAAAATCAAAGTTACTTACATGTATATCAACAAACAGAGGTAAATTATGAATAAAATGAGAACAGACTTTTTTCTACACATATCTAAGAAAAATTTTTTTTACAGGATATAAGACCCTGTGAGTTTAACTTCATTTCAGCAGGAGAGCTGAACAAAAGACTAAAAGGGCGAATTATCATGCCCTGCATTTGAAATCTTACAGGAAATAGTGGAAAAGATATAAAAGCATAAAGTTTCAGAACCTTATGCTTTTATATCTTTATACAGGAACCAAGTTTTAAATTCAAGAAAAGAAAAATGTATATTTTATACAATTGTGCTTTGCCAGTTACTGGATTAAGACAACCCAGATCAGATGAACGCATAAGTTTTGGTTACAATTTTTTTTATGTAATGTCGTACTTCAAATTCAAATAGATGGAATGATGAGATGTGACCTGTGAAAACTGAAAGGCAAAATGAAGCACAGTGAAGAATGTAGACAATTCTGTCTGTGAAAAGTATACACTTTTATACTGATACAAATCTGAGTTTTATCACAACCTACTTCAAACAATTTGAGGCAGTTAAGGCATTAGCACAGTTTTATAGCTAAGGTAATTACATTTAATAAAAATCCAATTTTAAAGTCAACTATGAAATTATTTTTCCCAGAGCAAAATCCTCCAGTGACTTCCCATCTCTCTCAAAAGTAAAAGCCTAAGTCCCAATAAAGGCCTACAGTAGTTTTCAACCTTAGCTGCATCTTAGAACCACCTGTGGAGCTTTTACAAAATCCTAAATCTTAGTTGCACCCTCAGACCAATCTCCCTCTGGTAGTGGGACTCATCCATCAGTATTTCTTTTCTTTTTGTTTTCTGGGGTTTTTTTTGAGTTGGAGTCTCATTCTGTCGCCCAGACTGGAGTGCAGTGGCACGCTCCCGGCCACCACAGTCTCAACCTGCTGGGCTCCGGCGATCCTTCCACCTCAGCCTTCCAAGTAGCTGAACTACAGGTGCATGCTACCATGCCTGGCTAATTTTTTGATTTATTATAGAGATGAGGTCTCGCCAAGTTGCCCAGGTGGGTCTCGAACCCACGGACTCAGGCAAACCACTCACCTCAGCCTCCCAAAGTGTGGGATTACGGGCTGAGCCACCGAGTCCGGCTCATCAGTATTTCTTAAAGCTCCTCTGGCAGGCCCAATGTGCAGCAAAAGCTGAGAACCACTAGCAGACACGGCCCAGCAAGATCTGGCTTAATTTTCACATCTAGTCTCATCTGCTACCCTTCCTCCCCTTGTTCACTTTTCTTCCCACCATGTGAGACCCTAAGTACTCCCCAAACACCAGACAAGCTTTCATTTCATGGTTTTTGTACTTGTTGCTTTCCCTACCTGGAACAGATTATTTGTATTAGTCAAATGTCACTAACAGAGGTCTGCCCCAACCATCTTTTTTAAATCTACAACCCTACTCCTCACCCCAGCACTTTGCTGTTGCTTTATGCTTCTCCTTGGCACTTAACACCATCTAACATACATTTTACCCATCTTGTTTATCGTGATCTCCACTCCACTCCCAATGTGAGCTCCACCAAGGCAGAAATTGTATGAATTACATAAATTGTTCATCAAATAAGAAGCCATCTGGGAGAGTTGAAGAAATTTCTAAAAATAGATTTACGTTGCACCTTCAAGGAACCCGCCAGAAAAATATGTAACAAAAATATCTGAGTTTGCCCCATGTCTTCTTCACTGCTTTATCCTCAGCAACAAGAACAGCCTTTGGCACACAGTATTACTTTAAGACTGAATAAAGAAAAGGGGAGAAAGTATTCAGACAAAGGAGGTAGCCCCTAAATGGTGATTAACTTGGTTCTTCCAAGAAAAAGAAGGTATATGAACTACAATGAAGTGAAGTAGTGGACAAGGAGATGAGTAATAAGAAAAATGAGGTCAGGAAGGCAGGCAGGGATCAGATCATGTGGGACTTGGCCAAAGTAGGAAGTCTGGAAATTATTTTAGGCATGATGGGAAGCCACTGGAGGGTTTTTCACAAGCAAGTGACCTGATTAGTGTTTGAAAGACAGCTCTCACTGCTAAGTGAAGAAGTAGTAGAAATAAGAAAAACTAGTAAGGAGTATACTGTATTAGTCCAAGAAAGATGGTATTGAAGCAATAAAAGATGAGAAGGATTCAGAATATGTTTTATAGGCAGAGTTGACAGGATATTGTTGACAGAGTAGATGTAATCTTGGTGAAGGAAAAAGATCCAAAGATAACTCCTAGGTTTGGGGCCTTAACAACTCAGTGGCTAGTAATAGAAATCTCTTAAAGAAATAGGGAGCAATGGGGGAGGAAAAGATCGGGTGGCGAGGGCCAAAATAAAAAACGGCTTTAACATGTTAAGTTTGAGGTGCCCATTATACATTCAAGGCAAGATGTCTAGTAGGAAGTTAAATATATGTGTCCAGAAACATCAGGGTTGATTGGTGCTGAAAATATAAATTTAGGAATCATCAGCATAAAGATATTATTGAAAAAGGATTGAATTCCCAAAAAGAGGCTCTACATAAAAAGAAGAAGGTCCAGACAAAGCCCTAGAGCCCCCCAACATTCATCAGCCAGTGAGGTGGAAGAAAAATCAGGACCATCTCAAGGTTGGAGTAGTCATTCAACAGTGCTGAATGGTATAGAGATGTCAGATAAAATAACAAACATGACAATAAAATTTGAAAATAAGGTTGCTAGTAACTTTTAACAAGAGCAGTCTCAGCAGTTTCAAAGAGTGACCAGGATGATTTAGAATAGACAATTATTTGCACATAACCATCACTACATAATAAATAATTTTGAGTTTTTTAAAAAACATTTTAATTGTCTCTTTCCTCATATGACTGGTTTCTCAGAGAGAAAGAACCATGTCATATTCATTTCTATATTCTTAGGAAAATGCCAACACAGTAGATCGTCAAAAAAGCCAAATGACTACTCTTTTTTTTTTTTTTTTTTGAGTTGGAGTCTCACTCTGTCGCCCAGGCTGGAGGGCAGTGGCCCGCTTCCGGCCACCACAGCCTCAACCTGCTGGGCTCCGACGATCCTTCTGCCTCAGTCTTCCAAGTGGCTGGAACTACAGGCACGCGCTACCACACCTGGCTAATTATTTATTTATTTATTGTAGAGATGAGGTCTCGCCAAGTTGTCCAGGTGGGTCTTGAACCCGCGGGCTCAGGCAATCCACTCACCTCAGCCTTCCAAAGGTGTGCGATTACAGACTGAGCCGAGCCCGGTATGACTACTCTTTTAAGATAATTTCTTCTGAGGAAGAAACCTTGTCCAAAGACAAAAGATTGGTTTGGCTCTGTTGCAAAACTAATTATTCCAGAGTTCATATAAAAGTGTCCCATCAGGCCGGGCAAGGTGGCTCAAACCTATAATCCCGGCACTTTGGGAGGACAAGGCAAGAAGATTGCCCGAGCCCAGGGGTTCAAGACCAGACTGGGCAACTTGGCGAGACTTCATCTCTACAATAAAAAAATGAAAAAATTAGCCAGGCATGATAGCGCACGCCTGAAGTTCTGGCTGCTTGGAAGGCTGCAGCGGAAGGATCGCCTGAGTTTATCAGGTTGATGCTGGGGTGGCCATGAGCATGCCACTGCACTCCAGCCTGGGTGACAGGAGTGAGACTCCAACTCAAAAAAAAAAAAAGAAAATATACTAATAATAAAAAATTAGTTGATTACAACATATAGACTATTCATATCTCTTAAGAAGTTTTTCTTACCTCAAATTCTAAAACCAACCATGATCTATAATTCAGAAGACTTAACCACCCACTGATTCTTTTCCTGCACAAACAAAATGTTCACAGTGCCAGTGTGAAATAGCTCTAGATAAGGAAACATTATTTATAGATGTGAGTGATATACTTGTGGCATTTATAAGCATGTGAATTTAAATAAAAGTATATTTACCCAGGCTTCTACCAAAATACCCTCAGGCCTTTAAAGAATACCTTGATTTTAAATATTAGTTATATAAGAAACATTTATATAAAATTTATATATAACGTTTATGTAAAACTAAAAGCAAAATCTTTCAGCTAATGTTAGATCTCCAAGTCAACATTCATATTTAATAAAAATAAAACTACAACTCCATTGTTTAATAGAAAAATCAACTTAGATAAAATATTCAGTAATTTCAGTGCTGAACTTATTTAAACTTATTTCTAGAAATCAAATATACTCAGCTAGGTGTGATGGCTTAGACCTGTAATCCCAGCAACTTTGGGAAGCCGAGGCAGGAGTCCAGGAGTTTGCAACGAGCCTAGGCAACATAACAAAACCTCGCCTCTACAAAAAATCTTGAAAAAAAAAAAAAGTGTCAGGAGTAGTGGTGCGTGCCTGTAGTTCTAGCTACTCAGGATGCTAAGGCGGAAGAACAACCTGAGCCCAGAAGGTTCGGGTTGTGGTAAGCCATGATGGTGCCATTGTGCTTCCAGCCTGGGAAAGAAAGTGAGACTCCAACTCTCACTCTCTCTCTCTCTCTCTCTCTCTCTCTCTCTCTCTCTCTCTCTCTCACACACACACACACACACACACACACACACACACAAACAAATATAATCAAAGAACAGATGCTTCAAACAGGTTCCAAAAGATTATTGAAACTCTTTAAGAATTCTTTATGTTCTCTTGCCATTTGTTCCTATTCTAAAGAATAAAGTTACCAAAATCTTGTATCTAAAAACCAGATTACCATTTTTAAAGCTCTGAATATTAATTTTTAAACAAATTTTCCAAAAGAAAAAAGCAGT
Organism: Cephalopachus bancanus; assembly: GCA_027257055.1. Taxonomy (NCBI): domain Eukaryota; kingdom Metazoa; phylum Chordata; class Mammalia; order Primates; family Tarsiidae; genus Cephalopachus; species Cephalopachus bancanus. The sequence continues at coordinate 14,392,849 of JAPVLO010000008.1, forward strand.
AACTTATTTTCAAAAATTAAAAATACTTTTTGATAACAACAAAAAAATTGATCAAGGGGAATTGTAACAGAATGGAAGTCTGATAAAACTCAGAATCTGAGAAAAATTAAACACAATCCTGGAGCTACAAACCTTCAAATCCCCCCTTCTTCACAGAATGAGATGTTTAGTACAAAACTAAAATGGTTAGAAATAATAATGCACACTCCAAGTGACTTTAATATGCCCAGAATTTTCTTACTCTCCTTAGTAACAACAATTAAAAATAAACCAAGCTACAATGATCCAAAGTTTACATCAATAAGTTTAAACTTCAAAAACATCCATTTTATCTTTCCTGAATAACTCTAAGTTCAATCTGACTCCCTTTGGATTTATATACATTGTTTGACATACAGATAAAAATAATTTTGTTTCTCCTAGAGTTTAAGTAATTCTACGTTTTTAAAAACTACAGACTGCAAAAGGAAAAGATATTGATGCAGAAATGTATTTGTCTATTCCTTAGTATTCCTAACAAAAGCCTTAAATCATACTTGCTTAGTCAAATTCCTACCATTTCTCACATAGCCTAAGGGAAAAGTTAAAGAACTTTATTTGCTATTTAAATGGTTTAAATATAACTGGTCTAAAAATACCTAGATTCTAAAAATAATATAACAAGAACACTAAAATGTTACAAGATTACATAGCATGTCCTAAATATCTGTTTTTACATTCCTCACTCCTCCCTCAACTATTTTAAAGATTCATGTCTTACTTTGCATACCCCCAGCTCCCTTTATTTTATTGATATGAGCAACTGGGTGCTGACAGAACCAACTTTTGTTTTCTTAATCATATTTTGGATTCTTAGTTAATTTGAAAAGATTTTAATATATAACTCTATAAATACATGTGAGAATTAGATAATTTTTTTTCTTTTAAAATTTTTTGTCTTTGCTCTGAATTTAGGATTGAGATCTTAACTTCAGACTTGCTGACCTCATTTCCTCACTCATTCATTCAACATACTACAAAATGCCAGGCATCTATGTGTGTGCTACCAATTGGGGATACAAGAACTAATAAAAAGAAGGTCCACTGCTCAAGAATCTAATGGGGTGATCAGAGAAACTAGAGGGCAGTTACAATAGCAGTGATAAATGCTATGATGCAGGAAACTATAGAAGAATGTAGGATAGCAAGAAAGGGTACTTCATCCTACTCTAGGGTCAGATCCTTCATATCCTGAACTACTAGTGAGCCTTAGTTCTGATGAGAGATAAGGATAGGTACTGGAGAATATGGGACTCAGGCAGGTGAGTTATTAACTCCAAAGGCCCCAAAACAGTGTAACCCAAAAATAAAACATTAAATTCCAGACCATGACAGGAAAGGAGGTCGACATGCCTCTTTATACATCTTCCTTTTGGAGTTTAGGCACAACTGACTAACATTAATATTAAAACAGAGGTCACAACACTGACAAAACAGACTCTGGGGCAATAAATCTCCCAAATTCCAACCTGACTCTGGTATAGCACAACATGAAAGCTAGCAGGCCTGAAAGGAAATAAATATGAGGGAGGACCCCAAATAAACCCAAAATTGATTTATAAAAAACTGTGTATTTATTCTTACATGTTTAAACTTCAGTCACCTTCAAAAAGTACTCTCCATTTCATGGAATACACCTATCGAGATGCTCAAAACAGTTTTTTCCACTGCTCAAAACAGTTTTTTTACTCATCAATTTTGATGCCTTTTAGTGCTTCTGGAGTTTTTTGTCTCATCTCTTCTACATCAGGAACACGTTTCCCTTTGAGGATGTTTTTCATTGGGAAAAAAAAAAAGTCAATCGCAGTAAGATCCAATGAAAAGGGAGAGTGGGGCATGGGGAATCATGCTAATTTGGGTCAAAAACTGCTGATCATTCAGTGAAGTGTGGGCAGGTGCACTTGTAAATCACTTATCATGAAATGGGCAAATGCATTGAAAGAATTTCAAAAAAAAAAATTTTTTTTCACTGAAGCCAAATGCAGTCTGTCACAACAATGCTAGCTGGTACAGTGATGTTGGTGGGTTCCTAGAACACTTAAGTAGTCAAGGAAGTCTGTACAAAAAGGGGCCTGCCCTTCAAAAGGATAATTCCAGTTATTTGGGGGGGTCCCCCCTCAAATATTTTATCATAATACCTTTGACATATTTTGGTATGACCCTGAATCTCCTGGGGGAAATTTGCATCTGCAGAGAATCTCCTTCTCAGATCCAGGGAGATTTAACTAAAAGACCCCCTAAAAGACATTTACCACCTATTCTCTCTGAAGACTATTACTCACAGACTTCATCTACATAGACCCTTGGCTTCCACAACTCCCCTTGTCTTAACTCAAGCATGTCTTTCTACTGACTTCACAATTCTTTATACAAAGTTTAGCTCTTTCAATCACTTACCAATCTGAAAATCTATGAATATACCTATGACCTATGAGCCACAACTCTGCTTTGGAACATCCTGCCTTTCCGGATACGTATACCAATGTATGCCTTACATATATTAATTTATGTCTTTCCCTGTTAACTTCCGTCTCCTTAAAATGTAGGAAACCAAGCTGTAATTCAACTACATGGGCATATGTTCTCAGAACCTCTTGAGACTGCATCGTATGCCACATTCACTCATATCTGGCTTAGAATAAACCTCTTTAAGTTTGTTTGTTTGTTTGTTTGTTTTGAGTTGGAGTCTCACTCTGTCACCCAGACTGGAGTGCAGTGGCCACTCCCGGCCACCACAGCCTTGACCTGCTGGGCTCCGGCGATCCTTCCGCCTCAGCCTTCCAAGTAACTGGAACTACAGGCACGCGCTACCACACCTGGCTAACTTTTGATTTATTGTAGAGATGAGGTCTCACCAAGTTGCCCAGGCGGGTCTCAAACCCGCGGGCTCAGGCAATCCACTCACCTCAGCCTCCCAAGGCGTGGGATTACAGGTTGAGCCACCGAGCCCGGCTCTCTTTAAGTATTTTACAGAGTTTGACTTTTAACAGTTCAATACAATTCATATTTAGGATCTAGATGCTGCAGCTTAGAGGAGGTAAGCAAAAGCCAGACGACAGAGGATTCTGTTGGCCATACTAAGGAACTTAGATTAGACTTCATATTAAAAATGTATGAAAAGCATTAAAGTGAGACAGAAATAGTGCTGGGTAGTTGCAGAAGAACGGAAAAATACCAGCAGTTAAATCATGACTCACAAGAAAAGGACCTGTTTATCAGAGGCTCCAGAAACCTGGTTAAAAGAAGTATTGTCTGCCCCAGCTCAGAGAGTAAAACCTAGTTTCATCCAACATGGAGACAAATTTGACCAGCATGGCCTCCAAGCTCATTGTACCCTCACTGTAATACCTTAGCGTACTAACTTGACATGCCTGCCAGTGCCTTGACAGTTGTGGTAGTGACTGAATATAGGCAGAAAAGGGGAGGGTACTCAATTCCAGGGAAAATCGCACTTCTTTCCCAGAAAACCCATTAATATTCTGCCCCTTAATGTGACTATATCACCCCTTAGCCATAGCTCTGAAAAGAACCCTGAATCCTGTTGGGTGAAACTCTAGAATACGCCTGTATTCCCTTCCTCCTGAGTGTGTATTTTCATTTTACGATAAAACTCTTATGCTTTCATTTCATTCTAACTCATTCTTGAATTCTTTCTCATGACAGTGTCAAGAACATGAGTACTGGGAAGAGGCTGAGGGTCTCAATTGCCTCAGGAGAACCTTCCAAATCCACCAGTATCAAAAGAATTTAAATTAATTCACATGCAGAATCACATTCATACTTTAAAAATTTGCAACTGGCAAGAATATTCACAATGAGCTAGAGGAGAAAATGGTAGCAATCCGAGAGCTGTTACATAGTTACTTACGTGAAAAATCAGTACCTGAAGTAAGATAAGAGACAACAGGAATAAAGATAAACATAGGTTAGTACTCTACTCTCCTTAAGGTACCCACTAGCTACATGTAGCTATTGAGCACTTGAAAAGTAGCTGGTTTAAACTGAGATGTGTTAAAAGTGTAAAAATTCACCAGATTTTGAAGACTTAGTATAAGAATGAAAAATATCTTAATGTTTTTATTGGTTTCATGTCGAAATCAAATTTTATATATACTAGTTACATAAAATATAATACTGCTATTAATCTCATTTGTTTATTTTTACTTTTTATTTTTTATTTTCTTTGAGTCGAAGTCCCACTCCATCGCCCAGGCTGGAGTGCAGTGGCAATGTTCACGGCCACCCAGTGTTGACCTGCTGGGCTGGAATCACAGGTGCGCGCTACCACGCACAGCTAATTTTTTGATTTATTGTAGAGATGAGGTGTTGCCAACTTGCCTAGGTTGGTCTCAAACCCCTGGGCTCATGCAATCCTCTCACCTTGGCCTCCCAAAGTGCTGGGATTACACGCTTGAGCCACTGCACCCAGCTATTTTTACTTTTTAAATGTGGCCATTACAAAAACTTAAATTAGATATGTAGCTTGCATCACATTTATATTGGACAACAATGTGTTAGCTACTACAGAGATGAAATGATAGGTCTTTGTAACTAACTGGTAGAAGGGCAGTAAGATTCAGATTTCTGAATTTAGTTTTGAGCAACTGGATAAATAATAAGTACCAACTGTTAAAAGCAGAAATCATCTGAGTTTAAAGTATTAACTGAACTCTGAGGAGACACATGTCTGGTACTCAGCTGTATATATAAAGGTTAGAAATCTAGAAATGTCCACGTTAGACAAATGCTAATATTTTATGTCGTCAAAATTTAAATGATATCAAGGCTATGAGTATGAATCCAAACCCAGTATACAGAGTAGGAAGCAGGTCAAGAACCAACATCAACACCCCACCATAACTACATAAACATCCTATGAAAAGGCAAGAGAAAAGAAGAATCAGGAGAATAGATCATAGAAGCATTTCAAAGGAAATCAACTTTAGTGGCCTCCTGAAGGAGTGGTCAACTATACCAAATGCTCTGAAGTGGTCAATATAAGGATACTGTTACTGGGCAATCTACCTTTGTCAAAGCTGTATCAGTTAAAAAACAGGGCAAGATGGCAGATTGGAAATAATTAAGCAGAGAAGAACTGCAATCAGTGGGTGTAAACAATTCTTTTTGAATGTTTATCTTTGAAGAGAAAAGAAATAGGGTAAAAGCTAGAGAATACAGAAGGTCAAGGAAGCGTTTTAAACATTAAAACACACACACATATACACACACACAAACACAGAGTGAGAGAGAGAGAGAGACAGACAACAAGCTGTAGGATTCGATCAAAATTGCTATTTTACAGGAAGGGTACGTAAAAAGTACAAGGGATCAAGAGAGCTGACAATGATAAGTATGGTTGAAGCAATTCAGTAAATAAAAATGGAGAGGAGCAAAGATGGAAGGAAGTGATAGTAAAAAAAATGTTAAGGTTGTGGTTAGAAAAGGCTATCCAGGTGATGACTCCACAGGGTATGATTAAAATGATGGTTCAAGGATAATCAAGAAACTAACTTATTAAAAGAGTTTTACACACGGGCCTAAAAATGTCACAGACTGATAGAGCTTGGAGCAGAAAGAAAAACTGAGTGTTAAGTGCCACCTTTTTTTTTCCTTTTTTTTTTTTTTTTTTTTTTTTTTTTTGAGTTGGAGTCTCGCTCTGTCGCCCAGACTGGAGTGCAGTGGCCGCTCCCGGCCACCGCAGCCTCGACCTGCTGGGCTCTGGCGATCCTTCTGCCTCAGCCTTCCAAGTAGCCGGAATTACAGGCATGCGCTACCACGCCCAGCTGATTTTTTGATTTATTGCACAGATGAGGTCTCGCTGCCCAGGCAGGTCTCGAACCCACGGGCTCAGGCAAGCCACTCACCTCAGCCTCCCAAAGGCGCGGGATTACAGGCTGAGCCACCAAGCCGGCTAAGTGCCATCTTTAATAAACAAAAAAAAAAAACAACCAAAGATGTGACAACTGACACATTTAAGAAGGGGAGGATAAACTGTTGCTAAACAATAGAAATTTTAAGAAAGTAGGCCTCCTTTTAAAGAAAAATGGTCTAAAGTCTATACCAGCGCTATCTCATACAAATATTCTAGTAGACACATTAAGAAAGTAAAAGTAAAAAGGTGAAGTTAACTTAATACAAACCTTAACAATATTTTATTCAATCCAATGTATCAATAAAATTATAATTTCAACACACAATCAATATACAGTTATTATGACATACTTTACATTATTAATCAATCTGCATTCATCTGTAATATGCTTTTGAAATCTAATGTAAATCTTAACACTTACAGCACAATCTCATTTAAGACTAGACACATTTCAGGCTGGGCACAGTGGCTCACGCATGTAATTTCAGTACTTTGAGAGTCCAAGGAGGGAGGATAGCTCAAGCACAGGAGTTCAAGACCAGAATAGACAACACAGTGAGACCTGGTCTCTACAACAAATTAAAAAATTAGCCAGGCATGGTGACACAGCTACTATGGAGGCTGTGGGGGAAGGATTGCCTGAGCCCAGAAGTTTAAGACTGCAGTGAGCTGTGATCTTGCCACTGCACTCCAGCTTAGGGAACAGAGTGTAACTACAACTCAAAAAAAAAAAAAAACAAATAAAAAAACAACAAAAAAAACCAGAAAAAGAAAAAGAAAAACTAGTCACATTTCAAGTGATCCATAGCCACAGGTAATTAGTGGCTAGCATACAGGACACAACAGACACATAAAATCTGTATCATTTCCAACAGATATATTAAAAAGTGCAAACTGAGCTGGGCAAAGTGACACACGTCTATAGTCCCAGCTACTCAGGAAGCTGAGGCAGGAGGATTGCTCGGGGCCAGGAGTTCAAGACTATAGTGAGCTATGATTGAACTTGTAGGGAGCTATAATTACACCTGCGAACACCTACTGTACTCTAGCCTAAGCAACACAGTAATCCCCTACCTGAAAGAGAGAGAGAGAAAGAGAGAAAGAGGGGGAGAGAAGAAGGGAGGGGGGAGATGTATGGAAAAAAAAGAAAGGAAAGGAAAGGAAAAGAAAAAGCACAAATTGAAATAAATTAGTAAGCAGTGCTCAGTACTGGGTGAGGATGTGGAAAAATAGACGCTCTCCTACATGAATGGTAGAACATAAACGTAAACCACTTATCTGAAGGGCAATTTAAGTCATGTGGACCAAAAGCTTAAGTCTTCATTCTCTTAGGTCCAACAAATTTTCACATCCACAAATTTATAGTCTTGAGAACCAGTAAGACTTAGATAAAAGAACATTCAACAAAACACTGTTTATAACAGTAAAAAGTTATCAAATAAGTTCCAAAAACAAGTGAGACAAAAAGTATAGTATTTCCATATACTACAATATCATGCAACCATTAAAAGTAAAGTTTAAGAAGAAAATATGTAGACACATAATAACATATTAAATAGAAAAACCATTCTTAGCACAGAGTGATATCAAAAAATTTGGCAGAGTAAAGCCCTCAAAAAATTATCTACTTCATTAAAAGGAAAAAACTGGCAAAAACTGGCAAAATCAACTTATTCAGAACTCTGGAAATTAACCAAAAGCTTGCAGCAATCCAGGGAATGCTTATTCAAGAAAAAGGACTGAATCTTGGGGAAAAAACAGCAGCGCTTGCTGCATTTTTATTTTGCCCATTCTCATCTCTTTCTCAGTTCCACAGTAAGTAGCCTTAAAAACCAACAGCAGTCCCAGCAAAAACCAGCAGCCTGGCAGCAAATGGAGGATGCACAACAGGCATGGATTATGGAGAGCCTTCAAAGTCTCATTCCCAAAGAGTTATCCTTATTTGACTTGTTTGGTAGTTCCCTGAAAAAACTCCACTTACAAGAGACCACAAAGATAACCAAGCAGAGACTTCAGTGACAAAAAAATAAAGGCATCACAAAATTAGTTTAAAAAAATCACTAAGCAAATAACAAACAGCAACAACAATAAACCCTACGGGAAAAGGGTGACTCTAACTCCCAGAATTGCCACATTGTATTATTATAATGTCCAGTATTCGACAACAAATTATGAGACTTGGGGAAAAAAAAAAGCCCAAAATATGCATAGTCTATATGCGGGGGGTGGGAAACAGACTCTAAGAAAGTCCAGACATTGAACAAATACTTTAAATCTACTATTTTAAATATGTTCCAAGAACTAAAGGAAATCATATCTAAAAAACTAAAGGCAAGTATGACAACAATGTTCACCAAATGAAGATCTATAAAGAGATAAATTGTTTTTTAAAAAAGAAATTCTGGAGTTAAAAAATACAATAACGAAAAAATTTACTAGAGAGGTTCAACAACACACTGGAATGGGCAGAAGAAAAAAATCAGCAAACCTGACAATGGGTCAAATAACATTAACCAATTTAAGTAAGAGAAGAACAGAGCCACAAAACCCTACAGAACAAACATCAACTCTGAAGTAGGGGAATGAAAAAGAAAAGGGGTGGAGACAGGAAGGAAGGGACAGAATGCATGTATGTCTAAAGAAACCAGACTTGAAAACATTCCAAATTTGAAGAAAAACATTAGTCTCCATATGAAAAGCTCAACAAACTCTGAATAGGATAAAGTCAAAGACACTTACAAATCATAAGTTGTCAAAAACCAGAGAGAGAGAGTGCTAAGCATGTGCCAGACAGTGACTCTTGTTTTTTTGTTTTTTTGTTTTTGAGTTGGAGTCTCTCTCAGTAGCTCAGACTGGAGTGCAGTGGCTGCTCCCAGCCACCGCAGCCTCGACCTGCTGGGCTCCGGCGATCCTTCCGCCTCAGCCTTCCAAGTAGCTGGAACTACAGGCGTGTGCTACCACGCCCGGCTAAATTGTTTTGATTTATTGTAGAAATGAAGTCTCGCCAAGTTGCCCAGGCAGGTCTCAAACCTGCAGGCTCAGGCAATTCACTCACCTCGGCCTCCCAAAGGAGCAGCGCATAAGAAGCAACTGTATGTTCAAGGGACTGTCAATAATAATAACCAACATCCTAACAGAAACCACAGAGGTTAGAAGGATGACGGATGACATATTCAAAACATTAAAAGAAAGACTGCCAACCAAGAATTCCATAGCTAGCAAAGACAGTCTTCAAAAGTGAAGAATTAAAACATCCTCTGGCCAGGCTCAGCCTATAATTCAATCACCTTGGGAGGCCAACTGGATTGCCTGAGCCTGCGGGTTTGAGACCAGCCCAGGCAACTTGGTGAGACCTCATCTCTACAATAAAATAAAAATTAGCCAGATGTGGTAGTGCACGCCTGTAGTTCCTGCTACTTGGAAAGCTGAGGCAGAAGGGTCACTGGAGCCCAGCAGGCTGATGCTGGGGGGGCCGTGGGTGTGCCACTGCACTCCAGCCTGAGCTACAGAGTGAGACTCCAACTCAAAAATAAAAAATAAATAAAGTAAAATAAAACAAAACACCCACTAATAAACAAAAACTGAGAGAATTCCTCACAAGCAGACCTGTCCCACAAGAAATACTTAAAGGAATCATTCTGGTTAAACTGGAAGGACACTGTAAGACAGTAAATGAAATCTACAGGAAGAAAATAATATTACTGGTAAAAGTAACGAACAGGTAAATGTAAAACATAGTATATGGGGGGGAACCCACAATTATCTTTTGGAGGGCAGGCCCCTTGTAGTACAGACTTCTCCTACTAGGTAAGTGTTCTAGAAATTCATCTACATCAATGTACCAGCTAGCATTGTTGTGAGATGCTGCACTCAGTTTTGGTGAACTTCTTTTGGAGATTCTTTCAACACGTTTGCCCATTTCATGATGGAGATTTACAGGTGCACTTGCCCATGCTGTTCTGAGTGTTCAACAGTTTTGTTTTTTTTTTTTACCAAAAATGGCACAACTCCCACACCCCACACTCCCTATTCACCTGAAAAAAGCAACTTTTTTTTTTGTTTCCCCATGCAAAAAGTCCTCAAAGGGAAATGTGTTGCTGATGTGGAAGAAGTGAAACAAAAAACAGCAGAAGCACTAAAAAGCATCCAAACCATTGCGTTCAAAAACTGTTCTGAGCAGTGGAAAAAGTATCTCAGTGTATTGCACCAAATGAAGGTGACTGAAGTTTAAATGTGTGCGAATAATATACATTTTTTAATAAATAAATTCCAGTGTTTTGGAGATCCCCCCTCATATTTGATAAAGGACTTATATCCAGAATATATAAAGAATTCTTGTAAGTGAACAATAAAAAGACAACCTAATTAAAAACTAAACAAAGCACTTTAACAGACATTCCTGCAAAGATATACAAATTGCCAATAAGTACGTGAAAAGCTGCTCATCATTTGCTAGGATTAAAACCACAATGATACCACCTCCTATCCAGTTAATATAAAAAAAGACAGACAATAACAAGTGTGGACAAGGATGTGAAAAAACTGGAACCCTCATACATGGCTGGTAGAAATGTAAAATGGGGCAGCTGCTTTTGCAAACAGTTTGGCAGTTCTTCACAAAAGTTAAACTATAGTTACACTATGACCCAGTAATTTTATTCCTAGGTATATATATCCAGGAGAATAGAAACCATATGTCCACATAAAAACTTGTATTCAGATGTTCACAGCAGCATTATTCCTAACAGTCAAAAAGTAGCAACAACCCAAATATCAACTAATGAATGAGTAAAAGAAATGTGATAGTAAGCTATGTGTGGTGACTGACGTCTATAATTCCAGCACTTTGGGAGGCGGAGGCAAGAGAATTGCCTGAGTCCACAGGTTCAAGACCAGCCTGTGCAACTTGGCATGGTCTCATCTTTACAATAAAAAAAAAAAATTAGCCAGGTGTGGTGGCGTGCACCTGTAGTTCCAGCTACTTGGAAGGCTGAGATGGAAGGATCACCTGAGTCCAGCAGGTCGAGGCTGCAATAGCTGTGAGCATGTCACCGCACTCCAGCCTGGATGACAGAATGAGACTCTGACTCAAAAAAAAAAAAAAAAGAAAAAAAGAAATGTGGTAGTATACATACAATGGAATAATATCTAACAATAAAATGGAATGACGTATATACTACTGAGATATGTTATGACATGGAATTTGAAAGAAGCCAGTCACAAAGGACCATATACATGATTCTATTTACATGAAATGTCCAAAATACATAAATTCACACAGATAAAAAGTAAATTGACTGGTAATGATAGCTCATGCCTGTAATTCTAGTATTTTGGCAGAAGGGATCGCTTGAGGCCAGGAGTTTGAGACTAGCCCAAGCAACACAGCAAGAACTCATCTCTACAAAGAAAAAACTAAAAAATTAGCCAGGTGAACTGGGCATACCTGTGCTCCTAGACACTAAAGAGGCTGGATTGGGAGGATCACTTGAGCCCAGGAGTTCCAGGCTGCAATGAGCTGTGGAAGTGCAGCTACACTCCAGCTTGGGCAACAGAGCAAGACTCTATCTCTAAAAAAATTTTTCAAAAATTAAAAAAAAGTAAATTAGTGGCTACTAGGACCGGGAAAAGGAGAAAATGGGGACTGACTGCTAATAGTTCTTGGTTTTTTGGGGGCTGATGAAATGTCCCTAAAGTAGAGTGATGACAGTTGCACAACCTTGAATATATTAAAAACCACAGAATTGTATACTTCAAAGGGGTGAATTTTATAGCATGTAAATCATCTCAATAAAGCACTTATAAAACAAGCTTTACTATATAATATACTATCTTTCATATGATTGGGATTGTTATATCTCTTACATCTATTTCAACTGAGCGAAAAGATAGTGAGGAAAAATAAACCAGAAACTCATAAGACTAGTTAGTTACCTCTATGAACACGTGGGAAAGTGATAGGAAAAGGGAGAATGAAAACAGGGTAAAATAAAGGTGAAAGGGGAAATTGTGAGTATAGTGTTTTATAGAGTTATCTATTAGCACCATGGTAATGTTCCATACACCCTCCAATAAAAAAATAGCCAAGGCCGGGCTCAGTGGCTCAGCCTGTAATCCCCACCCTTTGGGAGGCAGATGTGAAGGGACTGTCTTGAATCCACGGGTTCAAGATAAGCCTGGGCAACTTGGCAAGACCTTGTCTCTACAATAAATAAAAAAACTAACCAGGCATGGCAGCGCGTGCCTGTAGCTCCAGCCACCCAGAAGGCTAAGGCAGAAAGATCACCGGAGTCCAGCAGATTGACGCTAGGGTGGCTGTGAGCATGCCACTGCACTCCAGCCTGGGCCACAGAGTGAGACTCCAACTCAAAAAAAAAAAATAACCAAAATTAGCCTGGATGTGATAAGAGTCCAAAATGGAATAAAAATAGTAACAAATTAAATTAACTGCATTTCAAAAGGATAACATAAAGACACTGAAGAAGGTGGGAAAGCAAAGAACATAAGTAACTTTGAAAAACAGTACTGAGATTGGTATAGTGTATTAACTAACAATGAAAAATTAATAGTCATGTGTCCACACTAATAATAAATAACTGAATGAATAAATGAGAAAAACTCTTCCTTACAATAAAATCTCAACTTTAAAATATAGCATGATGTAAACAGAAAATCATTAAGACAAATAGCACAGTTATTATTGCCATAGGTTATTAGTACAGCATAAAGCTAAAAAATATACATAAGGCACTACTCTAGCAAGTAAATATATGTACAACAGCAACTCTGAAGTTAAATCTGCATGCATTACAGAATTTAACAAATATGTAAATAAGTTGTGGATGACAGTACGATTTCTCAATGTTAAAGGATTTACAAATTAGGAAATGAGAAGGGCTAAACAGAACCCTGTAAGTAAACTGTGTACCAATATAAATTCATGACTTTTAATATACATATGCACATATATTTACATACACATATAGAAATATAGATGTGTGTATGTATACAAATTCATATACTTCCTACCTCTGTGTGCTCAAAATACCTAGAAGCCCAATATCAATGAGCACTTCTAGTGCCTAAATCTTGCTTTCTAACTAGTATTCTCAAATAAAAGGAACCTGGACTCCTTGGACAATGGTTGAGTTCAGGACTTAGGCAAGAAAAATATAAGATGAACCAGAAGGTAAAGAACTGCCCCCAAAAGTGATGGGCGCATGTTAAAAGGATGGACAAAAGACAACTTGAAAGAGCTCCCAATGGACAACTTGAGCAACAAAACAATGAAAACATTCATATTCAAATGATCATATTTATAAGTAATTGAATGAATTAATAAAAAAAAGAGAAAAGCTCTTCTTCACAATAGAATCCCAACTTTAAAATGTAGCATGATGTAAACAGAAAAATCACTATTAACATTACCAGCACAGTAATAATTGCCACAGGCAAGAATCATTGACAGGTGCTAAAATTAGTGGGGAAAAGTATAATGAGAGATATATGAATAGTCCAACAAAAAGCTAACATCTAAAATATACCAATAATTCGTACAATTCAATAAGACAACCCAATTAAAAAATGTACCAAAGATATCGACCAACCGCCAAAGACAACATGGATGGCAAATAAACACAGAAGATCCTCAACATCATTAGCCATTAGGAAAATACAAATTAAAATTACAATGGAAATTATCTCCCCATATCTATAACAATGACTACAATTAATAAAAGTGACCATTCCAAGTATAGATAAGCATGAAGAAAAACTGAAATTCGTATACACTGCTGATGGAAATGTAAAATGTTACTCCTAGGCTGGAAAACAGTTTTGCAATTTAAAAAAAAAAGTTAAACATACACCTACCATATGACTCAGTCCAAGTATTTTACCAAAGAGAAATAAAATCTTGTGACACCATCATTACAGCTTTTTTAAAAGTTTATTGAAAAAAAATCTGAAACAAAATGATCCCCAACTTTTAACATTGGTTGTACTTTGCTAATCAGGCTTAGAAGTTCAGTTTTCTTCTATATACCATTTTATAAGTGATTATTATGAATCTTGAAGCATTTTCGTTAAAAAAAAAAAAAAAAGTCACACAGAAAGATAAAGAAGGCATATGCACCAAAAGTCTGGATTTACTTTTTAACCTTTAAGTCAGATGTTTTTTATTTTCCATTTTTGACAAATTTATTATATACTGCAAAGGAAGAAACTGTAGACGATAATTCTAACAAGATCTTAATTAGGATGTGAATATGAGCAATGCAGAGAAATAAAGGCTGGAATACTAATAAGATAAAATGAATGAATAGCTAGTTAGCTGTATGTCAACTTCAGCAGAATTATATAACACAAAGATCCAAGGATTTTATCCCCTCAATTAAATTCAGATAGTACTATTTGAAAATTTGATAAAACCTAAAGATACACCTATCTAACCTGAAAATGATAAAAGCTGAGAAAGGTAACAAATACTTTATATGACACACTAAGAATCCAAATGAAATTTAATATGGAAATATGTAGATACAAACCATGTGTTTTTCCCCCACCCCAAACTAGAATAAGACAAAATTTTAATGAAGGTCAGAACTATAACAATGAAGAAATAATGCAGAAAGTGGTGAGACACATTTCACCTATTATATCAAGTGCCTCTAACTTTAAAAAAAGTTTTGAATATGCAAGATAAAACAACAGCAGCAGAAAAGGAAAAGGTAGAGGGAGACATCTTAATTAACAGTATGTGTCCTAAATTAATAAGAAAATTAAGTTGCCCTCATTAACAGATCTATAGAACAAGACAGAAGACAGATCTATTCTGATCTGTAGTTTTAAGATAACAAGGTACTCAGTTCCTGATGTCAGCAGAAATATGTACAAATTGAATAAAGTTCAGAGGGAGTAACAACAATGGTTAGAGGGATATAAATTCCTGCCATACAGACATCGTTAAAGGAAATAGAAAAGGTTAATCTATCACAGCCTTAGAGACCTGAGAGGTGTCTTCAATGAGAACCTTTGAAAACAAACTTTCAACTCTATATAAAAATAGGAGGAAAAAAGTAACAGAGCTATTCAAAGAGGACATGTCTTTCTTAGAAGATAGTGAGTTTCTAATACATGTTAGACCAACTCTGCCCCCCTCAGACATATAATGCAAGTCACACATGTAATTTTAAATTTTCTCATAGTCACATCAAAAAAGTAAAAGAATGCCAGGCACAGTAGCTCATGCCTGTAATCCCAGCAGTTTGGGAAGCTGAGGCAAGAGGACTGCCTGAGCCCAGGAATTCAAGACCAGCCCAGCAGGTCAAGCCTGCGGAAGGCAGCCATGATCAAGCCACTGCACTCCACCCTGTGTGACAGAGGGAGGCAAGGAGAGGAGAGGGGAGGAGAGAGGAAAGGAGGGGAAGAGGGGAGGGAGGGGAGGGGAAGAAGGGAGGGAGGGGAGGGGAAGAAGGGAGGGAGGGGAGAGGAAGGGGAAATAAATTAATTGTATTAATGTTCCCTTTAATTCAACATATCCAAAATAGTATGTCAACATGTACACAATATAAAATTAATGATATGTTATATTCTTTTACCATTAACTAAGTCTTTTCAAAATCATCTGTATTTTACCCTTACACCACATCTCAATTCAGACTAGCCATAGTTCAGGTGCTCAACAGCCAAATGGAGGGACCCCCCAAAAAACAGAAATTATCTTTTAAAGGGCAGATCCCTTGTGGTACAGGATTCCCCCACTAGGCGTTCTGGGAACCCACCAACATCAGTGTATCAGTTAGCATTGTTTGAGAGATGGCATTCAGCTTCAGTGAATTTTTTCTGGAGATTTTTTTAGAGTGTTTGCCCATTTCATGATGGGTGATTTACGAGCCCACCAACCCACACAGCTCTGAGTGTTCAGCAGTTTTTGACCAAAAACGGTATTATTCCCATACCCCACCCTCCCTATGCACCCCATCTCGCCCCAAGTAACTTTTGTTTCTCTGTATGAAAAAGTCCTCAAAAAGCATAGTATTGCTGATGTGGAAGAGATGAAACAAAAAATGGCAGAAACACTAAAAAGGCATCAAAATTGACAAGTTCAGGCAGTGTCGAAAGTTCTGCACAGTGTAAAAAGCATCTCAATAGGTGTATTGCATCAAACAGAGTACTTTGAAAATGACTGAAGTTTAAACATGTAAGAATAAAATACACAATTATTTATAAATCAATTCTGGTTTTTTGGTTTTTTTTTGGAGGAGAGTCCCCCTCTAGTATATGCTTGTGACTACCATGGATAGTTCAGGATTAGACAGTCACAGGTAAGCCGCAGGGGGAATTAGAGTACTGTTACCATGATTACACTAAGTGACTTAATACATCTTCTTCCAAGTCTGAGAGCTCATGAAAATATCAAAAGACTACGAAAAGTATCAAGAACATACTCAAAAATTTTAAAGGACTAATTTTATTTCATTTTAATCAGTCATTATTTTATCCTGTGCCCTCATATAACATATACGCACTCTGTATTTTACTGTAACACTCTGAACACAACACAGCAATTTTGTATAAGAATTCAAGTTATTCCTATTACTTAATATATCTCTTAAACTAGATTCTTAAAGATATCAAAATGATTCCTTATCAGAATACCAAATCCCATGACTCATAAAATGTTTGAGTGATAATCATCTGAGCACTGCCTAATAAAAATAAAATATTATAACCCGTTCTTTCAAAATTTTCTATAGCTTCCTTACATTAAAATGCTATGTAGGAAAATGAAAATCCAACCCTCGGTATGGACTGAATTGTATCCCCTCAAAATTCGTATGTTGAGAAGTTCTAACCCCCAAGGTGACTGTATTTGGAGACAGGGCCTTTATGGAGGCAATTAAGGTAGATGAAGTCATAATGGGTCCTAATCCAAGATAGAAATAATGTCCTTATGAGAAGAGAAAGAGATACCAGAGACCAAAAAACAATCCTGCTAGCACCTTTATCTTGAACTTCCATCTTCCAGAAACGTGAGAAAATAAATGTCTCACTGTGTAAGCCACCCAATCTGCTATAGCAGTCCCAGCAGACTAATACATTTCCTTTTATTTTTTTCAGTTGGAGTCTCACTCTGTTGCCCAGGCTGGAGTGTAGTGGCCGTGATCACAGCCACCGCAGCCTTGACCAGCTGGGCTCAGGCAATCCTTCAGCCTCAGCCTTCCAAGTAGCTGGAACTACAAGCACGAGGCACCACGCCCAGTTTATTTTTTTTATTTATTGTAGAGACGAGGTCTCACCAAGTTGCCCAGGCTGGTCTTGAACCCCTAAGCTTAGGCAATCCTCTCACCACACCCTTCCAAAGTGCTAGGATTACAGGCTTGAGCAACCGCTCCCGGTAATACATTTCCTTTTAAAGAGTAAGAACATCATAAGCAGAGGCAAGGATATTAAACATTACTCAATTTGAATAGGAGGAAAATGCCAAACCAAGGAAGCCCTAAAATGACCGCCTAAAACTTTTTAATAATATAATGTATAAAGAATCATAAGCAGTATAAGTACAGCTAGGCAGAAGTCTGAATTCCAGTATCTGCTGTAACTTAGAACTGTACTTCTGAGCCTTAGATTGGGATAATGTCTCGATGCAGTTGCTTGTAAGGTATACATGAAACAACATAAAGACTTGAGCATGTCATATACAATAAGTACAATAAATGACAGAGGTTACAGTGGCTGTGCTATAAATGATATCTATTATTAAGGCCTCTGTACTTTGATCTTACAGATAAGTGATTCCCAAATCTGGCTGTAATCAGAAGCATCTGGGGAGTTTTTGATACAGACACCTGGACCTCAGTCTACAATTAGAAATTAGAATCTTAATTGAAGGGCCCAAGAAATAGTACTTTCAAGAGCCCCAGAAGCCAACACAATAAATAATAACAGGTATTTAAAGTTCTGCAACAGTTAGGTTATTTACAAATGTAGTGCTTTAACACATAATAATCTTACAAAGATTTGTTAAATGAAGTGGGAAGACTGAAAGTAGTAAGACCAATGAGGAAACTACTCTATATGGGGAAAAAAAAAAGTCCTTTGTTCACCTTGGCTAGATTCTAATTTGTTAAATGAAATACACTAGCAACCAACTATACCTAGAATTACCAGTCTTCAATTAAAAAGCAAAGAACCTCTCAGTCCTACCCCAAAACTTTTGATCAGATTCAAACAAGAAACCTTTCCATCAAGCATAAAACCCCTTAGTCCCTTAACAATCTCCTTAATTTTGGCCAGTAGTAATGTTGATAGTAATTTATCTCATATACTATACTATAAATTTGCATGTCTGTGGTAGTATTTCTGCATTTTCTCCATGATGATCAAATATTTAACTTTCTATTTTTTTTTTTTTGAGTTGGAGTAAATATTTAACTTTCGAAAAAAGAGGGGATACAACTTTTCAGCAAATCTAAAATTATTCCAAAATTTCAAGAAGAAAAATGGGCTATGTTTCTGTAATTATCTTTCCAAAAGTTCAGCACCATGCTCTTACACAAACTTACATACTTAAGATTGGTCTACTTGCCAGCTAAGTCATTCTAGTTGTCTTTTTGGCTCACAGTTGAGTTAATCATCTTCCTAAAGTAACTCCTAATTGTTCTGTATTAGACCAACTTTTAGATTCTAATACAAAATCCAACACAGGACCGACTAGTTCCATGTGGTATCCCTAATTTCATCCATTCATGCCAAGTTCTCATTTTCCCAAACTTAAACTACTCAACTTACCCCTCTCCAGCAATAAGAAAGCTACCAGACTACAAGTTGTCCTCTAAGCATCTAGTCTTTACAAATTATACAATGACCTACATATTTGGGGTTTGGTAATTCTTTTGTATTTGTACATTATAGTATACATCCACAAAACCAGGGACCATTCCTACTTAAATTGGTTTCCTTTTCATCCAGCATATCCATTACATAGAATATAGCTGAGAACCACAGAAAGAGAGCTCTAGCTCAATGCTTAACCGATAACAGACCCTCAATAAAGACATAAACCAGGAAATAAACTGAGCAACTAAAACACAAAGACTAGACAGCAAACTGGGTAGCTACAAACTTCAAGAGCAGAAGAAGGTAGGTGCATCCCTGAAAGCAGAAAAATGTAAAAAGCTATGTACAATTATTTTTTAATAGCACCATATTATATAAGTCAAAACACAAAACCAAATATTTCTGATGGTGATTTTTTTTTTTTTTTTTTTTGAGTTGGAGTGTCACTCTGTCGCCCAGACTGGAGTGCAGTGGCCTCTCCCGGCCACTGCAGCCTCGACCTGCTGGGCTCCAGCGATCCTTCCGCCTCAGCTGATGGTGATTTTTAAAAGTTCAGTATATTCGGCTGGGCGCCGTGGCTCAAGTCCTCCCACTTTGGGAGGACAAGGCAAGAGGATTGCCTGAGTCCACAGATTCCAGACCAGCCTGAGTGATACGGTGAGACCTCGTCTCTGCAATAAATCAAAAAATAAGCTGGGCGTGATAGCGCACGCCTGTAGTTCTGGCTACTTGAATGGCTGAGGCGGAAGAATCGATGGAGCCCAGCAGGTCGACCCTGGAGTGGCTGTGAGTGTGCCACTGCACTCCACTCTGGGCGATGGAGTGAGACTACAACTCAAAAAAAAAAAATAAAAAGTTCAGTATATTCTACTGAAAGCAGAGAAGCTAAACTTTTTACACATAACAAATATCTCTCTAGTAACATAAGAAATGTAAATTAAAACAAGTTTTTGGCATTAAACTAATAAATACCCCAAGAAAATAACTGGGTGAGAGAAAAGAGCTTGTTTAAAGATACTCTTAAAAATACTATTTATAATTCTAATGTGTTGAAATGATAAAATATCCTGAAATAATAAAATAGCTAGGCAAATTATAACACTGGAATACCATACACATATTTAAAATAACCTACACATAGACTAATAAACCAAAAACTGCATTAAGTGAGTACTTGATTTTGTATAAAAATTAAAGAGTTTTCAGAGTACTTTCACATATGCAACCTTACAATATAACACGCACTTGAGGTTCTTAACCCTGGCTATTCATCAAAATTATGTAGAATATTTAAAATGCAAACTTGTGGGCCCCACTTCCCACCTAATAAATTAAGGAACCTCCAAGTGTACTAAGGAAACATTTCCAATGCCCATCCAGGATTGAGAACCACTAATCACTAATAACCCCTAATTACAACCATGAAAAAAAATTTGTAATAAATAACACAAATTAACCTACAATGATTGAAATAATTTAACGTCTTTTCCCCCTCCTGATTAATCTGCCTCAATTACCCATAGAAGGAACTAAGTTTACATAGTAAACTTATTGTCATTATTATTATTCTGAGTTGGAGTCTCACTCCGTCGCCCAGGCTGGAGTGCAATGGCATGCTCATGGCCACCCCAACATCAACCTGCTGGGCTTGGGATCTCTGGGTGATCCTTCCACCTCAGTCTTCCAAAGGAGATGGAACTACAGGTACACGCTACCATGCCTGGCTAATATTTTATTTATTTATTTATTTATTGTAGAGACGAGGTCTCGAGCCTGCCGGCTCAGGCAATCCACTCACAGCGGTCTCCCAAAGTGCTGGGATTACAGGCAAAGTCACTGAGCCCGACCAAACTTTTTATTATTAAAAATGGCATAAAATGTTGATAACTGAAAGTACATTAGTTATTGAAAATTTTTTTCTTGTACAGATCACCTCACACCCCAGAATGCTACATGAAACAAATGAGGTGGTACCTTGGTTTTTTTAATAGTATAAACAGAAAGAACTAATATAAAATTACTATGAGAATTTTGCCTCTCCTTACACAAATACTTATCTCACTCAAAATATTTACAGGTTCTCTAAAACTGAAAGACAACACATACCAAAACATTCCTCAAAAAAGAAAGAATTCTGATTACAATCTGAACGGACAATTTGAATATATAAAGGATACAAAATGTCATTTGTGCAAAGAAACACTAGCATAACCCCTAGACTGTGCTGTAAATGTACTAGCAGAAATTTTAAATAAGTAAACACTTAAGTACTATCCAAGAAACTGGTAACCTCAGTCTTGCTTTGAAGGACATGGAAGTTTCACACAAATCATTCCTTTCCAGTTTCCTTCAACTCTGTTCACAAATTCACTTTCTAAACATAACATAAAAATTCAAAGCACAAATAAATACATTTACAATAATCTTAAAATGCTTATTTTCTATCCTAGATGTCTCTTCTGGTATTGAGACCCTACAAAAAAACAAGACATGCCCACTTGGATGGCCCCTAGGCCTCTTAATTTCCTGTTTTAAACTACTTATTTCAAGAAATGGTACCTACTCATCAACCCATTCACTCAAGTCAAATATTCTGGATTCATTATTTACTACCCACATCTTCACTAATACCTCACCACATCCCCTTCATGCCCTTTGCCACTGCCCTACTTCTGTCCATCTTTTAGTCCTAAGACTGCCACATTAACCTCCCTATCTCACTGGCCCCACCTTGGTGCCCTATCCAACCCTCCTTAGAATTCGCATTCTCGCCGGGGTCGGTGGCTCAGCCTGTAATCCCGTGCCTTTGGGAGGTTGAGGTGAGTAGATTGCCTGAGCCAGCGGGTTCCAGACCTGCCTGGGCAGCGAGATCTCATCTCTACAATAGATAAAAAAAAAAATTAGCCGGGCGTGGTAGCGCGCGCCTGTAATTCCGGCTACCTGGAAGGCTGAGGCGGAAGGATCGCCAGAGCCCAGCAGGTCGAGGCTGCGATGGCTGGGAGCGACCACTGCACTCTAGTCTGGGCGACAGAGTGAGACTCCAACTCAAAAAAAAAAAAGAATTCGCATTCTCATGGTTATCACTCTTCTTTTAAAATCCTTCAATAAATATTTTTTAAAAAATCCTCAACACAGCATACCAGGTGTCTACTTATCCCTCTAGCCTCATAGTTTGATTTCTAAGTCTAGACTAAATATCCTTACTCCTCCTTCTCCTTTACCTAATCACTCTATCTACCTTTAAAGATTCACCTTCTTCAGTGTGGAAAAGGTATCCTGTTCTGTACTCACGTTGCATGATATACATACCTTTAAATCACATCACAAATTATTTACTAAGTACATGCCAGGTACTTAGTAAATACCTGGGAATACAAAAGTGAACAAAACACAGTCCTTTTTTTTTTTTTGAGTTGGAGTCTCACTCTGTCGCCCAGACTAGAGTGCAGTGGCTGCTCCCGGCCACTGCAGCCTAGACCTGCTGGGCTCCAGCGATCTTTCCGCCTCAGCCTTCCAAGTAGCCGGAATTACAGGCATGCGCTACCATGCCCAACTGATTTTTTGATTTATTGTAGAGATGAGGTCTCGCTGCCCAGGCGGGTCTGGAACCCGCGGGCTCAGGCAATCCACTCACCTCAGCCTCCCAAAGGCGCGGGATTACAGGCTGAGCCACCGAGCCAGTCCTGACTTTTAAGACCCAGTAGAGGCCGGAAAGTAAACAGTCAATTGCTATATAGTCTGATAACTTTTTAAAACTAACACGGAATGCTTATTATATGCCAGGCATCATGCTAAGGATTTGTCATGTATTACCTTATTTAATTCTCAAATACCCTTATGATTCCCACTTTACAGAGAAGAAAACATAAAAGTTCTGTTATATGCCTAATGCTCAGCTTTAAAGTTGGGATTTGAATCCAGATCTGACTCCAGAACCTAAGCTCTTAATCACTATGCCTCTACTTCTATTGTCATAGCACTGAACTCAGTTTCTACTGTGCCCAGCACACAGCAGGTCAACAAATATATTTGTTAAATGAATGAATTAGAGTGTTAAAGTTCTAATCTAATGCTTTGACATCAATACTACCAATACTTAATACCAATGTTACAATAACGTAACATCAACATATTACTGATGTAATGACTTACTATCAATACTACCATTTTAATTGGTAGTCTCTGGCTTCAAAGAGTTCAAAACCACTAAAACACTAACAAATATGAAGCGATCACTAAACAAATGTTAAATAATCAATGTTCCAAGTTACTCATCATGTCATGTTGACAACAGCAAAATAGTGGAAATTAATTTCTACAAGCAATTAATTAAATAAAATGCAGTCTATCCACATGCTATGGTCTGAATGCGTTTCCTCACAAATCATTATGCTGAAACTTAACCACCAAAGTGATAGTATTATTGAGATTAATGACCTTATAAAAGAGATGCAAGGGAGCTATCTGCCCCTTTCACCTTCTACCATATGAAAATACAACATCTGTTCCCTTCAAAGGAAGCAGCATTTAAAGTGCCATC
The DNA here is from genome assembly GCA_027257055.1 of Cephalopachus bancanus. Classification (NCBI taxonomy): domain Eukaryota; kingdom Metazoa; phylum Chordata; class Mammalia; order Primates; family Tarsiidae; genus Cephalopachus; species Cephalopachus bancanus. The sequence continues at coordinate 14,416,140 of JAPVLO010000008.1, forward strand.
TTGGAAGCAGAGGCTTGGTCCTCACCATATACAGAAGCTGCTGGCACTGTAATCTTAGACTTCCTAGCCTCCAGACAGTAACAAATAGATCATAAAGATTACCCAATCTTGGGTATTTTGTTATAGCAACACAAACGAACTGAGACATCATATATAATAAATTTATGAAGCTGTATAAAAGAGTAAGAATGCTATTTATGTGCTGACATGGAATAATCCAAGACACACTAACTGTAAAAAACAAGGTAAGAAAGAAAGTGTGCCTTATGCTACCAAGGGTGGAGGCAAGAAGACTGTATGCTTTTAATTTCCATATGCAACACCACCTTTGGAAGAACATACAAGAAGCTGTTAACATATGTTGCCTGAAGAATAGGAAATTGGGTGACTTGGAGGTTAAGAGTAAGAGGAGATTTCACTATATATCTCTTTTTAACCTTTTGAATTTTGAACCAAATGATATTACCTGTTCAAAAAATAAACTCCCAATATAATAAAAAGCAATTTCAGAAATGAAAAATCACTATAGCATCCATGAAGGCATGGCCATAGCTTTCTTGATTGCTATAGTTTCACAGTGTCTGATTCCTGCTGAAATCAAATACATGTTAAATCAACAAATGAAGTTTACTGAAATTTCAAATTGTCACTGCAGGAATATTACAAACATATTTCACAAAGAACTGTAAAACTGGGGAAAAATGGTTTTGATTTTCCTGAAAACAGTCAATTACAGCCAAAGATTCAGGGCCTCATCCAAAGCCTACTTATGGTTTTTCAAACTCTGAAACACTACTAAAATTTGTATTCTTTTAAAAGTACCAAGGTGATCATTTTGACTATTCTTTCAAGTTTTCTGCACATCTGAAATCTTATGTAATAAAGAAGTGAGGGACAAAGGGGAACTTTTAAAAAGCTATCCAGAAAAAACACTTTAAGTGAGTTAACTGTAGACATGTTATATCTCAATAAAGTTGTTATAAAAAAAGCCAAACTAATCTATAACTATTAGAAAGCAGATTAGTGGTTACCTGGAGCAATAGGAAAATAACTGCAATAGGGCACAAGAAACTCTGGGATGGTGGAAATGTTTTTGCACTTTGATCAGAATAAAGGCCACAAAATGTGTGTATACATATGTCAAAATTCATTGAAATATTTTAAATCTGTGCTTTTTATATGAAAGCCTTACCTCAAGAAAGTTACTCAATAATTGGGAAGCATTAGAAATGCAGATTCCTGGGTCCTTTTCCCAGAAATTGTGAACCAATGGGTTTGCAGCAGGAACCAGTTAATCCGCATTTTTTAACTCCAGGCTACGGTTGACCCTTCATGCATGAGGATCATCAATTATACTTTGGAAAATACCTAGTACAGTGTATGTCCAGTAATTATTGATCATGCTTTCCAAAAATGAAGTTGATGCATATGTTTGTAGCATTTGTTTCTGGCATGGCAACACCAGTGCTGGCAATTGGTTTATCGTTTGTCATTTATCATTTGAAGTGACAAGTTGTCCTTTTGAATACACTTTGCATTTTGCAAATTTGAAGAAAGTTAGCACTATCTGTGGGCTAAAGAAGGTGGAGTTGTTTCAAAGAGGGCCATTTTGACCTGAGTGATTCTCCACTTTCAGGAAGACCACTGAGCTCTGATTAAGACCATTTAAATGCTTTAATCCACAATCATCCACATCAGTCAACCCAAGAATTGGCAAATGTGATGAACTGTGACCAATCAACCATCATGTGACACAAGACAAAAATGCTATGAACTTATGCATCAACCCAGGTAATTCCATTTCTAAATTTGGGAAATACTAAGAATATTAAGTGATAGAAGAAAGAACTAGGGAGTAAGGTGGTTAAAGACTGCTTCCTCATCTCCTTCAATCCTTCAATATTATACTATATGCTATAATCCATCACCTAGTACAGTATTTCTCAATCAGGAGTGATTCATTCCGCCCTGCCCCCCTCAGGTGAAATCTGGCAATGTCTGCAGACATTTTCATTTTCACAACTGGAGAGTGCATGGCTCCGGGCATCTTAGTGGACTGAGCCCAGGGACACTGGTAAATATCCTACAATGCACAAGATAGCCCTTACACCCAACAAAGAATTATAAAACCTCAGATGAGAAACTGACCTGGACCCTCACCTCAAATGAAGTTACCAAAAAGTACTCAACTGTGACCCCAGAGTTAAACAAAACAACAGATTAGCATGTTACATCTTCTGGAGAGTCAACTTTTACTTCCAGATTAGTGGGTAAGGAGGGAAGGGGCCATCTTTATATTCATAGAATGCAAAGAATACAGAATAAAATGCAAATGTCACATTAATACCTAAGACTTCAAAAACTTCAAAATAACGTAAGCAGGAGCAGTTTCAGGCTATACCCCCAATCGCAGGATATATTTTATATAGTCTTCTCAGCTTCAAGGTATAGTATTTTTTGAAATTAAGAAACACTGGCCTAAAATAAAAGTACTGTACATAAACTTTAGCATGACAGAGTGTTTGTTACTGCAGCACAGACTAACCTAGTGCTATTCAAAGTGTGGTCTATGGACCATTGAGCCAGCCAGTCTATGCATTATGAGTTGATATTGGAGAAGTAAGTATAAAACTGAGAGCACAAAAATGGAATTTTTTATGGCAGAATAATTTTATGTCTATTGAATACAATAATAAAAAGTTGGGGCATATATTTTGTCTTTCTTGCCTTTAAAATTTGCAATACAGTCATGTAGGGTCATAACATTTCAGTCAAAGATGGATCACATATATGACAGTTTATAAATTAAGATGAAAAATTTCTATGCCCAGCGATACCTTAGCAGTCATAAGTTCATTGCATGAGCATTATCTTTTTTTATTTAGATATGAATACCACTGTGACTTCACTGAGAAACAAATACCACTGTGTTATGATTGCCTACAGTATTCAGTACCATAACATGTTGTACAAGCTTATAGTGTAAGCTTCTACATATCCTAGGGGTATAGTAGGGTATCCCATCTAGGTTTGTCTAAGTATACATCCTATGATGTCCACAGCAATGAAATCACCTATCCACGCAGTTCTCAGAATGCATTCCTGTAGTCAACAACACATGACTGTACTTTTATTATATTTTACAATGATATCAATCCAGTGGGTTGAAATTTTTTTAAAAATCCTTAATCCAATTGTGAAGCACTCCCCTAACCCTACTCTGACTGATACATTTAGTGCATGACAAAGCCAGGATCTGAATCCATACCTAACATCAAAACTCATGTTAATTATTATACTATATGCTTCCATATCATTAAGATTTTGAACTCAAATCTCTTATGTATAATCCCTACCTCTGGATAGTAGAACTGCACCAGGTAGAAGTCACAAGGGCTTTTTGTGTGTCTGGCCTAAGGCCTTCAACAATGAAAACAAGCCAAGCTGCCTCTTTGGTCCCTCTTCCCCAGGCTCATGTTCAAAACTTAGTCTCCAGATCTCTGATGACACAAAAGGACAAGAGAAGACAAAAACAAAAGTTCATTTCTCCTAAAGGCCTAGGGAAGAGCCACTAAATGCTACTACTTTCTTTGGGGACCCTAAAGTATGGGGGGGTCCCAAAAGTATGTTTCTACCTAAGTATGGGGGATGACTCCTCTGAAACAGGAGTAGCCTCAGACCTTTCTAATCACACTTGCTACACGGAGTACAGAATACATGAGTCCAAATAAGAAAAAAGCTACATGGTCTTAACAATTGTTATTAAAGTCTTCCTTCTTCACTCCATTTGACCCACCCACACTGCACTTTTTAACCACAATCCTTAAGTTTAAAAAAAAATTACATCCCAATCCGATATTTCTAAAAGTAAATTTAACTCCTCTCAAAAAATTCATTTTAAGTGCAACGTCCTGCTATTTTTATGTCACTTATTTTCTTTTTAAATATTAATAGAAACTCACAAAGTTATTTCAACACCCACCAATGGGTCACAATCTGCAGTGTTCAAAACACTGCTGTAGAATGCAACAGTCTACATTTAACAGTACGCTCTCTACTGGCAAACAAAACCCATAATCAAGCTACCTTAAAATTCTCCTTAAAAACATAATTTTTTTTACATCAGTTTCCATTGTACAATACATCATGACATTTTACTGTCCAAACTCTGTACAAAAACATACAAAAAGTTTTGTCTCAAAACTTAGCAAAATACATAAATTGTTGCTTAAAAATGTTCACCTTCTAGCAAAAAACTGAAGATAGTTTATTAAGACAAAATGTGAAATATGGTTCTTAGCAGGTAATTCAGTCAGGTAACAATATCAGCAATTCCCAGAAGACAGTTTACAGTGAAGTCATACACCACCAAATTACAAGTCTGAAACAAATTTGCTCTATAACTATCCTTATTCTAACTGGTGCCATCATATGATCACTCCTTGTTACTGAGTTCTTAGAAGCCACAAATCTAACTCTTCTTCCTCCCTCTTTTCTCAAGTTTTGTTATCACAGCATATCCCTCTAAATGGTCCTAAGGTCTGTTCAGGAGTCCTAACTTCTCTCAAACTAGATCAGAAGTTCTGATATGAACTTCTTTTAAGTTATTTCTATGAAAAATGTGCAAATCCAAACAACCAATTGTATAAAAACTTCTGAAACATCATCTATTGATAATACTACCTTTCATGCATTATGCACAAATACCTTATCTCCAAACTAAAACAAGGACCCCAAAATTGTCAAACTACGTAAGAATAGGATATTCTTTCTGTACATTAAAACCAGCTTAACATAAATATATTAGCTAAAATTACTATATAATAAGTATGAATTATGGACTCGAGTTCTGTAAGCCTAACAGCCCACGTGATATTTGTAATAACTGTATTAAGAGGACCTAGCTCCATCATGTTGTCCCATCACAGAATAACACAATGCTACCATGCAAACCATCAATGTAGTTTTCACATTTATTTCAGAGCTCCACTCAACTCCATCTCCTTTAGTCCCACCCACTGAACAGCTGAGTGGGATGAAAGATTGTTTCCTGCTCCCTCCCCAGCCCATCCCTGGCTCATTCCCTTGCTGTTAAGAGAAATAAGGAATCCAAGCAGCAGTAACTGACTTGGTAATTGTTTATATCGACCCTTCAGTCTATCAGGATCCCATAATTTCATCCCTACCTGTACACTTAAAAGCTAAAGACTCCTCCCGAGTCTGCGCATAAACTTTAGAGGGGAAAAAACTGACTATACTCATCACCTGCACATACATAAATACCTAAAACAAGTACAATGCTTGTGAATCTAGGCTATCTCTTCATTTAGCTTCTCAAGGGCACTCAGGAAGAAACTCTTCCATTTCATCAAAATAACAAAGCCCAAAGAAACCATTCTGAAAGCTGAACTGTTGAGCAAGAATTTAATAAGCTATTATTTTAGTAGCTAAGCAAACACCCGGACGTCATGAATTCTTTCCTAAAACTATAAAAACCCGGCTTTGAAACCGTGTACTCTCAAAAAGTCACTTAGCAAATGGAAATGTGCTAGAAAAATCTCAGTTGCTCATTTCTTACTATACACACACGGTTGAAATGGAACTCAGGAGTGGAAAATGTGAATGAAATGGCCTGTTCTTCTTCCAAAATGTGGGGGAGGAAAGGAAATGAAAGGGCTTCTTAAGAGAATAACCGAGAATTCTGAAATATTTTCAAAAATTCATTTCCTTAAACTTCACCAGTTGCCCGCTCCACTCCCTCTTCTCCGGGGACCCTTTCCACCCTTTCCATCTCCTCCGGAGGGCGCCCTTCCGGACGTTCCCGTTCCCCCTTTCCTAAAAATTGAGCGCAAGCCCCTAACCGAGCTCCCGATTCTCGGTTCTCAAGATCGCCCGCCACCCACCGGCCTTCGGGGCTCGCCTGGGGAGCGGCGAGCCCCGAGGCGGGGAGGGGCGGCAGGCGAGCGGGCGGCGCGGTCGCCGGGGCTGCTGCAGCCGCCGCCGCCTCCACCACAGCCTCCGCCTGGTGCATCCTCCTTCCTCCCTCCCCGCCGCCGCCCTCGCGGGCCGGCTCGCTCGGCTCCCGCGCCCGAGCGCCCACTCCCCACCAGGGGACCTCCGCCGAGGGCGCTGCGGCGCCAGGGGGAAGCGCGGCCGCGGGGGCCGGGGCCCGGGAGGAGGCTGAGGGCACCAAGGGAGGCAGGGCTGGGCTCCGACGACCCCGCGCAGGCTGCTCCCGCCGCGGAGGCCGCGGCTCCTCTCCCCGAGCCCGGGGCCCGCCCGCCGCAGCACAGGAAATGCCGCCGCCTCGGTTCGCCTCACGTTCAATTCAAACTGTCACCGCCGCCGCCTCCCCTCCCCCCCGCCCGCCGCCGCCGCGCCCGGGCCCGCCGTCGCCCCCGCCTCGCTGCTCAGGGCGTTCCCCCGGTTCGGCCCGGCGGCTGCAGGGCAACCCCGCATTCGGAGCCGCCGAGCCCGACTCGTGGCGGCCCAAAGCTGAGACTCACCCATGGTGCTGCTGTTGACGCTCCTCTCCTCAGCAGCAGCGGATCTCGCACTGACCGACATCCCCTCCCCCCTCCGCCACCAGCCCCGGCGCAGCGCAGCCCGCCGATTCTCCAAAGCCGCCTACGCCGATTCCGCGGCGTAGCCGCCCGGCGTCGCTGCCTTGCTTACGCACGCGACAGCAGGCGGACTCCTCCACTGGCTCTCGCCCGACTCCCGCTCCCTCCTCCGTCCCCCGCCCCCTCAGACAAGGCTTCCGGGCCGAGCGGAGGCTGGCTTCGATCTCGCGAGATTCTCCCCGCTCCTGCCCCGCCGCCTAGCTCCATTTCGAGTATGACTTCATTGGTGTCGGCAACGGTTTGCTGCTCGGGTTTAGCCGCCATGTTTAAATTGGCCGGAATTGGCACCGGTGGGGTTGTGGATAGTCGGGCTTCTCTGCTCGTTTCTTCAACACTGCCTCTAAGGTTAACCGCGTACATCTGTCGGAGAAAATCCTGGGGACGCCGAGACGGAGCGGTCGGCAGGCTGCGAGGGTGGGGTCTTGCCCGGATTAAAGATGGCCGCCGCCACGGTCGCCCCGCGCAATTTCACGTCAGATTTTGGAGCTGCGGGTGCCACCCGGTTGGCCTTAGCGCCTCCTTACGGAATTAGCGTAAGGCAAAGAGGCGCAGCTGGAAGAGCCTGACTGGGAAAGTGCTTTGGGGCTGGGGGCTTTCGCCACCGACCCGGCTGCCATGTGAATGAAAGTGAGGAGACCCTTCGAGACAGGTGTCTGTGCCCCCATGCCTCCCCGTTTCCTGAGCCTCCTTGACTTTCAGGATGAAACGTGAGATCAGGCCCTGGCTGCCCCGACACTTCCCTCGCGTTGTCACTTTCTGGTGGCCTGGCACTGCCAAGAGGTTGGCTACTGCAGCCTCCACTGCAGACACCGCTGTCACGTTTGTGTTGGCTCACCTTGTTGATGCCCGGTTTCGTCCTCGTGGAGCTCACACTCTAGTTGAGAAAATAAATGGACACATGAAACTGTTGGGTAACAAAGTCATGAAGGGCTGAGATTGTGTGGTCTTGGGCTGTAGGGCGAATGTCACTCTGTCGTTGGAGCCTTCCCCAAATGCTTTCTAGTGAAAGCCTTACTTCACTTGGAATAACCCATGGTTTTTTGTACCTTTCTTACGGCTCTCTTCGTTGTACACTTCATGCACATGTGTTATTTTTTTCTTTTAAATTCCATGTTAAGGAATTTTATATGTATGAAGTTATGAGTATGTGCAATAATCTTCAGGCAGCATAGCTTATAGTAGCAAAACAATAAAATGTCCACTAGTAGGAGAATGAATAAGTTACATTGTTGAACACGTTGGCAGACACCCAACACTAAACAATGAAAATCAATGCATCAAAGCTACTATTTTTAATATGGATAAGAGTTCATTAACAAAATATTGGAGGAGGGGTAAAAAAGCAAGCTGCAGAAAGGTGTATATGGTACCATAAATAAGTTTAAAATAAAATGTGAGATCAAACTGTAAACATGTACAAAAATGAAGTCCTTTACAACTCATCTGCCCAACCAACCATTGTGTTAAATTTCTGAAACGTCAGGTGAGCATTTTACTTTTTTTAGTGCCTGTTCTCTGGATTCTGTCTCCTACCTTTCCAGTAACTTCACTCAATTGGTTATTTATTCATCAAATTTCTTTTTTTTTAAAAAGGCAGCATAGTAAGGAGAATAAATGTATAGCCTCTGGAGTCAGACTCCTGGGTCCAAATCCCAGCTCACAATTTATTAGGCATGTGACCAAGAACAAGCTTAACTTTTTTCTGTAATCCAGTTTCCTCATCTGTAAATGGAGATAATACTTATCTAAGGGTTTTTGTGTGTGTGTGAGAGAGTTAAATAGATGTACCTAGTGCTAAGTTAATACTTATAGATCATTTTAAAATATAAATTAAGCAAAGTACTTCTAGTAATAAAATCTAGTATTCTATAAGAAGAAAATCTTTACCTTTCATCTTTATTAATACATTTCTTTGAGGTGGATCTTTTAATGGTCATGAAGGAGGTGAATTGTGTTATTTTGTGCTCTGAAAATTGATAAATTCTTAATATAAGTAATATTAAGTTCCTTGCCTGAAGTTTATTCATGCTGTCATACAAACTCCACCCCATACAATAATAGCTTTTTAACTTTTCATTGAAAGTTACACGGAATGTTACAGGCAATGAGATGATGATACCCTGTAGAATGTTCTTTATAAGGTGGTTTAATACCCAAGGGTATATACTGTATATATGTGTGTGTTATGAAAATAATATGTGGGGTGTGAGGAAAGAGGGAGAGAGAATTGTATTGGTTTTATGATCTCTCTGTTGCACTGTTTACAGTATTGCGTTTGTTAATAAAATATAGCCTAGACCATAACCTTCTGACTCAGAAACTTTTTTAAAAAGAAAACTGAAAGAAAGAAAAAAATTAACCTGAAATTCTGGATAGACTATGTAGATGATTTCCACTACATATTCAAAGTGTCCAAACTAAAGTAGACCTTCAACTTTGCCAAGCAATGTTTGTTTCCCTAGTTCCCTCTCTTTCCCACTTTCCACAACAGCCACTTAAGATTTTCTCCATTGTTTTCAAACCACCTCCCTCACTTATTCTCAGCAAAAAATAGAATCCATCAGAGAGGAACTCCCAATAACTCCATGCCTCCACACCTGTTCTTTCAAATGTCACTGTGGATTAGGTATCCACCTGTCTGAGGCACGTATTTCCACCTGTTTCCTGTATTCCATCCCTTAGTGCCTGTTCTCTGGATTCTGTCTCCTACCTTTCCAGTAACTTCACTCAATTGGTTATTTATTCAACAAACTTTTGGATTCTGCAACTATCAGTCCACTGAAATTCTCAACAAGGTCACCAAGAACCTCTGTTCAATCCAGTAGACCCTTTTTGTTCTCTTTTTACTTAGCCTCTGCGGCATTTAATACTAGTGACCATGGCATCCTGCATTCACATCCATGGATTTCCAAAAGCACACTTTCCTAATCTTCCTCCTTGATCTCTGCTTCTTTAACTCCCAGGACCTTCTTCTGCCTGTCTCTTAAATGTCTATGTACCTCAGCGTTGTGCTGTAGTTAGTTTGTTCCTCTCACTTCTACACTGTCCTTTTTTGTGATCTTATTCACTCCCATGGTTTCAGTGACCATACATATACTAGTGATTCCTATATGTAAATTTCTAGTCTAGTTCTTTCTCCTGAATACAAATCTACATATGTAACTACCTTCAAAATATCTGTCCTAGATATTCCAAGATATCCCAAAACAAAAATGCCAAACTTTAGTCCTCATTTTACCTGCTCTTATGTTTCTGATCTCTGAATGGTATCATTGTCAACCCAGTTGTATAAATCAGACATTTGGGTATTAGTCTCAGCCCTTTCCTCTCACTTCCTGCAGCCATCAGAAGGACTTGTCGGTTTTTCCTTCTCAATTCTCTTTAATTTTCCATTTCTTTTCATCTCCATTACAATTCTAGCTAAGCCAGAATTATCTCCTGCCTCAACCTTTCGTAGTAGCCTTTCTGCCTGGTGCCTTATTCGACTACAATTCATCCTTCAAATTGTACCCAGAGTAGCCTTTCTAAACTTAAATCTGTGTCAGTCCCCTGTTTAAAGTCTTAAAACTTTCCCTCAGGAAATTCATATGATTCATTTCCTCACTTCTGACCAATTGACCATATTTTGCTCTCTCTAAACTCTAATAAGCTTTGCTACTTCCACCATCTGGACTGCTAAATTCTCCTTTTTACGTTTGCATTCCTTACCTGGCTTTTCCTTTCATTGTCACCTTAGCCATCATTTTCCCTAAAAGTCTTTCTTGATCTTCCAAGACTGACCTAGGTACCCAATAACCTCCCATGGCATCTTGTATTTACTCCTGTGGTGGTCTTAATTGCATACTTTTGTAAATACTACTCTCTCTTTCATTAGAGGCTAAACTCCTTAAGGTCAGGAACCCTTGTTCACCTCTGTAGCCCCAGCACCTAGCACAGGCATAGTCTTCATTATTTCATTCAGCAACTACTTCTAGAGTGATAACTGGGTACTAGGCACTAGCACAATGGGTTAAAGTGTGGAGTGAGAAAACCTCGGAAGATCTCTGAAATGTCCAAGGACCTAAGAGGCACCTAAGAGATCATTATTTTAACTATAACACTAAGACTTATTTTTTACCCTCATGCCCATTCTCTCACAAGCACAGCATCACTTTCCAGAGGCTACATGAAGTGTGATAATAGTGACAGATCGGATGCAAAAAATATAAAATAATCCAGCTGTCTTCTATTAATATAGACATGAAAAGGATTTGCAAAAATTTAAAGCAGTGACACTCTTCAAACTTTTTTGTTTTGGAAGATACAATTATTTTTCATAAAAGTATGTTCTTTTTTTTTGAGTCGGAGTCCCACTGTCGCCCAGGCTAGAGTACAGTGGCACCATCACATCTCATGACAGCCTCCACCTCCTGCACTCAGGTGATCGTTCTGCCTCAGCCTCTCGAGTAGCTAGGATCATAGGTGCGCACTACGATGCCTGGCTAATTTTTAAATTTTTTGTAGAGACAAGGTCTTGCTATGTTGCCCAGGCTGGTCTCGAACTCCTGGGCTCACGCCTCCCTCGGCCTCCCAAAGCATGCCTGGAATTATAGACATGAACCACCACACCCAGCATGAACCACCACCACATCCATATGTTCTTTATATTAACATGTAATGGATTTATTTTTATTTTTAAATGAATTTTGATGAATTATTGCTTTTATAATGAATTAGCAAATAATATTTTAAAATTTGCTCAGTTTTAATTTCAAATACAGTAAATATTAATAAATACATTCCACAAAAACAAAAAAACTTTGGGCTCTCAATAATTTTTAAGAATGTAAATGTAAAGGGGTCCTTTTATTGATTGATTTTTTTTGAGTTGGAGTCTCACTCTCTCACCCAGACTGGAGTGCAACGGCATGCTCATAGCCACCACAGCCTCATCCTGCTGGATTCGAGCAGTCCTTCTGTTTCAGCCTTCCAAGTAGCTGAAACTTCAGGCATGCACCATCACGCCCAGCTAATTTTTTATTTTATTTTAGTATGAAGATGAGGTCTCCCCATGTTGCCCAGGTTGGTCTCGAACCCTTGGGCTCAGGCAATCCTTTCATACCAGCCTCCCAAAGTGCTGGGATTACAGGTGCCAGGCCTGGTAAAGGGGTTCTGAGACCAAAGTTTGAGGACTGCTTCACTAGCACATATTATGTGTGATCAGTGTAGATGTGTTAAATAATTAGTGAATATCAGTTTGCCAAAAGTCTGGCACACGGCTGCTTAATGTTTCTAAATAAAGATTCCCCTAAATGCCCAGATTTCATATCTGAAAAGGTAAAACAAAAACAAAAACAAAAAACCAGGCTTAACATTTGAATTTGCTTACGTGAAAGTATTCTTTTTTTTTTTTTTTTTTTTTGAGTTGGAGTCTCACTCGGTCGCCCAAACTGGAGTGCAGTGGCCGCTTCCGGCCACCGCGCCTCGACCTGCTGGGCTCCGGCGATCCTTCTGCCTCAGCCTTCCAAGCAGCCGGAATTACAGGCATGTGCTACCATGCCCGTCTGATTTTTTGATTTTTATTGTAGAGATGAGGTCTCGCTGCCCAGGCGGGTCTCGAACCTGCGGGCTCAGGCAATCCACTCACCTCAGCCTCCCAAAGGCGCGGGATTACAGGCTGAGCCACCGAGCCCGGCCTGAAAGTATTCTTTAGGTGAATGTGCTGTGTAACCTATAGAGTGTTATATTCTTATTTTGGTTATTGTCTGTGGTAAGTATGGGCCAATAATCCCATTTGAAGTAGAACCAGGACTACCTATAATAACATAAAAATGAGAATCTTTATAGCCAGACATTTCGCATCAATCTAATTTAATCCATATAACAATTTTGTAAAATAGGTATTACCCTCATTTTTTAATTGAAGAAACCAAGACTGAAAGAAGTGAAGTGATTTCACTTATGGTCTTAAAACTGTGTAAGGGATTGAAACAAGGTTCAGAGAACTCGGGTGAGATGGTAAGATGGTTGTTTCAATTTTCAGGTACATTTTTTAACTTTGGTGCAAGAAGAACGACCTGTGAATGGTTTTAAGTCTATGTGAAGATTCTCCTTGAAGGCCAACTCAGAACATGACAGTAGAGGTGAGATGGCACCTCTAGACCAACTCAGAACATGACAGTAGAAGTGAGATGGCACCTCTCACAAGACAGATCTGTCCTGTTTTGTACATTGCCAAAAGTGAGCACACATGAACAGGTTGAGTGGTGGCGGTGGAGCTTGAAATTTCTTATGTATATTTAACGAAGTGGGTTAGGCAATCTGCACTATTTCCATGTTAACAGTGATATCCAAATATCCAAGTGAGTGCTTTTTCCCCCCTCCGTTGAAGGATTGTGGAAGACAATTGAGAAATGATATGGAAAAGAAAGAGCCATTGACTAATTAAAACTTTTTTTTTCCAGGCATGGTGGCTTATGCCTGTAATCCCAGCACTTTGGGAGGCCAAGGCAGGAGGATTGCTTGAGTCCAAGAGTTTGAGATCAGCCTAGGCAACATAGTGAGACTTCTCTATTAAAACACTTAAAGATTAGCATGGTGGCACATATCTGTAGTACTAGCTATGTGGGAGACTGAGGTGGAAAGATCACCTGAGTCCTGGAGGCCGAGCTGTGGTAAGTCGTGATGAATAGTGCCACTGCCCTGCAGCCTGGGTGACAGAGTCAGACCTGCATTCAAAAAACAAAACAAAAAAAATTTCTCATGAAAATTAAAGATAAATAGTTTATTTATAAAAGCTGAAACTCATGTAGTTTCACATGAATTAAGGAGGGGATTTTTTTCAAGTCAGATTTAAAATATAAAAACTGTTATTTCAAGATACAGTTGGTCTTCAGATCTGTGGGTTCTACATCTGTAGATTCAACTAACCACAGATGGAAAATATTTTTTAACTACATCTGTACTGAACATGTACAGGCTTTTTTTCTTGTCATTGTTCCCTAAGTGATACAGCTATTTACATAACATTTACATTATATTAAGTATTATAAGTAATCTAGATTTAAAGCAGTTGAAAGTATAAGGAGAATGTGCACAGGTTATATGCAAATACTATACCATTCACATCAGGGAACTGAGCATCAAGCATTTGGGTATCCACAGAGATCTTGGGACTGATCTCCACCCCCCTCAGATACTGAGGGATGTCTGTGTTACACAAGAGAAACATCCACTATTCACATGAAATACAAACACAAGAAATCTAGGTAAGTATGATTTAAATACTTTTATATTTAACTTTTAAATATTTGAAAACTAATAGTGTATTATAATGTTAAGTTCACAGTTAAAAGGCATGCTTATTAGAGGAAAATTCTGTTGAGATCAAAGAACCTAAAGTAATTGACAATGTTAATGTTCTGAAAATTAAAGGGAATAGATATTAGCATGCCCTATTACAGATTAAGAATCTATAAGGTATAGAAAGCTAAGCAACACTTGCAAGGCTATACAACTAATGAACAAAAAAATCCAAAACATAAAGCTTGCTAGTTTCCTTTTCTTTTTAAAGACCAAGCATCACTCCACAGTGAAAGAAAAGCCAAAAGATGTAGTCATGATAAAACAAAAGAAAATAAAACGAGAGAACGAAGCAACTTGAAGCCCAGAGGTTTAAACAGACAGCAAAATATCAGAGCAAACAGTTCCCATTTTTAAATTCTTCACCTCAAAGAATTTTTCTTTTTCTCAACAGCCAAGGAAGCAGTGCAGAAATAGGATGTCTGAATCCAGACTGCCCCAGGAAGCCGGATTTATCTCAACTTATCACTGAAGCCTCAAGGAATTTTGAAATTCCAAGACTGTCCAGGAAACATTTAACTCAGATGAGAGCCCTCCTCTTCTCTGAGGACTCCATATCAGTAATAGACTCACAATACAGCTGCCTCTGGGACTGAGGGAAGAGAGGAAACCATTTACCTTAGAGTTCTCTTGCCAATCAGCACCTTGTTGTAGAGTTATACAATCTGATTACACAGTAGAAATACCACTGAAAACAATACCGAAGAAAAAATCCAAAGTACATAAAAGAAAAATCTATTTTAAGTGGAAAAGGCCATTGTTGCCAACTCCCTTTGGCATTTCCTATCACTGACTCAGAAACTAACTGAAATAGGAAATAGACACATGGTTCTATGGGAAACCAGCTGCCTTCAACAACCAGACTTAATATATTGACTTTGGCAATATTTGAATGCCTCTTGCGAAACAAGAGGCTCCCGAAAGTGAATTGAATTGAACCCAAGTAATTTTACATAGATGAAACATGTGAGGTTAGAACAAGGCTACTGCTTTAGCAAGCAGCAGGAACATGCTCTTTCCAAGTTGTCCTTCCCAGCAGACATCTGATGAGTGACTATTTCCTGAAGGTGCACCTCAAAGACCTCATATCCAGGAAAACAGGGAATTTGGAGAGGAAGCAAATGCCTGTGCCAGACTAATTTGCTTGCTTTAGGTGAAGCAATTGCATTGAATTACCATGGAGACTGGCTGGCGGAGGACAAATGCTTAGTAATAGCTAAAATAGTACGTCAATACTCGCCTCCTTTGTGAGGGTCCCAAATCAGAGACTCTTACATTGATTGGATCCTATTTTAGTGAGGTACTTAAGCATCTGATAAGAAATAAAAAGAGCAAATGATGATGTTTGAGATTGTTGTCCATGATGTGATCCATTCTATGGACGGAATTGTGATTATGATTTATTTATGGTTTTTGCTTGATATTCTTTTCCCCTTTATTTGCTTTCAGAAATTTGGCAGTAAATAATAGCATCTTGCCAGTCAACCACTATAAACAGATTTTATGAAACCAAAATAATGGTCATCTTTATCTTATAAAATGGTAGCAATACAGCATTAAACATTAATGTAGAACTGTAGATATATCCCCCTCAAGCTCTTAAAGACTACATTTGTATCCTAATAGAATCCAATGTATTAGAGTTTTCAGAGGAGACTTTATAATTCTAAATCAGGTACTACCAAATTCAAGAACTTCCTCAAATGTGAGTTTTTAAATGTCATGTACACAGCTCACAATACCAACTATTGAAACTATACATGTGAGGATTTGAATTTAAATGAAGCAGCTGTATTGCAGATGATATGATATTATGATATTACTGCGTAGCTCTGTGGTTCACATATGACATGGGTGTGACTGCCTTTTCCTTTCATGATTTATGACACACTAGTGAGCAAACCCTTTTGCAGTCCTTGTTTCTGATAAAAGTGTTCATTTAATTGTTCATTATTTCAAAATACGTTTTACTTTGAGATAAATATCAGTGACATTTAGATGCTGTCAATGAGAACTAGAAAATTAAAATGTTTTCTCTTTAAGTGAAGCTGAAACAACAATAAGGGTTATCTTTATCATCCAAATGAAATCTAACTGTGTTTGCAAATCTATAAGCAAACATAATCATGAGTTACTTTGCCATCAGAACACAGACCCTGAGGTAGAATAAATCGTATCCTTCTAATGCTGAACCTAGCATAATGCCTTGCACACAGTAGGCACTCAAATATTTATCGGAAAAAAATAATTGCGCCTACTTGGAGAGTTAATATGTGCCTTAGAAAATTAAATGGAGTAGCAAAAGCAACTCCAAAAAGAGACAGACAAGAAGAACTTGAGTATCACAAATAGGCAGAGAATATTTTATCATCTGCATATTTGCTCTCTGAATTCCCTCAACTTTCACTGCACACACATACAAATGCATTGAGAAAAAAGTCAGAAAAAAATCCAACATTTCCTACACAATTTGCTCCCAGATTTCAAATAGCAGGCTTTGTGTGTTTTTTAGCCTCTCCATGACTGTCAAATGAAAGGTTCAGCTGGCTTTGCCATTGGCAAGCTTGGGCAAAGAGAACAAGTCCACCTTTACTTCTCTTCTTTTAGTTCAGCTGCTTCTAGCCCTTTTCCCACCTGATCAGTTCTAGATAAAAGACAGGTCTGACTCTTTGCTTCCCTAGATACACATTAATCTATAAGGGAAAAGTAAGCACAAGCCTTGCTAGACCTATAGTGCTTAAGCAACCGAGGTGAATTCTGAAAACAGAGAAGAAAAAGATCACAAAAGTAAAACTGTCATCTCAATCCCAGACAGATACTGTCCTCTTCCCCTCCTTTTGTCACCAATGTACAATTTCCAGCCTAGCAATCTTTGACTTGATGTGTAAAGTGAATTGCTGAAGGAAGAAAGATAAGACCTTGAGACAAATTATTCCAGCTACTGTGATTGTGTCATTCTGGGTGAGTCACTTCTTTAGGACATCAAAAGAATGTCAAATATGTGAAGGATACTGAGGATGACTGCAGAGCAGAATGTAGATACTCAAGTCACTTCAGGTTTTCTTCCTATCTCTTGATATAATGACGGTTGAGAGAGTAGGGGTGGGTAGGGAGAGGTAATGTGTTAAAGCTTAGTTTTGAAGGGTGCATTTACTTTACCTAGCCACTATGTTGATCTAGGGTGATTTAATTATCTTAATCTAAAAACTGGTACTTAGAATTATCTACCAAAAGTGAGCTATTTACTCCATTAATCAAAGGAAGAAATGTGGGAAAGATTTTCTTCTCATTGTTTTGTAGTTTATATAATGAAAAGCAGGGATAATTCAATGGGTAAAATTCCTTACTATCTTCTACCTGTAATCTTTTTTTTTTTTTTTTGAAAGAAGGATTTATTGAGAGGACAGAAAAGCTCCCAGAGCGGGAGGGGACCTGCGGGGGTTGCCCTTCCTGTAATCGTAATGCCACGCTAGAATTAGGTACATCAAAAAACAAATCGCTCACAAACCTCCAAAGATCCTTGAAATTCCCCAAGGTTTATAATAAACACTTTATTAAATACACTTCAATAAGTAAGAAGGGTAAGAACAATGAAGGAAGGGACAGAGAGGGCACAGGTGGAGAGAACAAGTTACTAGAACAGCTTACTCACACCACAGGGACCCCAGCTCAACACAGAAGGGCCAACAAGACTTTGAGAATGACTTCTTAAATTAGTCTGCTTGGGCTGCCATATCAAGATACCACAAGCTAGGTGGCTGAAATATCTTAAATTTATTTTCTCACAGTTCTGGAGGCTAAAAGTCCAAGAGCAACGTGCTGGCAAATTTGGTTTCTCCTAAGGTTTCTCTCCTTAACTTGCAGGTGACTGCCTTGTTACTGTGTCCTCGTGCAGTCTTTCCCCTGTGCATATACATCTTTGACTTTCTCTTTGTGTATCTGCTTTCCTCTTATTAAGACACCAGTCAGATAGGATTAGGGTCCATCCTAATAGCCTAATTTTAACTTAATAACTATTATAAAGGCCCTATCTCCAAATATATTCCCATTCTGAGATACTAGAGGTTAGGACTTCAACATATAAAATTTTGAGGGACACAGTTCATCCCATAACATTCTCCCTGGAAGTTAGCAAAGTCTAGTTAATATGTGTATCTTTTGACTTAACAATTCCTCTTCTAGAAATTTATCCTCTAAAAATAACTAGTACAAGCTGAGTGTGGTAGCTCAAGTCTATAATCCCAACACTTTGGGAGGCCAAGGTGAGAGTATTGCCTGAGTCCAAGGGTTTGAGAACAGCCTGGGCAACTTGGCGAGACCTCATCTCTACAATAAATAAAAAAATTAGCTGGGCATGGTAGCGCACGACTGTAGTTACTTGGATGGCTGAGGTGGAAGGATACCCTGAGCCCAGCAGATTGACGCTGGGATGGCCATGAGTGTGCCACTGCACTCCAGTCTGGGTGATGGAGTGAGACTCCAACTAAAATAAATAAATGAAAATAACTAGTATATATACCAAAAGACAGTTAAGGATGTTGTTATATAAATAAGGATGCTGTTATTAAACAAGAAGGCTCATTGTAGCACTGATTGGAACAGTAAAAAATAGTAAATAATCTAATTGTCTATTAATAGGAAATTTATATCGTAAATTATAGGCCAGTCATACAAGTAGGATAGTAGGCCTAGAAAGATGTCCAAGATAAGTCAAAATCTCAAGTTGTAGAATATTGTATATAGTCCAAATTCTCGTATTTAATAAATTTATCATGTATTTGTATATACCTAGAAAAAGACCTGAAGATATATATATATGTATGTATGTGGCTCCCTCTAAGGTATGGGCTTTTAAGTGGGGCCTTTCATTTTTTATTTGTCCTTTTATGAATTTAATTTTTTGTAGCAGAGGTGTTTGCTTTTGCAATTAAAAATGAAACCAATCATTTAAAAATTATTTCTTGAGGAACATGCAGTAGACAGTTTTAAATCCTCTAAAGTGTAACAAACAGTATAATACATAATCAAAGCTACCTTTATCTACTGTTTATTCATTTGACAAAATTTTTTGAACCCTTATGTCCCAGGGATTATTAATCACTCCACATGTATTACATCTTATCCTCACAGAAATTCTCAAGACAAATTTTCCTCTTTTTGTTATTATCATGGCAGAAAGCAAGAGACTGAGAAGTCAAGCATTTTGCAAACATTGCACAGTTAATAAGGAACAAAGCTAAGTCTTTGTTCCACTTTATCATGCTGTCTTATAAAATTACTTTCCCTGTTAGGTATACAGGATACAGAAAATTATCATCCTGGTTCACATTATCTTAGACTATCATTCACAGGTTGTTACTGTATTCCCTCAGCAAATAAACTACCACCTCTAAATCTAAAATATATATATTAATATATTTGGTAGCCACTAGTTAGAAGTATTCGCCAGAAAAATTTTGAACTCACAGTGATAATGATAAGTAGAAGAAAATTCCATGGTCTTGAGCTCTTATTGAACTCTGATGTTGGTGTGTTGGGACTACCAGGAAGGCCACTCTTGTTTACTCTGTTTATTGTAGGGTTGGGCAGTGCTGGCATTTGGAATACTGGTAAAAGCAGTGTCTGGGTCTATAACTTCAGTTACCAAAAGAAAGAGGCTTTGATAGGTTATGACCACTGATGACCATCTTTGTGAGAAGTGCACACATACTTATTGTTCCCTGTGAAGAATGAGGACTTTGTATCAATAGGCTTGTACAGTGGTATGAAAAGTACTTCAAGAGATTTTCTGAAGCAACAGAACTCTTGATAATCCCATGTCCCAAAATCTTATTTCTCCTCAGGTAGCAATAGGAACACTTTGAATGTGCTACAGCCTGCCTACAAGTTTGATTTCAGCATATCTCCCAAATTCTTCTATCTCCAGTTCCTGATATCACCTTCATTCCTTTAAGCCCCTCATCTTTGTTCAAAAGCAATAGGTCTCCAAAACACAATGCTTTCATCTTTCATCAGACATGTATTCCTTGATGGAAATGGAGGTGAAGAGCATGAGGATAGTAGGGCCCTCCTCAGGGACTGGGGAAGAAGCAAGTATTGGGGAATTCAGGAAGGCTGTGGGCACAAAGAAAATATTCCCTATGTTGCCTGGAACATAATGCTGAAAATAATGAGAACCCTGTCAGTCAGGAGTCACTGGGAGTTTCTTTTGCCCACTAGTGAGGGAAGTGTAGAAAGAGCCGGCTACCTGATGCCTCATGTGAGAAGAGTCCAGGGTGAGCTGGACAAATCTTTGCCCCTAGTCCTTCTAGCCTCCGTGGAGAAGCAGAAAGAACAAGGGCTTTACAACTCGGCAGCCACTTACTGGCTCTCTGGCTTTGGGCAAATCAATCTGTCTCACAGGGCTGTTGTAAAGAGCCAATCAGTGAGTAAAGAGCTATGCCTGCCTTGGTGACCCAACCTGTAATCCCAGCACTTTGGGAGGCTGAGACGAGTGGATCGCCTGAGCCCGCAGGTTTGAGACCCGCCTGGGCAACTTGGCGAGACCTCGTCTCTACAATAAATCAAAAATGAGCCGGGCGTGGTAGCGCGCGCCTGTAGTCCCAGCTACTTGGAAGGCTGAGGCGGAAGGATCGCCGGAGCCCAGCAGGTCGAGGCTGTGGTGACCGAGAGCGGGCCACTGCACTCCAGTCTGGGCGACAGAATGATACTCCAACTCAAACAAACAAAAAGAGCTTTGCATAGTGCCTGCTACACAACAGGGACAAGACATACAATCAGTCTTTTCAGGGTCCTTGCTTAGTACACCATCAGGACCAAAACCTAGCTTTGAATCTACACCTTGTCAGTTCTGAGAATGAACTCCTTGCCCAAATCCTGCTGAATCCTTTCTCTTTAGGTTTGTTTGCATATTCCTTCCGTCACCAGGATGTATTTTCAAACAAGTATCCTGCCTGTTTATACCTGCCAACTACACTCCAAATTGAAGGCAATACCAGCTTGGTCAGATTAGAATCTGCTGGGCTCCTTAGACTTAGTGACTTAGCCTAGTTCTCAACCCTTCCTGGGAATGCCTCAGACTTAAACCTCTCTGTGGGCAAGGACTGAGGATCTGCGTTTTTAAAAAGCTCCCCTTCCCTCACTAGACGGGCCACCTTACTAGTCGTCAGCCATTTTGCTTCCCTGCAGAAATTCCCAGCATTCTGTGTAACCAAGGCCTCGGTATCTCTGGTAGGTTCTTAATAAATATTTATTGAGCAAATACATGTTTTCTGTTGGATGCTATTTTTTTCCATATGAAAATAATCAGTCGTGGAATTATTTTAACATTATTTTATTGGACATACTAAGTGTTCAATAAAGATTATTTATAAATTATTAGAACCTGTTGTAATCAGGATAGACGTTGGGAGGACAACTATTTGGAAGAATGCCTGTGAGCATAGAAGTTCCATGGGAGTGAATGAAACGGTAGCACATGGAAGGGTTTTATGAAGCATGAAGGGATATGAGAAATAATAATGAGATTATATCATCCATCTCTTAGTGTCAGTGTGTACTAATTTGTTTTGGAGAAAAGGGAACTAGAGTAAGCAACTTCTCAAAGGTTACAGTGTGTGTCAACAGAAGGAGAAAAGCAAGAAAAGGATCTCATTATCTCTAGCTATCCACACACAATAAAGAGACTATGTTCTCACTCTCCTCTCTCTCTCTCTCTTTCTCCCTCTCTGTCTCTCTCTCTTTCTGTCTTTCTCTTTACTACTTTTTCTTATGGAAAATTTCAAACACATACAAAAAAAGAGAGGAGTATAATAAACCATCATATCCACCACACAACATCAACTCTTATCAACATTTTGTCGATATTGGACTAACCTAAGTAATGCAAAATAGGGCTTCTCAGTTTACTTTAAAGATTGCTTGAAAAGAATATGTAAATAAATGCTCTAAGAATAGGTCAACATTCTTTGGGAAGATTTAGAAATAACATGTACTCTCTGAGCTTATTTACATACATTTTTCAATATCTAGCTAACAATTCCTCTTTGATTTAGATGATTACAACATCCCAAACTCTGCACAATCTCCCGATGAGTGTGTATAATAGAGTCACTGTACTTGTCTCTAAAAAAAATAACTTATTTATTTTAGGAGCATTCGAAAACTGTGGCTATGTCCCCATCTGGGATACAAAGGACCAATGAGTTCAGTTTTTTGTGGTTCCTGCATTCGTTGGCTCCAGATGTACTACCACCAAGTTAGTCTTGTGACAATATAGAAGGAGACTTGGTGAGGTAGGTTGCATCATTGACTGTAGAGTCTCTGAGTGCGAAAGTTTATATTGTTAAAGCAAATCAATAGGGAATGATTAGCAGTTTCACAATGAATACAAGTAATTTCTTGAAAATCACTATTACTTACTTGTTTCAACCATTTGTTTAAATATATGATGATGTTTCATAATTATTGGGTTTAGCTTTGCTATCTTTTTTTTTTTTTTCCTTCTCCTTCAAAGTAACCGGTTTGTATTTTCTTTTAGTGCAAGGTTATCCATCAGGTGCTAAATCATACTCTGACAGAGGCAACTAAAATCTTAATATTAATGAAATCATTGTTTAAAGAAGCACCCATCATATTATTGATTGTAGTTTTATGTTAAGCCCATCATATTAATAGTACCCTATATGTCATTGAGTGAGCAAGGTTAAGGGTCCTCATGTTTTAATACCATGTTAATGTGACTGTGTCACTTAAAAAAAAAAACTCAGCTATAACCAGAATTCCCTGGGATTAAAAATTCATGCTGATAATCCTTGTGACTACCTGACCTGTCAGTTCCTTAATTTGATCTTCTCAACATCCTCCTTCTTTCTCAGATCCTGACTCCTTCCTTTTCACCACATTTTCATTTCGACTGTCACCCACAATGTTTCCACATCTGAGACTGTCAAACTTGAAAAGTCTCACCATGACTTCTCTTTCTAGCTCTCTCATGACCTCACTCTTTCTGACACACTCTTCACACTCTTGGATTTAATCCTTTTGCTCTTTCTCCATCCACCAGCCTTCTAGGTCTCCCAGGACATCATAAGGTACCTCATGATTCCCGGTGACAGATCTCACCTGTATTCTAAGGACTCATCTCACTGTTCTTCTGTCACACCTGTTCTGCCAGCCCTAGTTAAGGCAACCACCTGTATCTTCTTTTCCCTTTTCTTGGCAGCTAAACATTTCTGGAGAACATAGTACAATCAGGCTGATTAGATGCTGTAAAATTTATTCTATCCAATTTGTCTGGGAACTCAACAACATGAAGCATTCTTTCACCCACCTCTCATTGATTCACACTTGAATTCATCATGCCTGTTGTTTTAATCCTTTGCACTAATTGAATTTCTACATCTATCTCTACTCTCTTTTTCTACCTATTTTACAAAAAGTTGAAGGTCATCTGATAAGAATAAATTTCATTTTGCCCAAATTATTACCCATTCTCTTTATCTTCCATCTAGTGTCTGAAGAAAATTTTCCTGATTTTCTTCTAAAGCCAGTGTTTCCACCTATCCTTTTACTCTCTTCCTTTCCTGTGTCCTTCTGGACTTTGCTCCATCAATCATCTACTCCCCTTATATTTTCTGAGTCTTCCTCCCTTCTAGTTTATCCCTTGATACCTGTAAACCTTTTCTGTCCTGTCCTGAGGGGACTCTCACTTGATTCCAATTTCCATTCATAGTATTTCTGTCTCTTTCTTCTTCATCCATAAATTTGGTTTTTTCCTTCTTTCCTTTTTTTTTGAGTTGGAGTTTCACTCTGTCACCTAGGCTAGAGTGCAGTGGTATGCTCATGGTCACCACATCCTTGACCTGCTGGGCTCAGGTGATCCTTCCACCTCAGTCTTCCAAGTAGCTGGAACTACAGATTCACACCACCACGCCCAGAAAAATTTTAAAATTTATTGTAGAGATGAGGTCTCGCCAAGTTGCCCAGGCTGGTCTCAAACCCCTGGACTCAGGCAATACTCTTGCCCCAACCTCCCAAAGTGCTGGGATTACAGGCTTGAGCCACTGCACCTGGTCACTTTGGTTTCTTCTCCTACTTAATCCTCGGCACCGTCTGCCAAAAACCTCTTCTTAGACTTTCTGCTCAAATTTTGATTATAGCAGAATTTAACAACACTGATCATCCTTTCCTCACTATAATGCTCAGCTCCACTGGAATTCATGTTCTAATCTTCCAGCTCTCCTCCAGTCTTGTAGATTGCTTCTGTTTAGTTTCCTTCCAGGATTCCCTTTCTCCCCTTTAAAACAAGCTCATTAAATATAAGCTTTCTGAAGATTCAATGTTCACTGCTCTCTGCTTTAACTCTCAACAGTACTTTGATACTCTCATCCTACCTTATAATTCAGTTGATCTACCTATTACCTTTGTGAGAATAAGTCCCCTAATCAGACCCTTGTTTCTAACCAAATGCTGAGCATTCCATGCTGATGTATTGCAGATACTTTAAACTCTGATCTAAATTCAATGCATCACTTTTTACTTCTGTGTTTTTGATCTTGACTAATCAGTCCAATGGTGTCTCTTCTACCATTATCTTTCAAATCAATATTTTCTGTCCACTCCTTTCATCAGAAACGCATGAACTCTTGAGTGGACTATTGCAATAGCCTCCTAAAATGGTCTCTCTGCTTGCAATTTATCTTTTTTTTCCCAATTAGTGAAGTAATAGCAAGTTAACTGAGTTATTCACATGTTAAGTGATTTTTTTTTAAATTTTAGAAAGCACTTTCTCATTCTTTGGTTTATTTAATTGCCTTTATTTACCAATATCTTGAATGTTTTTATTTATTTATTTGAGTTGTAGTCTCCCTCTGTCACCCAAACTGGAGTGCAGTGGCCGCTCCCGGCCACTGCAGCCTCAACCTACTGGGCTCCGGCGATCCTTCCGCCTCAGCCTTCCAAGTAGCTGAAACTACAGGCACGCGCTACCACACCCAGCTAATTTTTGATTTGTTGTAGAGATGAGGTCTCGCCAAGTTGCCCAGGAGGGTCTCGAATCCGCGGGATGAGGCAATTCACTCACCTCAGCCTCCCAAAGCGCGGGATTACAGACTGAGCCACCGAGCCTCGCTGAATGTTTGCTTTTTAGACACTGCTACTAGAATTATCTTCCTAAGGTTCAGATACAACCACATCACATTTCTAGCTCAAATATTTTCATTTTCTACCCAATGTTCTCCATGGTTGAAGCTCTCCATGATCTGAATCTATCTCTCTAGTCTTATCTTCTGCCCCATTCTTGCAACTCGTTTTGTGACAGCTCCTCAAATAGACCCTGTGCTCAGTTGTCTTTTCTTACACTATTGTCTCTATTTGGGGGCCTTCCTCCCAGATCAGCCTTTGCAGGGTCCATGGAAGGCCAGAGGGAGGGTCCCTCAAAATTCAAGGACCAGGGTCAGAGACCTTCAAAACCTTATTCAAATCATTCCCTTTCAAAATGCTTTCTCCATCATCAAAGTCAGAACAAGTGCCTCCCCACATTCTCAAATACTTGCAGAACTTATCACAATCTGTCTTGGCACCCACATATTTGTTTCTATTCTTCATTAACATATACACTCTTAGAAGAGACGGACAGAGCCTAATTCATTTTTGTATCCAACCCAATGAATGCGAAACACTTCCATAGTTGGTGCTTTGCTGTTTACTAAATTGTTAAATTCTGTATCAAGAGTTGCTTTGATTTAATTTATAGAATTAAGGATCAAATTTAACTTAAGGAATAGTGAGATTTTTGTCTTGTTTTTCTCAATAATTTGGTCTTTATTGTAATATGTATTTTCCTATTATAATAGAACTTCTATAGTAGGAAGTTCTCGGTGGACAAAAACTCATGATATCCACATCAAAACAAGCCATTGGCTAATATAACAAATAATAACATGTTAAAAGGAAGACGTGGTGTAAGTGAAAGAATATATGCAAATATCAGGGATGCCTCTGATTACAATTGAAAGAGATAATGTATGTAAACTGCTTACTCATTATCTGGTACAGAGTCAGTGTTCAGTAAATGTTACCTAACATTATTATACAGCAAGTAAAGTAGCTGGAAAAAATACTTTCTTTTTCCTCATGTAGTCTAGATTGTTGTGTGTTACAGCTGATATTAACTTTGAACTGCAGAGTCAGAATCAGATATGCCTTTTCATAATTTCAAGAGCAAGTAACAAAGGGTAAGGCATATGAGAAGATAGCATGATGTAACCGACCATGTGCACTATTGATGAGGACTTGGCTTCCCTCTGTACTACTTGATATTCAGTGAAATAAATAATGGTGATAATTGTCACTTTTCTAACAAAGACATCTGCTAAATCAGGCAACTCAAGCAAAGCTGTTTGCTACTGACAGTTTGCTTCAAATGTGAATGTTGCCATTAAGAAAAAATAGCGTTTCTGTATTTGTCACATTACCTAATATGTTGTGTTGGCAATGTTTCATCTGGGGACCAAAAAACTTATGACCAATAATTAAATTCAGCCTTCAAGCTTCTATATTTGCATAAAGGACTATTATAAGATCTTTATTTTCTTGTCATGTTAATGTGAATGAGATATATCGATATGACCTTTTATTTTATTTATTTATTTATTTTTGAAAGCAGGATTTACTGAGAGGACAGAAAAGTTCCCACAGTGGGGACACAAAGGGGTTGCCCCTATATGACCTTTTAAAATCCCATTGTTCAAAATGGTGTCACTGAAGGGTAAAAGTTTCCTTTTCCATTCTTTCTACCTCGGTTCCTCCTCCCTGGAGATTCTCTTTTGACTCACATGCTATTTAAAAACCATACAAGATAATAATAAAAACCAACCAACTTTACCTTATTTTATATATGGTCTTGGATTTCATAAAATCCCAATGTTGCATAATGTCAAAAGACAAATCATTACACCTTTTGATTTGTCTTTGTCAATTAATATTATAATACAAATTTCTGTTTCAAGGTAATATTTCAGAGGACTCAGGAGAATGAGAGCCTTACTTTCTATTCCCTTGTTTGATGATCGATCCCCAAGAAATATCCAAAGCAGTATCAGCCTTAGGCCAAGGTAAGAAAGTCCCCTGACCCTGAGCTTCATTCTGGCCTTCCTTGTGCCCTGCCCCAATCCACAGGGTGAAGTATCTATTGTTAAGGGGTTATGTGCCCTCACCAGACCACATTTGGGTAACCTGGATAGAGGAATTCCCAGTTCACATGGCTCAAGCAACGTCCATAGCTTCTTCCCTCCTTCTGTCCTCCTAAGGACAGGTAATCATGGACTGGGACTAGGGACCAGCTCTCCCCTTCTTTTTCTGCTATTTTTTGGTATGGAACTCTGAAGAGTCTGCGTAATCTAAATTTATACCTGATCCTTTAGGTTGTTATGAAGTTCCCAGATAGGAGGATCTAAATATTTAATATTTTGTTTTGCTTTATCTATAATATTATTTTTCTTGCTCTGTTGCTAAGGCTGGAGTGCAGTGGTATGATTGTGGCTCACTGCATCCTTGACCTCCTGGGCTCAAGCAATCTTCCTGCTTCAGCCTCCTAGGTAGCTGGGACTACAGTGCATGCCACCATGCCCAGCTAATTTTTGTATTTTTTTTTTTTTTTTTGTAGCGTTGGGGTCTGGCCATATTGTCCAGGCTGGTCTCAAACTCCTGGTCTCAAGAAATCTTCCCACCTCGGCTTTTCAAAATGCTGGGATTACAGGCATGAGCCACTGCTCCCAGCTTTATCTATAACTTCAAAATATTTAGATACATGTGGTACTGATTTTAATATGTTCCTTTGACGCAGATCCCCAAATGATTAGTAGGTGGGCCTGATTTGATGATAATGTTATTGTGAAACTCATATAATTAAATATCTTAACATTAGAATTGTATTTCTTTTTCTTTTTTTAATTTTGAGTTGGAGTCTCACTCTTCTTGCCCAGGCTGAAGTGCAGTGGCATGCTCACAGCCACCGCAGCTTTGACCTGCTAGGCTTAGGTGATCCTTCAACCTCAGCCTTCCAAGTAGCTGGAACTACAGACACATGTCACCATGCCTGGCTAGTTTTTTTGTGTGTGATTTATTGTAGAGACGAGGTCTTACCAAGTTGCCCAGGCTGGTCTCGAAGCCCCAGGCTCAGGCAATCCTCTCGCCTCGGTCTCCCAAGGGAAGCCACTGCACCCGGCCTAGAATTGTGTTTCGAATAGCTCTTTGGAATAAAGGCAAGATAAATGTTACTCTTTAAATTACTAGTTTTCTTTAAATGAATCACTCCTGATTTAAAATTATTTTGTTCTTCTCTATCTACTGTTAAAATATTCAGTGAAGAAAGAGCATATTAGAGATAGAACAGAACTTGACTTTGTTAATCTTTCTTGACAATAACGTTCTCATAAGAAAATTATTTGCTCTTTACTTCAAACAATTTCTTATGGTTCTGCCATTCTATATGCACTACTCTTTATTTTTTCTGTCCATAAACTATCACTTTTTCCAATGATAAGAATTTTTCAAGACAGAACAATGTATGTATTTCTACCTGCATTTTACAGAAAAAGAAACTGAGGCTACTGTGAAAGGATAGCATCATCTTGTAGCCAGTCATTTAGGAGTTTTGGTTGAAGGCGATAGTTCATATAGGTTTGGCCAGCTCTAGTTTCTTTATACTTAAAAAAAAAAATTCATAGAGATATGGGGACAGAGATTCATCATCTGAGGAAGAACATGGCTTCTCAACTATGATCTCATTTTACCCAGGGGTCCATCTTACTGCTTACTTAGAGAGTTCTATTGGCAAAAGCTAACCAAATTTGTTAAATAGGTATTCCATTAAGATGGTCTGTGTGTGTGTGTGTGTGTGTGTGTGTGTGTGTGTGTGTGTGTGTGTGTGTGTGTTCTCACCCAGTTTCCCATACGCTGTTTCCTCACTCCATCCCCGACAGATGGTTACTGTTATTAGATACTTGTGTGCGCATGCAAGGTTTCTTTAGGCAAACACAAATTCTTACACAACTGTTTTTCTTACTTAATAACATTGAAGGTATTTTCTTATCAGTTCAGAGAGAACTCCTTTTCTTTCTGAGTGTTGCACAGGATGATTTTATTATATGGCTTTCCTATAATTTATTTATTTTTATTATTAGCTTTCATTTCTTCAGAAGTGTTTTATATTTGCAAAAAAATTGTGAGGATAGTATAGAGAATTCTAGTTTCCCCAGCACCAAGTCGCCTCTATTCTTAACATTTTATCTTAGTATGGTACACTTGTTACAATTATTGAACCGATATTAATATCTATTATTGCATACAGCCTATACTTTATTCAGATAGCCTTAGTTTTACCTTTTCCTGTTCCAGGTTATTATATTACATTGAGTCACCATGTGTCAAGCTTCTCTTGCTATGACAGTTTCTTAGACTTCCCTTGGTTTTGATGATGACAATTTTGAGGGGTAATGGTCAGGTATTTTGTAAAATGTCCCTCGTTTCAGATTTATATAATTTAGTTTGGTACAAATATATTTTGTACAAAAAAAGCCTCTTGATTTCTTAGTCATTTGCCATTACAAATAATACAGCAATGAATTACAGTGCTCATCAGTCATTTCCCAAGTTGCAGGTAAAAAGGACACATTCTCAGAAGTAAAGTTGGCAGGTTAAAATGTAAATGCATTGGAAATTTTGACACTGTTGTCAAATTGCTATCCATAAGAATTGTGTCATTTTATACTGTATGTATAAGAGTATACATAACTTTGCCAACAGTGCATGTTGTAAAACTTTTAGATTTTTGCCTGATAGAAGGAAATTAATATCTGTGTAGTTTTAAAGTTTTTCTTTTTGTTGTTTGTTTGTTTTTTGAGTTGGAGTCTCACTCCATTGCCCAGGCTGGAGTGCAGTAGCACACTCATTGCCACCCCAGTGTCGGCCTGCTGGGCTCCGGTAATCCTTCTGCCTCAGCCTTCCCAGAACTAGAGGCGCATGCTACCATGTACGGCTAATTTTTTGATTTATTGTAGAGATGAGGTCTCGCCAAGTTGCCCAGGCTGTTCTCGAATCTGTGGGCTCAGGTCATCCCCTCACCTTGGCCTCCCAAAGTGCTAGGATTACAGGCTTGAACCACCATGCCCAGCCAGTTTTAAAGTTTTAATGGCATTTATCTTATTATGTTTGAAGATAAAGCATTTTTTAAATTGTTTAAATTTTAGAGTTGTGGGGTACAAGTGGGAATTTACTACATAAGTAGGTTGCATGCAGGTGAAATTTGACCTAGATGGCCCTCTCTCTTTCTGATAGTGGACCAGGTCTCCAGTGTCTTGCCACATAGCTACCTTCTTCCTTTCTCCATCCCGTCAGCAGTATCCAGCAACTGCTGATCCCACCCTTGTGCTCGTGTGACCAGTAATCAGAGTTCATTTATGAGTGAGAACATGATATTCAGTTGTTTCTGTGATACTTCATTTAGTATGATGGTCTAGTATGATGGACTGCAGATAAGTTGATGCAAAGGCCATGATTTTGTTCTTCTTTATGACTGTATAATATTCTAACGTGTATATGCATCATATTTTCTTTATCCAGTCCATTTTCAATGGACATCTGGGTTGGTTCCATGTTTTTGCTATTGTGACTAGTCCTGCAATAAACACAGGGTGCAGGTGTCTTTTTGGTAGAATGATTTATGATCCTCTAGGTATATTCCCAGGAGAGGGATTGCTGAAGTGCATGGAAGCTCAATTTTTAGTTCTTTGAGAAATCACCACACTGCTTTTCAAAGTCCCACCAAGAGTGGAGAAGCGACTCGTTTTCTCTGTAGTCGTGACAGTACTTGTTTTTGACTTATTAATGATAGCCAGAGGATGAAGTATTTTATGATTATTTTTGCTTATTATAAATACATTTTCCAACTATATTTTTCTAAACACTTTATGTATTTAAAAGCCACTGATTTAGGAATAATTTCATAAGGTAGAGATGATTTCAGCTCAGTATCTCAGGGTTGCTTGCCATGTGCCTCCATGAAGACTTAGACCCACAAGACAGACTCTTTTTTTTGAGCTGGAGTCTCACTCTGTCGCCCAGACTGGAGTGCAGTGGCTGCTCCCGGCCACTGCAGCCTCGACTGCTGGGCTCCAGTGATCCTTCTGCCTCAGCCTTTCGAGTAGCTGGAATTACAGGTATGTGCCACCACACCCGGCTTATTTTTTTATTTATTGTAGAGATGAGATCTCGCCAAGTTGCCCAGGCGGGTCTCGAATCCGCAGGCTCAGGCAATCCACTATTTCAGCCTCCCAAAGTGCAGGATTACAGGTTGAGCCACCGAGCCTGGCTAGGGCTTAGACTCTTATACTTAAATGTAGTCATTATTAACAGGTTGGTTTCTATCTAGATGAAATTATGTACTCCTAAGAAATTGTTATCACCATCTGAAGAGATGTCTGAAGATTACATTTTCGGCTTCTAGTTTGAATGTTGTTCTGTGGTGTGTTTCCTTTTAATTCTTTATCTTTCTTATTCACTGTCAGGTAGTAATGACACCATTTTATCGTCCTTTCTGTGGAGAGCAGAATCATCACCCAGGTATAGAAAAGTGATCTCAGTGCTAGCTCGCTTTATCAGCAAGTCCTGGAAACACTACAGTCATGCCTATGACGGAGGTACCCATCCAGGGTTTATCCTTTATTCTGCCAAAGGGGAAGTGATGCATTACAATTGCTCTGGGAAGCAAATTAATTCTGAAGTAGATTGAAGGGAAGGATCTCTGTGTACTTCTCATTTTCATGGAGAACCCTCATGTGCATTTGGGAAGATGTTATGAATGATCTCAAGAGTAAACTTTTCAAATGCAGGCAATGACAAGATCATAGCTTCATGGATGGGAGAAAATTGCACAGTTCTTTCTTTTCCTCTAGTTTCCTTAATTTAATAAATCAACAACTTATTGTGGGTTTGTCATCTTGCTAGATACTGGTATGAGCTCTGGGGATATAAGCATGTTATGACACACTCCCTGATGCCCTATATAATTATAATTTAAGTGAAGGAGACAGACTTGGAAAAAGTTAATTATAATTTTATGTTTTAAGTGCTATTAAAGAGATAAGTACACAGAAATGTTACAGAGACTACAAAAAATTCTATAGGGGATTGGTAGTAGAAATAGAGGTAAATGAGAGGAAATACATGACAGACAAGATGATACTTAAGGAGAAATGAAGAAGATGGAGAAAGACTGAGCTGTCTAACTCAAGTGGCCTCTTTAGAGTAGAATTATCTTTCCCAAAGAAAGGGACCTTACCTCCATCATCCGTGTGATGACTTTAGGTGTCATACTGATATGACTCCAAATAAAATTGATTTACTCAAAAAATTATTCTGTTTGAATCCTTCTGATTAAATCAAAGGGAAAATCTGTTTGAGATTGGTATCCTTTTAAAATATCTTTTAACACTGTCATTACTTTTAAATATGAGATATTGGGCCCCAGGTTCAGAGCCTTCAGGAAGCAACAGCATTTAATAATATTGTATTATATTAATCATCTTTATTTAGAAGACAACTTTCTATTTCTGGAAAATGGTACTGGTTTTTCAGTTATGGTTATGATGTAATGTTTCTTATTCATTTATTCACTCAACAAATACTTATTGAAGAACTTCTGTGTAATAAGTACTATTCAAAGAAATTGTGGATAAAATATCAATGGATAAGTCTGGTCACGGTGGTTCATGCCTGTAATCCTAGCACTTTGGGAGGCCAAGGTGAGAGGATTACTTGAGCTCAGGAGTTCAAGACCTGCCTAAGCAACATAGTAAGAATTCACCTGTCTCTACAAAAAAAAAAAAAAAAAGGTCAGGTATGGTGTTGCATTCCTGTAGTTCCAGCTATTCAGGAGACTAAGGCAGCTGGTCATGAATTTAAAAATATATGAACTTGTGGATATAAATAGATAAAACAAAAACTCCAATCTTGAGGACCTTATAACATATATTTTTTAAAAATTGCTAAATTATTGTTTTTAAGTTTAAAAAATGGGTTCAATCAATTTTAAGTTAGTAAGGAAATAATGATACAGATGGTAACAATGTTGAGTCCAGGTAGGAGAGAGTAAAGAGGAGAAATGATAACAAATGCTGTCTCAAACTGCGTAGTGTTGAATCTTGATGCCACCACCTGTTAGTTCTGTGACTAGTAGCTTACTTCTTTGTGCCTCATTTTCCTCACCTGTAAAATATTGTGAGAATTCAATAAATGTTGATTGTTGTTGTTGGTATTACTAGTATTGCACAGATTGTCAAATATCCTAAATTGATATTCAAATGATGAGTTTGGAGATACGTTGGAAGAGATTGCTTAAACAATTGTGTAAATCAGTGCCGGGTCTGGGCTGACTTTTCTTTCTAATTTTTTATTTTGAAATAATTTTTGACATACAGAAAAGTTTCAAAAATAGATCAAAGAGTTTGCATGGAGACTTCACCCAGATTCCCCTAATGTTAACATTTTTTTTTACAACCATAGTACAATTGTCCAAATTAAGAAATTAACATTGGTATACTACTACTACTCACCAGACTACAGACTTTATTTGGATTACCCTGTCTTTCCCTAAAATAATTATTCTTTTCCAGAATACAATCTGGGATCCCACAATGCACTTAGTTTTTATGCCCTCTTAGACTCTAACGACGAAATCTTCTTAAGTCTCTGCTAGTCTTTCATGATTTTGACACTTTTTCCCAGAATACTGATCAGGTTTTTGTAGAATGTTCCTCACTTTTTCTACATCTGATATTTTCTCATGATTAAATTGAGTTTATGCATTCTTTGAAATATTTGAGTACTATTTATTTATTTATTGAGACAAGGTATCGCTCTGTCACTCAGGCTGCTGTGCACTGGCTCGATCCTAGCTCAACGCAGCCTTGACCTCCTGGGCTCAAGCTATCTTCCTACCTCAGCCTTCCAAGTAGCTGGGACTATAAGCATGCACCACCACAACTGGCTAATTAAAAAAAATTTTTTTTTGTAGAGACAGTATCTTACTATGTTGCCCAGGCTGGTCTTGAACTCCAGGTCTCAAGTGATCCTTCTGCCTCAGTCTTCCCAAAGTTCTGTTATCAGGCACAAGCCTCTGTGCCCAGCCTTGAGTATCTTTACTAAACTGCTCTGCGCCTCAGTGTGCTCAGCTGTAAACTGGGGTCTGAGCTTATGCGTTTTTAACAAGCATACACACTGGTGATGTGTTCTTCTTAGGACATCATGATTAGGGTGTTTGTGATACTGATATGTCATTGCTAGTAATGCTAATTTCTATCACTTGGTTAAGGTGCTCTTTGCCAGGTTTCTCCACTATGAAGTTACTATTTCTACCTTTGTAATTAATAAATATCTTGGAGGAGATGCATATAAATTTTGAAAATATCCTGTTTCTGTTCCACTGACTTTAAGCATCTGTTGTTGGTACTTGCTTGCAACAAATATTACTGTGGTATTCTATTTTTAAATTTTCTGTTTCCCTCATTTATTCCACATTTATTAATTGAAATTTTGTATTGACTATCTCTTCTCCCCCATTAATTTTTAAAAATTCAACTATTAGTCGGGTGCGATGGCTCAGCGATAGCTCAGCCTGTAATTCAAGCATTTTGGGAGGTCGAGGTGAGAGGACTGCCTGAGCCCAGGGGTTTGAGACCAGCCTGGGCAACATGGTGAGACCTCGTCTCTACAATAAATCACAAAAACTAGCTGGTCATGGTGATGTGCGTCTGTAGTTCCAGCTACTCGGAAGGCTGAGGCGGAAGGATTGCCTGAGCCCAGTAGGTTGAGACTGCGGTGGCCGTGAGTGTGCTACTGCACCTCAGCCTGGGTGACAAAGAGAGAGATTCCAACTCAAAAAAAAAAAAAAATTCAATTTTTAAAAAATTTGTTAATATCTGTATAAGTTCATGGATATTTATTTTATTACATGGATTCGAATTCAATGCTATTGTTATTTACTTCTTGCTGAAATTATTTTAGCTTTAGCCACTGAGAGCTCTTTATGATTGACCCCTATGTCTTTTTAACATATTCCCTACGTTTTTGAGGCCATCCTTACTTATTTGGCACCATAAGATACTCCAGACTCACTTTGTGGCTTCCTTGCTCCAGCCCTGAAATCAAGCTCTTCTCCAAAAAAGGACTAAAACAAAATAAAACTTTGCAATACAAGAATTAAACAGAGAAATTTTTAAAAAACATGACATTTTAATTAAAAATAAAACTTTAACTCAAAAGTAAAAACCAAGACAATGTTGAAAATAGATGAAAATGGTATAATTTTTATTTTTAGAATTTTACTGCTACTTGAGTTACAGTTTTCCTCACAGTGCTAGGCTTATAGAATTCAACAGATGATCAAAGAATTGCATCACGTGGCAGTGGTGTGTTATATTTGGGTGAATAATCATGTAATTCACAGAATAAAAGAAAAGAACACATGATCTACAGTCAGATGGGCTCAAATCTTAGCTCCACCACTTACTAGCTGTGTGACATCAGGAAAGGTACTTAACTTCTCTTCGTGTCAGTTTCCTGATGGGTAAAAAATGAAGTTAATAATAGAACTTGGATGGGCATGGTGGCACACACCTATAATCCCAGCACTTTGGAAGGCTGAGGTGAGAGGATTGCCTGAGCCCACAGGTTTGAGACCAGCCTGTGCAATTTGGTGAGACCTCATCTCTATAATAAATCAATTAGCTGGGCATGGTGGTACATGACTGTAGTTCCAGCTACTTGGAAGATTGAGGCAGAAGGATCAACTGAGACCAGCAGGTTGAGGCTGTGGTGGCCATGAGTGTGCCACTGCACTCCAGCCTAGATGACAGAGTGAGACTCCAGTTAAAAAAAAAATAGAACTTATAGTGTTTAGAAGTGTTTCTGGCACATGGTATAAAATGTTACCACCAGTTTACAGTGCCCTTTAAATCTCACAAAGGGCTTCCAGTCATATTAGCTCATTTTTATCACACAGTAGTACTTGGTATATTACTATTTCAAACTTTCAGATACGGAAGCTGAAGCTCAGAAAGGTTAAGTGACTTTTTGAGATTATATAGCTTAAAAGTGACAAATGTAACAATCTAACCCCAATGATCTGGCTGCAAATTTGGGTAGGAATGTAAGCATCAACTGAGGAATAAAATATTAAAACATTAGAACATTAAAAAACTGATGATGCAACAAATTTCATGTGAACAAACTACTTAAGAACTCACAGTAATAGTACCAGAACTTCAAAGAGTTCTTGAACTGAAGAACTGCATTACAATCTGCATTTCTTAACCTGGTCTATGGCACCAGCTTCAAAGAGTATGAAAAGCATTCACGTTTATGTAAAATTGTATATATGTGCCTTTTTGATTTGTAACAAGTGTTCATATGCTGCATCAGATTTTTTAAAAGGATTTATAAGCCCCCGGAAGTTAAAAACTGGCTAGGTCAGGTGCCATGGTTCATGCCTGTAATCCCAACACTTTGGGAGGCCAAGGCAAGAGGATTACTTGAGCCCAGGAGTTCAAGACCAACCTAGGCAACATAGCAAGACCTCATCTCTATACAAAAATAAAAAAAATTAGCCAGGCATGGTAGCACACACCTGTAATCTCAGCTACTCGGAAGGCCGATGTGGAAGGATCACCTGAACCCAGAAGGTTGAGGCTGTGGTGAGCCATGAGTGACAAAGTGAGACCCTGGCTCAATCAGAACAAAACAAAACAAACAAAAAACTTTGGCCGAACTTCTTAAATTATCTGACAAGCTGCTTACTTGGAGTGGTTATTATTTAGATATTATTTGAAGAGAAAAATAGGGAGTAATCCTTATCTTGATGTGGCAATAGCTAAATTTTTTTCTGACCTCTTTAAACTTTTTATCATGGAATTTTTTCAACATTCACAAAAGCGCCATTCAAAGACCAATCACTCACCCTCAATAAGGTTCAACACATAGCCAATCTTGCTTTATTAATAATCCCCAAACATAGCCACTCTCCCCTGGGTTATTTTAATAAAACCCAGCATCATTTCGCTTTTCCTGAAAATATTCAAGATTGCCATATAACTAAATCTTAATATAATCTCTGTGTACCATAGAGAACCAATTGTAAAGTCTATTATTTGTTCAATAATTTATTCATTCAACAAAATGTTATGGAATACCTAATATTGTATATTGCAAGGCACTATAGGAGATACAATTATAAGTAAGATTTTCATTAAACTTAAAAAACTAGAATACCACCTCATATACTACCTTTTAGAGCTCTAAGATTTGCATTCTACCAAAAAGACACCTGCACTCGTATAGTATAATTATTGTAGCACTATTCACAATATCAAAAACCAACATAGGTGCCCATCAACAGTGGACTGGATAAGGAAAATGTAGTACATATACACCATGGAATACTACAGGGTCATAAAGAAGAATGAAATCATGTCCTTTGCTACAATGTGGATGCAGTTGGAGGCCATTATTCTAAGAAAATTAACACAGAAACAGAAAACCAAATACTTCATGTTCTCACTTGTAAGTGGAGCTAAACACTGGGTAAACAAGGGCATAAGGATGAGAACAACAGACACTGGAACTCCTAAAGAGGAAAGAGAAGGAGGGAGAAAAGGATGAAAAACTACCCATTAGGTAACATGCTCACCGTGATTGATGGAGCCCAAATCTCACCACCATACAATATGTCCATGTAACAAACCTGCACATGTATCCCTGAAATCTAAAATCAAATAAAGCTTTTTTTAAAAAAGTTCTAAGATGTAGGCCTTTAGATGCCTTAAAAATTGCTCAAGGCCAAAAGTTAGGATGCACCTTTGATTTCATACCTACTATCAGCAATCCTTCTTTCTTATCAAGTCCATCAGCAAGTCTAGTCAGCCGCATCTCCAAAATATATAACAAATTTCTCCACTTATCTTCATCTCAGTTGCTGTTATCTTAGTCCTAGCCACCCCTAGCGTTTTGCTAGGCTACTAAAGAGTCTTCCAACTGGTTTTTGTGTTTCTCCTCTTGTCTATTTTCCATTGCCTCCCCATAGAGATAGGAACAAATAAATAGAAAACAACATAAAAGCCCAATTAATCAAAGAATAAACTGGGATATGCTAATCCAAGGAAATACTAAATAGTTGCTAAAAATTAATGAATAAGGGTTTTCTATGTCAGCATGGATAAACCTCAAAAACATAATACTGAAGATAAAAAAACAAGTGCAGAAGAATATGTACAGTGTGGTACCATATAAATCTAAAAACATGCCAGCCAATGTTACATATAGTTTATAAATGTGCAGATATATGGTAAAAATACAAAACCATGCACGGGAATTACAAGCCTAAAGTTCAGAATAGTGGTCGCCTTTAAAGAGGGAGGAGAAGTGAACTGAGAAGGGGGTGCCAGGGGGATTTTTTGAATCTAATTTCTTGAGGTATTCCTTTTCTTGTTATCTATACTGCCTTGGCTGCCTGAAATATAATTGAAATATAATATACAAGTTAGATAAAAGTCACTCATTCATCTAAATCCTCCAGTGGTTTTTCATCGTTCTTAAAAAGAAATCTAGGCCTCATGTCAAGGTCCTAGATGATGTGGTCCCTGCCTGCTTCTCCAAATTCATCTCTTCCTCTCTTCTCATCAATTACCATGTTCTGAACTTGCTGACTTATTTTCTGTTTCCTGAAGAAGTCAAGCTTGTTTCAACCTCAGGAACTTTGCACTAGCACTCGCCTCTATCCCCAGAACATTCCCCGGGGTGTTCACTCATTTGGCTTCTTCTTGTTGTACAGTTCTCAGCTCAAACAAGGTCTTCCTTGACCATTTTATTTAAAATAGTTCCCATCTGTCTATCTCTACACATCACCTGTTCATCACCTTCATAGCGCTAATTACCCTTGAAGGACCCTTGTTCATTTATTAATTGACTTCTCCTACTAGAGTGTAGGCTCCTTATCTATCTTTCTCACTACTGTATCTCTGGGAATTACAACAGCACCTCATGCATAGGAAGAATAACTTTAGTTATTTATAAATATTTATTTGTAATAAATATTTATTCCACAAATAAATATTTGTGGAATTATTCTGAATAACCAGAAACATTTCCCTAGACTTCTGTTTGTAAGAAAAATAGAACTTGGAAATTAAAACTCCATTGGTTGCTGTTGTTATCTATATAGTTCCAGGTTTTCTTTACCATGATCTTTATCAAAGGATAATAAATCCAAGTTGCATTTTGATGACAGACACTGATATTAGCTCCTTTTCGTCATTTTTAATGTGGACTATAAAGTTGGGCAATTTTATTAGTCTGTGTATTCTTTAATGTACCCATTGCTGAGTCATGTTGTACAAGTTTCTACTTTCTCTAAAACAGGGATCTGGAAATGTATAAATCATCAGTTTCTTCCTAGAATATGAGAGTCATCTTAAGGGCATCCTGATAGATTTCTACTTGTTTTAAGTAGAACTGTGATTAATTAATGCTATTGTAGAATGCCCTTAAAATATACAATCCTTCGTGAATTCAGCTTTGGTCTTATATAAATAATGGAGATTCTTTGATTAGCAGTGATTTCTCAAAGGACCGGCTCTGCCTTGCTGAAGCTGCCCTGAGATAACCCAGGTTTGTGATGCATAGCTAATTTAATTAATTTTCCTCTGGAAGTCACTTCACATCTTTATTTTTCAAATTCACAATTGAATCTATGCCGCACACTTCTCAACTTCATCACTGAATTTAACAGCAATTCAAAAAACCTTCCAGGGTTTATACATTTGATCTTTAGGTTCAGATAAACATATATGCTTCTCTTCTTTCTGTCTGGGCCTAGTTCGCCAGCTAAGAAAGAGCATATGTCTTATATTAGTGAATCTTATCAGGCTCTGAAGATGTACTCCCATTTCCTGTTCATAGCACGCTTACGTGCTATGGAGCTAAATTATAATCATAGCTGCTATGCTATTTTTAAAATGCAGTTGCAGTTTGAGTTCCTGGCTGCTTTTGGAACCATGACCATACTGCTACTTTCTCTTCAAAGGTGCTACTTTATATGGCTGAATTAAGAAACATCTTTATGCTAACATTTTTTTTCCCGGAAACAAATAAGTCTGACTACCTTTTTGAGAAGTTTATTTGGTAAATGAGATATACAAGAAGTATATTTGGAAACTGAATAAAATGATTCGATGTCTAAATTGCATTCATTTGTTTAGCAGTGAGTCAAGATGAAAAAGTTAACACAACAAGCTAATGGAAAGAAAATCTTATTTTAGAATGAAGTGATATAATATTTTAAATCAAATAAAGCAGAAATGGGGCATTTATCTGTTACTTTTTAATATGTGGGAGAAAAGAGCTTGCAAAGTGGAGTTTGCTTATTCTTTGTTGGTGGGACTTTGTGTTGGTTGCTTTTTGTTTCCTTACAATATTTGGCTTGGTTACTGACAACTATTAAATTAGTTAGATAATTCTATGCTATATAGGTTTAGCCATAATCTATTATTGGTTTTCATAGGTAAAAGTTTGGGAATAAATGATATTCATAAGGTTCCTCCTTCTGATTGCATAATTCAATTTAAAGATAGAGTGCACAAAGAAGATAGAGAAGAGATTGAAGTCAGACCAAGAAAAAGAACTTGGATTTTAGGTATTAATATTCTCATTTGATGTAATTTTTTTTACTTTAAATTATTTTTATTTTAAAGATGTGGGGTACAATTCAGGATTAGGTATACAGATGTTCATTATGCAGGTACCCTTGCTAATAAAGTGTGCCCCTCCCCCAGCAGATTCCCACTACTGCCAATCCTGAACCCCCACCCCCACCCCCCCGGAGGTTTCCTGCTACTACCAATCTTTTTCTTATAGTATTATGATAATTGTTCAAGGTCCGCTTATGAGTGAGAACACGTAGTATTCAGTTCTTTGTTTCTGCAATAGATCGCACAGTATTATAGACACTAAGTCCACTCAGGTTGCTGTGAAGTTCATGATTTTGTCCTTCTTTATGGCTGTGTAATATTCCATCGTGTATATGTACTACATTTTTTTAATCCAGTCCTCTTGACATACATTTTTATCACTGAGAATACAAATGTGAGACCATTGTCAAGCCATTGTGCCATTGCCTTACTAAGCTAAGATGCAGCCCAGTGCTCTTTGGACTATGGCCGGGCCATATTTCCCATCTTTGGTCCCCTCTCCTACCTTGAGGAGGTGAATCTCCTCTCTCTCTCTCTCTCTCTCTCTCTCTCTCTCTAATTTACTTTCTAAATAAACTATATTTTCTAATCTAAAAAAAAAAGAATACAAATGTGCACAGATAAAAGGGCAGGTCAGCAAACCACAGAATAAATCTTTTAACTATTTGCTTAGAGAAGAGTTACTGAAGTTATTCTTCATATGCTATAACTCTAACGTTCCTCTTCAGAGTCCTAATTTTGGCATCAAGAAGTTGAATCATTTGGGTTCAAACATCTGTTGTTTCTGGATGGCTTTAAAATTCCATTGCAAGTTCAAAAATGCCCAAATTGCAAAGCATGTTCTTATGAGAAGTGTCTACTTGGTGTATGTTTGCCCTTCTTTCTCACGAATCTTCCACGAACACATCATTTGGGCCTTCAATTTCTGTTCTGTTTCTCTTCATATAGTGCTAACGTATTTCCTCCACTCAGATTCCAGTTTCAAAGACACAGTTTTAAGCATGGAATGTCTTTCCCTGCTAAGTTTATTCTTTATGTGTTTGGAATGCTCTGGAATGTATGTAAATACTTTTCAAAGTCAGGACTCACTGTTTTTTCCCTCTTGGACTTGCCATTGCTTGACTGCTCCATACCAATTTCTGTTAGAATCTTGCAAGTCCTAGCAAGAATTTTTTTTTGAAAAAGATAATTGCAGTCCGATAACCCTTAAAGGGCAAATGTAGTACCCATGGATTTCTTTTTCTGATAAATATTCACATTATAGCTTTTACCAGTTTATGTAGCACTCCAACTAAGAGATGTGACTGTAGGCAGGAAATGAACTAGGAGAATAAATTTTCTCATTTTGAAAAAAGTCTTTGATAAACATATACTGAAGGGGGTTAAGTTCTTACAACTCTTTCACTAAGTGACTGAACTTCCCAGTTCTGAATTCTTCCCAAAATTTTGTTTATGTTTAAAAGTAAAGATAGA
The DNA here is from genome assembly GCA_027257055.1 of Cephalopachus bancanus. Taxonomy (NCBI): domain Eukaryota; kingdom Metazoa; phylum Chordata; class Mammalia; order Primates; family Tarsiidae; genus Cephalopachus; species Cephalopachus bancanus. The sequence goes on from JAPVLO010000008.1 coordinate 14,458,375, forward strand.
TGAACATTTACAAAAAGTAGAATTTTGAAGGGGAGACCACTCCATTGCCAATGAGACTGGAGTTTATGTCATTAAAAATTGTTGGAGATTAGATAATGATAGATTCAATCCTTCAAAAATGAGTCTTGGCATTGATTTCCCTCAAATAGCCATGCATCTAAAGAAAAGTTTGGAAGATTTTTCTCTTTTTGTATACAAACTAAATTTTTTTCTCTCAACCTGATAATGATCACAAGTTAATACAGCATGTACTAGCCTAAGAACTACAGTGTATTAAGTAAATGATTTATAGCAAAACAAAATAAACCAAGAAGAGGTCTTGGCCTTCAAAAGCCTGCAGTGTTAGTGGTTAATTCTTGACTGCACAGTGTCTGTGCTATTCTGACTGTAGCAGCCATCCCTCTGGCATTAGAGGGTTACCACCAGAGGATTTCTGGTCCAAGTGGGTCATTAACTATAATCTTTCCTCGGCCCTTCTGACCTCTTTATCTCCAGATGCACATACAAGTTTTAAACCTACCCCAGCCACTGACTTTCCAGACTTTTACCCCTTCAGTCTTGGCTCTGCTTTTCCACAGAAATAATTGTTTGGAATGCTGCCTGTCTCAGAATTTGCTCTGAGGTTTCCTCTTTTCTCCAAGTTATTTTAAAAAGCGTCACACACAAATTAAAAGTTTGCTCTAAGAAACCATTACTACTCCTTATCTGTTGGACTAAGAGTATATTAGGTTGCAATCTGACCTTATTATTATATTTGTGAAATTAAAAAAAAAAATCTTTGCTACTGGATTCCATGTTTTTTGACTGAGCCATTTCATCTTTATCTTCCACAGGGATGGCTCCATGCTTGTCATTGAGAGCAGGAGGGTTGAAAGCTTAGGCCTTGACACAAGGAGACCTGCCTGTATTGAAAAGCTGGTTCTGCAACTTAGTAAGTGACAGTTGGGCAGTTGTTTAATCCCTGAAAGTCTTGGTTAAATAAGATTATGTATGGGAACCACTGGGCATGTGTTTTGTAGAGTCATTACTGTCAGCTACGAAGCACATACCTATGTGTACAATCAGAGGAAGAAGAAATGCAACTGCTACCTAGATAATGTTTTAATTACACAATTTTTGGAGCATGAAGAGTATTTCCACAGAAGAACCCAAGTAAATCTCTGGTGCAAATTATTTATATTGATAGGACATGTTTATACAAACTAGTTAACCGAAATCTAAGTGGCAGCCATTTCTAAATATTGCTTTTAAAATTAATAATTGCCATCTTCACATCCAAGTGACAAAATGTGTAAACAGTCCCAGCTGAAGCAAAATCTGTGAGTCTGGGATTTTAAGCTGTAAGCTTAGTCAGTGACCTGGTGGCTGGAATATCAGACACCCTGCTTGGTCTTTGATTCTGGGACTACTGAAGACTCTGTGGCAATGGAAGCTTTGTGGATCATGAAAACCTTGAGGAATGTGAAGAAATCTAAGCATAGATAAATATATATGGTAGGTGGGGAGGTGGCGGGGGAGAGAGAGAAATTGAGGAAAAAAAGAAGAGAGGGAGGAGAGGAGGCAAGAAGTCAGAGTGGAAGCAAGAACCAGAGAGAGAGAAATAAATGTCACATTTTCGATTCAAGCAGACTGTGTTTTAAATCTTTTTCAAGCTGTGTAATTCTGCACAAGTTAACCTCTCTATGTCCCAGTTTTCTTATCTGTAAAAAGGAATAAAAATAATACCTAACTCATAGGGTTTTATGAGAATCAAATGACATAGTACATTTAAAAGCACTTAGCCAGATGAATTTACTATTTTATAACTTTATTTCATAGCACATGGAAGACCCCTCCTCATACATGGTATTTATTTGTGTTTGCTTGTTTTTGTATCTATTGGGAGAGTATTTATTTTATTAGGAAGGGGCATCACTAGAACCAGATGCATGTGGTCCCTGGTCAATCTGGGAAAATTCTGTCTGCTGTTTTTGCAGGAATGATTTCGGATATGTGATGTTAGGCAGTTTTTCTCTTCTAAAGGGGCTGACTGTATAGTTTTAAGAAATATTGATTTCATGGTTCAAATGTCAAAATGTGAGTCACAAGGGCTTCACTTATTCATCATTTTATTTGACTTGAGTTAACTAGGGCCAAGTCAAGTGCTGAGTTAGGTAACCAACGGGATGGAGGGGTGGAGGTGGGTGAGCAAAACAGAGTCCTTGTCCTGAGTCCAGTAATTTGTCTCTTTGCTTAACCCCTCTGATGGGCAGAGGAAGCTTCTCCTAGTCAGCCAGAGTGCATTTGGTTGCTCCTCCCATACCCAGCTCCAGGGAATTCGTTGAAGAACAGCACGTTGAGAATGCCAGGGCCATCCGAGGGTATGCTGGGGTGGAGTGTAGGGCAACACACATTGGGTGACAACATGAGCACATAGGAAGTTGTAACCTGAGGAGGCATCCTGGGCCAACCTGGGATGTCCTGTTCCCCTCAGGCTCCGACCTGGGCACACAGGTTATGCTGAGGCCATGGGCAAAGTGTTCTCACCTGCTGACCATGTCTTGCAGCTATGCACAGTGAGTGTTCTCACTCGCCCTTCCTTAAGGTAGTCGCTTCCCCTACTGGTTCAGCCCAGATGGGGCTGCCTGGATCAATACCCATAACCTTTGGTTCCCTTGAGTGCATTTTAATACGAAAAATCACACTCCTAGAGAGGAATCGTGGCCATTTGTGTACACGCAATGCCTGTAAAAGCACGTTCTCACTACGCCTGCGCAATAGATGCGCCTTTTTTCACCTATAACTCCGCACTCCTCCCTATGTAAAATGCTATAAAACCTATGGGCCTTTAACAATCAGGAGCGGTTTTTTCCTGTCCAGCCGGCCATTCCTGGACCACTTTACCTGCTAATAGGTTCCTGGATAAAGCCCATGTCTTTTCTCATCTCCAGATCGTTTCGTCTTTCACACACCAAGCTTTCCCTTTAACGGGTATTTTGGGGGCCCGGCCCTGCATGTGGCAAGCTGGCAGGAGGCTGAGGAAACCTCTTTGAGCACCCTGGCAATGGGTTCTGGAAAGGGGAAATCTGTGGGCTGGCCGTTCACTTCTATGTAGGACCCAATAGCCATATTCCTTGATGGATGGGGCCTGCCACGTGAATATGGGGATGCCCTGAAAATGCCAAAGGGTCTGGAAGGCTGGACAGGAAAAAAACCACTCCCGGCTGTCAAAGGCACACAAGTTATATAGGTTGTATAGCATGGTACATAGGGCAGGGGGTGGGGTTGAGCGTGAAAAGGGCAGGGTTTCTAGTGCTCAGGCCTACTGTGAGAACGCGCTTATACATACGTCGTATGCACGCAAAATGACTGTGATTTCTCACTAACTAAAGGTAACCAAAGGTTATGGGCAGGCCCCATCTGGCCTGAACCAGCAGGGGTGGTGGGGTGGTTGGTGGAATAACTGCCTCAAGAAAGGGTGTGCAAGAACATGCACTATGCATAGCTACAAGATGTGGTCAGCAAGTGGGAGAATACTTTGCCCATAACCTCAGCATGAACTGTGTCCCCAGGCACAGAGCCCCAGGGGAATGGAACAGTCCTAGGTTGGCCACCCTTAGGCTCCAATCCCCTGCTTGGGGCCATATCCAGGGTGTCCTCATTTTGTTACTGAGCATGTGTCTCTTTTCAAATGCCAGGGGTTCCTAAGTTGTTAACTAGTCTAAGGGGCAAAGAAATAGAAAAGGAGTCCCAAAGTAGACTCTGGCAGCATTTCTGCTCTCTTTGTCCTAGTCTGACCAAATAGCTTATACTGCAGTTCTCACATCTGTAAAATGGGCTGATGGTGATTGCCATTTCCCTTCCTTCAGGGGCTGTTGCAACCTGTAAATATTAGCGAATTATAGTTGGGAAGCATTTTAGCCCTACAATTGAAAAGCAGGAAAATGGCTCAAGGTATAGTTTATTTATTCACCGCATTTGATAATTCCCTTTCTGATTATTTTCTCCAAAACAGCATGGATAGTTTCAGTGTAAGCATCAAACCCAATTATACCTAATGAGCACCTACCTATTGCAAAACAAGACAGAAAAACAAGTAAGTCTCCATCTTTGTCCCTTGGTCGGTAAATCAACTTTCAGATTTTACTTGTGTATTCACAAAGGGATCCGTTTATCTGACTGAATATATAAATTAACAGTTGTATCGCTAATTGGATCCTCACTTATTGTCCCATTTACACCACACAGATAGGGCAGAAAGAAATTTGCTTCTTAGCATCTGACGATTTTAGTCTAGTAATGGATTCTGAATATAAGGTATATCCAACAGGGAGAGGGGCCTTCCTTTATCCTATCTGCTAGCTCATAACTGGGATAAAATGGGAGAAGGAGAACGGATGTGTAGGAAGGGCTGTCTGCCGACATTGGATGAGCTACTGTCATCAGCTAGAAGAACCTTTTAATTTCCGAGATTTTTTCCGCTCCTTTGTTATAGGCTCACTCAAGCCTTTTCTGGGATGTGAAACTTATATCATTTGAAGGTTGAAATCATATTATGAGGATGGATCATCCTGTTTACTTTCAGCCTCGACCTCTACGAGGATGTAAACCATTTAGAACTAGTCTCCAATTTAACACCATCTCAACATTTTGTTGTGTACTCCAAATCTCCATTTAGGGTTACAAACCTTTTTCAGCTGGCTCCATTTTTGTCTGGGGCAGATAAAGCTGAGATTGCAACATCAGAAGCAGTTAAACCAATCATTATGTACAAACCTCAGCCCATTTGTATAATGCAATCCTTTTGGTAGTAATGATATGAAAGATGCCAAAAGGGAAGATCACAAGCCTGTCAAAGCCCCAAGACATCTGTGGCACCAGAGCTACAGAATGTCTGTCCACTTGGAAGCAAGATAGTTTTTCTAATGATAACCAAATGCCCTCCTCCCTCAGGACGGTATTTCAAAAAGCAGAAGCATACATGTATTATACAAATGTATCCAATCCCTTTAGAAGATATTTGTCAGTAACATTCAGGGAAGTTGGAACACAATAAAACTGAGTACTGTCTAGAAGATCATACCACAAATCTCAAGAGAAGCAGTAAGTGTACAAGACCTGGGATCCCTCATCTTGGCCGTGAGATAGCACAGCCCATGTGAAGACAAGACCGGATAGTTTTCCAGCATAACATGGTATTTTATTTCACCATAGTAGACTGCTGGGAAATCTCTGGAGGCCCTGGCAGCTGCGTCTTGTCTTTAATAGGAAGCCTTGGGGGGGGGGAGACTCATAATTCACAAGAGGCCCAACCATAAGAAAGCCATTCTGAATAACTGTATCAGACACCAAGGGGAAACTGCGATCCCATTCCCAAGTTAAGAATGCTTTTTGTCTTTCCTTCTTTCCTTATCGGCTGTGTCCTCATGAAAAGATCATTTATGGATGGTGGAATGAGTGCATCAGAGGCAGCTTCTGTTTCTCTCCCTTCCTCCCCCCACTGCTGCTGTCCTGTAAAAAGACCCTTTGTTAAAGACTGAAACCGCAGATGCAGCTCAGATATTATCTTAAATAATTTGGGGGAGAGCATTTTAACTTGAGTTGGTGTAACACCATTTTTGTATGGAAGGTGGTTCTACTCCTGATCCAAATATTCTAGAAACTTGAGAGACCCAGACTGCAACATGCACTCTACGCATATCTCTTTAAAGTGATATAGGGTATGGGAAGAATTGATCATGTCAATTAAATGATACACAGAAGAAATGGACACAAAACGGCACTGTGGGCTGAGTGAGTAGGGGAGGCCTGTGGAAGAGGTAGGAGTAATAGAAAGTGCTAGGTCAAGAATGAATAAATGGCTAGGAATGGACATAGTGGATTCAGAAGTAAGGAGATTTGTTTCTTGGGTACATAGAGTTTGAAGTAGGTAGAAAAAATTTAGTTAGGACCTGCAGAGACTAAAACCCAGGCGTAAGATTTGAGACTGTTTCAATAATCAATTAGTTGCTATCCATGTTCATTGTGAAAAATATTTTAAGTATAGATAACAAAAAGGATGATAACTTCCAATCCTACCAGTCATCGAATAATAATGGTGAACCCTCTAGTGTATATTTTTTCACATATTTTATTTGCAAATTTATTGTCCTAGTTTAGGTTCCCCAGAGGCAGATTCTGAGGCGAGGATTCAAGTGCAAGTGGTTTACTGCAGGGGGGTGATTTCAGGAAACACTGGTAGGATAGTGGGCTAGTAAGATAGGGGAAGAGAGGAAGCGGAGAAACAAAGGGCATGTCCTCAAACAAAGGAGTCAGTTGAAGTGTAGTCATGCCGGGGAACTCTGGAAGAGAGTGTGGAAGGGGTCTCAAAGCTGTCCCACCTAGGGATGAGGCGTTGGAATATTTATCCACTAATTTTTGTCAACTGAGAGTTGATTTGAGGGCCATTAAGTCTTCAAATCTCCCTGGGCCAGAAAAAGAAATGTCAGCAGAGAGTTGCTGGTATTTGCAGCAAACAGCTCTCAGTGTATAGCGGGAATATGGATACTACATGAATATACATAATTTTTCTATTTATAATTTTTTAATAACAGTAACTTTCTGTGCATCAAGCTTTGTGCTATATGTTTTACTGGCACTAGCTCACATAATTCTCACAGAAGACCTATTAAATAGGTGCTGCTCTTATCCCCTGAGGATTAGAGGCTGGAAGAAGCAGATATGAGAGTCATACTCACAGAGATTAAATACTGGAAGTTACAAAGAGAGGAGGCACTGTCCCAGAGAGTTTTAAAGACAGCCTATTTGCCCAGCTCCTCTCTTTGGTACACTTTCTCCTCCTTCTGCCAATAGAGTTTTTTCTCTGCAATTATAAAAGTCCTCTGTTTTCAGAGACTTTAAAAAACAAAACAAAACAAAACAAAACAAAAACCAAAGCAAAACCTTGAGACATTAAGGGTCTGTAATGGACGTACGTCAGTTGAGACTGTTCAGCATCTCCTCCCCAACCTTTTTCTGGTACAATATCTTACTTTATTGGAGAGGAATGATCAAGCCCTTCTTGCTGTGGTTTTAGTGGGCTGCCAAACCAGTCTTCAGTCTACAGGGTGAGCATGAAATTTAGGCTTGACCAACTATAGTCACTCTCCACTTGGGTACATCAAACTGAGCCAATTAGTATTTCCCTCAGAGTTTATATGCAGATTCTGAAAAAAGAAGCTCTCTCCTCTGAAGTTACTAGACTGAGATGACAAAAACCAGGGTGTCCGTCCATACTCCACTTTCCCTCCATAGCAAGGCACGCAAGCTCATCTCAAGAAGGAGGGAATGTAGCCCCTGCACAGAGAAAAGCAGGGTGGAGAGAGAGAGGGAGAGAAAGAGGGGAGGGGGGGAGAAAGAGAGAGAGAGAGAGAGAGAGAGAGAATATGAATCTGACTGCTAAGTCCCTGCAATCCCCCCAAAGTCCACTCCCCCAGACTACCATTGCTTGAGCCTAAACAATAAATCATAACCTTAGGGGGGAAGGAGAGAAGAAGAGAGGTTGGTTAATGGGTACAAATATACAGTTTGATAGAAGAAATAAGATCTAGTGTTGGATTGATTAGTAGGGTAATTATAATTTACAATAATCTATTATATATTTCAAAATAGCTAGAAGAGAAGAATTTGAATGCTTCTTGAATAAAGACAAATATACATGTATGTTTGTGTGTGTGTATGTGTGTGTGTGTGTGTGTGTGTGTGTGTGTGTGTGTGTGTGTATTGTTTGTTTGTTTGCTTTGTTTTATAGACAGAGTCTTGTTCTGTCGCCCAGGCTGAAGTGCCTGGAGCATGATCTTTGCTCACTGCAGCCCCCAGTTTCTGGGCTCAGGCAGTCCTCCTGCCTCATCCTCCTGAGTAGCTGGGACTATAGGCACACCACCATATCTGGCTAATTTTTTTTTTTTTTTTTGAGTTGGAGTCTCACTCTGTCGCCCAGACTGGAGTACAGTGGCCGCTCCCGGCCACCGCAGCCTCAACCTGCTGGGCTCCGGCGATCCTTCCACCTCAGCCTTCCAAGTAGCTGGAACTACAGGTGTGTACTACCACGCCCGGCTAATTTTTGATTTATTGTAGAGATGATGTCTCGCCAAGTTGCCCAGGCAGGTCTGGAACCCGCGGGCTCAGGCAATCCACTCACCTCAGCCTCCCAAACGTGCGGGATTACAGGCTGAGCCACCGAGCCCGGCTAATTTTTAAATTTTTTGTAGAGACGAGATCTTTCTATGTTGCCTAGCCTGGCCTCAAGCAATCCTCCTGCCTTGGCCTCCCAAAGCGCTGGGACTGTATGCATGAGCCACCACACTCAACCAAGAAAAGACAAATATTTAAGCTGTTACATATCCCAATCATACTGATTTAATCTTTAAAAATTATGTGACTGTATTCAGTTATTATATTACCCTGAAGATATGTATAGCTATTATATGTCCATAAAAATAAAATACAAAATTAAATATTTAAATAAATAATAACTTTCCTTCTCCCTCCCTCCTGCCCCCTCTCCCTTCCTTTCTTCCTTTCTCCAGCTTTCTTGTTTATTTGTTTGTTTATAACTGATTTGACTTTGGTTTCTTTTTCTTGCAACCACAGTGTCTTGACTAATTCAGGGCCAAGTGCATTCTTATCATGAAGTACATTTGTAGCCCTTAATTTACATGTTGGTATAAAAGACGAGGTGATGAGCCAGGCGTGGTGGCTTGCACCTGTAACCCCAGCATTTTGGGAGGTGAGAGGATTGCCTGAGCCCTGGGGTTTGAGACCAGCCTGGGCAACTTGGTGAGACTTCATCTCTACAATAAATCAAAACAATTAGTTGGGCGTGGTGACGCACGCCTGTAGTTCCAGTTACTTGGAAAGCTGGAGTGGAAAGATTGCGTGAGCCCAGCAGGTCGAGTCTGTGGTGGCCGTGAGCATGTCACTTCATTCCAGTCTGGGTGACAGAGTGAGATTCCAACTCAAAAACAAAACAAACAAACAAACAAAAACTAGAAGATGGAGAGAATCAAATTATGACAGGAGTGACCTTTTTCCATCCATTGCAACTTTATGTGCCTCCATGATTCCCAGGTCAATTGATTCCAACTCTCTGAGGCATGAAGGACCACGAAGGAGGCATCTGCCTCCAGGAAATACTGAGCTGCAACAGCAATATGAAGCGTGGTTTCCTATTGACTGCTGTCTTCTGCCAGCAGCTATTGATGGCACTCACCAACCGGAAGCTAACCAGTTGGGACTATCAAGTTTTTCCTTCCTATTCTTGCAACTGAAGGACATGGAGAACTCTGGTTTTAGGGGATGTAAGCTGTCATAAATCCCATATATATATATTTCCTTGTATTCTGCTTCTCTAATTGAACCTTGAATTGTTACCTTTGGCAAGCGAAGAGCCTAGATCCTCAACTTTCTGCCTGCTCTTTTCTAAAACTATGAGGCTGTTTGCCCTTATGGTACCAGTTTGGTTCTTCAGGAAGAAGATGCTGAGAGAGAGTTAGGAGTGTTCTGTGAGTCCTAACCTCAGGCTTAACCAGTTTTTGGCTTATGTGATCCTCCAAATATTCAGCGGATCTAAGATCTCAACATACTTTTATTAATCTGGAACCTATAAGACATCCTTGAAATGACAGCTGCATTTATTAAGCACTGTGTATTTGGACTTTGTATATGCTATCAGAATGTAATCCTCCCAGAATCCTGAACAATAGATATTATCAGCCCCTTTTGTGGAGGACGAAACTGAAATTCAGAGAGGTTAACAGCCAACAGCACTACGCACCTAGCCCTGCCAAGACTGAAGATTTCCTCTACCTTCCACACATTCTTGACCGCCTAAGCCCTAGAGTAAAGCAGAAATATTCTCCCTTGCTGATAGACCTTTAGGCTTAATGTGTTTACTGTTAAGATATGCAACAAACTTATACATATAATCCTAAACTCCCAAGCACAACTTCCAGAAAGGCTCTTTGATCTTTTGTTACTTGTTAAGTCAGTGATCATTAAACTGGTTATGGAGATCCAGTGGATTTGTGTGTCAGCTCAGCTGAAACTAGGACACCAGAATTCCCTTCCCTGCCTAGCCCCAGGTTAGTGTGGGCTTCAAGAGACATTTTGTGCGAGATTTGGAAAGCGAAAGTAAAGCAGTGAGGTGGCAGCTCTATTCTTTGGATACTTGGAAGGTTGGTGCAAGACCCAGGGGCTTCTGCAGCTTACTCATGTTGTCACTTACCCGTTGGTTCACCTTGTTGGGGTTGGACAACCACCGGGCTGGAGCTTCTCCAGCCTCTCTGATTCCTGGACCAGATATGTGCTCAGCTCCCTGATGAAGGACACCAGCTTCTCCTACAGATCACTGAAGTTGGCAGCTTGAAGGTAGTAAGATAAGAATCCAGATTCCAAAGCATCCTTGTAGGTTCTAGTTTGTTCTTGCTTCCCATCTTTCTTTTTCAAACACCTTCTCTGAGGATTTCAGGCTTTAGCACCAGACTTGGAAGCAATAACCTTGCATAGACTGTGTAACCAGCTCACTCAGTTGAGTGAGATTTAATTCCTGTCATAAATCCCATATATAAATATATATATATTTATATATATATTTCCTTGTATTCTGCTTCTCTAATTGAACCTTGAATTGTGACCTTTGGCAAGCGAATAACCTAGATCCTCAGCTTCCTGCCTGCTCTTTTCTAAAACTATGAGGCTGTGTTTGCCCTTACGGTACCAGTTTGGTTCTTCAGGAAGAAGATGCTGAGAGCTGAGAGAGAGTTAGGAGTGTTATTGGGGAGTAAAGAAAAGGGAGAAAGCAGGTTTGGGCAGCTGGAGTTGTCAGACTGTAATGCAGGCCCAACAAATCTTTGCCAGCTCAACAGGGTACTCCAGGGCCAAGATTGCCTCTTAGAAGTACTCATGTTGGGTGGACATAGCCAGGCCCAAGTACATCGGTCTTGTTCAGTCATTGGCTGGGCCCACTCCAAGAAGAGCATGAGGAAAACTGAAGCTGAACCTGAGAAATGTAAAAGTTGGAGGGTGTCTACTAGCCTCTCTTCTGTCAACTGGGGATAGAGTCCCCAGTTGCAGGACTTGCAGGATAGAGTCCTTTCTTGCAGGGGTTCTGAGCAGCACATTTCCACATCTGCCACCTCTCATCCCAAATCTTACAATGGGCATTGCCCCAGGTTATGAAAACCTCCCTTCCGAACCAAAGGGATACATTGGAATATTGATTTTGGGGCTTCACCAGTCCATCAGTGTCATACAAGAGGGATCATTCTAGACCGGTATTTATTTCTCAACCATTCTTTTTATTTTGAGTCGAGGTCTCTGTCATCCAGGCTGGATTGAAGTGGTATGATCATGACTCACTGCGGCCTTGACTCTTTAGGCTCAGGTGATACACTTTCCTCAGCCTCCTGAGTAGTAGGAACTATAGTCGTGTGCTACCACACCCAGCTAATTATTTGATCTTTCTTTTTTTCTTTCTTTCTTTCTTTCTTTCTTTCTTTCTTTCTTTCTTTCTTTCTTTCTTTCTTTCTTTCTTTCTTTCTCTCTTGCTTTCTCTCTCTCTCTCTCTCTCTCTCTCTCTTTCTCTGTTTCTTTTTTGTAGAGGTAAAGTGTCACTATGTTGCCTAGGCTGATCTCAAACTCCTGGGCTCAGGCAATTCTCTCACTTCAGTCTCCCAAAGTTCTGGGATTATAGGTGTGTGCCACTGCACCAGGTTGCACCCATTTTTATATTATTGCCCCCCATACCCAAAAGGAACCATTTAGGTTTTTTTCCTAATCATTCACCTACCATGAAAATATCACAGGTATATGTGTATATATCTGTACACATATAGGTTATGTACTATATGTATATCTGTGCATTAAAAAGAATGATATAATGAAATTTTTAAAATTCCCTAAGAATCAATTTTCATCCTTGGGAAATAATATCACCCCTCTTCCTCCCTGTTAAGAATGCATGCTCTAGATTAGGAGAGACTTATGGGATATAACAACCAGATGCAGCATATGACCCAGTATTCAATACTGGATTAGAAATAACAACCATAAAGAGCATTTGAGGGACATGCGAGAAATTTTAATATGGACTAGATATTTTTGTTATGAGTGACAGTGTTATTTGGGCAGTTTAGAAAAAGCATTTTATTTTTTGTAGATGCCTGTAGATGTAAAAAAACGAGAAAGAAATACTGGTATGGTGAAGATGTCTTCATTTATTATTAATTAATTTGCCTTCTACCCATGGGGCTTCTTTTATTTGCCTGTCCTATACATATTTCTGTTAAGGGCGAGGCTTGGCATTAGAAGTAGGATAATTGGTCTTTGTGAGGGAAAACTATGGATTTGGAACAACTGAATAGTTTAAGTTAGTGATGCTGATTCTCTTAAAGTTAACTGGAATATCTTGCACGACAAGCAAGTTTTTTTGAGAAACACTAGATAAAACCGGCTCATAAAATTTTTACATGATTTCTTTCAGATTTGGGGTATTTTATTCACTGGAAAGTTAAAACCTCTTTTATCAAATAGTGTCATGAAATATTTATTCCAATTACAGTCTGTCATCATTTTATCTTATGATGAAAAAAATGTTAGATGTCAACTCAAAATATGTGGGAAGTTACATAGCTTTAAAAAATTCTTTTGGAGGTTATGCAAGCAAAATATTTGAAGGTCCCTATGCTAAGATACTGTATTTCAAGTGAAAGAGGCCCTCTCTTTTTGCATCCTTTTAGTCTCTTTCCTCCCCAGAGACAATAGCTAATTATAGGCACACAATACACCTGGTTGGAATACCAAGCTTTTGCTGGTAAGAACCAAGTTTATTTCAATAGCATTTTCTTTTCTCTTTACTCAGTGGTAGATTTCCACTGTCACAAAACCACAAGCACATCAGTAGGACTCAAGAGTCTTATATAAAGATGCAGCTGGCTTCTGCAACTTTTCTCCTCATTGCTTTTCTCCCCACTCCTTGTTCTTGGAGCACTCACAGACCTCCTTCCTGTTTGTTGGAGGGCAAATGAAAAATCATTCCAAATAGCAAAGTGATAACTTTTGTTTCTTTTTGGATACTTCCGATCAGTGTTAGATTGAGAAGTCAAATGTGAGAGTTGGTATGTTTTTTGTAGACAAGATGAATCATTGGCATGTTGTTTTTGAAGAGTGTCTAAATCATTTCACATAGCACAGTTTTACACAAAAACCCTTCCATAAGGCTGCAGCATCTGGCATGATCTATGTTCTTCCAGATTTCTTGTGGGTCTGAGCTTCCCCAGGCACACTGTCACCCACCTTTTGGGATCTTTTTCCTACACAGGACATAATTTACTGGCTTGTCTTCCTGTCAGGTCTTGCATGTCATTCTCATTACTGCTGACTTTGTCCAGTCTTGGTCTAAACTTGGAAAATTCCAAAGGGGATGCTCCAGGAGTTCTTAGGCCAAAAGTGAAATTCTAACAAAGTCTGTTTGTTGCTCACTGACCGAGTCGGCAGCTCTTGGAAGATGATTGTAATCGACTGTCAGGATTTAGATGACTTACACCTCTCACATCACAAGCTCTCATCTCTCTTAACTTCAGACTTTTGTTTTCAACTGTTTGCTGAGCAAGTTATTTTTGACAACCTACCATGATGTCAAATTCAAGATTTCTAAGACAGAACTGCTATCTTTTCTCTTTAATATTCACTGCATGGTTGTTCTGCCAGATTAAGCTTCCTGTCACATCAGAAACCTTCAGTGGTTCACCATTGTCCATAATAAGATAAAGGGCAAATTCTTTTCCTGATAGTTTAGGTCCTGACACTCCAGCTAGATTGATTCACATAATATTGCCCAAGCAAGCCTTCTACTTAATTCCATCAGATGTTTGGCCAAATGTTCTTACCTTCTGGAATGTTCTATCTACTTTTTTCCTCTTTCCCTACAAATATTTAAATTACTCTTTAAATTTAACCCAGATAGCTACATGGATTTTTCCTCATTTCCTTGAAGTCTCTGCTCAAATGTCATCATATGAGTGAGCCTTTTTTTAAACATCCAAATTAATATTGCAACAAGTCACCCCTCCTTGCCCTCTACACCTTCTACCCACACTTCCTGTTTTGTTTTTCTCCATAGCACTCATCACCATACATTATTTATTTATTCATGTCTTGTTCATCTGCATCCATGAGGGCAATAATTTTTGTTTTGTTCTTTGCTATATCTTCAGCAACCAGAAAAGGTCCTGGCATATAGCAGGTACGCAACAAATATTTATGAATTAAATAAGTGAATGAATGAACTCTGAAAATATTTAAGGACACTTAGAATGTGTCAGGAACCATCCTAAGGTCTGAAAAGATGGATATGAACCAAACAAGGTTCTTTGAGAAATTTGCAATCTTTAGGGGGAAAATGTGAAGTGCAAAAATGAAGTATTTACCAAGTTCAAGTGGAGCATGGTGGAGGAAGGAGAAAGAAGCTAATGTTATTGAGCTCCTATCATGTGTCAGGTACATTCACATATCTGGTCTCATTTATGCCTCACAGTGACATAATCTGATAGGTTTTATTATTCTCAATTTTACAGATAAGAAAAATTGAAGCTCAAGAAAGTTATGTAATTTCTCCCAAAGTTTTATGCTAGTAGGTGGCTAAAAACCAGTACACTTTTGTACTACACTAGACTGCGTTTCAAGTCACTAGGAAATAAATGTATTTAGCTTAACAACTAAGACATAATTGAATAGGAGATAGCTGAGTGATTAATAAGTTCACCAACTGAGAAAATATGGTAGGATAGTCACCCTCTGTATAAACTTCCCAACCCACTACAACCCACGGAGTTCTCTTTCTTCTGACTTCTCATTCACTTGTATTATATAATACATCCATTCGATAAATATTTATTAAATATCTACTATATGCCAAGCAATGTTCTATACTTGGATGCTATAAAAATGAACAAAACAAAGTCCTTGTTTCCATGGAGTTTCAAGTCTTTGAATATTTTGTGTGATATTAGGAGAAAACAGTGTCTTTAGATTAGAGTTATGACTTCCTTATATTCTAGCTGAGGACCTTGGAGAGGTCACTTAATCTCTCTCAATCTCTGCTCTATGTTTGGAATAGGAAAAACTACCTATCTCACCAAAATATATTGTTGAGGATCAAATAAGATGACAGCATTTTGAACTATGAAGCACTAGATATTGTGTTTTAGTAAATCTAAGGTGCAATTATTTTATGTACCATTAACAAAGAAAAAATTCTAACAGTTATGCTATGCCATGGATTTAAGACCAATTCCAGTTTCAGAAATACCAAAATGTGAAAAAATTATTCATCTTAGGATTGTTAAAATATATGGTATAAAAACTCTATTATCATTCTCTATGGTACCTAGCATATGGTACTTGTTCAGAGAGGAATGGATTTAACGGGATACATTGGCATAAATGAATGGAAAAGGTGATAGAATCTATTTCTTGGAGGTAACCAAGGTTCTTCCTATCTTCTGACAGACTTTTTTTCCTGATGAGAGTCATTGCATCCATTTTTCTATGTTGTAGAATTTTGGAGCCCCAATCACTTATTTTCTTTATGGTCCCTTAAACAGAGCCACTATGCTGTCCCAGAGCAATAAATACATGTGGTCGATTATGTGAGAAAGAAATTAATTTCTTGCTCGTTTAATAAGTAGGGTCTCTGTGCCAAGCCCATACCAAAATGAATAGAACCACATTGCCAGTCTTCTTTTCATGAAAACTCATTGGTATCAGGAAAAGTGGAGCATGACTAGAACAATTTTTAAAAATCATATGGCATTACTAATCATGTAACTGAGATCTCTTTTCTCTCTCTCTCTCTCTCTCTCCTTTCTCTTCCTCTTCCTCTTCTGTCTGCCTCTTCCCCTTTTTTGTTTTGGCACTTAGGGAACACAAAGATAGATCTACCGGGGTGCCAAAAAATGTATACATAGTTAAAGAGATCTTATCTATGTATTATTTTTTGAAGTATTTTTCAGAAGTGTCTGGATGCTGATTGTAACCACTTTGAGCACCTCTTATAATTGCAGAAGTCAAATGTGACTTGTATTCACTTTACAATTTTAACACAGTTTTTTCCTTTCTTAAAATGTATATGCATTTTTTGGCACCCTCTGTATAGCTCTTTGTGATGTTCTCACATCAGCTTCATCCTTTTTCATCTGACCTTCATTTTTTCCCCCCAATCTTAACCTATTTTTCCATCATTTCACTATAACCATTTTCAAATATTGAGAAAAGATGAAGGAATTTTGTAGTTAACACCCATGTAACCACCATATGGATTTTACAATTAATCTTTCACTGTACTTGCTTTCTCACGTATCTATCCATGTAGCCATCCCTCTAGTCAATCATCAATTTGTCTTGGGGTTTTTGATATATTTCAAAGGAAGTTGCAAACACTACACTCTTGACCCCTAAACATTTTAGTATGAATGTAATTTTTTTATTTTTTTTTGAGTAGGAGTCTCACTCTGTCTCCCAGGCTGGAGTGCAATGGCACACTCACAGCCACCCCAGCTTCGACCTGCTGGGCTCCGGTGATCCTTCCACCTCAGCCTTCCTAGTAGCTGGAACTACAGGTGCACACTACCACGCCTGACTAGTTTTTAATTTACTGTAGAGGCAAGGTCTTGCCAAGTTGCCTGGGCTGGTCTCGAACCCGCAGGCTCAGGCCATCCACTCGCCTTGGCCTTCCAAAGTGCTGGAATGACAGGCTGAGCCACTGAACACAGCATGTATGCATTTAATTAACTAGAGTTCAATTTTTGGTTATATACAGTTCCTTTTTTTGTTTTCTTGAGTGAGATAAAACTAACAAACAACAAAGTACACATACCTTAAGTGCACCAGTCAATGATTTTTTAACAAATGGAAACATTTATGTAACATAAATCTTTATCAGGGTACAGAATATTACCATCATTCCAGAAAGTTTCCTCACCTCCCTTCTCTTGTTCCCATAACCTCAGAGGCAACTACTGTTCTGATTTTTTTTTACCCACCGTAGATTAGTTTTGCCTGGTTTAGCACTTCATATAAATGGAATCACACAGTATATGCTCTTTTTTTTTTTTTTTTTGAGTTGGAATCTCACTCTGTCACCCAGACCGGAGTGCAGTGGCCACTCCCAGCCACCGCAGCCTCGCCTGCTGGTCTCCAGCGATCCTTCCGCCTCAGCCTTCTGAGTAGCCAGAATTACAGGCACGCGCTACCATGCCCGATTGATTTTTTGTTTTGTTGTAGAGATGAGGTCTCGCCAAGTTGCCCAGGCGAGTCTTGAACCTGCGGGCTCAGGCAATCTACTCACCTCAGCCTCCCAAAGGCACGGGATTACAGGCTGAGCCACCGAGCCCAGCTACAGTATACGCTCTTATATGTCTCCTTTCACTCAGCATAATGTTTTAAAGACTCATCCACACTATTACATGTATCAGAATTTGTTTCATTATGTTGCTGAGTAGTATTCCATTGTATGAATATACCTCGGTCGGTTTAGCAGTCAAACCTGCTATGAAGGTTTCGTATAAGTCTCTTTGTGAAATTGGTTTCATAACTCTTGGCTTACATACCTAGGAGATGAATTGCTGGGTCATAGGGTAGGTATATGTATAGTTTCATAGAAATTGCCAAACCTTTTTCCAAAGTGGTTGCAACAACCAACAGTATATGAGAATTCAGGTTGTTTCATGTCTTGTCAACATTTAGTATCATCAGTCTTTTTTCATTTTAGGTATTCATCTGAGTAGTAGGATTGTCCTGTGGCTTTAATTTGCATTTCACTAATGATTAATGATACGGAGCATTTTTAAAGCTCATATTGGCCATTTATCGTCCTCTGTGATGTGTTTGTTCAAGCTAATCCAGATTTTATTTTTTAATTTTTGAGATATAGGAGTTCTTTACATATTCTGGATACAGATTCTTTATCAGATATGTGTTTTACAAATATGTTGTCTCTGTCTATGGATTTCTTCTGTATTCAAATATGTCTTGCATTTTGATCTGTGTTTCCTATGGCTATGGCCTCATTATTCGTTTTCCTGCCTCTTCAGTAGTGGTGAAAGGTTGCCAGGCACTCACTTGGCCATTATGATGATGAACTTGTTTCCTACCTGGTCTTCTGGAGATGTGGGACCAGACAGGAAAATGCCTAGGATTGTCTGTGTGTCTGGGTTGGCCTTAATGGGCTCGATATGCTTCCAGGGCTCATCTTCAACCCTTTTGGAAGAACATTTGTGCTTGAGAACTTTTTGAAGGTGGAGATAATAGACTATGATGGGATCAGAGACAGCAGAACTGTGCTCTGGTTCTTCTGGTAAATTTGGTTCTTGTTTCTCACTTCTGAATGGGTGCCAGTTGCTAAGAGAGGCCTTTCCTTTAGTCCCTTCTAAATTGTTTCCTCCTTTTGCTCAGCAAAGACAATGGGGCTTTGGAATCAGACTTTGCATGTATGTTTATAGTATATATTTTTATGTTTATTTATAAAAGTATTTTTTCTAGTTATAAAGTAATATAAGCTCATTGTCAAAACTCTGAATATATATATATACATATATATGTATATATGTATATATATATATTTCAAAGTACAAATCAGCCATAATCTAACACCCAGAGATAACACTTTTGTCATTCGTGACTTTAAATCTCCACTCTGCATCTTACCAGCCTGGTACCTCTTTGAGTCTCATCTCTCATCTGGAAGTGAAGATAATACCTCTTTCATGAACAAGTTACATAATGAAAGACAACGTTTGCAAAATCTCTGGCAAATAATAGATCCTTAATAGATATAAGTTCACTAAATGATGCTGTTAAATGGTGTGGGACATGAGTGGGTGGCAGGGGAAAAGAAAATCTCAGTTCCTTTTCCCCACATTGCAAGTTCTGTTTTTAAATTCCTTTAAAGCAGGAAAAACTAGAGGGGCAGAAAACAGATCAGTGATTGCCAGCTTTGAGTGAGAGAGGGGTTGGTTATAGAGAGGCAAGTGGAAATTTTGAGATGATTCAACTTTTCTGTATCTTGATTGCGATGGTAGCAACGCAACTGTATGCAGTTGTTAAAAGCCATAGAACTATACACTAAAAGGATACAATTTATTGTATATAAATTAGGTAAACCCAACTTAAAAAAACTTTCTTTTAAGCCGAGCATGGTGGCTCACGCCTATAATCCCAGCACTTTGGGAGGCTGAGATGAGAGGACTGCCTGAGCCCACAAGTTCGAGACCAGTCTGGGCAACTTGGTGAGACCTAATCTCTACAATAAGTCAAAAAATTAGCCAGGCGAGGTGGCTTGTGTCTGTAGTTCCAGCTGCTTGGAAGGGTGAGGAAGAAGGGTCGCCTGAGCCCAGCAGGTAGAGGCCGCGGTGGCCATGAGTGTGCCACTGTACTCTAGCCTGGGCAACAAAGTGAGACTCCAACTCAAAAAATAAAAATAAAAACATTTTTTAAAAACACAGGCTTAAATTTCTTCATTGATGTTAAATGAGTCCTTCCAGTTCCTCTCAAGCTTTCTTCTCCAGTTTATCTCTTTTCTCTGTTATTGAGGCGTTTCACCTTCTTGATGCTGTTTTGAAAGCTTGTTTAGCTCTCCTGTGAATTGTCATACTGGATTCTTTGTTCCCAGTCTCCCAACGTGGCTGCATATTTTATTCCCCTCCTTTGAATTGACACTCTGTTGAGCTAGCCTCAGCTGTGCTTAACAAACAAAATGTATGGCTGTTTCACTTGCTCTTTTTGTGCTAGTAGAGGTCTGATCAAGGCAACTAATTATAGTGAGTGAGATAAGAGAAAAGCTGATCCTGAGTTCTCGTGTCGTGGTTAAACAGAAGTCTTTTAAAATCTTCTAGATTGTTCCTTCTACCATGAACGTAGGACTTGGAACAATTTTTATGCTCAAAAATAAGTATAACACAAGCCTACAGTGAAACCTGTTATAGCTACTCGTCGTAGCTCCTTTAAAAGATGTTCAGCTGTTTGAGGATATATGCTGATCATACATCCTGAATTTTCTAGGACAGTCTGCATTTCAAATATTAAAATCTCTCTCCATGTCAGATTCTCTCTAAGGCACTCATATTCATTAGAAAAGGAAAATGTGTCTTGATTTTGGTTCATAAAATGCCATTGCCAGATGCATAAGTTAAATTTGTTCATTTGTTCTTCATCTATTTTTCCATTCTACAAGTATTTACTGAACATCCACCACTGGGGGCCAGGTTCCCCAGTAGGCTCTAAAGAAACAAAGATAAATAAAATTATTCTTGAGATGCTAATGTCATATCTGAAGAATAGACAGGTTAACAAATGAGTTCAGTTTCTCCGGGGAATAATTGCATACAGGAAAAGGCCAACTATAAGGCAATTCATTTACAATATAACTTACTGGGAAAACTTTTCAACTTTATTTTATATGTGTGTATATTTTAATCCTATAAGTACTATAAACTTGTTTTCTAGCACCAGTATAAGGAAGCTCTCATTAGACAGCTATCTATAAAAATACATAGTATTTTCATACATTATTTTTATTTGTTTTGTTTTTTATTAGGATTATTTTTTGAGTCAAAATGTCACTCTTTTGTGTAAGTTGGAGTACAGGGACATGATCATGGCTACCATAGCCTCGAGCTGCTGAGCTCAGGTGATCCTTCTGCCTCAGCCTTCCAAGTAGCTGGGACTGCAAGCATGAACCACCACAACCAGCTAATTTTTTTTTTTTATTTATTATAGAGATGAGATCTTCCTATGTTGCTCAGGGTGGTCTCGAACTCCTGGGTTTAGGCAATCCTCTTGCCTTGGCCCCCCAAGGTGCTGGGATCAAAGACGTGAGCCACTGTACCCGCCCCATAAATGTATTTTCTACATCTATGAATGTAATAGGAGAGATTGTGCTATTCCTAGTGCTTTCACTTGTGTAGCTTTTGGTTAGAAATCTTCCTCTGAGCCGGGCTCGGTGGCTCAGCCTGTAATCCCGCGCCTTTGGGAGGCTGAGGTGAGTGGATTGCCTGAGCCCGCGGGTTCGAGACCCGCCTGGGCAGCGAGACCTCATCTCTACAATAAATCAAAAAATCAGCCGGGCATGGTAGCGTATGCCTGTAATTCCGGCTACTTGGAAGACTGAGGCGGAAGGATTGCCGGAGCCCAGCAGGTAGAGGCTGCGGTGGCCGGAAGCGGCCACTGCACTCCAGTCTGTGCGACCCAGTGAGACTCCAACTCAAAAAAAAAAAAAAAGAAATCTTCCTCTGACTAGCTGGACAATATTGCAATTACTTTCAGTAATTGCTGACATGTACTGAGTCCTGCCAAATGCCAGGTAATTTGCATGCAGGCTTTTGCTCATACAACTCAGTGGAGTAGGCATTGTTCCCCCTATTTCATAGACTGGTGGAGGTGAATTTAAGAGAAGGTGAGTGGCCTGCCCGGAGCCACCAGCCGACTGGAGGTGGAGAGCAATCTGATTCATGCCGCCTGACTGAAGCAGTGTGCTCTTCTTCTCCAAGTCACACAGCCCTCATTGTTGGCATGCTTTTAACTGTGTATCTGGCATGCATTTATTTAAATCTCTGTGGCCACCGGAAAAGAAAGTGAGAAAGGGGGAAGTAATTAGGATGCAGTTACTGCCAAAGCAACCCTTGTAATCCAATATTCTCATTGCAGCCAGCACGCTCTCTTTAAATGCCAGTTGGGCCGTTTCTCTCCATTCTCAGAACCTTTCCTGAAACCCATCTCTCCACTCTCAGAACCTTTCCTAAAACCCATCAGTTTTAGTCACACCAGCTCATTTCTAGTTATCCAACCCCATGTATCTGTACTTCCACCCAGAGCCATGCAGGGTTCTTTTTGTCTCTTTCTCCCTCCTACAAGCTCTTTCCCACTCCCTGGCCTTTGCTCATGCAGTTCCTTTTGCCTGGAAGACTCCCAGAAGCCCTCCCACTTTCTCACCCATCCAGTTAACTCTGTTTCTAGCTCTCAGCACCTGTGGCCCCTTTCAGAAACCCTGTTCCTGCTGCATCAACTCTTCTCACATATGCTCACATATGCACCTACATTGCCCCTTCATGGAGGCCATCATCAGGCTATCATTTACAGACAGATGCCATCTGACTTCGTGACAATGTCTCCTCCGGTGCTAGGAGGGCAGGAACTCTGCAGGTTTTGCTCATCATTACCTTAATCCTGAGCACTGTTCAGGCAAAGATTAAGCACTCACAAATAATTGTCGAAAGGATGAATCCTGCATTTTGCCTGTCACCGCCACTAGATTAAGGTCCCTGGTCTACTCTCAACAGGACCCTAAACCTTTCCTCTCTAGTCCTGTAGCTATCTACTTGACTGATTATTTGATTATGTGTCTCTTCCCCTGAGGGTCCCATGAAGATAGGGCCTGTGTTTACTTTCTTCAACACTGGAGCTTAGCACGGTGCCAGCACAGAGTATGTCCGCAATACATTTTTGTTGAATGAAAGATCTTGGGCACTACTGATTTAAAAGGAAGAGATTCAGAAGTCAGAGTGTAAAGGCTACAAAAAGTGACTCATTATATACTAATTCACATTGCATTAATAAATCATCCAGCATTATTATTAGCAACTTCCAAGCTCAACAAAACATTATTGCTATGGACAATGCCAAAGGATTCCTCTTCTTAGGATAGAATAAGTTCTCTGGCCTGTTCTAGAAGATTGAATTTCAGGAGTCCTCCCTTGCAGAATGTCTTCCAAGGCCCTGGAAGGGGTCCTTGCAATGTGTACACAGGTTCAAATGCTTTTGTAAAATTGGCAAAACATGCTTTAAATCACAATGTTAAGGTCTCTGATTTCCCTTCTATCACCTTGTCAGGGGGATTAGAGTAGCCATGGATGTTTTGGAGTTCAGGCTAAGGGGAAGTTGAGTTGGGGACACATTTTGCTTGGCAGCTTTAGTGGGGTATGTTTATGTGATTCAGACACTTCTGTGTATGATTAAACCATTGCTAGGAGTCCCATTGTCAGAATGACTTCTAGGAATAGCCTACTGCCCACTATGACAATTCACTTGGTATTGTGACACCAATATGGTCACTAATATCAACAAAAGTCCTTCTGAATCATGTGCTTTGGAGCCATAGGTGTGGGGTTATTGGTGGTGGTTTCTCTATCATTCCTGTGCTTCCCGTTTTCCTGAAAATGACCTTTTTTTCCTTTGAGTTGGGGTCTTACTCTATCACCCATGCTGGAGTACAGTGGCATGATCACTACAATCACAGTTCACGGCATCCTTGATCTCCTGGGCTTAGATGATCCTTTCACCTCAGCATCCCAGGTAGCTAGGACAGGCACATGCCACCATGCCTGGCTGTTTTTTTTTTTTTTTTGGTAGAGATGAAGTCATGCTATGTTGCCCAGGCTGGTCTCAAACTCCTGGGTTCAAGCCATCCACCTGCCTCAGCCTCCCAACGTGCTGGGATTGTAGGTGTGAGCCCTTTTGATCTTCACTCCTCCAGTCCATCAGTGGTGCTGTCAGCCTCTGATTCCCTGTCTTATCATCCTTTCAAGTATTATCTGAAACACCTGGAGGAGCTTCTCTTCTCCTGGATAAACTCTGACATGGGTATGGACGCCCTGCCTGTGGCTTTAGCCCAGTCCCACAGCAGAGCCACTGCTCTGGGCATCTCCCATACTAGTCACCCCTCCTCCATTTTCTCATCCTTCTGATGCTCCCTGTGGTATTCCAAGATGACTCTCGAACCCAAGATTCAAACAAAACTCCCAAAACTGTGCCCTAGAAAAACAAACTATTCATAAGAGTAATAAAAGAAAGACAACAGAGTGAGAAGGAAGCAGAGAGAGAAGAAGGGGAAGAAGACTAAGAATGGGACTTAAGAAGATTAAGGAAGAAGATGATGATGGTAGAGATAGATGGTTGAGGAAGATGCAGAAAAGAGAACACATCAGAGGTCTTTCTTTGCTGGGTATGCATGTGTGAATTCAGGTCACAATAGGAGGTGAATGGGCACCCTTACTCAGAGTTAGCCTCATATCAGGCGCCAAGGTAAGGAAGTCACATGCATCATCTCTCACCTGGATCACTGTAGTCATTTCCTAAGTGGTTTCCCTGGCTCCACCCTCCCCCTCCTGAGTCTGTGAGAGATCCTATTAGAATGCTTGTCATGTCATGCCACTCCTCTGCTCAAAACTCTCCAGTCTTCTATTCTCTGACCTCATTTCCCACTACTCTGTCACACCCTCAGCTGGCTCCAGCCAGACTCACTCTTCCTCAAACATATTAGGCTTGCTCCCACCTCAGGGCTTCTGCGTAGGCTGTTCCCTCTGCCTGGAAGCCTGACCCCCTGATGTCTACCTGCCGTTCTCATTTCCACAGAGTCACCTTCTCACTCACTTCTTGGTCACGCTATCTAGAATGAGAAACCTCCTCATTGCTGCCTAGACCCTTCCCTTCTAACATCATATATAATCCATTATTTGTTTGTTTTAAAATTTTTTGTTTTTGAGACAGTTTCACTCTGTTGCCCAGGCTGGAGTGCAGTGGCATGATCATGGCTCACCACAGCCTCGACCTCCTGGGCTCAGGTGATCCCCCTGCCTCAGCCTCCTGAGTAGCTGGAACTACAGGTGTCCACTACCATGCCTGGCTAATTCTTCTATTTTTCGTAGAGACAAAGGTTTCGCATGCTGGGATTAGAGGTGTGAGCCATCGTGCCTGGCCCCTATTTATTTATTTTTCTTTTCTGCTTACTTCCATTAGAATGGTCAGAGATTTTTGCATGCTCACTGCTGTGTTTCCTTCAAGGATAATTCCTGGAACACAGTAGGAATATATTAAATATTTGCTCAACAAATGACCTCATGAGATAGGTGTGATCAAGTACGTTTTATAGATGATAAAACTTGGGCTTACAGGTATAAAGTAACTTGCCCAAGATCACATGGGTAAGTGAAAAAGCAAATGTTGAACCTAGCCATGTCTGGTTTTAAAGCCTGTGCTCATAAACACCTCACTGCAGAATGGTCTTCCTTTTGCTACAAACTGCTGAACTCAGTATAAGTGCTTCTCACATTAGTGTTTCTCTATGGTTAACCAGATCACAAGACCTTCCAATACCCTACCTGGGTTTCAACCTGAGTATTTGTTGGCAGAAAGGGATAAAGAACAAAGTCATAATACATGTGTGATATGCAGAAGTGAAAGGGCAACTTTAAGACCTTTGGGTAACAACAGGAGTATGAATTTGTGAGGCCAGCCTTACCTGGGGTGTCTCATGTGAGAAGGGGCTACCTTCTCAGTGTAGGACCACCCACAGGTAGGCATGTGGACCAGCAAAGCAGGGGCACCAAAATAACGGGAATAACATTACATGTGTAATAGTTAGCTGTTTTTAAACGCATATGAAAGATGTCATTGTAGGAAATTAGAACTTTGTTGAACTTCTTGATAGGCCTTTGACTGATGACATTGTTTAATATTAAGTTATATGTGAGAGCATCATTAACTTTCCAGTGCTCAGAGTGTCTGAAGGTCTTAATATGGCCCTGCTGATCATTGTTGATGGGATAGTGGACTTACTTTACCTATCATTTACTTTCAAAAATGGTGTGTGTGTGTGCGTGCACATATGCGTGTGTGTACATGTGTGTGTGTGTGTGTGTGTGTGTGTGTGTGTGGTTTCTGTTATGTAATGAGAGAAAAATGAATGGGATAAGAACAAATGCTGTATAAATCCTCAAGGAAAAATAGTGCTGTTTGGGGGAAGGTTGGTCTAATCCTGTTATTTAACATTGGAGTTGAAGGTCTGAAGAGCTCTTACTCCTCCTTCAATAACTTCTTTGATGTTGCCCTTCTGAAGCCTTCTCTGTCCACCTCCCTGTACTACAGGTATGATTCTATTTACCACATTGCATCATAATCATTTGTATTCACTTCTGATTCCCTGGGAGACTTAGTGCTCCTGGAGGTACATGACTTACTTGTTACTGTATTTCATTCATCTTTGGGTCCAGCGCAGTGTCTGAGAATTCCTGGAAGCTCCAAAATTAAGCCAAAAGTGGTTAAAACCAGACTCTGGAGGCTAGGGGAGTTACTAAGGAAAAAGTGTTCTTCAGCGAATCCCTTTTTGAGACATGTCCAGTGACTAACACTGTCCCCAAGACAGGACATGTGACAGCAATTGCTACTTTTTTCTTTTTTTTTTTTTTTTTTGAGTTGGAGTCTCACTCTGTTGCCCAGACTGGAGTGCAGTGGCCGCTCCTGGCTACCGCAGCCCGACCTGCTGGGCTCCAGTGATCCTTCCGCCTCAGCCTTCCAAGTAGCTGGAACTACAGGCGCGCACTACCATGTCTGGCTAATTTTTGATTTATTGTAGAGATGAGGTCTTGCCAAGTTGCCCAGGCGGGTCTTAAACTTGCGGGCTCAGGCAATCCACTCACCTCAGCCTCCCAAAGGCGCGGGATTACAGGCTGAGCCACCGAGCCCGGCAGCAATTGCTTCCGGAGCGCCTCATTTCTCATCACACCTTCTCTGCTAGGCTGCTCAGTGACTCACAGCAGGAAGAGGAGGCATTGGTACCAGACTGCCCCCTAACACTTCCTCCCCCATGCCCCCAAAATAAAAAAATGACAAAAAACTGAATTGAGGTCCTTTGGGCTGTTGGGCCCATCACTTCTCTTTGTTTCAGTTCCTTATTCTGTAGAAGTTATGAGTAGAAATGAGAGACCTAAATTTCCTTCAGGCTCTAAAATCTCTGAGTCTTGATTCTGCTCCTGGGCAATGATCAGAGCATACCCCTGCCCTCTTCCCACTCTGCAGAGCAGGCCGGTCCTGGATCCCAAGGGATGAGACCTGCACCTACTCCAGGCCCTGCAGCTGCCATCCTGTGGCATGCCTGTCCTTCTGTAGGAAGCATACTTCAGCAACCCTCTGCCCTGTGCTGACTACCTCTGTGCTTTCCTGCTGTCTGCTTCATTCTGTGGATCAAGCCTGCTCTCAATGGCCATTTTCACCAGATTATTTCTCTGTAAAAATGGTAAGTAATAAATTTAGAGCATTACATATACCAAGATGCTATTTATGTATTTTATTTTAAACTTCATATGCTGGCCTTTTGTGTGTTTGCTCTCAGATCTATTCCAGACCATCTGGGCTTTGCATCCTGGGGAACTGCATTTTTCAGACTCATTTTCAGACCAGCCAAAGAGAGCCAGTGATGTCCACTGGAGAATGAGACAAAGGAAGAGACCAGATTATGTCTTCCCTTCTCCCTGCTTCAGATGCTGTCTGACAGGGTCTCATCATGTTTCCATTCTCTGCCAAATAGCCCCTTCCTCCGCTGCTCCAGCTTTACCTGGAAGGGCTGCCATGGTTCCACATTCTTGTTGGTAGCCCCAACTCCTGGACTCTAGTAAGTCTGCTTCCTCCCTCTGTTCCCCCAGCCCCAGGGTTGATAGTGACCTCCTGCTATTCTCTGGCCTCTGAAATCACAGTATCACATCTAGCATGGCTTCTGTCTTCTGATTGCATTCTGAGCCAGTCAATGGAAAGTGTGTGGAGAGCCTGTGGGAGGAGTCTGTCAGTGCTGTAGCCATATCTCCCACAGTGCTAGACCCACTGTCTGACTACAGATACCCTGGGATCAACAGTGGTGCCCAAAGTGCAAATATCCACCAATCCCCTAATCCCCTCAACCTTTGATGGGAGCAACAAACATTTCCTCAGTCTTAAGCATGCAAAAGTTTAAGACAAGTCCTCAGTCCATCTTCCATCCATATTTCTACTCATAACCTCTCCTTCAAAAGAAATGCTGGAGCCTGTAGCTAAAAGGCTGTCCATGGAGCAGATTATGTTCTTCCCAAACTTTGTATTTTTCTCTTTTTGCATAACTTAATTTAAATGTTTTTGCCTGTGTCTCTGTTTTTTTCCAATTCATAGACATTTTGGCAATGGCTATCATTTTATTTTATTATAACTCACCAATCTCTTTATTTTATTGTAAGCCACCAATTTTTCCATGAGATTAGATTACTTATATAGTAACCCATTAGTTGCAATTACAGTTTAGTTATCATATCCAGGTCTCTCCAGATGGTACAAAATCAGGTTATGTTTCCTTTTAATGTCCAAATTGCAAAGGTAAAAACAGGCTCTTAGTTTGACCTCAGTGGCCTCCAGCTATTTTGGGGTGTCTTGACAGGATGTGTCATTGGTGCTCACAAGCTGCCATAACTGCACAGATCCACCTGGTCCTTTCTCTTCTGCTCTGGCTCCTCTGCGTCTGCTTCTGCAGGGCCACTTGGAAACCCTCAGTGCTGTCATAGCCCATCATGAGAGCAGTGCTGACTGAGCCAAAAACACAGTCCTGTGCTGTGCTGCCAAGGCTGCCAAGCGTGCCAGCCCTTGGGTTTTCATAGCAGAGAGGGGTTTTATGCACAAGCAGGGAAAATGGCCTCTCCTCTCAGCTCTGAGCTACATTTTGTCACTTGGGATCTGAGGCAATGATGCTTGGGACTGAGCACCACAAAAGTTTCTAATTGGATAGTTTCCCTACCTTCTGACCCTTACTTACCTAACCATTGGGGTTTAAAGCCAAGTCCAAAGAGCTAGGTAAAAAAAGAATTCATACCATTTCTCAAACCTCCTCCTCTTAGTTCTTAGCTGTCTCAGCAACTATACCCAACTCTACTCCCCAAATCACAAAACAAGACTTTCCAACCACATCAGTAAGGCATACAGACGCTTGTATCTGTGAGGATAGTGGGGATGGTGACTCACGTCTATAATCCTACCATCTTGGAAGACTGAGGTAGGAGGACTCCGTGAGCCCAGGAGTTTGAGACCAGCCTGGGCAACATAGAGAAACGTCATCTCTACGAACATAAAAATGAAAAAATTAGCCAGGCTTGGTGGCACTATAGTCCCAGCTATATGGGAGACTGAGATAGAAGGATCACCTGAGCCCAGAAGGTCAAGGCTGCCATGAGCTGTGAGTGTGCCACTGCACTCCAGCCTGGGTGACAGAGTGAGACTATAAACAAACAAACAAACAAATAAATAAAATTAGGTTCAGTTGGTCAAATATATATTTTATGCAGAACTTAATAATTTTAATTCACTCTAATAATGGAAATATCTAGTTTTAAACAGATTCTGAAGAGAAACATTCCACATCCCAATGTCTTCCTCCCAAAAGCCTGAATTTACATGCACATTTATGTTCAATAGCTCACAAGAACTGCACAGGTGAGGACCTGCTTGTTGTGGAAACCAAGTAAGAGATCTTCCCTGGTTCCCATGTAAGGCTGGGGTTTGCAGCTGTGGTTTAAGAGCAAAGCGTGTGGTTTAGCAACGTTCTTGCCTTTGTGAGGCCCAGTTTTGCCTCAAAATAGAGCTTCTACTGTTTGTTTCCTGGTGAAGCTAGTAGTACTAAGAATGGGACTGGGTGGGACATTGACCTCTCAAGATATTTATCATGCTTTTATTTAACACTGGCTATGTCCCTTCCTGTTAGGGGCTTTGGGAAACAATAATAGTTTTTATTTTTAATTTTTTTTGAGTTAGAGTCTCACTCCGTCACCAGGGCTGGAGTGCAGTGGCACACTCATGGCCACTTCAGCGTCAACCTGCTGGGCTCTGGCAATCCTTCTACCTCAGCCTTCCAAGTAGCTGGAACTACAGGCGCGCGCTACTATGCCTGGCTAATTTTTTATTTATTGTAGGGACGAGGGCTCCCCAAATTGCCCAGGCTGGTCTCGAACCCGTGGGCTCAGGCAATCCACTCGCCTCGGCCTCCCAAATTGCTGGGATTACAGGCTGAGCCACTGAGCCCAGCCATAATAGTTTTTTTAAAGTATAAAACATTCTCTTTAAAAGTTTTCAATAAAAAAAGATTGTTTATGAGAACTCAGCCGAGGCACTCCTTAGTTTATTCTTAACATGAATTGCCTCACTCAATCCTCATGTAGATAGAAGCTACCACTAGTTTCATTTTACTCATGAAGAAAGTGGAATATAGACAGGTTGAGCAAGTTGCTCAGAGACACAGCAGAGTCAAGATTCAGACCTGGATAGCCAGATTCCAGGGTGTTTGCTCTTATCTACTGCATGGTTCTTCTCATTTCCTGCAAGTAAAAATTCTAGGACTGCTGCCAATCAGTTTACTGATTTCCCTTCAGTGCTTGTTTATTTTGCACACAGCAAAATCTGTAAGTTGGTATTAAAGTTGTTTCTTCATTGACGGGCAAGAATAATACAGTTAATCTCACCAAATCACAATGTTCTGTTTTCTGAGTAGAGATTTGGGTTAAAAACTTTAAATTTCTAAAACAGAGATTCTAAAAAATTATCACGAGTTGTATTTATATCACTGGTGATGTAAATGTAGAAACTGTTTTATAAGTAGCTGCCAAACTGTCTTCCAAAGTGGCTGTACCATTTTGCATTCCCGCCATTCCTTTTGCTCCCCATCTTTGACAGCCTTTGGTATTGTTGATGTTCTGAATTTGGGCCATTTTAACAGTTATGTGGTAGTATCTCACTATTGTTTGAATTGACATTCTCCTGATGACATATGTTGTGGAGCATCTTTTCATATATTTATTTGCCACCTGTATGTCTTCTTTGGTGAGGTGTTTGTCAAGATCTTTGGCCCATTTTTCAAATGGGTTGTTTGTTTTCTTATTGTTGAATTTTAAGAGTTTAAATATAGAAACGAGAACTAGAAGAAGGTTTTTACTAGAGTAACCAGGATAAACAAGCATTTTATGGGCTATGTTGTAGTAACTTTAGTTTTTCTAAGTTTGATAATATAGAAATCTGTATCTGGTAAAATAGTGAGGGATTGTTTTCCTATAGGAGATTTTTTTTTTTTTAAAGCACAACAAAACTTCCTTAAGGGTTGGGGCTGTTAGATGGTAATGATGTTGATGGTTTGTTAGATATTAGAACATGACTCATGCTAGGTGATGAAAGATAGCACAACAAAGTGATTAAAAGCATGGACACTGGAGTTCAGATTCCAGTGCTGCTGTTTATTATCTGTATGACAATGGGCAAACTACTCAACCCATATGGGCCTCAGTGTTAATCTGAAAAATGGGAAGAACAGTATTATCTACTGTTATGGATTGACTGTATATATCTCCCGAAATACATATATTGAAGCCCTGACCCCCCGGTGTGACTGTATCTTGGGGCCTCTAAGAAAGGAATTAAGATTAAACTAGAAGCCAAAGATGGGGCCCTGATTCCAAAAGATTAATGTCCTTCTAAGAAGAGACACCAGAGAGCTCACACTCTCTCTGAGGAGGACATAGGAAAGGCCATGTAAGCACACAGTGAGAAGGAAGCTGTCTTCCACCCAAAGGAAGAATTATCACCAGATACCAACCCTGCTGACCCCTTGATCTTGGACTTCCAGTCTCTGAGACTGTGAGAAAAATGTCTGTTGTTTAAACTGTAATATTTTGTAATGGCAGCCCAAGCTGACTCAGACACCTACTGGGCAGAGCTGTTGAAGAATTAAATGAGTTGATATATGTGAAGAGCTTTGCATGATGCCGGGCGTGTGGGAAGCACTATATAATAGTTAGCTGGTATTGCTGACCACAGATCTCTGGACCTGGGGTTTGAGAATTGGTGATGCTGTACAAAAGCATAGCATGCATAATTCTAGATGTGCATACTGAGTTTTGA
The DNA here is from genome assembly GCA_027257055.1 of Cephalopachus bancanus. Taxonomy (NCBI): domain Eukaryota; kingdom Metazoa; phylum Chordata; class Mammalia; order Primates; family Tarsiidae; genus Cephalopachus; species Cephalopachus bancanus. The sequence goes on from JAPVLO010000008.1 coordinate 14,490,115, forward strand.
AATATGTATTTGAGTAATTGATGTAAATTAATAAAGTGGGAAGACATTTTCATTCTAAAGTCAACTCAGTCTAATAAAAGTAAACATGCCAACCTAGGTTGGGACTTAATCTCATGCCTTTCTCCCGTTCTCCTCAAGAGTTTGAATTCATGCTAGTTAAAAAAAGGCACCCCATCTCCCCTTCCCCAAATAAAACCTCAAACCAACAATAGTTAAGTTGTAATGAGTCTCTGGGGAAAGGGGAAGCAGAACAGGAAATGTCTGCATAGATAAAGGAAGTCTGGAAAGCATAGATGATGGTTGTAATTTTAGGAATTCAAATGTAAATGGAATCAAGTTGAACTCTAAATTTAGAATAGTGGAACTGGAATGCTTAAATGTGAGTCTTTAGATTATCTCTATTTTCTTTTTAATGTATTCAATTTACACACAGTGTTTGGATCCTTTTGTCTTCGTCTAATTATTCTAAAAGTCAATTTAGAATGGAAGAATCATTTTCTGTGAAAGTTCAGAGAACTGTGGAAAAAAAGAAACAACTTTCAATAAATATTAAGATATACTTCAGTTTCAAAGTATTGCCTTTATGGGGGGAGAGGAAGAAGAGTTTAAGTAGGAAAGAAAGAGAAACATAAAGAAATAGAGAGGAAGAGAAAGGGAGAAAAAATATAAAAAGAAGAGAAAGAAGGAAATAGAAACAAAGGAATAAAAAGAGTGATTATTATTTTTTTTTAATTGGGGGCCTGGCTCAGTGGCTCAGCCTGTAATCCCAGCACTTTGGAGGCCAAGGTAAGTGGATTGCCTGAGCCCGTGGGTTCGAGACCAGCCCGGGCAACTTGGCAAGCCCTCATCTCTACAATAAATAAAAAATTAGCCAGGCGTGGTAGCACATACCTGTAGTTCCAGCTACTTGGAAGGTTGAGGTGGAAGGATTGCTGGAGCCCAGCAGGTCAGTGCTGGGGTGGCCGTGAGCATGCCACTGCACTCCAGCCTGGAAGATAGAGTGAGACTCTGACTCCAAAAAAAAAAAAAAAAAAAAAAAAATATTGGTTCTGTAAATTTTGAGGGGTTTATTTATCAAGTTCATTTGTAAAGTTCCTTGGGGGTTGGGGGGTGGGAAGGAAACAATTTTCCTCGTTTTTTTGAGATCTAGATATACTCATCAATCAGTGTTTGTACTACTTTCACAGCCCAGACCCTGGGAAGAACAACTTTTGGCCTGTGGGAGATTTGGCACTGTGTTTAATATTAGCAGTAAGATTTAGGCTGGTGAGTGATAGTCCCACTTCTTCCTTCTTTGAATGTTTGGATGGAGAAGACCTTCCTTGAGCTGGGTGAGTCCATCCTGCTCACCACTTACAGTAGTCCCTGGATTGAGACTCTGTAGCTACTGTTTCCATAGTGCTTAGGTGCTGGTAGAAGCCACCTGTGAGATGGTGGTATTCAGGGCCACACATGTGGCCCATATGGCAGACACAGAGAGAGATTTCTTCAGCTCTCTTCCTGTCTTCCTGAAGCTAGCATCTACTAAGAATATACCTTTTTAGGTTTTTAAAATCTGAGAATAGAGAAAGAAAAATCTAATTAGTTCAATCAATATTTATTGACCATGTACTCTGGACGGGCGCTAGGGATAGAGATGGGCATGGGGAAGATATCAAAGTTCCTGCCTGCTTGAGTCTACAGCTAGGAAGGCAGTCAATATCCCTTATTTGCATCATGTTTTGTACCCCTCCACCTCACCAAACATCGTCACAAATACTTAGATTGTTTCCTGTCCCCTTTGAGTAAATAAAAAAAGAAATTTTTGATGAGCAGGAAATAAATAATCTGAAAGGCAGATTATTTCATTTAAAATAATTTTTTTTTTTTTTTGAGTTGGAGTCTCACTCTGTCACCCAGACTGGAGTGCAGTGGCCGCTCTCGGCCACCGCAGCCTCGACCTGCTGGGCTCCGGCGATCCTTCCACCTCAGCCTTCCGAGTAGCCGGAATTACGGGTGTGCGCTACCACGCCCGGCTGATTTTTTGATTTATTGTAGAGATGAGGTCTCGCTGCCCAGGGGGGTCTCGAACCCGCGGGCTCAGGCAATCCACTCACCTCAGCTTCCCAAAGGTGCGGGATTACAGGCTGAGCCACCGAGCCCGGCTTAAAATAATTTTTTTAATTAAAAATCCCTTAAATATTATTTCACTTTAACTCAACCCTCATGCAAGCAAAAAAAACCCAAAACAAAACAAAGCAATTTCTCATCTTTAAACCCAGGAACTTTTACAATAAGGATCTTTTTCAACAAGGTCAGCCCTTGTAGCCTCCTGATAGGAAGTTCATTCTCTGGCTTTCAGCTGAGGCAACCTCTCTCCCTTGCTCCTTACCTAATTCCAAGTTCCCTGGCCTGCATGGCACACTGGGCCCATAGTCCTTGTGGCGTGGAATCAAGAACAGGAAAATGTGTTCATTTTAGTTGTTCTGGTTGCTTTGGGGCTCCATCTTCACCACCTTCTAGAATCAACCTGAAGCTTTACCATGGCTCCTTGGTAATAGGTTGCCTATCCATCTCTACTCTTACTCACCGGCAGAGCACAGATTATCTTTCAGGTGTAACCATCCCTCACCCCCAGGGACTCTAAGGATAATGACAATCCCGTCCCCCTAAGTGATCCTTTTAGGGAGATGCTTGTGTCTTATTCCACAAAAGAATGAATGCGTGAAGAGCGTGGCAGCAAGAACTATATTATTTCCTTGCCTTTAAAATGGGACTTGTGGAAAGACATACATACTTTTTGCATCTGCATGTGGAACATGGCATCATAGCAGTCACCTTGCAATCATCATCAAGCCAGCTTGAGGATGAAACTGACAGGCTGATGATGGCAAGGCAGAAAGTTGGAAAGAATTTGGGTCCTTGATTATGAATCAAGCTGCTGAATCAACTGACCCTGGAACTACTCAAGATGTCTCATAGCATACATCATATATTCCTTATTTCAGTTGAATCTGTATCTTCTGTTACTTATACCTGAAGGCCTCTAATATACCTGCCTATGTCCATTAATATGGAAGCCCAAGAATCTCAGCGGGTGGTTGTAGGTAAATTTTTGTTTGGCTACTCTACAATTTCAGGAGGAGGAAAATGGCAGGATAAGGAATTCATGCTGTAGGTTTATTTTTTGTTAATTGAACTTTTTATTTTGACATAAGAGTAGATTCACATGCAGTTGTAAGAAATAAGATGTAGCGACTGGGTGTGGTGGCTCACACCCATAATCCCAGCACTTTGAGAGGCTGAGGTGGGAGGACTGCTTGAGCCCAGGAGTTTGAGACCAGCTTAGGTGACATAGTGAGACCCTATCCCAATAAAAAATAAATTAACCTGGCATGGTAGCACATGCCTGTAGTCTCAGGTACTTGGGAGGCTGAGGCAGAAGGATTGCCTGAGCCCAGGAGGTCGAGACTACAATAAGCCATGATCATGCCATTGCCCTCCAGCCTTGGCAACAGAAAAAGACATTTACCAAAAAAAAAAAAAAAACAACAAAAAACCAAAAAACAAACAAACAACAAAATATATATATATGTTTCCCCCAATAGTAACAGCTTACAAAGCTATAGTGCAATATCACAATGTCAATTTCCACCCTACCACCTCACTTCAGAGCACATTCATGTATATATAGTTTATATTTTGGGTTTCACAATAAGCCCTTGTTCAGCTGTAATATGGGTATAAACACACACACACACACACACACACACACACACACACACACACACACACTAAGCCTTCATCCGGAGAACAAGCTCCTAGCTTAAAAACAAACAAAATAGTATGTAATTGATCATCTATAGTAAATATACCTTTGATATTCAAATTATGTTACTTACATAGAGTTTTATACTTTCCCAAGGCACTTTCCAGTCCATGCTTTCTCATAAGTCTTAAAATAGCTCTGATTAAGTGAATAAATGAAAGAAAAAATGATGCATCTATACATCAGTAATTAAGGGAGGTATGAGAGGAACTGCCACAGAGGAACTGTTAGAGAAGGAACCGTGGAGTCCTATGGCATAAACTGCATGCCTCTGCTGGGAAGGGCTGCAGACTCCTTGATTCAGGCCTTTCTCCCTCCCACTGGCCAGTCCCTACCATTATTTGATTGGTTTATTTATGGCCATTATTTTATTTTTATGTACTTATTTTTGAGACAGGGTCTCATATTGCCACCCAGGCTGGAGTGCAGTGGCACGATCATGGCTTACTGAAGCCTTGACCACCTGGGCTCAGGCAGTACTCTTGCTTGGCCTCCCAAAGTGCTAGGATTACAGGCATGAACCACCACACCAGGCCAGAATGGACAGTTAAGTTTTTCTTGTCAAATGACAGGATTGGTTCTGGAACAGGTGATTTTAGCATCGTGCTGAGCAGTGTTACAGATGATGGGAAGCATAGTATAAAGGCGATCCTTTTGTACTCATCACCAGGGTTTGTGATTTTGTGATGAATTTCATGAAATCTCATGGGCTTTGTTGGGGAAAATGTGCAAAACAAGAATGAACAAGGAAAGAGATGAGCCAAATTTCTCTGCTGGACACCTGGTGGGTGGATGTTCCAGGAGAGGGACCATGCCCCCTTTCCTTCCTTCTTGTAGGACAAGAGTGAGGACAACCCAGTGGGTGAGAGGACAATCAGACTTCTCGAGTAACATCAGTTTGGCATTAGATACCAGCTCTTTACAGGGAAGGTCAGCTGTTCAGCACCTGAAGATGCTGGGGTCCATGGAAGGGAGAAACTGGTTCCATGAGTGGTTTGTGTTCAGCCTTTCCTGTGCGGATAAGGTTGGGGGGCCCAGGCCCAGCTGACTTGTTGTCCAGGCAACCTCCTAAGGAGCCACCTAGGTTAGTCGCTGCCAATCCTGATTGTGGCACCACCTGTCTTATTCCTGTTTAGCACAGAGCCTAGCATACAATAGGTACATGAGCAATGTCTGATAATTTAATGAATTAATACACTTTTGTGCTAATTAAGAACGAATGGTTTTGTTCTTGATAGAAGGAGAGAAGGTCTACTAATAGACACTGTTGCTTCCATTTCTTGAATGTCTGTATGTGCATTCTGCCTCTCCTTTGGTAAAACCTCTCTGAAGAATCCACAACTCTTTGAGGAGGTTTTCTGGCTCAAGATTGACTTTTATTGAATTCCTACCATTTCCTCACAGCTCTGGCAAATAAAGCCAGTGTCTGGGATCTGTTACGCCCACACTGAGACACTTGGTGAAGGATAGCTCTGCGGGCGGCAGCAGCCCTGGAATTTCCCACAAGTGCTCCTCTGACAGTCTTTTTAAACTTCCAGTACTTTGATCAAATTAGATACAGAGCATAATGGGAAGTTAGCCACTGTTTGTAAATTTTTTTTTAATGAAAACAGTTTGAAAAATTACATCCCTTGAAACAATTTTCTTTAGGGCAGTGTTTCTAATCTCATCACCACTGAGAACTCTTTTTAGATGATTTCACCCACAGAATCCCTGTTTTGAAATAATTTTGTTTATAAATAAACATTTTTATTAAATAGTAATGAATTTATCTTCCCAAGAGGAAACCAAGGAGTCGAGATTTGTTTTCTAACTAAAAATCATCCTTAAGGCTTCCTTTTGAGTAAACAAACAATTACTTTTAAACTTCCTGAAAAACCGAATGTAACTGAAGGAATTATCCTCTGTCTACCCTGCCTCCCTCCCCCTCTCTTTCCCAGATACTTGCTATTAATTATCTCAACTGGAAATTCTGGGTATTCTAAGTTTGAAACTGGTGTTTAAGGGGGTTCAAGGCAGATATTAATAGCATAAAATTAGCAAAAGCCTGGGACTTCTCTTAGGTCTTTTGCTATTAATTTACCCTTCTTCCTGGTAATGGTGCTCAACTATGGCAGTTATTCCAGACTCAAGCTCTCCCCAACTAGGGACAACTAGCCCCAGCCTTCTGCTAAGATAACATGAAAAACGGCAACCAGCAAGCTGGCATGGCCACCACCTCTCACCTACAGAACTGTCCCTTGAGATGTAGAATAAGTCACTTGTCCTCTCTACATGAATCTCTCCACCATGGTTTTACTTGATTTATGGTACAAAATTGTCACTTTAGAATAGGGAAAAAATTCTCAAGCAAGGGCATAACAAAGTAATAAGTAATACTTAGTATTTTCTAAAAGAAAAAGGAATATTTCTATCTCCTTCATACATTGCTATAGCGCTTTTTTGGGAAAAGACGAGAATCGATAGGAGCTTGGAAATCTGACCTTGGCTGGCATAAGAATAGAAAGAATCTGGTACTTCTTAATTTCCCATTCAGGATCTCAGTGTTCCAGGAAGCAGTTTGCTCAAGTTTCTTTTCTCCATTGAGCTCTCCTGAATGCCCGGCTTCAGTGCCTGGGCATTGCTGCCAAGGATCCCGCTGGCACATTCAGCTGCCATTCAAGGAATCAGCCCTCCACACCGCCCCACACTTGGAAGTTTGTCTTACAGCATAAAACAGGTGGAAGGACATTCTGCCTTTAGAGTTCTGCTGGCATGTCTTGCTACTTCTATTGCCCAATGCCAAGAATGCCAAAAATGTTTTGTGTATGTTTGGGGGTGGGAAAGACCAGATATTACAGTGAATAGTAGTTAACTTGCTGTTCAAACAAGATTCCCAGGGCAGCTGTTATAACTAAGGCAGCAACTTGGCTCTGTTGCTAGGATGGATTGACAGAAACTTTGGACAAATCATCAAAAAAACTTTGCTCTTATAATACTGTTGAATATACTACAGATGGACTTAAAGATAACTGAATATTTGCTAATATCCTAACAAGGAAGTACAATAAGCATATTCATCAACCAGAATTGTATTTACACTTCTGTTTCTAAACATCTGTTTTCAGTGAAGTCATTAGTAAGTGCTGGCAAAAATTTGAACTGACACAAGATTTGCAATCTGTAGTTACATTTGAAGCAGTATTACCTTTTTATGTGCTGATACAATCTTATTTACAGTAACAAATTAGTTTTACAAAAGAATTATAAATTCTAATTTGTGAACTTGCCAATTGTTTGTCCTTCATCAAAGACTTTAACCCATGCTTAATTTTTGTCTTCACATATACATACACATACACATAAACAATCTTTTTTATCTTTTGTATGAAGAAAAAGATTGAATTAGTATTTAAATGGTAGTTATTTATACTAAATTATATTTACACTTCAGTGAAAGATAAAAATGCAGCTAATTGAAATAAATTATTCCTGGAAAGAGAATTCTCAACAAAAAGTTGTATGAATATCAACATTGTCGGTTAAACCTTCTCAAGATTTCCTAGATCTTATTACTCCATGTCAGTTAAAAAAAAAATAGTTCCATGGTTTTGCCTTAATCCTTTCCTTTCTGTTGAACATATCCAGACCAAGATTAAGCAATACAATTGCCCCCATTCCAGAATGAGTTTAGCATGGGCATTATTGATACAGTTAATGATCCTGTATCACCAGCAAAGCATAGAATTACAATTGACCTTGGTTTAAGTTGACTTACATTTTAATTTGGTTATTTGATTGCTGCTGAAAAGTTGGACACACCGTAACAGCCATCTGGCCTGCCCTGTTTCTTTTTATCCTGGCCACTAAGCTGTTGGCTTACCTACTGTTTCTCGTCTGTTCTCTCTAACTGCCTCCTCCTTCCTGAGTCAAAGTCCAACATGGCCCTCTGCTGTTGTACTGGCCAATCTGGTCTGTCCTGCCCAGCAGCTGCCAGCCTTCTCTGTCATTCCTGGTGCCTGAACAGGCCCAGTAGCCTCTGCCAGGTCTGCTGTTAACTTCCTAACTGATGCCTCAATGGCTCCTGTGGTGTCTTCTTCTGCCATCACATTTTACGTCTGTTGCAGCCCCAATCTCCACACGCTTGCTTTCTGCGTCTGCTGGCAGCTCTCAGCTCAGTTCCTGGCACTTCCACAGACCCACATATCGATAAAGCCAAATCACAAGGTCAACTCTTGGCCCTACCACTCTGATTTTGGTCATGTCTCTGACTGGACACAGCGCTGACACTTGATCTCCTTGAAACTCTTTCTTGGAGAATTCTTTACACTTCATTACTTCATGGTCGGGGCATCCTACTGGGCCCTGCCCTAGGTGACACCTCCTGCCTCGTGTTCCCTTCTCTTACCACTTCTGAGGCAGCCCATCCCAGCAGGTTCCCTCCTTGGCTCAGATTCATTTGAATGCTCTTGTTACTACCTGCTCATCTACCCTCCAGAATTGCAGTATTTTTTGAAGAGGTTGAAAGTATTGTCTTTGCTCACTCTGCCTAGGTGATATATGCCTGCTGATCAGAGTAGATGTGACTAAATCTAAGTGGGGAAAATGAAACTTGCTACGAGGCAAGAGTTATGGGAAAGGAGGTCAGATGAGAGACTCTAAGTGGAGTTTTTCATAGGAGTAAGAACCAATAGGAGCGAAATGAAAGATGGGGGCAAGTGGAATACGTAAGAACAATGTGTGAGCAATAAGAGACTATACTTGACCCTCAAATCCTACCTACTCAGAACCTTGACATTTGACTGGTTACATGTCCTATGCTCTTAAATGGACATAGTTTAGCAACCCATTTTATTTGATGAGTAAATGTCCTAGAAACATTAATGAAAATAAAATTCAGAAAAGAAGTTCTCCAATTCCTTAAATATAATTGATGAAGTTCATGGGGGTAACCCTGAGACATAGAGCCACAAAGAAACCTACAACTTTAACATGAATGTGAAACAATTCTGTCATATTTCCAAGAGATAATATAAGGTATCTTTGAGAGTAAAATCTTGAGAAACAATGTCTTAAAAGGCTACATGATAGGATGGTTTCCACACAAATAGATTGTTTCTTTCCAAAATAAGGCAATACAGGACAACTCTTCAAGCAATAAATTAGGATGAGGATTATTTCTCCATGAAAATGAAGGTGGAAAAGACTTTTCAAATGCAAATTATCATAATAATCCACTACTTATATACATTTATATTTTTAAAAGCATACTATTGATGAAAAGGATATTAAATGCCTGGACAATCACCAAGATTGATTTTCACAGCTTTTGCACCTGTGTTGTCTATATACCTGGTCACACTTTTAAATTTATTATAAGGTAAATGATGATTTAAAAATAATTTTCTGTTTTCGCATTTGAAATTGTGAATAGGAATTGGTAAAAGTGAGAAGATGGGGAGGAGTGGCATTTCTGTATTAATATAATGCTCTCCCCCCTTTTTTTTTGAGTTGGAGTCTCACTTGGCACCCAGGCTAGTGTGCAGGAGTGTGGTGGCATGCTCACAACTACCTCAGCCTTGACCTGCTGTGCTCAGGCGATCCTTCCACCTCAGCCTTCCAAGTAGCTGGACAACACCACACCTGACTAATTTTTTTATTATTGTAGAGAGGTCTCGCCAAGTTGCCCAGGCAGGTCTCAAACCCTTAGGCTTAGGCATTCCTCTTGCCTCTGCCTCCCAAAGTGCTGGGATTGCAGGTATAAGCCACCACACTCAGCAGATCTTCCACTATTATGAGAAATATTATATTCTTGATTACATTCAACTATTTTCCAGACCAATAGTTATTTATATCTGTGATTAGGAATTCAAAAATCGTCTAAGCGACTGGTTGGTTGTTTTTTTTCCTGATAAAGGACTGAGGAAGATTCTGCAAGTTGCGGCTTTACAAAAGGGCCTTGTCCTTATGACAGAAGGACCCAAATAAATTGCCAAATAATCTGCAGGTAGTCCTAGCAAAATTTGCCTACATAGGCAGTCCTTACAATTCACCCCACAATGAAGAGTCCCCACAATGTGTTTCCGAATCTCCATGACAAAACAGATCCTATTTCACCACAAAAGCAAGGTCATAATCAGGGAAAGGGCCTATCACAAAGGACTCAGAAGTAAATGAATCATAGATGTGAACAAAATGCATGATGAAGACCAAAGGATTCGTATATTCCTGCAAAATTATTTAAACAGTTAAATTTACTCAATGTCCTAAAAAATGGAGATTCATACACTATGTACTCTCCTTAGTGAAATATTGTAATAATATTTATTTAGTACAAAAAATTAAAATCTACTAAAGCATGTAAGTTATATAAATTCTCAGTCTTTAAATTTTTTATTTCATTATATCATAAATCATGGAAAATTAGTACTAAGAGCAGCTGAATTCCAATGAATTCATTTTACAGGTGAAAAAAACTGAGAACTTAGAGCAATTAAATAAATTGTCAAAGGTAGCAGAGTCAGGACTGGACTATAGGACTACTCAACCCTAGAACAAAACCTCTCTCACCCTTATCTCATGGCGTAACTGCTTGGTAATGCTTGTCTTCATAACACTTGGAAGAACTTTTGGAGAATTACTAGAATCACTCAGATCATCTTTAAAAACTATACTAGGTCTGAAAATATGCTTTTTAATTGATGTTTCTTCATGATAAACATATGAGATTAATATCATGGCTGTGGTTTAAAAAATGGTCTGCAATCCTTCATTCTCTTCACTAGAATATACATTTCTGTGTGGCCAAACTGTCCAGTAAGGAAAAGCCTGGAAAACTGAGCCTCAGGTCTAAATTCAAGCAAATGAAGATTGATGGTGAATGTAGGAAAATGGATAAATCTTAGAAATACAGTGTTAAGTTAAAAAAAAAAAAGCAAATTGCAGAAGGTGATAGGGTATGGTGCTATTTTTATAAAACATTAAAACATTTATTTCTATATATTTTGTTTAGAAATACATATGTATGTTGTCGACCTTTAAAAAACATGGATGAGATGATAAATGCCAAATTCATGGTGGTGGCACCTCTAGGAAAGAATGATGGAGAGTAAGGTTATGAGAGACGACGGTTCAAGGAATTTCATCTGTATCTGAAATATTTTAGAAGTTTTTAAAATAGTCTAAGTTAAGAGCTCAGGCAAATATGGAAAATATCAAGATTTGACTTGGCTTGATGATAGGTAATGACATTATGTTTTCTGCATTATGGAAACACTTTACTATTAAAATGAAAAGAAAGACTGGTGGAGTCACGCTGAAATAAGAGGGGATTGCATATCTGTAAAAATTCATTAGACATTTAGGAACATTTAAATACATTTTCATAATCTAAATTTTTACTGACAAGTGTATCTATGGATGAAGAATATTATAGATTGAGCCCCATTCAGGACTTGTGCAATGCAAATACTAGCTGAGGTCTTGTGGGGTACAGCCACAGTACAGAATCTCATTCAAAAATACATGAATCTGATCTCTGAAGCCTTTGGATATAAGCATTTGAGGTGAATGTGGCTACTGGTATTTAACTCTCACAATCTAGAAATATCCCCCCCTTTTTTTTTTGACAAGTGAGATAGTACTATCGGCATATGTGATAGATAGCCAGATAAGGGGTTTGATCCACTCTAATGCTTTATGATTTCTGAGGCTTGTATGGTAGATTCATCTTCTTTTGGTAGAATCATCGCTGAGATCCATCTTCTTTCCCTGATCACCTCTCAGAGTCCCTAATCTCTCTTTCTGCAGATAACTCCGTGATTTACATAATAAAAAATTAATCTCAAACCTGGAATCCATGATCCTATATTACTTCTTCCCCCTTATCTATTTGAATATATAAGACAATGTATTCTCTAACTCATGACTGCATCTTTTCCTGATAAGGTAAACTTGATATTTAAAATCTACTTTCTCACTTGGAATTCTGTCACCTACACCAAGTTCTGTGTTTAGTTACTCTATTTATAGTTTGTAGAATTAAAAAATATGTTCTCTTTATAATTTCACTGCTGCTTGAATTCAAAATTTTTTTCATCTGATTCCACTACTCATTAATTTCCCTAAGCAGATAAATAAATCAGTTATATAGCTAATTTGTTAAATCACAGAGACTACTAGTTCAAGTATGAAATTGTATTCACATTTAGGGGCACCTCAAACTCTAAGTTAAATTTTTAGAATTCCTTTCCTTTGATGGAATGAGTCAAGATTAAAATAGGATTTTTAAAAAATGACTTTTGTTCAAAAATTATCTGCTCAGCCTAGCAAATGAAAAGGGGCAGCAAAGAAAAGATACAGATGAGGATGAGACATGGTAGAAAAAACCAAGGACATAAAAAAAAGTGGTAACTTTGGAGTAGAGAAATTAAACTAAAAGAAGGCAGGATGGAGAAAAAATGTATCCTAAATACATAAATTGTAAATTTAATGGCATCTGGAAATACAAACTGAAGTTAAGTTGCAATAATAATAATCAGTCCCAAGGTTTAGATCTGTGATCCCAGGAAGAGTTAACCTTAAGACTCCTTTACCCAGATGCCAGTTCTACATCTTTGTGGATGATTCCTGTCTTTTTCTTCTATTCACTAGCCCTTTCAAGACACAGAGACACAGCAACTTGTCTTAGAGGTAGAAGGCTGCCAGCGATGTAGTTTTCTACTTTTCAAAAAAAAAAAAAATTATATTCCTGTCAAATGATAACTTTTTTTCCTTTCACTTGAGTTATCTTATTATAGGACTCTGAAAATGGTAGCTATGAAAATAGCCAAGATATCCACAAATGAAGAAATTGTCATGGGAAATGAAGGGATGTTAAGGAAAAAAATAAAGGTTTTCCCTCCTCTTCTTGGCAAATCAAATGCCCTGTTACCAAAGAAGGCAAGAAAATATTGCCCACATGAACAGAATGGTTTCTAAATAAAATGTCTGGCATGTAAATGCTACATCAGTTCCTAATTAAGCATTCTGTAAATAAAGCTTTGCTTTTCATCCTGTTTTCACTGGAAACTTCCATCAGAGATAGTGACTGGTGTGAAGCACTGGAGACACCCAGTGGCTATTGTGGTTAACCGAAGCCCTGGTGCATTTCATGCTGCATTTCATCTGTTTCCTGTTTTACATGTGTGTATTTCCTCTTGAAAATATGACATTAAATTCTTTAAAATAGAAATTTATTAATGTAATGGTAATTTAAAATAGAATAGAAGAAAAATATAATTCAGTGCTACTCAATTTATTTTTTTAAATTATAGTTTTTGAAAACGTAAAGGTAGATATTAAATACAAATTGTTATTTGAGAAAGAATGTTATATAAAAACGAATACTTGAAACTTGAAATTAAAATTTGGAAATGTATCTCTGACTCTACCCAAATTGTCAACAAATAACATACATGAACATTTCAAATGTAAGGGCTATGAGGAGAATTAGTTGTCCTTGCAAAATGTATATTTTCCTTTTTCTTTTCTTTTTTTTTTTGAGTTGGAGTCTTACTCTGTCACCCAGGCTGGAGTGCAGTGGCACACTTGTGGCCACCCTAGCATTGACATTCTGTGCTCCAGCGATCCATTTGCCTCAGTCTTCCAAGTAGCTGAAACTACAGATGCATGCTACCACACCCGGCTAAGTTTTTTTATTTTTATTGTAGAGATAAGGTCTCAGGCAATCCACTCACTTTGGCCTCCCAAGTGTTGGTATTACAGGCTGAGTCACCAAGCCCAACTATTTCATTTTTTAAAAGGGCCAAAACTGAGAAATAGTGCCCAGACTTGTTGCTGAGTAAAGGGATAAATGAGCTTTAAAATTTTGTTAAAATAGCTTTTTTTCCTTATCAAAATAGTAAAACAAGATCATTTAGAAACATTTAAAAAATATAAACAAAAAGAAGTAAAATGCCCACTATACTTTCACTCTTAATACTTTGGTTTATATGTTTCCAGAAATTTTTATTTATCCATGGATTATATAATTTTTTTAATTAAAAAGGGATTTTGCAGAATATAGTTTTGCAATTTGTTTTCTCCCTTGTGTCATGAGCAATGTCTATTTCAGTATATATTTATCTATATACATAATCCTTGAAAAAGTATATTGTAGTCCATTGTATGGATATGCTTTATTTATTTACTTATTTTTAATTTTATTTTAAAGATGTGGAGTACACTTCAAGGTTTAGGTATACAAATGTTCATTATGTGGGTACCCTTGTTGATGAGGTATGCCCCTTCCTCCTCTGGCAGTTTCCCTCAACTGCCAATCCCACCCTCCCCCTTCCCTAGTAGTTTCCCACTATTGCCAATCCCTTTCTTATAGTATTATGATAATTGTTCAAGGTTTGCTTATAAGTGAGAACATATGGTATTCTGTTCTATGTTTCTGTGATAGATCACTGAGTATGATAGATTCTAAATCCATCCAAGTTGCTGTGAAGTCCATATGTTTGTTCTTCTTTATTGCTGCATAATATTCCATTGTGTATATGTATCACATTTTTTGAATATGCTTTATTTAGCCAAACCCCTGTTGTTAGATTTTTTGTTTACAAATTTTGCTATTATAATCAATGCTTTCAAATAATCACTTACACCCTTTTTAAATGTAGTAAGAATTACTTAAGGTGAATAACAGTATGTGCATTTTAGTATAATTTAAAAATTATGAAACACAATATAACATGGAAAAAAGTACATACAACATAGAAATACATTTTAACAAATGGTTATAAATGATGGATCCACCACCCAGCTAAAGAAGTAGAAGATCATTGGTCTCCTAGAATACACCATATCCTTTTTTGATTACAATTCTTTTCTAAGAGTTTGATATGCTCTATCAAATTGCTTCCCAGAAATGTATTCATTTACACTCCTACAAGTACCACACCAGGCATTCATCTTAGAGAATGATCATGAAGTATCCACAATCCATTGCAATAAATAGGAAAAAAAAAAACCCACATCAAATTATATCAAATGTCACATCAGCAATGCTAAACTGTACCTTTATTCCTAAACAATACTTGAAAATATAATTCAGGGATGAGTGCAGTGGCTCAAGCCTGTAATCCCAGAACTTTGGGAGGCCAAGGCGAGAGGATTGCCTGAACAGGTGGGTTCGAGACCAGCCTGGGCAACATGGTGAGACCTGCTCTCTACAATTAAAAAAAAAAAATTAGCCAGGCATGTTAGTGTGTGCCTGTGGTTCCAGCTACTTTGAAGGCTGAGGCGGTAGGATCACCAGAGCCCAGCAGGTCGATGCTGGGGTGGCCGTGAGCATGCCACTGCACTCCAGCCTTGGTGATCAGTGACACCAACTCAAAATATATATATAATTTAGTCTTAAATTTCTGTTCACCATGTCTGTGATATTTAGCACAGCAGTAGGCTTTTTTGGCCTGTACTGACGTGTAAAAGATGCTCCACCGAGCCAAGTAAGAATCTAATACAAGTGGGTCAAGTCTAGTAATATTTGGGTCTTATTCGTAGAGGAATAGGATGTAGTTCTCAAAGTGTTTTCCCAGTTTCTCATCCTTTTCCATGAGTTGTTCACGTCTCAGTGTCAAATTGATGCAGCTTTGAACTTTGATGTGCGTTTTAAAAGGAAAGGTGCCCAAGAGTCAAAAAGTGGAACTTTTATTTGTATGGGAAATGGATCTGTATGTATGTGTGTAGGTATATGGCAATAAGTGTATATATGTATGTATGTGTGTATATGTATATATACACACATATATGTTTTATACATTTATAATTCATTTCTCTTCATCAAATCATATGTATCAGTTAAAAAAGAAGTTAATCATTTTCTATAGAAAAAAGTAATTTGATTTCTCTGATTGGCTTGACAAGCAAGGGTAATCAGAATTCTTTAATAAGATCTGATATATGGAGGCCGTGTATTTTAAAGATGTAGGCTTCAGGCCACCAGTGGCCATTTTCCCTACTATAGAGAAACCCATCAAGAAATGATAAGTTATCGCTGGGAAATGGAGGAAGATGGGGAAAGAGAACTACTGGATTCAGCCATGGTTTTTTGAGAGGTAGCTTAATATTTCCTGCAATACAATGAACCAAATGGCACACTTTCAGCAAATTTCAAAATTCTGGGTAACCACATATTTTATATTAGCAGTTGAACTAAAGCAAGTTAAAATAAATAATATCAAATTCTTACTTTCATTTCAAACTCATTTAAACTGATGCAAAAATATAATGGCCAATGTACAAGAGGGGACCCCAAAGACAGCAGAATTATCTTTTGGTGGGCAGGCCCCTTGCAGTACGGCTTCCTTTGCGAGGTAAGTGTTCTAAGAACCATCGGCATCAGGTACCAGCTAGTATTGCTGTGAGAGGCTGTGTTCAGGTTCAATAAATTTTATTTTGAAGATTCTTTCAACGTATTTGCCCATTTTATGATGGGTGATTTAGGAATGCACCTGCCCGGACTGTACTGAGTGTTCAGCAGTTTTAAACTAAAAACAGCATGACCCACCCTCCCTATTCACCTGATCTTGCCCCAAGTGACTTTTTTCTCTTTCCTGGATGAAAAAAGTCCTCAAAGGAAAATGCGGAAGAGGTGAAACAAAAACAACAGAAGCACTAAAAGGCATCAAACTAGAGGAGTTCAAAACCATTTTGAGCAGTGGAAAAAGCATCTTGATAGGTGTGTTGCATCAAACGGAGAGTAATTTGAAGGTGACTAAAATTTAAACATGTAAAAATAAATATACAATTTTTAATACATAAATTCTGTGGGTTTTTTTGGGGGGGTCTCGCTTATCAAGGATGACAAAAAAGTTCAGATCCTTTGACTTAATATTCTCCTGGCAATGTGTTTCAAGAATAAGGGCTCTGGCCAGGGCACAGTGGCTCAAGTCTGTAATCCCAACACTTTGGGAGGCTGAGGTGAGAGGATTGCCTGAGTTCAGGGGTTTGAGACCAGCCTGGGCAACTTAGCGAGACCTCATCTCTACAATGAATTAAAAAAAAAGCCGAGTGTAGTGTGCTCCTGTATTTCCAGCTACTTGGACAACTGAGGTGGAAGGGTCAACCGAGTCCAGCAGGTTGAGGCTGTAGTGGCCGTGAGCATGCCACTGCACTCCAGTCTGGGTGACAAGATGAGACTCCAACTCAACAACAACAAAAAAAAGAATAAGGGTTCAACATACAAAGATGTTTACAGAAGAATTATTTTTGATGATGAAACACTGTGAACGCACATATCTAACACTTCAGAGATTATTAAGTAAAATTATGGCATATTTATATAATATTATGCTTTGAAGTTCTAGCACTAATAAATATTACTATGTACAAATAAAATAAATGAGAAAAGAAATTCTAAAATTGTGTATGTATACAGTCATTACAGCTTTATAAAACTCTTTCTATACATGTATACCTGAATTAATTACACATATGTATGCATATTTAATGAAAATTGGAAGATATTATGAAGAAATAAGAATAGTTGGTGTCTTAAAATGATGAGATTATATAAATTAGACTAAATTTTTTTATAAAGCTAAAAAAGGTTTTTATTTATTTATTTAAACTTTTTAATTTTAAATATGTAGGGTATAATTCAGGGTTAGGTATACAAATGTTCATTATGCAGGTACCTTTGTTGATGAGGTGTGCCCCCGTCCCCTGGCAGTTTCCCACTACTGCCAATTTCCTTCTTATAGTATTATGATAGTTGGTTAAAGTCTGCTTATGAGTGAGAACATGTGATACTTGGTTCTTTGTTTCTGTGATAGATTACTCAGTATTATAGACTCTAAGTCCATCCAAGTTGCTGTGCAGTTCATAATTTTGTCCTTCTTTATGGCTGCGTAATATTCCATCGTGTACATGTACCACATTTTTTTTAATCCAGTCCTCTTTTGATGAGCAGCATGGTTGGTTCCATGTTTTTGCTATTGTAAATAATGATGCAATAAACATGCGTGT
This sequence comes from Cephalopachus bancanus, assembly GCA_027257055.1. Taxonomy (NCBI): domain Eukaryota; kingdom Metazoa; phylum Chordata; class Mammalia; order Primates; family Tarsiidae; genus Cephalopachus; species Cephalopachus bancanus. The sequence goes on from JAPVLO010000008.1 coordinate 14,507,915, forward strand.
GCGGGTATCATTTTCATAGAGTGATTTCAGTTCCTTTGGGTATATTCCCAGTAGGGGAATTGTGGGGTTGAATGGAAGATCGATTTTTAGATCTTTTAGGATCACCACACTGTTTGCACTCCCACCAACAGTGTAGAAGTGTTCCCTTTTCGCCATATCTTCTTCAGCATCTGTTGTTTTTGAGTTATTGATGATGACCATCCTGACTGAAGTTAGGTGGTTCTCAGTATGGTTTTAATTTGCATTTCTTTGATGACTAGTGAGGTTGAGCATTTTTTCATGTATCTGTTGGCTACTCATAGGTCTTCTTTTGAGAAGTATCTATTCATATCTTCTGCCCACTTTGAAATGGGGCTGCTTATTTTTTTCTTTTTGGCACATTTGAGTTCCTTGTAGATCCTAGATGTTAGGCCTTTGTCAGATATACAGTTGCCAGGTATTTTTTTCTCAGTCTGTGGGCTATCTCCCTGCTCTTTCAATGGTTTCCTTGGCTTTGCAGAAGCTTGTCAGTTTGATGAGTTTCCACTTGTCTATCTTATCTCTTATGACATGGGCACTTGGGGTTTTGATCAGAAATTGGTTGCCAGTTCCAATTTCCATAAGGGTGGATCTTGCATTTTCTAAGGTTCTTATAGTTTGAGGTTTTACGTTTAGGTCTTTGATCCATTTAGAGTTGATTTTTGTGTATGGTGATAGGTAGGGGTCTTGTTTCAATCTTCTGCATGTGGTCAGCCAGTTTTCCCAGCACTGTTTATGGAATAGGTTCTCCTCTTTCCAGTGGTTCGTGGTGGAGGTTTTGTCAAAGATGAGTTTGTTGAGAAATTGAGTTTGCTTCTGGAATCTCTATCTTGTTCCATTGGTCTATATGCCTGTTCTTATACCAATACCAAAGTCTCAGGGTATAAAATAAATGTGCAAAAGCCAGTTGCATTCCAATACACCAACAATAAACAATCAGAAACTCAAATAAAAAGCACAATCTCATTCACAATAGCCACACAAAAAATTGTAATACCTTGGCATCTTCCTAACCAGAGAAGTCAAAGACCTTTACAATGAAACCTACAAAACACTGCTCAAATAAATCAAATATGACACAAACAAATGGAAAAATATTCCATGCTCATGAGTTGGAAGAATCAACATTGTTAAGATCTTCATACTACTCAAGGCAATCTACAGATTTAACGCAATACCCATTACATCACCAGCAGTATTCTTCTCAGACCTGGAAACGACAATACAGGAGTTGATATGGAAACATAAATGACCACAAATAGTCAAAACAATCCTCAGTAAAAAAAACAAAAACAAGCCGGGCTCGGTGGCTCAGCCTGTAATCCCGTGCCTTTGGGAGGCTGAGGTGAGTGGATTGCCTGAGCCTGCGGGTTCGAGACCCATCTGGGCAGCGAGACCTCATCTCTACAATAAATCAAAAAATCAGCCAGGTGTGGTAGCGCATGCTTGTAATTCCGGCTACTTGGAAGGCTGAGGTGGAAGGATCGCCGGAGCCCAGCAAGTTGAGGCGGCGGTGGCCGGGAGCGGCCATTACACTCCAGTCTGGGTGACAGAGTGAGACTCCAACTCAAAAAACAAAAACAAAAACAAAACAAAAACAAAACAAAACAAAAAAACAAAGTGGGAGCTATCACATTCCCAGGCTTGGAGCTTTATTATAAATCTACAATAATCAAGAAAGGTTTTTAAATAAAAGAAAATCATAGTGGATACAAAAATTCTATTAAATAGCAATCTGAAAATGGTTTCTGTAGATACGAAGTCAAAATGAAACCTTGTATCCAAAATGGAGACTTAAAGGAATTTTGAAAAAACTGGACACTAATCTATAAATGGTGGGGATCAAAAAATATCATTTCTCACATGAATCTGAGAAAAAGTATCAGTTTAAGCTGAGATTTACTTTCCTTTTTTAAGCTTATTTACTGCCATAGACTCCTTGGCATGCTCACAAATATAGGGGGTTTTTAAGGAGGATTCCTCAAAATTTTCTCTTTCTGAAGTTTTATGTATGTTATGGACTACAATTAGGGATGAGGTGAATAAAAAGCAGTTATATTAACCAATGAATGAACTTCATAAACACAAGAGAAAAAGCTACAAATATATAATAATTATAAGAGAGTTCAGTCACATGTATGATTAATTAATAGATTAAAATACTGGCCTGACGTGGTGGCTTACAACTGTAATCCCAGCACTTTTGAAGTGAGAGGATTGCCTGAGCCCAGGAGTTTGAGACCAGTCTAGGTAACATGACAAGACCTTGTCTCTATAATAAATAAAAAAATTGATCAAGCATGGTGGTGCTTGCCTGTAGTCCTAGTTACTTGGAAGTTTGAGGCAGAAGGATTGCCTGAGCCAAGCAGGTTGATGCTGCAGTGGCTGTGATCGTGCCACTGCACCCCAGCCTGGGCAACAGTGAGACTCTGATTAAAAAAACAAACACATACATACATACATACAAATTACTGAGTTTGGTAGAGAAGGAGTTAGTCCTCTGGTATAGCCAATCAGTACATGAGAGAGGAAAGAGTAGAAGAGATAAAACTTGAATTCGGCTAGGCTCGGTGGCTCAATCTGTAATCCTAGCACTTTGGGGAGCTGAGACAAGTGGATTGCCTGAGCCCATGGGCTCCAGACCCACCCAGGCAACTTGGTGAGACCTTGTCTCTGCAATAAATCAAAAATTGGCCTGGCGTGGTAGTGCACACCTGTAGTTCCGGCTATTAGGAAGGCTTACTTGAGGCGAAAGGATTGCCAGAGCCCAGCGGGTCAACGCTGGGGTGACTGTGAGTGTGCCACTGCACTCCAGCCTGGCCAACAGAGTGAGGCTCTGACTCAAAAAAAAAAAAAGCAACAAAAAAAACACTTGGATACAATGCTGAAATTCCCATGACTTTTCTCTGTTTTGTTAAGCAGATAACAAGCAAATTTATAGTAATCAGGGATGCTGCTTTTGGCTGCCCGGAATTCCTAGCAGATGTCTGAAGAATGATACCCCCCCCACTGCTTTTGAACTTTTCCCTGTGATGCTTCTGTGGTCTTTTTTGCTTAAATCTTTTTGCTAAATCTCCTCAATATGATCCAGACTCTCCCAGACACTCTACTACCTATTGCTGCACAGAGAACATAAAAATGTTCCACAGAAACCCTACAGAAGTGCACTAGAAGTGGTGTTAAATAGAAACGCCTTGAATAAAATCCAAGGGTCTTTGTATTAACAGCTCTGTCAATTACTAACTAGGTGACCTTGGGCAAATTACCTAACTTCTCTATAACTTATTTCCCTCTAATAAAATAAGTATTATCATTTAGTTTATAATCTCTATTGTTACTATGCAAAAAGGATTGTATTGGGCAACAATGATATAAAAAATAGTTCAGGCACAATTTTTAGTCTTGGGGGTTACAGTCTAGTGAGGGAGTCAGACTTAAGAAGTAATTATCTATAGTGAATGCAATATAAGACTTCATATGAAAGCACAGAGAAAGCTTCAAAGGATAGGACAGGATAAATTGGCATGTGAGGATTCAGGACTTATCTTGAAGAGATTCAAAGAGATTACCATATAACAACATAAAGTCGCCAGGTGCATGCCCATAATCCCAGCACTTTGGGAGTCCGAGGTGAAAGGATTGCTTTAGCCCACGGGTTCGAGACCAGCCTGAGCAACTTAGTGAGCCTTCATCTCTACAATAAATTTAAAAAGAAAAAAATTAGCTGGGCGTGGTGGCACACGCCTGTAGTTCCAGCTACTTGGAAGGCTGAGGTGGAAGGATTGCCTAAGCCCGGGAGGTTGAGGCTGCGGTGGCTGAGAGCATGCCACAGCACTCTAGCCTGGGCGACAGAGTGAGACTCTGACTCAAAAAATAAATAAATAAAGCATACATTTGTAAAAGGCAATCTACTAATGTAAAGTTGCTTTGTCTTCATTCCAGAGTGATCTTAGTTACACATTCTTACAACAGAATTGAACATTTTTGCACTGGGCAATATCAAGATTGTGAAACATTCAGGGCGATAAATTCCTTCACTCTTTAAAAATGAATGTTAAAAAGATTGTGCTCAAGAAACTGTCCTTATGCCCTTTAAAGCCTGAAGTTTAACAAGTTTTCTTAATCAAAGGTATTGCTTTTTCAAAGACTCCATCTAGTTAACAAATCCTAGGGAGTTAGGAAGGGAAATACACAAAGAAACTAAGATGGAAAAAATGTGAACTCAGTTAAGATTTTTTCTCAAGACCTTTGGCCTTTTCTCTTGATCCCTTATGTAACTACTTAAAAATTGTTTTGCATGTTTTTGGAATTTTTTGAAGATAAGAAGTATAAAAATCTGTAACTTTGGAGTGCTAAAATCTTAGCATGAGCGAATTAAGTGGGTTTCTGGTGCATAGTATTTGAAGTACTTGACTTAGCTGTTATTTCTCCATGTCTTACCCTTGTCAAACTAACCAATTATTTTGCTGATCCTACATCTGGCCTCAGAATTCAGAACAAAATTTATTAAAGAAGCCACTAGCAACCTAAAATTGTCATAGATACTGGAAATGACACAGGAAAAGATGGGAGAGTGGGATGAAAAAGATGAGATGTCTTCAAGAATGGCATAGTGGGAAGCAGGCATTGATACAGGTGAGGCAGACATGCATGTCTGGTGATGTGGAATCCATATTACCTCCTGGAGCACAGCTGCATCTCTTTCTCTGGTGGCTGAACTGAAAGGGTTTCAGCTGGACCTAAGGAAAGGCAGTGGATGGAGTTTTAATGAAGGTAGAACCTGGGGAGAAATGTGAGAAAAAGTTGGAAGAGATTGAGGAAAGGAAGAATCATAGCAGATTACTGTTTGTTTTTGTAAATGACCCCAGCCTACTTTGATATAGCAGATCACATCCTTTGTTCACTTTCCTCTTCTGTTTCTGGCTGACATAAAAGATGGTTTGGGTGTGCAGAAGGGCCTGGGGGCACCTCCCTCACTCTATTTGTTTTATCGTCACTCGTGTGCTTGTCTTATTTTCTCCTACTAGATAGCAAACTCCTTGAAGGCAAATAAATCTTACTATTCTTTGTACCCTCCATAATACAGCAGTGACTGCCACAAATGTGCATGTAAACAGTGGACATTACATTTTTACAGCTGAGTTTAGAATCTTCATGCCTCTCTATATATAATGGTCTCTAATTCAAAGCATATATTTCATCTGTAAAACATATCCCCATCCTTCCACGGTGCTGTCTCCTGAGGGACGTTATAAGTAAGAGGTTCATCTTAATGCTCTTAATGGCAGCATCCACCATAGCCCCACTGGGTCTACAAAGAAGAGTGACCACATAGCTTCACGAGGATGCAGGTGCCTCTTTCACTAATGTGCCTCTCAAGCCCTTAGTGCAGAAAGTGTCTTATGGGCCTTCTCATGGAGCAGTGGAGGAAGTAGGTGTGCTGGTAACACACGATATAGTTTAACATTCCTATCTCCCTAAGCCCTTGGATTTCTTTTTCTGCATCATGCCAGAAAAGTTCTGGCATTTCAGATGTATTCCATGTAGGCTGCCTTTGAATCCAAGTTTCAGTCAACAAACCAATAAATTGTAGGAGTTATCTTCAGTTGTGTGAACTAAGACATTAAATCTAAAATCTCTAGCAAGTACAAGTATATCTATTTATTTGGCCCTATATTTTACCTTCCTTGATCTCACACTCAGGATATACTCCTACATATATTCTTCAGACCTCTGTTGATATATATTAGCAAAGTCTTGAAATTCTTTTGTATGTAAGCTAGTTCTTCCTGGTTCATAGTGTGTACCTACCCTGTGGGACATACTGAGATTTAACCCTAGTTATAGGTCTAGGGGCAACAGGGGGTGGTTATGATAGTTCTTGAGGAGAAAGAATAATCCTTTTAAGGAATCTGCCCCAGGCAAGGTTATCAGAGCTTTCATGAAAAGAAAGCCTAGTCTCCAGGGGAAAATCAACTTTCACTAATAGGCAAAGCTTAGTGTGACTTGGTGTTTCAAGGCTATCTGTGTCATTTGGGGCCAAGTAAATGTTCCCATTCCAATTTCCAGGATCCCATTCTTTTCCAATCAATTCCCTAACTTTCACATTAAAAAAAAGTGATGTAACTGTGAATTCAACTAGTACTATAATTCGGCAACTCTTAATATTAAATTTAGTGCTTGATTTTCAACAATATCACCCTTATGTCTACAAGAACTAAAATATTCTTAATAGTTCTGGTCTCAGACTATGACTTGAGCTGAGAGCTGAAAGACATGAACTTGTCATTTTCTTTCTATAAGTTCTTAAGGGCACTCAAGAATCTATCTCATACCACTGTCCTTACAATCTTCTTAAATTGTCATAATTGTCAAATGCATCAGTCACTAGGGCAGTCACTTGCTTCAGCTGGCATGTCATCACAATCAACCACCAATGATAGTCTAATCAATTGCACTGCCCCTTGTGTGCCATGGATTTTTAGCAACTCATTTCCCACTGGGAAAGAACTCTGCCAAAAAGCATGGCTAAACCAATCCTCCAATTTTATCTTTGTGTGTCCATCTTCTGGGACCACTCCTGACACTAATTCTGTATGAGTTAGAGTCCAATCAAGAGACAGAAACCATACAACATTTTGAATTTGAAAGGTTAAATAAAAAGAATCACTACTTATAGCAGGGAACTAGAGTACTAAGAAGATGGCTAGAAGAGACCAGCCACTGCCCTTAGGGCTGATAGACTTTCATTGAAGAGGTCCAGTAACTGTGGTTCATTGGATATCAGAGAAATTCACTGAGGGTACAAAGCTGCTCAAGAGGTGTGAGGGCAAGCTGTTCACAGAGGCTGTTGTACTGGTGGTACTCCATGTGAAGCTAATTCAGGGGTTCCAGAGAAAGGTCTTCATAGGAATCACCTGTAAAGTGACCAAACAGGGTTCCTGGAGGAGTTGTTTATGGGAGGCACTACACATGGCTGGCCACTGGGTGCTGCTGGAACTGTGCTACAGGAGGCACATGGGCTGTACAAACCTGCTTAAAGGAACACACTGCACTACAGTTAGATAAATTTCTTCTTTCTTCAGTGTCCCTCCAATGCCTTCTACTGACAGAGCTTAATTTCATGATTGCTGGAAAAGAAGAAATAGTTACAGGTTTTATCTCTGTTATCACAAAGCAGGCAATGAGGGATACCCAGGGGGAGCCCCGAGGGAATAACCCGTTAACTAACTCAAAGCCCATTTCCTTTAACTGGACAAACCCCACAGTGTGGACTGAATTTAATTGGGGCTTTGAAAGGCATTACAAATGGTCTCTTTGGGAAGATGATAAGAGCCATGGACTCTCCTTCCAGATAGATGATCGTGTGTACACATGCACACAGTCCCATAGACAATACATCTCAGAGGTCTGTCTCTGAGCTCAGTTAAGAACTCTTGGGCTAGACCAATGACTGTTCTCCAGGTTGTTTCTATTTAGTGACATATTCTTAACTATATTTGAATATAGAATAGCAAATATAATCTGCCCAGACTCTACTAAACTATATTCACTTTTTAGTAACAAAGACAAACATTTATACAAATTGAGAATATGGCTGATAGTGTTAGTTTCAAATTTGAAGGGAGGAAATGGGTGAAAGACTTTTGGGGAGAGAAGGGCTGGATGCCAGCAGAAGGGCAAGCAGTTGTGAAACAATTGCAATACCGATATTGGGATTTGGACTTGGATAGCATATAGAAGGAAAGGGGTATTTATTATAGCCTGCTATGCTTTGGTAATTTATACTATGGTCGCTGGCCTCCAATAGGAGGCCAATGGTCCTTTCCTCTTGGTAGTCATGCTTGTATTTACTCTCCTCTCACATTGACTCGGGGCTGGTTTATATGGCTAAAGCACATGATGCAGGTGGTAGTATATGATTTCCAAAACTAAGTCATAAAAGTCATTACAGTTTCTGCATTGGTCTCTCGGATCTCTCATTCTGGGAGAATCTAGTTGCCATGCTGTGAAGACACTCAAGCAGTCCTGCAGAGGTTCACAAGGAGAGAAACTGAGACTTCACACCAATAGCCATTACCAACCTACCAGCCTTAGGAGTGAGTCACCTGGAAAGTAAATCCTCCAGTTCCAATCAAGTTTTCAGGTGACTGAATGCCAGATGAAATCTTTTTTTTATAAATTATTTTAGAGTTGTGGGGTACATGTGAAGATTTGCTACATAAGTAGACTGCATGTTTCCAGCAAGCCCTCTCTCTCCTTGGTAGTGGACATGGTACCCAGTGGGTGGTTCTGTGTCCTTTAGCCCCCCCTTCCTCCATCAACATTGCCCAGTGTTTGTTGTTCCCACCATTGAGCTTGCATGTCCAACATTTAGGGCCTGCTTATGAATGAGAACAGGCAGTATGCAGTTTTTTGTTTCACTTAGAATGATGGTTTCCAGCTGGATCCATGTTGCTGCAAATGACATGATTTTGTTCTTTATGGCTTTGTAGTATTCCATTATGTTTATGTATCACATTTTCTTTATATGATACATTTTTGATGGACATCTGGGTCCATCAAAAATGTACTGGGACATCCATATTTTTGTTATATTTTATTTTATTTTAGAGTTATGGGGGTACAAATGAGGACTTGCTACATAACTAGGCTCCATGCAGATGAAGTTGGGCTTCTAGCTGGCCCTCTTTCATGTTGGTAATGGACCAGATACCCACTGTGTTGCCATGTTTTTCTATTGTGGACAGTTTTGCAATGAATGTATGTGCACAGGTGTCTTTTTGGTAGAGCAATTTATATTCATCTGGCTATATTCCCAGAAGTGAGATTGCTGGGTCAAATAGTAGCTCAATTTTTAGTTATTTGAGAAAATGTCACACTGCTTTCCACAAAGGTTGAACTGGCTTACATTCCCACCAACAGTGTAGAAGCATCCCCTTTTCTCTGCAACCTTGCCGTCAACACCTTGCCAACTTAAGATGTTAAAGTTTTGGTTTTTTTTTTAATTTTGACAGAGCTTAATTTCATGCTTTCTGGAAAAGGAGAAATATATTTACAGGATTTATCACTACTCAAAGCAGGCAATGAAGGATACCTCATTGACTTTGATGAAGTCAAAATTTTTGACATTTTAATGATAGCCATCCTGACCAGCATGAGGTGGTATCTCATTGTAGTTTTGATTTGCATTTCTCTGATGATAAGTGAGCCAGTTGAAATCTCGACTGCAATGTCATGAGAGTCTTAAACCAGAACCATCAGCTAAACTGCTCCCAAATTTCTGACCCACAGTTTTGGAGGTAATTTGTTTTGCAGCAATAGACAATGAATACATACATTTACAGCAAACTTATCAAAGGGTGAACAATATAAGGGATTTGTCCTCTTCCCCCATCCCCTCTGGTCAGGTGGTTGGTCATCAGGCTGGACACAGTGGTTCATATTTTATAATCCCAGCACTTTGGTAGGCCAAGGCAAGAGGATTGCCTGAGCCCAGGAGTTTGAGACCAGTTTGGGCAACATGGTGAGAACTCATCTCTACGATAAATAAAAAAATTAGCCAGGCATGATGGTGCATGCCCATAGTCCCAGCTACTTGAAAGCCTGAGGTGGAAGGATAGCCTGAGTCCAGTGGGTCAATGCTGCCGTGGCTGCAATCATGTCACTGCACTCCAGCCTGGGTGACAGAGTGAGATGCCGACTCAACCAATCAATCAAGAAGCACCAATGAGATGCTATTTAGTTATAACATTCTCCAAGCATTATCCTAAATAAATCACTAGATTGACTCATCAAAGGAATTAGAGGCTTTTGTCTTAGCCAAATGGTCACGCTGAGTACTAACTAGACACAGAGTTCCTGAAAAGCAGGAAATTCAACTGCTACACCAGGTTAGGCAGATTTATATTAATAAAGAAACTAATAGAAGTACAGGTGTGTTCTTGTGAAGGCTATTCTAGGGAAATCATGTGTGTCTGAACTACTGAGATTATTTGGTTTGCCATTAATTTATGAGGACTATTACAAGCTAGCGTGCCTAAAGGTGAGTCACTATTCTGAGAGACCTGGGCATTTTTTTTTTTTTTTTTTTTGTGAGTTGGAGTCTCACTCTGTCACCCAGACTGGAGTGCAGTGGCCGCTCCCGGCCACTGCAGCCTCGACTTGCTGGGCTCCGGCGATCCTTCCGCCTCAGCTTTCCAAGTAGCCGGAATTACAGGCATGCGCTACCATGCCCAGCTGATTTTTTGATTTATTGTAGAGATGAGGTCTCGCTGCCCAGGCGGGTCTCGAACCCGCGGGCTCAGGCAATCCACTCACCTCAGCCTCCCAAAGGCGCGGGATTACAGGCTGAGCCACCGAGCCCGGCTGAGAACTGGGCATTTAAAAAATTTATATTTATTTATTTTTGAGTTGAAGTCTCAATCTGTTGCCCATGCTGGAGTACAGTGGCACAATCATGGCTCACTCCAACTTTGGCCTTCTGGGTTCAAGCGATCTTTCTGCCTCAGCCTCCTGAGTAGCTGGGACTACTAGACCCAGCTAATTTTTTGATTTTCTATAAATGTAAGTTCTCACCATGTTGCCTAGGCTGGTCTCAAACTCCTGAGGTCAAGCAGTCCTCATGCCTTGGCCCAAATTGCTAGGATTACAGGCATGAGCTATTGTGCCAGCCCTGGAAATTATTCTTAAGTATGGTTGAAGGATCTAAGACTGTGTAGTCTGAAGACATTAAGAGCTTTTTATAGCCCAGCACTTTGGGAGGCAGAGGTGAGAGCATTGCCTGAGCCTATGGGTTCGAGATCAGCCCTAGCAACTTGGTGAGACCTTGTCTCTACAATAAATAAAAAAACTAGCTGGGCATGGTGGTGTGTGCCTGTAGTTCCAGCTACTTGGAAGGCTGAGGTAAAGGATCCCTGAGCCCAGCAGGTCGAGGCTGCGGTGGCCAGGAGCCTGCCACTGCCCCTCCAGCCTGGGTGACATAGCGAGACTCCAACTCAAAAAAAGAGCTTTTTATAGTTGTCTATTTGAAGAGTTGGCATGTGAGTTGATCAAGAAGGGATGAGTAGGCCTAATGTCAAATTATAGGAATACAAATTTCAATTCACTTGTAACAACCATGGCTGTTTAACAACAGGTTATGCTATAGTGAAAACCATGGCACTCTCTCTTTCTGGAAATTTCAGGTTGGTTAATCATCCTTCAGAGATGTAGTAAGAGCGTTTCATTCTGGCAGGAACTGGAAGACTAATCTAGATGACCTCAAGATGTTGCTCCTGAAAGCCTTTTCTTCCTGAATGTGTCTTTTTATTTTTAATTGGAAAACAGTTGATTTAAAAGTAAATTAGAGAGAGAGAGAAAAAGAAAAGATTCACCTCTCCAAGGTGGGGACTGTGTCTTATCCATGGTTATCTGATTATCTTTAAATAAGAAAGTTCTGTGTAGTGGAGTGTGTATTATAGTGGAATCAGATCACTACTTGGAACTTACTAGCTATGTGACTTTGGGCAAGATACTTACCCTTTCTGAGCTTTAGTGTCCTCATTACTTCTCAAGGATGTTCTGAGAATTCATTAGATGATATATCACTCAAAACATTCATTTGGCATTTAATGCATGTGTGGTTTTATTTGTTCTATTTTCTACAAGATGATTTATGATTCAACATCTGGGAACAATTAAAATTTTTAAAGTGTAGTATTGAAACGAGCTAATTTTCTTAGGCTGGCAGTGTAGGTTTTCATTTTTTTAAACAATAAACTTGATTAAGATTTGATTAGATGCTTTCTGACACAGCATCTTTAAAAAAATGACAAGGATGGTAAAAGTGGAAACTGAAGGAATCAGAAGCCAGATGGCCAACATCATCTTTGAAATTTGCAACTGCAAGATCATCACTTGATTAAAATCTTTCCTTACAAGAGTGCTATCAAACAATCAAACTCAAACTATACTACTCAACAAGATAAAAGTATCTTGGCTTCCTGGAAGGTACTCCAAACTTCAGTAAGAAGACAAGCACTTTATTTTCTTTGAACTTTGAAAATAAAATGGAATCTCACTGAATGAATGAATATGTTTTTGAGCTACCTTCCGTTCTATCTCAAAGATTAAAAATGGAAGTAAACATCCCACAAATACTAGCAACAAATTTTTATTGTTTACACATAATTTTATTTAAATTTATATTTTCATTGTTAACAAAGAAAGCTACCCCATGGGCAGAAATCACCCTGAATTACTAAACTAACTTACATGTACTGAATTGTTAGTACTATTAAAGTAGAGAAGTATTTATGATTAACAATCACAAATCATACCATGGTACTCTTAAGAATTCTCATTAGGGGTTGTCTTTAGTAACAAATGGTAACAACTGTTCTTTCACATTTCCAGTTCTTATCTATAACATATACAGGGCTTTAAATAGGCTGTTCAATGCTCATGGGAGTCTCTCACTAACCACTGCTATATTGTATCTCCTCATTGGTAATTATTTCTCCTACACCAAATTCCAAGTCAAACACTTATCAATGTTCTGAGGACCACCATACGCCATACATACATTGTTCTATATACTTACCTGTATGTACATACAGGTATATATAGATATTTTTAAAAAACAAAAATGGGCTATTTACATACTGTTGATATGGCCAAGTTCAACAGCATCACAAGTATTTTTAGGCACTTAATTCAAGTTGCTATAAAGTTAAAAAAATCATTTTTGTCTGATACTATATTTAAATACATGTATTTCAATTTTTTGAACATGTATCACAATTTTAATTGTTTTTGTCTATGCTAGTGAACCTTTGATGGATTCTGTTTTAAATAGTGCTTATTGGCCAAGCTCGGTGGCTCAGCCTATAATCCCAGCACTCTGGGAGGCCGAGGTGAGTGATTGCCTGAGTCTGCAGGTTTGAGACCAGCGGGGGACTTGGAGAGACCTGGTCTCTACAGTATGTCAAAAATGAGCCAGATGGCAGCACACGCTATAGTTCCAGCTACTTGGAAGGCTGAGGTGGAAGGATCACCTGAGCCCAGCAGGTTGTCACTGCGGTGGCCATGAGTGTGCCACTGCACTCCAGCCTAGGCAACAGAGTGAGACTCCAACTTAAAAAAAAAAAAATAGTGCTTATTAATGTGAAATGCACATTAGTCTTAATAACTATTAAGGTACATTTGATTAACAAGGTACATTTCATAGTGCCAAGTGTGATGGTCATATCACCTGTAAAGGATTCCTGGAAGTCTGAGTTACAAGCACTAGCGACAGGAGCTGCAGGGTTGGGTGGTGGTGGTTGTGAAGATTTCCTGGCTTAAACAGGAATTTGACAAACAACAAGTCTTTGGGCAGACAGCTTAGGTTTGTATGATGACACAATGATGCCATTAAAGACCCAGCCTCTTTTCAATTTTTCTGGCCTGCTGTCCTTGGTGTGTACGACTTTGTTCTCCTGTGTGTGGTTTCATGATGAACTTTAAGTGCTGTACCTCCTTCACATTCCTCCAGGAAAGAAGACAAGTGCAGGGCAAGAATGAGCTCTGGTTCCCATCGAAATGCTTTCCAAGAAGCACAGCAACAACTTCAGTTTTTATCTCATTGACTAGAACTGTGTCAAATGGCTGCCTCTAACTGCAAGGAAGTCTGAAAAAGTATTTAGCCAAAATTAAACTTCCATTAGAGTGACTGGGTTGACAAAGAGCAGAGTCGGCTACAGAAAAACTGTTTCATAACAAGCTGTCCTCATCCCACAACCTGGAAATAAAGGTGACTTTATTCTTATTTAGGATGAGCAGTTGACAGAGTATAGCTAAGATATGGTAGGCGTTCTACCACAAACAGCAAGGTGAGGGAAGGGAGGGTGTAAGGGATCCTGTAGTATTAGCTGTATAGAGAAAGAATTTCCTTGGTCACTAATCCAGTGGTGTGGAGCTTGAAGTCTTACTTAAGCTGAGAGGGAAAGACCAGCACCCAAGGCCCCCCTGCATAGATTACCTGTAAGTGGAAGTCTGGAGCTGCGAAGACACAGGTCTAACAAACTTTAACCTACTATACTGTCTCCTAAACCTGAGCAGAAAATGAAGAGTAAGTCAGCTTTGTGCAACTCAACCTTTCGTTCCTATGTCTATGCTATAAAATACAAAAATAATGCTGCCACTATCTCGCACCGTACTGAACACGCAGTAGGTGCTCAACTAATACTTGTCCATTTTTTTTTGAGTCGGGGTCTCACTCCATCACCCAGGCTGGAGTGCAGTGGCACGCTCACGCCCACCCCAGTGTTGACCTGCTGGGCTCCGACGATCCTTCCGCCTCAGCCTTCCGAGTAGCTAGAATTACAGGCGCGCGCTACCACGCCCGGCTAATTTTTGATTTATTGTAGAGACGAGGGCTGGCCAAGTTGCCCGGGCTGGTCTTGAACCCGCGGGCTCAGGCAATCCACTTGCCTCGGCCTCCCCAGTTGCTGGGATTACAGGCTAAGCCACCGGGCCCGGCCTCAATTTTTTTTTGAAGATGAAGAGGAACGAGACGAAAAGTGACACTCGAGAGACTGCCATACGCCAGAAATGTACCACGCTTTACACTCATAGCTCATTTACGCATCAGCATGCAGCCAGGTAGGCAGGACCGCCCCCATTTAGAGAAGTAATCGGAGGCCCCGAGAGGTCAGACGGGGTTGCACAGGAAGCAGCGGCAGCCTTCAGGTTTGACCGAAAGCCTGTGCTCCTTACGCAGTGTACCCCACGGCCTCTCCGCCACAGCTTGTGGCTCCGTGCTTTGCAGACAGACGACACCCAAGACAGTCTGAGCAGGAGAGTGTGATTCTGCGTCAGGAAGGCCATTAAGTTTTGCAGAGGCAACTCCTGGGATAGAGAAACACTTCCTAAGGGCGTGGTCAATACCAAGTATGTTAGCGCCAGCTGAGCTAGTGGCTAGGGTCAGTGAGCCGAGGGCCGAGGCCGCGCGGACGGCCAGCTAGGGAAGGCTCCGAGGAGCGGAATCCTGCACTGGGCGACGCGGAACTCCACGATTACCGGTCAGGGGCAGCCGGAGCTCCGCAGGCGGCGGCGGGGAGGGTGGGGCTCCGCGCAGGGGCGTGGCTCTGGTGACGCACTTCCGCCTTGCGTTTTCCGGCTTAAAGGGGACCCGGACCCTCCTCACAACAACAAAACCTGCCCGCGCTGGGGCTCTAGTCCCCGCCCTCCTGCCACCTGCGGTCGCGGCTGCCGCGCCCGGCTCAGCCCTGTGCTGCCCTGCGCTGTCCAGCCCGA
This sequence comes from Cephalopachus bancanus, assembly GCA_027257055.1. Classification (NCBI taxonomy): domain Eukaryota; kingdom Metazoa; phylum Chordata; class Mammalia; order Primates; family Tarsiidae; genus Cephalopachus; species Cephalopachus bancanus. Next base: position 14,523,212 of record JAPVLO010000008.1, read on the forward strand.
GGGGTCAGGCGGAGAGCTGGGCCGCGCCCTTGGGCCAACTTCTCTCACTGCCGCCCGCACCGCCTCGCGAGACCCAGGGCTGGGCCGGGCCCGCTGCCGCCTCGCTGCAGGAAGGGAGCGGCTGCCGTCGAGAACGCCCGGCCGGACGGTGCGGCCGGCAGCCCTGCCTGGGCGCGGAGGGCGGCGGTGGCGGGTCCCGAGACCTTCTGTCAGGTACTCCGCGCCCAGCTGACTGCCCGGAGCCGTCCAGCCCAGTCCTGGCGGGGTCGTAGCGTAGAGGCCTTGTTGCGTTTCTGCTTGGGGGTCGCGGCGGGGGCGGGGCGGTGACCCCGGCCGGGCCCTCGTGCCTTAACCCCTCTCACCCTCCCTTCTCATCGCCTTCTCTCTCCCCCCCACCCCGCCTCCCTCCTCAGTCCGGAGCCCCACGGAGCCTGGAGCTGGCGGGGAGAGCTGCATCCACTGCCCGGCCCCCAGACCCTGCCGCTACCGCCGCCGCGCGTCTGTCCATCCGTGGGGCCGGCGATGGGCTTCGTCTCGCCCAGTGCACTTGTGACTGACGTGGACAAGGAGTACTAAGAACTCGCTTCCGTCCGGGTTCCAGTCGCGCCGGCGGTAGCCACCTCGGCTCAACTGGGCATAACCACCGCTCTTCTGGACTCTGTCCGACTTTGGGGGCACCATGGACCAAAGTGGAATGGAGATTCCTGTGACCCTCATCATTAAAGCACCGAATCAGAAATACAGTGACCAGACTATTAGCTGCTTCTTGAACTGGACCGTGGGGAAACTAAAAACGCATCTATCTAACGTGTACCCTAGCAAACCAGTAAGTGTGTAAAAGCTGGGCTCAACTACTCTGACCAGCAGCTTTCCGTGCCATGTACCCCCCTTCTCCCTGCTCCTCTCCTTCCCTCTTGAATCAAAGGTCTCCTTTGGTAGACCGTGAAGTATTTTGAGTTCTGAGGTGGTGTCTCCAGAGTGTCCAAACCATTGTTAATATCTTCCTGGTGAGGTTCTTTTAATTAGTAAGAGTTTGCAGAAGTATCAAGAGACTTAATTGACATGCATGGGAAAGGGACCATTTTCCTTGGACTTAACACCATCAACTTAATATGAGAATAACAGAGGTATGCTTTTTTGTTTCCTTAAAGATAAAGAAGCACTATGACACATATTAGAGCCTTTATTGCTTAGTAGACAAAAATTCCATTTTACGTTCAACACCTGGCCCAGAAATTTGAAGAGAAATTGAAGAGAATTTTTTTCTAGGAAATAAGTATGCGTCCCTTGTATAAATGACACTTTCAGGACCACCATGTATGTTTCAAGAAGCAAAGAGTTACAAGTTTTAGATTCAGTTTCCTCCACCACCACTTCTTTCACATTTTTAGTTTCAAGAACAGCCCTTCCACCCCCCACCATTTGGTGCATCATTTTATTCCTTTAATATGACCATATGTAAATCTTTGTCATTGTTTTCCAATCTGATTCATACTGGGTATTGCAAACATAATAAATAAAATACAGACAGTACAGCTCCGTCTGTCCCCAGAATCAGATTTGAAAGGACATAGTTGGTAATTAAGAAGCCTTGGAATAGTTTAGAAAAGAAGTGTAATGTCATGTAGAGTACTGTTTATGAAAGTGAGGCTTTCACATTCTCCACTGCATAAATTTTTTATTCTTGAATAAGTAGTGTTTAATTACTAAACCTTTTGTATAAATAATGAAGAGGCTTGAGTTTTAGGGCAGGAAATACTTTTGGCATCAGGCAGCCTTAAGCTTAGATCCCTTGGAAGGCAGCTAGGCTTTCTAGGCTTAACACTTGTTTTATGTACTTAAGGAGGACACTTGATTTATATTAAGATATTTACAACTTAGAACTGTTTCAGTGTTGCAATATTAGGATTAGTTAGGCTTTTAGATTTCTGAAGAAATGGGGCAGATATTGCAAAAACAGGAGGTTTAAAAAAGACAACTTTTAGTTGGCATTAGCTGTATCTGTCAGTACTTTGTGATACAAATCTTTTTAGTGGAAAAAAACTCTGAGGTATTTAAAAACTTGGAATAAACTAGTTGGAACTCGTTTATTCGAATCTTTTGTTTGAAAGTTAAGATTTACACAGGGAGTAACAATTTGTTTGGAATTTCTTATTTACAAAAGATTTCCTGTTGGCTAGGAATAGTGGCTGATGCTCATAATCCCAAACTTTGGGAGGCCTAGGTAGGAGGATTGCTTGAGCTTGGGAGTTCCTGACCAGCCTAGGCAACACAATAAGACCTCCTCTCTACAAAAAGTAAAAAAAAATTAGTCTGTTATGGCATGCACCAATAGTCCTAGCTAGCTACTGGGGAGGCTGAGGCAAAGGATCATCTGAGCCCAGGAGGTTGAGGCTGCGGTGAATTGTGATCATGTCATTGTACTCCAACCTGTGTGACAGGGTGAGGCTCTGACTCAAAAAAAAAAAAAAAGTTGCATATGATTAGTTTTACACATTTTGAAAGTGAAAAATAACTTTTTAGAATAGTCTTTATTGAAAGTCATAGATTTCCATAATACTGTTGATAACATAGCCCAAATACCATTTGTGGGTACATTCTTGAGCATGTATATACAAGGGGGGGGACCCAAAAAACCCGGAATTATCATTTGGAGAGTGGGCCCCTTGTACTACAGGTTTCCCCTGCTAGGTGAGTGTTGTAGGAACCCATCGGCGTCAGTGTACCAGCTAGCATTGTTGTGAGAGGCTGTGTTCAGCTTCAGTGAATTTTTTTTCAGTTCTTTCAGTGCATCTGCCCATTTCAGAATGAGTGATTTACATGAACAACGTGCCCACACTGTACTAGGTGTTCAGCAATTTTTGACCAAAAACAGCATGACTTCCATGCTCCACCCTCCCTATTCACCCAATCTCACCCATTGTGACCTTTTTTTGTTTCCCAATGAAGACAGTCCTCAAAGGGAAGTATTTTGTTGATGTGCAAGAGGTGAAACAAAAAATGGCAGGAGCACTAAAAGGCACCAAAATTGACAAATTCAAAAACCATTTTAGGCAGTGGAAAAAGCATATTGATAGGTGTAGTGCATGAAACAGAGTACTTTGAAGATGACTGAAGTTTAAACATGTAAAAATAACATGGAATTCTTTTTTAAAAAGTATCTGTGAGGGGAATGGGAAACCAGGTTGCCTTACTTGCCCCCAGAGAAGTTTGCTTTTGGTAGGAGTTCTGCCAGTGCAGTGCAGTAGTGATCACAGGTGGAGGATGTAGTGTCTTTGTGTGTTAGCTGCCTGAGGACCAGATCAGATTCAGAACGTTTCTTTCCTCCTTCCCATACTGCCTGCCTCTTTTAGACATACTGGAGGTACTTTTGCAGGCTAAACCAAATATTGTACAACTTATTAATAACCTAACTTTGTGGCAGACTTTTTTTTCTCCTCTGGCAAGTTTTCTTTAAGTGAGTTGTAATGCTTAAGTTCATGTTTAGGTTCATGAGAATGGGTGGAGCCTGGGAGTGGGGGTACATGCATTTTTTGTCAGAATTTCACTAAAAACTTTGTATAGTTAATTAGATATGACAGGTTTACATTCTACTTATACATCCCAGGAAAAAATTGATTTGAAGCATCACAGTTGTTGAACAGATGTTTAATGGTATCTGAAAGGCATAGGTAGTCCTCAACATAGGAATTATAATTCTAAAAGTTTACCTTGTAAGGTCATTTTTTGGAATTCAGAACAGTTTGCTATTAAGCAGTATTATAAAGGAAGTTTAGGTCCTTATGACCACCCACAATGTTAAACATTGTTTCTGTGTTTCAAGTGCTGTTTGGTGTTTAATAGAAATCATTTCTTATGCCTCTTCCTTGCACATCTGCCTACTTTCATTATCACTGGGTAGACCTAGAAGCAAACTAGGGTTTCAGTGCCTTGTAGGAGCAGGAGTCTTCCAGTGAGACAAAAAGTTGATGGCTCTGGTTAACATTGCTGTGATTTGATCTGATATATTAGGGATAGGTGGAGAGTCTTTTGGTTCTAGGAAAATAAATGGGAGCTGCTGAAGGTAGAAGACTGGAAGTCTGAGGCAGTCCTTTTAGGATCCCTGCAAGGACAGGTCATATGTCTACCTGCTGTTAATGGAATTTTGACTGAACTCTTCAATGTCTTAAAACCTTAAGGATCCCAGCTTTGTACGCAGATACTGATTTGACTTAATCACAGACAGTCTCCACATGGATATTTTAAATTCTTTCCCCAATAAACCCACAACAAATACACTCCTCCCTCACAAAGCACCTTTTCTTGGGCTTCATTTATTTATTTAACTAGAATTTTAATTCTATGCTAAGTGTGATGATGATGATAAGAGTTCTTTGCTCTTATGATGCTCAGGGTTAATGAGGGATATAGATATGTAAGTAAATAACTGTAATATTATATATATGACTAGTGTTACTACTGTGTGCTGTGTAGGAGGAGCACAGGGAAGGAGTGGTGTGGGAGTTAGGGAAATATGTAGCTGTTTCCAGAAAAGGTTCACAGGGACATTTATGTTTTCTTAAAGCATTGATAACAGACAATTGTAAGTAGACAAGATGAGTCAGAATCTTATGTCTTCCTTTTTAAAAAAACTGTTCTTTCAGAATTGATGTCTGAATTGACTCTGAATGCTTTATACTGCTGTTTTACTTACTACTACAGTATTAAGTAAAAAGATTATAGAGCATTAAGGGGTGAAGGGGAAGGGAATTTTCCAATTAGGAATTTAGGCAGTTGCCATATTTTTGAAAATATTCAGAAAGTTAATATTAAAAACCTCAGATGTAGTGGTGGCTCACACCTGTAATCTTAGCACTTTAGGAGGCTGAGGAGAGAGGATTGCTGAGCCCAGGAGTTTGAGACCAGCCTAGACAACATAGTAAGACCTTTTCTCTACAAAAAACAAAAACAAACAAAAAAACACAAAAAACCCCTCAGATGTGGAGTTGAGCTTTTTTGGAGTTTAGTTCTGTATCTTTGAATGTTATTGATAATTGGTTTAGGACTTGGTTTAGGAACTAGGAAGCACACCAGTTCATATTGATAATTGTGAATCATGTAGATAATTGTGAATCATATTCTAATGTGACATTTGTTATCACTTCATGACTTTATTTTTTTATTTTTTTATAACCCGAAATTGGCCTGTAGTGTAAAATAATTCTGAAATTTAGGTAATTGCTATTAGGTGGTGAAGATACCTTACAAGAAGGCCACTTTTACTTTAGTTTCAGACTTTGGGATGAGTTTAGACTTAACTATTTATTAGAGATGTAAATATCAAAATAGTTGAACTTTATACTAGTAGAAATGGATTATCCTAGAGAAAACTTAAAAAAATATGAATCTCTAAGTCCAGTTAGGCACCTTTCTCATCTCTTCTTAATACCTGTTCTTATACACAAACAGTAGCTAAGATATAGACCCGACTCACCCTAAATTCAGTTTTGAATACAAACTTTCTGGGGCTTGTATGCCTTGGCTCCCATTTTTCAGTCTTGGAGTCAAAATGCCTCTTGATTATGTCCCTTGCTTCTGGGAAGGTTTCTTATGTCTTTGCTGTTTATATTATCAAACTAAAGTAGTCTCTTTCATTACGTAGATCTTCTACATCTCCTGATCAGCTGGGCAGGTTTGTGCTGCCTTTTCACATTGTTCTTTTACTCTGAGATTCTATTAGAATTAAAGAAACAAGAATAGAACCAGTTGTATGTATCGGTTCTATTCTGAGAATATAACATTTCTAACAAAATTGCCTACAGTCCAGAAGGAAGTCTTACTTTCATTTTCAGTGAATATAGCTTGTAATATATAATTTGAAATTTATATTTTGGTTTTGTAGTTGCCTGTTACCTTACTTAGGCAGTTCATCTTTAAAATCTGCTGGTTTAACTACCTTGGAACTGTTGATTTACAGAGGCTATAATCCATACACATAATAATTATTGTTTCATAAGATTGTTGTCTTACAAAATTTTAATAAATTTAAGAGGGTTTCATGTCACCTGTCAGTGTAGTTCAAATTTTTAAAACTCTTTGAGCAAAGCTTACTATGAAATTGAATGTGAAGTTTGGTGAAAAAGGCTAAGTTAAAAGTTTTGAATGACTGCCAAAGAAAATTTGTTTTATTAATGTTCTTTGTAGCCTTCTTCTAATATCTTTTTGGGAAATAACCATACGGTACAAGGTAATTTTCTGTTTAACAATTCATTAATGCTTTTTAAAATAGGATTTTTCTAGAACTTTTTATCTAGATCTCTCTTGACATAATAAATACTGCTTTGATTGTCTAAAATGCTTTTATTTAACTGCTCTGATTTTAAACACCGTTTACTAAGTGGTTACCATGTGGACCAGGCAGTCTACTAAGCACTTGATGTGCTTAATCACATTTATTCCTTATGACACCTTATGATGTACAGTTTATTGTTAGCGCTATAGATGAGGAGACTGAGGCTTGGTGATTTCCCCCCTCAAGGTTATAGAACTCTAAGTAACAGAATTAGAATTTGAACCCAGGTTGGTCTGCCTTTGGACCCAGATGTATCTTTGTAGGCACATTATATATAATGGCTGTATATAATAAGTTGAAGAAAGGCATTTAGGGGCTTGGCTGTCTCAGTTATATACTTGTAAACTAAAAAGAACCAAATTGAACTATAAAAAGAGGTGTATATGGTTAGCTGGTTTGTCATCTGAAGGCTGCAGATAAATGAATAACATAGCCTTACTACTGTGTTAGCATTTACCAGCTTAGTGTGTGGTTATTTCTGTTTATTCTTTTTAAAAAATAATTTTGTTAAATTATAAGAGGATATGGGAACATTATATCCTAAGACCTCAGTGCACATTGCTTTGTCTTGTTACAACCTACTAGTTTGTGTGAACTCTAGCAGTTGCATGCATTTTTTTTTTTTTTTTTGAGACTGAGTCTTCCTTTGTTGCCTAGGCTAGAGTAGCTTGATCATAGATCAGTGCAGTCTCGGACTCCTGCTCAAGTAATCGTCCTTCCTCAGTCTCCCAGTAGCTAGAACTATAGGTGTGCACCACACTGCCCAGTTAATTAATTAATTTTTATGTTTTAATTTTTGAGTTGGAGTCTCTCATTCTGTTGCCCAGGCTGGAGTGCAGTGGTACATTCACGGCCACCGCAGCTTGACCTGCTGGTCTCAGGTGATCCTTCCACCTCAGGCTTCCAAGTAACTGGAACTATAGGCATGTGCCACCATGTCCAGCTAATTTTTTTGATTTATTGTTGAGATTAGGTCTCGCCAAGTTGCCAGGCTGATCTTGAACCTGTGGGTTCATGCAATCCTCTCATCTCAGCCTCCCAAAGTGCTGGGATTATAGGCCTGAGCCACCATGTTTGACTATTTTTATTTTTTATGGAGATAGGATCTTTCTATTTTGCCCAGGCTGGTCTAGATCTCTTGGCCTCAAGTGATCCTCCTGCCTCAGCCTCCCAGAGCACTGGGATTATAGGTGTGAGCCACCGTGCCCTGTCATCAGTCAAATACTTTGACATTCTCTATTGTACATCGGGTGTATATCTGATAGGTGAATGGCCCGTGAGTGGAATCAGCTAGACAGAGAATATCCCTTTGGGTTCCATAGAATTTTACTCTTTAAGCTTCTGTATGCCAGTTTTGTTTACTGTTACTGCAAGGAGATAAGGAGTAGAGGCAGTTTGGTTAACCATTTATGTTTTTTAATTTCCTGGGGCTTTATGGGTGATTTTAGTGAAAAATGGAAGGGAGATGTGTTCCAATACAAATTTACAGAGTTCGTTTGCCACAGAAATGATATTTTGTGTACCTCCTGGAATCCAACTCTTTCAAGACGTTTAATGCTCACAACTGAACTATGTATAAGTTCTGAAATGTTAATAGTTATGGCTTTCAAAGGACTGGGTTTGTAATTCTTTGAAGAAACCTGTAAGTAGAAGATTGCTTTTACTGAGCTATTAACATGCTAGATATTTTAAAATGTAAAAATTAATATTTTAAAATTAGCATGTGAAATTTTATTAGGCTGAAGTTGAATATACTAGGACTTTTTTATTTTTAAGGAGACCAGGGTCTCACCCTGTTGCCCAGGCTGGAGTGCAGTGATGTGATCATAATGCACTGAGTCTTAGCCTCTCAGGCTCAAACAATTCTTCTGCCTCAACTTCCTGTTAGCTAGGACTACAGGTGTATGCCACCATGCCCAGATAATTTTTAAACATTTTTTATAGAGATGGGGTCTCACTGTATTACCCAACTGGGAACATGATTTTTTAAAAAATCATACATAATTATTTTTTAGTCTTTGACATAAAAAATTTAATCTCTTGATACTAACTAGGTGACTTTCTTTCTTTCTTTTTTGAATTAGAGCCTCACTCTGTCAACCAGGCTGGAGTGAAGTAGCATGCTCATGGCCACCCCAGTGTTGACCTGCTGGGCTCCGGCAATCCGTCTGCCTCAGCCTTCCAAGTAGCTGGAACTACAGTTGCCTGCTACCACGCCTGGCTAATTTTTTGATTTATTGTAGAGACGAGGGCCCGCCAAGTTGCCCAGGCTAGTCTCAAACCTCCGGGCTAAGGCAGTCCACTCGCCTTGGCCTCCCAAAGTGCTGGGATTACAGACTGAGCCTGAGCCCGACTGACTTTCTTAAAATATAAAAGTTTTGTTGGTTTTGTAAAATCATTGATCAGACTCTTGTGAATATTTTAAATGTATTAGGGTTGCATAGTATTTTGTCTGTTTTTAGTGTCTGGTTAAATATTAAAGGATCAGATACTTTAGATAATGGAATATATGTAAACCTTTTAGAAAGAAAAAATCTTTCTCCAGATTAGGATTTATTTTTACGTATTATACCAGCAGGTGAGCTTTCTTCACCTTAGATTTTAGCAATGTCTGTTAAGTGGTTAACATAACTTTTTTGGCCAACTGGTTAAACAACTGTTTATTTGGGGTGGAATAATTCTGTCTCTGGGCTACTTAGAGTGCCTTCAGGATATTTCCAACTTGTTCTTCATCTTATTATTTAGCTGACTGTGTTCTACTATATGTAGAACCAGGCTTCATCTGGGGTGGAGCAGTGGAGGTAGTGAAAGGAGTGTACCTGATACAACATCTGATTATTGGGTATAGGGATGAACACCAGGAAGAATGGTGGTGGTGTTAACAGATGGTCAATTACATTTATGTTTTACTTTGTGGAGCCATTATCTTTTCAGTAGGACCTTTTAATTAGCATTTTAATTAGTAATACTAGATTTGCCAATCCTGAAGTCTTCTGAATTCTTATATTTAAAGGTAGCACATAAATTTTCTTTATTGAAAGACAAATGATTTGTTTTAGCAGCTATCGTTACTTACTCTGACTAATAAAGAAATAGACTTTCAGTCAATAATAAAGATAGTGTTATTAGCAGGTCTGGATAAATAAAATTACATCACTTTTAAAAGTAAAATTGAATTTGAATTGAAATCTCATCTGTATTTTTCCTAATGCTGTAGCTTACAATACCAAAATAACTAGTTGAAAATTGAGTTGCTTATTGTCATTTAAAAAAGTCATATCTAACACATAGTTTGCCTAGTATTTAAATTAAATTCATATTTAAACTGAAGGGGCATTTTTTTTTTAGTGACATAAAAACTTTTCCAAGTCTCATATTTTACCTAATTTAGGCACATAAGAAATTTACTTTTCCCTGTTTTCATTCACAGTAAAATTAAATAATTCATTTCCTTTTAAAACTTCAAATTATCTGAAGCTATTTGAATATTCAATGGAAAGTTATTTTTCTTTTAGAGGTAAATTCACATACCGTAAGATTCGTCCTTTTAAAGTGTACAGCTCAGTGGTTTTTAGTATTTCAGAGAGTTGTGCAGACATTATCATTGTCTAATTTATCATTTTCATCACCCCCCAAAGTAATTCTATACCTACCATACTCCCCATTCTTTGTTTTTCTAGCCCTTGGTAATCGCTAATCTACTTTACGGATCTTTAGGTTTGCTATTCTGGAGATTTCATAGAAATGGAATCTTAGTTATATGTCTTTTCGTGTCTGGTGTCTTTCACTTACCATAATGTATATAAGGTTCATCTGTGTTACAGCATGTATAAGTACTTTTTGGTTTTTTTTAGTGGCTGAATCATATCCTATCATAATTTTGTTTATCTGTTCATCAGTTGATAGACATTTGGGTTGCTTCCACTTTTTTGACTATTATGAATAATGCTGCTGTAAACGTTGTACAAGTTTTTGTATTTTCTATTATCTTTGGTATGTACCTAGGCATGGAATTGAGTATATATTGTATCTGGGGTAACTCTGTGAACTAACCCTGTGTTTAACTTTCTGAGGAACTGCCAAACTTTTCTGTAGTGGTTGCCATCTTTTACATTCCTACCAGCAGTGTGAGAGGGTTTCAGTTTCTCTGCATCCTTGTCCATGCTTGTTTTTGCTTTATGTGTTCTGGAAGAGGTACCATGTAGATTTATTATATTTTTATGTTGCTTTTCTGAAAAAAAATTCTCTTGATGTTTCCTTGCTATGAAAATATAAAATAGTTTATTTGGTCCAGGTGTGGTGGCCCATGCATGTAATCCCAGCACTTTGGGAGGCTTAGGTGGGCAGACTGCTTGAGCCTAGGAGTTCAAGCCCATCCTGGGCAACATAGTGAGACCTCGTCTCTAAAAAAAAAAAAAAAAAAAAAAATAGCTTATTTGACCACAAATTTAGAGAAAAAAATACTAAAGTATGAACATATGATTTTTTCTTATTCATAATCTAAAACAGTACTGTTTGTAGAAAAGAATCAGATAAATTTGGCACCAGCAAGTGTTTTTAAAAGCGTTGTGATTCATATACTAAAATCTTTTTCATTTCAGTTCTTAATGATTACACATAAAATAACTGAAAAACAAACCTCAAATTAATTGACTCTTCCAAATATTTGTAAACAGTTTTGGACTCATGATACTTTATTCAACAACTGTTAGGTACGGTGCTGGCTTTTGGAACACAGTGATGAAAATGATGGACACAGACCCTTTGTTCTTGGCATTTATATTCTACTTAGGGAAAAATGTGAACATAATTATAGATTGTGGTTTATGTTATGAAGGAAATACAGCAGGATGTGTGAGAGAGAAATATAAGTTTATAAGTCAGGGAAGACCTGACTGAGGAAGTCATGTTAAAGTTAAGGTCTAAAAAATGATCAAGAACAAGTTATGCACGACCTGGGAGTAAATACTGCAGAAGGGGGTGTCTGAGTTGGGAAAGAACTTGGGTATCTAAGTGAATGCCAGTTTGGCTAGTGAGGAGGAAAGAACACTATCGGAGGAGGTTGGAGAGAAACAGAAGCCAAGTCTGGCCATGGTAAGGAATTAAAATTAAATCCAGTGTAGTGGGAATCCATCAGAGAGTGACAGGATTGATTTAAGTTTCTAAAAGTTCACTCTAACTGCTGACTGTATAATGGAAGCAAGAAAACTGGTTAAGAGGCTGTTGCAGAAGGCCATTCAAGAGATTATAGTTTGGATTAGGGTAATAGCAGTGTAGATGGAAAGAAGAAGATTGATCTGAGAGGCACTAGAATCTGTAGGATTTGCTGGTGGTTAGAAATGGGAGGCAAGATGAGAGAAAAATTGAGGATATGCCTAGATTTTTGGTTTAACAACTGGTGACAGGTTTTTATAGGCATAGGGAAGAAGAGGAAAGATTTGGAGAATTGGGAATTGAGATTCACTGTAGATGTTTTGAATTGAGTTGCCTATTATAAACATCTAAAGGTGTTAAATACAGCAGTTTTATGTATGGAGCTGGATCTGAGAGAAAGAGAGAGATCTGAAGAATTCTAGCTTGTAGAATTTGATGGAAAATTTAGCAAAGACCTTGAAGAGGCAAAGACCGATGATATGAATGAAATGTACACAGAAGCTAGGTGTCGTTCCTTCTTTTCGCAAACGTCAGCACTTTTTGCTTGGTGCTGTTGGATCTTTTCCACATTCTGCTAAGGAACTTGCTTAGCTGTTGCCCAACTTCTGCTCATTTAAAACAGAAAGGCTTGGGGACAAGGGATTACTAGTCTCTTTCTGGGCTACTAGTAATGCTACTAATTAGCTGTATTTTCGGTTAAATACAAAATGTGCTAGCTTTTAAATTTAATATTATTTGTATGTGTTTCTCAAACAGGTGTCCATAGTTCTGGGACTAAAAGTTATCAAAAACTTAAATTGAATTTTTAATCTTAATATAAAAATTATTATTAATAATCTGCATGATCGATCACTTTATAGTTATCATGAGGTTTCAGTACCCATGTTTTCAGCTAAATGATCTTCCTGAATATGTTTAACTTGTATTGCAAAGCTTGGACTTTTGGAGTCTGTGGAGTTTCTAATTGTCCGAAAATAATATATTTCTGTGAAAAATTTGTTTTAAACCTGCCTACTAATGAATTATGGGAATATACTCCCATAATTTTAAGTTGGATTGCCAGTGTACTTAGTTTATGTATATTTTTATCAGTAGTCCCCAGTACTGAGCTCCCTAGCATATTTTTTTCTTATCTTGTTTAGAAGTGATATTGTGGTAAAATATATGATTAATTCCATTACCTTAGTAGGAAAATGAAGGTGGTAGTAGTTGGTCAGCTCTGTATCCTTCACTAAATACCTAAAAATATAAGTGGAGAACTTAGGTTTAGACATGGACTCCTTTTTACTAACATCAAAATATTTTTTTCTTGGCAGAGAAGGTAAAATTATGTAAAAGACTTATAAATATTTAAAAATATCACTTTAAACTGAGACTTGAAAGTTGTTCTAATGTAGATTGGAGCTTTATTTTTTAATCATTAAAAGTGATAGCCATTGCATCTTTAATCAAACCTATTTTAGCAGTATCCTAATCATGTTCTCATGCATAATAAATAAATGTACAGTCTGCTGTTAGTCATTCAACTTTTCTGTACTTTTACACAATCTCATTAGATCCGTATGAAACTGCATGATATAGGAGAAGCAGCCACTAGAACTTAGCACCCAGTGTCCAATGAATGCTCACCAGGTGTTGTGCTCTATTCTAAGAGGTTTATGTGCATTTCCATTATTATAAAAATTCAACCCTCTGAGATAGATGCTATCATTGCCCTCATTTTGCAAATGAGAAAGCACAGGTACACAGAGGTGGTAGTGATCTTGTATAAGTTTCTTAACATCTTTTTGTCTATATCTGTCATATTCTTCTGTAAGTTCAACTTTTCCACACAAAATCCCACCCCTTATTAGCTACTGAAGGACATTGCTCTTGACATTTCTCTGTTTTTCTCTCCTGCATCGTTAGGGTTTTTTGTTTTTTTTTTCTTACTGGGTTATTCCTATTGGCATACAAACATGTTATTTCTCTCTTAAAAAAACAACTGGGCACTGTGGGAGGCCGAGGCAGGAGGATTACTTGAGCCCAGAAGTTGGAGACCAGCCTAGGCAACATAGTGAGAATTCATCTCTGTAAAAAATTAACTGAGCGTGGTGGTGGTGTGTTCCCATAGTCCCACCTTCTCAGGAGGTTGAAGTGGAAGGATCACCAGAACCTAGGAGGTTGAGGCTGTGATGTGCCGTGATCATGCCACTGTACTCCAGCCTGGACAACAGAGTAAGACCATGAATCAAAAACAAACAAACAGAACCCCGCATACAACCAAACAAACTTGATCCTACTTCCTTCTAGCTGTTGTCCTATTTCTTTCCTTCCCCTTAGTGCAAAACTCATAAGTTGAATTTGTTGTCTCTAATGATACTCCTCTCTTTTTCTCTTGAATATATTCCAAGTAGGTGTTTCCCCCTGCCACTTCACCAAGATTGCTTTTATCAACGTCACTAGTGACCTCCTTGTTGCAGGATGCTGTGTGGGAATACTGAGATATATGGAACACTATGAAAGAAGGACATTATGCATAATAACACAATCCTGGAAACATTCAAATTTTCTTTAATAATCTGTATTACTTCCATATAATGGAACATTGTGCATTTATCAGAAAGAATGGGAAAGATATACTGCTAAGGAGTAATCTTCATGGTATATTAAGTGAGAAAAGAAGGTGCAGTAGACAATTATAGTGTACTATCTTTTATGTCAGAAAAGAAGGGAAATAGGAGTGTGTGTATGTAGCTTTGTTAAATTGTTGAAAATAATTGATTGATAGAAAGATAATCTAAAATTATAGGGGTTGGGGACAGACAGAAATATACCTTGTACCTCTTTGCGTATACCTTGTTCTGTAGTTTTTATCTTATTGCCATGTGTGTTATATATAATGGAAAAAACTCCCGACATTTAAATAGAGAAGAAAATTCCTGAGTTGAAACACAAGAATTTAAAAATGTTAGAATGGTGATCTAGCTACAAGAAGAATTATTTCAAGTAACTTTGAAACACAGTATTTGATTGTGTATCTCTATTGACAGATGTCCTAAGAACAGAAAAAAGCCACAGTAAATCTTAAACTTTATTCAATATTGTTAGTAACAGTCTTGATGGTGGTATTATTTTGAGATTACATATAGTAGAATAAAACAAGTAATTTGTTAATGTAATTAGCAAGCAAGGTTTTCAGGGTGAGAGAAGATACAAATGAGTGAATACTATTTAATGGGAAATGTCAATATGAACTCAAGATTTAAGTTTCTCTTTATAAAAATACATATTTTACAGCTCTGCTCGCTGAAGAAGTAATGACAAGTAACAAGTAGCACTCCTACCTCCCAGATTTTGGTCTTTAGATACTCATTAACAGGTAATGTGAAAACTGAACATGGACATTTTGTTTATGAAAGCAAGGAAGCTATTAGAGATGACAGAAGTCATGTCAAAATGACACAGGAGCCTACTTGAGGGGACTCCTACTGGTCAAAGATGGTGCCATTTGAGAATAATAGTAATAATAAGTACGTTAAAAAACATAAATTTCCACAAGCTCTTAATGATACTTGTATAACAACAACAACTCATTGGTCATTTTTGGAGTTTGCTTGGGTAATCACTCTGAACACTGAAAAAGGGAAGGAATTGTGTATCTTTGCTGCCTTTCTTACACAGACTAGGTAACCAAATACTTGGTTAGGTAACAGTCTTAGAAGAATCTTAGATAACAAATACTGAAGGAATTATAGAATGAAAAAATAGCAATTTTCTACACCCCATGAAATAATGGATCTAGGTAGTAGAATTGTAGGTAATTAATAAGGTTAATGAGAACTTCATAAAGGATGGATTAGGCTGACAACATCTGAACCCACTGAACAATCTTTTTAAAATTTATTTTTTTAATTTTAAAGATGTGGGGTACAATTTAGAATTAGGTATATAAGTGGTCATCGTACAGGTGAAGTGTGGGCCTCCCTTTGATACCTGCTTTGTCTGGTTTGGGATCAGGTACCCTTATTGATATTATGTGTTCCCTGCCGCCTCCCCTGGCAGTGTCTCATTACTGCCAATCCCTTTCTTGTAGCATTATGATAAATGTTCAGGGTCCACTTATGAGTGAGAACATGTGGTATTCAGTTCTTTGTTTCTGTGATGGATCATTGAGTATGACAGACTTCAAATCCATCCAAGTTTCTGCCAAGTCCATAATTTTGTTCTTCTTTATGACTGTGCAATATTCCATTGTGTATATGTACCACACGTTTAAAATCCAGTCCAGTTTCAATGGGCAGCACAGTTGGTTCCATGTTTTTGAACAGTGCTGCAGTAAACATGCCTGCACAGGTATCTTTTTTGTAGAATGATTTGAATTCCTTTGGGTATATTCCCAGAAGGGGGATTACTGGGTTATATGGAAGGTTAATTTTTAGATCTTTTAGGCATCGCCACACTGTTTTCCACAGTTTACACTTACATCAACAGTGTAGAAGTGTTCCTTTTTCCCTGTATCCTCTCTAGCATCTGTTGTTTTTTGAGTTATTAATAATGGCCATACTGATTGGAGTTAGGTGGTATCTCAGTGTGGTTTTAATTTGCATTTCTTTAATGATTAGTGAGGCTGAGCATTTTTTCATGTATCTGTTGGCTGCTCGTATGTCTTCTTTTGAGAAGTGTCTATTCATATCTTTTGCCCACTTTTTAATAGTAATTTGTTTTATTTCTTTTTGCACATTTGAATACCTTATAGATTCTAAACAATAGGCCTTTGTCATATATACATTTGGCAAATATGTTTTCCCATTTGTGGGCTGTCTCCCCGCTCTCTTGATGGTTTCTTTTGCTTTGCAGAAGCTTTTTAGTTTGATGAAGTGCCTCTTATTTATCTTATCTCTTATGGCATAAGCACTTGGGGTTTAGATCAGAAATTGGTTGCCAGTTCCAATTTCTATCAGGGTATCTCCTGCATTTTCTAATGTCCTTATAGTTTGAGGTTTTAAGTTTGGCTCTGTGATCCATTAGAGTTGATTTTTGTGTATGGTGATAGGTAGGGGTCTTGTTTTAATCTTCTGCATGTGATCAGCCAGTTTTCCCAGGACCGTTTATTGACTAGGTTCTCCTCTCTCCAGTGGTTGTTGGTGGAGGCTTTGTCGAAGAGCAGTTGGTTGAGAAGTTGAGGTTTTGCTTCCAGAATCTCTATCCTGTTCCATTTGGTCTATATGACTGTTCTTGTACCAATACCAGGCTATTTTGGTTATTGTAACTTTATAATGAAGCTTAAAGTCTGAGAGTATGATACCTCCCACTTTGTTTCTTTTGCTGAGGATTGTTTTGACTATTCATGGTTGTTTATGTTTCCATATTAATTTTTGTACCGTCGTTCCGGTCTGAGAAGAATGATGTTGGTAATTTTATGGGTATTACGTTGAATCTGTAGATTGCCTTGGTATGATGGACATCTTAATGTTGATTTTTTCAATCCATGAACATGGAATATTTTTCCATTTGTTTGTGTCTTCTTTGATTTACTTGAGCAGTGTTTTGTAGTTTTCATTGTTAAGGTTTTTCACTTCTCTGGTTAGGAAGATGCTGAGGTATTTCATATTTTTTGGTGGATATTGTGAATGAGATTGTGCTTTTTATTTGGTTCTCTGTCTGTTGGTGTGTAAGAAGTTGTCTGTCTTTTGCACATTTATTTTATACCTGAGACTTTGCCAGAGTCCTTTACTGCAAGGTTTTTGACAGATTATCTTGGGTTTTCAAGGTATAGGATCATATTGTCAGCAAAGACGGAAAACTTAGCTTCCTCTTTTCCTGGTTGGTTATCGCTGATTTCCTTCTCTTGTCTAATTGCTTTAGTTAGGACTTCCAACACTATGTTGAACAGGAGGAGTGAGAATGGGCAGTCTTTTCATGTTCTTGTTTTCAGGGGAAATGCTTCCAATTTCAGTCCATTTATCAATATGTTGGCTGTTACTATTTTGAGGTATGTCCCCTCTGCCTAGGTGTTCAAGGGTGTTTAATCAAGAAAGGATGCTGGATTTTGTGAAAAGCTTTTTTCTGTGCCTTATTATATAATCATGTGGTTCTTGTTTTTACATCTGTTGATGTATTTAATTACATTTATGGTCTTGTGGTTGTTGAACCTGCCCTGTATCCTGAGGATGAGCCTACTTGGTCATGGTATATAATTTTTTAGATGTGTTGTTGGATCTGATTTGCTAGAATCTTGCTGAGAATTTTTGCATCTATGTTCATCAGGGATATTGACCTGAAATTCTCTTTCTTTGTTGGGTCTTTGCCTGATTTGGGTATTAGTGTGATGTTAGCTTCATAAAATGATTTGGGGTGAGTTCTGTCTTTCTTGATTGCCTGGAATACTTTCAATAGGATTGGTATCAGCTCCTCCTTCTATGATTTGTTGAATTCTGCTGGAAAGCTGTCTAGGGTTTTTTTTTGGTAGATAATTTTCTTATGACAGAGTCAATTTCCTGGGTTGTTATTGATCTATTTAGAGTTTCAGTTTTTCTTTTTTTTTTTTTTAACATTGGGAGCTTGTGTGTTGATGTCAGAAAGTCCTCCACTTCATTTAGGTTTTCGAGTTTGTTTCCATACAGGTGTGCATAGTAATCTCTGATACGCTTTTGCATTTCTTTGGGGTTAGTTTTGACTTGATCTTTTGCGTTTCTGATTATGTTTTGGGGGGCTTTTTTTTTTCTTTTTCTTGGTCAGTGTGGCTAGGGGTCCATCAATCTTGCTCATCCTTTCAAAGAATTAGCTTTTGGTTTTGTTGACTTTTTTCTGATATTTTTGTCTTCTGTGTCTTGTATTTGGACTTTTACTTTGGTGATCTGAATTCTTCTGCTGAAGTTAGAATTTTGTTGGTCTTGCCTTTCCAGCTTCCTTTGGTGATTTGTTATGCTGCTCTCATGATCTTTCTATTTTCTTAATGTGTGTGCATAGAGTTATAAATTCCTCTTTTAGTACTGATTTCATAGTATCTCAGAGGTTTTGGTAAGATGGTCTTTTTTTTCCATTTGTTTCCAGGAATCTTTTAATTTCTGTTTTGCTTTCTGTGTTAGCCTAGGAGTTTGTCTGCATTATGGTGTCTAGTGTCCATGTCTTTGTGTGTTTTGGGGAATCTTGTTGGTGGTGATATTTATTTTTATTCCACTGTGGTCTGAGAAGGTACATAGTAGTATTTTAAGCTTATGAAATTTGTTTATGGTTGATTTTATAACCATGAATGTGGTTGACCTTGGAGTATGTTCCATGTGATGAGTAGACGATATTCCATGGTTGTTTGGTGGAGGTATTTATTAAGTCCATTTAGTCAAGTGTTAAGTTGAGGTTCCATATCTCTTTGTTGATTTGTTGCCTCGATCTATCTAGGGTTGTTAGTGGAGTATTTAAGTCTATGACAGTGTTAGAGTCAGTATTTTTTTTTTTTTTTTTTTTTTTTTTTAGTTTACTTGGTAGTTGCTTTATGAAAGCTGGTGTTCCTGTGTTGGGTGCATATATGTTTAGGATGGATATTTCTTGTTAGTGGATTGAACCTTTTATCATTATGTAGTGTCCTTCTATATCTTTTAAAAATTTTGATAGCTTAAAGGTTGCTTTGTCTGATGTTAAGATTGTGACTTCTGCCTTTTTTTGTGTTGTGTGTACCTGAAAGTTTGTTTTCCATCCTCTAAATTTGAGTCTGTGAGATGTGTTTCCTGGGGGGAGGAAATTGTTGTGTTGTGTTTTTGAATCCAGTTTGCTATTTTATGTGTTTTCAGTGGTGCATTTAGTCCATTCATGTTCAGGTTGATTATTGAGTAGTGAGAGTTTATTCCTGTCATGAGGTTCTTGTAAAATTTTGTTGTTGTTTGTTGGTTTTCTTTTTATTTTTGCATTGGTATATGTGTGTGCTTTCAGTTTTGTAGTTGCAATGTATGTTATATTGATTCTTTATTTTTCTGCATCTCACAAAGTATGTGGTGGTTATTTGTTTTTCTTTCTTCTGTGCTCAATACCTTCTTAAACATCTCCTGTAGAGCTGGTCTAGAAGCGGCATAAACTCTTAGGGATTGGATGTCTGGGAAGGATTTTAATTCACCATCACTGATGAACCTTAGCTTAACTGGGTTGAACATTCTTGGTTGGAATTGTTTGTCTTTGAGAAATTTAAAGATTGGACTCCAGTCTCTTCCGGCTTGCTGTGTTTCTGTAGATAAGTCTGCTGCTATTCTAATTGGTCTTTCTCAGTAGGTAGTCTGACCTTTTTCTTTCTCTGTCTTTAGGGTTTTTTTCTTTTATACCTACTTTGTGTAAGCAAATTACTATGTGTCTAGGAGTTGGTCTTCTCTTCAGATGTCTTGCAGGGATTCTCTGAATCTTCTGTGTTTGAATGGTTGTGTTTCTGATGAGATGAGGGAAGTTTTTTTGGATGATCTTATGGAATGTTTGTTTCAGGATGACCCCTGTCTCCTTTTCTGCTTCTGGGATACCAATCAGGTGTTAAGTCTGGCTTCTTAATACAATCGCATATCTCTTGAAGTCTTTGGTCTGTCTTTTTAAGCTTTTTTCTGTGTTTTTAATAGACTGGGTTAGTTCCATATTTTGGTCTTCAGGCTCTGAGTTTCTTTATTTTGCTTGATTAATTCTGCTTTCCATGATTGTCAGTTTATTAATTCCATTGACAGTATTCTTTATGGCTAGCATCTCTATAATTAATTATTTCATGTTTTCATCTTGCCTTTCTTGGTTCTTATTCATCTTCTCCAATAATTTCTTGATCTCTGAATTTGTGGTCTGAGACCAGTTGATTTGGGCATACTTCATTGTTTGAGTTCTGAAGTATGTATTTTCCAGTAATGTCTTTCTAGGGCTTTCTGGGTTACCTGTGTTTTTTCATTGATTTTTCTTCATTTGTGATGGCATTTTCTCTTTACTTCCTTTGTTTATTGAGAGAGAGAATATCTTTCACTTCTGTTTGCTCAAACAGGTAGAGCCTCCAGATTTGTTCAATTTTGAAGCTGGGTTGGGGTGGTGAACTGTGCTGTCCTTTGGCAGTTTTGAGAATAAGGTTTATTGGATTCAGAAGCTGCCTGCACATCACAATGTCTGCTGACTGGTGTGTGGGCTCCCTGGGACCCACGTCCTACCTCCTCACAATATGTCCATGCAGTGGGAATGTATGTGCATTCCCTGGGTACAAAATAATATAAGGGAGAGGAAAAGAACTGAGAGTGAGAAAAAGGAGAAGAAAAGACTATGTAGAGAAAAAAGTAGAGAAGGTAAAACAGACAAGCCAGTAAAAAAGAAAAAAAGAATAAAACACCTAAAACCGACAGCATGAGGACACGTTCACACTTATATATACCTTTTTGCAAAAAAAAAAAAAAAAAAAGGACTAAAACAAGATGAAATACACACACCTAGCAAAATATATAGAGAAGGCAGGGAAAAATAAAAACAAAATAAAAAAATATAAAAAGTAATAATAATAATAAAAAAAACCCAAGAAACTTTTGTTATCCTTGAGCATCCTCTTTTGGCAGTTTCTGAAACTTCAGGTTCCTTGTTGACATGACCCAAGCACTGCTGCTCTTGGCTTGCTGCACAGGGCTCCAACCTCTAGGTTTGTCCCCCTGCTCACCTTGTGGTCAGGGAGAGGCTACAAACTGCTCTCAACAGATCTGCCTGTAATGGGCTTCTCCACATGCGCTGATGAGGTTGCTCCCTGTGTGGGTCACATGCCTCTTGAATTGCTGGAGGAGGGGAGCTAGATCAGTTTAAAAATTGCCCCCACCTATCTGCTGTGGGCTGGATTCTTCACCTCTGGTCGCATCTGTAGCCCCACAAATGGTCCAGTATGGTGGATGGGGTAACTTGGTCTCCTCTCTGGACCTGCCCCTCAGGGGTACTACACTCAGGGCATCCTCTCTGGGTTGACAGTGATTAACCTCAGGGAGGTGCTGAATTCACCCCTCAGTCTCGGAGTAGCTCCACTGTTCGTGTGGGCAGGCTGAAGTGTGTGTCCCCCGGATTACAGGGCAGAGGCCGTGACAGTGTCTCTGTGTCTTCTCCTCTGCTGGTACTGGCGACTAATTCCTCCACTATATTTTCCCCACGGTCTTCCCTGCCAATGTCCAATCTCATGCCAGGAGTTGTGGTGGTGGGTGGTGCTGCGCAACGGCTGTTTTTTTGCCTCTTTCTTCTGGGTAGAGTCGCAGAGTTGGTGCCTGCCTCTGGGCCATAGATTGCCTGGGATCAGAGTAGCAGTGCATGGGGCAACCTCGTCAGCAGAAGAGCTCAGGATGCTTGTTCTTGTATTCCTATTCAGACACTCACACATCCACTTGCCCACACACTTGCATATATTTGTCTGTTCACACACTCATTTATATGGAGAGACACACTCTGACCGACTCCGTCGCCATCTTGGAATCCCCTTCCCACTGATCAATCTTAATGTAGTTCAGTCCAGAGGTGCTGATAATGATGTGATGCAACAAGAAGTACACAGTGCTGATATAAAATACTTTTGTCAAACAAAAAAGAATTTGAATCTAATCCACCCTCTATTTCTAACTACATTATACAGGAACTATAGGAACATACTATGTAGTACCAGGAGGATACAGTTGGCTGAAACAGACTGGGAAGTTCTACAAGACAAACAACATGATTTCTTCAACAAATAAGTAACATGGGACAAATTAAAAGGAAGTGGAAACTGTTAAAAGATTAAAAGAGACATAGTAGCCAAATCCTGTGAATAAACCTTGTTTGGATTCTGATTCAGACAATCTCTAAAAAACATTTTGAGCAAGTGGGAAAAATTGAGCTACACTGGATATTATATAATAAGGAATTATTACTTATTTTGCTGACTATAGTATCATTATGGTTATTGAAAAAGCTTACAGTATTTGCTTTAAAATATAGTACTCAGCCAGGCACAGTGATACACACCTGTAGTACTAGCTACTCAGGAGGCTAAGGTGGAAGGATCGCTTCAGTCCAGGAGTTCGAGACTTCAGTGAGCTGTGAATAGCCACTACAATCTAACCTGGGCAATGTAGTGAGATCCTGTCTCTATTAGAGTAAAGAGAAAAAAAAAGATTAAAATATAGTACTCTCTTCCAAAAAAGGAAATGGGAGACAGACGATAGATAAAACAAGAATAGCAGAATGCTAGTAATCGTTGAAGCTAAGTACTTGGGAGTTTTTGAAGATGGTATCTGGGGGTTTATTTTATTCCCTTCACTTTGTATGTGTTTAAGAACTTTTATAAAGTAAAAAAAAAAAAAATCATAAGAAGAAACTGGTGTCCTTTAGTCTGAGTGATTATATGATGTGGAATATCTATTAATTTAATGTTTGGTCTGATGAGAAAGTTATATAGTTTATGATGACTGTAATACTTATTAAAGAAACTTCTTTAGGTTCCAGTTGAGGTAATACGTGCATTATAGAAATGGATAAAGCATTAGATACTTCATTTTGGCTAGGGCTTATATCATTCATTGCATACTTAGCATTTAACTTATGTTTGTGCAATTTACCATTCAGTGCCTGTGAGGATCTAGCAAAGCACAAACTCAGTTTTTCCGACTATACTCCCTCAACACTCAATACCGAATACTCCTGTGACTTCTGGTCACTAAAATATGTGGGGATTTCTCCCCAGCAAGCAAGCAACTGTATAGATCAGGGGTTCCCAACCCCTGGGCCACAGACTGGTGTCAGTATGTGGCCTGTTAGGAACCAGGCTACACAGCAGGAGGTACGCAGTGGGCAAGGGAGCAAAGCTTCATCTGTATTTACAGCCCCTCGCCTTTGCTCATGTCGCTGCCTGATCTCACCTCCAGTTGGATCAGCAGGGCGTTAGATTCTCGTAGTCTTGTGAACCCTATTGTGAACTACGCATGCGAGAGATCTAGGTCATGCCTCCTTATGAGATTCTAATGCCTGATCTGAGATGGAGCTGAGGTGGTGATGCCAGAGCTGGGGAGCAGCTGCAAATTAGCAGTGAGGTTTGACTGCACAGAGACCATAATAAATCAGTTGCTTGCAGGCTCATATCAAAATCCTATCAGTGAGTGGCAAGTGGTTTGGTGTACTTTGGTTGTACAGCTGCATCTGCTGGCAGGCTTTAAGTCAAAATCCGACACTTATTTTAGTCTGTGCGTGGTCCACCCATTTTATTTACCACTTCTGCCATGCTTCTTTTTTTTTTTTTTTTTTAAATGGTGAGTTGTATAATTATTTCATTGTATATTACAATTCAGTAATAATAGAAATAAAGTGCACAATGAATGTTATGTGCTTGAATCATCCTGAAACCACTACTTCCCCCTGGTCTGTGGAAAGATTGTTTTCCATGAACCTTGTCCCTGATACCACTAAGGTCGGGGACTGCTGTAATGTAGATGATTCTCCAGAGAACACCAGCTGGTGCGCTCTAATTCAGTCCAATTCAGACATTATCTAGGTGGAGATAGCATCAGTCCTCAAGTTGAGGACTCAGTCCCACAGACTGCACCCCACTTCAGATACCATTTATTATAAACACAGGTTGTGTGTCCTATGCTGTTGACCAACTGTCTATAAATTGGGGTTCTTGTGACTATGTTCTTGGGTTCAATTAGTTTTTTAGGGCAGTTCACATAACCCAGGGAAATACCTTACTTACATTTGCCCATTTATTATAAGGATACAGATGAAGAGCCAGGTGGAAGAGATCCATAGGTGAGTTATATGGGAGAAGGTATCAGAGCTTCTTTTGGTTTTTTTTTTTTTGAAAGTTTCATTAGGTAGGACTTATTGATTAAATCATTGGCTATTGGTTTACCAATTCGGCCTTTGGCCCCTATCTCTCCTTGGAGTGTGGGCAGTGGGTCTGAATTTTCCAACCCTTTAATCACTTGGTTACCTGGCATCCAGCCCCCAACCTGAGGCAACCTGGTGCCCCCGGCCACCAGTCATCTTACTAGCATACGGAAGACACTCATCACTCTAGAGATTTCAAGGATTTTAAGAGCTGTGTGGCAGGAAATGGATGAGGACCAAATTTATATATATTTCATAAATACCACAGTGCACCCACTCAACATTTATACCTACTGGTTGAAATTTCAAGACTTGTGATATGTATTTTTAAAACCCACCTTTATTTTATTTGGTTGTTTATAGGAATTTGTACATGTGCATTTTAGGAATGACATACTCCAAAATGCTTCCAGGAGAAACTAGATTATGCCTAACAGTTAAGTATTTTGGAAGGATATATATTTCCTATACATTTCCTTTGTCTTTGTTGTATAGGGGTGCCTGAACTACAGGTCTTGGTATAATAATTTCTGTTATGGTTATTTTAAATATATAAGACACTTTTGCAGTAGCCATGGTGAATATATAGTCTGCTTAAAAATTGTTATAGCTGTGGCTTGGATTTGGCATATTTAACAATTGTTTATATAGCCAACATTTAATTGTTTTAATAGAATTTGAGGAATATTTACCTGTTTCTCAGGTATGAAATAGGCCTTATGGAGACTATATACAAATGCTTTAACTTTAAATAATGCTAGCAGTGTGAGCACTTAGCATATTTATCATAATTACAAAATATGACAGAGAGTACCAGAACATGTTTCATATTCTAGGTTGCATATAAAATAGCAATGGACTCTTCATGCTCTTATGATTTTCCTTTAGTGCTGTATTTTTAAAAAATGGACAAAGTATTTGTGAGAGTGACAGGAATAGAATAGTTATGTAAACTTGTAACTAAATCAAAATAGTTCTCAAATTAAAACCATGATATTAGTAAAGAAGAAAATAAATCTTATGTACACATTTTAGATTAAAAATACATACAAAACAATGCTAAATAACTCTGGCAACCTTGAAATTTTATCCTGCTGTTGACTAGTAATATAAGGCCAACCACTTTCTCATTTATATATTCTTGAAGGTTTTTAATGATAGTCATATATGCATTACATTATAGCTGAAAATACAGACTTTCAATTTACTTTTTTGCTCAAATTTTAAAAATACGATAATGTGTATTTTGTTGTAGCTACAATACTTATGCTGCCATTTGCTGAACTCTTAACTTTTTTTCATAAATGAAATTTAGAAAACAAAAATTCTTAAATTATGTTAGTTTTCTGCTTACTTGTACCTAGGTGGAGTCTTATTTTACCCATATTTAGGCATGCTACTCCCAACCTTCAATTTGCATAATTAGAAAAGTTGAATTCTTTTCTTTGTCCCATTTCTTAGTTGACGAAGGATCAGAGATTGGTGTATTCGGGCAGACTGCTTCCCGATCATCTGCAACTGAAAGACATTCTCAGAAAAGTAAGCTTTCCCACCACTGTTTGATACCAGATACATTCAAAGTGTGAGAGAAGATATGTTCTGAAGTTTCATCCAACCAGTTCAGGTTTTAGATACTTAAAAGCAACCCCTTTGGGTAGCATAACAGATAAAGATATATTAGAAAGTAAAGAACATGTTAGGTTCTGATTAGTTTAGGTCATAATTTTGCATATTTATCTGATAGCCAAATCTGAAGTAGAATTATATATTTGTATTCAGGTATTTGTTTTCTTTTTTAAGAAAATGCTGTTGACTTATTAGCAGTGCCGGGTAGAATATTTAGTAGTGTTGAAGGATTTTCATTGATAACTATCCTCTAAATTCCCTTTTAACCAAGCTGCATGATGTTTTAATATGAATTGCTTGGGTTAGGTGTTTACTTTGAAGACAACAAATAGAATGAATCCCAATTTATGCATCAATTAGCAAACTGAATACTCGTGCTCAGACCTAAAATATGTTTATGCACAGTTTTTTGACAAAATCAGATTGAATGCTTGTTATTTTAATGGCAGCTTTTAGCTCATGTTCATTGTGGAATTTATATTTTTAGAGCTGTTCAGCATTTGAAATGCTGCTTTTTGTTTTTATGAATACAGTAAAGTTCCCTACATACGAACCTGCAAGTTGCGAAGTTCATGTGTCTTGTATACATTGCCACGTGTGTGCATCCTCTACAAGTGATTTTACTTTTGTGTACTTTACTATAGAGTACTGTGTGGAGTATAGTAATATGATATTTTTATTTCAAGTCCAGGATGTCCAGAAGCAAGAGTAAAAGAAGTAGTCATATAGCTGGTACAGTACTATGTAGCTGATTGTGTTAGTTGGGTACCTATGTTGGACTTACAAACAAACTGGGCTTTTGAACATGCTTTTGGAACTGAACTCATTTGTATGTAGGAGACTTACTGAATAGCAAAATTGAAAACAAATTGTAAGTTTGCCTTAGATCTTGTACTTAACTTTTAATGTTGTTCTGGATCTTCCTGATCTGATTTAGAAGATCTATGAATTGTTATTAATATGACCTTTTGAATTAGGTTTCTAAGTATAAACATCTTAAACTTGAATGCTTTTTAATATGCTGTATTCAGAAACTAAGGAGACATTGTAAATCAGGAGAGCCTTCAACCTGCCTTGCTAGGCATGCCTCCTGTTATGCTGTCTTTGTAGTCTTTCCCTGGCATTCTAACCCTCATGAACTTCTTTTGCTAAACTCCTAAAGTGATTGTAGTTTGTGCTTCTCAGTTTCATGCAAAAGACTAATTGTGCTCTTAACGCACTAGTCTAATCTCTTAATGATATCATGAGTCTCTTTAAGAAAGGGGCTCTTTCCCTTTCTTGGATTCACCTCAGAATTAAGCAAAATTCTAGGTTTATGGTAGGCTGTTGATAAATTTGTAATTTCGAATGACTTTGTTTCCTTTTCTCACAACTGGGTATCTTTTTTTCTTCCTGCCCCTTTTTCACTGTTTGTTTTCTTTTTTTTTTTTTAAATTCTGACTCATCGTTCTTCTCTGTCCTGTATTCATTCTTTCCTTTCTCTGTCGTATTTACTAGCTTTATGTCTAAGTATAAATATACTTATGCTCTCTCTACACTAAAATGCCAGTCCTAATCATTGTTTAGAATATTCTCCTTCACTCCTAGTTGTAGATTTGTGGAAACACATGGAGTATTTACAGAATATAGTTTAAATACATGCTTTCTATCTGTATATACATTTTATAGATGAAAATAGTTTTTGCCTTTAAAAACAGTAAAACAAAAACTATATAACACCTTGCTAAAATTAAGGCAAATGAGATTATGGTACACTTATTTGAGTTTCTTTTATAGTTGCTAAGTTTCAAGTAATGGAAATATTTTTACTGTTCAAAGTTTGTGGGCCTAAGCTTCAAGGTGACTCTTACAGTTCTAGTAATAAGGTGCTTGATTTTTTAAATACTGAAATGGTAGATTGCATTGACACAATGTTTACAGCATTGTTTGCTTCAAGAGGGTTTGGTCTGCAAAATAATGTTTTAATATAACTATTGCTGAGTATCTAGATCATTTTCCAAGCATGGAGAAAACATTGAATTCAAAAGGGCCCTAGGTATTAAAATGGCAGACTTACCTTCAAATGATAACAGTTATCATTTGATAGTTACTGGCTTTTTGAAATGTACATTTTCTAGTACGTTCCTTTAAATGTAATCTTCTTTAATTTTAGCAAGATGAGTATCATATGGTTCATCTAGTATGTACTTCTCGGACTCCTCCCAGTTCTCCAAAATCCAGCACCAATAGAGAAAGTCCTGAAGCACTGGCATCCAGCAGCAGTTCTGTGAGTTGTTTTGGGAGGAGTAAATGTTGAAGTTTTCTGTTTATCTATTTTTGCCTCTAAAAATTAAATGAAAAACTTAACAGTTGGAGCTTGTGAGTTTTGAGATTGTGTTTTGAACTAGAATTAGGCATTTAAAATTTTAAGATTTGTTTTTGGAGATCTAATAACACAGTGTTATCCTTTGAAGCCAATTTACCATGCGTTATAATTTGCTGTGTGGCTGGTCTGCAATAGATCCAGTATTCAGGGGTTTAATTACTGGAATACTCAGAAAACAGAACTATGATATGGTTATATAATATACACTCTTAGACCAGTAAAGTTTCTGAAATATTGAAGGTGTTAAATACAGTATATTTTATTCAAGGGAGATTACATTGTTTAAATTTTAAGTACCCCAAATCTTCCTGAAGTGATTACTTAGTCAAGAATTCTGTTTTAAAAATGGCTTGATTTGGGTATACATTCCAACTTCAGGGAGAAGAATTACTTAGTGTACTCATTTCTTTTAGACTTGGGTATTCACTTTCTCCCTCCTTATTTTTCCATCTGCCTAAAATTGTTTGGAAATCTTGTATAATATTTGAACTTCTCAACTTAGATATTTTCTACAAATTTTAAAGACATGATTCCCAATCCTTTTATATTAAATTATTTTTGATTTCCCATAATAGATTTATATGATACCTTTAGGAGTGAGAGAATTAGAATGAGTGGAAGCTTGCTTTAAAATTCTGGAGCAGGCAGGGAACTTTTATACTGCTAAGTATGCTTTCCTTGGCAAGAGTCTAACAGAAACTTTAAAGATGCATGCATGGCAGGGACAATAACTAGTTGAAAGCTTTCCCAATAGATACTAGTAACTGCTTCTTTGAGAAACTATCAGCCAGGCTTGGTGGCTCAGCCTGTAATCCCAGCACTTTGGGAGGCCGAGGCGAGTGGTTGCCTGAGCCCGCGGGTTCGAGATCATCCCAGGCAACTTGGCAAGACGTCGTCTCTACAATAAAAATAAACAATTAGCCGGGTATGGTAGCACATGCTTGTAGTTCTGGCTACTTGGAAGTCTAAGGCAGAAGGATTGTGGGAGCCCAGCAGGTCGCTGCTGGGGTGGCCGTGAGCGTGTCACTGTACTCCAGTTTGGGCGATGGAGTTAGACTCTAACTCTAAAAAAAAAGAAAAGAAACTAGCTTCTGCATCACTGTGTTTAATTAGTTTGGCCTTAATTGTAACTATTTTCTAGTACCAAACATGGGAATTTAGCTTATATTAAACTGAAATATGCTTTGTCAAAACTCCCAAAAGTCTTTATATGTTTCTGATTTTGACTCAAGAAGGCACAAGCATTGGCATTAGCACAGAGTTTTATTTGTAGACTTTAGACACAGTTGTGTTACTCCAGTTTTTGTTGGGCAAGAGCCTTCTGGCTTAATTGACTTGTCTATTGAGTTCCTCAACCATGATTTCATGTCATTTTTTGTACATATGTTTGTTTTTTTCAGAGTATGTTATGAAAGTCTAAAAAGTATCAAAGGAAAGTTAAGTTGAATTCCCCTTAATTTTTCATGGCTCAGAAATGTCAAGGGATTTGAAAAGGTCTTAAAGATGTAATCATAAAAGAATTATCTAATAAGGTCAGAAATCACTAATTGTAGAGAAATGAGGCTGTGCTGCCAAATGACTAGGCTTTTCTTTTATTAATTGTGTTAATGAATACCTTATTATGATGGCCTATTTAATGAGAAATATTGCCAAAAAGGAAGCCTTTTCCTGTTTATGTCCCCAAGAGTAAGACTTCTTAGTAAGATATTTGGTATCTATTTTTTTGAAGTCATGTTTTAAAAACATTTTTATTAGCTTTGCAAAAGACTGGTGTGCTTGGGACCTTTTACATGGCAGGACTTAGGATGGTATACCTACAAAAAGACATTTTGTCAGTAGGCAGTACAGGCAAAATACAATTTTAACAAACTTGGAAGGATGTTAAAATAATATTGTACCCAGCTTTTTAAAGTGGAAGAAATGTAATTTATATAAAATGTAATTGTGTTTTAAATTTACATAAAAAACTCTTGACAAACTACAAACAGCAACAAATTAGGGTAGTCTTTGAGAAGTTAAATTGTTTTAAGGTTATTGAATCCATGAATTACTGATATCATTTGTGCATGAAAAATTAAAAATCCTAATCGATATCTTATTCATTTTGTAAAAAAGAAATATTTGTTGGTGGCATATGTAAATGAATAGATTTTTAGAACTGAATTATGACATCTAGTTCAATCTCATTTTCTGTAAGAAAGCAGAGACTCTGAGAGTCTAAGTGAACCTCTAAGGTTTATACTCCCTGTTAATGTCAGAGATAACTCTGGATTTTAGATCTTTTGATTTCTAGCTTGTTCCTCATTTTTTAACCATTGTGTTACCAAAGCATGTTATGCAATACTTGGCACTTAGTAACTGTTTAAGTGACTCAGTAATTAGTACCATTTATTTAGTACCTTCAGTGTGTTAGGCATCATGAAAGGAGCTTTGCATGCATTAATTAATCATATGAAAATAGCATTTTATGCATTAATTTTTTTTTGAGTTGGAGTCTCACTCGGTCGCCCAGACTGGAGTGGAGTGGCCGCTCCTGGCCACTGCAGCGTTGCCTGCTGGGCTCCGGCGATCCTTCCGCCTCAGCCTTCCAAGTAGCTGGAATTACAGGCATGCACTACCATGCCCGGCTGATTTTTTGATTTATTGTAGAGAGGTCTCACTGCCCAGGTGGGTCTCAAACCCACGGGCTCAGGCAATCCACTCACCTCAGCCTCCCAAAGGCGCGGGATTACAGGCTGAGCAGCCGAGCCCGGCTTTATGCATTAATTTAATCTCACAATTTAATGTGCTATTTTTGTTTATTATTGCTCTGCTGGTCATCCTTTTCTAGTTGAAAATGCAATATTCAGGCAGTTTTGACTTTCTGAGCTCTTTAGTCTTATCAAAATTAAAATCTGCATATTATACTGGACACAAGATTTAAATCAGTAAATTTCTGAAACTAAGTTATTTTGCAGAAGGATTTCATGAGTACATTTTTAGTAATATGTCTATGAATTTTATGATTGTAGTGAACTAAATCTTCTTTAAAAAATTACATTTTTGTTTGTAGAGTTCAGATCATTCAGGATCAACAACTCCATCATCCAGTCAAGAAACCTTGTCTTTAGCTGCTGGTTCTTCTTCTGAGGGATTGAGGCAGCGTACCTTTCCACAAGCACAAACTGACCCAGCACAGAGTCATCAGTTTCCATATGTAATGCAAGGGTAAGTGAAATTGTGGTAGCTGTGGATCATAATTGGACCCCCCTAAAAATGAGTTACTTTTGATTTTCACTGTAGCTCTTTTGCAGTAATTGAAGCACATTTGGAATTTATTCATGTACTTTATTTTATATTTTGAGAACTAGAGGGTTAATGAGAGCAGTTAGAATCATGTAGGGCAGTGCTTTCAATCTTTAATGTTTCTACTAATCACCTGGGGATCTTGTTGAGCTGCAGATTCTAATGAAGTAGATATTATTTGTCCTAAAATTCTGCATTTCTAACAAGCTCATCAGGGTGATGCTGATGCTTCTGATGCTTGGACCACATCTGAATAGCAATGATCTATGTATCTAATTTTTTACTCAGTCTCACTATAGATCTGTTGAATTTAGTCTTCAGGGTAATGGGGTGAGAGAGTGAAGGTGTACTTGGAAGAGTTTAGGACCAGCAATTTGTTTTTAAAAAGTTCCACAGGTGTTTCTGATTAGCCAGACAGCGATAGAGTACAGTCACATTGTATTACTAGGATATGTTCATCTTCGTATATTACCCAGAATCTTTGTTGTATTGAGAGTTCTGTAGAGGAGTTTTCTTTAAAAGCTTGCTATAGCCAGTCTATATTTAGCAATTACAGCAAGCCCCTTGGTTGAGACTAGGGGTTCCCAACCCCCAGGCTATGAATCAGTACAGGCTGCGCAGCAGGAGGTGAGTGAGCAAAACTTCATCTGTATGTGTAACCACTGCCCATCACTCACATTACTGCCTGAGTTCTGCCTCCTGTCAGATCAGTGGTGGTATTAGATTCTCATATGAGTGCAAATGCTGTTGTGAACTGCACATGTGAGAGATGTAGGTTGTGCACTCCTTATGAACATCTAATGCTAGTGCTGTCTCCCATCACCCCCAGATGGGACTGTCTAGTTGCACGAAAACAAGCTAAGGACTCTCACTGATTCTGCACTGTAATGAGTTGTATAATTATTTCATTATATATTACAGTGTAATAATAATAGAAATAAAGTGCATAATAAATATGTGCCTGAATCATCCCCAAACCAGCTTTTCCCCCATCCATGGGAAAATTGTCTTCCAAGAAACTGGTCCTTGATGCCAAAAAGGTCGGGGCCGCTGGGTTAGACAATTGTGGAAGAAATGCAGCTGATGGCTACAGGTAAAGCACATCTTTCAGACAGCACAGAGAGTAGGATCTTGAAGATTATGGTTTGGACTTGGATTGTATCTGAAAGCAGAATATTTTACTGGGGTAGTATTATTTGTTATTTTTGGAGTAAAGGTAACTTGAGTAACAAGTGGTGGTAATCTTTCTGTGTTGCATATCAAACCGTGGGACTTCAGTGTGTGGCCCTGATCTAGATCCATAATGGTGGGGCTGGAAATGAGAAAATGGCTAGGATGCCTGAATCGTAATGTAGGTGATGTAACCATAGAGTAGTCACTGACTGCTGTGCTAGACAGGATAGCGTAAACATTCGGGCACTTTTTACTTAGAACTTTTAACTTAATTCAGGTATTAATCTAGAAAGACAAAGCTGAATATATAGCAAAATATAAGAAAACTAACTTGTCTTATATTTCTTGAATTCGAAGTTTTCCTCTCAAAATAAGGACTTAGATGAGGCTGGTTATAGGCTTTTATAAAGTACCTGTGAAACAATTTTTGTTTTCAGAAATGATTAGTATAAACCAAAACTTATTGGTAAAAAACAATGTTCTTAGGATCTACATTATGGAATAGTAGCTTAAAATACTTTCAATTTTATGACAGTGATTCATTTCCTTTCTTTTTGGCAGGATGAGACAGTGAAGTTCCTTTTGATTTATACAGAATGATTTTACTAATTTTATTTGGTGGTAGTGGTAGAAGGTAGGAGCATTAAAAAATCCTTGAAGAATATATAATGATATGCTAATAGTGGTTATCTCTGGATGTTAAGATTTTTAACTCTCATTATTATAGTGAATATATTTTGTAAAATACCAATCAAGTCTGTAAGTTGCAGATCTTAAGAAAAAGACCATAGATATTTTGGTAAAAGATTAACAATTTTTCTAAACTAGTTGTTGAGGAAATTAATAAACGTAAAAGACAAAGGTATTCAACTCTTAGAAGTATATTAAACGATTAGAAAAATCTGAGGATTTATTTTGCCAAAAGTGAGTGTTAAAGTGATGAGCAATGAAACCTTTAAAAGATATTTGAGCTTCACTTAGGAATTCAACTACTAAATGAATAACATTTTGTTTTAAATTTTTTGATTTAAACATTTTGTTTAAATCAAAAAATTGTTTCACAGGTACTTTATAAAAGCCTATAACCAGCCTCATCTAAGCCCTTATTTTGAGAGGAAAACTTCAAATTCAAGAAATATAAGACAAGTTAGTTTTCTTATATTTTGCTATATATTCAGCTTTGTCTTTCTAGATTAATAGCTGAATTAAGTTAAAGGGCAATATGGCTTAGTGGGCCAGCCTGTATGGATTTGAATCCTGGCTCTATTCATAGACTAGCTTGGTCAAGTCTCTTCCCGACTGTGCTTCAGTTTTTTCATTATCTGGGAGATAATAGAACTTATCTTACATGACTTCTATGTGGGTTAAAAGAGTTAATGTATATAAAGTGGTTAAAATAGTAACTGGCACATACTGGTGTATTAACAATTATAAATTCATTTGTCCTTATAAGTGAATGTTGCATATTCATTCAGCAACCAAATTTATAGGCATCTGTGTATCTGGTGCACTGAAATAGTTGAACGAATGAATACTAGTGTTAAGTGCTGAAAAATGATTCTTTATATTTGGAGAGAGTACTTTGTGATTTACAAAGTGATTAATGTGAAAGTTCAATAAATAGGTTATTCAGTTCAACAATGAACATACTTTCAACAATGAGCATACTTTTCCTTGATGGCATAGTTGTAATTTTTTTTTACATGAATGCTTTATATCTGTTTTTAAGTAATTTTATTTAATGTCTAGCCTTAAATGTACAAGAGCGGTAATTTAGTGACCCTGGAGACTTCATTATCAGACTAAAGCTCTGCTTCTCTTGTTCAAACTTCAGTACAGTTTATCTTTAACTAGTCTGCATGTGTTTTCCACCATGTAGGCTAGTGTTTTATATCTTTTGTGACCTTGATAAAATTGAAAATTGTTAGCATCTGTTCCCTACTCCCTGAGGTTTTCAGTCACTAGTTTTGGAATAGTGTCCAGAAATTTGCTAACCTAACAATAACCTAGGAACCTCACTTTGAGAAGTCCTAATTTGCCTACGTAACTCTTGAGCAAACATGAGAGGGACAAAGCAAGACATCCTCATGTTGGCCATCCATTTACAGAATCACATTTATAAGTCCTTACTGTTTTTGACCTGGTCTATTGTGCTATTTATTTACTTTAACAATTGCTGGCTGGTTTATAAAGTACCCAGTTTTGTACATTTCGTTTTTCCCTCTGAAATATTAACAGCTTTGTTTTAAAATATAACTGAAAAATGACTCATTGTACCTTTCTATATTGTCTAATTTTAAAATTTCTTTCGTACATATTTATTTACGTGGTATATTTGATACTTTGCTACACGCACAGAATGTGTAATAGCCAAGTCATTGTATTTAGGGTGTCCATTACCTCGAGTATCACTTCCGTGAATTGGGAACATTTCATTCAAGTCTGCTCTTCTAGCTATTGTGAACTATTCAGTGTATCGTTGCTGGCTATAGTTACCCTATTATGCTATTGGCACATTAGAACTTATTCCTTCTATCTAATTGTATGTTTGTACCCATTAACCAACCTCTAGCTTCATTTCCCCCTGCCAAAACCCCACCTCATTATTCTTCTTTACCACTGCTGTCTATATCATTCTACTTTCTACCTCCATGGGGTGAACTTCTTTTAGCTCCCATATATGATTGTGATCACATATTTGTCTTTCTGGCCTGGCATATTTCAATTAACATAATGACCTACAGTTCCATCCATGTTTCTCCAAATGACAGAATTTCATTCTTTTTTACGGTTGGATAGATTTCCATTGAACATATATAGTGTATTTTCTTTATCCATTCATCCATTGATGGACACTTAGGGTGATTCCAAATTTTGGTATTGTGAATAGTGTTGTATGTAAACATGGGGGTACGGGTGTCTTTTTGATATGCTATTTTTTTTCTTTTGGATGAATACCCAGTAGTGGGATTACTGGATTATATTGCAGTTTTATGTTTAGTTTTTTGAGGAATCTCCATTCTGTTTTCTGTAGTGGCTGTACTGATTTATATTACCACCAGCAGTGTCTAAGAATTCTCGTTTCTCTGCATCCTTGCCAGCATCTGTTATTTTTTTGTCTTTTTGATAATAGGCAAAAGACATGTCATTGTGGTTTTGATTTGCATTTCTCTGATGATTAGTGATGTTAAGCATTTTTTCAGATACCTGTTGGCCATTTTTATGTCTTTTTTTTTAGAGATACAAGGGGGGCCCAAAAAACCTGGATTATGTTTTGGAGGGGCGGGTCCTTTGAAGTACACTTGGAATTTGTTCCTTTGGTTCAAATGGTCAACCAAAGTTTTTATTTGGAAGTTTTGAGAAGGTTACACCGTGATTTGTGAAAGAAATATCCCGAGTTGTGGCAAACAGCTGACTGGTTCTTCCACCATGACAATGCACCTGCTCAGACCGTGCTGAGTGTTCAGCAATTTTTGACCAAAAATGGCATGACCCCTGTGCCCCACTCTCCCTATTCACCTGATCTTGCCTCCGAGTGACTTTTTTTTGTTTCCTTGGATGAAAAAAATCCTCAAAGGGAAACATTTTGCCAGTGTGGGAGAGGTGAAACAAAAAATGGCAGAAGCACTAAAAGACATTAAAACTGATGAGTTCAGAAACTGTTTTGAGCAGTGGAAAAAGCATCTTGATTGGTGTATTGCATCAAACGAAGAGTACTTTGATGGAAGTTTACACACTTTTTATAAATAAATTCTGTGGGTTTTTTTAGTCCCCCCCTTGTATCTGTTCATGTTATTTGTCCACTTTTTATTGGGATTTTTTTTTTTTAACTATAGAGTTGTTTGAGTTCCTTATATATTCTGGATATTAGTCCCTTGTTGGATGAATAGTTTGCAAATGTTTTCTCCCATTCAGTGGGTTGTCTCTTCACTCTCTTGCTTGTTTTATTTGTACAGAAGCTTTTTAGTTTACTATAGTCTCATTTGTCTATTTTTTTTGTTGTTGCCTGTACTTTTGATGTCTTAGCCTTAAAATCTTTGCTTACTCTTATGTCCTGAAGTGTTTCTCCTGTGTTTTCTTCTAGTAGTTTTATGGTTTCAGTTATTAAGTCTTTGACCCATCTTGAATTAGTTTTTGTTTATGGTGTGAAGATTGGGATCTAGTTTCATTTTTCTGCATATGGATATCCAGTTTTGCTAGCACCATTTATTGAAGAAGGTGTCCTTTCCCCCTTTTCCCAATGTATATTCTTGGCGCCCTTTAAAAAAATCAATTGGCTGTAAATTTTTTTTCCCCTTGGATAAATGCCTAGTAGTGGGATTGTTGGATCATATAGTAGTTTTTTTTTTTTTTTTTTTTGAGTCGGAGTCTCACTCTATTGCCCAGGCTGGAGTGCAGTGGCACACTCACAGCCACCTGCTGGGCTCAGGTGATCCTTCCTCCTCAGCCTTCCAAGTAACTGGAACTTGATCCTTCCTCCTCAGCCTTCCAAGTAACTGGAACTACAGATGCGCACCACCATGCCTAGCTAATTTTTGATTTATTGTAGAGACAAGATCTTGCCAAGTTTCCCAGGCTGATCTCAAACCCCTGGGCTCAGGCAGTCCTCTTGCCTCGGCCTCCTAAAGTGCTGGGATTTCAGGCTTGAGGCACTGTGTCTAGCCCTAATATAATAGTTTTATGGGAAATCTCCACACTGTTTTCCATAGTGGCTGTACTAATTTATATAACCATTTACATATTTCTGGCTTCTGTATTCTATTCCGTTGGTCTGTGTATCTGTTTTTATACCAATATCATAATGTTTTGGTTACTATAGCCTTGTGATGTGTGTGTGTGTGTGTGTGTGTGTGTGTGTGTGTGTGTGTGTGTGTGTGGAGAGAGAGAGAGAGAGAGAGAGAGAGAGAGAGAAAGATGGAATCTTACTCTGTTGCCTAGGCTGGGATGCAATGACATGATCATGACGGCTCACCGCAACCTTGACCTCCTGGGCTCAGGTGATACTTTCACCTCTGGGCTTAGGTGATACTTTCACCTCAGCCTCCAGAGTAGCTACTCCTACAGGTGTGTGCCACCATGCCTGGCTAATTAAAAAATTTTATTTTATTTTATTTTAAGGATGTGGGGTACAATTCAAGGTTAGGTATACAAATGTTCAATATGCAAGTACCCTTGTTGATGAGGTATGCCCCCCCCTGCTGCAGATTCTCACAGCTGCTACTTCTTTCCCCTCGGCAGTTTCCATTACTGCGAAGTCTTTTCTTATAGTATTACAATAATTGTTTAAGGTCTGCTTATGAGTGAGAACATGTAATACTCAGTTCTTTGTCTCTGTGATAGATTACTCAGTATTATAGACTCTGAGTCCATCCAAGTTGCTGTGAAGTTCATAATTTTGTCCTTCTTCATGGCTGCATAATATTCCATCCTGTATATGTACCACTTTTTTTATTCATTCCTCTTTCTTTGGGCAGCATGGCTGGTTCCATGTTTTTGTTATTGCGTAAATTGCTAAAGTAAACATACATATGCAGGTATCTTTTTCATAGAGTAATTTGAGTTCCTTCGGGTATACTTCCAGTAGGAGGACTGTGGGGTCATATGGAATGTCAATTTTTAGATCTTTTAGGAGTCGCCAAACTGTTTTCCACAGAAGTGTATTAGTTTATACTGCCACCTACAGCATGGAAGTGCCACCTACAGCATGGAAGTGTTCCTTTTCTGCCACATCCTCTCCAGCATGTTTTTTTTTTTTTTTTTTTTTTTGAGTTATTGATGATGCTGGCTAATTTTTTGATTTTTTTGTAGAGACGAGGTCTTCCTGTGTTGTCCAGGTTGGTCTCAAACTCCTGGGCTCAAGTGATCCTTCCACTTCGGCCTCCCAAAGAGTTGGGATTACAGGTGTGAGCCACTGTACCTGGCTCTTACAATATATTTTGAAGTCAGATAGTGTGATGTCTCCAACTTTGTTCTTTTGTTCAGGATTGCTTTTACTATTTGGGATATTTTTTTGTTTCATATGAATTTTGGGATTGTTTTTAATAATTCTGTGAAAAACGACACTGGAATTTTGATAGAGATTACATTGACTCTATAAGATTACTTTGGGTAGTATGGTCATGTTAACGATATCAGTTCTTCCTATCCTAAGTATAGAATGTCTTTCCATTTGTTTGTCTTTTTCAATTTCTTTCATCAGTATTTTGTAGTTGTTCTTATAGAGGTTTTTGATTGCCTCAGTTAAGTTTATTGTTAGTTTTTTTTTTATAGCTGTTGTAAATGGATTGCCTTCTTGATTTCTGTCTTAGCTAGTGTGTTATTGGTGTATAGAAATGCTACAGATTTTTGTATTTTGATTTCACATCTGGTGACTCTATATAATTTATAAGAGCTAAGAGTCTTTTTTAATGGAATCTTTAGTTTTTTTCTAGATATAAGACCGTGTCATCTGTAGGAAGGGAGAATTTGACTTCCTTTTTTCCAATTTGGATGCCTTTTATTTCTTTCTCTTGCCTGATTGCTCTGGCTAGGACTTACAATAGTGTGTTGAGTGGGAATGGTGATAGTGGGCTTCCTTGTCTTGTTCTAGTTCTTAAGAGGAATGGCTTTCAGTTTTTTTTATTCAGTTGGATGCTAGCTATGGGTTTGTCATATATGACTTTTATTATGTTGAGTTATGTTTCTTCTGTACCTAGTTTACTGAGAATTTTTTTTAGGAAGGTGTGTTGAATTTTATCACATGCTTTTTCTGCATCTGTTGAGATGATCAATAGATGGCGTTTATCTTTCATTCTGTTTGTGTGATGATGTATCACATGTATTCATTTGCATATGTTGAACCATCCTTATATCCCTGGGATAATCTTTTTGATGTGTTGTTGGATTAGATTTGCTGGTATTTTGTTGAGAATTTTTGTGTCCTTGTTCATTAGGGATATGGGCTTGTAGTTTTTTGTTTTGTTTTGTTTTGTTTTTGTGGTTGTTGTAGTTGTGTCCTCATCTGATTTTGGTATCTGATCAGGCTTAGGGTTCTGATCAGAAATTGGTTGCTTCCAATTTCCATGTGGATGTATCCTGCGTAAAAATAGTATTTCTTTGTTAATCTTCTGTCTAGATGATCCGTATAATTTTGAAGTGGGGTGTTGAAGTTCCCAGCTATTATTTTATTGGATTCTATCTCTTTTAGATCTAATAATAATAGCTTTATGTATCTGAATGATCTGTTGTTGGGTGCATATGTGTTTATAATTGTTAAATCCTTTTGCAAAACTGATCCCTTTGTCATACATGATTTTGTCTCTTTTTACTGTTTTTGACTTAAGTCTGTTTTATTTGATGTAAGTATAGCTATTTTTGTTTGTGTTTGGTTTTGTTTGCATGGAATATCTGTTTTTATTCCTTTTCAGTCTGTTGTCTTTACAGGTGAAGTGAATTTCTTATAGGCAGCATATGGTTGGTTTGTTTAAATAAAATGCATTCAGGCAGTCTGTATCTTTCAAGTGGAAAGTTTAAATCAGTTACATTCAAGGTTACTATTGGTATGGAGGGCTTATTCCTTTCATTTTATTAATTGATTGCTCATTGTTTTATATATCTTTTGCTTCTTTCTCTCTTATTATCATTGTGGTTGGTGGTTTTCTGTAGCAGTAACATTTAAGTTCTTTGTCTTTTTTGTGTGTGTTTGCTCTTCCTGTAGGTTTTATACTTTCATGTGTTTTCATTATGGTAGAAATTGTTCTTTTGCTTCCGGGAGACTTATGAATTATTTCAAAAGACCTGTATTCAAGTTCTGAAATTCTTTCTTCTGCTTGATTTATTCTGTCATTGAAGCTTTCAAATGTATTTTATATTTTACTCAATGAATTATTCAGTTCTAGAATTTCTGTTTAGGTTTTTTTTTTTTTTTTTTTTGCCATATCTGTATCTTTGGTAAATGTCTCATTCATATCCTGTGTTTTCCTAATTTTTTTGGTATTGTTTATCTGAATTCTTTTGTATCTCACTAAGCTTATTTAATAACATTATTTTGAGTTCTATTTTGAGATTTCTCATATGTATTTCTTTTTTCATTGGAATCTGTTACTGGAGAATTATTGTGCTCCTTTGGAGGAGTCATATTTCCTTGCTTTTTCATGTTTCTGTGTCCTTACATTGATATTTGCTCATATGATATAATAGTCCCTTCCTTCAATTCTTTTTTTTGAATTTGCTTTTATAGGGGAGGATTTTTTTCTAAAAATATGTCTATGGTATTGTTTGGTTAGGGCACTTTGGCTTTGATTCTGTGTGCATGCAGTAGTGCAGTGTCTTTATGATTTTTGTCGAAAATAGCATCAGTGGTGTTTGTGATTTCCTCAGTGGTTTAGAGTGTGATTGTCAGTAGAGGCTTTGGTGAAGTTCTGCTGGGAATGGGCATGTCAGGTGGGCCAGTCCTTGGGCTCCAGTGGTGGCAGTGGTGGACTGAGCATATCTGTCTGTCTTGGAGCATGTGCATTGGCACTCGTGTTAGCAGGTCCAGGTGAGCCTATTTGTGGGGTCCTCTGGGTGGCTTGTTCAGATGCCATTAGTAGTAGCAGTGGGTTGGGCACATTGGTATGTTCTTGGCCCCTAGGCAGTGGGTGTGGCATGGACAATGGCAGTAGCAGTGGTGAGACAAACCTCTGGTTCCCAAGTGGTGTGTTGGTGTTGGTGATGTCTGCAGCAGGTTGAGTGGCCAGTCCCCAAGCCTGACAGTGACATATGCATGTGAGTGCCAGCTGTGGTGGCAGTGGCAAATTGGGTGAACCCATTCTCAGGTTCCTGGGAGGAGTGCTCAGTTGCTAATGGTTGTGGAGTGGCAGGGCAATCCTCAGGTCCCTGGACAGCCTGCTTGGGCCCTGGAGGTGGTTGGAACTGGGCCAGGCTATCCTAACCTCAGGTTCCCCTCAATAGTTCATGTGATTGCTGGCTGTGGTAGGGGAGGATGGGGTGTTCCCAAGCAGAATGCTTGGGTGAGGGCAGCAGGGTTGTGCAGCCCTGCTACTGGGAGAGTCAGGTTGCTTTCAGTGGCAGCAGCCATAATCAGGTGGCTGAGGAGTGTGCACTTTGACTTTAGGTGGCAGCTGCAAGGAGGGTAGCCTGTCCTCAGGGCACATGTACATGTGCAGCAGCCCTGTAGTAGCTGCTAGTAGCTCTCATTTTGGCCCTGGGTGCATCAGTTAGTAGCACCACTAGGCTGTGGGTGGGGAATGTCAGTGGGGTTCCTGCGATGTGGAGATGCAAGGGCTGTTGGGCCCTAGGGCAGGATGCAGTCTGGTGGGGGATGCCGCAGCTTCTTGGGATTCTGGGAGTGTTTGGGGCCCAGTTTGAGCTCCTTCTCTGGAACAATGCCTTCTTGCAGTGTCTAGGCAGCTCTCTGTGTTAGTCTCAGAGCCCGTGTGAGTCTAGGGCCTCTTCTGTGGTTAGGATTGTAGGAGTTCACAGTGGGAATGTGGCCTGCTGGGTTCACTCACTTAATCTTTCCCCATATTGGGGAGCTTCTCCAGGCTCCCAGCCATCATGCTTCCCACGCCTTCCTTGCCTTAGATGTTTCTTGTCACTTCTCTGTTGAATTCCAACTTTCTCTCTAACGTGTTCTGTTGGAAATGTGATTATCTACTCTTCTCTTTTGTTCTTTCTGTAGGGGAGGCTAAGACCAGGTGTCTCACCAGCTATCTTGAAG
This sequence comes from Cephalopachus bancanus, assembly GCA_027257055.1. Classification (NCBI taxonomy): domain Eukaryota; kingdom Metazoa; phylum Chordata; class Mammalia; order Primates; family Tarsiidae; genus Cephalopachus; species Cephalopachus bancanus. The sequence goes on from JAPVLO010000008.1 coordinate 14,565,656, forward strand.
CCCCTCTCAGACCTCTATTGTCTGATTTTTTTTAAAAAAGTAAAATTGCTTGTAGCCTACCACTCAGAAGTAAAAGTTACTAACATTTCTATAAATATCCTTCTAAATACCTTTCTATGTATACTTTAAAAATAGAAATATTGTACTATTTATTCTATTTTGTAAACTGTTTTTAAAAACATCATACAACTTGGACATATTTCCAATCAAATGGAAGTCCACAGCATTTAAAGTTTGTATGATTTTTCATTATGTGGATTTACTCATTTGTTCACACTTCCGTTGATGGAGAATGTATTAATTGGTTTTGTTGCATGATAACCTCAGAATCTCAGTGGCTTACAATAATGCATTTTATTTTTCTTGCTCACAGGTCTGTTAGTCACTGGGTCAACTCCGCTTCAGGCTATAGGTTGAGTTCAGGTCTGTTTCTATTTTCTCATTCTCAATGGATCAATAATTCCCCAGCATATGTTCTTCTCATGGTAAATGGCAGGAATGCAAGAGGGCAGGCTAACCACTGATCTCATTTGAAGCCTTGTACATGTCATATCTACTAATACTGCATTGACCAAAGCAAATCATGTATGTAGCCATTCTTACTGGCTCAACATCATTGGGTGGGTAAGTATTGCAGAGTTACAACCAGTGTTGTGCTGGTAAATGCTTAAAAGTGGCTTTTCCAGGGGAAAAATAAGCCCTGAATTAGTAGTATTTGCTGATTTCCGTGGTGTAAATACTCCCATCATGGCTCAACAATCTGCTTTCATGGGCCAGTTGAGCCAGCATGAACCAGCTTTGCCACTGTGTGGTAGAGAGTGTACATGTATAATCCTGTTATAGAAGAGAGAAGAATTGGGGCAATCTTCTGCCATAAATGTTTGACTTAATTTTTCCCCCATTAAACATCACTACAGTCAACATTCTTAAATGTGCTTATGTAGTCCATTTATTTTAGGATAAATGGTGAGAAAAGGAGTTCCTAAGTCAAAGTGTTAATTTTTTTTTACAGTGTTCTTAAGACTTTTTAGGCCCTTAAAGACTATTGCAAAATAGCAGCAGAGAGTACCAGTTTACATTCTTTTTTTTTTTTTTTTTTGGAGTTGGAGTCTCACTCTGTTGCCTGGACTGGAGTGCACTCACTGCGCCTGGCCACCGCAGCCTCGACCTGCTGGGCTCCGGGTGATCCTTCTGCCTCAGTCTTCTGAGTAGCTGGAACTAGTTTACTTTCTTAACAGTTATTGAAAAGCCTGATTCCCCATACTTGCACAGATATGTACTTGCCATTGTGATAAATTGGAATATTCTTTTTTTTTTTGAATTGGAGTCTTTTAATTTGAAACGTGGTAAAGAAGCATTATTTTTGTTTGTGAGTTGCTTATTTGTTGGTGCGTTGGTATCTTAAAAAGTTCATAACAGTTTTTTAAAAATCTGGAAAGATATTAGTGGTTAATATTTACTGAGCATTATCAAAAGCTAGGTATCGTATTAAGCACTTAATACATGCCTTACTTCAGTAAATTTCATACCAACTGTCTGATCTAGGTACTCCCCCCCATATTATACATGAGGAATATGAGACTTAAAGGTTATGTAGCTGGGATAAGTTCACAGAAGGGGTCAGTAGAACTAGAATTCAAATCTGTATTTAACTTGAAAGCCTTTTGTTTATCATTTGTTTCAATATTTTCTTCCTAGGTTATCGTTTATATTTTGACTTCATTTATAATGGTGGATTCCCTCCCTCAATTACTCATTCAAAACTTTTCTCTAGTCAGTTATACTGGTCAGAGTTTAGGTATTGCTCACAGTGAGCAAATCTGTTCATATGAAGACCCTGTGACTTTATTCAGTAAATGTTTACTTTAGAATCTGCTGTGTGCTAGCAACTCAAGAGAAGAAAATGAAATCTGTACTTGCCTTCACTGGAAGTAGGTTACATAAGCAAATAAATTACCATCTGCTGATGGACTGTCATGGTCTTGAAAAAAGTGCTGAGGGAACCTGGAGGCAGGAGGGACTGTCTCTGCTGGAGGAGTGAGGAGGGCTTCAGAAGTGGTAACATTTGTGCTGTCTTTAGGGAGGATTCAGCAGAGAGAACAAAGCAAGTGCAGAGAGTCTTGAAAAGGCAGATTTTGGGAACAAAGTAGGGATTCCATGAGGCTGCTGCTTGACTCCTTGTATGGAGTGGTGGGGAAGTAAGGATAATTTAACAAGTTTTCTGTGAAGTAATTTGTTCCTAAGAAAGTTTCCAGTTCTCTTCATTTCCTCTCCTCTGTAATTTTAACTTTTTAAAAACATACTATGGATGTCTTTTGGGCTAACTTTTAAGTATATAATTGTAGTAAGAATCTTTCTAGTTCTGTTTTTGTCACAATCTCTATTGTACTCCACCAGTTCCATGTGTTTCAGTGAATTTACCTCATTCTCTTTGCTTAGTTTTTACCCCATAGTACAAAATGGTGTAGGCTGTTAAAAAAGAAAAAGAAAAAAACTGTCAGAACTTTTGCCACCAGCTGTGATTTCCTCCCACTTGTTTATGTCAGTTGAACTTCCTAGGACCAGAGGGAGGAGGAACCAGGTTATCCTCCTACTCTGTTTCTCTTGCATAAAGAATATAACATTTTCTGTGGTGACAGACATACTACACATTCTGAATGCTTAATTTCTTCCATGTTTCTGCTATTTTGCTCTTTGCCAAAAACAAAAAACAATTATTTGGAGTTATAGTGCATATTAAAGAGCTCAGGAAAAGAAAAAAAAAAAAAGAGAGAAAAGGGAAAATGACCACATTCAGTTATCTAAAGGCAATCATTTAACATTTTAGTATTTTCTCCCAGTACCCTTTCTTGCTTTATTTATTTAATTTTTTAGAGATAGGTTCTCACTCTGTTGCTCAGGCTGGGGTGCAGTGGCAGTTGAACTCCTGGGGCTCAAATGATTCTCCCACCTCAGCTTCTCAAGTAGGTGGGACTGCAGAGGCGTGCCACCATGCTCAGCTAATTTTTTTCAGTCACAAAAGGAATTCATGTTTATTTTAGAATATGTGGAAAATATAAATGTAAGAAATAATACTTAAGAAATGTATCCCAAAATCCTTTTCCTAAGGACAATTACTGTCCTTAAGGTATTTTCTATCATTTTTTTTCTTTTTAAAAATCAAACTTATACACTCACGGTAAAAAGTTTTCAGTTTCTCCAAATTCCCTTTCTCAGAAACAACTAACTCCACCTCTTTTTTTAGCTTTTTCTTTTGGTATTTACCTCATCTTCAAATAACACTATGGAAGACGAGAAGTTAGCTCTTCTCCTTTGCCATGTATATGTACATTCTTTATCTCCAATCTTCTCAATATAGTTATAATTGATTTTAGTTGATTAATATTGAGTATTTATATAGACACCTTTAAAAAAAACAAGCTGAAATTCTGGAAATGAAAGAAGCATTTAAGGGGAAGTACAAGATGCAATGGAAAGGTTTAACAGTAGACTAGATTAAGCAGAAGAAAGGATCTCAGAACTTGAAGACAAGTCTTTTGAATTAACCCAGTCAGACAACAATGAAGAAAAAAATAATCAAGAGAATGGAACAAAGTCCAAGAAGTGTGGGATAATGTAATATGGCCAAATCTAAAATCATAGGTGTTCCTGAGGAAGAAGAGAAAACAACAGGTTTGAAAGCCTATTTGAGGGAATAATGGAAGAAAACTTCCTTGACCTTGCCAGAGATCTAAACATCCAGATACAAGAAGCCCAGGGAACCCCTAGAAGATTTATTGCAAAAAGGTCATCCCCAAAGCATATAATCATCTGACTATGCAAAGCTAATGTAAAGGAAAGAATTTTAAGAGAAGTGAGACAAAACCATCAAATACCTTGCAAAGGTAAACCTATCAGACTAAGAGCAGACTCTCAGAAGAAACCCTACAAGTCAGAAGTGAGTGGGGTCCCATCTTCAATCTCCTCAAACAGAGTAACAGTCAGCTAAGAATTTTGTATCCCACAAAACTTAGTTTTATCAATGAAGGAGAAATGAAGTCCTTTGCAGATAAACACTGAGGGAATGTGTCACCACTGGACTGGCTCTAGAAGGAATATTCAAAGGAGTCCTAAATACTGAAACAAAAGGTCAAAATACACCAGTAAAAAAACGCTGAAAATCATAAAGGTCACAAAGGTCAGAGATATGAAGTTTTTTTTCCATATTTCATAAGCTAATTTCCATATGTCATAAGCTAATTTTCAGAAGCAGAATTCCTTGGACAGTTGGGCACAAGAGAACATTTTTAAAGGTGCTAAGTTTTATAATTGTTTTTTGGAGGCTTATTCTAATTTATACTGCCACTAGCAGTGAGAGTTGGGCTTTACTCTTGCCAATAATGGATATTTGAATTTAATCTTTTCTAACTTGGCAAACAAACAAGCTATATCTGCTTTAATTTGTGTTTAGTGATTACTTCTGTTTCTATGCACTCTTTATATAGAAAAAATATTAACTACTATTTATTGCAGACATTTTTATCTAAGCTCTGTCTCTTTAAATTTTGTCATCAAATATGTTCATTGCTTTTTGGATGTTTTCTTCTGTTATTTATAAGCTAGGAAAGTACTTTCTCCAAAGGTTTGGTAAATAATTCTATTTCTTTTAGGTTATTTGTAGTTTAATTCTTAATACTTTTAGTTCTCTTATTTGAATATAAAGCATGAGGTGAATTTCTTTTCTTTTCTTTCTTTCTTTTTTTTTTTTTTTTGAGTCAGAGTCTCACTCTGTCATCCAGGTTGGAGTGTAGTGGCACAATCATGACTCACTGTGGCCTTGACCTCCTGGACTCAGGTGATCCTTCTGCCTCAGCCACTTGTAGCTAGGGCTACAGGTGTGTACCATCACACTTGGCTACTTTTATTTTTGTGGAAATGAGGTCTTGCTATGTTGCCAGGCTGGTCTCACACTCCTGGACTCAAGTGGTCTTCCCTCCTTGGCCTCCCAATAGGTGGATTTAAGGGTGTGAGCCACTGTGCCTTGCCAGAATGAGGTGAAGTTTTTAAATACCCTTCCCCTACCACCAGTTTGGTAATCGTTTTTCCTAGCACCAAATAACAATTCTCTATGTTGTTTAATGATGCATTCTCTAAAGTATATTTAAATTCTTACATAATATATTTCATTGATCTATACATATATATTTTAAAGGATAACTTTATAACTTAATATCAAATAAATTTTTTATTTCTTATTTTCTGGAGAGTACCAGATGTATATCATCTAGTCTGAAGAGTAATAATCATGACTGAATAATATTAACTTGCGCCTAGAATGTATTTTAGCAGTCATATAGTCCAGTAGTTTTTTGAACTTATTGAAGAGTAAAGGAAGAAGCATATTAGAATCTTTTAGGGGAGTTTATTAATTTTGGCAATGTCTCAATAATCACCTTAAGTTATGGACTGCATACAGTAGGATGAGGTAGGCAGCTATAGCAATTTTTTAAAGTAATTGTTAGTAGCCTTTTTTCCCTTAACCTTTTAAAAACAGTGACAAAGTCCAGTCTTCTCATTATATAGTTGAAGTAACAGACTTGTTTGAAGTTTTATTTATTTATTTATTTATTTTTGAATCGGAGTCTTACTTTTTCACCTAGGCTGGAGGGCAGTGGCACACTCACAGGCACCACAACTTTGACCTGCTGGGCTCAAGCGATCCTTCCACTTCAGCCTTCCAAGTAGTGGAACCACAGGCGTGCACCACCATACCCTGCTAATTTTTTTATTTATTGTAGAGACAATGTCTTGCCAAGTTGGCCAGGCTGGTCTTGAACCCTTGGGCAATCTTCTCGCCTCTGTCTCCCAAAGTGGCAGGAGACAGATGTGAGCTACCACACCCAGACTATTACAGATGTGAGCGACCACACCCAGCCTATATTTCTTATTAATGGTAGAGATAGGTGGAGCTTTACTTTCAGGGGGATGGGTTTTTTCCTAATAGGGCAATACTAATAAAATTTAGAATATACATCTAAATATTGTTTTCAGATTTGTTTAGAGATGTATAAGCTCCCTAGTGTAAATGCTAAGTTCTTTATACAAATGTTTATCATAATCCACAGCCAGAGTGGTATGGCTTTCTCTCCAGGGTTGATCACTGATTGATATCTTTTTAAAGAAATAGCTGGGTTAAGGTTTCTCCCCCTTCTTATACAGGACTTTGATCAGTTGCTGGGAGGAACTCTAATGGAAGCTTCTCTGCTTTTCCTTCCTAATTGAGCTATAAGGGAAACTTGGGAAGTAGGGGCAGCTGTATTCAGGAGGTTGAAGAGTCTTCTGAGGATAGGAGACACCATATGACCCCTACTACTCCCCCAAGGATAAGGAAAGTTCGGGTAATGTGTAGGGGAGGTGATGCCTTACTTAGCACCATGTTTCCTTAAGTACTGTCTGTTGATAAGCCTTAATTTTCCTAGCTCCTCTGAGTTAGGTTTCTGTAATCAATTATTACCATTTGCATGTGAAAACGCTGTTTAGAATATAAAATTATAGTTAATGAATTAGTCTTGTCTTATTTCGGATAGACCAAACTATTATCAGGGAAAGATAAAATTTAAGTAATATGAACAAAAGGAGAGTTAGCAAATGCATAAATAATTTTGCATTTACTTACAGGTTTATCCCTGTTGTTATCTTGATGTATATGAATTCCTACAAATCTCACATTACATGCTTTGTTCATGTTCAGTTAGGGACAAGGGAGAGTAAAAATATAATTATCTAACAGTTGCTGAATCCAGAGTAACAATCCTGTGAGAAAGCTTCTGTTATTAGCTCCATTTTAGAAATGAGGAAACTGAGGTATAGAAAATTTAAATGTGGTCTTCCCCAAGTTTTACTAAATTAGTAAAATTTTAACCTACTTTAAGAATGTATGCATGGGCATATTCTGTGAATCTTGGGACATTAAGGAATATTTTACAGGTTTTATTAATGTTCATTTTTTATAACTCAGACTTGCTGTATTATTATTTTTTTTTTAGTTAAATTCTCACTCTGTCATCCAGGCTAGGGTACTGTGGCATGCTCTTGGTTACTGCAGCCTTGACCAGCTGGGCTCAGATGACCCTCTGCCTTAGCATTCATGGTAACTGGAACTAGAGGCATGTGCCACCATGCTTGGCTAATTTTTTGATTTATTGTAGAGATGAGGTCTGGCCAAGTTATCCAGGCTGATTTTGAACCCCTGGGCTCAGGCAATCCTTTCACTTTGGCTTCCCAAAGTGCTGGGATTACAGACATGAGCCACTGTGCCTGGCCTGTATTTTGAGTGATATTTTATTTCTAATGTAAAATATCATTTGGCTAATTCCCCATTCCTCAAAATATTTTGTCATAAAATTTATTTTAGGACTTTGGTTCTTAAGGAGAATGTACTTAAAATGAAGTAGTTTTGGCCTTATGTGCTGAAATGAGAAGGTAACAGATGTTCAGGCTTGCCACATTTTGTAGATGACCGCCTTTGTTTCCCATTAAAAGCGTGTTGAAATGTTAGTTATTGTGTATATATGGGCCCAGGCTCATTTATACAGGACATACTGTCTTATTTGAAGAATGTTGAAAATAAGTATTTTTTTTCTTTTTATTAACCATTTTATTTTATTTTTATTTTATTTTACTTTATTTTTTTTTGAGTTGGAGTCTCACTCTGTCGCCCAGACTGGAGTGCAGTGGCCGCTCCCGGCCACCGCAGCCTCGACCTGCTGGGCTCCGGCGATCCTTCCGCCTCAGCCTTCCAAGTAGCTGGAATTACAGGCATGCGCTACCACGCCCGGCTGATTTTTTGATTTATTGTATAGATGAGGTCTCGCTGCCCAGGCGGGTCTCGAACCCGCGGGCTCAGGCAATCCACTCACCTCAGCCCCCCAAAGGCGCGGGATTACAGGCTGAGCCACCGAGCCCGGCTTTATTAACCATTAAATAACATTCTGTCAATGGCTGACTTTTAATTTTTTAAGGAAAATTTAGAGTGATGCTTTTAACTTCTATAGCATTATAAGACTTCATTTCTTTATTTGTTATTGCAGAAATGTAGACAACCAGTTTCCTGGGCAAGCTGTGCCCCCTGGAATCCCCGTGTATCCTGCTTTTAGCCCACTGCAGATGCTGTGGTGGCAGCAGATGTATGCTCAGCAGTATTACATGCAATAGTAAGTTCATCTGGGGTGATTGTTTTAATCACTGTGTTATTTGCTTTATTTTCTTTTTATCCGAAGTGAGTTGATTTGAGATTTCATTTGCGGATGTATTTACTGTTATTTAAAATTATTATGAGAAGAATTCGCAAATATTTCAGCAGACACTTTATTTTAAATTATTTTGCTAAAGGAAAAAGGGTTCACCTCCAGTTCACTGAAGGAAACCTGCTCTTGGATCCTCCCTTTCTCCTCTAATTACATTTAGCAATATTCAGGTACTTTCTTTAATATCCCGTTTGTAAATTCAAGAGGAGAAGATGTAGGAAAGTTTCACTGGAAGGCAGCAAATCTGCATGAAGAGATAGTCAAATGAAAAAGAATAGAAAGAATCATATCAAGGAGGCCATTGCTTGTGTAGGACTCAGGTGTGGCTAATAGTTTCTTGAATGCTCAGTATTTTAGTTAGTCTTGATTCTGGTCGGCATGAAACAGTCTTAGCACTGAGGACAGTTTCTCACCCTTCACTCTTCTGAACTCATTTTTCTTCATTCATTTAACACTGACTAGCTTTTCTTTACTGTTCTCCTCTCCTTGTTTCTGTGCTTCTGTTTTTATGTTCTTTAGCAGCTCATTTTAGTAATATTCCTTATTCACTTCAACCTTTCTCCACAAAGCTAAGCTGCTTTATCAACTTCATATCCCAATACTGTCTTCCATAAGCCCTTGGCTTCAGGCAGGCTGTCTGTACCTTATATGTTGCCATGGCAATGGTTATCACTTGAGTGACTTTTTTGTGCTCAGTACTCTCCTGGATGCCGTATACCCCTTGTCTCCTTTGTAGACCTCACAAGAACTGTTTAAGATTCGTGGGCTTACTTGTAGTTTTCTACTAAATCATATAATCTTATGTACATCATTTGAAATTCTAAGCCTCCAATTCTTACCTTTAAAATAAAATAACTTACCCGTGTATCAGAATATCCATGAGGTGGGAAGTAATTTGTAATCTAAAAAGTCCTATACAGATAGATACAGGTATTAGCATACTGGCTTAAATGGGATTTTGTAACCTGGGAAACATGTGTTAACTTCTTTAGCTATCCTGATTGTTTAACGTTTTATTGTAGAAAAAAATTGAAAATTATATCAAGGCAGAGAGAATAGAATGATCCCGGTGTACCCTTTACACAACTTCAACATTTATCAATTCATGTCCATTTTATTCTACAAGTTTTCCCCTTCTGCTGAATAATTTAAAGAAAATCCAAGATGTACTATTATTTTACTGGGAAGTTAATCCTGACTTTTAAGCCATCAAATTCTAGGTAAACTTCAGGAGCACAATTTTTCCTAACTTGACAAGGACCACTGGTCCCCAGTTGCAGATCCTCAGAATCAGAAGTGGGATGGAGGGGTTGTTATCTTGAGTTGTATTTTAGTATTTCAAAATACTAATATGAATCATTTATCACTGGCAATAGACACACAGTTTAATAGTATACATTTTTAGACAAATTTTTCAAAGCATGAGTCTGAGGGAGAGGTGGTGGACTTGGGAACATTCATCCATATAGAGTTGCAAAAGGGAACATTAATGACAAGGTTTGGACACATTAGCTTATAAGATAATTTTGTGAAAGAGAGAAAAGAGCAGTTAACATAAGCCTGCTCTTATCCCTTCCATCTCTTCCCTACCATCTTATACTACCAGGCTAAGCTCCTTTCCTGAGCTATGTCTGCTTAGTCTTGGCTCCATTTTTTCACCAAATTTGTGATTACCTGAGAAATGTGGTGCAGGAATTGTGATAATCCATATTGGGTTTAAAAAATATAGTATGATAAAGTTTTTTTTTTCCTTTTTAATATTTATTTTGGCGAATATTTCAGTCAAGCTGCAGTTTCAGCTCAGGCCACATCAAATGCCAGCCCAGCCCAGCCTGCTGCTTCACAGCCTCTAAATTTGGCACATGTTCCTGGAGAAGAACCCCCACCAGCTCCAAACCTAGTGGCCCAAGAAAATCGAGCCATCAATGAGAATGTTCAAATGAATGCACAAGGAGGCCCAGTGCTAAATGAAGAAGACTTCAATCGAGACTGGCTGGATTGGATGTACACGTTCTCACGAGCTGCGATTCTCCTTAGCATCGTATACTTCTATTCTTCCTTTAGCCGGTTTATCATGGTAATGGGAGCCATGCTGCTGGTTTATTTGTGAGTGATGTTCATTCACTTTTTGTGGTTTCTTTTAGTTACTTTCTGCCACTGTTCAGCCCACAATCTGGCATAGGGTGGTCTGTCATGAATGTTGAGTGAGGGAATATGAATGCTTGGCTGTAGATATCTGGCCTGTTTTTGATACCAAATGCAAGGGCAGGCTAGCTACGTGGAGTAAGATGTTTATCAGGACTGTGAAGAAGCAGATTTTTTGTTTACTGTGTTTTATAAAAGCTGTTCATTCGATGAGCCATGTTCTACCAATTATTTGGAACTTAAAGAAGTATCTAGTGCCCTCCTGCATGAGGAGGTCCTTTGGATGATAATTACCAATAGTAAGTCCTGTAGGTATAGGTGAGATTTTTTTTCATAAGTAAACACATCTTCCTTTGCTGCCTTCTTCTCAAGGGGTAAATAAATATCTAGTTGTATTTCATTTTGAAAAATACCAATGAGATTTTATAATTCCTGGTATGTCTTAATATCTAATGTAGAGCCAGTTAGAACAACTCATAGTTTTGAACTGGTGTTTGTTTTGCTGTCATTGCTTTGAAAAGGGTAGTTCCCTGACTTTAAGTAGGAGATTTGGTCTTTTTATTTATTACAGTTCTAATCATTTTACTCCTGTAGGACACTAGTGTTACAAATAAAAACAGTTGTGACTTACTTTCTTTTCTCTTTATTGTACTGAACAGACACCAAGCTGGATGGTTTCCTTTTAGACAAGAAGGAGGTCAGCTGCAGGCTCCCAACCATAATGCTGACGTTAACAATGATGGGCAAAATGCAAACAATCTAGAACTTGAAGAAATGGTATGTTATTGAGGCTTTTGTGTACTTTAAATATAGAGATTTTCTCACAACTTTATGGGACCCCCATGATAAAAAGAATATTGGATGTTCCATAAGTATTTGTGAAATGGCACATGAAGGAAAGCTAACATATAAATTGTGGTGTTTTAATCTGGAAGAACTTAGAATATAGTACTGAGTTAGCCAGATACTAGAATTAAATGGGAAGAACTAATTTTTTTCCTCTGAAAATAACCTAGAAAGAAAACTATGCACACAGTGAGGATTTATTCTATTACATTGGTAGTTTCCCCTCTAAGCTTGAACACCAAGGAATTTATCAGTTTTGACCTTAAAGATGTCTAATGATTGCTTATGTCCCACTTCCTTATTACATGCTCATATTACTTTGTTCTACAGAGAAGAATTTAATTCTCTTCTGTTATGCATTAATATTAGTTCAGATCACTCAGGAGTATGTTTCTTGTTTTGTGTGAAAGGAGCGTCTAATGGATGATGGGCTTGAAGACGAGAGTGGAGAAGATGCAGGTGAAGATGCCAGTGCAATTCAGAGGCCTGGACTAATGGCTTCAGCTTGGTCTTTCATCACTACCTTCTTTACTTCACTAATACCAGAGGGGCCTCCCCAGGTTGCCAATTAGACATAAAAAACTGTGCCAGCTACAAAGGAGGGTCTGACTTTAGGAAAGTGGTTTAAATAACAGTGCAATTTCAAAAAAATTTATAACTTTCTTTTGATCATCATGTACAGAGTTGTTTTTTTCTTTAGGCTTCTCATGCATATGAATATTTTAAGCACAAATGGACTACTAAACGTGTGATTTTTTTTTTTTTTAAGATCCTAACAGAACATAGTGTAACAATATCAGTCTTCCAGTTGTTATTCATTTCAATTTTGTATAGTATACCAAGACAAACCTATTTGTGTGTCTTATTTCTTTAAAGAGCTGCTTCACATATAAATGGTAGTATCCCAGCCTTGTCATGTGTAATTTGAATAAATATATCTATTTTCTGTGAATTATCCTGAAAGTTTTAAACAGAATGACCTCGTAGTTTTTAATAAAGAATATTATTTACTTAAAATGTGCTAGTAGCATCTTGCCCAGCCACAGAGCAATAAACTTCTCAATAATCTTAATTTTGACATTTGAATAAATAATGAAAACTTTCTATTTTAAGGGCATGTATCCCATCAATTGGAATTAGTACCTTAACAACAACAACAAAAAAGGCAGCTCTTCAATGGAATTAATAGTGATATAAAATGTTTGATACAGGCAGTACTTTTATAAAATAAGATATGCTGGAAATCACTCCCTGTAATTTTTTAAAATAAAAAGTCAACTATGGTAAACAGTCTTATGGGATATTTGTTTAAACTCTTCATTAATGTACTTATCATAAGCAATAATATATATAAATTTCAGTAGTTATTTGGAAGGGTTGTTGAAGTCTTAAAGGTCATTTACACCTCTTTCCATTTCAGATGAATATCTGTTAGTTCTTGGGTAGTTTGAAACCTCAGTAGTTTATTTAAAAATACTTGTGAAAGTCAAGTTAGTATGTCAGAAGAAAGGAGTACATTTGTTATGGGATAGCTAACAATCAAATGTGGATGGGAGAACCTTATCTCACATGAAATGCATGCATTATAAAATTATGAGTGTGGTACTGGCACAAGAATATATAATTAGATAATAATATGGCAGAAGATTAAGAAACATCCATGAATTATTCTCTAATTTGTTTACTTATAATGATAAAGGTAACTTTTTAAGGGATAACTGGTTGACCCCTTGAAAAGTAAAATTTCTGTTTATAAACATCAGCTAAGACATCATGATTGAATATGAAAAATCAAACCATGGCATATCGAAAGAAAATATAGGTGAATACTTACATAATATTGAAGTGAGAAAATACCTGTGTGGCATAATCCCTAAAAGAAAAGATTACTATGTGTCTAATGTTTCTTCGCATATAATTTAAAGGACAACAATTAGAGAAAAAGATAGAAAAGGTAATAAATAAAGCCTTGAATTCAGTCCCATTAAAAAAAAATTGGGGTCTGATTAAAAAAGCATTTTAGTAGGAAAATGGGCAATAAATACAAAAAAATAAAGTATCATGTAGTTAAAACTATCAAATTGACAAGATAATTCTCAGTGTTGGTGAAGTTGTAGGGGAATGCAAAATAGAATAGAATATAGCCTTTCCAGAAAGTATCAAAATATCAAATGTGCACAGATCATTCAGTGTCATCTGTTATTCTTAGAATAAAGAATAAAGAGTAGTGAACATGGCTTACGACGTCCTGAAAGGTTGTACTCTTGCCTCCTGTCAATCAGCTTCCCCTATGACTTTTAAAATTGCTGTTCCTGGCCAGGTGCAGTGGCTCAAGCCTGTGATCCCAGCACTTTGGAAGGCAGAGGCGAGAGAATTGCCTGAGTTCAGGGACTGGAGACCAGCCTGAGCAACTTGGTGAGACCTTGTCTCTACAATAAATCAGAAAATAAGTCGGGCATGGCAGTGTGTGCCTGTAGTTCCAGCTACTTGGAAAGCTGAGGCAGAAGGATCGCCTGAGCCCTGCAGGTTGAGGCTGTGGTTGCTGTGAATGTGCCACTGTACTCTAACCTGGGCAACAGAGTGAGACTCCAATTCAAAAAAAAAAAAAATCGCTATTCCTTTTGGTAGGAACCCACAGAGTTCTTTCCTTCTTTGCCTCATTAACACTGTTCATCAGATCTCAGCATAATTATGTTTCTTAGGGAAACTTTTCCCTGGAAACACAATTTAACACTTTTGCATTTAACATCGTTGCAGTTTCCATTTATTTCCTTGTTTATCGCTCCTACAATATAGAAGGGCTGTGAGGTTGGGGAGTGCCTGGTATTTAGTTCAGTTTTGAATGAGCACAGACCCTTTCAGTCAGCAAAAGTTTGAAAGGATATCATGCATATGTGTGATTTAGATTTCAAGATGTTCACTGTGTTGTTTGTAATGGCAAACAAGCAGAACTGACAGATGTTCAGCAGTGTGAGCTATGGTGCGTTTGAATGCCACTTTGGTTTATGATTACGGATGACTTGTTTCAGGGATGATGCAATCATTGCATTCAGAGGAAAGGTCTGGATTTTAACCTGGGAACTAGATAGATTGTCAAAGCTGGCAGAAATGCTCTATGGGACAGGGTGCAGAGAAGAATGCAGAGATAGTTGTGACATTGATCAGACTCATTTTCCTTGAGAGCTAGAGAGAGAATTGGAGCTGTAGAATCCATAGAGGGGGCCAGCATTATAGGGATGCCCCTCTGGAGCTCTGCCCCTCAGGTCTCTGCTCCCCAGCTACAAATTGGGGCCCAAGGAGAAACATATTGGTCACAGACTCCCTCTGTTGAAGTATCACTATGGGTTCTAAGAATACTGGAATGTGTGACCCACTTTTAATTATTTCCCCTGCATTGTTAGTTCCTTCATGTTAGCTTCACTTTCAGGAAGTCTTTGTCCAAAACTATAGCCCAGTGTCAGCTGTGTTTTGGACGATTCAGGGAGAGGCTGTGTCCATACTGGGGCCAGATGGTGCTTGCATGGCATTGGTAGACTAGCGATGGTTTCCAGAAGCACAGAAACCCAGACACTGGCCTGGAGGCCAAATGGTGACTAGTGACCGCCAGGATATATGTTTCTGGAAAGTCGATACTTCCTAGAAGTTCTTACATTACTTATACATTACAATAAAGACTAGACTTTCTACAGTGAGAGTCAGATTATATTAGGGGATTAAAAAGAAAAGGGGATCTTTGCCAGAGAAATGGAGACGTTTGCACCATACTTTGGTGGCATAGTTTGATGCCATGACTCATCAGTATTCCAACAAGCTTTTTTCCTATTGAAATTATTTCAGGCTTTTCAAATTAGTGGGAGGGAAGGCCATATTTGGAACCTCATTTGCAGTTCCCCCCTCACTTTTAAAAGTCAACAATGTGCTGCTTTTTCCATCAGCTGTTTGTAATTCTGGTGTAAGACAGCGCCCCCCCACCCCAGGTCTGCTGTATCTGGATTGGTGTTGCCTGATCTGCCAAACTGTCAGGCTCTGTTGTGTGGTGTTCTCAATTCCAAGTCTTTCCTGGGAGGCCCAATTTGGTCAGCTGGCCCACTTCCGCAGGTGGCATTGCCAACACCACATGGGAACTGCAGCCTGGGAAAGTGGTAGAAATCTATTGCACAGTGGGAAGAAGCATGCTTGTTGTATTTTATATTGTACACATTAATATTTTGGAGGTTTTAATATTTAAACTTTTGAAAACACTTAAAACATTTAAAAACAAAGCAAAATCATTGATAATGTTTCTTGAGTGTGTCGTAAAGCAAAGCAAGCCTTTTATTAAAAGTTACAATGGAATCTTTGAATAGGGTTTTTCTGACAAAGAGAGCACAGAATAATTACTCAGGGTTCTTGCCTCAAAGCCTCTAGGCCTCCTTTACTGTGCGGAACTTTTAGTAAGTGGAAAAATTTCCCAAGCGTGGTGAGCCCTGACATGGGCAGGACAACAAAAGATCTGTCTCCCTTTCTAGAAGAAACCCCAGGGATTGCAGCTGCCCCCCATTACCCTTGGGGGCTAAACCCTGGATGCCCTCGGCTAAGGGACTGGTTTAATGAGTGTTCTTGCCAAAGCTTACTTTCTTGATCCTATTGCTAAAATCTAATCTCTTCCTCCAATTGATCTACTTTCCAAAATGAGCATACTAGTACCTGGACAAACCATTTCTTCTGTTTTTTTGGTTTTTTTTTAGTTTGTTTATTTTTTTGATTCAGAGTCTCACTCTGTCACCCAGACTGGGGCGTGGCGGCACGATCTTGGCTCACTGCAGCCTTGAACTCCTGAACTCAAGTGATCCTCCCACTTCGGCTAGGAGTACAGGTGTGTGCCACCATACCTGGCTAATTTTATTATTATTTTTTGTAGAGACGAAGTCTTGCTATGTTGCCCAGGCTAGTCTTGAACTCCTGAGCTCAGGTGATCCTGTTGCCTCAGCTTCCCAAATAGCTGGGATTACAGGCATGAACCACTGCGCCCGGCTTGCACAGTTTCATAGGGTGGAGTAAGCCCTTCCATCTAAGTGTGCCAAAGCCATAGGATAAGCAAGTGGGAAAAACTGAGACCTTTTCAGGGTCTTTACCAGACACCTTCCAACAGAGGCTGCTGTTGAACCATCCTTTCTAGTTACATAATGGTAAAAAATTATTACTTAGAATGTTTTAAAAATTGTTATCAAGATTTGAACATTTGCTGTATTCCTGGATCAGTACTAAATGCTATACCTTCATCTTAAAAAAATTCTTAACTCAAGGTAGGTACCACTGTTACTTTTACTTTCACTGTTACTTGAGAACACTTAAGACTTACAGCGGTTAAACAGCTCATCTAAAGTCACTTGGCTAGTAAGTAACAGAATGGAGATTTGAACCCAAGTGTATTCTACTTTAGACCTTGGACTCTTTAAAATTAATTAATTACACAAATAAGGCAGGGTTGCCTTCTGAGGAAAGAAGAAAAGCTAGAATATATATATATATATTTTCATTCAGAGGGCTACGGAAAAAGCAAGGGCTAATATTCCAGAGAAGTGAGACCTACATTTGGTACCAACTTTTCCCCTTCAAGGGACTAGCTAATTCAAGATCAGTGACTGAGAAGCTAAGCAGAATTTTAGAGGGAACAAAAACTAGGGCTTGGGATCCAAGTAGACGTGACCCTGGAAAACACTCTAGGCTTTCTATTGGGACCCCAAGTATTACTCCTTGAGTAAAGGTGAACTGACTGTTGGCCTGTCCCCACAAAGACTGAAGTCCAGCTTCAAATCTAGTGGACAGCCAGACACAAAAATAAATGGCCTCTGAAGGAAGAGAATATATCTCAGTTTCTCACATTTTCTGTATATGTTTTTTTCAAAGTTCTGTAAAAAATAACTAGGAATGAACAACAGAAACAGACCTCCAGAAAATTCATATTATCTGAATTATCTGACTGGGACCTTACAATAACTATGATTAAAATATTCAAGAATTAGATGACAAATTGGAGTCATTTTGGCAGAGAATTGGAGACTATAAAAAAATTCTAGAATTGAAAAGTAGCATAACTGGATTTAAGAAGTTAGTAGATGGCTTTGATAGACACAACTTAAGAAACAGGTAGTGAACTGGAAAACAAGAAAATATCCAGGCCGGTGCTAGGGGAGAGGATAGGCAGACACAATATTTGAAGAGTTAATGGCTAAAGATTGTCCCAAATTGTAAAGATGTCAAGCCACATGTGTATGAAATGCTGTATGAACCTCTAAGCAGGATAAATTAACAAAAAATTACACCTAGCTGCTTCATAGAAAAACTGCTGGGAAACAAAGACAACTTTTAATGCTTTTCCCATTTAGAAAAAAAGAAATGCAGTTTGTGCCATGTTCATTTAATTTTACACGAACACACTTCTTTGGGGCTGAAACAAATCTGACTGGCTTTCAATGTGAAAATAAAATACAAAAACTGTTCTTGGAGTTATTTCTAAATAGAATTGTCTCTAACGGTAATTACTTAAACAAAAGAGAGAGAATTACAAAATGTTAATTTCTTTCTCTTTTTAAATCCTTGGATAAATGCAGCCACTGGCAAGTATCCTTGGGTTAAACAGGAAAGGGTTAACTGTAGCCAGAGGAAACTATATTCTACATTCAAAGGAGCAACAATAAGCCTGATAGGGAATTTCTCAGCAAAAGTAATTACAGTCAATAAAATGATATTTTCCGATCTGGGCCGGCTCACCCCTCTGTAGGCAACCTGGAGGTTCCCTGCTCCTGGAAGGTCACCATAATGAAGCTGAACTTAGTTCAGACACCCAATATATAGCACAATACAGCCCAGAACTCCTGGACTCAAGCGATTCTCCAGCCTCAGCCTCCCAAGTAGCTAGGACTATAGGCATGCCACCACTATGCCCAGCAAATTATATTTTCAAAGCTTAAAGAAATAGCATAGGGGACCGTATAAAGCAAATATATATATATATATATATATATATATATTTTTTTTTTTTTTTTTTTTTTTTGAGTTGAAGTCTCACTCTGTCACCCAGACTGGAGTGCAGTGGCCGCTCCCGGCCACCACAGCCTTGACCTGCTGGGCTCCGGCGATCCTTCCGCCTCAGCCTTCTGAGTAGCCGGAATTACAGGCATGCGTTACCACTCCCGGCTGATTTTTTTTATTTATTGTAGAGATGAGGTCTCGCTGCCCAGGTGGGTCTCGAACCCGCGGGCTCAGGCAATCCACTCAGCTTCCCAAAGGCGCAGGATTACAGGCTGAGACACCGAGCCCAGCTGCAAAAATATTTTTCAAAAGACATTTCCAGACCAATGAAAACAGAATTTGCTACCATTGGAAAGTACTAAAAGTACTAAAGGAGAGTACTTAAGAGTTTTCTTTGAGCAGAAGGAAAATTATCACAGACCCCCAGCTTGAAAGTGCAGAAAGGAACTGAAAAGCAATGGAGAGGGTAAAAATGTGTGTTAACCTAAATTAATATTGTTATACTTTATGGGGTCTTAAATATATAAAGAACTGAAATACATGACCAAAAAAGCACATCAGTCTGGAGGGAGGTAAATGGAATTAAAGTATTCTGAAGTCCTTGAATTGTCTTGGAAATGGAAATGGTGAAGGCACTGATTTTTATTAGAAATTACTGAATCAGGGGTTCATGTTTTAATTTCTATGGTATTTTCTCAAAGAGTAAAAGAATGTAAAACTAACAAGGAAATAGAAGGTGAATAAAAAATAATAAAGTAATCCAAGGCAAGAAAGGAGAAAATGGGTCACAGAAGAGATAGAAACAAATAGAAAACAAACAGGAGGAAGATTTAAACCCAAATGCATCAATATCTACAAACAAGCATACATGGACTAAACATTCCAACTTAAAGACAATAGATTGGAGTGTTTATTTTCTTTAAAGAATAAAACCTAATTCTCTGAGACTTAAAACAACACACCTTAGGTATAAGGATACAGAAAGGTTGAAAGTTAAGGATGGAAAAGACCAATCATGCAGGTATTAACCAAAGGGAAGCTGGTGTATTTAGGACGCAAAGTAGATTTTTGGTTGAGCAGCACTAGAATGAGAAAGATATTTATGATGATAAGAAGTTCACTTTACCAAGGATATGCAGCTTGCCGGGGCATTTGAATTGTCTGTGAAGCTACTCAGGATAGGCTGCCCATGGCTCTGTATCACCCTGGGGGATGACCCAGACAGCAAACTCTGACTTGGAGCAGGTTGAAGAGAAGCCAGACTCAAAGGAAGTATTTGAAGATTGTGTGTGTGTGTTTAGGGGGACACATGAGGGGTGGAGAGTACTAGTCAAAAGGACAGGAAGTGTAACATTTTTTCTTGTAAGTCAAATGCTGGCTCTGAGTCTCTCCCCGCCCCCTTCTTTTTTTGGGTCAAGATCACTAAGAAATGTTAATGAGACCACACTTATGAAATGCTTCCTGTTCTAAGTACTCTGAAGGTATTAATTTATTAGTCCTCACAACAGCCCTAGGAGATAGGCATCATCATTACCATTTCTGTTTTATTTTACAGAGGGAAACACCAGCAGCCGGCAGAGCTGGTATGCAAAATAAGGCAATCGGATGCCCGAGAGTCCCTTCTTCTAACCACTGAGCTGCCTCCAGGTTTTATAGTTTGTCCCACTCTGTGGATAAACGTTGTCATACCTCATGAAATGTCCCCACTCAATTTTGGTGGCTCCAGGTTGTCATGGAAATTCTCTGTATACAAGAGGGTAGAGAAAAGGATGACAGACAGTACATGTTTATAGTGACTTCCTGTGAACGCAGTACTCATCTAGGTGCTTATGGCGATGTAAAATAATAGTGTTAACACCATCTTAAATATGAGGAAACTAAGGTTCAGGGACCATCAGAGGTTGAACAAGGCACATTGGTAAGAGCAGGGCAGGGGTTCATCCAATGCCTCCTCATAATAAGCCACACTGGACTGTCACACCATGAAATTAGAGTGATCTTATGAAATCTTGGCATGTTGCTTCTCCAGGATCGTCAAGTTCAGCTCCATTTGTTGTTGTTCCCCCTACAGCTGTGACGGGCGGCAGGACGGGGACGGCTGCACTTGACTAGTTCTAGCACTAGATGGTGCTGTAACACCACCCATCTCTACAGCTGTGGCCCTTGGAGGATGGCTACTTCTGCGCTCGCGGGCGCTGGCGGGGAAGGTGCTGCCTTCCCAGAGCATGAAAAAGCATGGAAGAGAGGACGCTCTCTTGGCCCCGATATTCTGGGCCCAGATGTCCAACTTTGGCGAGGCTCGAGAGTGTAACCTCCAGTCGGCTCCAGGACGTGCATTACTGGCGGCCTGTCTTTTTCAAGACAACCGTAAACTCCCGCTTCCACGGAGCCCTGGCAAGTGAACTTGACCCACGCTCACCCACTTCAGAGGCTCCTGCGAGCGGGGCGAGGTAGCTCGTCATGTCGGAGCTCGACACCATGGTAGATACTCAAGAGACTGTCGATTTAAGAGCCGGGTTCGTCTGTCATCCCAGTGGGGCACAGTCCTGTCCCTGGGGAGCCACTTGGAGAATTGTCTGACATGAGAACCCGTGTCAAGGCTGCTCTTTGACAGCCTGACAACTAACTGAAGGACCGTCTTTAATTAAACTGTTTTGGGGAGGTGGTCATAAACTCAATAGGGTCCAAGTGACTTACTGTGATTCTTCAGAAGTGTCAAGGTCATGGCAGACAAAGACTGAAGAACTGCCCCGGTTGGAGGAGACAAGGGAAGATATGACAATAAATGCACTGTGGGGTCCTGGACCAGAAAAAGGAGCTCAGTGGGATACTTGGTGACATTTGAATATAGTCTGCAGATTAGTCAATGGTATTACTTCGATGTTAATGTCCTGGTTTTGATCGTTGTACTATGGCTATGCTAAATGTTACTATTTGGGGAAACTGGGTGAAGGGGATATGGGAATTCTTTGTACTATTTTTGCAACTTTTTTTGGGTCTAGTTTGAAATTATTTTAAAATCGAAAGTTAAATAATAAAAAAGTATACAAAAGCGTTCTTCTTGTTATGGAATATTTCAAACATACAGAAAAATATAGATAATAAGGCTGACCACTTGTATAGATGACTCAGGTGCTGTTGTGGGTGCCAGACAGAGAAATGAAGTGGTTTCTGCAAGAGTCAAGCGTTGCCTTACTATGTGTCCAGAGCTGGCACCTGCTGGTTGAATCAGACCATTATTTTTCAAGCAAGGACTATTAAAAAATTTTTTTTGCTTGAGTTGGGGTCTTGTCACCCAGGCAACAGTGCAGTGGCATTGTCAGGGCTTACCACAGCCTCCAGCTCCTGGACTCAGTTGATCTTATCACCTCTGCCTCCAGAATAGCTGGGACTACAGGTGTGTGCCACCATCTCCAGTCTCCCCAAAGTGCTGTTATTACAGGTATGAGCTACTGTGTCCAGCCCTATTTAAATTTTTGACAGCTTCCACTTTAGAACAAATTAGCAGAAAATTCACCCCTAAGGCCAGTATTTGCTTAATAAGATAGCACCTTATTCTATCTCTTATGCCCTACTTTGCAACCAGTTCTCTTGGGGAGAGCCCCCCCAGACCTCATCTTTTATTACAGGGATTTAATCACTACTGCCTAAAACTAGAACATATAGATAAAGATGACACCAGTTGCTTAATGTTTCTTTTGATGTTTTTTGTTAACTTGTTTAACTTTCTAAAAATAGACTTTTAACTTTAGAACAGTTTCAGAGTTTCAGAAAAATTGCAAAACTAGTACAGAGGGTTCCCATTTACTCTGCACTCAGTATCCCCTGTGGTTATTAAATTGCATTAGTGTGGTACATTTGTTGCAATTAGTGAGCCAATACTGATGGTTAACTGAAGTCCATACTTCATTCTGATTTCCTTAGTCTTTAACGTTCCTTCTCTGCTACAGAATCCCTTCCAAGTTACCACATTATATTTCGTTGTCATTTCTACTTAGGCTACTCTAGGCTGGGACAGTTTCTCAGACTTTTTTTGCTTCTGATGACCTATCACAGAAAAACCAACTCTAAATGGATCAAAGACCTAAACGTAAAACCTCAAATCATAAGAATCTTAGAAAACACATATAGACATTGGAATAGGCAACCAATTCCTGATCATAACCCCAAAAACCTATGCCATAAGAGATAGGATAGGCAAGTGGGGCCTCATCAAACTAGAATGATTTTGCAAAGCAAAAAGAAACCATCAAGAGAGAGGGGAGACAGCCCACAGAATGAGAAAAAATATTTGCCAACTGTATATCTGACAAAGACCTAACATGCAGCATCTACAAGGAACTCAAACAAGTCAAAGGAAAGAACCAGCCCTGTTAAAAAGTAGGCAAAATACCCGAATAGACACTTATCAAAAGAAGACATGTGAACAGCCAACAGAAATGTTCAGCCTCACTAATCATCAGAGAAATGCAAATCAAAATTCACACTGAGATACTACTTAACTCCAGTTAGGATGCCTATCATTAATAGTTCAAAAAACAACAGATGCTAGTGAGGATGCAGAGAAAAGGGAACACTTCTATACTGTTGGTGGGAGTGTAAATTAGTATAACCTCTGTGGAAAACAGCTTGGCAATCTCTAAAAGATCTAGAAATTGACCTTCCATATGACCCAGCAATCCCCCTTCTGGGAATATTCTCAGAGTAACTCAAATCATTCTACAAAAAAGATAGCTGCTCACTATTCATAATAGTAAAAACATGAAACCAACCATGCTGTCCATCAAAAGTGGACTGGATAAAAGAAATGTGGTACATATACATAATGGAATATTATGCAGCCATAAAGAAGGACAAAATTATGGATTCCGTAGCAACTTGCATAGATTTAGAATCTATCATATTCAGTGGTCTATCACAGAAACAAAGACTGAGTGCTACATGTTCTCACTCATAAGCAGACTCTGAACATTTACCGTAATACTACACAAGAAAGGGATTGGCAGTAGTGAGACACTGCTAGGGGAAGGGGGCACATAACATCACTAAAGGTACCTGATCCTAATCCAGGTGAAGTGGGGATGAGTTGGAGGCCTAAACTTCAACTGTACCTATACCTAATCCTGATTTCTACCCCATATCTTTAAAATAAAATAAAAATTCAAAAGATATTATTCTTCTCTTGCACAAATTTGTGCTTCCTAGTTACTTTTTTTTTTTTTTTGAGTTGGAGTCTCACTCTGTCACCCAGACTGGAGTGCAGTGGCCGCTCCTGGCCACCACAGCCTCGACCTGCTGGGCTCCGGCGATCCTTCCACCTCAGCCTTCCAAGTAGCAGGCATTACAGGTGCGCGCCACCACGCCCGGCTGATTTTTTGATTTATTGTAGAGATGAGGTTTCACCTGTCCGGGCGGGTCTCGAACCCGCGGGCTCAGGCAATCCACTCACCTCAGCCTCCCAAAGGCGTGGGATTACAGGCTGAGCCACCGAGCCTGGCCCTAGTTACTTTTTTAAAGTATAAAGCAAAGCAAAGGAGTGATCAACAAAAAAGGCAGGAATGACTTGTTTATCTCTCGGAGAAAAGGGCACTATGGCAGAGGCAAGGTATGACGGGCAATGTTGTTTGAGTATAGGGAAGGCCACATATGCCAATCTCCTTTATGGTTGAGTTGAGACCATGTGGCAGTTCTCACCAAAGAAGGCAGAGATGCGTTTCTCCTTGAAAAAGGCAATGGGAAGCAGATGCGGGTCCTCTGTGCCCTCTCTTATTTATCCCAGTTGACTAGAAGCAACACTTGAAGGTGTTAAAATTATAAGATGCATGCCATCCAGCGTCTTACATTACTGTTGGAGGCATAAAGGAGAGCTCCTTGGCATGAATGGACTGTGATGTGAGCAAGATAGAGATGTGTGAGGGTGTATGCTTTAAATCAATGAGATTTTGAGATCTGCCTGTAGATGCTACAGTATACTAAAACAGACACACAAGGGGCATCCAAGGTACTTGTAATATTCTATTAAACAGGGTGATGAGTACATGGGTATTAATTTATTATTGTTCTTTAGACTGCATTTATTTATTTATTTATTTATTTATTTATTTATTATTTATTTTTTGAGTCGGAGTCTCACTCTGTCGCCCAGACTGGAGTGCAGTGGCCACTCCCGGCCACCGCAGCCTCAACCTGCTGGGCTCCGGCGATCCTTCCGCCTCAGCCTTCTGAGCAGCTGGAATTACAGGCATGCGCTACCGCGCCCGGCTGATTTTTTGATTTATTGTAGAGATGAGGTCTCGCTGCCCAGGTGGGTCTCGAACCCACGGGCTCAGGCAATCCACTCACCTCAGCCTCCCAAAGGCGCGGGATTACAGGCTGAGCCACCGAGCCTGGCTGGCATTTATTTTATAGACTTTTCTATATGTACTATACATTTCACAATAAACACTTAAAGTCATTCTTCTGGGTACATCATGACTGCCTAAAACTGAAAGCTAATTGGTCTTTTCACTTTGGTCCAGCCCACAGTGGATGTGGGGGCATAAATTGGAGCAGTGTTTTGGGAAAGCTATTTCACAGTGTATTTCAAGATTCTAAATATTATTCTTTGATCCGGTAGTTCCACTTTGAAGGTTGAATCTAAGGAGATAATCCCAAATATTGGAAAAGGTTTATGCAGGAAGATGCTCATTGCCGCATCATTAAGAGTAATGAAAAGTGAGAAAAAGAGCATGGTTTGTTAGAGTGTATCCACTTGGTGGAATGCTGTGCAACTTTTCTAAATGATGGTTGAGACAATATTAAGATATGACTTCAAAAATGCATATGACAGACTAGATGAACAAGAACAGAGTTGTCTCATGGGTGATTATAGCTGTGCAATAGATTTATACAACGAAAGCTCTGTGCCTGACATCTGCCAAGTCCATCCTATGTCTAAATGTTCTTTAGACCATTACTTCAGAAAACAATAATAATTTAGGCATATTCCAATGTATACACCTTATGTTAATAAGAAAAAATTCAAACATGTTTGAAGTTACACCTGAGATCCTTTTCTTCTTCTGGATTAGTTTTTTCCAATTCAAACACAGACTTAACAAGTCTGAGTTGATTCTGCAATACAGTTGGGTCACCTGAACACACATGTATGAGGACGGAGATGGGAAGAATGAAAAAGAGAGACATCTGAAGGGAGCGGGGCAAGGTTCGTTATGGCCCAGTGGTTAGACTTGTAATAGATGGCAATGGCCAGCTATTTGTCCAGTGAGGAGTAAATAACTTCTAAAGTTCCTCCTTGTGTTTATGATTCTGCATTTCATTATCTGAAAAGAAACACAAGATGTTCAATTTGCTATGATGTTTTTTTCTGCCCAGGGCTTTCTAGTAATCAAGGTTTTCTTATGAAGGTAGAGGACTGATGGGTGAAGAAATCAGTTTCTAAGAAGGTAGTTAGGTGTACCTTCCCTAGACTGTCCCCTGCCCTCCTGAAAGACCAAACCAACCTTCCTTACCCTGGTAAGTTCGAGCCTTCACTGTCCATTGTTTACTCTCCTCAGTGAAGCCGCCATGTTTTAAAGCAGGAAGACATTTTACCACTTCTCAGGGGTCTTTAATTGCCTTACGACGACTTCTTTTTGGAAGGTTGTCAGGGCTATGAAATCTCAGATCACAGACACAGATAGGATGGACAAAGAAAGAAAGATAAACGAAGGATGCAAAAATGTCCATAATGAACTCACGTATCGTGAGGAAACCTCTAATCTAATGAGAATGGATTTTGTTGAGAAGATTGTACACCAACAATTAATTATTCATGGCAGAGACATCATTAAGATTTCATTTTGTTTAAAGGCCTCTAAGTGACTTAGAAAATTGGGTTAAGTTGGAGAAGAATTTCAAGAAAGAGACAAGGGAAAGCTTTTCGTTATATTGACTTTTTTCTAATATTTACCAGATAGATATTATGACTTAGCACATAAATTATACTCCAACTAAAAATCTCCAATGATTTGTCTGGGCAAGAGTCTCCACATGGGTGGATTGAAGACCAGTGTGGTCAGATGAATGAAGATTGACAGAGATTTGTGAAAAGAGTAAGAGGTTTATTCCAGAATTCCATAATAATTCAATTTGACTGTTTGGTTAGAAGCGTGAGGAGTCTCCTTGAAATAACAATGGAATTTGTGCAACCCGTGACATTTTGCACTTGAGAATCCTTTCCCAGAGCCCTATGAGATGTGAGTACTTGTTTGCTCACAGTAAGTATAGCGTAAGTCATGTTTTATAAAAAAAAACTCTAGAGATGGGGAGTATTGCCTGTTTATCTTAAAGGCAAACATCAGAAATCAGTATCAGGTTGAGATTTCAAAGTGCAATTGATTCAAAACATAAAGTTAGAGATCCAGGGGAAATATATAGAGGGGCATCGTTTGTAGGATCAATTTCGATGGGCAGTTCATTCAGGGGTCTGGTCTAGGTTTGTATCCCAACCACCCAGGACAGTACCTGGCACGGAGCAGGTGCTCACAAAGTTGTTGAGAAACTTTCAGGTTGAAATAATAAATTAGGGCATGTCTGTGGGGCGAAGATCACACCAACTAGGAATCAGAAGGAGAGGAGGGTTGGTAAAAGGAGACTCTCTTCCCTGTTTGGGTACTAAGTAGTCTTGTGACATCTTTAGGCTAACAGAATATTAGGGTTGGCACTCTGGGCTGCGGGCTGGCATGGGGAGAAGAAAGTGTTTGCTTCAGATGTGGAGACCGAAGACCTGAGATGGAGCTTTGAGCTGTGTGCTGAGCCAACAACTCCAGCAGCAACAATAGCCTCCGTATTCAGTGATCTGTGCCCCAAAGAACTATACATTGTCCTAGGAGGGAAAGAGTCAATAAACAACAATGCAACATATAAATAAATTATCTCTAATAGTAGAAGGTGAGTTGCTACAGAAAAAATAAGGGTGTGCCTAATAAAATTTTATTTACAAAAATCTGCTTTAACATTTTTCAGAAAATGGTCTCAATGAAAAACAGGGTAGTCCCTTATCTATCTATCTATCTATCTATCTATATATTTCCAATGTCAAAATTTCCTAACCATTGCTTAACTGAAGGTGATATCAAGTTAAAATTACAGCTTTTATGCAATAGTGACTCTTATTTTCTACAGCAGAGAAAGCCTCCTCATTTTATTTATTAATTTGTGTATATTTACATTTTTAATTTTTTTCAAACCCTTGTGTCGAGGGCTGGCTTTCAACAGATCGCAATAAGGAAGCTGCTCTGCTATGGATGAAACCCCAACCCAGAAGCAGGTCATCTATGAATGGTTCAGCACCAGGTTCCCCTCGAACGTGTGGCGTGTGTCAGGTGAGGAGTTCCTTCATTTTAATATCATAGCTAACCACATGTGTATGTGTACTTTATCTCAGCCTCTCTGTACCTCTGTGTTACACAGAGACGAGATAGCATATTGTTTTCTTAGCTTGACACATACCACAGCCAGAAATTCCAGGACACAGTTTACACATTTTTTTTTTTTTTTTTTTGAGTTGGAGTCTCACTCTGTCACCCAGACTGGAGTGCAGTGGCCACTCCCGGCCACCGCAGCCTTGACCTGCTGGGCTCCGGCGATCCTTCCGCCTTAGCCTTCCAAGTAGGCGTAATTACAGGCATGTGCTACCACACCCGGCTGATTTTTTGATTTATTGTAGAGATGAGGTCTAGCTGCCCAGGCGGGTCTTGAACCCGCGGGCTCAGGCAATCCACTCACCTCAGCCTCCCAAAGGCGCGGGATTACAGGCTGAGCCACTGAGCCCGGCCAGTTTACACATTTTACAGCTAAATGTTTAGGCCTTGAGAGTGGGACTCAAATACTTTGCTTTCAACACTGCTTCCTTCAAGGGGGTTAGAAAAAGAAGTCTCGCTTGTGGCTGGTTCCAGCGCCCTGGCCCTGGTGACACATAAGCTCTGGAACAAAGCAGAGGCTGGGGCAGAAGGAAATGGATCCCCTGTCAGTTTAACTTGAGGCCCAATGGAGAGAGTTTGTTTTCAGGCCAGGCAGATGCATTTAAGGGTATGGGAAGGGGGACTGGTGTTTGGGATTGAGTCTTAGGATGGTTCCCTCATGACCTGATTTCTGTCAACTTCCTGGTACATCGTGGCTTGTTGCCTCTTAAGTTTCAAGAATTTCAGGATTCTGGCTGAATTTTACAATAAAGACCTGGGCTTTTGTTTTCTTGTTCCTTCACTGGGAACAACTGGATTTGCCTTGCCCTCTGTCCCACCCCGCCCTTCCCACCTCCCTCACCCTTTCTCAAACCAGTCTTGCTTCAGCTGGCCACACAGCTGAGGACTGGAATTAGTCCTCAGGGCTGCACGGAGAATCTTAGCAAGCCCTTGATGAGCTGCCTGGATCTAATAGGCAAGAACTGCTCTGGAATATTCAGGAAGCAAGAAATGTTCCAGTTTCTTATTAAAGAATTACAAATGATGAAAATTCCAACAATGGTCACGAAACTCCAAAAACCTTGACGTCAATCTGGAGTCCTTGCCTTCATCGCTCACCCCCTCTTGACACCTGTGGAAATCTCATGCTGGCTTTAACCTCAGAATATGCCTGGAATCTGCCCACTTCTCACAACTCCCTGCCATCAGCCTGGACGAAAGTCCCTGTTCTCTCTTCTCCCGGGTTGCTTCAGTCACTTCTTACCTGATTTTCCCACTTTGACAAAACCATTAGTGCCTGTTTTCACCATGTCAGCTAGTGCTCCATTTGAATATAACTTAGATCCGGTCTCTCCTCTCCTCAACCCCAGCAGTGGCTCCTGTTCCATACGGAGTAAAAGCTAGAGTCCCCATAAGCACCTCTCCTGGTGCTGTCCCCTCAACCCCTCCTCTCCAGCTACCCTGGTCCCTGGCTGTTTCCCGAACACCCTGAAGGGTCCCATCTCAGGGTCAGCATCTTCCTTAATCTCCCTGAACTTGCCTCCCCACATGCCCCACCCCTACTTTTCTCTAACCCCACCCAAGTCCCCATCATCACCATTTAGCATACTAAATATTTTACTCACCAATAGATTGTTTAGTGCTCAATCGATGGCTTCCCCTGGTAGTAATGTAGCTGGGAAATTTGTCTTATTTGCAGATGTATCGCCTGTGTTTAGGATGGTGCCTGGTACACAGTAGATGCTCAATAAATATTTGCTCAATGAATGAATGAGTATTATGTGGCTCTACCAATTATCTTTGGACTAATTTGGGATGTGGGATTGTAACAGCTCAAGAAAATGGCAAGGACCATCCTGAGGTCATTAGACTTTTCTGGGCACCACATAGCCACTATGGCCTCTTGGGGTGAAGCTTAGGTACTGTACCTATTTTTTGACACCATTGCCCGAGTAAGCTCACAGCAGGCTAATCGTAGGGAGAAATTGCAGGGACATTCTCTATTGACTGCTAGCCTGGTCACAGAACTCCTGGTTGATGTTCTCAAAGTATGGGACTTGGGTTCTAGCTTCCTTAGGCTCCCATATGCAGCTGTGTCCATCTAAGATCTGGCTACCTCTAGAGGTCACCTGTAAGAAACCTTCAATGTGGAGAAACCCCCTTTCCCTGGGGGTAGAGAAACACCTTGGCCTGTCCCTCTCAGCCTGGCTGCTGTGAAAATCTCTTGGGGGGACTTAAAAAATACTCTGTCTAGGCCCCACACTAGACCAAATGGAAATAAAATCTCTGAGGATACAGCCTGGGTGAGTAGTATACTTAAAAACTTTCTAGATGATTCTAAATGCACCCTGTGCTCTAGGGCAAAGGTCTGATAATGCCTTCCTGGGGGGAAAAGATAAAAGTCCTTCCCCTCCTCCCAGAGTTATCTAGAGCAGCCAGAAAAGGCAAACAAACAGATGAACAAACAAGGTACTAATTTCTTAACATCTTATTGTCTAAACTTGCTGTCAGAAAGACACAGAAGCTATTTTGCTTGCTTCCTTAATTAAATTATTAGGTTGAAATTTTAGATATGAAATTACTGGGCATTTTTGACACTTTTGAGACATTTTGAATGAAATTCACATTTTCACTAGAAGTGAAAAAAAAAGTGCTGTTATTGGAGCCCTTTAAGTTCTGGGAATTTTCGGTTTAAAATCTTTGTCCATTTGTTAGATGAAAAATATCTTCTTATGTGTTCAATAATGTTTATTGAGGGTCTACTATGTGTCTATTACTGCACTGAATAGTGTTACTTTAATTGAAAATGTTTCCTTCCTTATAGGAGCATCTTTTTTTTTTCATTTTTATTATAAAGATGTGGGGTACAATTCAGGGTTAGGTATACAAACTTTAATCATGCAGTTACCTCTGTTGATGAGGTATGCCCCTCCCTCCCCTAGCAGTTTCCCTCAACTGCCAATCCCCGCCCTCCCAACAGTTTCCTATTACTGTCAATCACTTTCTTATAGCATTATAATTGTTCAAGGTCCTCTAATGAGTGAGAACATATGGAACTCTGTTCTTTGTTTCTGTGATAACTCACTGAATATGATCGACTCCAAATCCATCCAATTGCTGCAAAGTCCATATATTTGTCCTTCTTTATGGCTGTATAATATTCCATTGTGTATATGTACCACATTTTAAAAAATCTAGTCCAGCTTTGATGGGCAACACGGTTGGTTCCATGTTTTTGCTACTGTGAATAGAGCTGCAACAAACATATGAGTGCAGGTATCTTCTTTGTAGAATAATTTGAGTTCCTCTGGGTATATTCCCAATAGGGGAATTGTTGGGTCATATGCAAGGTCAATTTCTAGTTCTTTCAGAAATCACCACACTGTTTTCCAGAGAGGTTGTACAAGTTTGCATTCCCACCAGCAGTGTAGAAGCGTTCCTTTTTCTCTACATCCTTGCTAGCATCTGTTGTTGTTTGTTTTATTATTGATGGCCATTCTTACAGGGGTTAGGTGGTATATCAAAGTGGCTTTGATTTGCATTTCTCTGATGATGAGTGAGGCTGAGCACTTTTTCATGTGTCTATTGGCTGCCCACATATTTTCTTCTGAGAATTGTCTATTCATGTCTTTTGCTCACTTTTTTAAAGGGGCTGTTTGTTTTTTTCCCTTTGGTGCATTTGAGTTCCTTGTAGATCCTGAATGTTAGGCCTTTGTCAGATATACAGTTGGCAAATATTTTTTCCCATTCTGTGGGCTGTCTCCCTGCTCTCTTGAGGGTTTCCTTTGCATTGCAGAAGCTCGTTAATTTGATGAAGTCCCACTTGTTTATCTTATTTCTTAAGGAATTGGCCTTTAGGGTTCTGAATAGGAATTGGTTTCCAGTTCCAATATCCATAAGGGTGTCTCCTGTGTTTTCTAAGATTCTTATACTTTGAGGTTTTATGTTTAGATCTTTGATCCATATAGAATTGATTTTTGTGTATGGTGATAGGTAGGGGTCCTATTTTAATCTTCTGCATGTGCTCAGTCAATTTTCCCAGCGCCATTTACTGAATAGGTTTTCCTCTCCCCAGTAGTTGTTGTTGGAGGCTTTGTCAAAGATAAGTTGGTTGAGGAATTGAGGCTTTACTTCTGGAATCTCTATCCTGTTCCATTGGTCTATGTGCCTATTTTGTACCAATACCAGGCTGTTTTGATTACTGTAGCCTTATAGTAGAGTTTGAAGTCTGGAAGTGTGATACCTCCTTCTTTGTTTCTTTTGCTAAGCATTGTTTAGGCTATTCATGGTTGTTTATGTTTTCATATGAATTTCTGTATTGTCATTTCCAGGTCTGAGAAGAATGATGTTGGTAACTTAATGGGTATTGCATTGAATCTGTAGATTGCCTTTGGTAGAATGGACATCTTAACAATGTTGATTCTTTCTATCCATGAGCATGGAATATTTTTCCATTTGTTTGTGTCTTCTTGGATTTCTTTGAGTAGTGTTTTGTAGTTTTCATTGTAAAGGTCTTTCATTCTCTGCCGAGGTATTTCAATTTTTTTGTGGCTATTGTGAATGGGATTGTGCTTTTAATTTGTGTCTCTGCCTGCTTGTTGTTGGTATATAGGAATGCAACTGACTTTTGCACATTTATTTTGTACCCTGAGACTTTGCCAAAGTCCTTTATCAGTGCAAGCAGGTTTTTAACAGATTCGCTTGGATTTTCAAGGTATAGGATCATATCATCAGCAAAGAGGGATAATTTGACTTCCTCTTTTCCTATTGGATACCCCTGATTTCCTTGTCTTGTCTAATTGCCTGGGTTAGGACTTCCAAAACAATATAGAACAAGAGGGGTGAGAGTGGGCCGCCTTGTCTTGTTCCAGTTTTCAGGGAAATGTTTCTAGTTTCTGTCCATTTAGCAATATGTTAGCTGTGGGTTTGTTGTAAATGGCACTTACTATTTTTAAGTATTTTCCTGCTATACCTAGGTGTTTGAGGGTTTTTATCAAGAAGGGATGCTGGATTTTATCAAAAGCTTTTTCTGCATCTAAGGAGATAATCATGTGGTTCTTGTTTTTACATCTGTTGATGTATTTAATTACATTTATGGTCTTGCAAATGTTGAACCAGCCCTGCATCCTGGGGATGAAGCCTACTTGGTCATGGTAGATGATTTTTGAGATGTGTTTTTGGATCCAATTTGCAAGAATCTTGTTGAGGATTTTTGCATCTATGTTCATAGGGATGTTGGCCTGTAGTTATCTTTGCATCATTGATGACGTGAGGGAGGCTTTCTTGAATAATTTTATGAAATGTTTGTTCCAGGGTGGTCTCTCTGTCTTTCTTTCTGCCTCAGGAAATTCAATTACTCTTAAGTTCATTCTCATGAAGTAATCGTTCATCTCTTGAAGGTTTTGTTCTGTCTTTTAAAGCTTCTTTTCGACGTTTTTGACAGCTTGGTTTAGTTCTATATATTGGTCTTCAAGTTCTGAGAATCTGTCTTCTGCTTGGCTAATTCTGCTTTCCATGCTTATTAGTTTGTTATTTATTTCAATCACAATATTCTTTACTGCTGTTATCTCAGTTATCAACTCCTTCCTATTTTCCTCTTGTCTCTCCTCCATTCTTTTTTTTCTCTCTCTAATGTCTTAATATCTGGGTTTGTAGTAAGTGACCAGTCTTCCTGGGGGCTCTTTATTGTCTGCATTCTGAAGTCTGTTTTCTCAATATCTCATCTCCCAGGGGTCTGTATGTGACCTACGTTCTTCTTTTGATTTTTCTTCATTTGTGTAGATTTGCCTCCCCACTTTTTCCTTTTTTCCTTTTTTTCCCCCCTCTGTCTTCTTTAAATCTTTTGTTCAGGGGTAGTGGGGTTGCTTTTGCTTCTGTTTGTTCAATTTCCTATTCTTCCTTATGTGAATCCTCTGGCTTTGTTCGATTCTGAAGCTGGACTGTAGGTTGGGGGTTATACCTTTTGCAGCTTTGAGATTTATTTGAGGGGGGAGCTGTGATTCAAAATTTATCTGCAGATCCCAGTATCCACTGACAGGTGTATGGATACTGGATCCCGCTTCCCACTGCCTTGTAATCTGTTCATGACATGGGGGTATTGGTTTGCTCCCTGAAAGTAAAATGATGTAAGAAAGGGGAAAGAAATGGAACAGGGAGTGGGGGAAGCAGAAGGTGGAGACAGAGGAGAGTAAAAGGGAAAACAGACAAAGGTACCTGCTAATAAGTGAAAATAGACCTGAAGACAGATAAGAGTAAGAGAAAACAAAAATAAACAAACAATAAAAACAACAGCGACAACAACAAACAAACTAGGACGTACAATCATACAGACACACAAGCTGACCAACCTCCTTAAGATGTACTATTCCCTTATACAAGCATGAGGTCTTAGCTCTCAAGTTGGAGGTTGGGCAGAACTGGGTGGGCGAGGCACTGCAGGTCTCTGCCTGGTCACAGGGCTCCAGATGATCTCAGGTTCTACTGCAGCCGGGTCCAGCTGGGGGAGGTGGAGTGCGAGACAGCCGGGTGCTGTAGGTTGGCATTTCACATGTGGCTTGGGCCTCTTTTTCTTTCTTTGTTCTTAGGTCCCAAGCTGGAGGCTGTGCAGAGCTGGATGGTGCGCGTGGGTTAAGCAGGTCTCTGCCTGGTCTGAGTTCCAGCTGTTCTCTGGTCCTGCTGTGGTCAGGGGCCAGTCCGGGGAGGTGGAGTGCGAGACTGCAGTGCATTGCTGGTCAGCGTAGTGGTCAGAGTGGCTGGGGGCAGGGTGGTGTAGCCGTTAAGGGAGCCTAGAGCTCAATGGGGAGGGAGCCACGGGCCTCCCTGGGCAGTGGAGGCTTGGGGGAGGACTGGGTGCTGCAGCCAGGGAGGGAGCCTGGAGCTCCGTGGGTGGTGGTGGCTTGGGGCAGGGTGGGGTGCTTCAGTCTGGGAGGAGGACCGGAGCTCCGAGAGGCAAACACTGAGGACCTCTGTAGGTGGGTGGCGGTGGCTTGAGGTGGGGCTGGGCGCTTCAGCCAGGCAGGGGGCCCGGAGCTCCAAGGGGCAGCAGCAGGGCACTTCAGTCAGGGATGGAGCCCATAGCACTGAGGGGTGGGCGCCTAGGGCCTCCGCCGGCAGTGGCAACTTGAATGGGGCTGGGCGCTTCAGCCAGGGAAGGGGCCCAGAGCTCCGAGGCGCGGGCGCCAAGGGCCTCCGCGGGGGTGGCGGCTTGAGGAGGGGCTGGGTGCTTCAGCCAGGGTAGGAGCTGGAGCTCTGAGGGGTGGTGCCAAGGGCCTCTGCGGCAGTGGCGGCTTTGGGCCTGGCGAGTGCTTCAGTCAGGGGTGGAGTCCGTAGCTCCGAGGGGCGGGTGCCTAGGGCCTCCGCCATTGGCGGTGGCCTTGTGGGAAGCTTCAGTCAGGCATGGAGCCTGTAGCTCTAAGGGGTGGGCGCGGAGGGCCTCCATAAGTGGCAGCTGGAGACGGGGCTGGGCGCTGCAGCCGGGGAGGGGGCCAGTAGTAGCTGGGTGCTGGGCAGAGCAGTGTAGCCAGCGAGGGAACCCAGAGCTCCACAAGGCAGTAGCCCAGGGCCTCTGTAGGCGGCTTGGCACCGGGCGGGGCGGTGTAGCCGGGGAGGGAGCCAGGAGCTCCACGCGGCTGGGGGCCTGGAGCCGCCTGGGGCAGAACAGCGGCGGGAGCCGCAGTAACCGGGTGGTGCGGTGGATAGAAGCCCTCAAGCCTCGGACTGGTTCGCCTGGTGGGGGGTAGGGGGCGAGGGGGTGGAGCAAGAGTTTATGGGAACTCACAGAGAATCTCACAGTCCCAACGGTGCCGTTGCCATCTTCGAGCACCTTTTCATATATCCAGTGGCTAGTTATACTTCTCTTTTGTAAAGCTCACATTGGTTTTGTGAGTGGATGGTGGGAGAGGACTGGGGGCCAGAACAGACCACTGTGAGATCTGCCCAGAGGCCATCACCGTGGTGCAGGTGTGAGAAGGGGTTAGGTTTGGGATGTATTTTGGAGGCAGGGCCAGTAGGTCTTGCTGATAGATTACACACAGTCTGTGAGAGAAAGTAGGAGATCAAGGGTGACTAAGAGGTTTTCAGGCTTAGCAACGGAGTGAATGGCTGAATCGCCTCATAAAATCAATAAAACTAAATATCTAGGTTTTTAATAAGAGCATAAGCTTTGAGTAGAAGCACAGCTAAGCATTAACCAACCTGCCCTGTAGTCCACTTCCTTATAGCTGCTTACTGCTTAACAGCAGTAAAAAAAAAGTCACATAGTCCTTGACACAAGGTCCTAACTTCTATAGATAACATTTCTAATGCTAAGAAACCTTGTGTTTTCCATTTTGAGATATCGTCTAGATCCTGCATTTCAATGGGTCCACTGACACTGACCAGCTTGAAGACCCCCTCTGAGGGACTGACTCAGTGCAAGGATGCGGTTTCTACATGCTTATGGTTTCATCCTCCATGCCTAACCAATCAACAAACTCCAGGTCCTCAGCTTCCCACCTGCCAAACTTTCCTTAAAAGCCCCAGTCCAAAACTCCTTGGGGAGTTGGATTTGAGGTTTCCTCCTGCCTCCTCATTTAGCTGCCATATGATTATTAAACTCTCTGCTGTAACTCCTGCTGTTTTGGTGTATTGGCCTATTACTGTGCAATGGGCAATCAAACCTAGCAGCTCTGTTACACGGTGGCTTCATTTTCTGAGGTGAGTAACGAGTAGGGCAAGGGAATGAGGGCCAGTGTCTTGGAGGAGGGGCAGACTGTTGGTGCTCCTCAGCTGGAAGCTCAGAATAGCTGGGGCAGACTTCCGGGCCTCCTGTGTTAGAATCTGTGAGAGATATGTTGTTTTGTGGTAGCCAGCACACCTGGTTCAGGGGATCAATCTCCCCCTTTTAGGTGGGTACTGACCTACAGCAACAGAGGTCTGTTTTCACAGCCAAAAACACTGTCTTTCTTTTTTCTTTTTTTTTGAGTGAGTCTCACTCTGTCAACCAGACTGGAGTGCAATGGCCTCAACCTGCTGGGCTCCGCAATCCTTCCGCCTCAGCCTTCCAAGTAGCTGGAACTACAGGCGTGCATTACCGCACCTAGCTAATTTTTTATTTTATTGAAGAGACGAGGTCTCACCAAGTTTCCCAGGTGGGTCTCAAACCTGCGGGCTCAGGCAATCCACTCGCCTCGGCCTCCCAAAGTGCTGGGATTACAGACTGAGCCACCGAGCCCGGCAAACACTGTCTTTCTTATATGCTTTTACTATGATCTTTTTCTAGCTTCTCTGTTTTCTGATTTTTAAAACTGAATCTTGTGTCATAAGAATTTTCTAAGTTTAAATATACAAAAATTATACTTTAAGAATATAATATGGCATAATAAAGAAGAATAAAAATTTGCTAATTTCTATATTCTTGGACTTGTATATTTCCAAATCTTTATAAATATATGTTGCAATGAACATTTTTTATGTATATGTGTGTGTTTATATATTGTTTGCTAAATTAGCCCTTAAGATAGATGCATATTCGGGATTTCAATTACTGAATCAGAATATGTGAAAGGTATGAGGCCATTTAGTTGATCTTTTTGTTTTAGTCCCTGAGGCCTCATCTAATCTAGGATCAAGTTCAATCCTTCTTCCACTACTCCAGACTGCTCCCCTTTCTCTCTCGCCCACTGGAACTCCTAATCTCCTCCAACATCCTAATGCTCCTTCATAGAACCACTTTCTCTCACGACTAGCCAACTCCTACCCCTCTGGAAATCCACCAGGAATTTTAACATGTCTCTTGTACTGCATTGAAGCCACTATTGAGGACATTCAGAATTTTGCTGTGGAATCTGGTTGGGAAATAACAGAATAATAATAATATTTGGAAGTGTCATATAACAGAGAAAAAGATGTGGAGAATAAGAGAGAATTGAGTGAAGCTTCGTCTTACTACTTACTAACTGAACTATAAAGAGTTCTTAAGCCTTTGGGCATGTGCTTTGAAAATTACCTTGGGTAAGTCGTTTATATTCTGAGTGAGCCTCAGGTGCTCAATTGAAATGGGTAGAATAGTCACTACCTCATAGGATTATTGTGAAGGGTTTATGAAAAAGTGTGTGAAATACACCCGGTTTCATATCTGGTGAGCAATAACCTTTATTTTTGTTTGTTTCCCTTCTGTGCTATTTTTTTTCTACCTTGCATCTTTTTAGAAACTGTAGTTAAATATTAGAACTCTTTGTCGGCCTAATTTTAGTAAGTTAACATTTTCAAAAAAATTAGCTGTAGTTTGTTTTTGTCCTTAAATCTGGGAAGCACATTCAAGGGCTGAACATTAAAGCTCTTTTCTTTGAGCCACAGTGAAATAAACCAGAGGTTTACATGTATTACTCTGATAGTGTTGTTTCCTTCACTAATGCAATTACATGACTGCAGGGAAAAAAAAATGCATGATGATACCTGGATGGAAGGAAACTTAGTGGAATATGAAGTTGTTTGAGAAGGTGTGAGTGGTGTGCATTAAGATGCCTGGTTTTCATTTCATTTCTCTTCTGCTTGTAAACACTACAGTATGTAACATGCAACGATGATGGAGCGGGTAGGGGCTGAAACTCCAGCCAGTTGCTTCTAATGCCATTTCCACATTAGGATTACTAATGGATGTGCGGACAGAGTTTCATCTTGTAACCACTGAGCTTTTACAGTTTCTGGAAGAAAACAAAAACGAATCAAAATCATGATGTGTTTCTAATGTCA
The DNA here is from genome assembly GCA_027257055.1 of Cephalopachus bancanus. Lineage (NCBI taxonomy): Eukaryota > Metazoa > Chordata > Mammalia > Primates > Tarsiidae > Cephalopachus > Cephalopachus bancanus. Next base: position 14,604,120 of record JAPVLO010000008.1, read on the forward strand.
CCTCTGAGAAAAATGATGTCAGCCAAACCTTGTGTCTTTTAGCCAGTCGTTTAGCCAACCAGGAGGACAATTGACAAATAAGCACCCAGTATGCTTTAGCTTAATGGTCTCAATTTTTGGATGCTAAATTCCAGTTCCACTCCAGTCATGCTTGGCTTTCACCATGGACTTGGGCTCACAGTGTCAGTGCTACTTTTGCTTCATGTATTTGCGGTTTGAACTTTGTTTCCCCGACTTTGACTCAGCCTCTAGCTTTCTTCTTCCTGACTGCTTCCAGTAGACGCAGATCTACTTTTTGTCCAAAGATCAAATACCTATCAGGTTCTGGTTGTGCTACCTTTGTCACTCAAATATGTAGATTTCAATAATAATAATAATAATAACAACAACAACAACAGCAACAACACTGATTCCTAAACAGCCTGATTATTGTCACGTGAAGATGCCCTAATTATGCTACGTTTTCCTCCTTGTCTGCAGATTGAGGCCACAATCTCAAGCCTTCTTTTGAAGTCTGAAGGCCTATCTGTAGGCAGATAAGTAGGGTCATCATTTGCTTAGCAGTAAGACCAAAATTTTGTGTACCCCCTTGTGGTAGGTAGAATAATAGCCCTCCAAAAATGTCTACATCCTGATCTCCAGAACCTGTGAAAATGTTGTGTTACATAGTAAAGAAGAATTAAGTTTGCAGAAGGAATTAAGTTGCTAATCAGAAGGAACACAGTCCTGCTGGACACCTTGATTCTAGCCTAGGAAAACCCATTTCTAATTTTTGGCCTCCAGAACTGTAAGATAATAGATTTGTATTGCTGCACGCTATTGAGTTGGTGGTAATTTTCCACAATAGCACTAGGAAATTAATATACCCTCCTAACAACAAATATTCCCCTTCTATTCCATGATGAATTTTTATAATCTAAAAAAAATCTATCTACGAACATGTAAGGTTAAATTACACTTAAAATGACTGCATTACTTGAATATATACTGTTGCTTTTCTAACCAAAACACTGTTTGGGAACCAGAGAAGATCAACAGCTCCTCCTCTCACTGAGATAGAGTCAGTAAGAGGAATTTCCCTGTGATTCTAGACAAAACACCTAGGTAGTATCAATGGTCATTTTGCCTTTAAGGAAGAGGAGATGTTTATATTTATGTATCTCCCACCAAAGAGTCACCCTGCTCCTGTACTTGACCCTCTACGTGTGCTTATGGGGAGAAGTGGTAATGGTGGGAGTGGCCAGGGAAAGCTAAAGGAGGAGCTGACTCAAGACCTCCAACCTTCTATTCATCCAGTAACCTTGGCAAGGTATGCAAAAGCTCCTACCTTGCATACCTGCAGGTGAGCTCAGTCTGCAGAATGGATGTAAGGTAGGATATGGTGAGCAGGAGACAGAGGGCAAGGGGAGGAGGAAGAGGAAGAAGAAACTATGTGGTCTAATTTCATACTCTTAATCTTTGAACAATTCTAATCTGAAAAATGTTATCAGTCAATATGGGTAAGGAATTTTGCAATTTGTTACCTCATTTTATTCTTCACCTACTTCCTAGAAGAGGGAAGTAAACATTTACAATGTATCTTAGTCTGTTCAGGTTGCTGCAAAAAAAATAACACAGAATAGAGGGAGAGGTCTTTAAAAAAATTTATTTCTCATAGTTCTGGAGACTGGGAAGTTCAAGAATAAGGTGTTGGCAGATTGGATATCTGGTGAGGGACCTTTTTCTGCCTTCCAGTTGCTTATCTTCTCACTATGTCCTCACATGAAGAAAATCAACTGAGAGAGCTCTCTGGGGGTCCCTCCTATAATGGCACTAATCCCTTTCATAAGGGCTCCACCCTCATGATCTAGTTACCGTTTGAAGGTCCCCATCTCTAAATACCATATGTTTTGGATTTCAACATATGAATTTTGGGGGGACACATTCAATTCATAACACCATGTGACAGGCAGTATTTTAAAATCTTCACAGAAAATCGAAATCATTTAGATACTAGATTTGGGTATGCTGGAAATTAGGAATGTGTATGAAAAAAGTTTCCCTTTAAAACATTGCTTTATGACTCCTGGGATGCAGAAGCCAAGCATCATTTTCTAAAATCAACATATCTTGTCCTGGGGAGAGGCTGTTGAGAGTTATGGCTGTTGCCAGACTGCCTGACCACCACAGCCCCAGGCTAGAGACACTGGCAACAAGGACTGCAGAGAGAGTGCAGCAAGGAAACCAGAGAAAGAGTCCCACTGGTAAAGATGAAACAGGCACCCCACCACCATCCTGAAAACTGGACAGCGAAGTGTTCTGACTTGCTCACCATGGAACAACAGAGCTGTTCTCTGTGACCAGTGGGTTAACTACTCAAGGGTTGATCATGATCCAGAGGGAATATCCCAAAAGCAGAAGCTTTGGAGGGACAGGATGGGTATGAAGCCTCAGGTGCCCCACCCCGACCTTGATCCAGTTGTGGGACAAAGGGTGTGACCAGAAAAGGACAAGGAAGACACCCACCACAAGAGATCAGTGGTGAGTACTGGGCTTACCCAACCCCCTTCTCCCCAGCAGTCCTCTGAATGTCAGACCCACATGGCTGGGGCATGACTGAGAGGGACAATCCCAGGTGGAGCCTGGATGGCTGCTGTGGTAGAAGAACTCAACTCTAGGATAAGCCTGGCTGGGGCGCCCACTGCCAGCACCTGGGGAGGAGACAATTCTGCTCCTCCCCACCAGAGGGCATCCCCCTCCCCTGACCTTATGAAAGTGGGAGGGGAGGACTGATGGCCCACCCACCCCTATTGCCCCCTTCTTCCTGACTGGGCCACGTTCTGGGGTGGTTATGAACCGGCCTGCATCCCTACAGGAGATGGTGGATGGGCTTATCTCTGAGCAGATGAGAGGAAAAATTACAAAAACTACCACAAGAGGGCCCAGAAATAATTTTTTTCTTTTTCTGTTCTTTTGGTTTATTGTGTGTGTTCAATTTGCATTCCCCTGCTTTTGTGTTTTGTTTTGTTCTTCTTTTGTTTTTGTTCAGTGTGTTTGAATGTGTAAGTGAGGGTTCTATTTGCATTCCCCCTCCTTTTTTCTTCTTCCTCTTTTGTTTTTTGTTTGTGTGCGAGTTCGATTTTCCTGTTTTTAATTTTTTTGTGTGTTTTCTGTTTTCCTTTTGTCTTTTTTTGTTCTTGTTTTTGTTTTTTTGGTTTACTTTAATTTTTAAAATTATTTTTGTCTATTCTATTTCATTATACTTTTTCCTGTTCTCTTCATTACTGTTACTTTAGCTTGGACTCAGGAGGTATGCACACATACCCATTACATCATACAGAGTGGTGGTGGTGATAGCCCATACACCAGTCAGTGAGCATGGTAACTTGCAAGTAGTTTCTGAATCCTAGCATCCCACCCTCCACCTTATTTGGCCCTCAAAACTACAAGAAACAGCAAAGCTTCAAACCTTCAAACCCTCAGCTCTGTTTAAAAACAGAACAAATTTGGAGGCTCTCATGAGGGCAGAATAGAGGGCTGAGCAAATAAAAGAAGTGAAAGCTCTGTCTACTACCACTGAATAATGAAATTAAGGAGAAAAGAAAGAGATCTGTCACAAATGAGGAAAATTCAATGGAAGAACACAGATAATTCCCAGTGTACCAAAGAGGAAACACTGAAAAAATCAGATCTCGAGCCCAAACAATGCAAATCACCAAGGACTGGCCCCAGAATACAACAGGGATTAGGGAATGGATGGAAAGAGTGAATAAGTCTCAAGAAAGACAAGATGTAACACCGAAAGAATTTGTAACAGAATTTTTGGGCCATACAAAACTTCATCAGTAAATAAATAATAAGATGATGAGCATGGAAAGAAGAATCAATCAAGCAGAAGAAAGAATCTCAGAGCTTGAAGACAAAAACATAGAATTAACTTCATCTATTAAAAATATGGAAAGGAAACTCAGAAAGACATACAAAACCTCCAAGAGATATGTGACTACATCAAGAGGCTGAACTTATGCCTGATCAGTATCCCAGAAGAAGAAAGGGAAATGGAGAAAACCTTGAAACAAGTATACAGGAGGTTATCCAAGAAAACTTTCCCCATCTCATCAGAGGTGCCACCACCAAACACAAGAGATTCAGGGAAACCTGCAAGACATCAAATAATAAGACCAACCCCCAGACACATTGCCATTCACCTACACAAAATAGGCATAAAAGAAAAAAGTCCTAAAGGCAGCAAGAGAGAAAGGTCAGACTAACTACCAAGGAAGGCCAATCAGAAAAGCAGTAGGCTTATTAGCAGAAACACTACAAGCTAGAAGGGACTGGAGTCCAGTTTTCAAAGTCCTCAAAGATAAACAATTCAAAGTCCTCAAAGATAAAGAATTTCCTATCCAGCCAAGATCATCTTCATTAGTGATGGAGAATTAAGATCCTTCCCAGACATCCAATCCCTAAAACATTATGCTGCTTCCAGAAAAACATAGACTCAACACAACACAACTCACAATGGCAAAATTGAAAACACATGCATACGTCAACTCAAAAGTTAAAAGCAAACAAAACAGCCTTATAAGAGCCTCATGACAGAGATAAACTCTCATGTTTCAATAATCAACCTGAACATGAATCGACTAAATGCATCACTGAAAAGACATAGGCCAGGTGCAATGGCTCAGCCTATAATCCTAGCACTTTGGGAAGCTGAGGCAAGAGAATTGCCTGAGCCTGCAGGTTTGAGACCAGCCTGGGTAACTTGGTGAGACCTTGTCTCTACAATAAATCACAAAAACTAGCCGAACATGGTGGCATGCATCTGTAATTCCAGCTACATAGAAGGCTGAGGCAGAAGGATTGCCTAAGTCCAGCAGGTGGAGGTTGCGGTGGCTGTGAGTGTGCTGCTGCACTCTAGCCTGGGTGACAAAAGTGAGACTCCAACTCAAAAAAAAGAAAAAAAAAGATGTAGAGTGGCAAAAAACACGACCCAACAATATACTGCCTCTAGGAAACATGTCTCACTACAAAGGACACCCACAGATTCAAAGTTAGAGGATGAAAAACAAAGTATCAGGCAAACAGAACACAAAAGAAGGCAGGAGTCGATATTTTAATATCAGACAAAACAACCTTCAAGCTATCAAAAATTAAAAAGATATGGAAGGACATTATTACATAATGATAAAAGGTTCAGTCCTCCAACAAGAACTATCCATCCTAAATATACATTCACCCAAAACAAGAGCTTCTGGATTTATAAAGCAGCTACTAAGTAAACTAAAACAGGATATTGATTCTAACACTATCATTACTGGGGACTTGAATACTCCAGTAACAACCCTAGATAGATCATCAAGGCAAAGAGATGTGTGACTATATGAAGAGGCTGAACATATGTCTGATTGGTATCCCAGAAGAAGAATGGGAAATGGAGAATACCCTGAGACAAATTAATAAGGAGATCCAGAACCTTAACTTGATGCTTGATCAAATGAACTTATTAGATACTGACAGAACACTCCACCCAACAACCACAGAATATATATTCTACTCATCACCACATGGAACATACTCTAAGATTGAATACATTCTTGGCCATAAATCAAGCATAAACAAACTCCATAAGATCGAAATACTACCATGTACCTTCTCAGACCACATGGATTAAAAATAAATACCACCACAAACAAAATCCCCCTAAACACACAAAAACATGGACACTAAACAGCACAATGCTGAACAACTCCTGGGCCAGCACAGAAATCAAAACAGAAACTAATTGATTCTTGGAAACAAATAAAAACAAAGACATATCTTGCCAAAATTATATCTCTACAGACATACATCAACAAAATAGAAAGACCACAAGACAACAGCCTAACAAATCACCTAAGGGAGCTGGAAAGGCAAGACCACCAAAACCCCAACTTCAGCAGAAGAATCTAGATCACCAAAGTAAAAGCCCAAATACAGGACATAGAAGACAGAAATAGCATAGAAAAAAATTAATTAAAAAGTTGCTTCTTTGAAAGGATAAACAATATTATGGATGCCTAGCTAGATTGACCAAGGAAAAGAGACAAAAAGCCCATATATACACAATCAGAAATGCAAAAGATCAAGTCACAACTGACCCTGAAGAAGTACAAAAGAGTATCGGTGTTTGCTATGCACACCTGTAACAAATTCAAAAACCTAAATGAAATGGAGGACTTTCTGACATCATACAACCTCCCAAGGTTGAAACAAGAAGAAATTGAGATCCTAAATAGACCAATAACAACCCAGGAAATTGACTCCATCATAGGAAAACAATCTACAAAAAAAAAAAAAAAAAAAAAAAAGCCCTGAACCAGCTGATTTTCCAGCAGGATTCTACAAAACATATAAGGAGAGCTGATACCAACCCTATTGAAAGTATTCCAGGCAATAGAGATAGATGGAACTCTCCTCAAATCATTTTATGAAGCTTATATAACACTAATACCCAAACCAGGCAAAGACCTAATAAAGAAAGAGAACTAGAGGCCAATATCCTTGATGAATATAGATGCAAAAATTTTCAACAAGATTCTAGCAAATCAGATCCAACAACACATCTTGAAAATTATACACCAAGACCAAGTAGGCTTCATCCCTGGGATACAGGGCTGGTTTAACATCCACAAGACCATAGATGTAATTAAACACATCAACAGGTGTAGAAACAAGAACCACATGATTATATCATTAGATGCAAAAAATGCTTTTGACAAAATCCAGTATCTATTCTTGATAAAACCCTTGAATACCTAGGTATAGAGGGAACTTACCTCAAGATAGTAAAAGCCACTGATGAAAAACCCACAGCTAATATATTGCCAAATGGACAGAAATGGAAGCATTTCCCCTGAAAACCAGAACAAGACAAGGCTGCCCACTTTCACTCCTCCTGTTCAACATAGTGTTGTAAGTTCTAGCTAGAACAATCAGATAAGAGAAGGATATCATGGGTATCCAAATAGAAAAAGAGGAAGTTAAGCTATCCCTCTTTGTGGACAATATGATCCTATACATGGAAAACCCAGGAAATCTGTCAAAAACCTCCTTGCACCCATAAAGGACTTGGGCAAAGTCTCAGGGTACACAATAAATGTGTAAAAAACAGCCACATTTTTATACATCAACAACAAATAGGCAGAGAACCAAATTAAAGTACAATCCCATTCACAATAGCTGCACACAAAAATGAAATACCTTGACATCTTCCTAACCAGAGAAGTGGAAAACCTTTACAATGAAAACTACAAACCACTGCTCAAATAAAAGAAGACATGAACAAAAATATTCCATTCTCATGGATTGGAAGAATCAACATTGTTAAGATGTCCAAGGCAATCTACAGATTCAATGCAATATCCATCAAATTACCATCATCATTCTTCTCAGACCTGGAAACAACAGCACAGATATTCATATGGAAACAAAAAAGACCACAAATAGCCAAAACCATCCTCAAATAAGAAACAAAGCAGAAGGTATCATACTTCCAGATTTAAACTTTATTATAAGCCTACAATAATCAAAACAGCCTGGTATTGATACAAGAACAGGCATACAGACCAATGGAATGGGATAGAGCTTCCAGTAGCAAAACCTCAATTTCTCAACCAACTCATTTTCAACAAAGCCTCCACCAACAACCACTGGGGAGAGGAGAACCTATTCAGTAAATAGTGCTGGGAAACCTGGCTGACCACAAGTAGAAGATTAAAACAAGACCCCTACTTATCACCATACACAAAAATCCAAAACTCCAAATGAATCAAGAACTTAAACATAAAATCTCAAACTATAAGAATCTTAGAAAATGCAGGAGACCCCCTTACAGAAATTGAAACTGGCAACCAGCTTCTGATCAAAACCCTCAAAACCCATGCTATAAGAGATATGACAGACAAGCAGAACCTCATCAAGCTGAAAAGCTTCTGCAAAGGAAAATAAAGAATCCAGAGTGTGGAGACAACCCACAGAATGGGAAAAAATATTTACCAACTGTATGTCAGACAAAGGCCTAACATCCAGGATCTATAAGGAACTCAAACATGCTGAAAGTAAAAAACAAACAGCCTCATTGAAAAATGGGCAAAAGACATGAATAGGCACTTCTCAAAAGAAGATATATGGACAGCCAACAGACACATGAAAAAATGCTCAGCCTCACTAATCTTCAGAGAAGTGCAAATCAAAAACAAATCGAGATACCACCTAACTCCAGTAAGAATGGCCATCATTAACAAAACAAGAAAACAAAAGATGCTGATGAGGATGTGGAGAAAAGGGAATGCTTCTACACTGTTGATAGGAATGCAAACTAATTCAGTCTCTATGGAAAACAGTGTGGCAATTTCTAAAAGAACTAGAAGTTGACCTTCCATATGATCCAGCAATTCCCCTTCTGGGAATGCACCCGGAGGAACTCAAATCATTCTACAAAAAAGATACCTGCTCATGCATGTTTATTGCAGCATTATTCACAATAGCAAAAACATGGAACCAACCATGCTGCCCGTCGAAACTGGACTGGACTTTAAAAATGTGGTATATATACATGATGGAATATTATGCAGCCATAAAGGACAAAATAGTGGACCTCACAGGAACTTGGAGGGATTTGGAGTCTATCATACTCAGTAATCTATCATAGAAACAAAGAACTGAGTACCACATGTTGTCACTCATAAGTAGATCCTGAACACCTAATATAATATTACAAAAAAGGAATTGGCAGTAGTGGGACACTGCTGGTGGGGGAGAAGCATATCATATTAATAAGGGGCCTGATACTAATCCAGGCAAAGTGAGGTTCTGATGAGAGGCCAAAACTTCACATGTACCTAAATCATTTTTGTACCGCAATCCTGACTTGCACCCCCAACTTTAAAATTAAATTAAATAAAATTTTTAAAAAGTATACATGTAGGGGATAAAATGTGATATTGTGATACATTTGTATATTGTTAAATGATTGTCAGGCTAATATATTTTTTTAAAACCCAAAAGTAAAAAATAAAATATTGCTTTACGAAAAAGAACCTTGTTATGCAAGTTGAGAGTGTACAGGGCTTTCCCCTAATGACTTATGGGCTGGTCTCAGGATTCCTGGTAGCTTCTGTCAAGGAAGAGTCTTAGGATGCAGTCTTTCCATTACCATGCAGTTATAATCATCTCCTGTTGCGCCACTTGGAGGGCTCTTCTCGACTCCTTTCAGAAAACTGCAGTGTGGGGAATGAACTTTCCTCTGCTGGAGATATAGATTTGGATGCCAGGGTGTAGACAGTATCTAAAGCAACAAGAATGGGTGAGATCTTCTAGGGAGAGAGAACAGATAGAGAAATGAAGACTAGGGACCCAGACTTGCAACATGCAACATTTAAAGTTCAAAGATCAACCCAGGCCAATCCTTCTCAGCCTACTACTTTGAGGACTCTGTAGGGAGCTTTAAAATTCTCTTTCCTAGGCCTTACCCCAGATAGTGAATGCATGCCAAGGTTGTAAAACATTGGCCTTTCTTAGTACAAAGTCTTGGCAAAACCTTCTGTATGACATGACAAAAATCTCTTTTCTTAACCTCTTGACCCAATCTAAAGCTGCAGAAAAACAAATAGACAAACCAAGATGGCAACTAGTTCCTGAAGGTATCATCTGGTTGTAGTAAAGATGCAGAAGCTATAACTTTGTGCAAATTTTTAGTTAAATTCTTAAATTAAAAGTTTAAAAGCAAAAGTGCTTGCTCAAAATATATGAATATTTTAGACTTTTGAGTCAAATTTTCTGATAAAATGCACAATGTTTTCAGAAGTATAAAGAATGTCATCTTTGTGAGCTTGCTCTTGCTAATACTGTGAATTTGCATTTAAAAAGTGTTGCCAATTGGTAGATGAAAAAGTTTTTTTCTTATACAGTAAGTACTCATTGAATAGTCACTTTGTGCCAAGCACTACATTAAATGTTATTTTAATTTCAAAATAGTTGCTTTTTGAGATTGAACATCTTCAATATTACACATACATATCTATTTTCTATTTGTAAAGCTCACTCTGGCTGTGGTGGGAGCGATGGGCAGTGGGAGGAGACTGGGGGTCAAAACAGAGACTGGGTGACATATCCAGAGCCATTGCAGTCGTGCAGGTGGCAGCAGCCAAGGGCAGTTGGGCTGGATGTGAGACTTGGGGTAAATGGTGTTTGCTGATGGATGGCGTGTGGGCTGTAAGGGAAAGTGGGGAATAAAGTATGACTTTGGGGTTTTCAGGCTGGGCAACTGAGAGGGCGGTGGTGTCATTTCCTTAGGTGGAAAAGACAAGATGGAGCAGGTTATAGTGGGGAATGGTGCATAAAGATTTCTTTTAAGTGTAGCTGCCTATTAGACAAGTGAGGATTAGGCTGGAGATATAGATTCGGATGGCAGTGTCTAGATAGTATTTAAAGCAAGAAGAATGAATGAGAACTTCTAGGGAGAGACAACAGATAGAGGAATGAAGACTGGGAACTGAGCCTTGGAGCATATAACATTTAAAGTTCTGGAAGAGGAGATGAGTCTGGCAAAGAAGAGAAAATGAACTGGTGAGATAGGAGATCTAGTGAGTTTGATGTCAAGGAAACCTACAGAAAAAATCTTTCAAGAAGCATCAACTGTGTTGATTGCTGATTAGGTATTGAATGAGGTGGAGACAAGGAGTTGATCTTAGCTTTGGCCTCGTTTGATAAGAGCTGTTTTCTGGATGCAGTAGGAACAGAATCGTGATTATAGTGGTTAAAGAGGAAATGGAGATGGTGACAAATCTCTTGAGGAATTTTGATTCGAAGGGAACAAATAAATAGAATAAAATATGTATCTGATCTTGAAATCTAGGAAATATTTGAAAACCTATTTGTAGGCTCTTTGGAATTCTCTTCCCTGTGGGGGAAATGGACGATGCTAGAAAAAAAGGGAATAAAATTGCAGGACCTTTCACTTATCAATGAGAAGTCAAAGAGAGAATGGGGTCCAGACCACAGGTGGAAAAAGATTATCTTTGACGTATTCAGGGATATTTCTTACAGCAGTGTAAACAGAATACAGAGTGCAAATGGAGAGCAGCTCATAAATGTAGTGGTAGTAAGATGTGGAAGTCCAACTTGCACTCACATATGATTCCTCCTTTGGAAACTTCTAGTACTTTGTGCAACTTACTCTCTCCATAAGTGATCTGTCCAATAACCTGTCACTCCAGATCCGTGATTTCCTCAATACCAGTGCCCTTTTTCCACTTCTCCTTGACTCACAGGGTCATAATGCAGACAATGTTTGTGTCTTTTAAGGAGACTGCAGGTAAAGCATGTCCTCCAGTGCCAGCCATGTTTCAGTCAATAAAAAAGAGAAGACAACTTTTAGAGTATGAGTGGAGATTATAGGGGAGATGGTTAATTTGGAAGGATGAAGAGGGTAGGTGATTAGATCCAGTTAGAGACCCTACAGAGCAGTATGGGATGAACATCACCTGATTATACTAAGGACCGAAGGAGACGGGATGTGAGGGAAGGAGGATAACAAAATGCAAGCATTAGATTATTTCTCTGCTCAGCATGGTGCAGACCCTCCTCAGTAGCATCTGGGGAGGCAACCCTTAGACCAGTGGTGGCCTCAGAAAAAGATCAGGGTGGCTGGTCTTTCCTTCAGATAGAAGTGTCATGGCAGCTGGGAGTGTGCCATCAGGAAAAATCCTTAGGGGTGGTTCTAGGTATCCTGTTGTAGCAGCTAAGTATCTAGTCCAGGTAGCTGATGTTGCCCTTGAGAATAGGGAATTACTCCATAGAGCAGATGGCGAGTTCTCCAGGAGCTCTGTGTGGTGCTCTCATGTGTGCTGTATTTATTCCAGCTTGTGTGTTTTCTAATCTGCTTGTAGCTAAGTCTTATGTAATAAGCATTTTTCTATTTGTATATTATTCACAATTATATTTTTATGTTGTGTAATACTGCATGTCATGAAAGTATAAAATTGTGCTATTTTATTTCCTTATTGTTGGGTATGAATGCTATTTTCAAATCTTTGCAAATGTATGTTGCAAAGAACATTTCTATGTATATATGTATATTTCATTTGTCTAATTATTACTTAGGATAAATTTCTAGGATCTGGATTATTGGATTGAAATAGAAAGGTTTAGAGCCATTTCCATAATCCTTTGGTTTTAATCCTTAGAACATCATATAATGCAGGAACAAACTTAGTTCCACTTTCATGGAAACAGGCCACTCCTCTTTCCTTTATCTATTTTTTAATACAGTTCCTCAATTTCCTTCAACCCACCAACACTCATTTTTAGCACGTTTCCTCTTACCAACAACTGTCACTCTTTTCCTTTGGAATACCCTCAGTAGATTTAACAGGTCTCTTGGATTTTTATTGAAGTGACCATGAAGACAGTCATAAGAATTTGCTGTGGAATCTGGTTAAAACTATGTGATAACATTTGGAGGCATGATTTTATAGAATAAAAGATTTGAGAGCCAATGAAACCTAAAATTGAATTTTAGCTTCAGCATTTACTATCCCAAAATGCCTTAAAATATATGCAAATGTAGATGTGACATGAAAAATAACTTGAGGAAGTCTTGTATACTCTCTGAGATTAATGTGTTGAACAATAAAATGAATCTAATGATAATGCTTTCATAGAGTTGATGTGTGAGGTAAAGAAAAATGTGAAAATACCTTCTGGCACATGACTGGTGTGTGATCATTATTATTTTTCTCATTTTTTCCTATAGTCTCTGACTTTTGATCATTTTTGGACCAAATGACTTAATGTAGCTCTTGGTGGTACCATTGCCTATCAGCCAAAACTCCCAAGGAACACATCTGCAGTGGGACAAATGTGTCTGTGTTGCTTACTACAACAAAGGAGACCACACAACATGGGAAACCAGAAAGCATCTCAGGATCTAAACCTATGTTAGGTGTTTTTGACAGTGTTTGAAGAAGCAGTGAACTTTTCTGTGTTGGGTACTGTCAGAAAGTAAAATTAAACCTATGCACAGATAACTTAATTTTTATCTAGGAAGTGGGAGAATGGAGAGGAACTCAAGACGTAACTGGCGAAACATCTATGGCCTCTCATGTGAGTTGAGAGAGGAAGGTATTTTATTGCTTTCATAGTTTTTTCAGTATTCTTGTTTTTGTCTGTACACAGACACAATTTCAGAGAGATCTTACTTATATATCACTATATAATGGCCCCAGGCCTATAATGGTCCCAGGCTGACTCTTCATCTGAAGTTGGTGTTCTGTGAAATTATCTTCAGTAGAATATCATGGTCTTGCTGTTAGTTCAAGCTGCCTGCTTTCAGAAATTTTTTTTTTCCTTCTATTTCTCACTTTTGGCGAAGAGCAAATGAAGTTGGGCCCCAGGACATTAATCCATGATATTTACTGAAATTCTGCCAGTGAGGAGGTTATCTGGAGAACATTATTTGTACTTGGACAAGTCAGTATCTCGTATTCCTTTTGTTGTTGGATGCATTGTTGAGTGATCTGACAAAACAATGGCTATGCATTTAGACTATATACAAAATGCATCAATTCAGTGGATATAGGCAATTAACATCTTAAGACTGAATTACTCTTTGTAATAAGCCGCAAAGTCAGAGAAACAGGTGACTAACCTCAGGTCTAAAAACATGAGCCAGAATCCAGGTAGGTCTGCTTTAGAAATCCAAACCATACCCCACTCCTTTAGCATAATCACAGACTGTTACATCTCTCCAACTGTACTTATGTTGGTGACATAAAAAGTGTCGTGTTGATTATAGCATAAATTCCCCTGTAACTAGTAAACTTAACTAGTTTATTTTGGGTCTTCAGATAGAGGTAGCATGTACTTAAGACTAAGTAAGAGGCACAGACCCTATTGAAAAACAACCATTTTTAATGAAAACGAAAACCTCTATTCTAATTTTCCTAATTTTATATATTATTCATGGAACAATTTGCAAAGAAATATTAATGAATCTTCATGACTATTTTTAGGTATACACAGACATATAAATATGAAAATAAACAATAAATGTGAATATTTGAAATTATAATTAACCTATTGATATATTTTATTAAGATGTATATTTTATATTGTATTTATCACCTTGATACACAGTAATAATTTTAATAAGCAAATTATATCAATTACTTTATATATGTATAAGTTTTTCTGTAATTATTGTCTAGCCTATCATTTATACTTTTTTTTTTTTTTTTTTGAGTTGGAGTCTCACTCTGTCGCCCAGACTGGAGTGCAGTGGCCGCTCCCGGCCACCACAGCCTCGACCTGCTGGGCTCCGGCGATCCTTCTGCCTCAGCCTTCCAAGTAGCCGGAATTACAGGCATGTGCTACCATGCCTGGCTGATTTTTTGATTTATTGTAGAGATGAGGTCTCGCTGCCCAGGCGGGTCTCGAACCCGCGGGCTCAGGCAATCCACTCACCTCAGCCTCCCAAAGGCGCGGGATTACAGGCTGAGCTACCGAGCCCGGCTCCATTTATTCTATTCTATTTCGCCAAACTAACACGCTTTTTTTCCCAAATGCAAGAAAAACTAGAGAACTGTTTAGTCATTTAAAAATTTTAACCAGTTTCAACATATTTAAGGTAGCAAAACAAATGTTTGTAATAATAAAAGTCAATTGTATGCACTGTTAATTTATACCACCTTAAGAAATAAGGTTAATTAAAATTTCAGTAAGTCTTTTGATTTTTTGCTCTTACTTAGGAATTATCTAGGTATCAAAGATTATTTATTAATATTTGTCTAATGTCTTAAAGTTTTTAAAGGTTATGGTTTTAATTATGATATTAGCTACTATGCTTTCTCTGCAATATTAAAAGGAGTTTTATAAAAGTCTATGTTTTAAACCAGCATCTATTGTTACAATTCCATTTAATTCTCATACAGCGATGGTATGCACAAGAGCTTCCCATTACTGTCTATTGTTTTACAGATAAAGTCTTTATAAAATACTTAGTACTGTTAGGCA
The DNA here is from genome assembly GCA_027257055.1 of Cephalopachus bancanus. NCBI lineage: Eukaryota > Metazoa > Chordata > Mammalia > Primates > Tarsiidae > Cephalopachus > Cephalopachus bancanus. Next base: position 14,619,156 of record JAPVLO010000008.1, read on the forward strand.
TCATTCTGAAAGCTTCACAGCTTAATCAGTTTTATTTTGAAACTATGCTTTATATACTGTGGCAATTTGGTCTGGATCTGGACAAAAATTCCATTTTGCAATTCATTTTATGGACAAGTTTTGTTACGTATGCTAAGAGTGTAAGTTAACTGCTTTCAGGAATATTAGAAAAGTATGTTTTGAAGTAAATAATTCATATAAGTATCTATTTTTTTAAGCCAATAAATATTTACATTTATATAGGTAAAAGCCAATTTTTAAATTTGTCTTTTAACTATAATACAGCATTGGACAAACAAAGAATATTTGAAGTGAAAAATATTTTCTATTGCTGACATGCACAAACTACTCACATTATTGTTGATGTTATAATGGAATTGTAATTAAAATTAAAATACAGTTTTTATGCTCTCTAAAGGGCAAAATAAAAATAATTGTCTATATAACATTCTGCAAATAATATACTGACCATTTACAAAACTCTGAAAATTATAGCTTCATCTAGCAAAAATATAATCTCTTAAGCAGCAGACATTGCATAAACTAATATGAAAAGAGGAGCAATAAAATAATTTGTTTTTCTAAACTAGCCAGACAAAAGAAAGCTCCAAGTTTTTTGGTATACCTTTGAAAGTTCAATGGTTTGTTTGAAGATTGAATTAATTTTGCAGGCCCTCATTCTGTTTTCAGGCTATGAAATTGTGGGGAGATCTTGATGGTGGTGGCTGTGTTGGAATCCATGTATGACATCTGGAAGAGGGACTGGAGGAAGGGAGGAGGAGGAAAAAGAGGGCTTTTACTATTATCCACAGAGACCTCAGATGCCCTGAATATTGTTCCTTGGATGGAAGGAGGAGCTGGGTGAGCATAGCCTGGCAGCTTAGGCAAGAGCTGAGCGAAGGGGAGAGGGTGGGTGGCTCTGTCTTTGGATGAGGGAGGTCTATTTGCTGTGAGGAACCAGCTTTGCACCAAGCACTCTGGAAAAACTACTTAGGGTGGGATGGCGATTAATTTATTTTCCAGTGACTGGTCCTTTCTCCTAACTTCAGCTGTCTCCCCCTCTTGTTCTGGGTTTGGACTTGTCTTCCTCCAAGGAAGCTGTGCAGAGGGCGCCCCATCACCATCCTATAGCCATGGCTCCACTAGGCCACACCCCATCCACATCACAGAGCTGCCCTAAATGTTCTCCCTGGAACCTACTCTAGCACCTGGGAAGCAGCACAGGATATTGGGGCAAAGATAGAGGGCAGGACAGGTTTGGTCAAAAATTTATCGTAATTTCCTACATAAGGAAAAGTCAAAAGGCTAGTGCAATGAACACCCCATATGCACCTGCTAGATTGAAGTTAACATTTTCCTGTATTTACTTCTATCTATCTCTATCTCTTTCTCCATCTCTTTCTATCTGAAACACTTCAAAGTAATAGATGACTTGACATTTCAGCATGCATTTGAAAATTGTATGCACATTGTACTATATTTCCATATGTCATTGTGGGACTTTGTTAACCTTTTCCAGATGCGGAAAGAAACAAGCACAGAGAGATAAGGCAATTAGCCCAAAGTTACACAGTTAGGAAATTGCAGAACTGGAATTTATATCCAGTTCCTGCTAACTCCGGAGGCTGTGAGAGGATTTTTACAAGGATCTTTCTGACTGTGTGGAGGAGCAGGCCTCAGGTCAGTGCCCATGGTCTCTCACATCTCTCTCGTGCATTGTAATCTCCTTTTTGAGCAAAGAAAGTGTGGGCCTCGGACTTAAGAGTGTTTACAGACAACAAGATCTCTCTCAAACTTAATAGTGTTTTACTGTCTTTATATTTAATTTTATACTTATCTATACTTTATGGCTACATTTTTATATATGCCTACATTTTACATTTTTTTTTTTTTGAGTTGGAGTCTCACTCTGTCGCCCAGACTGGAGTGCAGTGGCCGCTCCTGGCCACCGCAGCCTCGACCTGCTAGGCTCCGGCGATCCTTCCGCCTCAGCCTTCCGAGTAGCCGGAATTACAGGCATGTGCTACCACGCCCAGCTGATGTTTTGATTTATTGTAGAGATGAGGTCTCACTGCCCAGGCGGGTCTCGAACCCGCGGGCTCAGGCAATCCACTCACCTCAGTCTCCCAAAGGCGCGGGATTACAGGCTGAGCCACCGAGCCCGGCTCTACATTTAAAAAATACATGACAGTAAATACAAAGATCCATATATATATATTTACTTGAGTAAAAATGTGAATCATCTTCCTAAAAAACTTTACCAGCATCATTCTTCTCAGACCTGGAAATGACAATACAGAAATTTATATGGAAGCATAAACGACCACGAATAGCCAAAACAATCCTTAGCAAAAGAAACAAAGCAGGACGTATCACACTTCCAGACTTCAAACTTTACTATAAGACTACAGTATTCAAAACAGCCCGGTATTGGTACAAGAACAGGCACATAGACCAATGCAGCCGGATAGAGATTCCAGAAGCAAAGCCTCAATTCCTCAATCAACTCATCTTTGACAAAGCCTCCAGTAACAACCACTGGGCAGAGGAGAACCTATTCAGTAAATGGTGCTGGGAAAATTGACTGAACACATGCAGAAGATTGAAACAGGACCTCTACCTATCACCATACATAAAAATTAACTCTAAATGAATCAAAGACTTAAACGTAAAGCCTCAAACTATAAGAATGTTAGAAAATGCAGGAAACACTCTTGTGGAAGTTGGAACTGACAATCGTTTCCTGACCAAAACCTGAAGTGCCCAGGCCATAAGAAATAAGAAAGACAAATTGGACCTCATTAAACTGACAAGCTTCTGTAAAGCCAAAGAAACCATCAACAGAGCAGGGAGACAGCCCACAGAATGGGAAAAAATATTTGCCAACTGTATATCTGACAAGGGCCTAACATCTAGGATCTACAAGGAACTCAAACGCGCCGAAAGGAAAAAAAACAAACAGCCCCTTTAAAAGGTGGGCAAAAGACATGAATAGACACTTCTCTAAAGAAGATATATGGGCGGCCAACAGACACATGAAAAAGTGTTCCGCCTCACTCATCATTAGAGAAATGCAAATCAAAACCACATTGAGATACCACCTAACCCCTGTAAGCATGGCCATCATTAATAAAATAAACAACAACAGATGCTGGTGAGGATGTGAAGAAAAAGGAGCACTTCTACACTGCTGGTGGGAATGCAGACTAATACAACCTCTTTGGAAGACAGTGTGGCAATTTCTGAAGGAACTAGAAATTGACCTTCCATATGACCCAGCAATTCCCCTATTGAGAATATACCTGGAGGAACTCAGATCATTCTACCAAAAAGATACCTGCACACCTATGTTTGTTGCAGCTCTATTCACAATAGCAAAAACATGGAACCAACCATGCTGCCCATTGGATTTTTAAAAATGTGGCACATATACACAGTGGAATATTATGCAGCCACAAAGAAGGACAGCAAATTGGATGCATTTGGAGTCGATCATACTCAGTGATTTATCACAGAAACAAAAACCTGAGTTCCATATGTTCTCACTCATAAGGTGACCTTGAACAATTATAAGGCTGTGGGAAGGTGATTGGCAGTAGTGGAAAACTGTCAGGGGAAGGAGGGGTGGAACTGGCAGTTGGGGAAGCTGCTAGGGGAGGGAGGGGCATGCCTCATCAACAAGTACCTGCATGATCAATGTTTGTGTACCTAGCTCTGAATTGTACCCCATATCTTTATAATAATAAATAAATAAATTAAAAAACAATTAAACCAGTTATAACATTGGTAGTACATGGCAAAAATTATAGCAATAATTATGGCTTTGATAGGTGACCTACTGAAGTTTTAGAAATACTGTGGTAAACAACGTGAGGGGACTGCCATGGATATAACCCACCTTTCTTTTGCCAGGGCTGAACCTTAGGGGGCATTTCTGATTCTTAGTCCTGTCTCTCCCTCGTCTTGGCTGTCTGGGGTGAGAGGAGAACAGTCACTTGTGTAGCCTGACCTGCAGGAGGAGCCGTAGTGTGTCTTCTCCCTGATCACATGTCCTGCCTTTCTGGATATATTCCTTCCCTGTTGTGTTCCTAGCATCAGGTACTTTTTGTGTGCATAGTTTGTCATGAAATGAGCATCTTTCCCATGAACAAAGGAAGAGATGAGGTATTTATTCATCCCTAAGCCCTGGTTGTTTTCTCAGACACATTCTAAATAGCCATGCAGTTTCTAATAATAACAAGAATGACAATGTTGGTAATGAAAAGAGCTGACACTTGAGTCCATGCATTATGCCTGGGCCTTGGATTCACCATGTTGTGGTGCAAAATAATGAGAAGGAGCCTGAATCCTAGATTGTATTAGTTTTCTTTCTCTTTTCTTTTCTTTTTTATTTTAAAGATGTGGGGTACAATTCAGGATTAGGTATACAAATGTTCATTATGGATGTACCCTGATTGTGTTAGTTTTAAAAGGTCTAATAAGTTTAGGGAAAAAATCCAGAGAGAAAATAGTCTTGAATAAGAAATATCAAGAGAGTAGGGGGAAAAAGGTAATTAAAAAAATATGTTGTTTGTGAGAGTTGGAAAGTAGCCACCTAGCATGAGGGTACATCTGAGAGAACTCACAGACCCTAAATGAGGAAGTCAAGGACCCAAACACACACAGTGTGTTGGAAGGGCCCACACCACAGTGACATGGTGACAACAAGAGTTGAGTATAGACGCCCAATATGAACATGAAAGGGGGCACCGTGGAGAGCCCCTGCTGCATACCCCCTTGAGAGGGAGTAAATGAAGGACCCCGTTTGAGTTTTGTAAAAGTATATAAAGCCAATGTAATTATGGAGGGAGCTCCTGGGGGCTCACAATGAGTCATGTGTCCTGTTGATATTGCTTAACTCATGGAAGGTCAAAAATCATGTATCTCCATTGGCAGCTTTCCACCATCACGGCCTGGAGACTATCAACTGGTAGAATGGCCCTCTCTCTCGAGAGCCCCAGGTGAGCCTGCCTTGCGTGGCTAAATCTAAGACTGCGGTCTTCTTGTATGGCCCTCTCTGCCTCTGCTGTCTCTAGAGACTAGTCCACATTGAAGTAGTTTCATTCTGGCAGCACCCTTTGCGGGAGATACTGTTTTGATCTTACTAACTCATAAGAGAAGCTTGAAGGTGACAGCAGGTACTGTCTTGCCCACATTTGCAGTTAGTGAGTGAGCTAGCCACAGTCAGCCCAGGCAGTGTGGATGTGGAGTCTACACTTATAACCTCCATACTATCATGCCCCCTCCTGTCTTGAATCTTTCCTCCAAATCGCAGTCCTTTTGCAAGTATCTCATGTTAGAAGGGACCCAAGATTGGCCACGGTTTTCAGGCTGTGGAACTGAGTGGATGGTGGTATAATTTCCCCAGGTAAGGAGGCAGAGTAGAGCAGTTGGAGGTTGGCGGGAGAGTATAAAGTGGTGAATCAAGATCTCTGTTGTGTTTTAGATGCTTCTTAGACACTTAGGGGGAAGGTGGAGTCAACTGTTGTAAGACTAAGAACAGAACCTTCTAAAATTGATCATTTTCCCCAAACAGGATGTCAAAACATTAATGATTATTGAATAAAAGGGATAAGTACATGGGGACTCACTATATTCTTTTTATTTTTGGTAATGTTTGAAATTGGTAAAACATGACCTCAGTGTTCTGGGCTGGTTCCCAGAAGCCGGTGTGTATTCCAGGCAGAACACTGGGGATGGATGTGTGGTGTGTGGGGGGCATGGCCTGGTGGAGCCATGGCTTCTGGGCGCTCTCAGGGTTGGGATTCAGGGTGATGCTGGGCTGTGGTCTCTGCACAGCTCTTTTTGGAGGCAATCCTTGGGAAGGTGATCAGGGAGGTGATTGTGATATCTAATGCCCCGAGTCTAGGTTTTGACTCCCTCTGTCTCTGGGAGTCAGTCACATGTGCATCCATGGTCAATGTTTTTTAGTTCTCTTTTGTTCAGAAATCATTCAGATAATTTTATCCAGCTAAAAGTTGAGTTTATGTTAACAAGGAGACATCATTGACACAGACCCTGCTCACTGATTCAGGGAAAATATAAGCGCATTGACAACCTCAGCTCTGATGAAAAGGAATATGGGAAGCTGGAGTCTTTTAGGGAGCCTAACCCCCAGAATCTGCTATTAGAAGCCATTCTGAGGTAAGAGGACTTGCTGATTGGTGTGACCCTTGCCCTTGGCTATCTCTTCAAGGCAAAATGAACAGACACACTATTTGTAGTTCTGCCCATTGGAAGGGTTTCCCATAATCACTGTCTTTCAGGACTGTCTCTAAGTAGGGCTGTAGTACCATGGTTCACTCTGAGTTGATGCCCAGATGTCAGGCAGGAACACCTGTCAAACAAGCCTGCATTTCTTCCAATGCAGTCAGCTGGTCATAGGGAACTCCCCAGGACATTACCTATGCAGGTTGAGAGAGATGGCAGGGTAGCAGGAGCAGGGGACATAGGCATCTGGTCTATTCCACGTGCCCAGGGCCTGCTGGAGTGCCATCTCATATATACCACTTTCATTTGATGATAGAGTGCTGCTGTTTGATGATAGAGTATATTCTCAATAAGGCGTGGTGGGTCAGAAAGCACCTAGTACATGGTGGGCAGCTCAGAGCACATGGAGACTAGGTGGCCCATGGTCAACTGTTGTCTCTACTAAGATCCAGTAGAAATCTAAAAGCTATTTCTCCAAAGGAGAGTAGTTATCAGCTGAGAATCCACAGGTCTGCCTCCAAATCCTTGGCTCTGCATTGCGATTTACCTACAGAGGTCTCTACTTACAGTAATCTCTTCCTACAGTGGTCTCTACCTACAGTAAGTCTATACCTATAGAGGTCTGCCAGACACTCCACACAGTATTTCTATTTACACTTCAAACACTATCAGTTCTTATGGGTTCTTTGTCCCAAATAGGGCAGTGGAGGAAAGTTGCTGTCCTTCTCAGCTGAAAGCAAACTACTTTTGATAGTGTTTACTAACAGTAGGAGGGAAAGGAAGCATTTGCCAAACCAATAGCAGCAAGTCAGGTGCTAAGGGATTCGCTGATTTACTCCAGCAATGAATATAGTTGGAATAGCAGCTGCGATTGGAGTTACCACTTGATTACATTTATGGTAATCCATTACCACTCTGTTTACTGCACTGGCCAAATCAGCAAATCCAATGGGGATGAGGTAGGAATCATCACCTCTGCATCTTTCAAGGGCACTGTGGTGGCACTAATCGCTATAATCCCTCCAAGAATGAGATATTGCTTTTGGTTTACTATTTTTATGGGTAGAAGCAGTTCTAGTGGCTTTTACTTGGATTTTTCTATAATAATAGCTTGAACATAAAAATCAAAGTCATTGCTGCTTCATTTTTGCCCTTCAAATCTCATGCAAAAACGTCTCTTGTGTACCTGAGCCAGAAGGGACTTCTGGGAAACCTAGCCAAGTTGTCAGATAAAGCTGTTTGAAAACACTTAGAAATATACTATGGACATCTTCACACGTCAGCATGCTTTTGCAAATGATGACATCCTACTGTAAACTGTTAACTGTAAACTGTTGTGGTACTTTGTCACCCTATTTTATACGTGAGGAAATTGAAGCACAGAGATAAGGGAACTTGTCCTGGTTGCACTGTAAGCAGGGAAGCTGGAGTTTAGAGCTAGCTGTCTAGCTCCAAAGCCTGTGCTCTTTCTATGGCACTCATACCTACCAAGCCATAAAAATGAATTTACATGGTACGAGGATACAATGTTAAATCATATAAAGAGAAAATAATTTCATTCAAAATTATCCTTATTATTATTATTTTAATTTGTAAAGAAAAGAGGCTTATTTGGCTCCCAGTTCTGCAGACTGTACAAGAAGCATGGTGCCAGCATCTGAATCTGAATTATCTTTATTATTATGCCGGTGAAAAAGACTCAGGTTAGTATCAGTATGATTCCAGCAGTTCTCACCTCTCTCATGCTTTCTTACCTCATTTTAAAGTTTTTAATTTTCTTCACCAGAAAATTCCCTAGACAAATTCTGAAAAGAGTTGTAACACTCACCTTACTTTTTAAAAAAGAAAGATTAAACCTTAGGCTTAGTGTCTTGCAGGTAACGTGTGTGTGTGTGTGTGTGTGTGCAGTAAACAGAATAAGAATAGATTATCATAAATGTAATCAATCACATACATATATTTATTTAATTTTGTGGTAAGGGGGTTTCAATTCCTTTCAAAATAAATTTACTTAAGTAGAAAAAGGAAAAGGACAGAAACTTTCTAAAAAAAAAACAAATTAAAAAACAAACCTGTTCATTAACTGTATGATAGTACAAGCAAAACCTGTAGTCAAAGTTGTGAATTTTGTCTGTGAATTACTTTCAGAACGTTCTTCTCAACCATGCACCATTTCACTAGGCAAGACCACTTTCCTTGAGAAAGAAAACATGTTTTATCCTTAGCTTCAGTGAATAAGGGCCTCTGAAATATTAATTTTTTGAGCATTCTTAAACAGAACTGAATCAGGTTCAATTTGCCTAGCTAGATGGACATTTTAGTGGTTTACAGCAAAATGTAATAAACTGAATAACTGTAGGCTTTAATGTAATCTCACACAATCCTATTACATCCCAATTACTTTTTTGACCTTTTAAGGATAGTTTTTCCTTAAACACACACAATCTGCAGTTCTGAATGTCTTCTTCCTGTGCTATGCCAAGGAAATCAATAGATAAGAAAAAAATTAGTATCTTGCTGTGTCTTCCATTTGTAATATATACTGTCCCAAGAAAGGCATAATGCATTCCTCCCAGGCATAATAAATGTTTACTGAGCATTCTTTGTGAAAAACTCCCCAGTTTTCAATTTCATGAATTTCAGGCCCATAATAACATCTTTTATTTTTCTTACATAATAAATACAGGATCAATCCTATTGCTGCTTACATGCATCAGAAAAGAGAAAACTATGGCTGAGTTTGACATGGATTTTATGCTGTAAAGAAACTCCTTTTGGAAGTAAGTTTATAATGTATTTAAAGGTAAATGACAGTGTCAATGATGAAGCCTATACAGAACTAACTAGAATTATAGTCTGTGGATAGAACAGTCAACATGGTGTCCATTGTCTCCAATCACTTCCATATAAGTGATGAGTTTGCCAAATATTTATGATGCTAATAAATAATGTACTTACCTAGAATTAAACTACTATTTATTGAATATCTGTTATGTACTACGTTTAAAGCGTAGAAATATTTAGAAGAGGAAGGTTATATTTGGCATACTTGCTTCCTTATAGAGTCATTGCAACATTTTCATATAATTTTTTCCAAATCAATATGTACATGTATTTTAATAAAATAACCTGCTTCTCCATGGTTGAAATTGTAGCATGAATGTCAAGCGGGCTTCCCTTGTTATAACAAGCAATAATTTGACGATGGGCTTTTGTTACCACAAAGAGAAGAAAAATGTTTTCATGGAATTTTTTTCCCATGTACTTTCCTTCCTTCTGCAAATTACCATTTGACAAGCACTTAGACATTCTGTGATAAACTGAAGTGCTTCCACAGGCCTGAAAAATAGCTTCCTTGTGCAGAAATATTATTTTGTTTTCAAAGATCTGAAGAAGGGTTAGGAGAAAGATTTGATAATCATTTTTTAGGATAGTTGAATTCATCTTGGAAGAAACAACTTTGTTTCCAATCTTTGTGCCTCAAAATACAGGAACTTTATCCATGGTCCATCATAATCATGATCTTTCATTTTTTATTTTTCTTCTGGGGATAAGGGAGGTTCAAGATGCTCTAGTTCATATTGAATATTTTGTTCGTATTTACTCATGTGTATTTTCAGCTTCTTCTTGAGTTATTTCTTACAACTATTACTTTTCTATTTTGATTATAATAATTATAGAAACATTCAAAATTTTGTAATTACTGTTAGATTTGAGTTCAAGGTAAACCATAATCTAAGTTTGGTACATTAGTTTAGTATATAGGAACAAAAACCTAGGACTGGAATCGAGACAACCTGTATTCGAGTTTCAGGTCTGCCACTTAGCTGCCTATGTGATCCTGCGCAAGTCCTTTTTTAGCCTCTGTAGTTCAGAGTTATACTTTGTGGACTGGCTATTCACAAACAGTCCTCAGCTCCCTTCTCTTTTTCTTGGCTTCCTCAATCATGGGCAGGAAAGCTGGCATTCTTGGTTTTCAGACTCCCTTGCACGTATATATGATAGTCATGTAACCAAGTTCTGACCGGTGATCAGTCGAAGTCTCTAGGAGAAGCCTTAGAGAAAGCTTTTAAAAAAGGACAGATTTGGCTGTGATATCCCTTCACCCTTTTACTTGTTCTTCCATCTTCCTGCTGCTGATGTGGGCGTGAGCTTGAAGCCACAGCATCAATCTTTGATCATGAAGCACAAATGTGAAGACTAAGGGGAAGGACTCCAATGCATGTGAAGGAAATATATGAAAGCCTGATTTACAAATGCATCACTGAACTATTGACCTAGACCCAGCTGGCCTACAATCACACATCTTGTTGCCTGAAACAAATAGATCCTTATCTGTTGAAAGCCTTGGTTTTTTTGTTTGTTTGTTTTTTGAAAGCAGTTAGTTGAACTTTCTATGAGCTGCACATGTGGCCGTCTTAATAAACCTTTAACACAATGATTTTTTTTCCCAAATAGTAACAATTTTAGACCACACTTTATTACACTTTAGAATGAATCCTCCCCTTTGAAATCAGTTTCCACTTTGAGATGACTTTCCTTCGTCTTTGTTTAGATTTTCTATAACTCCTACTCAGCGCTCAAGACCCTGTTTATCCCCCTCCTCCCTGACTTTTCCAAGTAGAGTCGATCACAGCCTTCTTTGTTCCACCACTATACCTGGCAATCTCCTCTATTTTTGTCCCCATTTCTTTGTACTATGACTTATCTAGACTGCTTTTCATCCTTCCTAAACCAAGCTTCTGTGAGAACAATCATCATGTCTTATGCAGCTTTGCTTACCCCAGATATGATTGTTGTATGCATTTCTGAAAACTCTATCCATCATCATATATTCATGCAAATGGCTACCCAGATAGCCTCTGTCTAAATCTGTCATTTGATATGAATCAAGTATGTTGGTGGCTTATTCTTAAATTTGTCTTTCATGTTTTTGTATCTTAGTACTATTTTATGTTTTCATTTATATTTTAAAATTCTTTCAAGTTACCTGAATGTCCTCTGAATTTTGCCATTTTGGATCCCCACTCTTGAACCCATATGGCAATTACTGGCCTCCTTTGAAAGACAATGAATGCAGGTAGAACTTTATTACAATTTCATAGGATAATTGATCATATTTTATTAACGCATGCTTAGCATATTGGAAGCACCCAGATGATTGTTTGAGTCGATATATACGTCTTTTCAACATTCAAACTGCATTTGCTGTGAAATACTATGCTTCCTTTTACTGAAACACTGTGGAATTTTAGGCAGACTTTGTATGTAGCCATATTCCCCTCATCTCATTGAGGTGAAACCAATGAATGAATTTAAAGTATAAATAACTTGTGTATGTTCTAGGTGCTATATGGGTAACAGCAAGAATGAATGACCGCTTTGATCACAGGAGTGGGAATTTACACACCCACTGTCAGTTCTAAGGATTTTGTTGTTGTTGTTGTTTGTTTGTTTTTTGAGTTGGAGTCTCATTCTGTTGCCCAGGCTGGAGTGCGGTGGCATGCTCACGGCCACCACAGCCTCAATCTACTGGGCAGGTGATCCTTCCATCTCAGCCTTCCAAGTAGCTGGAATTACAGGCACATGCCACCACACCCAGGTAATTTTTTGATTTATTATAGAGATGAGGTCTTGCCAAGTTGCCCAGGCTGGTCTCAGACCTGTGGGCTCTGGCAATCCTCTCACTTCGGCCTCCCAAAGGACTGAGATTATAGACATGAGCCACCGCATCCAGCCTCTAAGTCTTTGGTTTCTGGAATAGTCATTGATGCTCTGAGTGAAACAGGATGCTTGTTTTTAATTTCTTCACCAGGTTGGGAGATGCTGAAGGTGATGATGTGCTGGAACAGAAGCTGCAAAGCATCATGGTCCATACTTCCTACAAAAAAGACTGGGGTACCCATGGCTTTTTATAAAATAAAAAATTCCAAATATATACGTAAGAAAAGAGAATAGGGTAACAAAATCCTTAGTACCCATCATCCAACTTCAACTAATATCCACTCATAGCCAGTGTTGTTGTATTTACATTTTTCCCAACTCAGGTTATTTTGATGAAAATCCATATTTACATTCATAGCTTTTGATTCTAAAAGATAAGGACTCTTCATTAAACAAAATCATAATACCAACATAAAATCTACCAAAATCAACCATTCCTTACTATGATTAATTAAATATTCAATGCATTTCAATTTTCCTGATTTTCTTAATTTTTTGACAGCTTATTTGTTAAAATCAGAATATGTAGCATTGCAATCAGTTGCTGTGTCTCTTGAATCATGTGATCTAGAGTCTTCTCTTCTATTTTTTTTCCAGCAATGTACTTGTTGAAGATGGGCTGTCTGTCCTGTCCCACAGTCTATATTATGCTGAGTACCCTCATGTCATTATTTCTCTCTCCTCTGTATTTATTATAACTCAGTAGTCAGATCTGAAGCCTTGATCAGCTTCAGGTTTACCTTTGTTGAGCGAGACCACTTCACAGGTGGCGCTGTGTTCTTCCATCAGGAGCACAGCATGTCTGGTGGTCTGTCTTTTTGTGATGTTGCCCTGACGCTTTTTTGTAGATTTCCATGGTACATTGTGAGGGTGCAGGGTATCGTGGACAATTAGTGGCTATTAGTAAGTTATAATATGCCTGAATATCACAGATTGTGAGTTTCAGTTCTGCAAATAGTTGGTATGCATTTAAAAAAAAGTTTGGAATGTTAATCACTATCTTATTTTTGTTATTTTTTTCTGTGTGATTTTCCAGAATGTCATCCACCAGTCCATCCTAGCAGAAGACACAGTTACGCTGTGTCAAAACCTCTTCCATCTGACTGTGTTGGGGCTGTCTCTGTCCTGTAGCTTCTAAGCCAACCCAGACTCCCCTTTGCTGCTAGAGGACTGTGGCTGGGACCAGACCAGTTCTTTTGAACCTCTAAATGGAAAGTCAGGACTCCATCTCTTATTATTCCAGGAGACTTCTTGGCACCTAGACAGAGGCTCACCTTCCCTGCAGACCAGTTCTGTATACTCAAGAGTACTAATCCTCTAGACCAATTTTCACAGTAAATTTCATAGTAAAAACACATCCTCATCACCCTATTTCTATGAGTCCAAGCATCATACTCACTATTTCGATACAATCAACTCATACAACTACTATGAAAAAATTTCTTCCACCTCACACTAGCCTTGTGTATATGACACATCCCAATACCCATCCTAATATCTAGTATTCCCCCACATAGATAAGAAATATGTCTGACAAAAGAGTTACTTTGATAGAGTAAATTATAGAGGTTTAAATCCTCTTATTTCTAGAATTATAGGAATCAAACCTGTGCCTAAGAATTCAAAATTTTCCATGCTACCTAATTACACTAATATCCTATAGTAAGGCCAGCTAAATAAGCTATCGGGCCCATACCCTGAAAATGTTGGTTTATATCCTTCCCCTACTAATCAGCCCCCTAACCTTCTCCTCTATTCTCCTCACTCTATTTATAGGTACTATAATTACCCTACTTAGTTCATTAATCTGAGTCAGACTAGAAGTAAACATATTGGCTATTATCCCCATCCTAATTTAAAAAGCCAGCCCCTGGTCAACTGAAGCACCTACCAAATATTTTCTAATTCAAGCCACTGCCTCTATAATTCTGGACTTTCTTCTCCCAATAGGGGACCTCAGATCTTTATATTTACACATGGACAGGAGGCACCTTAAGTGTTCAGAGTCACCAAATGAATATGTTTCAAGGTGACTTTCTGCTTTCTTTGTCTGAGAAACAAACTAAAACAAATAAGTAAAAATACTATTTCTAGGACTTTTGACTGGTCTGGGCTTCCAGCTAGCACTCGCTCCCCCTGGTAGTGGAGTGGGTACCCTTTGTGTTAACACATGCCCCCCCATTCTCCTAACTCCCTCCCTCCCCTAGCAGTGCCCAGCAACTGCTGATCCCTCCCTTGTGCTCATGTGACTATTGTTCAGGGCCCACTTAAGGGTGAGAACATGTGGTACTCAGGTCTTTATTGTTGTGATAGATCACTTGTACAATGGTTTCCAATTCCATCCAATTTGCTGCAAAGTTCATGATTTTGTTCTTTATGGCTGTGTAATACTCCAATGTGTATATGCACCACATTTTCTTTATCCAGTCCACTTTTGATGGGCAATAGGGTTGGTTCCATGTTTTTGCTACTGTGAATAGTGCTGCAATAAACATGTGTGTGTCTTATTTTGTAGAATGATTTATGTTCCTTCAGGTATATTCCCAGGAATGGGATTGCTGGATCATATGGAAGGTCAACTTACAGTTCAATAAAACTTATTCTTAACATATATGAAGCATTTTGCTATTTGCTATTTCTTCCTCCTTGCTTCCATTTTATATTATGTCATTGATAAAAGGTGGTCAGGCCACTAAATTGATTTTACTACTGAATATTAGCTTGTATTATTATAACTATAGGAAACATAAAACATTCATGGGCTGATGTCACTGCAGGCACATAGCAGGTGCTCAATAAGTATTACTTGATATATGTGATACCTCCTTTTGAGGGTCTTACACTCCATTTGTGAGGTAAGACACATACACATTAAAAATAGATACTGGAAGCAGGGGAAAGGTGTTTAAAAAAAAAGATACTAAGCCAGGCACAGTGACTCACACCTGTAATCCCAACAGTTTGGGAGGCCAAAGTGAGAGGATTGCCTGAGTCCAGGAGTTTGAGATCAGCCTGGACTACATGGCGAGACCTTGTCTCTATAATAAATTAAAAAGAATTAACCGGGTGTGTTGACTGTGCCTGTAATCCCAGCTACTTGGAAGGATAACGTGGAAGAATTGCCTGAGCCCAGCAGGTCAAGGCTGCGGTAGCTGTGATTATGCCACTGCACTCCAGCCTGAGTGAGTGAGACTCTGACTCTCCCTCCCCCCAAAATACTATATAGATATATGTGTATATAGATAGATAGATACTGTACAAGAATGAATGACAACGAAGCTACATGAATGAGACATCAAGGCAATAGTATCTGATTAAGAAATGAAGGGGTACAGATGGTAAGTTTTGTGAGTTAAGCTAATAATGGTTCTCCCTTACAATATTAATACAAGCAATTTATTTTTATGGTTAAAAAACTTGATTCTTGGTATCAATTTAAATTTGGTCTTTAGTTGTGAAACATTTATGTCATAATTAGACAAATCAGCCAATTACAGTCAAGGGAGCACATTTATAAACTACACTTTTGTTTAGGTTCCAAATTCAAAGGGTAATCATTTATTGAAAGAATGTACTCTGTTTTAATTTTTTTGAACACACATATATTTTGTTTATGTCATTATTTGAAATCTGTTTATTCTGTTTATCAGAAGTTTAAGAACTGAAAGTTAATTATTAGTAGATTTAACAAAACAAAAATGCAAGATAAAGATAGTTATGACTTCATAATTTTATAAACAAATGATTATATTTCTGACAAGGGATAGAGAATCTATCTTTATACATTACTTTCTTATTTTTTCCCTTTAAATTTTTTTTTTATTTTAAAGATGTGCGGTACAATTCAGGGTTAGGTATACAAATGTTCATTATGCAGGCACCCTTGTTTCTGTATTAATTTTAAATCTTGGCAAATAAGGAGACATTTGATTTCTCAAGGTCTTTACTGTGTAACAGTCTAGCCCAGTAAAGAAATTTTTATATGCAAATATCTCCAATCTGAGGAGGTGTTCTTTTCTTAAAACAGCTTGGGATGTAGAGAATTTATTTTGCTTACAGATTCATAAAGATTTAGTAGTAAATTGTTAAGACAATAGTTTCCAAACTTTGCTGCACATAGAAATCACCTGGGAACTTTTTACAAACTTTAGAAAATTTACAAATGCCTGACTTGCAACTCTGCTGATTCTAATTAAACTATATTGGGTGCAACCTGGCACGGGGACTTTTAAAAGCTTCTTTAGTGATTTTAATACGTGATAAAATTTGGGAATGGTGTTAAGGGAACTGCTGCCATCCCTCCACTCCCAGAAGCCTTCATTCATATCTTGTGATGGTAGGTCCCAGTCTTGATAAAGATGAAAATACTTTAGTGAAAAATATCTCCCTTTTAGGGTAGACGTGATATTGGAGAGGATGCCATTTTAAATTTTTAGATTGTCTGGCTAATCCCCCTCTTTATTAACCTAGGAAAGCAAGAGTTGACTATGTGGGTATGAGGCGACTGTTGCCTGAAAACTATCATAAAATCTTAGGTCAGCAGAATTTTATGTTTGCTCCAAGATGATCTCATGTTTTTGTGAGACTGGATTGAATTATGGAGGGATGTGAACATTGTGTGAAACAGAGGTGGTTTTGGAGGTGTTTCTGAAAACTATATGTTAAGGTTAAATAAATGCAAAATAATTAGATTTTTATTGAATTAGATGGATTGGTTCATTTAATAGAGAGGGAAAAAACTACAGACGGAAGGCAATCCAAAGTCAAATTGAGATTGACATTTTGGAAAAGTAGTAAATTTTGAATATTACTTGGGGATTCATCACTCTCTAAATTCTATTAATATGTTCATTTAACCAATTACAAGGTGGTAGAGTTTAATGCAAACACAGTTAAATTACTTATTTGGCAATGAAAATGAAGTGCTAAGTCAGTTGTTCTCAGAGTGGCTAAACATTAGAATCACCTGGGGAGCTTTGAAAAGTTCCTGGGCCCCAGATCAATTAGATCAGAGATTCTGGGGTGGGGGCCAGGCCTCAGCACTGGTTACTCCAATGTACATCCATGGGTAAGAGCCACTGCACCAAGAGCAGAAAACAGTAGATGTATATACAGTCCTTTCCTCCTGTCATTAGAGGAGTAAATGACATGATTGAGGTGGTGGTGGTGGGATAGTGTACATTATAGTGGAGTTCCAGAATTTGGAAGACTTTCTAAAACTTGGAACAAATGGGCCTTTTCTAAAGCATTTTCCCTCTTACAGAACTTTTGTGAGAGGGATCTTTTATTAAAAATCTTGCTTTACAGAGTCCCAGAGGTGATCTAGAAGGTTTGGAGCTCTAAGACAGCAAAACCTAACAGGCTTGTGCAGTTTTTCTACACAGGTATGGTATGCCAACTCCATGTGATTGCTGGTGACATCCCAGAGTGTGATGTGAGAGAGATTCTGAGGCTGGGTCCAGATGAGATCTGGAATTGCTTATGATGTCTGCTATGGATACGGAGGTGAACTGTGAAAATATGTATGCCACATTTCTCCAACCTTGGATATCAAGGAAAGAGTTAGAGTTATAAGTTAGAAAGGGATAAATGAGAATTCCTGTTCTGCCTCTGTGGTGATTTTTAAATATGTTGTAAATTCCTTAACATACTTCCCCTAAAAAAGTAGAGTCTGTTTCTTTTTCCATTGAATGTGGGCTGGACTTAAGGATGTGTTCCTAAAAAATAGAATGTGGTTGAAGTGATACTATGTGGCTTCCTAGGCAGTCATAAAAAGGTTGATTTGCATTTGGCTCTCTTATGTTTTGGATTGCTCACTCTGAGGGAAGACAGGAGCCATGTTGTGAGGACACTCAAAGCAGCCTGTGGAGAGGTTCATATGGAGAGTGACTGAGGCCTCCCACCAATGGCCGACACCAGCTTGCCAGCCACTAAGTGAACTGCCTTGGATGTGGATCTACCAGCCCCATCAAGCCTGCAATGATGGTAGCTCTACTGGACATCTTAACTGTAACCTCATGAGAAATGTGAAGCCAGAACCACCTATCCAAGTCATTTCCAAACTCCTGACCCACAGAGACTGTGTGAGGTAGTAAATATTTATCATCGTTTTAAGCTACTAAGTTTTGGAGTAATTTGTTGTACAGCAGTAGTTAATTAATATAGCTATTTAGTAGCTTTGTTCTCTAAGTTTTGGTTTTCTCTCCTGTAAAATGGAGATTTAAAAAATGTGAAGGTAAAATGAGTTAACAGTAGAAATTATTTGTTGAGTACGTGTGAGTACTATTACATGTACTGTTCTAACCTGTGAATAAATTTAAGGTGTAACAAACCAAAACCTTTGGAATGCAGGCTGATCCACACAAGCAATCCCTAAACATGTGTAGAGAAGGTGGTTTCACTGATGTTTGTGTTCTTCTTGGATTTTATAAAGTCTGTTTTTACCAATGTGGCCTTTCTTAATACCTTAGGCGGAGAGAAGTCAAACCCAGGCATTCAATTTGGATGATAACTTCTACTTGTATAGAAGTTCCTGCATTGTGAGAATTCAGAGGACGGGGGCGCATTCAGGAAAGGCTGTTCCCCCATCCTTATGAGAACATGGAGCCACCATGTGATCACTAGGGGTCTGGGAAGCAGCTTGTCTACAGCCCTGGGGTTTTATGATCAGGAAGACCAGGATTCAAATACGCACCAACTCTCCTCTACTGTCTATGTTGTTTTGGTTAAATCACCTAAACTTTCTGAGCCTCTGGTATTTCATCTGCGAAATGTGAAGGGTGCTATCTACTTTGTAAGTTTGTTGTGAATTGTATTGAATTTAAGTATGAAAAAGTGTCTAGTATGGTCTTGGTATTTAATAGGTGGTCAATAGATGTAATTAATTTTTCTCTTTGAGCCTCAACTTCATACAATATTCCTTTGAGGTAGGTGTTATTATTATCCCTATTTACAAATGAGGAAACTGAGACCAGAGACATTAACCCAAGGTCACACAGCTGATTCCTGAGGTGGATAGAATGTCAACCTAGGCTGTCTTGCTTCTAAATCAAACATCTTTCTTTCTCACTATTCCTTCTATGGAAAGATTATGCATATACATATGCCTTAAATCTTTCTATTGGAAGAAGGTGGGATCTAAGTAAATAGGCAAAGAGTAGTTTAAAAACATATAGAAAATATAAAATACATTACATTTTCTATATAAAAATATGTAGAAAATATATTTTTAATATTTGTGGTTTCTGGATGGTTGGTCCCTGACCAAGTTTCTGATTTACTTGTACAGGATTATCTCTTTCCTCCTCAGGTTCTCATTCTTTTCTTTATTTTGCCTACTAGAAATTTCTGAATCACAGTGAAAATTAAAGTATAATGATAATCAAGCAACTATTTCATAAGCTAAGAGTGGAGTGCTGTAGGTATTTGACCACAAGTTTTGATTACTATCTCTTAACCTTTTAAGGCCAAAAGGACCTTCTAAATAGTGAAAGTTACTGCCTAACTAGATTTTTTTTTTTTTAAGAATATCATGCCTCAGTGTTTTGGGTAATTCTCATTGTTACTGTGCTGATAATTCCACATTCCGACCTGTAAGGTGGTCAGGTTTGATATGGCTGACAGATCAGGTGAAGGTTATGTACTGATAAGAAAGATGCCAGAATGTTTCACTACTTTGTTTCTCAGTTATCCAAATTAGACTTGCCCAAGAAGACTTGCTAATTACATCTAAACTATGTGTTGGGCTAACTATGCTTGCTCTTCAGTGCTGGATTTTTTTCTTTTTAATTTAATTTAATTTTAGATTCAATGGGGGTACATGTGCAGGTTTGTTATAGGGGTATATTGCATGATGGTGAGTTTTGGGCTTCTATTGGGCTCATCACCCAGGTAGTGAGCATGGTCCCAATGGGTGGTTTTCAACCCTTACACCCCCTTCTTCCCTTCCCCCTTTAGGAGTCCCTAGTGTCTATTGTTCCCATCCTTATGCCATTGTGTACCCAGTGTTCAGCTCCCACTTATAACTGAGAACATGCGATATTCAGTTTTTGGTTTCTGTGATAATTAGTACTAGACTTCTTTACATCATTTTGGCTTCCTCATCCAATGTATGCTTGGAACAGGTAATTTATGTGCCTCCAAGATGCAAACTTGACCTCTATCTATTAATCTGCAGCCACTTCCAGTCAGTTTCTTCTGATAGATGTTGCTCTTAGCTTTACTAGTTCCTTAGCTCCTCTTCCTGCTGTTAACTCTACACCTTCTCTGGGCTTCTCTGATCTACAGAATGGACTTGGTTTTGACCTCAGCACTTTCTCCAAGAAGGATTCTAATATTCACCCTCCAAGCTCCGCAACCCTGAACAAGTTCTAGTTGACCTTGAGGATCAGTTGCCAGCTTCCATTGGTGGACCTTCATGCTGGGTGCTGCACAGAGAAAGGACAATGTCCCACCTTCTAGTAACCCCACTGCTGGCTTTGGTTCTGTCCCATGTGACTTTATTCCTGGTGGGAGATACCAAGTGGTAAACCCTGTCCTTCCTAGAAAGTGCCAGTCAATGAATTCCTTGAACTTGCTCATGGCACTGGGTCCAGGTGCTCCTCTGGGAAGGAGCAGCTCTGCCAGGGATGCTGGCCTGAACACCAAAAGACTGTCATAAAATTCATGTGTCATGGCCTCCTCTTTTTTTATTAGGTAACTCTAAAATGGCATGCATGGAAGTAATTTTGGATTCTCATTTCTTATACCCCACCAGCAGGGGATAGTTGAAAAGGTGTGGAAAAGAGATAGACTGGCAGCTAGGATTGATCTTTACACTTGTTTTCAAAAGTAAGTGCTGGCAGACATGTTCACCAAGAGATCTGTCCTAGAATGTTCATAGCAACGCTGTGGATAATAGAATGGAAACTATCCAAATGGCCTTCAGTAGTAGAATAGATAAATAAAGGATGGAGCGGTCATACAGTGGAGCACTTAACATAATGAAAACGAATGACCTAAAACTACATTTAGCCCGATGGATGAATATCACCAATAATAATGTTGAGCAAAGGAGCCAGGCACAAATGGCAAAACCTGCTCCATAGTGTTAGAAGTTAGAATAATGGTTACTCTTGAGGCTTTAGCGACTGAAAGAGGGCAAGAAAGGGTTTCTGGAATGCTGATAGTGTTCTATTTTTTGTCTGGGTACTGAGGCAGAGTATGTCTGTTGCGGGAAAATTCAATGAGCTCTGCATTTAGGATATGGATTTGTTATACTTTCAATAAGTGCAAAAAGTACAAAAGTGCAAAAAAATTAATAGCTAGAAAGGGATTAGAATTGGTACTACAGCTCTGGATGTAACTGTTCTGTGAGATGCTGGAATCAAAGCACAGGACTGTCTACAGACATGCTAACGCTTAAAATGAAGGCAAGTAGCAGAATAATATAATTATAAAAAATATATAATTTTTTGTTATCATGATATGATTATCTAGGAGCAAAGAAACTTTATTTCATTATTTGTCCTAGCAGAATTCTTTTTGGTCCATTTATCAGCCCTGAGTCAAATGGTGGTGCTGGTACAGTGAAAACTAGCTATTGAGGAGCATAGTGACTTTGGGTGAGTCCCTCACCATGTCTGAGCTGTGGTTCCTTCATCTCTCAAGTGGGAATACTCATGCTTATGCCACAGTTTGAGGAGTGGATTTGAGGAGAGATGCCAGGCTGCCTATAACATGCCTAACGTATTATGCAGACCACGCATGGGTGCATAGCTAGTAATTTTTTCCTTCCCCCTTCCCTTCCCTCCTTGTCATTCCCATTTGCATTCCTTTTTTTCTCTCTAAAGGCATCTATACGTACGCAGTATAGGTTGGAAGGACTACTGCACTCCAGGTAATGTGGGGAATATGGCAGACCAGTGTCCATCATGTAGTGAATGCTCAATGATTTAAAAAAATTGTGCCACAAAATCTTTGCATTTCCTACAACAAAACGAATGCATCCAAAAATAAGAAGTTCACTGCGTTTCAATGGCATCTTTTTCCTCTAGGCAAAGAGGACATTCTCTCCCTGCCTTTCTCATTTTCAATCTCTTTGACAATTGCTAACATTTTCTTCCAGACCCTTTCATGCCAAGTTTAAACTGGACCCAGCCCCTCTAATGCAGAACCACAAGTCACAGCAGGAAAGGAGGTCAGTAAACAGGGGTTCGTGACCATGAGCGGGAGGAACTCCTTCGCTCCCTGAGTTACAGGAACAGAGACCAGTCAGCCTCTTGATGTTGCCAAAGGGGCCAGGCTTCCTCCAGGGAGGGCCTGGTGATCACCAAGGCAAGATCTTGGCACAGGTACACGACCTCTGGAAATTGACTGATTTGCCCTGATGTCTCCATCTTCTGCCTTTCGGCAGCTTCACATGTGCAGACTGAATCGAGCAACTGAGGGCAAAATGAAACCAAGGGAAAGCAGGGACATCTACACCAACTTCTATGCGCATTGCTTGTTATTCTACCAGGGTGAGTTGGAATTGTCAGCACCAGCATTTTATTGCCCAAATGGGCTACTCTTCTAATCTGCCAGGGGAAATATAAGCATGCTTTTGAACAAATGAAGAGAGAAAATAAGAGGTGCTGGCACTTGATAGTCTTCCTGGCAAACGAGGGGTTTATTAACGGGTCAACTGGGTGGAGTGCCCTGGAAATGGCATGGGGGTCTTAGATGGGCAAGTGAGTTTGAACCCAGTTCTATTACTTGTCACCCATTTTTCTGTGGCAGGCTATGCAGGCTCTCCAAGCTTTTCCATCTTCATCTGCAATAAGATGAGGATAACAGTTGTTTCTTCCCAGGACTGCTTTTAGGAGGGAGAGGACTTTGAACCTGCCCATCTCTGTGTCTGATACATAGTCAAATGTATCAAATGTCAGTTCCTGTTCCCTAGACCCAATCTGAACCTGTATTTCTTCTTTCCAGCCATCATCCCACCATAGATTTAAAAAACAAAACCACCTGCTTTACTTTCTGAAAATATTTACTGTTTCTGCACTTAGGCTAGCCAAGTGAGAGTGTTTAGCTAGCTAAGTGAGAGGAATTAAATCCACAACCCTCATACCTGCTCAGCAGGACTCTGAACCGCTCTTCTCTGAAAACTTCTGGGGAGACTGAAAGCATGACAGCTCCACAGTGCTCCCCACAGCTTGTAGAGAGTGCCTGGCTATTCCTGGAGTGAAAGACAAAGAGAAAGCTGGACATGTTTAGCTGGTGGCCAGGCTGGAGCTCCCTTCCTCTCAAGTCTCCTTTGTGCAATGAAGGTTTCATCACCAGTGCCTGAATCCCCAGCAAGAGTGGGTCCCAGGGTGTCTCTGGGTTTCTCTAGGCTGCAGCAAGTAACAGTGGTACAGCTAGAAATTACTTAACTCTTTCCAATTTTGCTGTTTTTAGGACCATAATGATGGCAGAAAAATTAATAATAATCCCTTATATTTTACATTGCATTTTAACTTTCAGAATGTCAGCATCGATTTGTGACCATCTCACTAGATCCTCACAATTTCTGGAGGTAGGAAAGTATTAGTCCCATTTTTCAGATAAGGAAGCAGTGTCAGAGTGGTAAGAGGTTTGCCTTAAATAAAGCTCCACAGAGAGTGATTTGCCTGGTGCTCCTGGCATGTCTGCAGGTGAGAGGGGAACTGGGTACCCGACAGAACTCGATAGATCCATATTCCGGCCCAGCTCTACCACTTATTGGTTGTGTGCCCTTGGTGGGGTAGTTCATTTGCTGAACCCTGGGTTCTGGGTTTCCCAAAGGAGGCTGATGCCACCCTCAAGGGCTTCTTCTTGATAATTCAAGAGTAGGCATGTGCAGGCCTGTGGGGAAGGCTGCAGACTGAAAGGCCCATGTTTACACAATTCCCACT
This sequence comes from Cephalopachus bancanus, assembly GCA_027257055.1. Classification (NCBI taxonomy): domain Eukaryota; kingdom Metazoa; phylum Chordata; class Mammalia; order Primates; family Tarsiidae; genus Cephalopachus; species Cephalopachus bancanus. The sequence goes on from JAPVLO010000008.1 coordinate 14,643,026, forward strand.
CCTCCCCCAACACCAACTGCACTCCTCCCACAGATGTGCTGAAGCTAGGTAGAGGGAGACCTCCGTGAACCACGACACTGCTGACAGCCTGGTACTGCCCTTGTCAAAAGATGGACAGCCGGGCAGAGCTGCAAGGGGGAGCACTGGAGAGTGAGTCACAGGGCCAGACTGCATTTTACCATGGGTCCTGTCAGATCTTCAGGTAGAGGGAGGATGGAACCTGATCTCAGGCCTCCAGGGAAGGTCCCACCACCAGTGGGAAAGACCCAGAACAATGAGTCAATTGAAGGAACTAACCTCAGAGGACTCGTGTGGCAGAGGAGTATGGCCGGGAGGTTGAGGTAGGCAGGCAGGTAGAGCTTGAGATTCCACCAGGATTCTTGTGAGGTCTGATGCTAACTTCAGGTAGATAGTGTCAGAATCGAAGTGTAGGACACCCGGACAGTGTTGGAAAATTGGTTGATGTTGATAGAAAACCCTACACATTGGATGTCAGAAGTGTTCTGCAGGTAAAAACAGTCTCCACCCAGCAGGTGATGCCCTTGTTCATGCTGGGCACGGTATGTGATACACATTATATGAGACATTTTGCCTTTCTGGCATCCAAAAAACATTCTGTAATCCAAGGACTATATGGCCTCAAAGATTTCATATAAAGGACTGTGATCCTATGTAAGAAGAAATTTTAATATTTTCTTTATGTGCCCCAGTAGGTCTTGCATGTACGTGTTTTGGAGACCATTACTCTGCAGAAGGATAACTACAGTTATGACTGGCAGAGCAGCTGCAGTCCATGATGCGGTAAATCAATTCTGCCACTAGTTCAGCTCACTTATTTCCCAGTCAGCCATTCCTTTTTTTTTTCCCTTTTAATTTTTTTTTATCTTAAAGATGTGGGGTACAGTTCAGGCTTAGGTATACAAATATTCATTATGCAGGTACCCTTGTTGATGAGGTGTGTCCCTCCAATGTCCCTAGGCAGATTCCCACTACTGCCAATCCTGCTTCCCCGCTCCCCTCTTGGCAGTTTTCCACTACGGCCAACCCTTTTCTTATAGTATTACGATAACTGTTCAAGGTCCACTTATGAGTGAGAACATGTTTCTCAGTTCTTTGTTTCTGTGAAAGATCACTCAGTATTATAGACTCTAAGTCCATCCAGGTTGCTGTGAAGTTCATGACTTTGTTCTTCTTTATGGCTGCGTAATATTTCATTGTGTAAATGTACCACATTTTTTTTAATCCAGTCCTGTTTTGATGGGCAGCACGGTTGGTTCCATGTTCTTGCTACTATGAACAATGCTGCAATAAACATACGTGTGCAGGTATCTTTTTCATAGAGTGATTTGAGTTCTTTTGGGTATATTCCCAATAGGGGGATTGTGGAGTCATATGGAAGGCTGATTTTTAGATCTTTTTTTTTTTTTTTTTTTTTTTTTTTTTGAGTTGGAGTCTCACTCTGTCGCCCAGACTGGAGTGCAGTGGCCGCTCCCGGCCACCGCAGCCTCGACCTGCTGGGCTCCGGCGATCCTTCCTCCTCAGCCTTCCGAGTAGCCGGAATTACAGGCATGCGCTACCACGCCCGGCTGATTTTTTGATTTATTGTAGAGATGAGGTCTCGCTGCCCAGGCGGGTCTCGAACCCGCGGGCTCAGGCAATCCACTCACCTCAGCCTCCCAAAGGCGCGGGATTACAGGCTGAGCCACCGAGCCTGGCTGATTTTTAGATCTTTTAGGAATCACTACACTGTTTTCCACAGACCAGTCAGCCTTTCTTAAGAGAAGAATCAGCAGGTTGCTTTTCATTCTGGTGCAAGCTCCTTATCTCATCACGAATGGGCCCTTTGAGAAGCGTTGCTCTACAGCCTGAGCCAGGCCAGGCCCTTGTCTTTACTATCTTTGCCTCCCCATCCTAACATAGGGCTAGAACATGACAAATATTGGCCACTGTCTTCCCCATGCTTGCTGTGTTGGTTTCTTGCCTGGTGATGAACTGTCCCTGGCTTTTCCCTCTGCCTGCTTTCTGAACCCTGGACCTTTTTCTCCTTATTCCTGCAGCAACGTGTCCTTGGTTCTCTTCTTGCAGTCACATTACTTACTTTTCAGTTAGTTCATGACTCTTCTCTCCTGCCAGCTGTAAATTCCTGGTGGGCAGAGGCAATGTTCTGTTTGGTGTCCTCAGGACTCAACCTGCCCTTTTTTCTCATGGTGCATAGTTAAGAAATATTTACCCCATAACGAATATAATGTAATGCGATCATTGCTAAGTTCTCAGTGATCTCTGTTGCCTGGACACATTTCATGTGAGATTTCCAGAAATAACACTGCCTGTGAGGAACTTCCCTGTCTGTAGAAACCATTTCCTCAAAATGCTGTGTGAATTGGCTTAACTCTGATGTACCCTAAGATCTACAAGTTATCTAACATCTTAAGTGCTGAATCCAGTGCTTGGCATGGAGGAAGCGCTCAGTAAATATTGCTGTTATTATTTTTCTTGTTAGTGTCACCAGGCATATACTTCTGTATGTATTCTCTGGGACTGAGAAGTGTCACTCTTTGTTGAGTGACTCTAATGATCCTAAGCCCCAGAATAGCAGGTGCAGTGGCAAGAATTTGTTCATCCGCCAGCCTGGCTGTTTTCTATAATATCCTTAGGCTGAATGATGTCATGTGGTGTTCCTCCATTTCAGGACTCACGGCTTGTGGCCAGCTGTCAATGGGCAGTTGTAGAACAGCTGGTGTGGCTGCTGGCATGTGAAGCAAATGCTTGGACATTGCCATAAAGAAAATATCATTCTGGGGACAAGTGTGGGGAACTGAATTGCAAGCACAAGTCCCATGGTCACTAAGCTCTTCGGTCTTGACAAATCATTCTGATTTCATCAGAGACACAATTTGTGGGGAAGTGTACATTTGTCTTTTGCTCTTGCTTTTCGTTTTTTTCAAGACTTCCTCTATTTCCCTACTATGAACTGGGTGTTCAGGAAGCCTTTCAAATGTGCTCTCAGGAAAGCAGACACTGTCAGGAATTCATACTTCAGTGTGATGCTAACTCTGAAAGTTCCCTTCCTAGGATTTTACTGTTCATTTTGTCATTTGTTAGTAATTATGTCCTGTTTAATTGCCACAGACACTGAATTAGGGAGTATTTATTTGCTCCTTAGGAAAATAGAGTGAGGTCCCTTTGAATCACTGGTCACAACATTTTCACCAAATGATCAACACACAACCTTGTTTTATGTGTTTCATTCTAAAGATACTTTGCTTAATATGTATTTATTACAAACGATTAAATGCAGTGTTTTAAATGATGAAACAATATTTCAATTGCAGTGATGTGACCACAAATTTCTTTGGCTTTCAGCCTCCCAACAATGCTGTAGCCTAAATTTTTCGTTTAAATGGGCTGTCATTTCCCAAATCCACAAATTTAGCACTTTTCCCTCTTTTCCATAGCTTTATGACACACTATAGATGTTACTTTAGCACTTTCCAGAGAGGACTCATGTACAGTTTTGTGAATTTCTTCTTCCTTTTTTGGATGGGCTGAATTGTTGATTCATTAATGTGGAAATCATAGTCAACAGCACCGTACCTCATGCCTGCACAAAGGTCATGGAGCACACCTCTTTTCTCTGTAAGGCACATCACTGCTGCCTTCCTGCACTTAGGGGCACTAGATGGCACTTCAGCACCATGTGCGAGAGCCATTTCAAACAGCGAAACAAAAAGCACAAAAATGTGAAAAATATGGCACTAACTAGTAATAGTATATCATAAAAAGGACACTTGTTTGTAGTAGGAGAACAACTAGAGCAAGAAGCCAGGGCATTGCCTTCTTCCATCCCAACTGGGAACACGAACATCGGCAACTCAGAATTTGTTGCCACTCTCTGAATATCTGTGGATGGCCTCAAAAGTGCTACTTTGTTGCCCATGCTGGAGTGCAGTGGCACAATCACGGCCACTGCAGCCTTGACTTGCTGGGCTCAGGCAATCCTTCCACCTCCACCTTCCAAGTAACTTAAACTACAGGCCTGTGCCACCACACGCGGCCAATTTTTTTGATTTACTGTGGAAACAAGGTCTGGCCAAGTTGCCCAGGCTGGTCTCAGACCCCTGGACTCAGGCAATCCTATTCTCTTGCCTCTGGATTACAGGTGTGAGCCACTGTGCCTGGCTCTCAACAACGTGTTCTTGACCTGAGCATCAGTTCTATCCCCTGAAGAGAAAGAATCAGGCAGTAAAGGGCAGATAATGAGGGAGAGTGGGTGAAGTGGTGGACAGGAAAGAGAAAAAAGACACAGGGTCCTCAGTTCATTGGAGGCCAGATGCAGTACAGAACCAAGAACTGAGAACCAGGTAATGAAACCGAGTAAACACAGAGCTTGATGACACAGTGCTAGGCCTGGAGGTTAGAGTTACCATAGCATTAGTTATATTTGTGGCCACTGATGTCTTTGGAGTATTTTTCCTGTGTTTGGAGAATTTTACACACTATCAGTCCTGCCTCCCCAAGGCAGGAGCTACAGCACCCTCATTCAACCCCTGGACCACAGGCATATCACCTAATAATCTCTGCCTGTCATGCCCATCTGTGAGAAACTCCAGTTCAGAAGTACAAAGGATGACTTTAAAATAAATGAAATTATTTTTTGGAGGGCTGGTCCCTTGTAGTACAGACTTCCCCTACTAAGTCAGTCTTCTAGAAACCCAATGGCATATAAAGAAGGACAAACATATGGACTTCACAGCAACTTGGATGGATTTAGAATCTATCATACTTGGTGATCTATCACCGAAACAAAGAACAGAGTACCATATGTTCTCACTCATAAGTGGACCCTGAACATTTACCATATACTATAAGAAAGGGATTGGCAATAGTGGGATATTGCTGGGGGGAGGGGAGATGGGACACAACATCAATAAAGGTACCTGATCTCAAACCAGGCAAAGTGGGGACCAAGGGAAGGCCCAAAAAGCTTTACCTGCACAATGTCCACTTGTATACTTAGTCCTGAATTGTACCCCACATCTTAAAAAAAAAAACCCACTGCCATCAATGTAACCAGCTAATGTTGTTGTGAGAGACTGCATTCAGCTTCAGTGAATTTTTTTTTTTTTAGATTCTTTCAATGCATTTGCCCATTTCATGATGGGTGATTTATGAGCACATCCGCCCACACTGCAGTGGGTGTTCAGTAGTTTTTGACCTAAAGCAGTATGACCCTCCCATGTCCCATCCTCCCCATTCATTTGTTCTCACCCTGAGCGACTTTTGTTTCCATGGATGAAAAATGTCCTCAAAAGGAAACGTGTTGCTGATGTGGAAGAGATGAAACAAAAAACAGGAGAAACATTAAAAGGCTTCCAAATTGACAAGTTCAAAAACTGTTTTGAGCAGTGGAAAAAGTGTCTTGATAGGTGTATTGTATCAAACAGAGAATACATTGAAAGTGACTGCAGTTTAAAAATGTAAGAATAAATACACAATTTTTTATAAATAAGTTCTGGATTTTTTGAGGGGTCCCCTCCTCGTTAGCTACAAGAAGAAGCAGGGGGTGGGTGAATTCATCCTAGCTGCTTAGCCCTCAGGATGAACTTTCTGGCTCCCTGAAAATTCTGTGAACTTAATACCCTTTAATAGATTAGTTTTCTGTTTAAATTAGGCAGAGTAAATTCAGTCATTTGCAACTAAGGTCCTAGGAAGTAGAGAGTCAGAAAAACTTCTGCCATTTTGGAATTGTTTGCTTGTTTTCACTGGAGGCAGAGCTGTGAGTCATAAACAGACCAGGCTAGTGAAAACTGGAACTGGGATGATGAGGAAAAGAGCACCAATATTATGATTTTCAACTTGGGCTGTACTGACATTTTGGACTGGAAAATTCTTTGCTGTGAGGGGGCTGACCTGTGCATTGCAGGATGTTTAGTAGCATTCTTGGCCTCTCAATCCACTGTGGGTAATACTTCACCCCCCAAATTGTGACGATCAAAAATGTCACCAAACATTTCCAGATGTCCCTTAGGGTGCATTGGTTGATAACCAATTTAGCCTACTCATATCTGGCAATGTTCTCTAGTGAGAAGGACTGGCGAATAATTCCAGAAGCACAGTGTTGTTAGACATGTATAGTATTTGTAATTTGTAAATGTATGTGTTTATGTTTAGGTTAACCTCAAAGAACATGGATAGATAGATACATATAGAGAAATGTATATAGCTTATTGCATAGTTTATATTTGAAGTTTTCTCATGAAAACTAAAATAACCACTTCAGAAGAGATATCGGAACAAGTAGATAAATTATAGATCAGGCCTTACCATCCTGGGCCCTGTTTGGGCACTAATACAATGAGAACTTACATATTTAGTGTCTTCTCATGGAATAACCATATTTACTTGTCTCGGCATGAACAAAATGGTACTCAAAGAGGGATCAGCTGTTTGGGTATGTTTCAGTGTCTACTGGTTCCTGAGTATATTTCTTTTCTTTTCTTTTCTTTTCTTTTGAGTTGAAGTCTCATTCTGTCACCCAGACTGGAGTGAAGTGGCACGCTCCTGGCCATCGCAGCCTTGACCTGCTGGGCTTCATCGATTCTTCTGCCACTTCCAAGTAGCCAGAACTACATGTGCACTACCATGCCCTGCTAATTTTTGATTTATTGCAGAGACACGGTCTTGCCAAGTTGCCCAGGTGGGTCTTGAACCCGTGGGCTCAGGAAATCCACTCGACTTGGCCTCCCAAAGTGCTGGGATTACAGCCTCAGCCACGGAGACTGAGCATATTTCTTTAAGTGATATTCCTATCTTGGTTCTCATGAGGAACATTGTGATTTTCTAACTTTAAATGGGTAAAAGTGGCCCGCAGTTAAGGTCTCCCTTTTAAGCTTGGACACTCAATTGACTCATCTTGCATCTCTGGAAAACTCAGTTACAGCTAATAAGTGCATCAGGCTACTGCTTTAGGGTTACATATTTCCTGTCTAGATTTTTTTTTGACATATTCTGATAAAAGGTCGCTTAGAAAAGAGATTTATTGGTCTGTGTTAGCTGTTTCTTCCTTATCGCCTCACTTTACTGAATTGGACCCAGCTGTTGGCCAGCCACCTGCAGCCACTTCCAATGTGGGAAGAGTTTGGCCCTTCCAACTTCTTGCTCCAATTCTTCCCACATGCAGGCTTGAACTGAGCATTTTCCAGAAACCAAACCGCCATATTCTGGGGTTGTGAGGTATTGTCCAGACATGGACTGTTTTTCCCTCCCTTCCCTCAGGAGCAGCCTCTGGCCAAAGTTGGTCTCTGGAGGGTATGCATATTCCCAATAATGTGTCATGGAACGCAGGTGACCCAGCAAAGCTGAAAGCAATGTGGTCGTCACATGTAATCAGTATAATTGTAAACACCAGATAGGAATTTGATTAACCGACTTGCTTGCCTATAAAACTCCTTGCTGTACTATCCCGAGGTACAGATTCTTTTTTCACTGACCAGTTGCCATTGGTGCCTCCTGGGTGGATTCTTTCTTCACTGATTGGCCACCAACTATGCCTCCTATAAGTTCTAATAAACCGATGTCTTCCCCTGCTGGACTCCGGGTGACTTTTTTGGAATATGTAAAGAACCTTACTCATAAGCCATCTCAGATTTAGGGTTACCACGTTGCAGGGGTGTTTATCCCATAATGGCAGGAACTCATTTCCTTGTGGCTATTTAATTTCCATTGTGTTATTCTTCGGGAGGCCAAAGACAAAGCAATTTGGACAAGCCACAGATTGGCATCAGAGTACAGTGGGCAGGACAGACATGACCATGGAACCAGCATGTGACCTTGAGTGCATAATAGGAACTTAATAGTTTCTAGTCCTCACTCCTGACCACTCCCACCTTTTGACATCCCTCTCAATCAGAACTGCTTTCTGGTACAATGATACGCCTTCCAGAGCTTTTTCCTTAGCTCACAGAATTGGCATGCTTTTGGTCACATAGATAAAATCCATACAACTTGGAAACAGTAATAGTTTCCCCTGAAACACTTATTGATAGGTGTTTTAAAATTGTATTTTAGATTCAGGGAGTACACATGCCTATTCATTACACAGACATATTGTGTAGTGGGGAGATTGGGTCTCAGGTAGCCCATTCCCCAGAGAGTAAGCATTGTGCCCAGTAGGTAGTTTCTGAACCCTAACCCCTCATCACCTCTTATTAGTGTCCCCAGTGTCTATTATGTCCATCTTTATGACCATTTAGCTCCTGCATATGAATGAGAACACGTTGTTTTTCTGTTTCTGAGTCATTTCACTTAGGATGATGATCTCCAGCTTCATCCATGTTGCTGCAAAGGACATGATTTAATTATTTTTTATGACTTGTATTCCGTGGTGTATACATACCACATTTTCATCGTCCACTGATTGGTTGATGAGCATTTAGCTTGATTCCGCGTCTTTGCAATTGTGACTTGTGCTGTGGTGAACATACAGATGCAGTGTGTCTTTTTTATATAACAACCTCTGTTCCTTAGTGTAGACACCTAGTAAGTGGGATTACTGATTCAAATGGTAGATCTACTTTTAGTTCTTTGAGAAATCTCCACACCTCTTTCCATAGAGGCTGTACAAATTTACACTCCCACCAACAATGTATAAGCATTCCCTATTCTCTGCATCCATGCCAGCATCTATTATTCCTTTTATTTTTGAATAATGGCCATTCTGACTGGTGTAAGGTGGTATCTCATCAGGGTTTTCATTTGCACATCCCAGATTATGAGTGATGTTGACCATTTTTTCATATATTTGTTGGACATTTGTATATCTTTTTTTATCAATATTTTTTATTATGGTTTTGTGGGGTACAGTTAAGGGTCAGGTGTACAATTACGTTTCATTCAGGCACCCTGTTGATAAGAGGTGTTTCCCCCTCCCCAGACAGATATTTGCTACTGTTAATCCCATCCCCCGCCACCATAGTTTCCCAGTACCATCAGTCACTTTCTTATACTATTACATTGGATGTTCAAGGTTCATTACATGAGTGAGAACATGTGATACTCAGATCTTTGTTTCTGTGAGAGGTCACTCAGTATTATAGCTCTAGTTCCGTCCAGGGTTGCTGTAAACTTCATGATTTTGTTCTTTTTTATGGCTGCGTAGTATTCCATTGTGTATATGTACCACATTTTAAAAATCCAGTCCTCTTTTGATGGGCAGCATGGTTGTTTCCAGGTTCTTGCTATTGTGAACAACACTGCGATAAACATACGTGTGCAGGTATCTTTTTTATAGAGTGATTTGAGTACTTCAGGGTATATTCCCAGTAGGGGGATTGCAGGGTCATATGGGAGGTTGATATTTAGAGTTTTTAGGAATCGCCACACTGCTTTCCACAGAGGTTGCACTAGTTTACACTCCCACCAACAGTGTAGAAGTGTTCCCTTTTCGCCACACCCTCTCCAGCAGCTGTTATTTTTTGAGTTGTTGATAATTGCCATTCTGACTGGAGTTAGGTGGTGTCTCAGTGTGGTTTTGATTTGCATCTCCCTGATGATTAGTAAGGTTGAACATTTCTTCATGTGTTTGTTGGCTGCTCGGATGTCCTCTTTTGTGAAGTGTCTGTTCATATCTTTTGCCCATTTTATAATGGGGTTGTTTGTTTTTTTCTTTTCAGCACATTTTAGTTCCTTGTAGATCCAGGATGTTAAGCCTTTGTCAGACCTGGTGTTGGCAAATACTTTTTCCCAGTCTGTAGGCTGTCTCCCTGCTCTCTTGATGGTTTCTTTGGCTTTGCAGAAGCTTTTCAGTTTAATAAGGTCCCACTTGTATATCTTCTCTCTTATGACCTGTGGGTTTCGGGTTTTATTCAGGAATTGGATGCCAGTTCCGATTTCCATGAGGGTATTTCCTTCATTTTCTAAGGTTCTTATGGTTTGAGGTTTTACATTTAGGTCTCTGATCCATTTGGAATTAACCTTTGTGCATGGGGATAGATAGGGGTCCTGTTTCAATCTTCTGCATGTGGTCAGCCAGTTTTCCCAAAACCATTTACTGAATAGGTTCTCCTCTCCCCAGTGGTAGGTGGTGGAGGCCTTGTCGAAGATGAGTTGGTTGAGAAATTGAGGTTTTGCTTCTGAAATCTCAATTCTATTCCATTGATCTATATGCCTGTTCGTATACCAATACCAAGCTGTTTTGATGATTGTAGCTTTATAGTAAAGTTTGATACCACCTGCTTTGTTTTTTTTGCTGAGGATTGTTCTGGCTATTCTTGGTCGTTTGTGTTTCCATATGAATTCCTGTGTTGTCTTTTCTAGGTCTGAGAAGAATGTTGCTGGTAATTTAATGGGTATTGCATTGAATTTGTAGATTGCCTTAGGTAAGATGGACATCTTCACAATGTTGATTCTTCCAATCCATGAGCATGGGATATTTTTCCACTTGTTTGTGTCATCTTTGATTTCTTTGAGCAGTGTTTTGTAATTTTCATTGTAAAGGTCTTTCACATCTCTGGTTAGGAAGATGCCAAGGTATTTCATTTTTTTTTGCGGCTATTGTGAATGGAATTGTGTTTTTTATTTGGGTTTCTGTTTGTTTATTATTGGTGTAGAGAAATGCGATTGTCTTTTGTACATTTATTTTGTATCCTGAGACTTTGCCAAAGGCCTTTATCAGTGTAAGGAGGTTTTTGACAGATTCTCTTGGGTTTTCAAGGTACACAATCATATCATCTGCAAAGAGAGAGAACGTGACTTCCTCTTTTCCTATTTGGATACCCCTGATTGTCTCCTCTTCTCTGATTGCTCGAGCCAGGACTTCCAATACTATGTTGAACAGGAGGGGTGAGAGTGGACATCCTTGTCTTGTTCCAGTTTTCAGGGGAAATGGTTCCAATTTTTGTCCATTTAGGAGTATGCTGGCTGTGGGTTTCTCGTAGATGGCTTTTACTATTTTGAGGTATGTTCCCCGTATGCCTAGATGTTCAAGTGTTTTTATCAAGAAGGGGTGCTGGGTTTTATCAAAAGCTTTTTATGCATCTAATGATATAATCATGTGGTTTTTGTTTTGACATCTGTTGATGTATTTAATTGCAATATGGTTTTACAAATGTTGAACCAGCTTTGCATCCCAGGGATGTAGCCCACTTGGTCATGATGGATGATTTTTGAGATGTATTGCTGAATCCGGTTTGCTAGGATCTTGTTGAGAATTTTAGCATCTATGTTCATCAAAGATATTGGCCTGTAGTTCTCTTTCTTTGTTGGATCTTTACCTGGCTTGGGTATCAATGTGATGTTGGCTTCATAAAATGATTTGGGGAGAGTTCCATCTTTTTCAATCGCCTGGAATACCTTCAGTAGGATTGGTATCAGCTCCTCCTTAAATGTCTTGTAGAATTCTGCTGGAAAGCCATCTGGACCAGGGCTTTTTTTTGTAGGAAGTTTTCTTATTACATAGTCGATTTCCTTGATTTTTATTGGTCGATTTAGGGTCTCAATTTCTTCTTGTTCCAAGCTAGGTAGGTTGTGTGATGTCAGAAAGTCCTCCATTTCCTTAAGGTTTTCAAGTTTGTTTCCATACAAGTGTACGTAGTAGTCTCTAATATCTTTTGTATTTCTTCAGGGTCAGATGTGACTTCATTTTTTGTGTTTCTGATTGTGCTTATTTGATTTTTTTCTCATTTTTTCTTGGTCAGTCTAGCTAGGGGACCATCGATCTTTTTTATCCTTTCGAAGAACCAGCTTTTTGTTTCATTGATTTTTTTGTATTCTTCTGCTGAAATTAGGGTTTTTGTGGTCTTGCTTTTCCAGCTTCTTGGTGGTTTGTTAGGTTGTTAATTTGTGTTCCTTCCATTTTCTTCATGTGTGTTTGTAGGGATATAAATTCCCCTCTTACTACAGCTTTCATGGTGTCCCAGAGGTTATGGTAAGATGTTTCTTCATTTTCATTAGTTTCCAGGTATCTTTTGATCTCTGTTTTGATTTCATCATTGACCCAGGAGTTGTTTAGCATCATGCTGTTTAGTGTCCATGTCTTTGTGGGTTTTGGGGGGACTTTGTTGGTGTCAATGTTTATTTTTATTCCACTGTGGTCTGAGAAGGTGCATGGTAGAATTTTGGTCCTTTTAAATTTGCTTATGCTTGATTTATGGCCAATTACGTGGTTGATCTTAGAATACATTCCATGCGGTGATGAGTAGAATGTATATTCTGTGGTCTTTGGATGGAGTGTTCTGTAGGTATCAATTAAGTCCATTTGGTCCGAAGTCACATTGAGGTTCCAGATCTCCTTGCTGATTTTTTGTCCTGATGATCTGTCTAGGGTTGCGAGTTGAGTATTAAAGTCCCCAGTTATGATGGTGTTAGAGTCAATATCTTTCTTTAGTTTTCCTAGAAGTTGCTTTAAGAAAGTTGGCGCACCTATGTTGGGTGCGTATATGTTTAGGATAGATATTTCTTGTTGATGGATTGAGCCTTTTATCATTATGTAGTGGCCTTCTGTATCTTTTTTGATTTTTAGTAGCTTGAAGGGTATTTTGTCTGAAATTAAGATCGCTACTCCTCCTTTCTTTTGTATTCCGTTCACCTGAAAGTTTGTTTCCCATCCTCTTACTTTGAGTCTGTGGGTGTCTTTTCTAGTGAGGTGAGTCTCTTGAAGGCAATAGATTGTTGCCTGATGATATTTTATCCACTTTACCATTCTATGTCTTTTCAGTGGTGCATTTAGTCCATTCACTTTTAGGCTAATAATTGAAATGCAAGAGTTGATCCCTGTCATAAGGTTCTTACAGAGTTGTCCCTGTTTGTTTGTTGTCTTTCTTTGGGTTCTGGAGTTGGCTCATGTGTGTTTTAAATCTTTTGACTGTACTCTTGAGAAGAATGTTGTTATTCTTTTTTCTGTTTCTTCTGTGTTCAGTACTTTCTTAAGTGTTTCTTGTAGAGGTGGTCTGGTTGCAGCCTAGGTTCTTAGGGATTGAATATCTGGAAAAGATTTAAATTCTCCCTCACTAATGAAGCTTAGTTTGGCTGGGTAGGTTATTCTTGGTTGAAATTGTTTATCTTTTAGAACTTTGAAGATGGGGCTCCAGGCTCTCCTAGCCTGAAGGGTTTCTGTGGATAAATCTGCTGCTATTCTAATTGGTCTTCCCCGGTAGGTAGTCTGGCCTTTTTCTCTTGCTGCCTTTAGGATTTTTTCTTTTATAGCTACTTTGTTTAGCCGAATTATTAAGTGTCTGGGAGTTGGTCTTCTCATTTGTTGTCTTGCAGGGGTTCTCTGAATCTCTTGTGTTTGAATTTTTTCATCCTTGATGAGATGAGCGAAGTTTTCTTGAATGATTTCATAAAATGTTTGTTCCAGTGTGGCTTCTGTTTCTCTCTCTGCCTCAGGAAGCCAAATTACTCTTAGGTTTGGTCTCTTGAAGTGATCATTCATCTCTTGCATGTTTTGTTCTGTCTTTTTGAGTTTCTTTCTATGCTTTTGACAGTTTGGGTTAGTTCTGTGTTTTGGTCTTCGAGCTCTGAGATTCTTTCTTCTGCTTGGCTAATTCTGCTTTCCATGCTTATTAGTCTGTTATTCATTTCCATCACAGTATTCTTTACTGCTGTTATTTATGACATCAACTCCTTCCTATTTTCCTCTTGTCGCTCCTCAGTTTTTTAAATTCTCTCCATTAATGTCTTGATGTCTGGGTTTGTTGCATGTGACCAGTCATTCTGGGGGCTCTTCATTGTTTGTGTTCCAGAATCTGTTTTCTCATTGTTGGATCTCCCAGGGGTCTGTGTGACACCTATATTCTTCTTTTGGTTTTTCTTCATTTGTGCGATTTTTCCCCCTCCCTACTTTTTCCTTCCCTCCACATCACTGTCTTCTTTAATTCTGTTATTCAGGGGTAAAGGGATTGGTTTTACTTCTGTTTGTTCAATCTCCTATTCTTTATGTATGCCTTCTTACTTTGTTCAGTTCTGGAGTTGCACGTAGTTGGGGCTGGTCCTTTTTTCAGTGTTGAGATTTACTTAAGGGGAGAGCTGTGATTCAAAATCTATCTGCAGGTCCTGGTATTCGCTGACAGGTGTGTGGATAATCTGGAACCCACTTCCCACTGCCTTGGAATCTGTTCATGCAGTGGGGCTGTAGGTTTACTCCCTGAAATAAAATGTGGTTAGCGGGGGAAGAGAATGAAGCAGACAATGGGTTGAAGAGGGGGATGGGGAGATAGAGGAGTAAGGGGGGAAACAAAGGTGTGCCAACAAATGGAGAGAGAGACCTATACTGAAACAGATAAAAACAATAGACCACAGCTACTGACGAACCAACTCCCATACAAAAAAAAAATAAAACATATAGTGATACTAACATACAAGCTAACCAACCACCTTATTGGTATGCTGTTCCTCTATACAAAGATATGGTTTACAGAGAGAAGAGAAGAAAAGAAAGAGGGGGAAAAAAGGAACAAACAGTAGGAATAGAATTAAGTCATTAAACTAACGGAATCAATGAAGCACACTCTGAGACTTCATTTAAGTCCAATGTCCTTTCAGTTCTGATTTCTAGCTTTCTTTTAAAGAAGGTAGATTAGTTTTCAGTTAGGGTCAGTTGCCCCTGGTCTGCTGTGAAGGACAGTTCACATCACCCTCCGTTCACCACTCTGGCCTATGTCCTTTTCAAGCTTGTTTCTCCCGTTTCGGTGTTGTTACCTTGAATCGCCAGCAGGTGGTGCTATCTCAGCTGCTCGCCCCAGAGGGGGTGGGGCCGGACAGGAACCGGGAGACTGGAGATGGATGCCTGCCTCAGGGCATAGGCAGGAGACTCACGGTGGGCTGGACGTCTCGGTTGCAGGAGAGGTGGCTGCGATCCCAGCAGATCTTCCCTGAAGGGACTTCATGGACTGAAGTTGTGGATTGCCTCCGGCCCGGGTGGTGCAATGTGCTACTGGCAGCAGCTGCGGCGGCTGCAGCAGCTGTGGTGGCGGCGTCTGCGCTGCAGTGGTTGTCCAGTCCGCTGTGATGCCCCAGCGGTGGCAATGGTGGAGCTCCGTATGAAGAGCAGGCTGTGATTTTGGGGTCCGCAGTCCCCGGGGCGAGAGCCCGAGTCCTACTGCAGTTCTCCTTTGCAGAGGGTTTCACAGACCAGGTTGCCCCGTTGCCATCTTGTCGGAAGTCCCTCCATTTGTATATCTTTTGAGAGATACCTGTTCATGTTGTTTGCCCACTTTTAATGGGATTTTTAATGCTTTTTTCTTGCTAATTTGAGTCCTTTGTAGATTCTTGATATTAGTTCTTTGCCAGATGTATAGTTTGCAAATATCTTCTCCCATTCTGTAGGTTGTCTATTTGCTCTATTTATTTATTTTGCTGGACAGAGATTTTTAGTTTATTAAGTTTCTCTTATTTATTTCTCTTTTAGTTTCACTTGTTTTGGGGTTTTAGCCATAAATTCTTTACCTGGGTTGATGTCCATAGGAGTTTTTCCTAGGTTTTCTTCAAGGATTTTTATTGTTTCAGGTCTGACATTTATGCCTTTAATCTATCTTGAGTTAATTTTTGTATATGAGGAGAGTAGGGATCAGGTTTTATTTTTCTGCATGTAGTCATTCAATTTTCCTAATACCACTGTTAAATAGGGCATCCTTTCCCCAGGGTATGTTTTTGTCTGCTTTGTCAAAGATCAGTTGGTTGTAGGGATTGGGGTTTATTTCTGAATTTTCTATTCTGTCCCCTTGGTCCATGTGTCTGCTCTTGTATCAGAACCATGCTGTTTTGGTTACTACAGTCTTGTAGTATAATTTGAGGTCAGGTAATGTGATGCTTCCAGCTTTGTTCTTTTTGCCTAGGATTGCTTTGGCTATTATAACTTTTTATTTCCATATGGATTTTAGGATTTTTTTTTTCTAATTCTGTGAAAAATGATATTGGTAGTTTGATAGGGATTGCAGTGCAGGTTCAGTTTACTTTGGGTAATATGGCAATTTTGATAATGTTTATTCTTCCATTCCATGAGCATAGGATGTTTTTTCATTTGTTTGTGTCCTTCTCAATTCCTTTCATTAGAGTTTTGTAGTTCTCCTTGTAGAGCTCTTTCATCTCCTTGATTAAATATATTCTAAAGTATTTTAGCTTTTCAGTTGCTATTATAAGTGAAATTGAGTTCTTGATTTGATTCTCAGCTTGTTTGCTATTGGTGTATAGCAGTGCTACTGATTTTTGTGTGTTGATTTTGTATCCTGGAACTTCACTGAATTCATTTATTAAGTCCAGATTTCTTTTGGAGGAGTCTTTGGGTTCTGTAGTTAAGATCACATCATCGGCATACAAAGATAGTTTGATTTCTTATTTTCCAATTTGGATATACTTTATTTATTTTTTATTGCCCAATTACTCTGGTTAGGACTTCCAGTACTATGTTGATAGTAAAGGTGAAAGTGAACATCCTTGCCTTGTTTCAGTTCTAAGGGGGAATGTGTTCAATTTTTTTCCATTCAGAATAACTTTGGCTGTGGGTTTGTCACATATAGTTTTTATTATTTTAAGGAATGCTTCCTCTATGTCTATTTTCCTGGGGGTTTTCATCATGAAAGGATACTGGATTTTATAAAATGCTTTTTCTGTGTCTTTTGGATTTTATAAAATGCTTTTTCTGTGTCTTTTGAGATGATCATATCAGTTTTGTTTTCAATTCTGTTTATGTAGTGGATTATGTTTATTGACTTGAGTTTGTTGAATTAGTGTTTCATCCTGCAATAAATCCCACTTGGTCATGGTATATTTTTTTTTATGTGCTGTTGAATTTGGGTTGCTAGTATTTTGTTGAGAATTTTTTTTTAATCTGTGTTCATAAGGGATATTGGTCTGCAGTTTTCTTTGTCTGTTATGTCTTTTCCTGGCTTTGGTATCATAGTGATACTGGCCACATATAATGAGTTGGGGGAGGATTCCCTCCCCTTCAATCTTGTGGAATAGCTTCAATAAAATCAGTACCAGTTCTTCTTTGAGGGTCTAGTGGACTTCAGCTGTGAGTCCATCAGGTTCAGGACTTTTTTTTCCAGAGGGGGTAGACTTCTAATTATCTTACTACTTGTTATTGGTCGGTTCAGGGTTTCTATTTCTTCCCGATTCAAAGTTGAGGGGCTGTAAGTTTCCCAAAATTTATCTATTTCCTCTAATTTGTTTGCATAGAGGTGTTCAAAACAGTGTCAGATTATTTTTTGAATTTATGTCGTACCAAATTTAATGTCTTCCTTTTCATTTATTTTTTTAAAAAAATTTTAATTTTAAATATGTGGGGTACAATTCAGGGTTAGGTATACAAATACTCATTATACAGGTACCCTTGTTGATGAAGTGTGCCCCCCTCCCTAGGAGATTCCCACAACTGCCAATCCCACCCCACCCCACCCCTGGAAGTTTCCCACTAATGCCAATCCTTTTCTTATAGTATTATGACAATTGTTCAAGATCCGCTTACAAGTGAGAACACATAATACCCAGTTCTATGTTTCCGTTATAGATCACTCAGTATTATAGATTCTAACCATTCAAGTTGCTGTGAAGTGCATAATTTTGTCCATCTTTATAGCTGCATAGTAGTCCGTCGTGTATATGTACCACATCTTTTTTATCCAGTCCTCTTTCGATGGGCAGCACAGTTGGTTCCATGTTTTTGCTATTGTGAAAAATGCTGCAATAAACCTGAGTGTGTAGGTATCTTTTTCATAGAGTGATTTGAGTTCTTCTGGGTATATTCCCAGTAGGGGGGTTGTGGAGTCATATGGAAGGTTGATTTTTAGATCTTTTAGGAATCACCAAACTGTTTTCTACAGAGGTTGTACTAGTTTACACTCCCACCAACAGTGTAGAAGTGTTCCCTTTTCCCTGCATCCTTTCCAGCATCTGTTGTTTTTTGAGTTATTAGTCATGGCCATCCTGACTGGAGTTAAGTGGTATTTCAGTGTGGTTTTAATTTCTTTGATGACTAGTGAGACTGAGCATTTTTTCATGTATCTGTTGGTTGATTGTATGTCTTTTTTTGAGAAGTGTCTATTCATATCTTTTGCTCACTTTATAATGGGATTATTTTTTTTCCTTTTAGGCATGTTTGAGTTCCTTGTCGATCCTAGTTGTTAGGCCTTTGTCAGATATGCAGTTGGAAAATACTTTTTCCCAGTCTGTGGGCTGTCTCCCTGCTCTCTTGATGGTCTCTTTTGCTTTGCAGACGCTTTTCAGTTTGATGAGGTCCCAGTTGTCTATCATCTCTTATTGCATGTGCACTTGGGGTTTTGATCAGGAATTGGTTGCCAGTTCCAATTTCCATAAGGGTGTTTCCTGCATTTTCTAAGGTTCTTATAGTTTTGGATTTTACGTTTAGATCTTTGATCCATTTAGAGTTGTTTTTTGTGAATGATGATAGGTAGGGGTCTTATTTTAATCTTCTGCATGTGGTCTGCCAGTTTTCCCAGAATCATTTACTGAATAGATTCTCCTCTTCCAAGTGATTGGTGGTGGAGACTTTGTTGAAGATGAGTTGGTTGAGAAATTGAGGCTTTGCTTCCAAAATCTCTATCTTGTTCCATTGGTCTATATGCCTGTTCTTGTACCAATACCAGGCTGTTTTGATTTTTGCAGCTTTATAATAAAGTTTAAAGTCTGGGAGTATGATACCTCCCACTTTCTTCTTCTTCTGAGGATTGTTTAGGCTATTCGTGGTCGTTTATATTTCCATATGAATTCCTGTATTGTCATTTCCAGGTCTGGTAATTTAATGGATATTGCATTGAATCTGTAGATTGCCTTGGGTAGGATGGACATTCTAACAATGTTGATTCTTCTAATTCATGAGCATGAGATATTTTTCCATATGTTTGTGTCATCTTTGATTTCTTTGAGCAGTGTTTTGTAGTTTTGGTTGTAACGATCTTTCACTTCCTGGTTAGGAAGATGCCAAGGTATTTCATTTTTTTGTGTGGCTACTATGAATGGGATTGTGCTTTTTATATGGGTTTCTGTTTATTGTTGGTGTATAGGAATGAGACTGTCTTTTGCACATTTATTTTATACCCTTTGACTTTGTCAAAGTCCTTTATCAGTGCAAGGAGGTTTTTGACAGATTCTCTTGGGTTTTCAAGGTATAGAATCATGTTGTCGGCCGGGCTCAGTGGCTCACCCTGTAATCCCAGCACCTTAGGAGGCTGAGACGAGTGGATTGCCTGAGCCTGTGGCTTCAAGACCACTCTGGGCAACTTGGCAAGAACTTGTCTCTACAATAAATAAAAAATTAACTGAGTATGGTAGTGCACATCTGTAGTTTTGGCTACTTGGAAGACTGAAATGGAAGGATCGCTGGAGCCCAGCAGGTTGTTGCTGGGGTGGCTGTGAGTGTGCCACTGCACTCCAGCCTGGAAGATAGAGAGAGACTCCAACTCAAAAAAAAAAAAAAGAATCACATCGTTTGGAAAGAGGGATAACTTAATTTCCTCTTTTCCTATTTGGATACCCCTGATCTTCTTCTCTTGTCAGATTGCTCTAACTAAGACTTCCAAAACAATGTTGAAAAGGAGGGGTGAGAGTGGACATCATTTTTTGTTCTGGTTTTCAGGGGAAATGGTTCCAATTTCTGTTTAGCAATATGTTGGCTGTGGGTTTCTTGTAGATGGCTCTTATTATTTTGAGGTATCTTCCATCTATGCCTAGATGTTTGAGGGTTTTTTATCAAGAAGGGGTGCTGGATTTTATCAAAAGCTTTTTCCATGTCTGATGATATAATCATGTGGTTTTTGTCTTTACATCTGTTGATGTATTTAACATGTTTACAGTCTTGTGAATGTTAAACCGTCCCTACATCCCGAGGATGAAGCCTACTTGGTTGTGATGGATGATTTTTGAGATGATTTGTTGGATCTGGTTTGCTAGGATCTTGTTGAGAATTTTAGCATCTATGTACATCAAAGATATTGGCTATAGTTCTGTTTCTTTGTTGCATCTTTACCTGATTTGGGTATCAATGTGATTTTAGCTTCATAAAATGATTTGGGGAGAGTTCCATCTTCTCAATTGCCTGAAGTACTTTAAATAGGATTGGTATCACTTCTTCCTTGCATGTTTTGTGGAATTCTGCTGGAAAGCCATCAGGTCCAGGGCTTTTTTTGTAGGTAGTTTTCTTATGACATAGTTGATTTACTGGATTGTTATTGGTCTATTTAGGGTCTTGATTTCTTCTTGTTTCAACCTGGAGAGGTTGTGTGATGTCAGAGTGTCCTCCATTTCCTTTAGGTTTTCAATTTTGTTTCCATACATGTGTACATAGTAGTCTCTGATAACCTTTTGTATTTCTTTGAGTTCAGTTGTGACCTGATCTTTTGCATTTCTGATTGTGTTTATTTGGGCTTTTCCTTGATCAGTCTGGTTAGGGGCCGTTCAATCTTGTTTATCCTTTCATTGATTTTTTTGTATTTTACTTTTGACTTCTATGTCCCAAATTTGGGCTTTTATTTTGGTGATCTGGATTCTTCTGCTGAAGTTAGGGCTTTAGTGGTCTTGCTTTTCCAGCTTCTTTAGGTGATTTGTTAGGCTATTAACTTGTGATCTTTCCATTTTCTTCATGTGTGTTCATAGAGATATGAATTCCCCTCTTAGTACTGTTTTCATGGCATCTCTGAGGTTTTGGTAAGATGTTTCTTCATTTTCATTTGTTTCCAGGTATCTTTTAATCTCTGTTTTGATTTCCATGTTGACCCAGTAGTTGTTTAGCATCATGCTATTTAGTGTCCATGTCTTTGTGGGTTTTGGGGAACTTTGTGGGTGTTGATATTTATTTTTATTTCACTGCGGTCTGAGACAGTGCATGGCAGTGTTTCAATCTTATGGAATTTGTATATGCTTGATTTATGGTTGAGGATGTGGTCGATCTTAGAGTACATTCCATGTGGTGATGAGTAGAATGTATATTCTGTGGTTGTTGAGTGGAGTTTTCTGTAGGTATCAATTAAATCCATCTGGTCAAGTGTCATGTTGAGGTTCCTGATCTCCTTGTTGACTTTTTATCTTGATGATCTGTCTAGGGTTGTTAGTGAGGTATTTAAGTCCCCAGCTTTGATAGTGTTTGATTCAATGTCTTTTTTTTAGTTTATATAGAAACTGCTTTATGAAAGTTGGTGTTCCTATGTTGGATACATATATGTTTAGGATGGGTATTTCTTGTTGATGGATTGAACCTTTTATCATTATGTAGTGACATTCCATATCTTTCTAAATTTTTGATAATTTAAAGGGCATTTTGTCTGATAGTAAGATCATGACTCCTGTTTTTTTGGTGTTTGCTTGAAATTATGTTTCCATCCTCTTATTTTGATTCTGTGAATGTCCTTTCTCGTGAGATGAGTCTCTTGGAGACAATATATTGTAGCCTAATTATCCAATTTGCCATTCTATGTCTTTTCAATGGTACATTTAGTCCATTCACATTCAGGCTAATTATTGAGATGTGAGAGTTTATCTCTGTCATAAGGTCCTTAAAGAGTTTATTGTTTTTGCTGCTGTTTGCTTGTTTGTTGTCTTTATTTTGATTTTTGGCTTGATTCTTGTGTATTTTCAATCTTTTTCCTGTATTCTTGGGAAGGATGTTGTCATTCTTTTTTTTCTTTCTTCTGTGTTTAATAGTTTTTTAAGTGTTTCTTGTAGATCTGGTCTGGAGGCAGTGTAAACTCTTAGGGATTGAATGTCTGAGAAGGATTTTAATTCTTCATCACTGATGAAACTTAACCTAGCTGGGTAGGTAATTCTTGATTGAAATTGTTGGTTTTTGAGAACTTTGAAGACTGGGTTCTAAGCTCTCCTAGCCTGAGGTGTTTCTGTAGATAGGTCTGCTGCTATTCTAATTGGTCTTCCCCAGTAGGTAGTCTGACCATTCTCTCTTGCTGACTTTAGGATTTTTTCTTTTTTCTTTTTTTTTTGAGTTGGAGTCTCACTCTGTTGCCCAGGCTGGAGTGCAGTGCAGTGGCACACTCACAGCCACCCCAGTGTTGACCTGCTGGGCTCAGGCAATTCTTCCACATCAGCCTTCCAAGTAGCCGGAACTATAGGCACATGCTACCATGCCTGGCTAATTTTTGATTTATTGTAGACATGAGGTCTTGCCAAGTGATCTGGGCTGGTCTCAAATCCATGGGCTCAGGAAGTTCAATCACCTTGGTCTCTCAAAGTGCTGGGATTATAGGCTGAGCCACCGAGCCCAGCCAGAATTTTTTTTGTATACTTACTTTGTGTAGGTGAATTGCTATGTGTCTAGGAGTTGGTCTTCTCATTTGTTGTCTTGCAGGGGTTCTCTGAATCTCTTGCGTTTGAATGGTTGTATCACTGATGAAATGAGGGAAGTTTTCTTGGATAGAGTCATGGAATGTTTGTTCCAGGGTGTTCTTCTCTGTCTCTCTATCTGCCTCAGGGATTTCAATTAATCTTAGTTTTGGCCTCTTGAAGTAATTGCTCATCTCTTAGAGGTTTTTTCTGTCTTTTAAAGCTTCCTTTCTATGTTTTTAACAGTTTGGCTTAGTTCCATATTTGTTCCTCATGCTCTGAGAATATTTCTTCTGCTTGGTTAATTCTTTCCATGCTTATCAGTTTGTTATTTATTTCATTCACTGTATTCTTTCTTTTATCTCAATTATCAATGCCTTTATTTTTCCCTCTTGTCTCTCCTCATTTCCATTTATTCTCTCTATTAATATCTTGATAAATCTTGGTTTGTGGTTTGAGACCAGTCATTCTGGGTGCTCTTCACTGTTTACATTCCGAAGTCTGTATTCTCAGTGGTTGACCTCCCAGGGGTCTGTGTGAGACCTGTATTCTTCCTTTGGTTCTTTTTCATTTGTGTAGATTCCCCCCTTCCCTTTTTTCCTACCTCTTCTTTAATTCTGTTGTTCAGTGATGGGGGAGGGGTAGCTTTTACTTCTGTTTGCTCATTCTCCTATTCTTCCTTATGTAGATCCTCTGGCTTTGTTCAATTCTGAAGCTGGACTGGAGGTGGGGGACTGTACTTTTTGCAGCTTTGAGATTTAATTGAGGGGGGGAGCTGTGATTCAGAAACTATCTGCAGATCCCAGTATCTGCTGACAAGTGTGTGGGCTCCCTGGAACTCACTTCCTACCACCTTACAATCTGTCCAAGCATTGGGGGTATGTTTGCCCTGAAAGCAAAATGAGGTAAGAGAAAGGAAAAGAATTGAAAAAAGAAAGAGGAAAACAAGAGGAAGGTTGAGAGAGAGTAGAAGAAGAAGGAAAACAGGCACGCCAACTAACAAATGAACAGAGACATAAACAAAGACAGAAAAGATAAAAAAAAATAATACAGACAATAATACAAACATACAGATTGACAGAAAGCCCCCTACTGATATATTCTCCCTCAAAAATACTTGTACACAAACAGGGAATCTAAAAAAAAAAAAAAAAAATCAAAATATCAGAAACAAAGCAAGTGTGAAAATGTAATCAAAAAGAGAAAGAAAGGAGAAGAAAAAAGAAAACAAACAACAAGCCGAACAAAGCAAAAAACCCCAAACCAAAAAAACTCCCCAAAACAAAACTATGAGGCTGTTCCTGTAACTCCAACTTCCTTTCAGCCCTGGTCTTCAGCCCCTCTCCTCTGCTTTCAGCTCAGGCAGATAGAGTTGCTCTCAGTGTGGGTCAGATGACCCATGGACTACTGTGGGAGAAGGGTGAATCAGATCTGGACTCACCCAGCTTGCTGCTGCTTCTGTCAAGTCTCCCACTCAGATCTGACATCTCCGTGCCTGTTCCAGCATGGGGGAGGGGTGTCTGTCTCTCTGAGTTTGATGAGGAGATAACCTCTAGGTCTCAGGTTGGAGACTGGGTGGCACGGGGCAGGACAAGTCTCTGCCTGGTCCCGGACAGAGAAAATGGTGCCGGTCAGCTTTTCCTCACAGGTACTGGTCTCCTTCCAACTTTCTATGACCTACCCTCATCAGGATCCTGGGGCTTGTGCTGATCTGCTGCCACAGGGGACGGTGTGGGCCAGGTGCCAGGTGCTGAGGATTAGCTGTTTTCCGCTGTCTTTTCTCAGTAGAGTCCTGAGGACAGCAGATGATCCTGCCCACCGGCTCTCCGATCTCAGAGTGGTAGGGGCTTGTAGTCACCTCCAGAGGAGAACCCTGAGTATATGAACCCGAGTCTCCTCTCAGACAGACTTTTACTCACCCACTGGCACATACCCATTCATGGAGAGAGTCTTTTTGGACTCTCACAGTCTGAACTGTTCCATTGTCATTTTACTGGAAATTCCTTTTTTCATTTCTAATTAAGCTAATTTAAGTCTTCTCTCTTCATTTCTTAATTAATCTAGCTTGTGGTCTATCAATTTTGTTTGCCTTTCAAATAACTAACTTTTTGTTTCATTGATACTTTGTAGTGTTTTTTAAAATTTCAGTTTCATTTAGTTCTGCTCTGCTCTTCATTATTTCTTTTCTTCTGATAGCTTGGGTTCAGTTTGTTCATGCTTTTCAGGTGTGATGTTATGTTGTCAATATGTGATCTTTCAATCTTATTAATGTAGGCCTTAAGCACTATAAATTTTCCTATGAGCATGGTTTTGGCTGTGTCCCAAAGGTTTTTGATAACTTGATCATTGTTGTCATTTGTTTCAAGGAATTTTTAAATTTCCATTTTGATTTCTTGTTGAGCCAAATTATTTAACTTCTATGCCTTTGTTTGCTGTTGTGAGTTCTTCTTGGAGTTAATTTCTAGTTTTACTCCACTGTGGTCTGAGATGGTGCTTGATATGATTTCAATGTTTTTGAATTTGTTGACACTGTCATATGGTCTATCTTGGAGAATTTTTTATGTACTGATTAGAAAAATACATATTCTGTAGTTTTGGGTTAGAATGTTCTGTAGATGTCTGTTAGTTCCATTTCCTCTAGAATCCTGTTTAACTCCACTGTTTCTTTTTTGACTTTCTGCTTTGAGGTTCTGTCTATTGCTGTCAGTGGAGTATTGAAGTCCTCCGCTATTATTTTATTGCTGTCTATCTTTTTTTTAGGTCCAGTAGAATTTGTTTTATAAAGCAGGGGCCTCTGGTGTTAGGTGCATATATATTCAAAATTGTCATGTCCTCTAGTTCAATTGATCTCCTTATCATTTTATAATAGCCATCTTTGTCTTTTTTTTTTTTTACTGTCTGATTTTTTTACTGTCTGATTTTTTACTGTCTGATTTTTTTTAAAGTCTGATTTATCTGATATGAGAATGGTTACTTCTGCTCATTTTTGGTTTCCATTTGAGTGGAATATTTTTTCCCACCCTTTTACCTTGAGTCTATTAAGAATCTTTGTGGATTAAGTGGATCTCTTGAAGGCAGCAGATATTTGAGTTGTGTTTTTTATCCATTCTGTCGGTCTATATCTTTTTAGTGGAGCGCTCAGACCATTGACATTCAGAGTTAATAATGATATATAAGGTACTATTCTATTCATCATGCTGGTTGTTATCTGGTTGCTGTGTTTATTTATTTTCTCTTTTGTGTTGGTGTTCCATAAAGCCTGTAAACGTCATGATTTCCTGTGTTTTTCTACTGGTGTATTTTCACCTTTTATTTCAGTATTTAGAACTCCTTTGAATATTTCTTGTAGAGCTGATCTAGTGGTAATAAATTTCCTCAGTGTTTGTTTGAAAATAACGTCATTTCTCCTTCATTTATGAACCTGAGTTTTGAGGGATACAGAATCCTTGACTGAATTATTCTGTCTGAGGAGATTGAAGATGGGACCCCATTCCCTTCTGACCTGTAGAGTTTCTTCTGAGAAGTCTGCTGTTAGTCTCATAGACTTACCTTTGTATGTTATTTGATGCTTTTGTCTCACTTCTCTTAAAATTCTTTCCTTCACGTTAGCTTTGCATTGCTGGGTGATCATGTATGTTAGGGATGACCATTTTGCAATGACTCTTCTGGGGGTTCTTTGAGCTTCTTATATCTGGATGTTTAGATCTCTGGCAAGGCCAGGGAAGTTTTCCTCCATTATACACTTAAATAGGTTTTCCAAACTTGATGCTTTCTCTTCTTTCTCAGAAACACCTATGATTCTTAGGTTTGGATGTTTTACATAATCCCACATGTCTTGAAGACTTTGTTCATTCTCTTGATACTTCTTTCTTTATTATTGTCTGATTGGGTTAATTAAAAAGCTTTTGTCCTCAAGTTTTGGGATCCTTTCTTCTGCTTGTTCTAGTCTACTGTTGAAACTTTCCATGGCATTTTGTATTTCCCTAAATGCTTCTTTCAACTTCAGAATTTCAGCTTTTTTTAATGTGTCTATCTCTTTGAATAATTTTTCATCCATGTCTTGAATAGTTTTTAAAATTTCCCTGTGTTGGTGTTTGGGATCAGGCTTTCCCCAAAGCTGAGGTATTATATCCTTTGTGGTTGGCTGTACTGTTGAACTCTGGCTAGGAGGTGGCGCTTGTGGGAGAAAGCTGGCTACAATGGTGGCTGTAGGGTTTCTCCTTGGTGAGTGTTGCTCCAATGCCTAGCCAGTCTAGGTTGAGGGTGGGGCGCTGGGAATTTCCCATTTTCTGTCTGTTTTGAACCTTCTGGGGTTGTTTTTTCTTCCTGTGGCTGACTTTCTGTGCTGATGGAGAGTCTGCTCTCTTTGATGATACACTAACTCTATGTTTCTGCTGATTCTGCAATGTTAGAGTGGCCAAAGTGAGAGGAAGTTTGACTGTAAATCCACACTTTCAGAATACTTGCCCTTGAAACTTTTTACCTAGAGCTTGCAGTTGAACCCTGTTTGTTTTTTCTGGTAGGGCACCCTACTTTATAATGAGAGGTTGCTTCTGTTGGCCTGTCATATAAACCCATTGTTAAATATCAATTCATATTGACTATTTCTTTGGTGTACCACCCAGGGATCTCAAAAATGAGTTTTTTGAATACCCCATATTCCATTCCAAATATCTGCTTCAGATTTAGTTAATATCCAGTTTGCCATTTGTGTTAGACTCCTGTGGCCACCGTAACAAATTACTACAAACTGGGTAGCTTAAAACAACAGATACTTAGTTTCTCATAGTTCTGGAGACTAGTAGACTGAAACCTAGGTGTTAGCAGGATTGGTTTCTTCTGGAGTTTCTGAGGGATAATCTATTTCACGCCTCTCTCCTAGCTTTTAGGGGCTCCAGGCATTCTTGGGCTTGTAGTACACAACACTAATCTCTGCCTCAGTTTTCATATCACCTTCTACTTTCATCTGTGTCTTTCTTGTTATTGGATTTAGGGTCCACCCAGATAACACAGCATGACTTTATATCAAGACTCCTAATTACATCTACAAAGATCGTTTTTCCAGACAATGCCACATTTGCAGGCTATGGGTAGATATATTTGGGGGGTTTACCATTCAACAAATTTTTGCATGTTGAGGAGACAAAGAATCAGGAAAAAAATTATTTCTGTTGCTATACATTACAGTTATGGTATAGTATACTAGAATTCATTTGTATTTCCATTTGTAGAGCCTGTAATACTTTGCCAAGCACTTTTATATCAGGTCTGTTATCTGACTGTTGACAATCCTACGATGTAGTCAGAGATGCAGTCACCATTTTACAGGTGAGGAATTGGGGCCTATGCAAAGTTACCTGCTGTAAGTAACAGAACATCTGAGTGCCAGAACCTGGTCCTAGAGCTGCCTTATTGGCCCTGCCACTCACCTGCTTTCTACTCTTCCACATGGCCTCCCTCATGGACTCTGGCTTTAAAAATGTCACATGGACCCACCTTCCATTGCTGCTTCCATTGGTTGACCTCAAGCAAGTCTGCTATGGATCTGTGCCAGTCCCGTGGGTTGATTACCTCCCACAGTGATGGTTGCAGACTTGTGGCTGCTAACAGATGGGCAGAAAATGCAGCAGCTCTCATGGACCAGACTGAAGCAAATGTACTCTGGAGGAAACCACTGTGATTTTTGCTATATTAACTTGGAGGTGTCTGGTAACAAAACTAGTGGCTTTTGGGGCTTTTTTTTTTTTTCTTTTTTTGAGTCAGAGTCTTAACTCTGTTGTCCAGACTGGAGCACAATGGCAAGATCACAGCTCACTGCAGACTCGACCTCCTGGGCTTGAGTGATCCTTCCACCTCAGCCTCCTGACTACCTGGGGCTACAGGTATGTGCCACTATGCCTGGCGAATTTTTATTTTTTTTTGTAGAGACAAGGTCTTGCTATGTTGCCTAGGCTGGTCTCAAACTCCTAGGCTCAAGTAATCCTCTCACCTTGGCATCCCAAAGTGCTAGGGTTACAGGTGTGAGCCACCAAGCCCAGTGAAACTAGCATTTTAAGAACTATCCAATGTTTTTTTATATAGGAACAGTTGGCTCTTTATTTGTGGACTTTTCTTCTTGTTCTTCAGTAAAGTTTTTTTTTTTTATAGTATTGTATATACTTATGAAGAACAATGTGATGTACAGCACTAGTTTTGTAACCAGCTGCCTCTATGCTGATACAACAAAAATCACAAGGATTTCCTCCAGCCTCCACTTGCTTTAGTGTGGTCCATGTATATGCTGTGGAGTGATTAAATCAAGCTATTTAACATCTCATACACATTTTTTTGGGTAGTGAGAATATTAAAAATCTACTCACTTAGCACTTTTCAAATACACAGTACATTATTATTAACTATGGCTGCCATACTGTGAAATAGATCTCCAGAACTTACTCCTCTTATGTAACTGAAAGTCGGTGCCCACTCACCAACATTTCGTCATTTTCCCCAACCCCCTCCAGCCTCTGGTAAACACCATTTCCCTCTCTGTTACTGTGAGTTTGACTTTGTAAGATTTCACATGTAAGTGAGATCGTGCTGTATTTTTTTCCTTATGTCTAGCTTATTTCACTTAGTGCAGTGTCTTCCAAGTTCATACATGTTGCAAATGTCAGGATTTCCTTTTTCCAAGGCTGAATAGTATTTCCTTGTGTATGTATAGCAAATTTTCTTCATCTATTTACTGATGGACACTTAGCTTATTTCCATACTTGTCTATTGTGAATAATGCTGCCATGAATATAGGAATATAGATATCTCTTTGAGATACTGATTTGTTTTTACACTTAAAAAATTTTTATATATACTGAGTGGGATTACTGGATCATATGGTAGTTCTAATTTTAATTTTTTGAGAAGTCTCCATACTGTTTTCCACAGTGGCTGTACTAATTACATTCCTGCTAACAGTGTGTAAGAGTTCTCTTTTCTCTGTTGGTGGGATTGTAAACTGGTTCAACTGCTATGGAAAACAGTATGGAGATTTCTTGAATGAATTGCAATTTGACCCAGCAATCCCACTGCTAGGAATCTACTCAAAGAAAAGATATCAATATATAAAAAAGATTCCTATACTTGTATGTTCACTGCAGCAGTATTCATAGTAGAAAAATCATGGAACCTAAGTGTCCCCCAACAATTGATTGAATAAAGAAAAATGTGGTATATATACTCCATGGAATACTATGCAGACATAAATAATAATGAAATCATGTCTTTTTGCAGCAACGTGGATGGAGCTGGAGGTCATCATCCTAAGTGAACTGATTCAGAAACAGAAGATCTAACACCACATGTTCTCATTTATGTGTGGGAGCAAAATGGCCACAAAGATGGAAACAACAGATGCAGGGGACACTAATAAATGGGGATGTGAGTAAGGGGGTTAGAGTTCATATGTTCACTATCTGGGAAATGGACCACCTGTGTCCCAATTCCCACCACTACACAATATGTCCATGTTACTAAACACACGTGTACTTTCTGAATCTAAAATAAAAATGGAAAGAAAGAGTTCCCTTTCCTACATATCCTCATCAACATTTGTTATCTTTTGTCTTTGGTAAAAACCATTCTAACAGATGTGATGTGATATGGCCCTATGGTTTTAATTTGCATTTTCCTGATAATAATCAATATTGAGCATTTAAAAATATATCTGTTGGTCATTTGTATATTGTCTTTTGAGAAATGTTTATTGAGATTCTTTGCACATTTTTAAAATGAGTTATTTGTTTTCTTAGTATTGAATTTGGATATTAATTTCTTATCAGGTGTTTGGCTTACAAATATTTTCTCCCAATCTGTAGGTTGTCTCTTTACTCTGTTGATTGTTTCCTTTGGTGTACAGAAGCTTGTTAGTTTGATATATTTATATATCTGTTTGGCATATTTATATATATGTGTAGAGATATATTTTTTTCCCTAGGAGTTTTATAGTTTCAGGTCTTATGTCAAAGTCTTTAACCTGTTTTGAGTTGGTTTTTGTATATGGAGTGAGATAAAGATCCAATTTTATTCCACAGCATGTAGATATCCTTTTTCCCCAGTACCATTTATTGAAGAGACTGTCCTTTCTCCATGTGTGTTCTTGAAACTTTTATCAAATATCAACTGATTGTAGCAGTGAGAATTTATTTCTAAGCTCTCTATTTTGTTTCATTGGTCTACATGTCCATTTTTGTGCCAGTGTTATACAGCTTTAATTATTATAGTCTTGTAGTTGGTTTAGAGATAAAGTATGTGATGCCTCTAGCTTTGTTCTTTTTGTTCAGGATCTTTTGTGGTTCTATATAAATTTTATAATTATTTTTAAAAATTTCTGTGAAAAATGTCATTGGAAGTTTGATAGGGATAGCATTGGACTTGTAAATTGCTTTGGTAGTATGAACATTTTAACAATTCTTCTAACCCATGAACACAAGATATCTTTCCATTTATTTGTGTCTTATAATTTTCTTTATATACTTCTTAATTATTACTTGTTATTTTGATGTTATTGTGTATATCTTTTAGAATCTTATATTTTAAAATCTTATATTTTTCTACCTACTTTAAAAATACTATATTTTCTATCTTGCTAATTCTGGTACATAAGAAATTTTATATTTAAATAGATTTAATTTATAATAAGTCACTTTTCTAAACTCATGTTAATACTAGTAGAATTTCAATTGTTTACCTTTGTTTTGACAAGTAGTCAAGCAAAGTTTTTGTAAAATATGTAACTATTTTTTTGTCTGTTCAAAATTGTAATGTAATTGTTTTTCTTATTATATTATGAAATATAAAAGATTTTGATGCATGTCCTTGCTTTGTAAAATTGACCAATAAGAACATAGTTTTTCTTTGTTAGAATAAAAATAAATATAACAAATGCCCATAAACCTTCCATTGAAATCTTTAGTTTTTCAGTTATTCACCACAAATATAAGAGAAAGTTCATATCCTTCTAGTCCTGGTTTACTAAGGCTTTATTAAAATCAGGAAAGGATATTGAATCTTAGGAACTACTATGTAGGTATGAACTAAATCTTAGAGGTTAAAAGTATGAACTCTGGGTTTAATATTGGCTCTCCTACTTAGTAACTTTGTGATCTTGAGCAAGTTATTTAACTTCTGTGTCTCTATATCTTCATCTATTAAATGAGATAATAAGCTATTTCACAGGACTCTTCCAGGATTAAAGAATTTAGTATATGCAAAACAAACAGCACACGGCACAGTGAAAGTGTGGTTAGACTGTGTGCGGTTATCTATCAAATAACTATATTTCCCCCCCTTTAATATATTGCTCTAATAAATTATATCTGTAATTTCCTATTGCTGTACTAGTCATATTTCTAGAACAAATTCTACTTGCTTATTGCACATGATTTATTTAATGTGGCGCTTAGGGTATGAATATTGAATAAATGACTAATTGAAGTATAAAGAATGGTGACGATTTTATCACCAGGAGTTTGGAGGTTTGTTTTGTAGCATCAGGGGATTGGCTCTGTGTTCGCAACTTTCATGGTCTTTTCTTCATAGTTGGAAGATGGCTGGAGTAGCTCCAAGGATCATTTCTCATGCAACCATGTCCAAAACAGCAATGTAAGAGGTGGACATAAAAAGAGCTTTTCCCACATCTGTTAGAGAGGCCTGTCTTTCCCTCAGATTTCAAGCACTTTCCTTTCTTCTCACTTGTTAGAATGTGTCCTGTTGTTGCCTTGAGCTGCAAAGGAAACAGGGAAGATGGGAATCTGGTATTTTTTGCTTCTAATATGAGAAGTGAACTTTGTGTTTAGGAAAAAGGAATGAGAATGATTGTTGGGGAGGTAAAAAGAGCGTCTGCCTCAGTGCAAATTTTATTCAGGATTTCTAAATTGTAAGTGAGAATGAATGGAATGAACGATGGTTTTCTCTGTTATTATTTTGTCACTAGAGATATGTTAACATCATTAAAATGTATTGGGATATTTTCCCTATTTTTTCATTTCTTAAAAAACTTTGCCTGGGATTTTTTTTCCCTTGCCTATCAGACTATGCATTTCTGTTATTTTCACAGAAGAAAAAGATTAGTCAGATATAAACTGCTTGGATCCCAATCATTTTGCCTCAATTTTTTGTATGTTCAATAATTTTTAAGCATTTAGTACTATATATATTCTTTAACTTTTCATTTAAAGTTTTTTCTGCATATGTACAAGGAGAGTCTGTTTTTCATTAACTTTGCCTGGAAAATCACAAATTCTTACAAAATGCATGGTAATATCTTTGGTTTAGACACATTTTTATTAGAATTTGTGGTTATTATTGTAGTTTTATTTGTACTCAACTCTTTGTAAGAAATATCCATTTACATACTAGCTTTTTGTTTCCCATCTTTTATATTATGTATCATCTCTCAAAATTTCCTCATGCATTTGTCTCTTTAATATCAACTAATTTGTTTTCTCCTCCGTTGATTCAATTTTTTTCACATCCATTCTTCTATTTGCTGCCTCTCAGATGAATTTAAGTTAAGGTATTTCTTTTTTTCCCTCTTTCCATTCTTTAGTATTGTGTCTGGTTATCTTTTCATCTCATCCATAGGATCCATTCGCAGTCTGGGAAAGCCTAGGAAACACTTGTTAGAATATTGTTTTTAAATGCATA
Organism: Cephalopachus bancanus; assembly: GCA_027257055.1. Classification (NCBI taxonomy): domain Eukaryota; kingdom Metazoa; phylum Chordata; class Mammalia; order Primates; family Tarsiidae; genus Cephalopachus; species Cephalopachus bancanus. Next base: position 14,675,987 of record JAPVLO010000008.1, read on the forward strand.
ACTTAAAAATACATAGACTTTTCAAGGAAACAAATACAATTAAAATATATTTAGCAAAATATTTTTAAACTATTGTGATATGGCAATTTAGGGCCTCTTTTTTACTAATAATGTATTAAATAAAAATATCTTGCAGCAATTCTAATAACTACTGTAACTTCAAGTAACGATCAGCATAAATGATCTTTAGCAATAACCTTGTTAGCGGTATTATTTTTAATTTTTATTTATTTATTTTTATTTTCTAGATACAGGATCTTGCTGTGTTGCCCAGGCTGGTCTTGAACTCCCGGCCTCAAGTGATCCTCCTACCTCAGCCTCCTGAGTAGCTGGAACTATAGGTGCAAGCCACTATGCCCAGTAATCCTCATTAAATGTAGTTAACATCTGTGATTTCTAGTGAAGACGATGTCATGGGCACAGTTAATACTATGATGGTTTTTTAAAATCTACATTCATAGTTAAAGGAAATGCTAAATTTCAGTTGTTGGTAAAATGAAAATGTAATATTTTCCCCATTCAAGTTCATGTGTGTTCTGAATTCTCTCTGTGGACTTCAGGTTTAAAAACCCTGATCTAATCTTATTACCTTTCATTTCAGGTGGCATTATCCTTCCTGCTTCTTCCCCAGAAAGGCTGTGATGTTATACAAGACACCAAAGAGATTTGGACACTGTCTCCTGGATATCATAGGAGGTCATGTTCAGGGTTGTCCTCATCTCTGGAACCTTCTGTAAGCTGGTCCCTTTCTTTATTTTCTGATGATTTCTCACAGTTAAGCTCTTTATTGTGGATATGTAGCCCACTTTCAGTACATTATTTATTGGTACTACAATTCCCAGAATGCACCAAATTATACACATTTCTTTTCACTCCTGGATTTACATTTTTCTCCCTGAATTTGAAAAGATGGTTAAAGATGGTTGAGTTGGGGGAAGGTGGGGTGAGAGAGAATAAAAATAGTACACATTCATTCTTACCAACAGCTAACTGAAATTTAACACTTCCTTCAACTATGAGTGTAGGCAGAAAGTCATAGTAGCAATAAGTCTACCTATGACACTGTCTTCAATGGGGATCATAGTTTTTTTTTAAACATACTTTATTTTTTAGAGTTTTAGGTTCACACAAAATTAAGCAGAAGGTGCAGAGATTTCCCATATTGCAGTTAAAGAAGTTATCTCTAAAGTGTCTCTGGTGGAGGTACAGATTCTGGAACTAGATTCTGACTGCTGGAACTGGATTCTGTCCCCTCACATCCCAGTAGCTGAACAGGACACTGATGGCTGCACAACCTGGATTTAGAAGTCCAGGGACACACTGTGGTGGAGCTATAAAGTTTCTTATGGAAGTACCTATTTTCAAATGGATTTTTTCTCATTGATTCAAGTATGGGTATGCCATTAGATAGAGTGTAAATGTATATTTCTCAACCCTACTCTGTCTTTTCTTATAGTTAGTGGACATTCTTTCTAGATTCTAGGATGGTAGAGCCTCCCTTTGCCTTCATTTTTGACTCTTTTTGCTGTGTGCGTTCATAGATGTTTCAGAGAGAAGTTTTAAGAATTTGCTTTGAGTATTGCTAGACAATTCTCTTTTATTTTAATAAGTAAAGGCTCTGGATTATTTATTCTTGTGCTATGGTAAGCTGTATGTCTTTTAGATTTGGAATTGAGAAATTTGGGACAATTTAACTCAGATTTTGACATATTTAGGAAAGTCTTCACTGATAATCAGGTAATTTTCCCCTTAGAACTTGATACCAATACAGTCAACATCATAAATATAAAAGTAATAGACACAAAAGTACAAAATAACTTGACTTTCATATTACCTAGCCTGCTGGCTTTGTTTGGTATTTCCTTGACAAGGAATGAATAATAATGGTGATTTTTTTTGGATTTGAAAGGGACAAAAGTGACTTTTATGTATTACCCCCTCCCTTCCTTTTCCCCTTATTTGTTCAACAGACACCAAGAACTTGTTAGGTTCTGAGGAAGGTGCTAGGTGCTGAGGAAGTATAAGCCCTGAGTCAGAATCAGTGGGGCAAAGTCTTTGGGAGTCTAAAGAAAGGAGCAACGAGCCTTGCTGGGGACGTCAGAGGAGTTTCACAGAGGAAGTCCTGTTTGGAACTGGGCCATGAGTGTTGTATAGGAGTTTGAAAAGGCGTAGAAACGGGGCAAGGACAGGATGCTCAAGGCAGAGGTCACGGCACGCACCAAGGCAATGCTTGAAGGAGAGACATCCCTTTAGGCCCGGAGTGGCCTGTGTGATGTGGTACAGTGGGAAAGGAGGTTAGAAAGGAAAGTGGGGCATGGTTGGGGGATGTATATGTGAAGAACCCTTTAGGCTCTGGTGAGGAGGAGGCAGGGGCTGCTCTTATGCAGTGCATGATTGGATCATATGAGGTCAGACAATTAAGTTCGCTAACTCATCCTAGAAAAAGTACTACCTACCTCATTGCTGAATAATGTGGTCACATTTGAAGTACTCCCCTTAGAGTACCCAACTGCTTTGCCAGGTGGACTAGGTGCTGGCATTGGTGCAGAGCTTCCCAATGGGAGTACTTCAAAGGTAACTGTAGTGATATTCATCAACAAGCTCTATAGCACTTTTTTAAGGATGAGTTCGTGAACGTAATTGTCAGTCCTCATATATATTTTTTGACAGTAACTCTGGCAGCCGTGTGATGGATGGATATGCGGAAATTCTAACAGAAGAAATCTGCAGAAGTCCAGGTGAGAGACTTGGAAGGTCTGAATTTAGTGAGGCCTCGGGCGATGAGGATGAGGATAGGTATGAAGGAGAGGCCTTTGTGAATGGTTTGGCCTGAAGGAGGTGAAGGTGACTAATGGGAACACTGAGTGGATAGTGTCCCCATTGATCCCAACAGGGAATACAGGGGACCCTAGGGAACACAAGTCCAGTTTGTGAAGATTATGGGGTGGTTTGTCTCTGTGCTATTTCTTCCACACCGACAGCCTGGCTTCCTATTTGTGCAATTGATGCTTCCCCACAATTACCCCAGGATGTGCTGCCTGCAGGCAGGCGGCGACTAGATGCCTCTCTTCATTTGCTCACAAGGGCCAGAGTCACCAAGGGTTAGATTTCCTGGATGTGAACACTTGTCCAAGGGGTTTTGCTGTATGATTAACTTCTGATTTTGGTTGTTTGCAGGTGGTTGGACACCTAGCCTGGTGTGGCTTACAAAATACAACCAAATGTTTTAAATTAAATTAAAAGCAGTTCTCCTAGTTTGGGGATGTTGGATTTCTTTTCATTTTTTGCAATGGCCCCTGCATGGAGACATTCTATAAGTATAATCAATTGAGCTGAAAAGGGGCTTGAGTTTTAAAGTTGCTGCGGTGGCTCTCAGGAGAGTTCTGGCAAAGAAGGCCATGACTGGGCTAAGTGGAGGTGGATATAAGCAACCCAGGCAAGCTCCAATGCTGTCAAAACATAACCAGCAAACAAGTTGGGGCATTTATTGGTGCAAAGCATAAAGCCCCTGCTAAGCTGGATTGCCCCATGGTGGGCTTCATTCAGTCTCTTTGAGACAAGAAGTAGTGGCTTACGAGGATAGCGATTTGTCTCAGGAGGCATAAATTCACGGAGGCGGCTGAGGTGAAGTTTATTTTTTTTTATATAACACACGATTTGGGTCTTTTGTGGCTAGCCACAATGAAAAATAACAGGCTTTTATTAGATGTAAGTACCACAAAAGTATGCATTAAGTGAAGGTGTGCAGCCTTTGAGGAACCACTAACAGGTTGGACGGAGGAGTGAGTCCAGCTAAATTGTAGCTGCAGGAAAAACAAAGCAACAGAATTTATAATCAAAAAATAGAAGCATGGTGATTTTCTAGAACTACAATTTCTAGAGCAAAGGAAAATAAGCATCACACTGATGAAAGGCACCAGGTTCCATGAGGAATGATAGTTGTTTTGACAACAATGTTTGGTGGAGGCAGCGGGAGGGAGAAGACTTGTGGGTGGGGACTCATCAGGGGACCAGGGAGGATGGCCCACTTCTTCCATTCCTTGTAGAAGCTAAACAGTGGCTGATGTCTGCTGCAAACCTTGGGAATTGCTCTTTTGACATAATCAGAATCTGATGTGAGCACTTCCAAGGGACACATTAATTGCTTTAAGAAACCATGGGACCCCTCATAGCTTTCCGGCACAGTTAAATCAAGGAGGCAAAATCTCTCACCCTGCCATTCTCAGCAGGAGATTCACCTCAAAGCCCCCATGTTGGGGAATACTTTGCTCTCTGCAGTTCTTCTTGGACACTTTGTGGAGGCAGCAGGAAAACCAGTCCTATTACGTTCCTTTACCTTCTGCAAATGGGAAAGTTGGGAGCCCTTCTCAATAATTGGCTCCACAGGAAGCTGGGGCATTGGGTAGAGACTGGCTAGATGCTCACCAAAGTCATTTCTTCTTTCTGGGGACATAGATAAACACCATTTTCCAGCCTTTTTGCGTCTGAGAGGAGACGTGATTGGTTCTCACTAATGGAATATGATCAGAAGTGAAGTGTCATTTTGGGGACAAAGCGGTATGGTAGAAGTGGCTTCCCCATGGTCTTTCCCACCTGCCATATAGCTGAATGTAAAAGATCCAATGAAGGAAGCTGAACTGGCTCTAGGGGTCATTTTTGGTTAGGGTGACCAGCTCATCCTGGTTTGCTTGGGACTTTTCCAGTTTTAACATAGAGTGTTCATGTCCTGAAAACCCTTGAATCCTAGACAGACTGGAATGGCTGGTCGCCCTACTGGTGGAGGACAAACATTCATCAGGAACATCCACATTGGACTTAGCAGGAGGGAAACTAGACGTCTGTTGTGCTAATAATCTTCTGATATTTTGGGGTTTATTCATTACCAGGTTAGCCCACCTTGACCAATACGGCATTTTTATGGCCCCTCCTCTTTACAATATCACTTTGCTCTCTCAGGGATATTTTCTTAACATCCCCATGGTCTTTTGTCATGCCTTGACTTTCTTCACAAATACCAGTAAAGATTCGAATGGATTCCAGTTATTTTTGGTTGCTGGACTACGTTTATTAAAACCAGATTCTATGCAGAAGCTACATCATTTGGGCATTAACTATCTATTGCTGCAAAAAAACTCAATCCAAAACTCAGCCAGCTTAAAACAACACACATTTATGATTTTACAGTTCTATGAGTTAGGAATCAGGGCAGAGCTTGGCTGGGCCCTCTAGCTTAGGGGCACTCTTGAGGCTGTAATCAAGGTGTTGCTGGATTGTGGTCCTCTTGAGGTTTGACGGGGGCAGGAGGCCCTGTCAAGCTCACTTGCATGCTTGATGGTGGGATTCCATCCCTTACAGGATGACTTTGGCCCGAAGGACTTCGTTTCTCTCTGGCTGTTGAAAGAAGTTCCTGGATCTATAAACCTGTTAAAAGAAGGAATGGGCCAGTCGGAAGGGCTGGGACTGGTCAGCAAGGAGGCAATGGCCCTGAGAGGGGGTAGGGGGTGACCTTGATATGAGGGAGGAAGGATGGGGGACCAGAGTGGCTGGAGCGCTCGGGAAAGGCTGTCGTGGGTGTCAGGGAATGTGGGTGGAGACAGAAGAAGAATGGAGATCCAGACTTGCAGGCGGTGACAAGGACTTTGACTTGTATTCATTGGAAATTTTGAGCAAGCGCATCTAATTTACATTAGAAAGGATCAATCTGACGTGTGGCAGTTATAAACAGTAGCATAAGATATGAACTTTCAGGTTTTATACTTCAGTTTCTTGAGCCTAGTTCGTGGGGTCACTAGAGACAAAAGGCCTTTCTACGTGCTCTAAAAAACAATTGATTTCTAAGTCTGAGTCAGACCTGGGACTGTGGTACATCCTTGGCATTAATGGATGTCCCTCCGAGGTTCTGAGGGGACATTTGGAACCCCACCCACACAGACACACTGGACCAACCAGATTTTTATTTAAATTTTCTTTATAGGAGATATCTGACTGCTTCTCCTTGGGCTTCCCTGTCATAGTACCCTAATCCAACTCACAGCCTCCAGCCAGGACTCTTGGTTATGCTAACTCTACATCACCAACAGAGGGAGCTGGAACCCAGGTGGGCACCACCAGAGAGCATGGTGTTACTCTGCTTGTCTCTGGAAGACTGAGTTGTGAATCCATGTCTGCATTTTTCTTATTGATCTATCTTGCTTTCTGGGATGGTCGATCTTATGTGTCCACTTAGTTGGGTCACTGTGCTTAGATATGTGCCCAAGTGCTACTCTGGATGTTTTCTGTCAGCGTATCTTTTGGGTAAAATTAACACTTAAATTGGTGGGTTTTCCTCCATAATGTGGGTTGGACTCATCCGATTAGTCAAAGGCCTAAATAGAACAAAGACTGACCTCCCCTAAGCAAGAGGGAATTCGGCAGCAGGTGGCCTTCAGACTTCAACTGCAACATCAGTTCTTCTTGAGTGTCTAGCTTGTTGGGCCATCCTGCAGATTTTGGATTTTCCAGTCTCCATAATTGTGTGAACCCATCCTATCTACCTACCTATCTACCTACCTACCTACCTACCTATCTATCTATCTATCTATCTATCTATCTATCTATCTATCTATCTATCTATCCATCCATCCATCACCTTCATCTATCCCTCCACCTATCCATTCATCTATCCTTCCATTCACCTATACACAGAGTCATGCATCACTTAATGACAGAAATAAGTTCTGAGAAATGTGTCGTTAGGCAATTTTGTGTCATTGTGTGAGCACCATAGAGTGTACTTACACAAACCTACAACCTAGGCTATATGGTAGAGCCTATTGCTCTAAGGTTACAAACCGGTACTAGATGTTACTATCCTGAATACTGTAGGCAACTGAAACACAGTGGTAAGTATTTGTGCATCTAATCACATTTAAAAGTACAGTAAAAATATGGTATTCTAATCTTAAGGAAGCATATTGTATATGTGGTCCATTGTTGACCAAAATGTTTCCATGTGGTACATGACTATATATGAAGGGGGTAATCCCCCAAAACAGACATTTATTTATAAAAATTTGCGTAAGTTTTCTTACATGTTGAAACTTCAGTCATCTTCAAAGTACTCTCCGTTTGATGCAATACATCTATTAAGATGCTTTTGAACTCACCAATTTTGATGGCTTTAAGTGCTTCTGCCATTTTTGGTTTCACTTTTTACACATTGGGAAACTGTTTCCTTTTGAGTACTTTTTTCATCTAGGCAAACAAAAAGCTGCTTGGGGCAAGATCTGGTGAATAGGGAAGGTGGGCCACAGGAGGGTGGGCCACAGGGGTCATGCTGTTTTTGGTCAAACACTGCTGAACACTCAGTGTGGTGCAGGCAGGTACGTTGCCCTGGTGGAAGAACCAGTCACCTTTTTACCATAACTCAGGACGTTTCTTCCACAAACTGTGACACAACCTTCTCAAAACTTCCAGATAAAAACTTTGGTTAACTGTTTGATCTGGAGGAACAAATTCTGAGTATACTACAAGGGGCCTGCCTTCCAAAAGATAATTCTGGGTTTTTTGTTTTGTTTTGTTTTTTTTGGTGTCCATCATTGTATATGTAGGTATCTATGTCATGTTGATTCTGTTTCTGGGGAACCCCAACTTGTGCATTTCCCAACAGATTTCATCTACCTTCTATACCAGGCAGTGTCTAACTCTTGCAGGGCATTTCCCAGGAGGAACACAGACATGCTGAATTTGTGGAATGCTTGTCTGGTGCCAGGCACTGTCCATCCTGAGAGGAACATAAAATTGAATGTGACCTGTCCTGCTCCTAGAAGCTGACACCCACACAGGAAACTTCGTCTAACCCTAAAACAATGCATGAGCATGTACAGCCCAGTGTCGAAATGAAGCACTTGAGTTCTGCAGCCGGGAACAACTACCTCGGAGTGGACCAGACCACCTGGCTCTGCCACTTTCTGATCAGTGTCACTTAAGTTCTCTGAGCTTCTGTCTCCTTCTCTGTTAAATGGGGTTAATAGTCCCCAGCTAAATCATGAGGATGCTGAAAATATCAAAAGAAGTAAGTTCCTGCCAAGTAGTGTATACTCAAAAGATATTATTATAAAATCTTTATTACATACTCGTGAACAGTTGTAGTAAATTACTTAATCACTGAAATATTAAGCAACTTGCCCTTATATAAAATGGCGATAATGATAATAAATGAACAGTTAACTATATATCAATTATTTTTACTATAGTAGAATTCATACCAGTAGAGCACTTTGTAAAAATATTGTCTTTCTCTATGTATTCTGGTGCTTTTTGTCTATGGAAATGGTGTCTGATGGATAGCACACATAAACAATGACAGAGGTGCATGTTTCTGGTTAGTTTTATGTCCATGATCTCCCTTGCAATACTCTCCTCCTCACTCATCAATTTAGGTGGATGTCTATTGACTGACTACTGTATTCCAGATTTGGGTTAGGAGCTCCACATGCGGGATTGATAATGCTCTCTGCAGCTCCTAGAGTGTACCATTAACCCTGCTTTAGAGATCAGGAACTGATGGCTTAGTGAAAAACAGAGCACCTTAGAATATGAATATGTTCTGAGATGAAGGATATCACCGTTGGCTTCACAGAGCTCATTCTCCTCCTGAAAATAACAGGAGAGAATCTTTTAACCCAAAGTGGTGGCATTTAGGGCAGCTAATGGCACTGTCTTCTGTGCATAGACACTTCTGAAACTGAGCTTTGATGCCTGCCGTGAGCCATTCTCTGGCCTTAGCAGTTAAGAGCTCTCTTTTTCTCCCCAAGGCTGTCCTTTAGGGCCAGATAAGCACTGCAATGAAAGTAATGGAGTTAGCTAATTTACAGCAGTCTTCTTGCCTAAAATAAGCTACTTAAGTGCTTGCTCTTGGAACTGAATCTACTTAGGGAAGATAATGATTCCACACAGCTTACTAATGTATACTTAGAGTTATCTCAATGCTCTCAAATTAGGATCATAGCAAACTTTTAACCAGACACTGGCTTGTGAGGTTTTGAGAAATCCAGTCTTGGTAGAACTTGGCACTCTTTCTGCCTGAATCATTCTCATTTTTAATCATTTGGCTGTAGTATAAAATCCTTACTTAATTCATGAGTCTATAAAATGCCTCTAGCTCATAAATACTTGTAGTCTACCCCACCCACCCCACCCTCAGTATAATCACAAATAGAGAAACTATAAAATGGTTTTAGTGGGAAATTTCCCTCCAGAGGGCCCAATTTCTTTAAAGGGGTGGATGACACCCTCAAAATTGTCTACTAATAGCTGCTATTTTTCTAAAGACTAACTGTTTCCTCCCAAGCAGAAACCCAGACACTGTAGGATTTGTGCATGTCCACGGAGCAACCCAAACTCATTGCCAATGTTGACAGGGTCAAACATTAACCCTAAGTGAGCATTCACAGACTTTCCTGCATCCCACTCTCTCAGGTAAGCACTGTCTAGGTCTGCCCTACTCATTGGCTTTGTTAGAACCTGAAGAGGCAGAACTGAGAGGAGACCTTGGTGATTTGAATCAGACATGGCCAAGATCGCTCTGCCAGAGAGAAGAAGGAATAGAGGTGGAAAGAAAGGCAGAGTGGAAGGACAGATAAGAGCCATGAGGGACTGAGTCTGACCACAAGTTTTTAGTAGGCAGTTGAGAGTCAGGCACTAAGAAAAGCTTTGGGGCAGCCATTGGGGGTGTGAGAGAACAGGTGTAAGAGGTGTAGTGTGATGGGGGAGGGAAATTTTTGGTGTGGCAGTGGGTTGTAAAATTGTATGTGCGTTGACTACCTTCACAAAACATGGAAAAGCTTAGAATTGATTTTAGTTTTCATTTTTGGGCTATATCTTCTCAAATGAAAAAGCATTCAGATTCTAGATCTCTTCGTGTATTAGGTATCTATTGATGCATAACAAATTACCCCCAAAGTTAGCCAGCTTGAAACCACATTTATTATCTCACAGTTTCTGTGAGTCAGTTTCTGTACACCACTTAACAGGGTCCTTCAGCTTAGTGTTTGTCAGGAGACTGTAATCACATGTGCTGGGGCTTAAGTCCTTTCAAGGTTAACTGGACAGGATGCTCTTCCAAACACACTCACATGGTTGATAGTGGGGTTTCATTCCTGAAAGGCTGTTGGACTGAGGGCCTCTGTTTGTCTCTGGCTGTTGACTGGAGGCCAATCTCAGTTCCTTGCCCCAGAGAACTCTCAATAGGGCAGCACAACATGGCAGCTGGCTTCCCCAAAGTGCTAGCAATATGGAAATCACCTCTGGTCTCAGACATGGCATTCTGTTATTTTTGTTGTATTCTATTCCTTAGAAGCAAGTACCAAGTACAGCCCTAACTCAAAGGGAGGGGATCACACAAGGGTAGAAATACTATGAGATGGAAACACTGGGGGCTATCTCAGAGGGCTGCCTGCCACACTTGGTACTCTCAGTGAGGTTTATTACTTGCAACAATCCTATGAGATTGATACTGCCAGTCTCATTTTTCAGACGAGAAAGCTGAGGCTCAGAGGTAAAGCATCTTGCTTAATGTCACTTAGTTAATAAGTGGCAGAGTTAAGATTTTAATGTAGGCCCGTCTTCTTCAAAGCCTGTGCTCCTGCCATCTCCCATAGAACCAAAAGCTTTGATCTCAGGAAATTTTATGCTAGATACAACAATAGAAAAATCCCCTAATGGGTCCTAGGAATTTTCTGAACACCAGGTAAAAACTCAAATATTTCTATTATTCCTAGACTATGGGCTTTCTGCTCTGACATAGGTCCTGTATATAAACAGATAGACATTTTGTTTATATTTCCATATAAACAAATAGAAAATTCATACAAGAAATTACTCGCCATTTGGCAGTGGCTTAGTGGAAAGACTAGGCACTTTGGAATTAGGCAGACCTGAGGTGTTCAAATGCTGGCTCTGCCTCTTTTCAGCGGTGTGATCACAGGCAAGATGCTTACTCTGTCTGATTCTGATTCCTTACTGTCAAATGAATTTATTGTGCGGATGAGATGGTCTTATGGTTATAGAACTCAGGGCTCAGCACACAGAAAGGCCTGAATACATAATACCCTACTCCCTTCCTCCTCCCCAGTCCCCTTTCTTTCTGGTGTTCCAATTCTCACTCAGTTAATAAACTTGCTTTGATTTTTGCTTTTTGTCAAACTCTTCTGGGCAAAACCAAACCAATGTCCTAGGCACATCAGTGTATTGGCCAATAAAAGCTAAATCTTGGTGCATGTCAAATTCCCTTTTGTAGGTTTGTTTTGTGTAAAGTGGAGCCATCCAGCCCACCTCACAAAATTTGTCACCTGGCGCTCGGCTTCTCCACAGCTTTCTATAGGAAACTCAGAGGAGAAGCAGTGCCTTCTGCTGGGGGAGACATCTATAGGGCACTTTGGACATAGTCCAGTCTCAGACACACGTTTGCTCCCAAATTAATCTAGAGTTCACTCCTCTTCCCCAGGAGGGGGAGGGAGTTAGGTGAGGGTGTAGCCAAGGGAGGCAACTAATCCTGTTCCTCCACATGAAAACATGAAACCAGAGAAAGGAGGTTGCAGACACCAGTGTCTGCCCCTCTGCAGTTGGTTGTGCTGTTATGCGTCCTTCCCTTGTTTTCACCCCCTTTTTTTTTTTGAGTTAGAGTCTCACTGTCGCCCAGACTGGAAAGCAGTGGCCACTCCCGGCCACTGCAGCCTCAACCTGCTGGGCTCTGGCGATCCTTCCGCCTCAGCCTTCCAAGTAGCCGGAATTACAGGCGCGCGCTACCACGCCCGGCTGATTTTTTGATTTATTGTAGAGATGAGGTCTCGCCTGCCCAGGTGGGTCTTGAACCCGTGGGCTCAGGCAATCCATCACCTCAGCCTCCCAAAGGCGCGGGATTACGGGCTGAGCCACCGAGCCCGGCTCACCCCTCTTTTAATCACAAGATCTTTAGCTGCTCCGGGAGGAAGGGGGACATGCTTACAAGCCCTTACTATGTGGCCATAGCTCAGAGTCAAATCTCTGGTTAAAATGTCCTCCCCACTGTTCTACTGACTTGAGTAATATCCCGCCCCATCCTGCCTGCATCGTCTTGTCTTCAGGTCCCCACATCCCCATGGAGACACCGTGTAAACCTTTTGTCTTAGAGTATTAACACTTTCCCCTCTTCTCAGCTGACATGCAGGATCTATGTAATTTCAATTCTCCACTGTCTTTTGATGCTGGATGTAGAGAAGAGACTCAAGAGTCAAGATACTCAGCATGTGACAGATGCTCAGCACTGACAGGGAGAAGGCAAACATGGCCAAGGTGAGGTGAAGGTCACTGTGGCCGGCAGATGTCTCCCATTTCTCTTGATAATGCTTTCTCTACCACTGTCATAGGATGTGCTTGTTAAGTGCAGGGAGGGAGCTGAAAATGGGAGTGGATCATGATATGCTGTCCTGAGAGGAGACGTCCCTCTTTATCTTTTATATTTTTAAACCTTTCTCAGAATGTCTGGGAGCTTGGGCTTTACATTGTCTTGCCTCAGCTTCTCTAGGGGCCATCCAGAAGTCAGTCATCAGAAAAATGTCTTATGATCTGGTAAGTTACTCAAGTCTTGGTCTTATTTCAAATTACTTGAGGAATCCTAATGGGCCATCCCCTCTCAGTAATGCTGACATGGCCTCCGTCTATGATTGCGAGTTCTTATGATCAGTGTGGCCTTTCATGCATGTGGCTCTATTTACCTTTGTGAAACGTGACACTTCTCTCATTATTGCACAAGAATCCTCTCCTGACTGGAGAAGTACGACTCACCAGCTCTTCCCCAGAAACTGCTCTGTGTGTCTGGAATGTGGCTATTGTTACGGTTTTCTTACTACTTCTCTAACTGGTTCTTCTCTGTTGCCTTCATCTGTTCTTTTTGTTCTGCTCATGCCTTAACATCTTTGTTCCTCAGTAGCTAATGGCAGTGACTTTCTCTTTTTATGCACTTTCTCCCTGGGTCAAAAAGTTCATTCATTCACTTTCATGGTTTTAGCCACTGTCATATGACGAAATCTTACAAGTCTGTGTCTCTAGGTTAAATGCTCTCCAGCGCTCCAGACTCTAGTCCCGTTAAATTTTTTCCTTGAGTGTTCAAAGGCTCTTCAAACTCAACCTGTCTCAGGTTAAATTAATTCCCTACCTCACCCCACCATACACCTCTCTTGTTTTTCCTGTGTACTTGGAGACCTGGCCACTCCCCCACATTCCAAAGCTAGACTCCTCTCAGTCATCCCCAAATCCAACCAATACATCTACTCTAATGATTTCACTTCCTAAGTGTCTCTTTCACGTGTCTCTTTCTATCTGGCCTTTTAAATACAGCCCTACCCCTAGCCTCCTCTCTTCTCACCTGGCCTATTGTTTCAGTTAGCTTTCTGATCTCCCTGCCTTGACTCTGATGCCTTCCATCATTGTTCCTCAGCCACCAGAAGGTCTCTATAAAATACAGACTTGACCACAATAGGCTTTTTTCCCACATGGGTGTGGCAATATAATCCAACTCCTGGTCATACTCTACATGGCCTACTGTGCTCTGGCTCCCGCCTACCTTCCCCTTTCACCCTTCCTCCTGTGAAATCCTCACCTTCCATAACAGCACATTTCATATATCACGTGATTTGATATGGAACAACCTTTGCACACGCTGCTCCTTTTTGCCAGAAATGACTTTTATTTCTGAGATCCATCTGGCAAATGCTCATTTGTTGTTCAAAACCAAGCTTGGGTGTCATCCCAGTGAAGCCTTCCCTGAAATCTCCCTGAAAAGTCAACTATTGCCCACTCAGCACCAACCCACGTCTTATACACACATTTATCCAGGCACACATACGGTATTGTCCTGTCCTAATTGTTTACACATTTACCTCTTTCCCAAAACTGTAAAATGCTGTGTTTTTCATCTTGAGATCTCCAGCAACCATGGCAATGTCTTACAAGTGTTATTTTCCCAATCAAAGTTTCTTGACATCAACTTAATTGTGTTTTCCCTATAGGGCCTTTTACACATGAAATAATACAGTAGTGTGATGAGATTTGCAGTTATGTGTTGGGTTACATGGGATCCAGTTATCAGTGATATATGCTTCATAGGGGGTCTTCAGTCTGAGGCTTGGATCAAACCCCGGAAGGAAGCCTAGAGCCTCAAGTCCTGCCTAGTTCATTTCAGACTCTTGGTAAATCTTTGTTGAATAAATGAAACTCTCTGGGTCTTAGTTTCCTCCGGAGTAAAGGGAGGGATAAGGCCAGATTGCACCCAGCCTTCCTTCTGCTCCCACATTTTATGTTTCTGATTTAATTCTGGTCACAGATCAACTCAGAAGGAATGGAACAACTGCTAATCATCAGAGAGATGGCTCTATCTATGAATGGACCTTCCCTGATGGCGTTCCTGTCTTTAAGAAATCATTATTTTTGCTTACAGAGGAAATGCATGCTCTGATGTACCTTTAGTAGTTTAATGTACAACCTTTCAGATAGTTTCCTCTGCATATACCAATACACAATATCTTATTTTTGTTTGGTCATAGATTGCTTAAAAAACAACAACAATATATCATAGACATCTTTCAGAGACAATTTTCCATATTAAAAAAAGGCAATGAACTTCTTTGGTGGTTGCGGTCAGTGGCTTCAGTGAAAAGTAGAAATAATACTCTCCTCTTTCCTCTATACCCATGGCCAGAAAGTGAGTCTAATCCTCTGAGGGAGAGAAACCCCCTAACCTGAAATTTTGTTTAAAATACAGATTCCTGTTTCAAGTCCCATGAAATTCCTGGCAATCTCTTGAAGGTTCTGCTTACTTTTAGGACCTGGAGTGCCTTCATCAGCATCTTTCAGCTGCTGCCATATTGAACAAATGAACTTTTGGCACCCACAGGAAATGTCATGTTTGGCTGCCAGGGAATCTAGATTTCTAAGACTCACATGTCCACCCCTGCATGGGAGAAGGAGCTTCTGTGCCCCTGTCTTTGAGTCTGTGGTTTTCCCAGGGGGCAGTCCAGCCAAGTAGCCCAAAATCCCCCTCCTCTCCAACCCCCCAAGTCTCCCTTTGGGGGCTGTTTGATATTCAGCCAGCATCCACTCAACATAATGTGCCTTACCTGCCAATGTGCTTTGAGGGATATTGTTAGCATTAAATTTGCCATTTACATTTTCATGTTTGACATAATTGAGGAATGAATGCTCTTATGAAAATTAAACTTGTGGTTCTCCTGGGCTGCTGTAACCCTGTTAAAATGTAATGTGATTTTTGATGCTTCTTCTTGAGGTTTTTATTAAATAGAATATCAGGATGACTAATTCCCTGGGCCTAAATGCAGGCTGGGAAGCAGCATTATTGATAGGACTGTGTCCAAATGGTTCTTCGTGCTCAGCCTCTAATGGCCTAATAATGCATTATACTTGAATCAGAAATACTTTGGGTTGTAGTCGCTTATTGCCATTAGTGAAAACACCTGGATGCTGCATTCATCAAGGTTACATCCAACAGGGCCCATTTGTTTATTAGGCTGTCAGTAAACATCTTTATTTGGTCTGGGTTCAGCCACATTTGGCCACACTGAAGAGGGCTCAAATCCAACTGGGGGATCTCTTGTGGTTTCTTGTGATTAGTTTTCTTGTTAAAAAAAAAAGCAAGCTAATGAAAAGTTAGGAGAGGCTTTATAAAGAACACATTTTACCTCACGTAATCTGTGGCGATGGTAGAAAGATCAGGGAGCCAGGCTCCTGGGCAGGCCCCTGGCGACTCTGTCTTTCAGCAGCTGCTACCACGGCCGCTCTGCCTTGTTCCAGCCATGCCATCCCTGGTCAGTCAGATCCCCGAAGTCCCTCCCCAGAGCTATGTGCAGCCCAGTTCTGCAGCCCTCCGCGTGTGGAGGCGTGGGACCTCGCATCCTGGAAGGAGCAAATCTCCCCTGGCCATCGCCTTCCATGGAGTAAAATCAAATTCCTCTCTCTTTTGGTGTCCAAAGAGCCTGACATTTCCCTTTCACAGACATTTCCTGATTTATACGCTCTATCTCTTTCAGGGCGCCTTGGCAACAACTGTGGTGATTAAACTGGAAATGCTTCAGGATTTTTTTTGTTAAAAAAAAAAAAGTATAAAATGCAACAAACATCCTATATGAGCATAAAATGGAAATATACAGCTTAATGAATTTTTGTCATGTAAAAGCATGCCCATGAAACCACATTCATGAGATGGGAAACATGCCAGTACCCAGGAGCATTTTCCCCCAATGCCCCACGGGACCCTTCCAGCTGCAATAGCAGCTACCTGGCAGCCCTGTCTCCCAAACCATATGAATCTGCCAGATTTGAATCTAGACCACTCGGGCCTCACCACAAGATCCATCCAAACCTCCCTTTCAGAAACATTTTTGCTCTCCAGTCCTGATTAGAATGCACTGAGAAGCAGAGGAGGGCGAAGATGGGGAACAGAAATAGCACAAGGGGATGCATCCAAAATTCACCCAGTAGCAAAAGCCCGAGACTGCAAGCTGAGAGCTTCTCCCCATGGTGGTCCTGGCCTCTTGGGGTACTGGTATCGTGGTCTTCATTCAAGCACTGGGTTGGTGGGCAATTCTGGTCATAATGCAAGTATTTCCACAGCCCCCAAATTGTATTATGTGCCTCATGGACAGATATCAAAAAGGCTGAGTTTGCAGCAGTGAAAAATTACTCAAGCTGTATTCCATAACTGCCACCCCAGAAGTTGGTACAAAATCTATCAGAGGTGTGTCATGTGCTGGCCCTCAAAAAAAGTAGGTGCCCTCAGCTTGCGGAAGGCATGGGTACCATCTTTTTATTGCTCCATTTGGGAACTACTCCTGCGGGGTCAGCGTTAGCTGAGAGAGGCAGTGGGGCACAGGCTCAGCCAGAGGGACGATCAGGTGGCTTGTGTTACACAGCAGGTGACCTCTGTTAGCATTGTTTACTTTCCAAGTTTATGGGGCCAGGAGGGGACTCCGAACGAAAAAGTTATCTCCGAAAAGAAATCAGAAATTTCCCGAGCATCTTTCTTATTCCCAAACCCCCCAGAAATCCTGTTTCCGCAGTGCTACCACTAGGGGTGCAGGGCAAGCAAAGGCCTTCCTGCCTGCAGCTTTGAATCCCCTTCCTGCTTTGCAGGACAAGAAGGTACCTTCACACCAGGCCCCATTTGACCAAGTCCCCCATTCTTGTGTACCACAAGGACCTGATCTTACTAAAGATAAGAGCTGGCCTTTTCCTTTTCTGTCTCTCTTCTACCCCACTGACTTAAGGATTTCATCTTTATTTTCAGGGAATCTTTTCTCAAGGTTTCTGGGTAGACAGGATAAAGGGAGGAGGTGGTCCAGGTGAGGCACTCATCACTGGATTTGAATCCCCACCCTGCCTTTACTAGCTTTATGGCCAGGAGCAACTTTCACAAATTCTCTGGATCTCAGTTTCCTCATCTGTGTAATGGGGTGGGATGGTAATAATGCCTGACTCACAGGCAAGGTAAACAAAGTGTTCACCCTGGAACTTCACATATACAGAGTAGGTGCTCAATTAATTTTAGCACTTTAAGTCTAAGTGCCGACTTTAAATCTAAGTGAGATGTTTTCTGGAACTACATTGCCTTAGTAAGGACAGTAGTTCTAAGAGGAGCTATTTGGGGCTATAAGGAAAACTCACAGAAATTCTGGGGTGTCCTTCAAGGCTGTCTGGTTGGTGGCCCCTTTATGGTATGCCCAAGCAGGGTGAGCACCCTTGGGCCCTCCTCACTTGCTCAAGTGGCGTCAGATTCTCAGTAAAAGGAGTTATGACTATGCTGGGCTCAGGGCACAGTCATAGGGCACAGCATCCCTCTCCTCCTTTGTGGCAGAACTTCTCTGCTCAGCTTTCCTGTCTGTCCTGTCCTGTACCACATGGAGTCCTCTGCCACATGGAGTCTTTCTCAGCCCAGATCCTGGGTGTGTCTCTGGGAGTCTCCAAGACTCTCCCAAATATGTCCCTCAAGCTTCCCTCATGCCCTTCTGTGCTGGCCTCCCACTGGCAATGCTGACCTCTGGCCAAAGCACCTTCCCAGCATCCCCAAAGGAGCAAAGCCTCCTGGCCCAGGGTGGGTGGGCTGCCTTCCTACAGCCATGCTGGCTTGGGGCCTCATTGAGTTCTTGGCAGGAATGTGAATGACACCTCCTCCCTTGCATCTCCTTCTGTGGGTCCAGGAATCCCTCCTGGACTTTCCATGGTCTCAGTCCCAGGAGGGGCGAAGGGTCCTGTTCCTAGTCCACATGGCAGGACATCCCACCTTTCCTCCTTAGGGAGGGGACGGTGTTACAGAGTCAGAGAACACAGGCTGACGCTGGGTTCCTGAGCTCCAACAGCTGAGGTTTTCCATTGAAAATGCCTCACCTGTGACTGCTTGTTTGCCTTACCCCCAGAAATAGATCAAGTTGCCTGAATTCAGAGGAGGGGTGGAGGAGTGGAGGGGGAAGAATTAGAAAAAAACAAAAAAACTTTGGCATTGCTGGGCTCCCTGAGAAAGGGTCAGAAGACATGAGAACAATATTTGGGACCCAAAAGCAGAAAATGACCTCTGTGTGCTTTTTTGGGTGGGGGTGGGGGACTAGAAATAAAAAGATCCCTGAAGGTTTCCATGTGGCAGGGTTACAAGGTCGTTTATAAGACACTTTCTAGGCAAGGAGATCTGAGACAGCTTCATTGCGTCCCCCAGTGCAGCATGGGGACAGGCCCTATGCTTTCTCCCCAAACTGAGAACGGTGTAGATGTGGCTAATGTAGATAGCAAACTCAAGGAGGCCTCGGGGTTGGCATTAGGGTGACAGGCAGTGAACTCTGTAGCCTGAGAGCCAGGGCCTGGAAGGACCAGGACCTCTCAGCAGATGCCTCTTCCCTGCCTCGTTGGCACCAGGCAGACCCCACTATGTTAGAGTCACAGCCCTGGGGAATGGGCTTGGGGTGAGCCCCACACTGAGATTTATTTTCAGTCACCTGACAGCATAGGACTCATACTGGAAGTGACAGCGACAGAAAAATATAGACAACTGAGCTCACCGTGTGAGACATGTACTTACTGCAATAGCGCCAGACAGTAACTCCCCAGAGAAGCAGAGTGCAGCTGACCAGGTGGCAGGTGGAATAGGTGAGATGTGTTTTCAGAGGAAGTGAGGCTGGCTTACAGCATACTCCTCAGGACAGCAGGGGCCTGCTTGTTTTTAGAGCAACAAGAGTAAGACTGTAAGCCACGGCAGATGTGTTGGACTCAGTGTGTCAGCTCTAAATCAGAATGTGTGCACAGCTGGGTTTAGTCACTACAGATGCAACCAAAGCAGGGTCCTGGTGAGAGAACCGCCTGGATTTCAGAAGACATGCACCTTGTGAAATATTCCCTCTACCAGTCCTAGTTCTAGATGCATTTATTTTTTATTCTTTTTCTTTATTTCAATAGTTTAGGGAGCACAAATAGTTTTTGGTTAAGTGGCATATAAATCTGGGCTTTAAAGTATTCCCCCCACCCCACCTGTGCACGTTGTACCTGATAGGTGATTTTTCATCCCTCCATCTTTTCCTCCCCTCTTTTGAGTATGAGTGTTCATTACATCATTCTGTACCTTTGCAGATCCTTATTTTAGCTCCCACTTATGAGAACATGCGGTGGTTGGTTTTTGTTCCAAGTTAGTTCACTTAGGATGATGTCCTCCAAATCTAACCAAGTTGCTGCAAAATACATTATGTCATTCTTTTTTGACAGTTGAATAGTATTCCATGGTGTATATTTACCACATTTTCATTATCCACTGATTGGCTGATGGACATCTGGGTCCACATCTTTTTTTTTTTTTTTTTTGAGTTGGAGTCTCACTCTGTCACCCAGACTGGAGTGCAGTGGCCGCTTCTGGCCCCTGCAGCCTCGACCTGCTGGGCTCCGGCGATCCTTCTGCCTCAGCCTTCCAAGTAGCTGGAACTACAGGCGCACTCTACCATGCCTGGCTGATTTTTTGATTTATTATAGAGGTGAGGTCTCGCCAAGTTGCCCGGGCGGGTCTCGAACCCACGGGCTCAGGCAATCCACTCACCTCAGCCTCCCAAAGGTGCAGGATTACGGGTTGAGCCACCGAGCCCGGCTAACATCTTTGCAATTATAAGTTGTACTGCAATGAACATGCGGGTGCTGGTGTCTTTTTTGTATAATGACATCTACATTAGGGTAGATACCTAGTAGTGGGATTGCTGGATCAAATGATAGGTCGACTTTTAGTTCTTTGAGAAATCTCCATACCGATTTCCATAGAGGTATACTAACTTCTAGGCATGTTTCTTTTTAAGCAGGAGTGAAAGCAAGATTATGTGCCTTGTATGTATGGCCATGAGCTTGGGCCTTCTCCAGGGTCTGAGGTGCAGTGAAGGAATAAATGGGTGAAGGTCATGGTCACACCTGCAGTTTAGAAAGACTGCTCTAGCAGATGTGGGAGGCAGGTAGGAGGGGATGTGAGGGGCAGAGCAGTCGCTGGGAGGCCTGCAACAGCTAGGCAGGAGGTCAATAGGTCCTGAACTACCTGAACTAGACGAAGGGTGACAGAGGACTGTAGGGTTGGTGTATGCTGTTGTTGTTTTTGTTTGGCTTTCTGTTTTGGCTGCAAAGAACAGAGACCATTCAAGTTATCTCAGAGAGAGAGAGTTGTTCTGAGGATACCAGAAAGCCATGAAGAGCCAGGGTCACAACCCTTGGGACACTGGAAAATGTCAAATACACTAATTTCTTGGAGGCAAAAAAGGGACAAATTGCCAGAGAGACAACAATACATCAGTCAGGATAGGCTAAGTGACAAATCCCCCCCCAAAAAAACTTTGAGGCCTTATACAAAAATAAAATCTTTCTATGTGACTATGATTTATAGTTTATCCTCCATGTGTGAAACAAATTATTCAGGACACAATTCCTATAAGTATGCTTAGTAAATAGATTTATATGAAAACTTGAACTTGTTTAGTTTCTAGGAATCTAGGCTAATGTGTTCACTTTGGTGAAGATGATGGAGGTTGAGGTTCTGTTAGAAGGATGCCGATAGATCCAACAGTGTCTGCCTGTGTGATGTCCAGACTGGTGTGTTGCCATCCCAGGGAAATGGACACAAAGCTGCCTCCAGTGAGCAGGATCTAGATGTCAAAACAAGCTAGCCACCTCCTACCCGCCAGCTCTGTATCCCTGCATCTTGCTCCTTTGAAAGACCCACCCCCTGGCTCTGAGTTGTCACATCCCCTGTTGGGAGAGGTGGGATCTTGGAGGGCAGACCCTGCTTCATGTTGGACTTTAAATCCCCAGTGTCTAATCGGCTGTGCTTGAAGCACCACTGGCCAATAAGTTTGGGATAGGAAGGCAGGAGAATGAGAAGAAAGACCAGCTGGGGGAGATGTGCAAAATATTTCAGAGTCTCTTCAGCTGGGATGCCACCTGAAGGAGGAGCATCCCCCAGGAGACCCGTGCTGGGGGCATCATCAGCCCTGCTGGCTCCTTGCCTACTTGGTACCCAAGGAGCCTCTTGTTTCTCTTTGCCTCACCTTACCCCAAACTTAGCTCTGATCACTGATTCTGGATTTGGCTGCTGTTTAATTCCACTCTTGTGGCCCAGATGGTCAGGCATCCTGACTCCTGCCCCAGCATCCTTTCCATAGACAGCTGGTGCCCAGCAAGGTCAGGGTCTGCCTAGTATAATGGCTAAGAACAGAGTTTTAAGAGAAAATATGACCATTATAAACAGACACACACCCTCAACGAAGCAGATGTTGTAAGTTAGCACCACATCGTGTAGTTAAGAACTCAGGCTCGCCGGGCTCGGTGGCTCAGCCTGTAATCCTGTACCTTGGGAGGCTGAGGTGAGTGGATTGCCTGAGCCCGTGGGTTCGAGACCCGCCTGGGCAACTTGGTGAGACCTCATCTCTACAATAAATCAAAAAACTAGCCTGGCATGGTAGCATGTGCCTGTAGTTCCAGCTACTTGGAAGGTTGAGGCGGAAGGATCGCCGGAGCCCAGCAGGTGGAGGCTGCGGTGGCCGGGAGTGGCCACTGCACTCCAGTCTGGGCAACAGAGTGAGACTCCGACTCAAGAAAAAAAAGAAGAACTCAGGCTCTGAGTCAGAGGGATCCCGACTACATCTTGGTGCTGCCACTTCGGCTGCTTTATCCTGGGCAGGTTACGCACCTTCCCTGAGTCTCAGTTTTCTCACCCTTTAAAACGGGATCATGATGCTACCTAGTTCACAGGCCTAGTGTGACTATTAAGTGAGATTGTTCTGTACAGCACCGGAGCAAGGAAAGTGCTCATCAAACATAGACTCTTTTTATTACCATCAACCAGGGCAGGGGTCTTAGTCTTGTTCTCGGCTGTGATTCCTAGCAACAGCAGAGTACCTGACACTCAGTAAATGTGTGTCGAATGAATGAAAGTGTCTTTTTCAGGGAAGGTGTGTGCTGTTTGGTAGGGAAACAGAAGGAGGTTTGTTGCCATACCTTTCCTCACTTCGAACAAATTGGATTCTGCTGCTGACCACCCCACCCACTCTCGATTTAGCCCAGGTCAGCTGTTTTAGAGAATCGGGGGATCAGCCAGAATCTTCTGCATCTTCCAGTTCTCAGCCTCGCCCCAGCAGCTATTACATGCTGGAGCTCAGGAGTTCGGGTACAGGGAGCAGTGTGGAAGGGAGAGTGGCTTTGGCAGTAGGTAGATGGGGTTTGAGACTCAGCTCTGTTGTCTGTACCTGAAACCGTGACAAAATGACTCCACTCTGAGTACTCTTATTTTCTATTTGAAAAATAAAGTCAAGCCTTCCAGGAGTGTTATAAGGCTTTGAAGTGGAGCACTCAATAGAAGCTGGTTGACTTCTTCTGCACAGTTGATTAAATTTGAGCCTAGAAATCTAAAAGTGGTACTTAAAGACATAAGGTATTTCCCGCAACGTGAGGGATTTTAGTGCATTAATTAAGCAAAACAATTTAAAGCATTCATATAGAGTCCTGTTAAAACACAGATTGTTGACCCCGCCTTCCAGAACTTCTGATTCAACAGATCTAGGGTGGGACTGAAGGATTTGCCTTTTTAACAAATTCCCCAGTGCTGTAGCTGCTGGTCCTGGGACCACTCTTTGAGAACCATTAATATAAAGGCTGAGATGCCAGGGAAGTGGGCACCTGGAGAGTCTAAAAGAAAATGACAAAATAAAATGGATTATCTTACATCTTCAGGATGCACATCTTTAAAGCCACATCCGAGAGAAAAGAACACAGCACATGCTCTGTAAAAGAAAACACCAGTTATGATATGGAGAGCTGACAGGAATGATTGGAAATAAAGTCATCTGCAAACAAATCCATTTATTTAGGAAACAAATGAGAGGGAGATCCTGTGAAATGGATTGATTGTAAGGAACCGTCAACCTTCATCCTGCTCTAGCCTTTGATGGGGAGAGTGGGGATTCCTGGGGAGAGGAAGCTATTTCTGCTTAATGACCCCATCTCCAGTGAAGACAGAAAAGATGCCACTTTCTGCCTCTTCCTCATCTTGGCCTGGTCAGAATCTCAGCTTCTTGCGATCAGAGCTGTGGAAGGTGCACTTTCCTTCAAGAAGCCTGAAGCCCATAGGCGATGTATCTTCTGCTAATGGAGTCTTACTGGGGTCTCTCTCTGACCATATGCGTTGCTGTGGGCTAGGAACACTTAATGTGGCATAATTAGCCCTGCCTGCATGCCCAAGTTACCTGGGGAGATAGACAAGGGTGGGATGCCTGAGTCCTACCTCTACTCAGAGCCTGAGGGTGGAGGTTTGGTTTTTGTTTGGTCTTTCTAAGCTTTGCAGGGATTCTGATGTACATCCAGAGCTAAGAATCCCTGTGGGAAGCTCTGGCCATGACTCTCCCTTGAGTCCAGCTTCTCCCTTCACCTTGTACGTTGCATTTTTCTGTATTTTCTACTGGTGTTTCTTCCCCCATCAGTTGAAGCCTTGCTCTGTACAGAGACCTTTCTGGCTTGATGGTTCACCCTTTGAACGCAGTATTTTCCACACTGTGTTCCCAGAAACACTAGAGTCTTTTGAGATGTTACAATTGCTATTTCTATTATCTGTTAATATTATTATTACTCTATCTTATTATAATCATTATCAACCTGAATTTCCTCCAGAAAGTACATCCTAAGTTCCAAACCATTAATTCACAAGCTCTCTTTGAGAACACAATGAGTTTGTTGACTATTCTTAATAGTCTCTAATATATTGTTGATGTTCTTGATATTCCCAATTTTTAAAAATTATTTCAAACTTTCAAAACCAAGGATATGGAAAACAATTAGTACACCACCATCTTGCATGCAGAGTACTTAAAAAGTCTGCTGGAAGAGAGAAAGGTAGGATGCAAACCCTAACAATGTAAAAATAGTCATCTCTTCACTAAATGTGTGTTGAGTGGATGGGTGCCATCCTGTCTTGGATTCTTCACTCAGTGGATTCAAAGTCTGAGGAGACTTTTGAGACCCTCAGCTGACCAGGAGCAGGCTTCTTTCTCCCATGGTCATTTGGAAAATCCATCTATTTCATAAAACTGGATATGATCTTGGTATCTTCTCCCTCGTGGTTCATTTAAGCAGCTTTCCTGTTCTCATTACCTTCCAGTAAGGTGTTTATGGATATGGTAATCGGGAAAGGAGGCCCTGGGGACTTCTGTACTTCTGATGTAGATCATAAGCCAAGAAAGTTGACAGCCACACCAAGAAGGGTGGTAACAGAAGCAGCTGCCATGTGATTTTCTGACTGAAGAAACTAGACTTAAAAGCTGGAAAATACTGATAGTGTCCCTGAAGCTGAATGTTATTGAATATTCAATTATTTATTAGATTTACCACTACCAGACATAGGGACCAGCACTGCTCTGAAGATGTCAGAACCACCCTGACTTCACAAAGTGAAGGGGAGTGTCGTGCTGTGGGTGACAGCAGCTTGTGAGGTGTTTCCATGGGACTCTGGTCTAGTGCCAAGCTCCCTGAAAGGAAGGTTCTGGCACGAGAGTTTTCTGAGGAATAGGTGCCTACCCCAACTCTTTCATGGGGACTGTTGATATACATTAGTTTTTGAAAGACTCCACCTTCAGGGTCCCTCTGGAAGTCTGTTTAACACGGTGTCTTCCAACTTTGATAACAGAATCCCATGTTCGGTGTATACTTATTAACTTCCCAGAATGTCTTCGGCAAATAACATTTTCAGTCACTCAGTCTCTTCCTCTTTGTACAAAGAAACTTGGTTTTATGTGACTAAACCTAGTTTCAACAAACAGACATTTACTGAATTCCTATGATGTGTTAACCCTTGAGTTATGTGCAGAGTGGGTGGGAATGGAGTGGAGAGAGTGAGGGGCTCCATTTGGTGGAAGCTTCTTGGCTGGGGGTAGTGTAATGGTTGGGGAGATGTCGATGCTATGAAAGTTGGGTAGGGTGTATAGAGTAGTGGTGAGGCATATGAACTTTTCCATCAGAAATCCCCCGGTTCAAATCTCAGCCCCTCTACTTAACAGCTGTGAGCAGCTGACCTACCTGCTCCAAGCCTCATCATCTTCACCTGTGGAATGAAGACAATCTCCATCCGACAGATGCTCTGAGATGAATAAGATGATGGGGTTAAAGCACTTCCACAGTATCCAGCTCAGAGTAGGTGTCTAATAAATGGCGTATTCTTGTCCACCATTATGATTATGGAATGCCACAGCAACTGTGGGGCAAAAGATGAACAAAATCCAATGGAAAGCTTTCAGCCTTGTCACGTCCAATGAGAACGTGAACACGTGCCATTAGGGTGCCCAAAGAACCTCAAGCAGGGTGATATGGCCCTTCGAGGAGTTCTGGGAGGACTTTCCCAACAAACAAGACGTGACAAGGTAGAAAGAGAGGGAAGAACATTCCGGGAAGAGGGCCTCAGAGTATGCGAGACTCTAGAGGTGAGAGTCAGGGGCTGGGGAGAGGAGAACCGGGCGTGTATGTGAGGAAGGAGCGGGAGGTGAGAGAGTGACAGACCAGGCAGGGCCTTGGGGGTGGCTATAGTTTCTATTCTAAGAGCAATGGAAAGTCACACAAAAGTTAGAGTGGAAGGGTTTTCTTTGTTTGAAGATTATTGCAAGGTACTATGGGATGAACAGGGATAGAGAGGGCCACTGTGCCTGGTGTGGGGTGAGCCAGGGAAGATGTCTTGGAGAAGCTGACTTTGAAGATTGAGTGCGAAGCTGAGGAGTCTGGCCCTGGGGAAAGAGCTACCCAATCTCTCCAGCCTCAACAGAAAACCACAATGGCAAAGGCTTATTTCCCTGCCTGATCCAGGCAGTCTGTTCTCACTGAGGGAGCAGTGTGCTGACCAATTATAAATCACAGTTCGCTTTCCTATGGAAAGGATGGCTGTCAGACCACCACTTCCAAGACAAGTCCTCAGAGCCTAAGCTGGGCTGGATGGTTTCCTGAGGGCCCTCACTGTAGGGGAGGGGCCCAGAGCATGGAGCAGGGGCTTCTGGAACATCAGTTCAGCTATAAATTGGCCCACCAGCAATTGGTTATTAGTAGTTGCCAAAGGACCAAAAATTGTGGATAATTTACTTGTTTTATAAATTGGCACATATGCAAAGATACGGGCATAATAACTGCACCAGTGCATACTTGATTCCAATTCATCTTCCTAGAAAGAGAGACAAAGGGGGTGGAATGAGAAAATTAGGGACTGTGCACAATTCACAGCCTGTTCGATTTGCTCAAGGAGCACTCTTGCTGCCGGAATATGATTCAGTTGTGTCAACTGCCATTCGGGTTTGTGAGTTTTGTTGTTGCAGGAAGTTTTATTTTCTTTTAAATTCGATTTTCTTTCAAAATGTAGCCTGGGGGTACATTTTTTAATAAGGTGGAAGGTAGGCACAGCTGGTGACCGAGTGCAGGAACAGAGGGTCTCCTGCAACAGTGGATCTTGTCTGTGAAGGTCTCAGCCTGCACACAGTTGAGAACCAAGTGGCTCCGGATGGACCCCACCACGGGTAATTACAAGTTCTTGGTCCAATTCTGCCCTGTCCTTAGTCGGCAAATCGCTTCCGCCCCCCAGGCTCAAGGATTCCTCAGGGATTATGTGAGCAAACCAGTGACTACAGATGCAAGTTTTGGTAAGAGGGCCATTACAAGGCTTTCAGCACTAGGTGGCGCTAGTGCCCAGCTGATCTGTACATGGGCCGCCAAGTGCGGCGGTCTATGCTGCAGAGGGGCAGCCCTTACTGGGAAACGGGTGTCTGTAGTGATCTCGGCCTTCTGTCTGACCCCCCAGACCTCCCACGTCCTCTCACTCACCACCCTCCCAACCTCCCAGAAGCTCCAGGCAGGCATGCGGCTCACCTGGCAGTGATCTGCCTTGGGGATGCCCATGTCCTGCCATCCTGCCATTGGCCCAGAGTCAGCCTGGGCGGTCCTGAAAACAGCTCCCCAATCCCAGACTTAATTTTTTTCCTTTGGGTTCTGGGTTGTGTTTGTGGGTTTTGCCTATGCTCTCCAAGTGGGTCTCAGCTCTCCCGTTCTGAAGGTGGTGGCTCAGGGGAAATGAGCCCAGCCTTCTGGGAGTCCATCTGACCCAGTGCCCTTAGCGCCTCCTGCATGGAGTTCCTCACCCACCACGTGCCCGGGCTGGCTAACCTTCCAGGGTCTTGTTTGGGGTAATAATATGTCCACTTTGTTGTGGTGATTTACTGAGGCAATGTGTGAAAGGACCCTTCCCAATGTCTGGTCCCGAGCAGACATCAATGAGTATCATTCATTCACTCATTCATTAACTCATGCCAGAATATGTGCTATTCTAGCCTAGTTCCAGGGAGTGCAGGGAAGGTGCCACCCACTAGACTTCCCTTTGACGTCCTTGAGGGTCTGACAACTCACTGCAGAGAAGGTCTCCATTTCTTCCTCTATGTTTTGGGTCTCACATGAGATACCTCTGAGGATTTAGCTGCTAAGAGTTGTATTTGGCTTGGCAATATGAGGGCTTCTTGCCCTGGACACTGCTGTTCCTCTGATTTCAGTCATGAGTCTGGGACCTGCAGCCTTGGGGGCAGTATCTTACCGGCTAGAATGTTGTATTTTTTTCCATCTCCTATTGGCCCACAGGCAGTCACGGTGGCAGGTCAAAGGGCCAGGACCGGAGTTCCAAGTTCCTGTGGCCTAACTATGAGAATTTGTTCAATGGGAGTGGCTGACTTTTCAGCCTGATTGGTTTCAGAACTGCAAATAATATGAGTAATTCATGATGACCCTCTAATGCAGGGATTCCCAACCCCCAGGCCACATATCGGTAACGGTCCATGGCCTGTGAGGAACTGGACCGCATAACGAGAAGTGAGTGGTGGGTGAGCAAGTGAAGTTTCAGCCATATTTACAGCTGCTTCCCATCACTCACTGCTTGAGCTCCATCTTCTGTCTGATCAGCGGTGGCATTCAATTCTCATTGGAGCGCAAACCCTATCGTGAACTGCGCACGAGAGGGACCTAGGTTGCGAGCTCCTTTTTGGAGAATCTAATGTCTGACGGTCTGAGATGGAGCTGAAGCAGTGACACTAGTGCTGGGAGCGGTTGAACATGCAGCTTAATATTAGCAGTGAGGTTTGACTGCACATACCCCCTCCCGTCCCCAGTCTGTGGAAAAATTGTCTTCCATGAAACTGGTCCCTGATGCCAAAAAGTTTGGAGACCACTGCTCAGGTGGACCCTGCTACCTGTAACAAGAATGTGGCTTTGGGCCAGAGGAGCCCCTGTTGGTGAAATACAATCAAGCTGCTGCTCATCTTGTGACTGAGGCTGGAGAAGAGGCCTTGACCAGATGGCTCTGTCCTTGGTGGGCCTCAGGGCTTGGCTGCCCCAGGGCAGCGGGTTCCAGTGTGGTCTCCAAGCAAAGATGGAGACCCTAGCTCCTCACCTGGGACTCTACCTTTTCACTGGAAAGGCTCTTTGAGGTCTCAACAGGGGAGACTGGGGGCATGTCTAGACCCTTCATTTGAGATCTTAGTGTCCCCCATAAGTCAGGAGGATCAGAAGAGATGATACTTGGAAAGGCTGCTAGCTAGGCATGTGACATGTGACAGCCAACCAAGTAGTTCCCTGCTCTCTTCTTCTGCCTGCAGTGCTGGTCTAATGAGGGCACTGCAGAGTCATTTCTTTCTCTAGAGAGGACTTGGGAAGACCTGTATGCGATGGTCAAAAGTAGTCCTCACAGGTTTTTGGTGTGTTTGTTCCCTGGCGAAGTGACTGCAGGGAGATCACAGGGCCCCTGTGAACCTTGGTTTGGACCACACACTGCTTCATGGGTCAAAACTTCCTTGCCGGCCTAAGAATCCATGATGTAAGGAACCACTGCCCCATGAAGTGTAGTGGTGTAACTAGGGGTGGCTCAGCTCAGCCCAGCCTCCCTTCTGGGAAAAAAGTCACTCCTGCTTCTGCTGAATTAGGAGAGTGCCCAGCACGAAGGCAACCTGCATCTCTACCTGCCAGGGCCAAACACATGGCTGAGAACATCAACGCAGAGCACTGACTGTCAACCCTGGGTGCACATTAGGGTTCTCTAGAAAGGTTTTAAAGAAAACAGTCAATGCCTGGGCACCTGAGACCTGTGAAAGGATCATCTCTACGGGTGGGGCCCAGCATCATAGTCTTTAACACATGCTCGGTGATTCTAATGAGCAACCAGCAGTGAGACCACCTTGGAGTCACATCCCTCCTTGTAAGTGGCATATATTTAATGTCACAGGTCCCTTGCTTTCCTTGTCCCCTGGAAAGGGCTCTTTACCCCGTCTTAACACTAGGGGCAGCTCCACTTGGTGCATTTATCATACTGAATTGATCTTACCTGTCAGAGCACACTCACACCATTTCTGGGGGGTGTAATAATTTTGACCTTTAAAAAATACTTTTTTTTTTTGAGTCAGAGTCTCACTCTGTCGCCCAGACTAGAGTGCAGTGGCCGCTCCCGGCCACCGCAGCCTCGACCTGCTGGGCTCCTGCGATCCTTCCGCCTCAGCCTTCCGAGTAGCTGGAATTACAGGCATGCGCTACCACGCCCGGCTGATCTTTTGATTTATTGTAGAAATGAGCTCTCGCTGCCCAGGCATGTCTCGAGCCCGCGGGCTCAGGCAATCCACTCACCTCAGCCTCGCAAAGGCGCGGGGTTACAGGCTGAGCCACCGAGCCCGGCTAAAAATACTTATTTTTAATTAAAAAGTTAAAAATGTGTGTTCCACCCCATGGTGTTGTGGAGTATGTACATGCTGTGGAATGGTTAAATCATCATATAATTAACATACGTGTGATCTTGCATCTTTGTTGGTGGTAAAAACACTTAAAATTTACTTTCTTTGCAATTTTCAAGTGTATGATACATTACTATTAGCTATAGTCACCATGCAGTGCTTGGTGTTTGGTACTTGACTTTGCTACTTGAAGTGTGCTGCCACTGGACCAGAAGTGTTGGTATCACCTGAGAGCTGGTTAGATCTGCCCCCACCCCCTATTCAGATCATCAGGTGATTCTTACACATATTAAAGTCTGAGAAGCATTGGTTTAAAGGACAGATGTCTCTCTTACTTTTTTTTAAATGAGAAATTTCACATACATTAGAGCTAAAGGCATTTTACAGTGAACAAACCCATGCAGTTCATTTAGCCACAGTTTCCATTGCCAAAAGTGATCCGTGAAGCTCTCTTCCCTGCAGTTTCAGTGCTCTGATGAGTATATTTTTCACCCTTGAATCCCTGCCTCTCCAACAATGCCTGGCACATAGTAGGTCATCAAAATATATTTCTGGAGTTGACTCTCCATCCGCCATCATGAACAACGTGGCATGAGTAATTGGTTCAGGGAGCAGAGAAGTTAATTGTTTTCTCCGATAACAGTTAATATGAATTTGGTGAACTGGAGAGGAACGGAAATTGACTAAGTCAACACAATTTCGTCTTCCTAATGAGCTGTCTGTGCCTTCATTTTCTAAGGAAAGCTGGCAGGTATCGCCCTTCCTGGCAGATTTAATCTTTATCAGAACATCAAAGACAAGTGGATGTGTTGTGCTTCAACTTTGGGTTTGCAGATGAAGAAAATGGTTCCTTTCCCCAGAACCAATCTCATGTTTTATTGTACTGGGATCATATTAGGCAGGGGCCAAGATTTAAGAATCCTGTGAAGGACTCTCATCCACAATCCACCTCCTTTCCATCCCTCCTTCCATCTGGCATGGGGGGCATGAATGGACTGTGGGTATTTGGAGAGTTCACCTGCTTAGTGAAATCCATTCCATCCTCTAGAGCACATAGCACACCCAAAGTGGTGAGGAGTGTTGTGGTAGAAATCACTGCTTGGTCTCTGATTCCTAGCCAGGGTTTGGGAAGAGGAAGCCAACAGCACTCACTTATGTTTTCTTTGTCTCCCTGTATGTTCGTGTTTCCCTGCCTCCTAGTCTAGCAATCATTCTCCAGAAATCATTCTGCAAATCGCCTCTCCCTCCCCACCAAGTCCTATTCTCACCTCTGCGCTGCCGTGATATTCTCCACCTCTCCTTCTGCACCTCTCCAGTCTGCAAGCAATCAGGGCTCCTGTTCTGTGCTCCTTGTTCCAGACTCGGAGCTTCTGGGCCAGAGAGGATACCTCTTCTCTCTCAGAGTCTGGGAAAGGGCAGATGCAGACCTACCACCTGTCCACCTTCCTTAAGTGTCCTGGGCTCTACCTTCTGCCTTTCAGAATCCCAGGCACCTTGGAGCCCGAGAAAGAGAACTTGCTGGAAGACCACAGGCAGCATCTCATCTGAGTGCTCATCTCTCCCTTCCACAAGTCCGTTATCCATGCTTAGCATTTCTTTGACTTTTCACTCATTTCATACAAGCTAGTTTACAAAAATGTCATAAAGACTCTAAGTCAAGGTACATGGCAAAGGGTTTCTGTCAGAGACAAAAACCCATGGGAATTGGCTCATGACAGGCACTCCCTGTTACCATGCAAAGCACCCAGACTGACCATTCACCCTCTTCTCCGCATGATAGCCTAGATGTGACTGGATAATTGGGGATACATTTCCTGATGTAGCTATCAGGCTGCTCTGTTTATTTTATTAAATCCATATCTTTCTGTAAATTATAGGCTTGCATCCTCACTCCACCATATATAAATGCTCTCGGGTAGATAAACAGAATTGCAAACCAGTCATCAGATCTGCACAAGCAGGAAGTGCACTAAGAAGAGGAGGTTGTGATCTTAGATGTGAGCCTGCTTGTTGCTGTGGGTACAACACTATAATGGGTAGAAAAGGCTCTGGTATAGGGCCATGAGTTGGAGAACTGGCCAGATGCTTAAGAAATCTAACTTTGCCTCCTTGATCCACCATCTACTGATAGATGAAGCCTCTGGTTGACCCCCAATCCACCCTGCTAGCGGAGTGAAGAAAAATAGCATAGTGAGGTGGGACATGATGTGGAGAGGGCAGTTGCTGAGGGGGAGTGAGGGGGAGATGAAGGGAAGGACAGGATCGTACCTCTTTATGTAAGCAAGATGTCCCCTCGTGTCTTTGCTTCTTGGTCAGAGTGCTGCTGCTTTTAGGGCCCCTGTAGAGTCGTGGTTTACAGAAGAAAGTGAAAATAGTCCCTGCTGCGGGACTCAGAGAGGGAATTGGGCGCTGGAGACAGTCCTGCTGGTCAGGGTGGGCAAGGCCAGGCATACTGCTTGGTCTCTGATTCCTGGCCAGGGTTTGGGAAGAGGAAGCCAACAGCATTCACTTATGTTTTCCTTATCTCCCTGTATGTTCTTGCTTCCCTGCCTCCTAGTCCAGCAAGTATCCATCTCCACGTATACTCTCTCAGAATATTGTGGCTGGGAGGGAAGCAGAAATAATCAGCTTTTTTTGTTTTTGTTTTTTTTGAGTCATGGTCTCACTCTGTCACCCAGACTGGAGTTTGATAGCATGATCACGTCTTATGCAGCCTCAACCTCCTGGGCTCAGGCAATCCTTCCACCTCAGCCTCTTGAGTAGCTGGGACTACAGATGGGCACCACCACACCTAGCTAATTTTAAAAATTTTTTTGTAGAGATGAGGACTTGCTATGTTGCCCAGGCTGGTCTCAAATTTCCAGGCTTAATCAATCCTTCCACCTTGGGATAACAGGTGTGAGCCACCATGTCCAGCAAATATTCTTTTTGACTTTCATGTTCTAAGAGTCTCTGTCCTTAGGGAACTTACAGGGTTTTGCAGAGGTGCTGAAAGGCAGTGTTGTGGCAGAAGTCAAAGGGAATTGAATTTCCCAAGACTGGGAAAAGGTTCTTATGGCATTGGTGGTAGTAGGCTAGGGGTCAGACCTTCCACGTGGCTTGCTAGGTTCTTGCAGAATGCCCAGAGAAGAATGTTTACCCACTATGGACCATGACCCAAATGCCAATGAGGACCAGGAAAGTAGCATCAGTGAGCAGAGTGGCCTGCAGCACCCTTCTTGGTCTGCTGGTTCCCCCCATGTGGGTACTGTGGCTGATGCTGTCATATACCATCTGGATCCCCCTTCAGACTGAAGGACGATTCCTCTGCTCTTGGGCATGCTTCTGGAAACTGTGCTTGGCTGAAGAGACCTTTCAGGCCAAGGTCACACTCCTTCCTGGGACAACTGCATCCGATGGTTGGTGGATGCAGGAGTATAAAGCCCTGGCTCCTTGAGGGGGGGCTGAGGCCGCTGTTGAGACTGCCTGGTAGCCCAGCTTCTCCCTCTGCCATTCTGCCTTTTCCTCTCTCCTCCCCCAAGTGCTGACCCCACAAGCTTAACTTCCTACTTAACTTCTTGCCTCCAATCTCTCTCAGAGTTGGCTTTGGGGAAACTCAACCCATGTCAGGTACAGAAAACTTTCTCCCCTTTTGAGAAAAACCAAAGTGCAGGACACAGGGGTGACCATGGCCATTGTCTTAGGACCAGGATGGCCTGGAGAACCCAGGGTTTCCTGACCGACAGCATTAGCTGACCAATGCCCTGAGCCCAAGGTTGGCACATCTTACAAGTCTTAGGAGAAGCTGGAGATCCTTTTTATCTTATAAATGTGAAATCTCCTGATTAAAAAAAAATCAGCATGTAGATCAAAAAGGAAAAAAAGTGCCTCTACAGGCCACATAGGGTGTGTGGGCTTTTAGTTTGTTACCCTGAGTTCAGGAAGACAGGGCCAAAGGCAGCCTCCAAGAAATTCCACACCCAAATGCCACATAGACGAGGCAGACAATGGGGCAGCAGCAAGCCCTGTGGACATGAGATTCTTGTGGCACATGCTGGGGTAAGGGGGGCAGGACAAGCCTGCAGAAAATCTGAGGCTCCATGTTCTGCAAGCCCATGTTCTGCAAGCCTAGCAGAATGAGACTGTGAGTCAGAAGTCAAGGGAAGTGATGGGAAATAAAGAGATCAGCATTCTTGTTCACCTGAGTTTGTGATTCCAGATTCCCACTACATAGATTGATGATACCGGAAGATATCCAAGGCTGAAAGCTATTCCAATTACGGAAGTCTCCACTCCAGAGGGACTAAGTCACTATGTATAAAAGATCAGGGTCTATGAAATCTTATTCAGTTAGATTTAATTGCATTAATACTACTATTCAATTCTGCCAAAGGTATGGCTAAAATTTTTTTTTCTAATAACAGAAAGAGCTCAAGTCCAGATGAGTTTAAAAGAATAACCCTTTAAGAGAATGTGATTGAATGTGGCCCTGCATGACACCAAGATCTGGGACAGGGAAACTCAAAGTTCATGTTGACGGCATTAAAGCAATGGAAATAAATGGTTCCTTTCTTCTTCCCCCGCAATTCATTGTAGCCTCTAGATATTTTTGTTAATGATTAAAAACCAGCTGTAGTCCAACCTTCTGACTTCAGACTCCCCAAGAAAGGCAACTCTTGAAGATCTGTAGCATGTTCACCTCAATGGGAATGTTCGTGTCAGGCTGAAAGGTATACATGAGGCCTCGCCATCCCATGCTTCTCCATCAAGTGGTGTAAGGTAGTCTGGTCACGGGCCCGTCCATGAGTGCCCGTGAGGTGCCAAAGTCATGGTAAGTCAGGTAAGAACCCAGTCTTAGCTCATCTTTGAATCCTAGGACCTAGCACAGTACTCAGCACAGGTAAGGGTCATCATTAACAGCATCCCATGGCTACTGAACCTGATTTCTCTTCCTTTCTTGTCCCCCACGTCCACCCACTCAGCCATGAAGTTCAATGCTTCCATCTAAGACACGTTTCTAGGGTCTCCTTCCCCATGTCTGTTGGTCTGGTTGAGGGTCTCCTCATTCTACTTGGACTGCATCAGAACCACCCACCCTGCTACAGGTCTTTGCCCCACCTTCACCCCCACGGCTCCTAGAAGGATCACAAAATTGTTCTTGTTAGTTTCATGCTTAAGGATTCTAGAAGGCACTGCTTTACCACTGGCTGAAGTCTAAACTTCTAAGCAAAGCACTTAATGTTTTCCCCAGTCTCTGCTCCTGCCCTAACCACCCTGCTTCTCTCCACCTCCGGAGGAGTGCATCTCTGGGCCCCCTGCTGGTCCAGTTGGAGCTGGAAATAGGACTCATCCTCTGAGGAGGCTTAGAGCTTGGCTCTGCAGTCAGACAGCTCAGGTAGTATGTCCTGCCGCTTCCCAGCTCAGGCAACTGAGCAAGTTAATGATCTTTCTTAAGCCTCCCTGTCTCCTTGCTTCTAAAACTGGTGTGACATTCGTACCAATGTCCATATCAATACCACTCTTTCTAATACTACCTATCTCACAGGTTTGTTGTGAGGGTGAAGTGAGATTGTGAAGAGCACTCGCTCAGCACAGTGACAGGCACAGGGGCAATAATGAACAAATGTAAGCTGAGCAGGGAGGTCTGCAAAGGATAAGCAGAAAAAAACTAACAGGGGCTGTCCTGGGTGAAGGGATTTTGGGGGACTTTTTTTACTGCCTTCATATTTATTCAGAATATGCTAGAATTTCCTACAACATGCTGGTCTTTTCAAGAAACATTAGAAAATGATTTTCTCTTTAGAACCTCCCTGTCTTGGACAAAAACGTGTCCTACCTTACAATTCTGTTAGCACTGTCCACCTACCAGAAACTTGGCCAGCACAGTAGATGATCATTCATTTGCTCTGCCTACTATCCACACTGGCCAGTACCCAGAAATCATGTTTCTTGTGGGCCTCAGTTTCCCCAGGACTTGTAACAACACAAGTCATCAAGTATTTGCTTGTTAATTTGACTTGACTTGAATTCTCTTTTGCTGCAATAATCACTGGGACACTGCTATTCTCAGGCTTAGATATTCTTATTTTTTATTTTTTGAGTTGGAGTCACACTCTTGTCACTCAGGCTGGAGTGCGGTGGCATGCTCACAGCCACCACAGCCTCAACGTGCCGGGCTTAGGCGATCCTTCCTCCTCAGCCTTCCAAGTAGCTGGAACTACTATTTAAACATTTTACTTGACAAAGTGTTCCAATTATCATCTTGCCTCAGCCTCCCAAAGTGCTGGGATTATAGGCTGAGCCACCGTACCTGGTCTCATATTTTAAGATAATAACATTTTAGGAAACTCAGTAGTACCCCTTCACTCATAATTTTGTTCTCCACAGTTTTAGTTATTCATGGTCAACCACAGTCTGAAAATGTTAAATGAGAAGATCCAGAAAGAAATAATTCATAGGTTTCAATTTTGAATGCCATTCTGAGTAGCAAGATGAAATGAAATTCCTGTGTGTTTTCAATCTTTTTCCTGCACTCTTGTGAAGAACGTTGTCATTCTTTTTTCCCTTTCTTCTGTGTTTAATACTTTCTTAAGTGTTTCTTGTAGAGGTGATCTAGAGGCAGTATAAGATCTTAGGGATTGAATGTCTGGGAAAGATTTTACTTCTCCCTCACTGATGAAGCTTAGCTTAGCTGGATAACTTATTCTTGATTGAAATTGTCTTGCTCCATCCTACCTGGGATGGGAATCCTCCTTTTATCCAGCATATCCTGGCTGTAGATGCTACCAACCTAGTAATCACTTAAAAGTTGTCAAATGCAAATCAAAACCACATTTGAGATACCACCTAACCCCAGTAAGAATGGCCATCATTAATAAAACAAACAACAACAGATGCTGGCAAGGATGTGGAGAAAAAGAAATGCTTTGACACTGCTGGTGGGAATGCAAATTAGTGCAACCTCTTTGGAAGACAGTGTGGCGGTATCTGAAAGAACTAGAAATTGACCTTCCATATGACCCAGCAATTACCCTATTGGGAATATACCCAGAGGAACTAAAATCATTCTACAAAAAAGATACCTGCACATGTATATTTATTGCAGTTCTATTCACAATAGCAAAAACATGGAATCAAACATGTTGCCCATTGAAGCTGGACTGGATAAAAAAAGCGCGGTACATATACTCAATGGAATATTATACAGCCATAGTATAATATTCCATTAGGACTATTATAAGGTCAAACATATGGACTTCGCAGCAACTTGGATGGATTTAGAGTCGATCATACTCAGTGATCTGTCACAGAAACAAAGAACAGAGTATCATATGTTCTCACTCATAAGCAGACCTTGAACAATTATCATAATACTATAAGAAAGGGATTGGCAGTAGTGGGAAACTGTCAGGAGGGGTGGGAGTGGCAGTTGAGGGAAACTGCTAGGGGAGGGAGGGGTACACCTCATCAACAAGGGTACCTGCATAATCAACGTTTGCATACCTAACCCTGAATTGTACCTCA
Source organism: Cephalopachus bancanus (assembly GCA_027257055.1). NCBI lineage: Eukaryota > Metazoa > Chordata > Mammalia > Primates > Tarsiidae > Cephalopachus > Cephalopachus bancanus. The sequence continues at coordinate 14,713,801 of JAPVLO010000008.1, forward strand.
CATCTCTATAACAAAAAAAGTTGTCTCGATTATCTGATCAACCGTCACAGTGTCACAGAGCTTGTGTTCAACTAACCCTTATTTTACTTAATAGTGGCCCCAAAGTATAAAAGTAATGATACTGGCAGTTTGGATGTGGCAAAGAAAAGTTGCAAAACTTCCTTTAAGTGAAAAGTTGAAAGTTCTCAACTAAATAAGGAAAGACAATATCATATGTTAAGGTTGCTAAGATCTGCAGTAAGAATAAATCTTCCATTCATGAAATTGTGAGGAAGATAAAAGAGAATTTGTGCTAGCTTTGCTGTCACACCTCAAACTGCAAAAGTTATGGCCACAGTGCATGATAAGTGCTTAATTAAGATGGAAAAGGCATTGTGTTTTGGGGTGGAGGCCATGAACAGAAATGCGTTGCAATTGACAGCAATGTGTTACACCAGAAAGTACTGAAATTATTCCAAGTCTTCAGTAAGGGATCTTCTGAAATGAGTGATGCCAAGCCATTTACTTCAGGTAAGGGATGATTATACAGATTCAGGAATAGATTTGGACTGAAAAAAATGCTGGAGGGATTGCACCTACTGATGAAGAGGCTGCTGCCATATTTCTAGTGGAGAGAAGTTAATTAAGGAGAAAGGATGACATCCAAAACAAATGTTCAGTTGCAATGAACCTGGGCTTTTCTGGGAGAAGATGCCCAATAGAACCTACATTCATAAAAGCACAAAGGAGGATAAGACATATCAGGACAGACTACCTGTCTGTCTGGTACTAGGTGGCAACATTGTAGGCATATGATAAAGCCAGGCATAGTGTACAAAGTGAAGAATGTACACACTTTCAAAACCAAAACCAAAATTGATCCACCTCTGTTTTGGCAGCCTGATCAGAAAGCATGAGTGAGAGCCATCTTGTTTTCGTTGTTGTTGTCATCATTGGGAGCTTTATTATAATTATTTATTTTTTATTTTATTTTATTTTAAAGATGTGGCTTATAATTCAGGATTAGATAAACAAGTGGTCATTGTACACATAAAGTTTGGGCCTCCCTTTGGTCCCCACTTGGCGTGGTTTGAGAGCAGGTACCCTTATTGATGTCATGTGAGAGAGCCGTCTTATTTATGGAATGGTTCCACCAGTGCTTCATCCCAGATGTGAAAAAACACTTGGAAGAGGAAGGGTTGGAATTCAAAGTCCTATCAATAATAGACAATGCATACAGCCACCCTGAATCTGTTTGCTATGAAAATGTTGAATGAAAAACTGCTTTATATGAGGAATTTCCTTAGGATGACGTACAAAAATAAAAATTAAAAAACGTTGAAGTTATATTTTTACCTCCAAATACAAACTCATTGCTTCAGACTCTTGACCAGGGCATTATTTGTTTGTCAAAGTCACATACACCCCCCTGATATAGTCATGTGCTACATAATGACATTTTGGTCAATGAAATGTTGACGTCCCATAAAATTATAATAGAGCTGAAAAATTCCTATTGCCTAGTGACATTGTAGATGCCATAATGTCATAGCACAAGACATGAGTCACATGTCTGTGGTGACGCTGGTATAAACAAACCTATAGCATTGCCAGTTGTATAAAAGTCTAGAACACACAATTATATATGCTTCATAATACTTGATAAGCATAATTAAACTGGTTTATGTATTTACTATACTAACCTTTTGTCATTATTTTTGAGGTACTCCTTTTACATATATATATATGTAAAACTCACCCGTGATACAGCCTCAGGCAGGTCCTTCAGGAGAAATTCCGGAAGAAGCCATCATTATCATAGGAGATGACAACACTATGCTTGTTATTGCTCCTGAACACCTTCCAGTGAGACAAAATGTGGAGGTAGAAAACAGTGATATTGATCCTGACCCTGTGTAGGCCCAGGCTGTGTATTTTTGTATCTAAGTTTTTAACAAAAAATTTGGCTGGGCTCGGTGGCTCAGCCTGTAATCCTAGCACTTTGGAAGGCCGAGGCAAGTGGATTGCCTGAGCCCGTGGGTGTGAGACCTGCCCCGGGCAAATTGGTGAGACCTTGTCTCTACAATAAATCAAAAATTAGCTGGGTGTGGTAGCGCACGCCTGTATTTCTAGCTACTTGGAAGGCTGAGGCGGAAGGATCGCCGGAGCCCAGCATGTCGAGGCTGCGGTGGCCGGGAACATGCCACTGCACTCCAGTCTGGGCGACAGAGTGAGATTCCAACTCAAAAAAAAAAAAAAAATTAAAGTAAAATAATTAAAATAGATAAAAGTTTATAGAATAAGAGTATGAAGAAAGAAAATATTCTTGTATAGCTATACAGCATGTTTTGTTTTAAGCTAAGTGTTGTTAGAAAGAGTTTTAAAATATATAAAGTCAATTACAGTGGTGTATAGTAATGTCCTAGGCCTTCACATTCACTTACCACTCACTTATGGACTCACCCAGAGCAACTTACAGTCCTGCAAGTTCTATTCATGGTAACTGACACATGGGTACCATTTTTTATCTTTTATTTTTATTTAATTTTAAAGATGTGGCATACAATTCAGATTTAGGTATATAAGTGGTCCTCATACAGGTAAAGTTTGGGCCTCCCTTGGGTTCCCACTTCACCTGCTTTGAGATAGACACCCTGACTGATGCTGTGTGTTCCCGCCCTCCCCCGGCAGTGTCCCACTACTGCCAATGCCTTTCTTATCATATTATGGTAATGTTTGGGGTCCACTTATGAATGATAGCATGTGGTACTCAATTCTTTGTTTCTGTGGTAGATCACTGAGTATGATGGACTCTAAATCCATCCAAGTTACTGAGAAATCCATAATTTTGTTCTTCCTTATGGCTGTGCAATATTCCATCATGTATGTGTACCACCTTTTTCAACTTTCATACATGTATTTTTACTGTACGTTTCCCATGTTTAGATACACAAATACCATTGTGTTACAATTGCCTCCAATATTCAGAACAGTACTGTGCTGTGCAGGTTTGTTAGATACACAAATACCATTGTGTTACAATTGTCTTCAATATTCAGAACAGTACTGTGCTGTGCAGGTTTGTGGTCTAGGAGCATATACCATATACCACATAGGCTAGGTGTGTAGTAGGCTATACCATTTAGATCTGTGTAAGAACACTCTGTGATGTTTATACAACAGAATCGCCTAACAACTCATTTCTCAGAACGCATCTCTGTCATTAAGCAATGCTTGACTGTATTTGACCACATTTTTATCAGCAATTGATGCAGACCCTAATTTGGACATAATGCAGTGCTGAAAATCACGGCTAACACAATAACATTCATCAAAGCTACCATGGATGAGTTAAAACCAGAAGCTGTAAATGCCTGCTGGAAGAAGAATGTATGGAGTGAAGTAGTGAATGATTTTAAAGGCTTCCTGGGGATCAATGGAGAAGTTAGGAAAGTCATTCATGCTGAAGACAAGTTGGTAGAGAAGGATTTGCTGACATTCCTGAAGAAGTGGAAGAACATATTGAGGGCCATCAAGGAGTGTTAACAAATGAGGAATTGGAAGAACCTGTTGAGTCATCTGCAGAAGAAGAGCAAATTGAAGAAGAAATTGAAGCAAAACCAGTAATGTGGACATGAGTGAAATTTGATGAAGCATTTTAAACTGCACAGACATTGAAGGACAAAGTTACAGAATATGGTCCCCAGATGGAATGCAGCATTAAAGTCATTCATATTATCTCTGAAGGATTACAACCTCTGCAGCAACACAATGATGAGTTGAAAAGAAAGAAACAACTTCTGATTAAAATGTTGTTTCAAAAAGTTTTGGTAAAATCCCCCACAACTCTTGAGGATACCCAACTAGCAACATTGTCTACTACTGACATCCATGGCTTGATGATCTAGGATCGCCTACAGCAGACGATTGCTCTTCTGACATATATAGAAGGTCAATAGCAGCCTAATGCTATGTCCCAGTGCCTGTGTCTTTCACCTCACTTAATTCCATCATTCAGGCACTGTATCATCTCACATCATCACAAGAAGGGTGAGTACAAAGTACAGTACAATAAGATATTGAGAGAGAGAGAGAGAGAGAGAGAGAGAGAGAGAGAGAGAGAAACAATCACCTAACTTTCATTATAGCATGTTGTTATAATTGTTCTACTTTATCATAGGCATGTATGTTTAGGAAAAAACATAATGTATATAGGGTTTGGTACTATCTGCAGTTTCAAGCATCCACTGGGAGTCTTGGAACTGTCTCCCACAGGTAAGGGAGGACTGCTGTACACATTTTCAAGAGATATATTTTCTTCCATAAGCCTGCAGAATATCAAGATGTTCATGTTGAAATGCCTTGAGGGCTTGCGGGACAGCAGTAAAAAATAACAAACGAAACAAAATAATACAAAAATCTAGCCAGCTGCGCCTCTTGACGAACCTTCCAAGGCGCCTCTTCTTTTCCTCCAAGCTCTCTGGGCTCTGGGATTCCCAAGTGCAACAGGGACCTCCCAGGGTTCCGGAACACCGAGTTCTGACTGTGGAGCTGTCAGGACACCTGCTGTTCCTATGCCTTCAGCTGATCTCCTGCTTTCCAAGAAGAGTCCGCGACAGCCTGGCTCCCCAAGGCTCAGAGTCCAGCATGGTGGGCTTGCCTGAGAGCAGAACTGTGGGCCATCTCTTAGGGGCCCTGGAAAGAACCACTCGGGGCAAGATGTGCTGACTCTTTCCAAGCAGGACATATTTGAATTTTAATCTTTAATCTAGATAAACACTTTAAAAAATATATATCCATTTCCCTACTTTGGCAAATAGCACATAGGTAGAATGTAGTGAATGAAACTTAACTTCTTTGGAAATTCGCTTTGGTTATTTTATGATTTAATAAAATTTCTGAAATAAAAATTCTACATACATGTATTCATTTAATGCCTATTAAAGTATAACACAGTAAGGCATGTTTAATCCAATGAAGGTGTAACACAGTAAATTTAATTACTATAAATGTAATTAAGGTATAACACAATAAGGTATGTCTAGTGCACCAATCTAAAGTGTATAGCTTCTGCCAATTGGTACCTGATCTCAAGCCAGGCAAAGTGGGGACCAAACTTTACCTGTACAATGAACATTTGTATACCTAATCCTGAATTGTACCCTACATCTTTAAAATAAATAAATTGAAAAATAAATAAAGTAAAATTCTCTGAAAAAAATAAAGTGTACAGCTTGATACCTTTTTTTCTTTTTTCTTTTGAGAAAGCAGGATTTATTGAGAGGACAGAAAATCTCCCATGGTGGGAGGGAACCTGAGGGGGTTGCCCCATCTTGGTACATTTTAACATAAGTCATCACTTGTGTAACTACCATCCAGAATGAGGTTTAGGACATCTAAGCATTCCAGAAGTTTTTCTTGTGCCCCTTTTTAATCTATACCCTCGTCTCCAGCCCCAAGGTAACCACTATTCTGACTTCCATTTATAGATGGTGTGAGAGATTTAGACTTGAATGTGTTTTTCTCCAGAAAATCTCTTGTCCTCTGCAGTTGTCTTGTTTTAGAGCCAAAGTCATCTTGTGAGTTTTATGGCTTTTGTCATTAAGAGCCACGTCGTTTTTCCACAACTAGAGGGAAAAGTGGTGCTTTGAGGTTTTGGGATTTGAGTGTTCTTTCCAGCTTTTATTTGACTATATCTGGCCACATGAGAACTCTGGAATTCAAGGTTTTTCTGTAAATTATTCAGCTAAATAATCCAAGTTAAAAATAATACAAGTAAGCCCTTATTATCTGCTGTAGGTCACAATATTAAAACGTATGTATTTTATTTATTTATTCCATAAAGGATTTAAAATAACTTAAAAATAAGATAAAATATTTAAAAACATAAAACAAAACATATATGTAAAAGTAGAAAGAAAGGAACACAAGCCATAGAACGAACTAAGAGCTTTCAAAATGATAAGCACCATGTTGGGGTTCTTAATATTTGGATTTTCAGAATCGAATGTTGCTTTATCACTTTTTAAGTTATAAGCTATCAATCATCAAGAAATGAAAATCTGTGGAAAATGGCTTAGATAAAATGTTCTTGTAGACATTGACCAAATTTCTCTACAAAGATTCTCAGATGGAAAATGTATTGACCACCTTCCAAGGAATTGTTGGAAAAGACAAATGACAACTACTTTGGACACAACTCTCCCATCTACCAATGCAACAGGACCCTCTTGTTGACACATCAGCCTCCTTGCCATTTATAACTTGGGACTCTTCAGATTTCCCACTAGCAAGAAGGCACACACTAGAGCCTCTTGACTTTGAACTTCTCAGCCTCCATAATGGTAAGAAATACAAGTCTTTTCTTTACAAATTACCCAATTTCAGGTATTCTGTTATACGCAACAAAAAATACAGTAAGACATCCTCTTAATCAGACTATCTCATAAGATGACCTTTGGTATTTTTCATACTTGGAACTGCGGCTCCCACTCGTGTGTTGATGGGAACAGGGGACATGCCTGTCATCCTCACCATTCTATCCCTGGCATCTATCACAGTGTCTGTATGTACCAGGCCTTTAGCAAATATTGTTGACTGTTGAGTGAAGGAATGCATCTCATTCCTTGCACACAGATGAGGAAGGACAGCAATATGGTGTCCTCCCTCATCTGCCAAGAACTCTGCAAGAGCTTTCTCAACAGCCTTAGCACATCTGTGCACATCTGTTACTAAGTGCATGAACATGCTTCTCAGTTTGTTTGTTTTTTTATTACCAAATGTCCAACAGACAGAGTTCTAAGACAGAGTTCTAATGACATAAGTGGGATTGCCTTAACTCTTTTGGAGGAAGACCTGTTTTTCAAAATGCTACACTAAAGACATATCTAGGAAACCACTGTGAGGTTTTAGTTGCAATAATAAAGAGCTTTTGTGCAGAACACCCTGTAAATCATTGAACACACCTAGTCTTCATAAAAAACAAAAAACAAAAGAACTCCAATTAAATTGTTGTTGACATGGAGACCCTGAAAATAGGCTCACTTTTGTGCACAGCTGAATGCCCCTTCAAGTCTGCAGAGGAAACGCCTACTTTATTTTTATTTTTATTTTTTTGAGTTGGAGTCTCACTCTGTGGCCCAGGCTAGAGTGCAAAGGCACGCTCATGGTCACCCCAGAGTCAACCCACTGGACTCAGGCGATTCATCCATCTCAGCCTTCCAAGCAGCCGGAACTCAGGCGCGCACTACCAGCTCGGTTAATTTTTTTATTTATTGTAGAGATGAGGTCTCGCCAAGTCGCCCAGGCTGTTCTCGAACCTGTGGGCTCAGGCAATCCCCTCACCTCAGCCTCCCAAAGTGCTAGGATTACAGGCTTGAGCCACCGCTCCAGCCGGAAACGCCTACTTTAAATCCCCGCTCTCCCTAATACACACGTGTTGTCATAACATAAATTGTGGTCAAGATCATGTATCCCCACCCAGCCCCATCACACAAAAAGAGAAGGTCTGCCGGTGAAAGCCCTGTTCTTGTTGTTAAATCTCTATGTTAGATAAAGAGAGGTAGAGCGATTTCTACTAGGTGTTGTGAGCTGTCTTGAGCACGTGATTTCCTGCATCTCTTGTGCAGTTCCTCATGTCTCCTGTAGATGGCTCTACTTCCCTCCCTATTGTCTATCTGGAAGCGGACACTAGTCTGTAAGCTCCAGTGGTAGCAACATTGGAGGTTGAACCAGGGGCAGTGGGCTGTAGGTCCAAATCTCATGATCTCAATGTTAGTGGGTGCTGTTTATGCAGGAGCGGAAATGGGATATTTAAATGAGGGGCCACTGGAAGGTTCAATTGGTGGGATGTCCTGATGGGTGGCGGCACGCAGGTGAAATAAATTTGGGTGAAGCTATATCCTCTATGTTCTCTTTTGAGTGTCACAAGGCATTTTGGTATTTTGAAAGCTCTGAGGAACTCTGTAGGAAAAAATTCAGTTAACTTTGCTTAACTTGGAATTTTATGAATTCAGGACCCACTAACATCAAATCAAATTGTGTTCTGTGGAATACATTCCTGGAGGTGGCATCTACAAGGTTTCTTTCTTCTTCTTCTTCTTCTTCTTCTTCTTTTTTTAAAAAGCAAGATTTATTGAGAGGACAGAAAAGCTTCCACAGTGGGAGGGACCTGAAGGGGTTGCCCTCTACAAGGTTTCTGAGGGCAAATGCAGGAAGCTGAGGCCTCTGTCCTTTGCTGGGGTGGGAGGAGGGTGCAGCAGAGAGAGGCTACTCACCTTTGGTGATTCTGCCAAGTGGCCAGGGGTCACAGGAGTGTGTGTGTGTGTGTGTGTGTGTGTGTGTGTGTGTGTGTGTGCGCGCGCGCGTATTGCCCAACACAATTTTTGTGGAAACTGTTCAATCCTGGGAACTGGGAAAAGGAAGATCTCACTTTTTGGGTGCCTTATTTGTGCCAGGCACTGGTCTAGATTCTTTTAGTGTGTTACTAGTATATTTCTTGTGGCATTTCCTGTGTGATAGATTTTCCACTTCACAGGTGAGAAGATTGATGAACAGAGAGAGGGTAATGTGCTTTAGTTTGCATGTTAGTAAGTGGCAGAGCCAAGATTAAATCCATCAGCCTCTGATGCCCTTGCTTTCAATACACTATGCTAGAAATTAATTCAAAGCACTTTGGTGAGGACGTAATTCAAATTAATTTAACTTCAGGGGCCTGTTGAGATGTAGGGAGGGAACATCAGGAGACCCAGGTAAAAATCTCAGCAGTACCACTCCTGGCCTTGGACAAGTTATTTAACCTCCAATCAACTCTTCCATGAATAAATAATTTCTTCTGGAGGATTAGATTAGAACTAAGGGTATCGAGCAAGGATATGATCAATGCTACAAAATATCTTTCGTCTAGTGAGCCAATTGGCACCTACACCAGCCACAGGCAAGCAGGGGCCACTTACATTCTGTGTGGGACCCTAAAGCATTAGGCATGGCAGCTAGTCCTGGGGTAACAAACCCAGGTGGTCTCTTCTCACCTCCCTAGCGTGTCGAAGCCTTGGATGTTCGCCAGAACCAGGCCAGAGAATCAACCCGGAGCAAGGTCTCAGTTATCAGGAGTCAGGGCTAAATTTAGGATGCAACTGTGAAAGTGAATGTTCAACAGACCCTGTGGAGTAGGGCTGAGCAATTATCTGGCAAATTTGATTAATGTAGACAGGCTTCACCGATAATTTGTTCAGTTCTCAGCCAAACAGTCCCTCTTTCTCTCCAGTGTTTTTTTTTCTTCCCTAAGCCATCTTGATCCTCACTCCTGGGATCCTTCTCGTATTCTTTGACTTTGGTTTCATAGGGTTTCTTTTGTGGAAATTATAAAATATTTGCTTTGACCGTGCCTTTCTATGAGACTGAAAATTGTAAACTGGTGACCTTTGGATGCAGTTCAGCCCTTTGAATAGTCCATTGACTGGCAGAGGTTAAAAAAAGTTGTGCTTTCAGTAGAACATTTGGAGATTTCACAAAAAAATTTAGATTCCTGTCTTCTCCTTCAAAAAAAATAGGACGATGGAGTCGAGTTTCCCTAGGGCCCAAGTTTTCCCAGAACCATGCACAGGTAGCTGTTGTCTCTTATCAGTGTTCCTAGTTTTGTCCTATCCCGCCCTGCCCACCCCCATATTCTTGCACCCATGCCTCCTGGCTTCTCTCATATGTGTTTTGTTACACAGTTTACCACCCCTGATTCTGACTGCATCCACATGAATGTGCCCAGATATGCTCCTCTCTGTGGGCCTGAAATGAAAACCTAGATTGATATAAGTCCTTGAGATTTCCACTTATTTCCACGTGCCAGTGGTTAGTGATCCACCCAGTGAACGAAATCTACATCCTCCAGTGACTGTCTTGCTCCTGCTGAGTTTGTAGTCTTAGGACTCCAACTTGTCCTGACCACCACGCCTTTGTGGGCACTTGGAATGGAGAATTCTACACAGCTGGATGTAAGAGAGTGATGAAGCCCTTGCCCTTTGGTAGCCTTTACTCCTGTCAACCAGGGCACACCTATCCCAAGGGGGCTTTATTCCTGGAGCATCCAGATAAGGCAAGAATCAGAAGCTTCTTGAGGGAAGGAACCATTTTCGGTGGTCTGTATATCCTCACATCTACACAGGGATTAATACTGGTGGTCGCTGAAAGATGTTGAATTCACTTGATTTGCTTCTAATCTACCTAATTGCTAATGGGGGGGGGCTGAAATTATCAAATTTAAGAGCAACTCTATAATTCTGTTTGGGTTTATGTGGGTTAATTAAAATATAGAATTTGAGGCAACTTGACATAGAGTAGTGGTTCTCAAAGTGTCATCCGCTTTATTACAAAGTTGATAACTATGTGTAGCTTCTAATTATAGTTTGAAGAGGCCAGGTTGAATTTTGAGATAAAAATAAGGCCATTGTAGTTCTGGCCACTAGGTGTTTCTTCCAGGCCAGTGGTTCTCAAAGAATGTTCCTGGACCAGCAGCATTAGCATCACCTGGGAACTTGCTAGACGTGTCCATTCTTAGGCCCTACCTGAGACCTGCTGCAACAGAAATTTTGGGAGTGGGGCCTAGCAATTTGCATTTTAACAAACCTTCCATGTGATTCTGATTCATGCTTAAGTTTGAGAACCACTTGTATAGTGAGATCCCTGAATGAGAAGCAGCAAACACAGGATTTTGCTTTAGTTTTGGCATTAGACTTCAGCTAACACGTGGTCTCATCTATTCAGCCAGGCATGTAATTACACAGATTTATGGAGCTCTTAAGAGTTGCAAGCACCTAGCTGCTGATGTCATAGAGGTGAACAAGACAGACACTGTCCCACTCTTGCAGACCATGTAGTCCAGTGAGAGGTAGACAGATACTTCCATTTTGTCACCTGTACCTGGATCAGTGGTTTTGACAATGAGTTCTGCAGAGTCCCAGGCTCTGAGGAAGGGTCTTGAGCTTTGCAGAGGGAGAAGAAGGCTAAGGGATTGGGTTCTATCTCCACTTTTGTATTAACCAGAACACCTCGACTTTTATCTCTTATATTTTAGAGTTCCAACTAAGACTAAATTTGGGGGGTATAAAAAGGTTCTGCTGTTGAAACAGTTTGAAGACTACTAGACTAGACCAGGCAATCTCTTAGGCATCTTCAGGTCTAAAACGCTAAGAAATGGGACACTAACAAATTTTTTTTTCACTTAAAAGGGTAAACATCTCAAAAAACCCACTCAATACCATACCTATTAGATGGCTATTATTTTTAAAAATAAAGCAACAAAAAATTAAAAATGGGATGGTTAGTTTCATATATCAGTTTGACTGGGCCATGGTATCCCCAGACATTTGGGCAAGCATTATTCTGGGTGTGTCTGTGAGGATGTTTCTGGATGAGATTAACGTTTGCATCAGTAAACTAAGTAAAACAGACTGTCCTTCATAAAGTGGGTGGGCCTCATCCAATCAACTGATGACCCGAATAGAACAAAAAGGCTAAGTAAGAGGGAACTCTTCCTGCATGACAACCTTGAGGCAGGGCACTGGTCTTTTCTTGCCTTTGGATTTAAACTGAAACATCAGTTCTTCTTGGGTCTTGAGCCTACTAGCTTTTGTACTGGTACTTACACCACTGCCTTCTCTGGGTTTCTAACTTGTTGACTACAAATCTTGGAACTTCTCTGCCTCCATAATCACATGAGCCAACTCCCTATAATTTCTCTCTCTCTCTCTCTCTCTTCCTCTCTCTCCCTCTATCTCACTCTCTCTGTATTAGTCAGTACACTCACTAATTCAGGTGCATTGCTGGTGGGAATGTAAAATGGTGTTTCTTCAAAAAAATTACATATGGAATTATCATATGATCTAGCAATTTCATTCCAAGTATCTTTCAATTCCAAATAATTGAAAGCAGGGACTTGGACAAATACTTGCACACCCGCTTTGATAGCACATTATTTACAATAGCCAAAAGATGGAAACAATCCAAAATGCTCACTGATAGATGAATGGATAAACAAAATATGGTACCTACATGAAATGAGATCTTATATAGTTCTAAAAAGGAATGAAATTCTGACACGTGCTTCAATATAGATGAACCTTGAGGACATTGTGCTAAGTGAAATAAACCAATCACAAGTCATGATTCTACTCAGATGAGGTATTGAAAGTTGTCAAATTCATAGAAAGCAGAATGTGGTTGCCAGGGGCTGGAAGAAGGGGAGATGGGGAGTATTTAATGGGTGCAGTGTTTCACTTTTGTAAGATATAAATAATTCGAGAGAGAGAGAAGCTGGTGAAGGTTGCACAACAATGTGAATGCACTTAATGCCACTGAACTGTGCCCTAAAATAGATAAAAAAGTAAATTTTATGTTATGTATATATATATGTGTGTGTATATTATATATATATATATTTTTTTTTTTTGAGTTGGAGTGTCACTCTGTCACCCAAACTGGAGTGCAGTGGCACGCTTTCGGTCACCAGCCTCGACCTGCTGGGCTCCGGCAATCCTTCCGCCTCAGCCTTCTGAGTAGCTGGAATTACAGGCATGCGCTACCATGCCCAGCTGATTTTTTATTTATTGTAGAGATGAGGTCTCGCTGCCCAGGTGGGTCTCGAACCCACGGGCTCAGGCAATCCATTCACCTCAGCCTCCCAAAGGCGCGGGATTACAGGCTGAGCCACCAAGCCCGGCTAGTTATGTATATTTTTTTTACCACAATAAAATAAAACCCATGCTAAATTTGCCTACAAAAGCCAATCTCCTTATTCCTCCCCCTCCTCCCACCATGCTCTCCCCATTTCATTTTGTCTGCCCTCATCCAAGCATTTTCTTGGAAGCGTTTTTTTTTTTTTTTTAACTACTGATAAAGTTGATGCAGATGAAATGACCTCAACCATTGGATGCCTGTGACAAGATACTCGAGGTAGTGGCTGAGAATGGCAGAGATGTCTGTCGACTAGAAGAGGTCTATGCCACTGTCTGGGTTTGTGCTGCTGAACTTGCAGAGGAGAGGGTGAGTAGGATCTTGAAGAAAAAATAAGTAAAATAAGCCCAAAAAATTAAGTACACACAGACAGAAGATATAGACAATTATAATCTTCTGGAGTCTTAGCTATTTTCTCATATGAAGCCGAGAGAATTGCTTCACAGCTTTGTAATAACATGGTGGTTTGAACACTTTACCCCAGTGCTCATCAACCTTTGGTCTGTGACAAGCTCATCTGGACGGTTTTGTTCAAATGCAGATTGCTGGACTGCTTCCCTAGGATTTCTGATTTGGTAAATTTCTTGGGCAGGGCCCAAGTATTTATGTTTTCAGGTGATGCTAATATTGGTCTGGGCCCACACTTTGAGAATTGCTGCTGTAGGTGGATTAGTCTATGGCTGAGGTAGAGGTTTCATTCATAGGTGAGGAGAAAGAAGCCAGTACAGGGAATGATGGATATGCCTGGTGCTATATGGAGGGACAAGTGTGTGATCTGCCAACCCTGAATTCCAGTGTCATTTCTCTTATTATTACTATGACTTGGGGATAAGCAACTGAATTTTCTTATCTTTAGAAATGCAGAATTATTGTGAGGATTAGAAATTCTCTCTCTCTCTTTCTCTCTCTCTCTCTCTGTGTGTGTGTGTGTTTGTGTGTGTGTGTGTGAGGGACTTCTGCCACCATATTCACTAAATGATACTCCATGAATGGTGTGTTCACCATTTTGTCATGTTACCCCAGTGGAGAGTTTTGGAGACAATATAAACGCATCGCGGGCCCAAGAGCAGAAGAAGAAGGGAAACATTGGAAGGGACCAGGGAGAGAGAAGCAAAAATCAAATCCACAGTTTGGCAAGGGCCTGGCTTTTGTCCAAGCTCACTAGGTCTTGAAGCCCCAGAAAAGTTGGCAATTTAACTCTTCAAGAGGTCTGTCTCACCACAAATGCATCCCGCTTGCTCTAAATTATCTTTAATGCTCCAGCTGGCCAAAGCACACCATGAGTCATTCACGAGGGTGCTGAAATCCAGAGACTTCTTTAAGGTGCCCAGAGGTACCCACAGCACTCTTGGCTGATTGATCATCATGGGGGTCTGTGTTACCACGTTTCACCTTGATTCTCTATCATTCACCCAGCCATGAGCTCCTGTATCACCACCAGTCAGTATCTCTGTCAGGGAGAATCAGGACATCTTGGTGGTTGTATGGACACATGTAGGGAACTCCATGGCGCATTCCCTGGTCGTTTCCAAAAATTAAAAAATTTAAAAAAATTAAAAAAAGCCAAATGCCAACTAACATCAGTCTCTATTAACACAGAGTCTGGTGAAATGTGTTTTCATCAGGGCTAGGCAACAGGCTTCTGGATGGTATATGGGAGCCACCAGGCTGACAGGATCTTATTCTGCTCCACTGCCATGGCAGTGAAAGGTCATGCTGACCGATGACAATATGGGTGAGTGACACGTCACCAGCAAGTTCTCAGAGAGAAGAAATGCCCACAGATATTAGATCCCTATCATTATATTCAGACTCATTAATTTTCAACATTTTCTCTAAGGGGAGAAAATGTGGGTGGAAACAGCAACAATAATAAAACAGTATCCAACCATGTAGAATGTGAAGTGACGAAGTCAAGGTCAACTTCACTGGGGGAAGGAAAATAAACAGACCCACCACTAGGTGATCCCCGGCCCAGATGCCTCCTGCAAGGCGTTACTAGAAGCGCTACACTAGCTGGGCTCGGTAGCTCAGCCTGTAATCCCGCACCTTTGGGAGGCTGAGGTGAGTGGATTGCCTGAGCCCGCGGGTTCGAGACCCGCCTGGGCGGTGAGACCTCATCTCTACAATAAATCAAAAAAATCAGCCGGGTGTGGTAGCGCATGCCTGTAATTCCAGCTACTCGGAAGGCTGAGGCGGAAGGATCGCCAGAGCCCAGCAGGTTGAGGCTGCGGTGGCCAGAAGCGGCCACTGCACTCCAGTCTGGGCGACAGAGTGAGACTCGAACTCAAAAAAAAAAAATAAAAATAAAAAGAAGCGCTACACTAAACGTGATTTTACAAGTTTGGGAAACTTTTAAAATACAATAATCCAGTCCCCATTGAAAAAATATCAAAATCCTTGTGCTTACTTTTTTTTTTTTTTGAGTTGGGCTCTCACTCTGTTGCCCAAGCTGTAGTGCAGTGGCACGATCACAGCTCATCACAATCTCGACCTCCTGGGCTCAGGTTGGCTAATTTATTTTTGGTAGAGACGAGGTCTCGAACTCCTGGGCTCAAACAATCCTTCCACTTCAGCCTCCCAAAGTGCTGGGATTACAGGCATGAGCCACTGCACCCGGCCTTACCTATTCTTTCATTATCCTTCTTCCTGAGGTGGGAAGAAGAACCTTTTATTCCTTTTCGTTGGGTCTTACCTATTCTTTCATTATCCTTCTTCCTGAGGTGGGAAGAAGAACCTTTTATTCCTTTTCGTTGGGTTGGCTACTGTCTTGCTCCTTCAGCCTATCTTGTTCCATACACCCAGCATTTGGAGTCACATAGAGTCCTCCCCAGAGGAAGCATCTGTTCAGGACTCAACCCTGGGACAGCTACCCAGCCCTGTAGAGGTGGCCCAGAGGCGGAAGCAGAGCTAGACAACTCTTGGCCGGGGAGGGCATTCTAGGACACTGTACCAGCGAGTGAATCAATTTCATTGATTTTAGTTTCTTGTTCCTGAAATTTCATCAGGGAACAGATCACAAAGTCAAGTGGACCATGGGTCACTTATCTCTCTACTGGACTGTAAATTCCTTGAGAGACTTTCCTTGTGACCTGCTACATGATATGACACAGGATATATAGGTTTTATGCCTATTTGAAAATAACACACATTCTCTAATTGTTGGCATAGTTTATACATGTCCAGCTTGTCCATTGGAATGTTCAAACTTATGTACTTGCTGATTTTCTGTCTCCTTATTCTATTTGTTCCTGCAACAATTGTGTTAAAATCTTTCATAGTGGATTTTCTTTCTGTAATCCTGTCAATTGTTTATGACCCAAGACTATGTTTTTATGATCATACAGTTCAGGATTGTTATATCTTCCTGGTAAAACTGTTACTTCTGTTAGTATGTAATAACCACTTACAATCTCAATGATGTTTTTTGCCTTAAGAAACCACTGATTCCTTCATCACCCAGTACACCTACTTTCTCAGTTGCAGCATCTGAACCTTCTGATTCATGCTTTATGAAGTGAAGCTGTACTCTCCCTTGACTGCTGACATCACATTCACATGGTTTTCTTTTTATGGTTTTTCTATTTTACAAACAAATATGGAAGGCAATAGCAAAAATAACAAATACTTTCATTTAAAACCAAACCAAATAGTTTCTATTTTCTTAAAAAAAAATCATTTCCTGATGAATAAAATACCATGCTTTTCATTGTTCTTCATCTGCTAATTTCTGTTCATTCTTCAGTTCTCAGTGTAGACATCACCTCCTCCAGGAAGCCATCCCTAAATGCCTTCCCCCACCCCCATCACTGCACACACACTAATCAGGAGGGTTTCTTTTGTCATCTATTGGATCCTTCACAATATGAATGCCATCTGTTTACCTGCCTATGCCTGTACTTTGTGTGGGGACAAAATCAACTTCTTTGTTGCATCACATCCCTGGTCTACATACATCAGGCTGTCCATATGTGTAGTTGAATTCAACAGCACAGCTTTCTCCTAGTATTCTTTTGCCCTAACTTTGGGTACGTGTTAAAGTTCAGCTCAATTTTTTTCCTGATGGTCCCTTCCTTGGGTCCCTTATACCTCCTTGGCTTCAGCTCATGCCCCTAGACTGATGACTTCTTATATCTATTCCTTTAATCCTGTCATCTGAGATGTTGATACACATCTCAGAAGCTCCAGCAGACGATCCCACTTGATGGTCACCACCTAAGCACTCACTGTCTCAAATTGCCCATGTCCTCATGCTCACAAACCTTTTCTTTCTCCCAGTGCCTTGAATTTCCCCCCAAATTCCCCGCCATTGTTGAAGCCATTCAGTCTCCTCTTTAGTGGTCCCCTAATTTTAGCCCATTCCCAACCAGGCACTAGACCCTTTCAATCTTGCTTCTCTCTCTCTCTCTTCTGCTCAGGTCTCACTGCCTATACCCTGCTCCAGGAGTTTCTCTCTTGTGTCTGGAATGTGCACCCCCCTACTGGAGCCCCAGTCACTGTTTTCATGGATGCCATTCTCAACCACACCACCTCCTGGCATCCCTCCAAGCCTCCTCTTCACCTGTCCCTGATGCTACTTTCTGCCCCAGCAGGGTGACTTTCCTGTCACCTAAAACCTTCATTCCCTCCTCTGTATTTGTTCCTTTACCTAGACTCCTTTGTCACGTCTCTCCATCAAGAAGCAAATTCAACTTCTTAATGAGCATGGGCCCTGACCAATCATAATGGACACCAACCAGTCAGGATGGGTCACAGAGATCAGCCACAAACTGGGAGCTGCTCAGTGTAGCCTGCTGCTCCCATCCCATTTTATCAGTGGATGCATGCCGGCCACCCCAGCCTTCACAAATCTCACTCCCCTTGCAGCCATCATCTGAATCACACCTATCAACGTATAATTAAGAGAGGGCATTGCTGTCTGATAGAGCATCACATGAGTTTTTTATTTTTTCAATTAGACTAAGAGCACTTTGGCCCAGAGACCACGCTTAGCATCAGTGGTTCTCAAAGTGTGATGCCTGAAGCAGCAGATTCTGATCAGAATCACTTGGGAGCATGGAAATGGAAATTCTCAGGTCCCACCCCAGATGCATTGAATCAGATGCTCTGGGGGTAAACCAGGTAATCTGGATTTTAACAATCACCCTCCAGATGATTCTGACCCACACTCGAGTTTGAAAATCATCGTGTTGCAAACTCTGGGGAAACTGAGAAAAATGGTCAAGATAAGATCTCAATAAAGACTTACCTTGCTGACTGTTAATTCTGTCTTTGCACCCACCGATACATACATTAATTATGTGTAGCACAAACACTTGGATTTTGATTCTACAAACACTGAGTAATCACTTGGTATATTAAAGATTCAGGGCTAGGAATATTTATGTGAGTTTATAATTTTATTCTTACAACAATCTTGTTTGGTAGATACTATTAATTCCATTTAACAGATAAGAAAATGGAAACCCAGGGAAGTTACAAGCCAGGCTTGAGTTTGCAGAGCAGGGAGTGGCAGGGCTGGTATCTGAACCATGGTTTCCTGACTCCATGTTCAGTGCTCTTTACTTAAGGTCTTGCTGGACTGTTTGGGTAGGTGCCTTGCTGTGGCAATGGTGATAAATTCCATGTTTCTATGAATGCTGATGACTAATAGTATTTATAAAAGGTATAATTTGAGCTCTGTTCTAGAGAAAGATTTAAACAAAATACTATAATTCATCGGCTGACATTTTAATATTCTTGAAATTAGAATGCATTTGATAATCAATAGCATGTCATAGTTTAATAATGTGTATTATAATCAGGAGTGTCTTAGATGCAATAAAATTCTGTAAAAAATGTGTGTGGTCTTTTCTATTTGGACAGAACTCTGTGTGTGTGTGTGTGTGTGTGTGTGTGTGTGTGTATTTGTGTATACTTGTGTGTGTGTGTTCCTTACCCTCTTATATTTACTTGTAACAAACATAACTTTTTAACACTGAGCTCTCGGTTCACAAGGGCAAAACAGTTGTGATGTATTCTGGCCTTTAAAATTCTCCTTGGACACTTTTAGAAGAGGAGAAAGAGTAATAGTTTACATTCTCCATTTCCCAAAGGGATGACACGGATTCGACCTTCTCTGCTCCATTGTACACTCCTCAGAAATTTCAAAATATACAGGGAAAAATGTGAAGTCGGCTCTACTTTTCCAAACAGTGGCCTGAGTGCTTAGTCAATACTTAGAAAAATAAGAGGTTTATTTGCTTAGGATTTAACACAGCAGCTCTGACGATCTGTTATACATTTGGCACTTTGGTTATTTCCCTTTCGAGGTGAGCATGCAGTTCTTCACAGTCTGTCTGTAAAAGCAGAAAGGAGAATGGGACCAACTAAACCTCAACCACCTCATCCCCATGGCGGGCCCCCGTGGAGAGGTGCACAACTCTCTGGGTGCTGGTCTTGTTTTTGACAGATGTGTTCTTAGCCACAGCATGTCCACGTCTTCCAGCACTTTCCGACCAAGGTAAGAAAAGATGGTAAATGGATTTATTCTGAAATGGGTTAGCATGCATAACTCCAGACATGTCATTCCCCTTACCTGCACTTCTGACCTACAGAGCTGTGAGATGACGAGCGGGGGCTGTTTTAACCTGAAAAATTGGTGGTAATTTGTTATGGTGTCAATAGAAAATGAATGCACTAGGTAACATCAAATACCTAGTCGTGCTGACTTACATACAACCCCCAGCATTCAGGAATGTTCAGAGCAAGACCCCAACCTTCAATTTCATTATTTTATGCCTCCCCCTCATTGATCTTATTTTTTAACCAAGCTGGACAAATTGGTATTTCCCAGCCCTGCCCTGCCTTTTCCTGCCTCTATGGCTTAAAGAAAATCCCAAATCTCCTGCTGTTAAGATCCTATCCATCCTTCAATATCCTTAGCTCAGGTATCACCTCTCTCAGGAAGCCTTCCCTGGTTTCTCCAGCGGCTCCCATCTGTCTATCTCCTCTAACACCTTTCATGCCTAATGTTTCAATGGTATCACTTTCTTATTAATCTTCCCACAATAGTGCAGTGCTTCTTAAACTGAGGTCAGTACCACTCAGAATCCCCTGGATCCCGTTCCAAACCTACTGAGCCAAGATCCTCAATGGGATTCAGGAATCTGCACATTTAAGAAGCTTCCTAGTCATTCTGGGCCCCTTGAATTTTGAGGATCACTGGTGTGGGGGAAAGAGCTCCCACCTTTTGGATAACTTTTAGATAATTTCATATAAATTTAAAGACAGAAGGAATAAATATTGTATCTTCATGAAGTTGTCATTTGGGTTGAACAATGATCAAAACAGGGCCCGTCTGTTTCCCTATACCCCTTCCCTTTCCCTGATCCCCCTTGAGTTTTTTAAAGCAAATCTCAGTTACTGTATCATTTCATGTTTAAATGTTTCTTTACACAATCTAAAAGATAAGGGCTATTTTGTTTTGAGTCGTAACCACGACAGCGTGATCACCCCTAAAAAAATTCCCAATTCCTTGGTGTGGTAGGCAGAATCATGCCCCCTCCCCACAAAGATGTTCATAGTTAAAGTTCTGGAAAGTTCTGGGACTTTGCAGATGGAAGTAAGGTTAGAAATCTAAAAATGGGGTTTTTATTCTGGATTATTTTAAATAAAGATAGGTTATTTATTCTGGATTGTTTTTGTGTGGGCCCAATCCACAAACCTTTTTTCTTTTTTTATAGAACAAATGATAATTTATTGAACTAAACTTGGCTTTCTCAAAACATGACAATCGGAGGGTGAACCTACCTTCTTAATAAGGTTTCAGATGCTCTCCATGAGAAGTCTGCAGCCTTATCTCGATGAGGAAGTGCTCCTGGTTGATCCAGTCTTGCCATTGCCCACTGAGTTGTGGGAGAGGCCTTGAAGAATGTGACAGGGCCCTGGAGTGTAGGGGGCAGAGCCAGTTCTACCAGCTAGAAAGCCTCTCAGGTAATGCCTGGTGATTGTAGCCTGCCTCTCAGGTAATGCTTGGTGACTGTAACCTGTTCCATGAGTGTTTAAAAGCAGACAACTGTCTTCAGCTGGAAGAAGAGGAGGAAGGCAGGAGAGAGGTACAGCAGAAGGGGAAGTTAGAGAGAGTCTGAGTGTGAGAGGGTGTGATGAGTCGTTGCTGACTCTGGGATAGAGGGCCCATGAGCCGGGGCCAGAGGCAGGCCTTGAAGGGCTGAGGGTCCCAGAAGCGGGGATCTCAGTCCTACCAGAGAATGGTTTTAACCAACCACTTGAATGGCTTGAAACTAGGTTTTTCCCCTAGAGCCTCCAGAAAGGAGCACAACTCTGCTGATACCTTAGTTTTGGCCTTGTGAAACTCTAAGCAGAAGTCCAGCTGAGTGAGGTTATACCTGAACTTCTGACCTTCAGAGCTATGAGATAAGTGGGAACTATTTTAAGCTGCAACATTTGTGATAATTTGTTATGGTGTCAATAGAATACAAACACACTAGGTATCATCAAATACCAAGTCAGTACCCAAATCCTCCCTATTGTCTAAAAAATGTTTTTATATAGTTGGTTTATTTGAATTGGAATCTCAGCAAGGTCCATGCATTTCATTTGGTTAAAATGCTTCTGAAACCTCTTTTAGTCCATAGAGACTCCTCTGCCTTTTTTTCCCCTAGAAATTTATCTTTGGAAGGAACCAAGTCATTCTGAACTGAAGAATTCCTCATATTTTGAATTTCTCATTTACAAACCCATGATATAGTTTGAAAATTTCCTCTGTCCCTTGCTTAACCTTATCAGCTGGTGGTGGATTTAGTCACTTAGTCAAATTCAGGTCTGACTTTTTGACGATCAGTGGTTGTGTACCTCCCTAGAATATTACATTGGGAGGCACCTTCTGTCTGGTTGTCTTTTCTTTTGTAATATCAGGCTTGATCCATCCAATGTATGGCTCCTCACCAGTTTTTGCACCTAATGGTTTTTTTCAGTCATCGATGATTATTGCCTGGAACTATCTCTTCATTAGGGTTTGCAGAGTGGCAATATTCTAAATCTATCACTTATTTTTCACATGTCAGCTGGAATCTTCTAAAATGCACCAGCCATTTGGTTATAGTTCATATAGAATAGTCATAATAGTTGCTTGATCCTGCAAAGGCACCGAAGATAGGTCTGGGTTCTAGTTCTGCATCTGCTACATAGTGGCTAGTTTGCTTTGAGCAAGTTATTGTACACCTTTGAACCTCAGGTGCCTTATAAAATCGAGACAGCATTGCGGGGTGGTTGCAATAATTCCATAAATGAACATATGTAAGAGCCAGGTGCTTGCTACAGAGCACATGCTAGTCAAACATCTGCCATGTCTGGAATGCCCTCTTGGGCTGACTCCAGGATTGGGTACCTGTGGGGATTGCCCAGGGACACCCTACATCTTCCTCCTCTGGGGGAATTCCTCCAGGCCTTTCACAGTCCCTCAGAACTGCAGCTGTTGACAGTAGAAGGGCTCACACTGGCTTCTCAGGGGAAGCCCTGAGGCTTTCATCAGTATCTTCCTAGGGCCTGCTGTTTGCAGTCAGGTTTGTGTTTTACTATGAGTCGTTTTTCAGCAGGGAGAAGTGCAGGTGGTGGGGTAGGAAGAGGTGGCCTGACTTTCCTCCCAATCCAGTCATTAACTGGCTGTGTGGAGTGGGGCTATGAGCCAACAGAGGTCTTGGCTTCCCCTCCAGCCCCAGCCCCCTTCCTCATCAGCGTCCCAACCTCAGCAAGCAGGGCCGGGGGTTTCGCCTGCCTCTGTCACTTCCCATAGGCCGAGGGTGGAACGTTCTACAATCTCAGGACTCTCCTACAAGGGTTGTTGTTGTCCCTCCAGCCTGGCTGAGCTGAGTGACCGTCTCTCTAATGGCTATGACCCTCTCAGGCCTGTTCTGCATAATCAGAATAAATTGGAGGCTAAAATATTTGTCTGGACAATTCTGATCAAAAATGCCCCTTGCTTTGATCTTTCAGTCAAAACAAGGTCTTCTCCCTGTATTCTGACAATATTGACCTCGAGCCACTTGTTCAGCTTGGAAGGCAGGTTCTCAGGGCTCATTAAGGCCCTTTCTCAGCCGCACAGTCCCGGCGAGGCCCTGGGCTTTGTGCTTTGCTTTGGTAATGTAAATAGTTATTGGCAAGTGTGGAGTTTGGCCTGGAAACTCCAACTTCAGTGGTGCCAAGCTGCTACCTGCCTTCTGTCTGCACATTCAGGATTTGCACTGAGCACTCCACAAAGGGACAGCCAGAGGGAGGGGGCTGTAGGGGGAGAGGCAGGCACCTGAGTGACAACGCTCTTTGGAGAGATTATAGGAGTCAAGCAATCTTTCTTTCTGTTTTCCCACAAAAGGAATTAGATCAGGAATTTCAGCAACTGAGCTTCAGGTATTTAAGTGGCTAGTCTCAGCTGGTGGTGCTAACCATGGGAGGCCCACCTCCCGCTCTGCCCTTTTGCTGAGCTAAGTAAGGAATCTTATAAAACCATGATTGTAAAATTGGGATCATGGGCATAAGCAGAATAATCATTCCTGCTTCTACCACAGGGCAGTGAAAGAGCACTGAAGACCAATACATTGATTTGTATCATGAGTTAGTTTTAAGTCATCTGAAGGTGGTTAGAGAGGACACCATTTTTTTTTTTTTTTTGGTCCACTGAGTATCCCTTCAATTGGATTACATGGTTCCCCAATGCTCAGGGCTGCTGATTACCATAACCACCTCTACCCCAGCCACGCCATCTCTACCCTTACTCCAGTCACTGTGGTAGGCACAAGACCAAAACAGGCCAACTGTATTTATCCCACTCCCAGGCCCTGTGATTGGTTTTGAGATGGGTGCTGGCCTGATCCATGCCAATCAGAGTCCTTCAGTTGGCTTCCAGGGCTCTCAATTTCCACTGGGCTGCTGAAGTGGTTTGATGTAAGATTGAACTATCTGTAGCCGTACCCCCTTCCCCATGATCCCCACCACATGGGAATGTCATCTGTAGTATGAGAGATCAGAAAGAAGTTGACTCAGAACATGGTGATGTGCCACTGAGAATAGCTCCTGTAACTCCTCAGTTGTTGGGCCCCTGTCACTTGTAAACAAAAGAATTTTGACTCAGACAGGGATTATAAATCTGGTCCTGGAATCAAATTCTAATCTGCCACCCATTTGCTGGTTGTGTGAACTTGGGCAACTTGCTTAACTTCTTTGAACTTGTTTCCTTATCTGTGAGTGAGGGATATGATATCTACCTCACAGAATTGCTATACAGATTGAATGATAACAAGTAATAGGTATGAAGTTCAGCAACTGGCACACAGTAGGTACTCAAGAAGTATTTGCTGAGTATCTAAAATAATATTTGTTGAATTAATCTAAGGAATGTTTTCATTCTGAGAGTAACATTTGCTTCTCAAAGTAGGTCACGAGTATGGGAGATGCATGGTGTGGTCTTGGGGCACTGGCAACTATGGAGTAAGTAAGCATGCAGCTCTTCTTAGATTACCAAATTAATTACTTTAATATATTTTATATTAAAAGAAAACAGACATATTATGGACTGGAATATAAATACAAGACTTCAAAAGAACTCCTTGCATGTAGATTGATGCTGTTCTTTTCCACAGAGTGTGCTCTGATATGGGGTTTTCCAGGTACTGAAGAGGAGTATCGTGGCCAGGGAGCTGGAGATGTTGGCTCTAGCCTGCCTCAGCGACTCTGTGAGGTCTCAGCAAGTCATTTAACCTTGCTCATTCTTTTTTTTCCATCCAAAAAAAAAAGAGTTTACTTGACCTTGAAATCTTTTCTGAGCATTCTAGCAGTTCATCCCATCTTTGCCATGTGAGTTTGTGAATTCCTTATCAGTAGAAATGTTAAAGAGAGGCCTAAATGGATTAAGCTATCAGTTATAGGGTTTAACTAGTTTAATTTTAGGTCCAATTCTATGATTCTATGATCATATTATAATGTTACATAATACTATAATGCTACATCATTAATATTATATCATATGATAAACCTAATCAAATATTGATGATGATGCTGATCATATAGGTATATGACAATGTGTTTAAAACCAAAAGAGAGTTGGTTAGGCATAAACCAAACCAAGGCAGCTCTGTGGGAATTTACAAGGAGATGATGAAGGTTTTCTTAAACATGGAAAGTCAATATGAAACTATGCCTAGCAGAGCTGGAAGGGTAGAAGAGATTGGGACAGAGATATTTAAGACTTGCCAAATATCCATGGCTTCCTCCACCTTCCAGCATCCCTTGAGGTTGGCCAGGGCCATGTGACTAGCTCTAGCCAATCAGCTCTGAGTGGAAGTGATAGGTATCACTTTTAAGCTGAGGTCAGAAAAAGCTCCCAGAAGACCTCCCACCTCTCTTCTTCCCTACCTCAGAGAGCGGAAGTTGTGTTTTGAGATGGTGGAGCCAGCCACAAGATGGAGACTGCCAGGACAGCCTCCTTTTGAGGCACTGCTTAAAAGGAGCTACGAGACCCATGGGACAGGCTTTACTTTTAAAATTTTTAAACAGAGAATATATAAACTTTAAGATCTAAGACAAAATTAACTTTTAGTATATGCATGCAAATGTTCTAAGTTTTTTTGTGAACAAAGTTTTTACTTTACTCAAATCGCAACTATATTAACAGTTCAAATGGTTGATACACAATGACAGTAAAGGAGAAAATATTCATTAATTGAATTTGGATAAGACTGTTTTGGGAGTTCCGGTAAGATGGCGACAGCATAGGTGAACTTGTGAGATTCTCTGCACGTGAGTTTCCAAAAAGACTCTCAGTTTCCTTCCTCCATCCCCCAGCCCACCACCAGTCATGCTGGTCCGAGGCCTGGGGACCTTTGGTCCCACGCAGGGCCGGATATTGTGGCCCCCTGCTGTGTCTGTTCCACCATACATGACTCTCACCTGTGTGGGAGTCTCGGGTCTCAGATCCCTCCCTGGCTACATTGTCTCACGCCCAGCACCCAGCACCAACCTGCTGGTCACTCAGGGAGGCCCCGGGTGCCCGCTCCTCAGACACACCAGTCCCATTCCTGGCTGAAGTACCCTGTGGGGGGCCCAGGGCCACTCTTGCTGCTCACTCCCTGCCTGTTGGAGCTTTGGTGCTCTGGAGCTCTGGGCCCACCCTGGCTGAGGCACTCAGCACGTGACCCCAAGCTTGGAGACCCAGACAAGTGGAGAGAAATGGATCTATGAAAGAGAATCTGCCTCTGCCATTCTCCAGGCAGAGATTTCCATTGCCCCGCCCACCTATCAACAACCCTCACCTCGGTTCCTAAGGGACCAAGCCCACATACTACTGCATAGACAGATTGTAAGGCAGAGGGAAATAGGTTCCAGTGTGCTCATACACCTGTTCGTGGATGCTAGAATCAGCATATACATTCTGAACCATAGCTTTCCCCTCAACTAAACCTCAAAACTGCAAAAAGTACAGTGTGCAGCCCACACTCCAACCTCAAAAGTGAACAAAGCCAGAAGACCCTCACAAGGAAGAACAGGATATTGCAGAAGTGAAACAAAAGAAACCCCACCTTCCCTCAAAAACAGAATTAAAGAAGGGGAGGGAAAGAGGGAGAGAGAGAGAAAAATCTACACAAATGAAGAAAAACCAAAAGAAGAGTATGGGTCTCTCCCAGACCCCTGGGAGGGCAGACACTGAGAAAACTGACTTCGGAATGCAAACAACGAAGAGCCCCCAGAATGAAGGGTCTCAAACTATAAACCTAGATATCAAGACATTAATGGAGAGATTAAAAAGAATTGAGGAGACACAAGAAGAAACTAGGAAGGAGCTGATATCTGAGATAACAGTAATAAAGGATATTGTGAATGAAATAAATAAACTGATAAGCATGGAAAGCAGAATTACCCAAGCAGAAGAAAGAATTTCAGAGCTTGAGGACCAAAATATAGAACTAACCCAAACTATTAAAAACACAGAACATAAGCTCAAAAGACAGAACAAAACCTTCAAGAGATGAGTGATTACTTCAAGAGACTGACCTAAGAGTAATTTGCCTTCCTGAGGCAGAAAGAGAGACAGAGACCACACTGGAACAAACTTTCCATGAGATCATTCAAGAAAACTTCCCTGATCTAATCAATGATGCAAAAATTCAAACACAAGAGATTCAGAGAACCCCTGCAAGACAACAAATGAGAAGACCAACTCCTAGACACATAATAATTTGCCTAAACAAAGTAGGCATAAAAGAAAAAATCCTAAAGGCAGGAAGAGAAGAAGACCAGATCACCTACCATGGAAGACCAATTAGAGTAGCAGCAAATTTATCTACAGAAACCCTGCAGGCTAGGAGAGCTTGGAGCCCTATCTTCAAAGTCCTAAAAGATAAACAATTTCAAGAATAACCTACCCGGCCAAGCTAAGCTTCATCAGCGAGGGAGAATTAAAATCTTTCCCAGATATCCAATCCCTAAGAACTTATGCTGCCACCAAACCACCTCTACATGAAACACTTAAGAAAGTACTAGACACAGAAGAAAAGGAAAAAAGAACAATGTTCTTCACAAGAATACAGGAAAAAGAATAAAATATACATGAATCAACCCCAAACCAAAAGAAAGACAAAAAAACCAAGTGGAAGAACAACAACTCCATAAGAACTCTATGATAGGGATGAACGCTCACATTTCAATAATTAGCCTGAATGTGAATGGACTAAACACATATTGCCTTCAAGAGACCCATCTCACTAGAAGGGACATACACAGACTCAAAGTAAGAGGATGGGAAACAAATTTTCAGGTGAATGGTACACAAAAGAAAGGAGGAGTCACAATCCTAATTTCAGACAAAATACCATTTAAGCTATCAAAAATTAAAAAAGATACAGAGGGCCACTACATAATGATAAAAGGTTCAGTCCATCAACAAGAAATATCTATCTTAAACATATATGCACCCAACATAGGTGTGCCAACTTTTATAAAGCAACTTCTAGGAAAACTAAAGAAAGATATTGATTCTAACACCATCATAACTGGGGACTTTAATACCCCACTCACAACCCTACACAGATCATCAGGACAAAAAATCAGCAAGGAGATCCGGAGCCTTAATGTGACTCTGGACCAAATGAACTTAATTGATAACTACAGAACACTCCATCCAAAGACCACAGAATACACATTATACTCATCACCACATGGAACATATTCTAAGATCGACCGCATAATTGGCCATAAATCAAGCATAAGCAAATTTAAAAGGACTGAAATTCTACCATGCACCTTCTCGGACCACAGTGGAATAAAAATAAACATTAACTCCAACAAGGTCCTCCCCAAACCCACAAAGACGTGGACACTAAACAGCATGATGCTAAACAACTCCTGGGTCAATGACGAAATCAAAACAGAGATCAAAAGATACCTGGAAACAAATGAAAATGAAGAAATATCTTACCAAAATCTCTGGGATGCCTTAAAAGCTGTAGTAAGAGGGGAATTTATATCCCTGCAAACACACATGAAGAAAATGGAAGGAATACAAATTAACAGCCTAACAAGCCACATAAGGAAGCTGGAAAAGCAAGACCACAAAAACCCTAATTTCAGCAGAAGAATCCGGATCACCAAAATAAAAGCCCAAATCCAGGACATAGAAGACAAAAAGATAATACAAAAAAAATCAATGAAACAAAAAGCTGGTTCTTCGAAAGGATAAACAAGATCGATGGTCCCCTAGCTAGACTGATCAAGAAAAAATGAGAAAAAACCCAAATAAGCACAATCAGAAACACAAAAGATGAAGTCACATCTGACCCTGAAGAAACACAAAAGATCATTAGAGACTACTATGTACACTTGTATGGAAACAAACTTGAAAACCTCAAGGAAATGGAGGACTTTCTGACATCATGCAACCTACCTAGGTTGGAACAAGAAGAAATTGAGACCCTAAATAGACCAATAACAATCAAGGAAATCGACTATGTAATAAGAAAACTACCTACAAAAAGAAAAAAGCCCTGGTCCAGATACCTTTCCAGCAGAATTCTACAAGATATTTAAGGAGGAGCTGATACCAATCCTACTGAAGGTATTCCAGGTAATTGAAAAAGATGGAACTCTCCCAAATCATTTTATGAAGCCAATATCACAATGATACCCAAGCCAGGTAAAGATCCAACAAAGAAAGAGAACTACTGGCCAATATCTTTGAGGAACATAGATGCTAAAATTCTCAACAAGATCCTGGCAAACTGGATTCAACAATACATCTCAAAAATCATCCATCACGACCAAGTAGGCTTCATTCCAGTGATGCAAGGCTGGTTCAACATTTGTAAAACCATAAATGTAATTAAATACATCAACAGATGTCAAAACAAAAACCACATGATTATATCATTAGATGCAGAAAAAGCTTTTGATAAAATCCAGCACCCCTTCTTGATAAAAACCCTTGAACATCTTCTAGGCATACGGGGAACATACCTCAAAATAGTAAAAGCCATCTATGAGAAACCCACAGCCAGCATACTCCTAAATGGACAAAAATTGGAACCATTTCCCCTGAAAACTGGAACAAGACAAGGATGTCCACTCTCACCCCTCCTGCTCAACATAGTATTGGAAGTCCTGGCTCGAGCAATCAGAGAAGAGAAGGTAATCAGGGGTATCCAAATAGGAAAAGAGGAAGTCAAGTTATCTCTCTTTGCAGACGATATGATTGTGTACCTTGAAAACCCAAGAGAATCTGTCAAAAACCTCCTTACACTGATAAAGTCCTTTGGCAAAGTCTTAGGATACAAAATAAATGTGCAAAAGACAATCGCATTTCTTTACACCAATAATAAACAAACAGAAACCCCAATATAAACCACAATTCCATTCACAATAGCCACAAAAAATGAAATACCTTGGCATCTTCCTAACCAGAGATGTGAAAGACCTTTACAATGAAAACTACAAAACGCTGCTCA
The DNA here is from genome assembly GCA_027257055.1 of Cephalopachus bancanus. Classification (NCBI taxonomy): domain Eukaryota; kingdom Metazoa; phylum Chordata; class Mammalia; order Primates; family Tarsiidae; genus Cephalopachus; species Cephalopachus bancanus. The sequence goes on from JAPVLO010000008.1 coordinate 14,743,488, forward strand.
AAGAAATCAAAGATGACACAAGCAAGTGGAAAAATATCCCATGCTTATGGACTGGAAGAATCAACATTGTGAAGATGTCCATCTTACCTAAGGCAATCTACAAATTGAATGAAATACCCATCAAATTACCAGCAACATTCTTCTCAGACCTAGAAAAAACAACACAGGAATTCGTACGGAAACACAAACGACCAAGAATAGCCAGAACAATCCTCAGCAAAAAAAAACAAAGCAGGAGGTATCACATTACCAGACTTCAAACTTTACTATAAAGCTACAGTCATCAAAACAGCTTGGTATTGGTATAGAAACAGGCATATAGATCAATGGAATAGAATTGAGATTCCAGAAGCAAAACCTCAATTTCTCAGCCAACTCATCTTCGACAAGGCCTCCACCACCTACCTCTGGGGAGAGGAGAACCTGTTCAGTAAATGGTGCTGGGAAAACTGGCTGACCACATGCAGAAGATTGAAACAGGACCCCTATCTATCACCATACACAAAAATTAACTCCAAATGGATCAGAGACCTAAATGTAAAACCTCAAACCATAAGAACCTTAGAAAATTAAGGACATACCCTCATGGAAACCGGAACTGGCATCCAATTCCTGAACAAAACCCGAAACCCACAGGTCATAAGAGAGAAGATAGACAAGTGGGACCTTATTAAACTGACAAGCTTCTGGAAAGCCAAAGAAACCATCAAGAGATCAGGGAGACAGCCTACAGACTGGGAAAAAGTATTTGCCAACACCAGGTCTGACAAAGGCTTAACATCTTGGATCTACAAGGAACTCAAACATGCTAAAAAGAAAAAAAACAAAAAACCGGATTATAAAATGGGCAAAAGATATAAACAGACACTTCACAAAGGAAGACATCAGAGCAGCCAACAGATAAATGAAGAAATGTTCAATCTCACTAATCATCAGGGAGATGCAAATCAAAACCACACTAAGATACCACCTAACTCCAGTCAGAATGGCAATTATCAACAACTCAAAAAATAACAGCTGCTGGAGAGGGTGTGTCAAAAAGGGAACACTTCTACACTGTTGGTGTAAACTAGTGCAACCTCTGTGGAAAGCAGTGTGGCAATTCCTAAAAGCTCTAACTATCAACCTCCCATATGACCCCGCAATCCCCCTACTGGGAATATACCCTGAAGAACTCAAATCACTCTATAAAAAAGATACCTGCACACGTATGTTTATCGCAGCATTGTTCACAATAGCAAGAACCTGGAAGCAACCATGCTGCCCATCAAAAGAGGACTAGATTTAAAAAATGTGGCACATATACACGATAGAATACTATGCAGCCATAAAAAAGAACAAAATCATGAATTTCGCAGCAACCTGGAGGGAACTAGAGTCTATAATACTGAGTGACCTCTCACAGAAACAAAGATCCGAGTATCACATGTTCTCACTCATATAAAGGAGAACATCCAATGTAATACTATAAGAAAATGACTGACAGTAGTGGGAAACTATGGTGGGGAGAGGGAGAGGGGATTAACGGTAGTAAATATCTGTCTGGGGACGGGGAAACACCTCTTATCAACAAGGGTGCCTGAACAAAACATAATAAAAAATATTGATTATAAAAAAAAGACTGTTTCAAGTTTTCATTCCAATACTTACTATATGTTTTAGATCAATTTAAATTTATAATTATATATTACAAAGCAATGATCATTAAAATATGGTTAGTTGGTTAAATTTCCCCACATAATTGTGTGAAAATAATCCCAAGAACTAATCTCATGGAGATCCACCATATATACCAAACAAAAAAATGCATATGTTTGCAGTCATCTAAGAAATTGATTTTAAATTTTAAATTTTAAATCTGTTTCGTAGAGAACTGCAAACATATGCATTTTGCCAACAGAGGGCAAAGAATGTGTCAAGTACCTGGGAGTTATGACAGAATTGATAGTAAAAGCTCAATCTATGATTCCTTTTCAATAAATTATATACTTTTTGTCCTAACTAATTAAATAAGGCTGCTTCTCTCCCACTTTGGCTTTAACAGGAATATTTGAAGACGTCTTCACTGTATTTCATTCTGGCTTTCATCACCTGGAGGTAGTGCCTGTTTAACAGCTGGACTGTAACATGCTTCTACCTCATGTCTTGGTCCTCTTCACTGAGGCATATCAATTAGAAGAGGATATCTTTAAATGTGATCCTTGTTCTCAATAATCTACTGTGTCACACTACTGAGATTTGGGGGTTGGTTATTACCCAAGCATAACTCAGCTTATGCTGTCTGATATGTGGACTGATGTTTATTCTCCTTTATGCCCCCAGCATGTAGCACACTCCTGAGGAGGGAATGGCTATGTGAGCATTTCTTACAATCTAGTCTTTCTACATTCTCTCTCATTTGCTACTGAAGGTTCCAAGGTGTCTTCTTCTAGAAAACTGCTCCTGGCCCTCCCAGTATTAATCAGAAGTTCCCTTTCAGTTTTCCATACCTGAGAAGATCCCCCACCACCCAACTCCTTGCATCTGTCCCATCTCTTACCCTGGCGATTGCAGAAGCCTCTAGTCTGTCCTCCTGCATGTCTTGCCCTCCTTCAATCTTCTCCCAACCACAGCTAAGGACATCTTCTTAAAATGCTGACTTGATAAGTCACTTCTTTGCCTTCTGGGGGCTGCTGGAGCTCTTAGGATAAGACCACAATCCTTCTCACTGCACACATCTTTGGTCTCCTCTTTATGCCCGCCCTTTGTATGACCAACTCCAACTTCATGCTATCCCCCATGGGAATCCTGGGAGAGGCCTACCCACACCCTTACCCCCACCCCCACAACTTAGTTCTTTAAACATGCTCAGTAAACACTCTCTACTTCTCATTCAGAGGCTTATTCTAATTGTGATTTGAGAAATTATCTGTGCAAATATTTGCTTGATGTCTGCCTCCCACTCTGGAGAATGAGGATAAGACTGTCCTACTCAGTGCAATAGCCCCAGTGTAGGGCCCAAGGGTCAGCACAAGGTAACATTTCAGTAAGTAGTTGTTGAGTCAATAACTGTGAAAGGATTTTCTGCACAAGTCTAAAGGGACACTTCCCCTCTTGTCAGAGGCAGTTCTTGGACAGCAGGGCAAAGATTGTACTTTGCAATAATGATATTAACAAAAATGACAATAATAGCTGATGTTTTTTCTTTTTTTCTTTTTTGAGTTGGAGTCTCACTCTGTCGCCCAGACTGGAGTGCGGTGGCCACTCCCGGCCACTGCAGCCTTGACCTACAGGGCTCTGGCAATCCTTCTGCCTCAGTCTTCCAAGTAGCCGGAATTACAGGCATGCACTACCACGCCCGGCTGATTTTTTGATTTATTGTAGAGATGAGGTCTCACTGCCCAGGCAGGTCTTGAACCCGCGGGCTCAGGCAATCCACTCACCTCAGCCTCCCAAAGGTGTGGGATTACAGGCTGAGCCACCGAGCCTGGCTATGTTTTTTCAACACTTAGCTCAATGCTAAAATCTTTCATGCATTCGCCTCTTCATAACTCTATCGGATAGAGTTACTAGTATCATCATTTTATAGGTGAAATAGAGAGCTTAAGGTCGCACATCTAATGAGTGGTGCAGCTAATACTCTTACTCCCCTCAGATCTTGGTCCTGGCTTTTGTGGGGCTCTATGCTTAGTCCTCCCTCCATTCTCATTTGCAGAAGAGACACTGTTGGGATTGGTGGAGAGAACGGAAATCACCAGGCTGCAATATGGCAGTTGGATGTATGGAAGATCTGGTCTGCTTGAGGCTTCTGGTCACTTTGGAGGCATTGGAATGTGCAGTGAAAACAGTTTAGGAAGATGCTCACTTAGAACAGAAGCTTCATCTCTGCTGTGTCATTTCAGGGTGTGTGAGGTAGACTTAGAAGGAATCCAAGATGATTCTTCCATTATAAAAAATTGTCTTTGGTGACTTGGACAAAGGTTTATTCCTGCACCCAACAATATTTTTCTTTTCTCCTAATTAATTTATTTCTGCCAAAGAAATTGGCCATGTCCCTTTAAAAAGCACCAACCCCAAAGCAAGGTGTCCCTGGAGGGACTCATAGGATCAATTTTTCAGCCAGAGACTATGCAGCCTGGCTGTACAGGCTTCAGGCTTTTAATTTGCTTATACATAGAGTGGCTTGAGCTCTATACATCACCAAATCAATGCAAATCAGTTTACTTGAAGCTGGTTCAATTTTAAAAGAATTTCATTAACCAGCAATAAAAGGCCTGGGTTAATATAATTACTATAGGATCCCAAGCTCATCAGGAAGGATTCCTTTTCTATAATGATCTTAACATTTATATTATGGCATTTTTCTAAGAAAAAAAGGGAAACAAAAAGCATACTAGAGGAAGATGCTGAAAATAATGCTTTTTACTCTTATGAAATTCAGTGTTGGAACTTCCATTAAACAAACTTCTTTTCCCAAATGCAAAGACCTGGGGGAGATACTATTCTTTTTAACATTCGTGTGTGGGGTTCTATAGACACACACCCCGAGACACATGTTCTCTACATTATCTAATCCACACAGAATCGTAACCACTCAAAGGCAGAAGAGACCTTAGCGGGATTTAATACATTTGCTTAATTTTACAGAAGAAACTGACGCCCTGAGACCATAAATGGCAAACAAAGGTCAGCCATCTGGTTGGAGGGCCGGAAATCAGAGTTTCGATTCCCTCTCCATTTCTCCCCACTGGTGACTGTGCCCGCTTCACGGCAGGCGGTCAGAGGCATGGTGGAAAGTTACCTCCCTGGAAGTGCTTTCAATAAAAAAGAAGGAAATTCTGTCATAAGCAGTAACATGGATGAACTGGGAGGACATTATGCTAAGTGAAATGCTAATCACAGAAGGACAACTACTGCATGACTCCACTTCCATGAGGAGTCTAAAGTAGCCAAATTCACAAAAGAAGAAAGTAGCATGGTAGATGTCAGGGGGTGGGAGGAGATGGACATGGGGAGTGCCACTTTACTAGGCATAAAGTTTCAGTTTAGCAAGATGAATATGTTCTAGAGATCTGCTCCACAAACATTGTGCCTGTGGTTAACAATGCTGTGTTATACACTCACAAATTTGTTAAAAGAGTAGATCTCATGTTAACTGTTCTTATCAGAGTAAAATAAAATTTTTAAAAATTGTAAACGGTCATTTGGAGGTAAGGCATATTATATGGAAAAGTGAGCCATGTCGTTTGGTGACTTGGAAAAAAAGATTCATCTGGAGTTGAACATGGTTTTTCTTTTCTCCTAATGAATTTATATTCTGCCAAAGAAATTGATGCCCCTTTAAACAGCACAATCCTCAAAGCAAGGGGCCCTGGAGAGAACTGTTCTAAAAGGAATTTCTGCTTCATCTTACCAAGATCTCACCCCATGCCTACCCCAATACTAACTCCAGCTGTTCCTGGAAGAGTGTTAATCTGATTTGTCTGAGACTTGAGTTCCCACTGGACTCCGACCGACTTGGAGGTGGGGTTGCTGGCCATAAAGGTCAGCATCCCACACCATGCTCCCTGACTTTCTAGGTCCTGCTTCCATGTAGTACGCCCACCAGCAATCCGCAGGCAGGACCAATCACATCTTTCCATCTTCCTTCTCCCCTGACCGTATGACTTGGTGGCCGAGGTAGCATGGGGTGGCAGCCCATCACCTTCGAGTCAGAGGGCAAAGAATGGGACTGAACGGAGGACCCAAGCCTGATTGTCAGGCTATAATTCAGCTTTTACCAAAGAGCCCTACATTCAAGATATCAAAACCTCACCCAGCTATTCATAGAGCAGGCCTTTTGTTTCCATCTGGTTGGGAACTTGGAGGGGAGGAGAAATGAGCAGCAGGTCAGGGCCATTAAGTCCTAGGTTATCTGTCCAGAAATCTAAGTCCACAATCTTTATTCAAAATGCCCGGGGTCAGAAGTGTTAGAGACTTCAGAATTGCTCTGTGATCACTAGACTTCTAGAAAGTCGGTCCAAACTTGGAGTCAGGGTTGAAAAATCAATGTGGCTCAAAGTAGAGACAGTTTAATTTATATTGGGATGATATAGAATTTAATGAGGTGTATAGATTTGCTTCTTGCATATACTTTCCTACAGAACGAGAGGGCTGGAGTCGTGACCACTCAAGGGTTGACAGGGATTTTTGCTGGGCGGCCTCCCAGAGAAGACTGTGCCACCTCCTAACACCACCCTTCCTATGCTGTAGTGTGATGTTAGAATCATGTGTTCTAGAGGCATCTGAATCATTTGAACCCCTATTCACATCTTACTCCTCACTGGTACAACATATCAGTAACAGTATTTCCTTCCTTGTCCCTTCACACCTGGGGCTGATCGTGGCTTCCTGACATTGCTTGTCCCCTGCTGCCTCAAAATCCGTCTGGGGTTCCTTCGCCCTGTCCATACATCTTCAAGTGAAACCTCTTATGTGGAGTTTTTGCTGCCAGGGTCTTGGCTGACATGCTGTAAAGTAGTTATTTTAGGAGCTTCAACATACATCCATAGCTTATCCATATCAGTCCGTAGCACACTTTTAAAAAGAAAAAGCAAACACTCACAGAATAAATTAGGTCATTCTGAATTACTGGAAATTTTAGTGACCTGTGTTTTGCTGTTCACAGAAGAAAGACAGGAGGGCCTGCAGTTGCACAGAACTTCAATATAAGGTAGCAACATACCCCTGTTTTCAGATGTGGAAAAATAAGCTGTAAAGCACTGCCTCGCTTGTCCCAGATTGGCTCCCATTCTGTCTGCTGCATATATGTTGCTTATAATCTGTGAGCAGAAAGAAAACTCAATAGAACTTCTTTACCCTGGAAAGGCCAGCCGGGTCAGTTGGGGATCTGGGGCTTTCTTTGAATTCAAGAGCTCTTTTTTCTTGCATTCCACTGGACATTTCTAGCCATGGTAATGTTCTGTTTTAGCAAAGCCTTCTTTAGTTCTTCAGGTAAGAACAAATTTTGTTGAGGGCCAGAAAGAGGTATGGAAGGGAGTGGCCTTGTTTTTTTTTTTTTCTTGAGTGAACAATTTGGAAACATGTTGGGATGCCAGCAGAATTCTGAAACAGGGAGGGAGATGCCAAGCTCTAGGGGCCTGCCCTGAGAAGCAGTGGAAGCCACAGAAGACAGGCTCTGGTGGAGACAGATGTGGCGGCATGAGGAGCTGTCTGTCCTCAGCTCAGCCATCTCCTCTGTTGTGTTTGCTATTGCTACCCCAGCCCCTGCGGCCTGGGCTAGTGTCACTCTGTTTTTAGTTCATATTTCACCTATGAAAAGCAGTCTGTGAGGGTGCTTTTCTCAGCTTAGGAAAACACGTTAGCCATGGTCTTAGGCACTGACCCCTCACCTCCTCAAGCTCCCGTGACCTGGGTAGAGGAAAGAGATGACCACCTGGGCCTCTGGGGAGTCTCATGGCTTGTGAGGAAAGTACACATGGCTTGTGAATTCTTCAAAAATGCTCAGTGAAATTTCCAGGAGACTCCAGGACACTATCCTGAACACAAAGGAGAGCACAGGGCAGAGAAGCAGCTGGATTGGAGAAGTAACCCACCCAAGAATTAGAGGAAGGCAGTCCCGTGGTCTCCCTGCCCCATGGGCAGGGTCCATTTGGAAGACCCTGAGAAGTACAGCTTCCTCACATCACCTTGGGGACAAAATTCCCATGTGTTGAATTTCTGTTTTTATTGTTATTATTGAGAATTTTGAAATATGAAAATATAATAGGCAGAAAATAAATTCAATACATAGACTACCACTTGGAGATAATTACTCAGCATATTTGTGTACTTATTGCTAATCCTTTTATGTTTCTTTTTTACATGGTTGTAATTAAATATAAAATTACAAATAGTAATGTTAATTTTTTTGTTATAAAGGTAAAGGTGTACTGTGTATACCATTTTAAAATGTACTAAAGGTAAAAAAGAAACAAAAGATTTCCAATCTCTTACCTCTCATGGATAATCACTGCTAACTTATTGGCATTTGCCTTGACAGCTTTTTTATGCATTTTTAAACATAGATCTTATTGCTTATCTGATTTTCAAGCATACTCAGTGAAGGAAATTCACAAGTTCTAGAAGGAAGATGATATGAAGAGGATATTTGCTCCTGATCTTTATCAATTAGAAAGCTCAATGATCCAGTTAATTAAACACATAACTCTGAAAGATGAAAAATCACTCCAGCTCTTGGGAAATAAGCATCGATCATTCACTCTGCTACACAAAGCTGCCTTTAAGTCTTTATTTAAACATTTTTCTTGACAAAGTGTTCCAATTATGTAAAACATTTGGCATTGTTAGCAAGTGATGGAACGGAAGGGCACCCACGGTCATGGAATATGCAAAGTTCTTTTAAAAAAGGTGAAGGATATGGAGCAAGAAACATATTTCCGTGCTAGTTTGCAGAATCTACCTACAGCACACAATCCAAATGACTGCCTAGGTCTGGTACCCAAACTGAGTGAAGGAAAATGATGTACAGGTTAATTGAATTGCTCTTTTGGTTAGTTGCATGTCTTCAATAATTTTGCTCATTGAGGACACATAGATGCTTTGTAAGTGGAATGTCTTTGAGCTGCCTTCCCATATGAAAGACAACTTGTCTGAATTTTATATCATCTTTTCCATCCACAGAATTTTGTAGGGGAATTTTGTGTTCTGGTTTTCAATATTGGACAGTAGTCTGAGGTCAGCCTGACTTTTAGTCCTTAGCATGCAAACTACCTACCTGTATGTAAGAGTTTTAAGCATTTGCTATTGAAATTCAAATGTTTTTCCACAAATATGTAGGTGTGAACATATTTTCACTGATTTTAGGCTAGCACGTGGTGACCCATTCATACTGAATAAACTTCCCCTTTCCCCCAGGAAAAGTCTTAGAGAAATTACATCCTTGGCTGGGTGCGGTGGCTCACGCCTGTAATCCTAGCACTTTGGGAGGCTGAGGTGAGTGGAACCCAGGAGTTTGAGACCAGCCTGGGCAACACAGTGAAACCTCTTCTCTAAAAAAAAGTTTAAAAAATTAGCCAGGTGTGGTGGCACATGTCTGTAGTCCCAGCTACTCAGGATGCTGAGGTGGAAGGATTGCCTAAGCCCAGGAGGTCAAGGCTGCCATGAGCTCTGATTGTTGTGATCATACCACTGCACTTCAGCCTGGGCAATAGAGTGAGATCCCAACTCAAAACACCAAAAATTACTTCCTTAATAATATTGTTTAATCTTTTCTACCTCAAAGATACCTATATGTTGACTCTCCATGCTCTGTCCTCCAGTTTCATCGCTATTTTTCATTTTCATCTCTTTGTCCTGGTCCTCTGCATTCTTAGGTAGTTTCTCTAATTTGTCATCATATATTGATTCTGCTTTTCATAGCCTCTGTTCTACTCTCTGCTGCCAACAACGATGATTTTCATTCTTTCATTGAATGTTTTTGTTTCCATTTTTTCCCTCTGCTTTCTCATCTCCCCTTTTAGTTCTCACCTTTTTGCTTTTTTTAAATCACAGCCTGTATTTTCCTTTATTTATTTTTCTATTTCGTACAAATGGATGATACTCTTACGTCCAATTGAGGAGGTCAAGCACTCACTGAAAAGTGATCAAAGATTTCTTTCAGAGGCATGCTCTTCCTCTTAGCGTTCAATGCAATGTTTCCTTTTCCTTGGTTTCAAATTTTTTTTGGTTTCCCATAATGTTCTATTTTAAAATTCACTCATCTTTCTTCATGGAGAAATCTAGCCAGACTCAATATTTTGCACTGGATGTGCGAAATGTGCTTTCCTTGAGTTGAATTCCATCTCTATGGGTGATGGTGGAATGTCCCTATCACATCTGTATCTAGTGGGTAGTTGAGGTGCAGATCCCAGTATCTTTATTCATGGAGGCTTGGCCACTGTCAGTCTTGGTTTTTGGTAAGACCATCAGTTTTACTGTCTATATCCCCAGATAATTCAATAGAAATTGAGTGCAACTAGGTAATATGTTCTTGTTACAGAAAGTATTCAAGAAGGAGTACCTATTATGTGCCCAAATCTTTGATAGGTGTGTTATATACATTATCTCATGGAGTTCTTTCAAGTTCCATTTAAGGTCAGTAAAATTATCCGACTATTAAAGTTAAAAATATAGCTTAGCTTTAGAAAACAGTGATATGTCAGGAAGGAATATCAACTTTTTGAGTGGTAGAAAAATTACAAATGAATTGTCTCATACCCAAAAGATATTTTCCAAAAAAGATACAAATTGATCTTTCAATGACTAGGTAATTTTATAGGAAAATATGGTATTTCCACCAACTAAGTGTCTAGAAACACATAAAAAAATAGGAAATTAAGTATGGCCTAAGTAACACAGCTATTACAGATGGTGAGATAGGAATTCTTTTTAATACAGATTTAACATGGACCTTAAGTACTTTAAAGACAATTAAATTAGTTTAATTGAAAAAAATATTAGAGTTCAAAGTCAGAACTATGGTAGAGATGCCTGACCTTGCTAATGCACGGTCACTTGACAAATACTTTTTAAAGATAATGATGATGATCAGAGTTTAGAGCCAGAGACTTGAGGAACATGTACATCATTTATAGTAGAGACTCAGTATGTTTTTTCTCAGCCACAAGTCAAAAGCCCAAAAGTACAGTGACGCTCAGCACCAAGGGATGGGCTGCAATTCAAATACCAGAAGATCAGAAGATTCCAAGTTAGGCTTCATATCCTGGTCTGTGAGGGAGAGTCTAGGGACTGCCACACCAGCAAGAAGACTCAGCTAAGATGACAAAAGGAATTCCAGGGCTTCTCCTGACCAGTGGCAGGTCTACTTCAAAAGCCCAGGTCCCTAGCATCAAAAGCAACACTACACTCAGCCCCTGAAGGCCTTACTGGGCAAGCAATTTGGAATCTGTACTGAGATGCCAAGCAGTTATGGGAGAGTGGTTTTCACACTAACTTTGCAGGTGCTGGGAGCTCAGCTCCCTAAAGTGAGGTGGTAATGCAGCAAGCGGGGCAAGAAGGGAGACCAGAGGTACTGGAAGAGGTGATCATCTTTTATCTGGAGGTTGTACCTTGAAAGTTGCTGGCTGCTCTTTGGAGAGAAGTTTGAGGTCAAGGTAAGAAAATGCACATTCAGACTTCAGAGGAATGGCAGAGAAAAGACTTATACAGGACAAATGACTATTTATAAAATTTCCAAAGCTTTGTGTTCACTTTGTGGATGTTTTCTTGTCTGCAAGAGGGAGAGAAATGCACAGGTCAGTCTGCACAACAAAGATCATCTATGTGGCTGCCACCTGACCTTGTCATCTTCCTCCTTAATGGAAGAGGACCCCTTGTGTGCATATTTTCGGTTTCCTGGAAGGATAGTTTTTCCTCATGGAAAAATGTTGGTAACACTGGATGGTAGATGTTGGTAGATATTGGGGTCTGACAGTCATTTTACTAGAGTTATTAAAGCTTGGCAAGGGGTAGTAGACTTTATTTAGTTGTACTGAAGTTATTTAGAATTTATTTAGTGTTTATCCTATGATGATATTTAGAATTTATCATACAATGGTAAAAGTTGATAATAATTTCTGATAAATGAATCAATCATTTGTGATGCTGCTAATAAAGATTTTAAACACAATGTCATATTTGTGACTCATCAGGAGATACTATATGCTAGGATACCCTGGCATTGAAATTTATTTCATTAAATATGAGACACAATGCTTAAAAAAGAGATCAATGATTGATGCCAAAGCTAAACTGAAACATCAATGGACCAAAAGAAAATGATTTGACTCCTGCCTTAAGGCTCCTACATAAGACAAGATCTGCAGGTTGCCCAGTTTATAGATGCCACACTGTTCTATAGGCCCCTGCTTTCAAGCACCCTGTGTCACAGGAAACTTCCTTTCAGCTGGTGATCTCCTGAGACCTCGCTCAAGCCCCTTCACTGAACCCCAGAGGAAACAAGTAGAGGAATGAACACAGCTGTTCATAGCAGCTAAGAGACCCGAGTTCTAATTCCAGTGGCTCTGTCCTTGACTCTTTGTATGGACACTGTGAGGTTCATTTTGCCCTGGTAAAGCAGAGGCATAAATCAAGTCCCCGAAGAAGCCTTGTGTGAGCCAGTGTTTGGATATGTGGAAAGCAGCACATGAACACCAGTCACCTTCCTTGGTACAGTCCTTGTTATTAAGCTAGAGCCAATCCAGACTTCCTCCAGAGTTAGTGGCTTCACTGACCAGTGCAGGGGGAGGGTGAGCAGGCTTTGACACTTGTAAGATCAATGCGCAAGATTGGTTCTAAAATGCTGTAGACTAAGGCTCTCTGTATTCTGTTCTCCTTCCCTCCAAGTTGGGGACCTAGGCATGGGGACGACCCACCAGGCTGGAGCAAAGACCAGGAGGGTCTCTGCCATAGTTACGACACTAGAATAGGTGGTGCACACATTGGACAACGAGTTCAAAGCTGGGGGAGATGGCTCCAAACCAGATAATTCATTCAGGGTAGAGGATAAGGAACAAGAGCCAAGGACAGAATAAAATGGGGCCAAGAATGTCATGGAGCTGGGGAGTACTGGCATGGAGGGATGCCCAAATGGGACCCTAGGAGAAGAGCAGACACTTGTAGCACTTTTTTTTTATAGCACTTTGTAATGCCATTCTTATGTTGTATCATGTAGAAAAAGATGGGGGTTGAAACTGACTAGAGATATAATCCAGAAACATAGACACTTTGCCATTTATGTTTTCAGCACCCACTTTATATCAAAGTCAGACTTCCCCAGCTTCAAAATGTCCATGTCCTGACTACTCAGGCTTCATAAACCAGTGAGTATGGACATGGTTACAATAAGCTGACCCTTGAAGGCTATGAGCTCCAACCAACTTATCTGCAAGCATTCCAATCTTGGGAAGAATTTTCTTCCCTGAGCCCCATGGTTTCTGGGAAGTCTTAAGGGGTGCTTGCAGGCATCTGAGAATCCATCCTGGTCATGGCTAGTAAATAGATGGCCTTGTAGGTATGTTGGAAGTACCCCTCTGAGCTGAACTCTGCCCTGCTGCCCACACTGTTGCTCTAGGTCAGGGGAGCTGGGCCACCAGGGTTCTCTGAGGCTCAGGCAGGGTTAAGGAAACCTGACCACCCTCAGGGCTGCTACAGCTGGAAGGTCCCTCCAAGTCTCAGTGCTGGAAGTTTGCAACTCTACTAAGACTCTAAACTTGGAATCCACGTTGCTCTATTAGAAGTGAGACCACCACCCACTTCCACCCGTGCCCCCACCTCACCTTTCTTGGTGTTAAAATCAGTTGGGAACAGAGCAAGACTCCTTAATCCCCAAGTGATGCAGTTATTTTTTCCCAGGATATGTACATATGTACCTGCCATTTAAGGAACAGTATGTCATGTCAGGGACTTGGTGTCATTCTTTACCCAGAATCTCACTTACTCTTCGTGTAGTGTCCCTGTGGCTTAGGCTGGGCTACAGCATCAGATTCCTCATCCTTTGTGATGGAATTTTGCTCAGGGGCTTCAGTTATGTCTCCCACAATTTGGTTTCCATGGGGGCCACCCTGGTCTGTCAGTTAACCATAATTCTTGTGGGATTCGACTTTGTTGTTATTATTTTATTTTTAATTATTGTATTTTTCTAGGAGGTGTTCAGCACCTATGTAAGTCAGAGAATGTAACTGATTATGGGGTAGGCAGTTTTAGCACCTGACACTTTCAGCTGAAACATCAGGTCTCCCCCTCTGGCTCAGTTATAAGGCCTGACCTTGGGGATGTTGATGGAACTGGCATGGGGTAATCAGCACTGGAAGAGCACTGGAATCACCATTGGTTTGGACTTATAATGTAGTGGTAAAGGGTCTGGACTGCCCGTGTTCAAATTCCAGTCCTCCTAGTTACTGGTTCTGTGATCTTGGGTCAGTCACTCTGCCTTTCTATGCCTGAGTTTCTTCCTCCCCCGCAAAAGGATGATAGCTAGTGTCTATTTTATGGGATTGTTGTGATGATTAAGTAAGTTAATATATGCAAAATGTTGGACCTGGCATCTTATAAACATCCTTGCAACAATTTTATTGAGTTTTAAAGTCATCAAACACATCTGAACTTACTGAACATGAAATCGCCCAGATTGGATGGAGCAAACATTTCAAGCAGTACCAAACAGAGGATGCCTGGACTTTTCTGGCTATTCAGTGACCTGTGTAGTAAAGCAGATGAGCAACTCTGACTCACAGCATTCCTCCTGGTGTGGAATTCCTATTGTGATTCTTACCAGGCCCCAAATGCTACTCTTGAGCCATTTTTCCACTACCTGAACTATTTGGACTCACAAAAACCGCTCCCACAAGGAGACCAAGACGCCAGGCCCTGGTGGGAAAAGAGCAAATTGTCAAACGAGCATTTGACCTCCTGACTTCTAATTATTTTTCCTGTTATTTATACAGCTGAGTCAGAGGTTCCAGAAGAGTGAGGCAATGCTAGGGGGACTTAGGGGGAAGGGAGAGCGTTAAAGAAATGAAAAGAGGCAAGAAAGGAAGAGAATTGGGAGGGAATGTTTTCCCTGGGAGTAATCAATTGATTCAGCCGGTTTGGCACAGAAATTTCAATTTACCGGATATGTCATAGGGCCTTTCCAGTACCTTTATAAAAGGATGTCTTGTCCATAGCATTTTGGCAGTTTTTACTCCTGAGTTTAGCCAAAATAGGAAAGTTTAAAGACATAGGAAAGTCATTTGAGAGCTCACTTTGAGGCTGTGCCTTTAAGTTTTAGATTGAGATTCATTTCTACTTTTCATCACTTTATTGTCAGATAGTCTGAAAAACTGCTGGGAAGCAAAGTATGTTCGTATGGACAGGAGCAGGGTTTAAAGGTGACAGTTTGGCCCTTTCTGCTTGAAGTTGTCCAGGAGTCCTTCTACTGGTTAAAGAGGAAACTTGTTGATTTTTTTTTATTCCTTCCTTGACTAAGGCCTCCTGTACTATTTAAAAATTTGTTTTTTAATAAAAAAAAAAACTTTCCACAGCAGTTCCAGATCTCATTCATTATTTCAGTACAATATTAGTGGACATTTCTCATCCTCCAGTGTCTTAAAGTAGCAGTTTGTGTTTCAAGTGGTTATTAACATCACCAGTCATTTCCAAGTGCTCTCCCTTTTAGGATAATTAGTATTTCTTAAATATTTACTATGTTTCCAATCTTCTTCTAGGAAATGTATGTGAGTCATATCATTGAAAAGAAAATCATGTTGTGAATTCCTTTACTCTCATTTTACTATCAAGGAAACGGAGGCTCAGAGAGATCAGGTAATTTTCTCAAGGCCACACAGCAAGTGGAAGAGGCAGGATTCCAACCTACGCTAAATGCACCCCAGCTCGTGATTGATCCTGCTCACTCTTGGATACCTGACTGCCCTCTCAACAAACCTTCTGTTACTCATTAATTTCAAGAATTCCCTTGCTGCCTGAAGTCAGGGTTCCAGCAATAGACACTCACTAATCTCCTGCAACCACCCTGCCTCCCTCCAATCTGTCCTCACACAGCAGTGAGAGTGTCTTATTAACAATTTTTTATGAAAATTTTCACACTTACAGAAAAGAATGCATTTTACAGGGAACATCCATATACCCATCCCTAGATACAACATGAACATTTTACTGTACTTATTTTTATCACAGGTCTCTTCATCTATGTATTCCTCTGTCTGTCCTTTGATCCATTTTATTTTTAAAAATTTATTTATTTATTTAGAGACAACGTCTGGCTCTGTCACCTAGGCTGGAGTGCAATGGTGCGATCATAGCTCTCTACAGCTTCAACCCCTGGGCTCAGGCTATCCTCCTACCTCAGCCTCCCTAGTAGCTGGGACTATAGGTTTGTGCCACTACAACTGACCAAGTTTATCACGTTTTGTAGAGATGAGATCTCACTATGTTGCCCAGGCTGGTCTTGAATCCCTGGCCTCAAGTGATCTTCCTGCCCAAAGTGCTAGGATTACACAGCTGACCCATTTTATTTTCTTGATGCATTTCAAAGTAAGTTGCAGACATGAGGATTCCTCCACCTAAGTACTTTATCTTGTGTACAGAATAGATGTTTTACAATGAGAGTCAGACCATCTCATTCCCTTGTGCATAATCCCCAGGGCTTTCCTTACCCTTGGAACAAAAGCCCAGTGCTTGCCATGGGGTAGAAGGTCCTGCAAAACCCATCACTACTGCCCTCCAGTCCAACTCTGTATTCCTGTCCCTGCACTCACTTAGCTCCAGCCACAGTGGTCACTCTTTTGCTCCTCAAACAAGAACTCCTCTGCCTCAGGGTCTTTGCGCTTGCGGGCCCCTGCTGCACTTTCTTAGAGACACCTTTTTTGAGATCCTCACTTAAAATAACCCATCTGTGTGCCATTCTATCCATATGACCTTGTTTCGTTTTTTTTTGTATCACTCATCACTGCATAACGTGATATCACACATTTATTTGCTTATGCTCTGTCACCCTGAGTAGAATGTAAGCTTGGTCAAGACATAGATTTTTACCTTATCCTAACCCCGGGGCCTAGAACATTTCTGGGTTATAGCAGATACAAATATTTGTTGAATAAACAAATGGAGGGAAGAAGGAAGGAAGAAAAGAAGGAAGGGAAAGAAGGAAAGGAAGGGAAGAAGGAAAAAGGAGGAAGGACAGAAGGAAGAAGAAAGGAAGGATTGATTTTCTGTTGAAGAATTATGCATCTTTTTTGGGCACTACCCTGTATCACAAGGATGGAAGGAAGAGGGTCTCCATCCATGTGGCTCCTTCCTGAAGTCCTTCCCCGGAATCCAGACCTGAGTGGGATGTGCAGGGTGGTGCTGTGAGTGTTGGGAGCAAGGCAAGTTGGCATTGCTCCATGTGACTGCCTCCTGCTACCCCTGTGTCAAATGCCTCCCACATCAAGGATTGATCTTACTGCACTGACGGGGGGCTTGCAGGGGCAGTGGAGGAGTTGCACAGGAGAAGGGCAATTCCATTTCAGAGTCTTGAATTTCCACTCCTTTTATTAATGAGGTAGAAAAATCTTGCCTCAGAAAAACTCTAGACCATCACAGATTGTGTCTAAAATGCCATTATAATCCAAGGACTCTCAGACCCTTGCCCTCTACAGGTCTTTATGGAGATTCAATAATTGTAATAAGCTCAAATCTCCCTGTCCACTAGTCTCACACACAGGTCTTCCAGATACAAAGTCTCATCCAGTTTGTTCTTGGAGTCTCTGGGCAGTGCTCAGTAGATGAACCAAATGTGTTTAGGGCAACTGATTGTTATAGGGAAGGAATTTGGTATCATAGTAAAAGCATTCAGTGGGTCATTTATGGGGGAATGAATCTTGTTGGATTGTTGGTTCAGTTGTATTGTTTAGTATTGCTTTTAGCTTGATTTACACAGCAAGGAATGCCTTGTCTCACCCAGGCCCTGCCTGAATGACCTGCACAGGACTCAGAGGCAGTTCTATGGATCCTCGGTCTCGCTCCATCCAGGCCCTCCCATTGTGAAACGCCTCAGTCTCCAGCTGGGCCTCCCCTACCCTCATGCCAGTGAATTCCTGTCAGGAGAGACCATTGGCTGGGCCACAGCCTTGCACCTGGGCAGTGTGTTTGAACTTGACTGTTCTGGTGGTGAGATCCCTGATTCATCACACTCCTGACTGTGGCACTGTGTTAGTTTTGTGTGTCCTGGAAGTAGCTCCCCAGGACCTGGCCTCCAGCCCCCTCCTCCACATGCTTTTGTGAACATGTAATTCCCCGTTCCCTCTTTCTGGCTAGCATGTTTCTGCTTCCTGCTCTGAACCCTGACAGATAGGGCATGCATGTTCCATTTCACTCCTACAATATCTTTGAGGTAGGCATTTTTGTCTGCTTCCGGAGGAGAAATCTGAGTCTCAAATAGGATATAAGAGCCATATGTGACAGAATCTGGTTTTGAAGTCAGTTTCCAAAGGGTTAGCTTTTACCGCTACATTGTTTTGCCTCACTTGAACAGAAAGCGTGGGAGAGGCAAAACACAACATCAGGGCAGGAAAAAGAAGCTCTGCAAAGCAGTCCCTTCCCTCTCTCCTCAACACCAGGCTTTCTTCTCCCCTAAACTCCAGCATAACCAGACTTCCTAAAAGCATGTATACACCTTGGCTGTCAAACTCATTTTCCTTCCCTGCTCTAGGACTACAAGGGGGCAAACAGGGATTGTAACTTTCCAGAAGGGTCTAGAAAACAGAAATGCTTGTGGAAATCCTACATAATCTCTTTTGGTTTCATTCATGTGTATTCTTCATTTATCCTCCAGGCTCAAATAATTCTCTCTTCCTCTGAAATTTCATAGTTCTCTAGGTAGTTAATTCATGGTTCCATCAAATTTTCCTTAGGGTATGGTTATGTGCAGATGGATCATACTTCTAACAGACTGGAACTATATCTCATCTTTATATTTCCCATTCATTTATCAGTGCACATGGAATGAGTATCTACCATGTGCTAGACACTGTGCTCAGCCTTGAGAATTCAGAGATGAAAAAGGCATCATCCTCAGAGTCAAGGAGTTCCTAGCCTGGTGGAGACAGGTAGATGCTGTATAATACAACATAAGTATAAAAACAGGAAGATGTAGAATGGGCTGGGGCAAGGGTGGGTGAAGAGGAAGCCTTAGGGTTCAGGAATGGCTTTCCAGAGAAGGTGAGGTTTTTGGAGTCTGGGTAGGAGTTTGCCAGACAGACAAAGTAAGGGTGGGGATTGCAGGCAAAAGGAAAGGCATGTGCCTGGAGGAATTTGCGGAGCCCTGAGCTCAGGATGGGAGGGAGAAACATGGAGAGACAAGACAAGGGGCAGGTCAGAAAGGGGTGGGTCAGGAAGGGCTTGGCAGGTGCTTGACACAGAGTAGGTACCAGGTGCATGCTTTCTGCATGAGAAATTGGTATTGGTATTATTGGTATTCTTTTGCAAGGCAATGAAAGTTTTGCTCTGTGGGCTGCATAAGCTCTACATAGGGCACAATTCTCTTTCTGGGCCTGCGGGGGCCATCCATCACAGAGCATGTCCATGAATGTTTGGGAGAGGTGGGTGAATGGGAAGGGTTGAGAGAGAAAGAGGGAGGACCCCACTCAGGAAGCCCCCAACAGACAGTCAAGCAGCTCCAATGGAGCTCCACTGATTACTCTTGCCTTGTATTCAATGTATGGATCTTAATTTGGCCCTTATGGTACTTGTCTTATTCCTAACTTCAAAGCCTGTATATCTGTTAAAGCCTCTGAGGTTGTTTTACCCTGCACATCTTCCCATTGTCCTTTATCACCCTGGCAAAGAGACTGAGAGCTGTGTTTTCTACTTTGGACTCAGAGATGTGAGCCACAGGCTGCCTCCTACAGCTTCCCAGGCAGGTGGCAGAGTCCCACGGCCCTGGTGTGTGCTACCAAGATACACTCAGGGCCTCTGTAGGGCCAGCAGTCCACATGGGGAGCTTAGATGGCTTTTATATCTTGCAATACATATTTTTTAAATTTCCTTCTGTGAGATATTAGAACTTCCACTCCACTATTATTAATTCTTCTCCTTTTTACAACCCTGTGCTGGGTCTTGCTGTTATATACTTGTTATAGAGGAGAAAACTAAGGCATAAAGAAGCTAAGCAACTTGTCAAAGATTTTTAACCTCAAGATCAGCACTGTCCCATAGGACTTGCTGCATTGATGGAAATGCTCTATAATCTGTGCTGTCCAATATATGTGGCTATTGAAAATCTGAGAGTGTGGCAGGCAGAGTAATGATCCCCCAAAAGATGTCCACGTCCTAATACCTGAAACTTGTGACCATGTTTTCTTGCATGGCAAAAGGGACTTTGAAGTCATGATTAATTTAAGGATCATTCGAAGGGGAAATTATCTGAATGGGCCCAGGCGGGTCTTTGTAATAGGATGGATGGGGAGTCAGAGCTAGAGAGAGAGAGAGAGATCTGAAGATGCTACACCGCTGCTTTAAAGAGGGAGGAAGAAGAAACTACAAGGCAAGGAATGCAGGTGGACTCTACAAGCTGGAAAAGGCAAGGAAATGGATTCTCCACTAGCGCCTAAGGAAGGAACTCCGCCCTGCTGACATCTAAGTTTATCCCAGTAAGGCCCATTTTCAATTTCTGACCCCCAGAACTGTAAGATGACTTGCGTTGTATTAAGCTACTACATTTGTGCTAATTTGTTATAGCATCAAAAGGAGACTAATACACTGAGGAACTAAGTTTTAAATTTTATTTAACTTCAATTAATTTAAATTAAAATGTAAATAGCCACATTTGACTAGTGGCTACTGAGAGAGGAGAGAAGGAAGAAATCAGATAGGCAGACAGATTAGGGTAGGACTCTGGTGAAAACCTCTGCTGCAAGCTTCACAGATAGGAGTGAGAACACCTATTCCCTGCTCTGCGG
The DNA here is from genome assembly GCA_027257055.1 of Cephalopachus bancanus. Taxonomy (NCBI): domain Eukaryota; kingdom Metazoa; phylum Chordata; class Mammalia; order Primates; family Tarsiidae; genus Cephalopachus; species Cephalopachus bancanus. Next base: position 14,763,944 of record JAPVLO010000008.1, read on the forward strand.
ACTTCCCTTTCACATGCTTCTTTCTGACTTTTCAAGTCTGACCCACCAACCAATCAACACATTCTCAAGCCTATATAAACTTTTGACCTCAGATGGATTGCCAGCAGGCCACTTTCGGGTTCCGTCTGGCTGTGTCTCTTCTCACTGCCGAGAGCTTTCCTATTTTCTAATAACCCCTGACTTGTTCACTCTCCAGTGTCCACATTCCTTTATTCTTTCTGGGTGTGAGACAAGAACACAGAACCTGCTGAATTGGAAGAGCTGTAAACACTTCTTGGGGGCTCAGCTCAGTACAACCCAACTGATGAAGCTGTAACACTCTCTGGAGGCTTGGCTTGCTGGTCCACTGAGTTGAAAGAGGTAACACTCCTTGGGGCTCCATGGCCACTGGCCTCCCTGAGTTCTCAGGCACCACCATGATCCCCTCTCTGGAGGCCATTGTGTCCTCAGCCATTTTGTGGATCTCAGGCTGGCAGTGCAGCTCCAGTAACTGCAACGTAGGAACCCCGATCTTGTGAACTAGAAAAAGCTGTATCATTTCCATGTTGAACAGTGCAATTCTGTATAGTAAATAATAGCCAGTAGATTGAAAAATATGTTGCTCACTGAAGAGGTAGGATAAAAAGCTATTCAGAACCGGGTTTAGTGGCTCAGCCTATAATCCTAGCACTTTAGGAGGCTGAGGCGAGTGAATTGCTTGAGCCCACGGGTTCGAGACCAGCCCGGGCAACTTGGCAAGATGTCGTCTCCGCAATAAATAAAAAAAATTAGCTGGGTGTGGTAGCATGCGCCTGTAGTTCCGGCTACTTGGAAGGCTGAGGCGGAAGGATCACCAGAGTCCAGCAGGTTGATGCTGGGGTGGCCATGAGCATGCCACTGCACTCCAGTCTGGGCAATGGAGTGAGACTCCAACTCAAAAAAAAAAAAGCCATTCAGTGTGGAAGATGCCATTTTTGCTCCTAATGTATTCACGCATCAACCTGGTTATGTAGACACAGAACAATAATGATGAGATGACTAATACTTTTCTTTATGATTTAGTCTTGGTAGGTTGTGTGTCTCTAGGAATCTGTTCTTTTTAAACCGGGTTTTCTAATTTGTTACCATACAGTTGTTCACAATTTGCAGTATTATAATTCTTTATTTTTTCTGTAAAACTGGTAGTAATACCCCCAATTTCATGTTAATTAATTTAATTTGTTTCATTCAGTTTTATTAAGTTGAGTCTTCTCTCTTTTTTCCTTAGTCAATATAGCTAATGGTTTGTCAATTTTATTGACCTTTTCGAAGACCTAACTTTTGTTTTTGTTGATTATCTCTATTGCTTTTCTATTTTCTATTTTTAAATATATTCTGTAACTATGTTTGAAGTTGGTTATTTTATTGATGCCTACAAGTTTAGAGGTACATATGATAATGAATTCATTTATAAAATTTGTAAAGATAAATTAGTGTATTTGGGAAATCCATTATCTCAAATATATGTCTTTTTTAATGCTAGAGATATTCCAATCATTCTCTTCTAGCTATTTTGCAATGTACAATAGATTGTTAAAAACTGTAGTCACTCTACTGCTCTATTTTTAGGTTTTATTTCTCCTATCAAACCATATATTTGTACCCATTAATTAGCTCACTCTTCCTCCTGCTTTTCTTGGTCTCTGGCAACCACCACTTTCTATATTCATGAGATCCACTTTTTAAGCTCCTATATATGTGTGAAAACATGTAATATTTGTCTTTCTGTGCTAGGCTTATTTTACTTAATGACTTCCAGCTCCATCCATGTTGCTACAAATGACAGAATTTCATTCTTTTTTATGGTTGAATAACATTTTGTCTTGTATATGCACCACATTTTCTTTATTCATTCATCCATTTTTGGGCACTTACATGGATTCTATGTTTTGGTTATTGTGAGTAGTACTACAAGTCAGCATGAGAATGCAAGTTTTTCAATATATTGACTTCCCGTCTTTTGGATATGTACTCACTAGTGGAATTGCTGGATCATATGGTAGTTCTATTTTTAGTATTTTGAAGAGCTTCTGTATTGTTCTCCAAAATAGTTGTACTAATTTAGATTCCAATTAACAGTATATGAGGGTTCCCTTTTCTCCACATCCTCATTATTCATGATTCATCAGAATTCATTATTGTCTGTCTTTTTTATAAAAGCCATTTTAACTGGAGTAAGAGGATATCCCATTATGGTTTTGATTTGAATTTCTCTAATGATTAGTGATGTGAAATATTTTTTCATATACCTGTTTGCCATTTGCATGTCTTATTTTGAGAGATGTCCATTCCAATCTTTTGCCCATTTCCAAACCAGATTATTTTTATTTACTTATTTATTTATTTTGCCATTGTGTTCTTTGGACGCCTTATATTTTGGTTACTAATGCCTTGTCAGATAGATAGTTTGAAAATATTTTCTTGTATTCTGTTGGTTCTCTTTTCACTTTGTTATTGTTACCTTTGCTATACAGAAGCTTTTTAGCTTGATGTAACCCCATTTGTCTATTTTTGCTTTGGTTACATGTGCTTTTGAGACCTTACAGGTGTGCAAAAAATCTTTGCCCAAATCTATGTCCTGAAGCATTTCTCTAAAGTTTTCTTCTACTAGTCTTAGAAATTTCGATCTCAAACTTAAATCTTTCATTCATTTTGAGTCAATTTTTATGTATGGTGAGAGATAGGGATCTAGTTTTATTCCTCTACATATAGTTATACAGTTTTCCCAGCATCACTTATTGAAAAGACTGTCCTATCTCCATTGTATGTTCTTGGCACTTATGTCAAAAATGAGTTAACGCTAAATGCATGGATTTATATTTAGGTTCTCTATACTGTTCCTCTGTTCTGTGTGTCTGTTTTATGCCAATACCATGCTGATTTGGTTACCATAGCTTTGTAGTAAATTTTGAAGTGAGGTAACATGATAGTTCCAGTTTCTTTTTCCTTTTGCTCAGAATGCTTCATATATTTAGGATCTTTTGTGGTTCCACACAAATTTTAGGATTTTTTTCCCCCCACTTCTGTGATGAGTGTCATTGGTATTTTGATAGAAATTGCATTGAATCTGTAAACTGCTTTGGGCAATATTGTCGTTTTAACAATAATAAGTCTTTCAGTTCATAAGCGTGAAATATCCTATTTTTGTTGCATGTGCTCTTCAATTTCTTTATAGCTTTCCTTGTATAGATCTTTTACTTCTTTGATTAACTTGATTCCTAGGTATTCTATATTCTTTGCAGCTGTTGCAAATGAAATTACATTCTTGATTTGTTTTTGTGGATTGCTTACTATTGGGGCATATAAAAGGTTATTGATTTTTGTATGTTGGTTTTGTATCCTACAACTTTACTGAATTAATTTATCAGTTATAACAGGTTTTGGTTTCTTTAGATTTTCCTTAGTATAAGATCATGTCATTTGTGAACAAGACTAGTGTAGCTTCTTCCTTTCCAGTTTGGGTGCCATTTATTTTTTTCTCTTGCCTGATTTTTCTGACCAGTACTTCCAGTACTTTTTTGAATAAGTGTTTTGAGAGCAGGCATCCTTATCTTTTTCCAGATCATAGAGGAAAGGCCTTCAATTTTTCCCCTTTCAGAATAATATTGGCTGTGAGTATGTCAAATATGGCCTTTATTATTTTGAGTTATGGTTCCTCTATACCCAGTTTGATGAGGGTTTGTTACTTGCTATTGGTTTGCTGATATTTTCTGTTTCTTCATAGTTCAATCTTCATAGGTTGTATGTGCCCAGGAATTTATTAATTTTTCAGGTTTTCCAATTTGTTGGTGTATGTTTTGTTCATAGATAGCCTCCATGAATCCTTGTATTTCGGTAATCTCAATTGTTATGTCTCATGTCTCCTTTTTCATTTCAGATTTTATTTATTTGGGTCTTCTCTCTCTTTTTAAAAAAAGAGTCTAGCTAAATATTGTTGATTTCATCTTTCCAAAAAGTCAGCTTTTCATTTTGTTGATCTTTCATATTTTTAAAAATTTCACTTATTTTGGATCTAATCTTTATGATTCCTTTTCTTACACTTGTTTTGGGCTTTATTTTTTCTTGTTTTTCTAGTTCCTTGAGATTAGATTACTTATTTGCAATCTTTCTACTTTTTTTTGTAGGAGAGCATTCTATAAACTTCCCTTTTAGTACTACTTTTGCTGTATTTCATAAATTTTGATGTTTCAAAAATTTTTTTTGAAGTTATCCTTCTTAATTTTTTCATTTACTCATTGATTGCTCAAGACCATATTGCTTAATTTCCAGATGTTTGTGTTTTAAAATTCCACATATTTGTGAATTTTTCAGTTTTTCCTGTCTTGTAGATTTCTAATTTCATTTCATTGTGATCAGAAAAAAATATTTTGTATGATTTCAGTCTTTAAAGCTCTATTAAGACTAATTTAATGGTCCAACATGTGGTCTAGCCTCATGAATGTTTTATATGCACTTGAGAAATATGTGTATTCTATTATTGTTGGGTGGGGTGTTCTGTATATATCTCTAAGGTCTAATTGCTCTAAGTAATGTTCAGGTCTACTATTTCCTTATTGATCTTCTGTCTTGTTGTTCTTGTCATTATTGAAAGTAGAGTATTGCAATCTTTGACCATTAATGTAGAGCTGTTTATTTCTCCCTTCAGTACCATCAATGGTTGCTTCATATATTTTAATGCTCTGATGTTTGGTGCATATATGTTTATAATTGTTATGTTCTTGATAAATTGACTTTTGTAACAGTTTTTGGCTTTAATATATTTGTAATATAATATAGCCACCACAGCTCTCTTTTGATTGCTATTTGCATGCAATATCTTTGCCTGTCCTTTCACTCTTAAGTTATATATCATTAGATCTAAAGTCAGTCTCTTGCAGGAAACATTCAGTTGAGTTGTTATTATTTTTTCCATTCTGCCAATCTATGCCTTTTGATTGGGGACTTGAATCTATTTGAGTTTAAGGTAATTATTGATAAGGAAGAACTTATATTTGACATTTTCTTTCTGTGTGTCTTATAGCTTTTTTGTTTCTCATTTTATCTCTTACTACCCTCCTTTATGTTTGGTTGATTTTTGTAGTTACACATTTTGAGGCCCTTCTCATTTGCTTTTGTATGTATTCTATAGATATTTTCTTGGTTGTTATATGCGAATTACATTTAATATCCTAAAGTTATAGCCACCTATTTTGATTTAACACCAATTTAATTTCAATTGTGCACAAAATCTCTATGCCTATACAGCTTTATCCCCCTGTACTTTGTATCACAAATTACTGCTTTATACATTGTGTACCCATTAACATAGATTAATAATTATTTTTATTCATTTAATTTTTAAAAACATATAAAAATAGAAAGTGGAGTTACAAGTCAAAATTACAATAATACTAGTTTTTATACATGTTTACATATTTACCTAGAGTCAAGATCTTTAAATCTTCATATAGATCAGGCTCAGTGGCTCAGCCTGTAATCCCAGCACTTTGGGAAGCCAAGGTGAGTGGATTGCCTGAGCCTGTGAGTTCAAGACCAGCCTGGGCAGCTTGGCGAGACCTCATCTCTACAATAAATAGAAAATTAGCCAGGCACAGTAGCGTGCGCCTGTAGTTCCTGCCACTTGGAAGGTTGAAGCGGAAGGATCACTGGAGCCCAGTGGGTTGACGCTGAGGTGGCTGTGAGCTTGCCACTGCGCTCCAGCCTGGGCTATGGAGTGAGACTCCAACTTAAGAAAAAAAAATCTTCATATGACTATGAGTTACTGTCTAACATTCTTCTGTTTCAACCTGAAGTTCTCTCTGTAACATTCTTGTGGGGCAATCCTACTAGTAACAAACTCCCTTTACTTCCATATATTTAGGAATATCTTAATTTAGCCCTCATTTTTGAAGAACAGTTTTTCTAGACATTTAATTCTCCGTATAATCCCACTGCCTTCAGGCCTCCAGAGTTTCTGCTGAGAAGTAGGCTAATAATCTTATTGATGTTTCTTTTCTCTTACTGCTTTTAAGATTCTCTTTGTCTTTGTCTTTTGGCATTTTCATTATAATATATCTCAGTGTGGATCTTTTGGGGTTATAGTACTTGATGTTCATTGGGCTTCTTCAATTTGTAAATTCATGTCTTTCCTCAAATTTGGGAGGTTTTAGCCATTATTTTTACAAATAATATTTCTGTCCCTTTCTCTTTATATTCTTCTTTTGGGATTCCCAGAGTATAAATACTGGCCCACTTGATGATGTCCTCTTAGGCGTTGTTCATTTGTCCTCATTTCATTATAATTTCTACTCCTTCAACTTGTTAATTTCAAATGTCCTATCTTCAAGTTTGCTGATATTTTTTTCTGCCTGCTCAAATTTGCTATTGAATCACTCTAGTGACTTTTTCAATTCAGTTATTGTATTTTTCAGCTGCAGAATTTCTTTTTGGTTTCTTTTAATAATTTCTATCTCTTTATTAACATTCTCATTGTGTTCATGTATTAAACTTTTAAAAAATTATTTGCCTGTGTTTTCCTTTAGCTTTTTAAGCATATTTAGTTTTTAAAAAATTTGAAGTCTTTGTCTGGGAAGTCTAATGCATCTATGTTTTTTAGAGTTGTCTCCTAGACATTAATTTTGTTTCCTTGAATGGGTCATGTTTTTTATTTCCTTGTATGCTTTGTGATTTTGTTGTTTGTGTTGTTGGAAATTGGGTATTTGATAAACAGCCACCACTCCCAGTTTTTGCAGACTCATTTTGTACGAGAGCATTCCTCTATTTATTAGCTAGGCATAATTTGAGCCTTGGAATCAGTCCAAGGTAAAGGCTTAAGATCTTAGTATTTTCTGAGCTTGTATCTTGCCTAGCCTTATGCATGGATTTTGCAATTCCCTTGTATAATGGCTGGTTGTAATTATTTTACTTTACTGTTTTTAAAAATTGTTTTAATTTTCTAAAGAGCCTCACCTAGTATCTCTTAGGGGCCTTAGATGGTCTATTGTATTCTGTTGGGAGCCGGCCATGGAGGCCCACTGAGCGTTAGGGATCAGGAAGGGCCGTTGACCCCAAGACCACTAGGATGCATTCGGGAGCTATTGACCTCATTTCCTCCCCCTTTCTACTCAGCGCTAACCAGATTAAGCTCCTGTGAGCTCAAAACATAAAAACTCTGAGACCAGGACAAACACAAGCTAACTTTAGAAGCTCATTGCTCCCATTCTTCCACAAACTGCAGTTTTGGCTTTCACACAATTTATATTCAAACTCGTGTCACATTTAAGAGCCTTAGTATTGGTCACAGGCTTCTGGGTCATGATCTTAGGATTTATTGAAGGTATAAACTGTAGAATATAGTTTTAGAAGACAGCCATTTTGTTGAAAGAATGCAGCTGGGTTACTTGCAGGTAGCCCACTATGAACTTTGGACTGGGCCACATTCCAAACATTCTGGGATGGTCCATTTTTGTTTGTAAAGTAAATACTTAAGCTTCTATAGAATTGTTTAACTTAGCATAAATCAATCAGCTTAGGATGAAAAAGGTTTATAGAATATGTCAGTCACAGATTAGGTTATCCTTTGTTATGGCATTTTAAGATTATCATATGAAAAGGGTTTAAAGGCAATCATTGATTAAGTTTTCATGGATTAAGGTTTTTGGTGGGTGGGGGACGCCCCTCCCACAGCTGACTTTGTGTATAAAAGACCCGTTGTAATTCCCAATATCACACACATCGCTTCAGCACTAGACCGGAGTCCAGTCTCTTTCTTTCTCCCTCCCTCTCTCTTTCTCTCTTCTTCCCCCCAATCGCCGATGCCGTCTCCACCTTTGGGGTACTCTGAACCTTGCTGGAGCTGGTCTCTGGCAGTATTCCTCCATTTGTACCCTCTTGTCTCAGGTGGCGGCAGGTCTGTAAGCCTTTGTGGGTTTTATGACCTGCACTTGCTGCTTTTGCCACTTTTTATAGCCTGGGCTCCAAGTTATGCCACTTTTCCATCTGAGCTCCAATTTAGGTAAAATGGCCCAGTCCTTTAGGCAGTCCCTAGAAAAGCTAGTGCAATTGCATATAGCTTCTCTAGACTAAGATTGCATTATGCTAGGGAGAATATGAAACAAGGATGAGTAAAAAGTCACAAAATTTTGTACCAGTGTGTGTGTGTATGTGTGTGTGTATGTATGCGTGTGTGTGTGTGTGTGTGTGTGTGTGTGTGTGTGTGTGTGTGTGTGTTCAGGCATTTACTTGGTTGCTGTTGACCTTTGGCTATTTTCCAGAGGTCCCATAAAGTTACTTTAGCTGGTTGCTAGTTGTTAAAAACAGTTTCAGTGGGGAAAATGAGGCCTGGAGCTTTTTAGTCTGCCATTTTCTGTCTTTTTTTTTTCTTACTAATACTTTTAATTTTCTTCTTGCTGATATATGTAGTTATAAATTGTATATAAAGAACAAATATTCTCTTATAATAAGAAAAGATTAAAATTGCTGAGAGACTATTATAAGATGATATCTCACTTAAAATAGCAACAAAAGGAACATAAACTATATAGACATTTACTTTATAATAGGTGCTTATGAACTAGAGTACACACGTTTTATGTAGGATTAAAATCACAGACTGAGTTCTTAACCAAAAGCATAGTCAATATAAACATATCACACCCAGCACCCTGAGATGCTGACACTATGAAGGTGCAAGGAGCTGAGGCCAGTTCCCCATTTTACTCTAGGATGTGTTCAGTGAGTGAGCCATGGGCAGAGTTCCTCACATGGTTCAAATCCTCTCTCCCTTAAATACATGTACTTTAGTTTACATCATTATTTAAATGTATATTTGTTTAGTCTTCAGTCTATTTAAATAGAATTACAAAAGGTTGTAAAGGGATACAAAAGATGACTTGAATAAATGGCAAGACATACCATATTCTTGAGTGAGAGATCAAATATCATGAATATTTCATCCTTTCTCATTAATAGATTGGCAAGATGCTAATCCAATAAAATATATACAGGATGTTTTGCAGGGAACATGACAAAACAATTCAAAATTTTGCATGACAAAAGAACTAAACCAGGAAATGAAAGACAATTCTGAAAAAGGAGAGCACAAAGCAAGGGACAATGCCTAATTAGCTCTTCCTGGTATTAAGTCACATTGTAAAATTACAATAATTTAAATTTTGTAGCACTGATTCAATGATAGCTACAGCAGTAGAATAGAATAGATAACACAAATAATCTTTTATATTTAAATGTTATAAAAATAATCTTTTATATTTAAAGTAAATATTTCATAAAATAGGCAGTTAATTTGGAAAAAGAACATCACATATAAATATGAGAAATAATTGATTAGTATTTTTAAATAAAATACTATTTAGGCCATTCATTTTTATTACAAACCAAAACCAAAGTCTAAATCAAATATTAGAAAAAGTTGAAAAATTGAATTAAATGTTTATCAGACCTTTTGTGGAGGAATAATTTTTAAATGTAAATGTAATACAATTTCACAGGTGAAAAGTGCAACTGATTTTATGCAAACAATTTCAATTTCCATTAAAAAACTAAACAAAATAAAGACAAAAAACACAAAGGAAAATATTTTTAGTCAATTTTATTGACAAAGGCTTCATATTATCATACAAAGGGCTCATCTCGTGTTTCAAAAATATGAAACCCTCAACAGAATCAATCAAATAGTAACTGATAATTTAGAAAATAAGAATTACAACCAACTAATAAACATGAGAAATATTCTAACCTTACAAATGATCTCAAAAGTGCAAGATTAAATAAAATTTAGGAATAATACTTCATCCCTTAAATAAGCTAAAATAGATGTTTTTAATGGAGGTGCCAAATGCTGAAGATAGTGTAAATGATACTATTTTTATGACTGATGACATAAAGTGGTATGTATTAAGCAGGATGAATTAAGCTATGCTGCTATAATCAGAAAAATGAAAATCTCAGTGACTGACACAAAATCTTACTTCTCAGTACTGTTTGTTTGGCTCTTCACCTGGTGACTGTTACCAGGGATCCACGTTACCATCTTTACGTATGGCTATCAGTTCTGCCTTGCTAGATAGAAAGGAGACATGGAAAGCACGCCTCTCTTTTTTTTTTTTTTTGAGTTGGAGTCTCACTCTGTTGCCCACTGGAGTGCAGTGGCCGCTCCCAGCCACCGCAGCCTCGACCTGCTGGGCTCTGGAGATCCTTCCGCCTCAGCCTTCCAAGTAGCTGGAACTACAGGTGCACGCTACCACGCCCGGCTAATTTTTTTTTTGATTTTTTGTAGAGATGAGTTCTCGCTGCCCAGGTGGGTCTCGAACCCGCAGGCTCAGGCAATCCACTCACCTCAGCCTCCCAAAGGTACGGGATTACAGGCTGAGCCTCCGAGCCCGGCTTAGCACGCCTCTCTTAAGTAACTTAGATGTGTACCATTTCCACTTACAGACCATTGGCCAGAACTAATCACATGGCCCTAAACTAATTATAAGAGAGAAAGGTAAGGGAGCATGTGAAGTATTTAGTGAACATTGTTGCCTTGGAGAGTTAACTTATAGATAAATCAAATGCAATAGTAATTTTGATTCTTGATCTGTATCCTCAGAAAATGAAAAACTGATAAAATCTAAATATATAAAAATGATCATTCTGTGACCTCATTATTACCATCTACAAAATGGTAATTCATTGCACTATTAGTTATAGGCTGATTAATTTGACCTAGTCTGGAGAGTGACTAGAAGATTACATTTGGGACACAGCTTCATGCCAACAAGACAGGGTCTGCCATAATTAAATTGTTCCTCACTAAACTTCCCTCATAACTCTATCAGCTATTATTTCATATGTATTTTTAATTCCAAGCATCTTCCACTGTGCATGGCATCTTCCACTGTGATTTTTGACATTTGACTCTGGCTTTGACCCTTGACACTAGCTTTGCTTCATGGCCTGGATTTGGTGTTTGATTAAGATACTGATGGTCTGAGAGCCACTGTTGGCCTTTAGATGTGTTTTGTTTGTCTTACACAGTGTTTTAAACATTTTTAAAATCATAACCAACATTGGAACTTGGGAGATTTCACATAAACATCTGGATTTTGTGCTTTTTAAAAAAATGGAAAACCTGATAACCCGTACCATGCCGTGTTTAGACGGTACAGCTTGTCACAGGGGAGCCCTCTCTGTCCTGCACCTTTTCTGCTTGTCACTCACCACGGGCCATAAAGATTGCTACCCCTTGCTCACAACACTTCCCTGACCACTACATTGGGTAGATTTGCTTTCCTACCCTATCTGTGACCTCCCATTGCCCCCCAGAGCAACTTTATAATGATTAACAATGGCTGGAATGATCTACCGGCATCTTCAGACTTCCACGCAGAGGCCACTGGGGATCAGATCTTTGAGCTAGCCCCTTTATGGAAGTGGCCAAGCCTTCACTTTCCTCCTCAGCCCTCTGGTACCTGCACCCAATCTTCTGTCTCCTGGGTGACCTCTTCTGTTGGAGTCCCAGGCAAATGGCAGCTGCTTGGCCTTCTCTTGGCAGGCACAAGTGGGTGCTAATGAATGAAAGAATGTGCTGTCCTTACACCTGATAATGAGGTGATTGACCCCCGCCTCTTCTCTCCCCACCATGAGTATTTCTTTTTTTTTGAGTTGGAGTCTCACCTAGTCGCCCAGACTGGAGTGCAGTGGCCGTTCCTGGCCACCGCAGCCTCGACCTGCTGGGCTCCGGCAATCCTTCCGCCTCAGCCTTCCGAGTAGCCAGAATTACAGGCACGAGCTACCACGCCCGGCTGATTTTTGATTGACTGTAGAGAAGAGGTCTCGCCAAGTTGCCCAGGTGGGTCTCGAACCCGCGGGCTCAGGTAATTCACTCACCTCAGCCTCCCAAAGCGCGGGATTATAGGCTGAGCCACCGAGCCCGGCCGAGTATTTCTTTTTATGTGCAATAATCTGCATGGGCAAGACAGAGACCCCCGTTGAGACCCTAGTTTAGAAGTTACACTTGACTGAGAGCTCACAAAATGCTTAGATGTTATTCCCAGGTGCAAAGTTCCCACAATGGTATCATGATCGAAAACATATATTTAAATGTTTGAGGCCTTTGACACTTGTATACACAGAGTAAACCAAAGGACTGAGCTGTCTGTCCACCTGTCCTTCCATCCACCCACCCTTTCAGACAGCGTTTATTTAAAGTCTACTCTCTACCAGGCTTTTTTAAAAATGTACTGTAATTCTTGCAATGCCAAAAAGGTAGTCCCATTTCATTGATGAGAAAACTGAGGCTCAGGGGATTCAAACAATTTTCCCAAGGTCATATAACTTAGAGATGAAATTCAAACTCTAAAGCCTGAGACCATTACAATGAACAGTTTTGCCCTGAAGAAATTCACTGTTTGGTAGAGACTATTTTAGTTGTGATAATTATCAATTTATTCTTAATTTCAAGTTAAAAATTCCTATTCCTACTGAATAACTAAGCATTCAGTTATTTGGATGCTTTTGCCAAAAGCACTTGAGGGAGCTCGTTATCCAGATAATTACTTGACAAACACAGCCTCAGAATGTGGACTGTCTACTTAGTAATAATATCAAAACCTTGAAAGTGCACCTGGCAGGATACTTCATGGACATACGGATTTGTGTTTGCTCTCCCAGTCCTGCCCTTTCCCACATTCCAAGAAAGTCCTCAGGCCCTTAGGATTTTCTTGCCTTTGGGAATTTTTGCAGGATAGCATGTAAATAAAAAATGCTGGAAGTCTATGATTCCTCTTACTTTTTGTGACTGCTTATGGCAGATAGGGCTGGACAAGTGGGGAGGAGAGGGCACAAGAAAAGGATGAAAGAAATCTTACCTCCAGCCTGGGGAGAGGTCCCTGGTCAGCGCGTTGCACAAGTGGTATGGGATCTACTCCCACTCCATGGCAGCCTCTGGGGAGGTGGCCAGACGTGGAGGACAAGGCTTTGTGGGGTCCCCTGGAGGCTTGTCTCTGTGCAACATTCAGGGTGCAGGGCACCATCCCAGGTGGAAACTGGGGAGAGGGAAGTCTCAGTGATGGCTGTGAACCAGTTTCCTGCCAGACCAGGGGAATAGGCCCTTACTGTTAGAACACAGTTGATTACCAAAATCACACACTTCATTTGTGCCAGCATTTTCTTCCTAAACACACACAATGAAGAATTTTTGCTATTTCTCCTTGACCTCCTGAATCGAAGCCAAATTTTTCAGGGATCAAGGTGGTTGTCAGGTTCTTCCCCTCTTCCAAGCTGGTCTTTTCTCTTTCTTTCTTTCTTTTTTTTTTTTTTTTGAGTTGGGGTCTCACTCTGTCACCCAGGCTAGAGTGCACTGGCATGATCATGGCTCACCAAAGCCTTGACCTCTCGGGTTCAAGTGATCCTTCTGCCTCAGTCTCTTGAGTAGCTAGAACTATAGGCAGGCAACACCACGCCTGGCTAATTTTTTTACTTTTTGGTAAAGACAAGGTCTTGCTATGTTGCTCAGCTTGTCTTGAACTCTGGGGCTCAAGCAGTCCTCCTGTCTTAGCCTCCAAAAGTGCTGGGACTATAGTCATGAGCCCTGTGCCCAGCCCAAAGTCGGTCTTTATTTCCAGTAGAATGCATCCCCCTGCCCCCAGTAATTAACTCTATGTTCCAGCCACTGGGGCCTGTTGGCAGGTTTCCCTGTGTGGCCCCCTGGCTCCAAGTCTTTGCACATGCTGTTCCTTCTGCCCACAGAGCTTTTCTCTGCTCTCTGGGATGCTTTTTCAAGGCCCTAGAGGAGACTTCCTCGACCTCCCTCTCCAAACACACACACTCACACATATGCCTCTAGCAGCACTAATCATTTCTACCTTTGTGTTTGGTGGCATATTATTTGTTCAAAGTTAGGGATTTAGAGCTCATCTTCCCAGGTGACTGTGGCTACCTTGAAGTCTGGTGCCATGGCTGAGTCATCTCTGACTCCTCAGGAACTAACACAGTGCAAGGCACACAGAAGGGGGCTCAGCAGATATTTGCAGGATGGATATGTCAGTACATGATAGAAAGTCCCAGAATTGTGGGGTTGGGGGGAATGGTGGCTCATGTCTATAATCTCAGCACTTTGGGAGGTGAAGGCGGGAGGATTGCTTGACTCCAGGAGTTTAGGGCTACCTGGGCAACATTGCAAGACTTCATCTCTACAAAAAAACCCCAAAACCTGGGCATAGTGTTGCATGCCTATACTCCCAGCTACTTTGGAGGCTGAGCAGGGAGGATCGCAATTTTCCCCTGAGCTCAGGAGGTAGAGGTTACAGTGAGCTGTGATAGTGCCACTGCACTCCAGTTTCAGTGACAAGAGTGAGACTTTGACTCTAAGGAAAAGAAAGAAAGTCCCAGGGGATGTGAGGAACCGCTGGAATGAATGTGAATGTGCCTACTGTGGACAGACAGCCCTGAGCTGGGCTCTCTTCTCACCAGGACACAGGGATCTCATATCAAACAACACTTCCTGGCTGGGCTCACATGGTCAGGAAAGTATTTGAAAATCTTGGGTTTATCATGATTCAGGCGTTCATTGCATTCTTTTGTTTCAAATCCTTTACTGATTTTTGTGGTCCTAACCTTGAGACTTGTCTAAGCAAAGAAATGGGTATTTAGGTGTCTGGTTTGGGTTACTTCACTGTGCTGAGGCTTAGTATTATTATCCTCACTTTACAGATGAGTCAACCCAGGCTCAGAGAGGTTAAGTAACTTTCTCACATCCATATCATGAGTAGGGGCCAGATGCAAACTCAGGTGTACCTTATTCACCAGGCACTGTTGTCAGTATCTCAGGAGGGAGAAGGACCCTCAATCAGGAACACCTGAGGGTGTTTATAAAAACAAAATACTAATTACAAGCTGTGGGTGAGTAGAGGAGAAGCAGAAGGGGTAGTGCAGGATCCTGGGAATGGCAACAACAAAGAACCTAGGAGAGACTGCAGAGAGGCCCAGACTTCCCTGTCCCAGGCCTGGACAGCCTACGGCAGCCTCTTATAGCTCCTCCCTCCCACTGGGCACCCCACTGACCAAACTTAGAGGACAGGGGAGTCTGTGCGTGGGGTCCTCAGCCCTCTATGCCACTCAGCAGGGTGGACCAGGAGGGAAAGCAGATCTAGAAGGGCCGACAGAAGACAGCTGCCCACCAGCCACATCTCATGCAGGCAGACCAGAGCAATGGGACATACAGGGTGGAGACACTAACCAGGCCCCCTGACTCCCAGGGGCATTTTTACAAATTTCCAATGATCATGGGCCTTTAACTGCAGGTCACACTTCCTCCCTGCACTGCTGTAACTCTGGGAGAGCGATACAACTTTGCAGATCCCATTGGCTGGGGGGTTTGCCAGGACTGAGTGATGGAGACTGGGGCCCTTGCTCTCTGTTTAAAATGACAGTCACCACAGGAGAAGACCTGGTGGCCCTCGTGGGTCCCATCTCTTCCGGGCATCTGATTTTTCTTTGAGTGAGAAGAGCAGCAGACAGCAGGCCTAGCTTTTCCTCTTTTCTCCCCACCCCCAGCTCCTCACATCCATCCCATTTGAAAGAAAAGGGCAGCGCTCTTTCCATCAATTTCTCTTGCGCTTGCTTCCCTCACCTTTTCTCCTTCTTAATCTTCCCATGGCTCCTAAAAGGATTAATTAGAAAGATGTGAGCAGGGGTTGGAACGTCAGAAAACAATCGTCACTTTCCTATCTGACCTCTCTCACCAGCTGCAGAATTAACAAATTGAATGTCCTCAGCAGACAGGGGTGGCACATGATACGGAGTTCATTACGAGCCTCGCCGGGGCCTGTGTGCGGAGCCCCGTTTAAACAACTCTTGCTGATTAAATTCCTCCCAGGCACTCCCGCCAGATGCTGTTAGAAAATACTCAATCCAAGGGGTTTTTAATTTTTTTTAAACATGTGCCAATTATTTGCCTGCTATCTGCAGGTGCTGGCAAGCGTCACAGGCCGGCCTCGCTGTCTACACTCTTATCCACTCGGCGCCTGCCTGGGGGGCTCACGTCGTCAGGAATGGGATCCTGGGCCCTGATCGGGGCTGTCAAAAACTCTCCAGCCACCCTGCCTTCCCTGCCCCCAGCCCCTGGCCTCCAGTGCCTCACCTTCTGAAGCTCACAGCTCTCTCGAATGTTTCAAGGTGACAACACAGACCGGGTGACCTGCTAGAAGTGGGGCCCACAGGGGCAGGCATGCAATCGTGCCTGGGTCCATGCCAGCTGCCTCTCAGCCAGGCTGTGCTTCAGATCTGAACCAAACAGGGACATGAAATCTCCACCTCTGCAAGCCAGTGGTGGGGGGGGTAGTGCTGGGTACTTGCTCATGGGCCCTTTCAAAATAAGTCCCAGAAAGCACCTCCCTCCTGCTCCCACTTCAGTTGTCTTGATTACTTAGTTTATTCCTCTCTTGATGCTTAATTAAGAGCAATGAGTTCTCAGCAGTTTAGTAGATGCCTGTTAACATCTAAAAGCAAGGGTTTGAAATACAAGCTAGAGAGTGTTTAATCAATGCCCATATAACTTAATGAAGAATTACCTTTGACCAACATTAAACATTAAACATTTGACCAACAATAAACTCTGCACTGTGTTCTACTGTGATGTACTCCTTCCCCTCCCCTTCAGGCCTAGGGGTGGTGTCCTGGGTTATCAGCCCTTGGGATGACAACTTCCCTGTGGTTCCTTTCACCTTGCCCACACCTTTGGAAGGAGCCTCTCTGTTCTCTCGTTACCCATTGTGAGTGGCCAACTCATTGATGACAGAAGCTCCACTCATGAATGCTTCTTGCCCTTCTCATTTGGAAAGTACTGTCCTGCCCTCTGATGATACACAGAGCTAGTTGATAGGTATCTCTCTACACTTTCACCTTTTGGTGATTAGGATATTTTGTTGTTCCTACTTCCCATTAAATGAACTAAGGAATCCCATAAGTCAAATGACACAGCTATGTTATTACAGAGAATTGCAGCAATGATGGAAGGACCTAAACCTGACTATCCCAGAGAAGGGTGAACATGGGGCAGGGAAGGAGTATGGAACCTGCGTTTGTATGTCTTACAGGTGCTCATGTGGAAGAGGTAAACTCTGAATCCTTGTCGTAGAACCAGGAGCAAAAAGAAAGCAAAAGAGACACATTTCAGCTCAATATAGAGAACAACTTTTTAACAGTCAGAACCACCTGGAGATAGAATTGACTGCCAACACTAGAGGTGTTCAAGCAGAGCACAAACAACCACTTGGTAAGAACAGGATGTCTGCCTGGATAGGCTTTAAAAAAATTTTTTTTCCAACTTGAGATTTTATTATTGCTTATTCAGAAATGGCAGAGTCCGGTAGAGTCTTCCCGTTAGAAGGGACATAGTGGATCTAGAGAGAGCCCATAAGAAATGATAGGCCCACTCTGTCATTAGATTAGGGAGGAGAGAGAAATAAAAAACAAGAAGATTTTAAAAAGTGCAAAAGATTGGGGACATTTAGTGTAGGGACACTGTCTTTTATACTTTAATGGCCTAAGAATGATCCCCTGTTTAAGGTCCTATACAATGGCTACTGAGTCAGGAAAGTTAAAAACAAAAGTCAGTGAAATTTAAACTTTAGTATAAGGACTTCTGATTAAAATGTGTGTTATGATGCCTGGTATGTCCTCTATTCCCCCCAAAGGCCAATATAAAACTCACGAACAAATAAAGAATCAAAACTGAAGATAATATTTTTAAAAAATATAAGAGAAGACCACATGTTAAATTATGGGGAGAACTGTTATTAATTAGTATACCGATAGGAAAGGATTAAGACATAATTTTGGAGCACATTTTCTTCAATTAAAACAGCCCAAAGAGAGAAGCTATGAGGTAACTTAAATATCGTTCTGCTGATACCTCTGTCTTCAAGACAGGGATAAGGACCAGAAAAACAAGCTGCCACTTCTCTACTCTCTTCCCAGCTAGGCAGAGCTGCCAGAGTCTTGACCTTCCCCAGGATGTCCTTCGACCATCTCCTGCCCCTCACACTACTGCCTTCAGACCACCTTTATCTGCATTTGTTCAGAAGCCACATTTCCCACAAGGCAGAGGGGAATAGAGGAAGCACATTGCATCTTGGTTTACTTAGATACCTAAAGAGGAGCATCAGAAGCAGGGTGCAGTCAGGAAGAGCCCTGGGCACAGTTCTAGATAACGGGTGTAATCTTTCATGTTCTGAACTGTAAACAAAAGGAATAAAACCTGCATCTTATCCAGAGAACCTGATAATTGGTGCAAGGCAGATGTAACTTCAACCCAGCAGCATTACACATGACAAAGACCTGCATGTATTGTACATTGAGCTAGTGACTGATTCTTAGTTCTGTACCTTAGAAGGGAAGTTTCCAATATCAGGATGTTCAAAGACAGGGGCTGATAGAAACTCCAAGCTTAGATAGCAATATCTCTCTCAAGGATGAATGAAAAGATCAATAAAGGGCCTATAGAAAGGTACTGCAAATTATGGGAAAAGGTGCCTTCACCTGATGATTCATGCCTCAAAAGTATTATTTTAGTAGATGAAGAAGAGAATTGTAGACTAAACAAACTTTCTTGCTGTCTGCAATAATAAAGGTGTGGACATGACTTTTAAGAAACAGGAACCGGAAGCTGCAAAATCAGAACAGGCTGAGATGAAGGTGGTGTGCAAAAGTAGTTGACTGAAACAAGAAAAGAATGCAAGGAAATTCCAAATGTAGTATTCCAAATGTAGTAAATCCAACTGAAGATGGTAAGAAAAATAGATCTTGCAGAAAATCACATGTGGAGAAGAAACTTGAGAAATTCATCTTTAACATAGAGGAAAATGCTTAAAATACAAAAAGAAGATTATGGATAACAGCTATCAAGGCTTAGGAATGTATAGCAAACTTGAGAATTATACATGTTCCAGAGGAAGAAGCCAAATGTTTAA
This sequence comes from Cephalopachus bancanus, assembly GCA_027257055.1. Taxonomy (NCBI): domain Eukaryota; kingdom Metazoa; phylum Chordata; class Mammalia; order Primates; family Tarsiidae; genus Cephalopachus; species Cephalopachus bancanus. Next base: position 14,782,915 of record JAPVLO010000008.1, read on the forward strand.
TAGTGCTAACCTTAAATTGGGGTTTCTGTTTTAAGATGAAAGGTACAAACATCTTCATTAAAATACAAATTGGATTTGATACAATACTAAAAATAGCAATAATAGGTATAATTTTAGAGATGCAAAAAAGGTTTAATGTTATTACAAAATTCATAGTCAGTGGGGTAATTTAATAACTTAGGAATCAGTCAATAGATTATCATTTAAATATATACCTAAAAATGTTTGATTAAATCTAATATTCTTGGGCTTCAAGTCTAGCTAGATTTTTCTGTTGCATATACACATATTTTCTGGAAAAAAATTGTTTTATGCTAGTACCTATGATGGAAATTAATTTTTTCAGTATGTCTTGTGTTTTGCAAGTAGTAATATGACTTTAGGTCAACCACCTGAGTAAATATGAAAACAACTTCCTGTCTCTCTGAGTCCCCACCAGCAGTGTCCCCTGCATTTCGTGCCTGTTCGGGCCCTCTCAGCCCTTCTGCAATCCAGGGTTTCCATTCACATTGCCTTCCAGACTCATTGACTCTGCAGTTCTCCAGGGCTGCAGGTTGGAGAAGAAAGGTGGCACTCACCTGGTACATCCTTTACACTCATGCCTTGAATCCCTGAAACCTCTATGGAAAAAGATGCAGACTTTCATTCCACAGGGCAATAGCTCTGACTGGGGGAACACAAGGGCTCAAATCCACATTGAATTGTCAATAGCTGGCATCAGAGAAGGCCCCAGTAGGAGAGAGAAGGAGCTTCCAGAGCTCTAGGAGAAGCTGGGGAGAGGAGCAGAAGAGGCTGATCCCAGAAACAAGATTAATCATTACCCTTGTAATCTGATCAGGGTTGACTCTGTCACTATCTTCTGTCCTCATGGGTTAATGGAGGTGGGATGGACACCAAGGCTGGGCACAACAAAGGCTGTAGTCTCGGCCACATAAACATAGGACTTCTGAATCATAGCCCTCACATCTTCCAGTAAATACTCATGTTTATAAACATAGATTGAATAGCAAAGGAGTTGAATTGGCCTAATCCAACCAATTTATCACTCTTGCACACTTCTGTGCCTTTGTACATGCTGTTCCTGCCACCCAGAATGCCTGCCCTTCTCTGGCCCATCAGATAAACACTAGGCCATTGGTGAGGCCTTCAAATTTGTTCCATCAGAACACATGTGAAGATCCTGATGCAAGAAGCAGTCTTAAAGAGCCTGGATCTGATAGCAGAACACCAAGGGCTCCTGTTAGAAGAGTCATGGTTTCTGGGCTAATTAATAGCAAATAACTATGATTTTTTCCTACCCACACAGCAGGGGTCTTTAGATAGACAACAGAGAAAATTGTGGGACAGTGTGGAGAAAGAAAGATCACAGATCTGGGAGACAGGAAACCAAGTCCTTTACATTAAAAGACTAGTATCTTTGGGTCAGTCTCCTGATTTCTTGGAGTCCTGGTTTTCTCATGTATTAAATGAGGACACTAGGTTAGAAAATATCTTAGATCTAAAATTCTGTATTATTTTAATCAGGCATATTCTAGCAAATTGTTTACACCAATTGCTGATCAAGAGAAGAAACGGAATACTTTCTATTTTAACACTCACTTGGTTAATTGACCTCTTGATTGCAGAAAACAATACCAAAATTCAAACTCATTTTGTTACACTTTCCAGTTATATCAGAAGACAGTCATTCTAATCATAGAGAGACATAAGAAGCTCTAAAATTTGCATCTTACATCTTGGTAAATATACAAATTAAGATCAGACATTTGGACTGTATTTATAGTGGACTGTCTGTTCACTATCTTGATTGCCAGAGTCAAAACATGAAGGATTGTTCGATCATGTAGCAATCAGTCAATCGACATTTATTAACATCTCCTGTAATATCAATGCTGTAGTAAGGACTCATTGTGCAACTCTCACTTTATATAGCATTTTTTATGCACTTGATCTCATTCAGTTCTCACCTCAGCCCTCCACCTTTTTAGGGGTGTGCTCCCACTTGAGTATAACATGGAAGTGTGTTTGAAAAATCTTTAGCAGGGCCTTTGTTCTGGCAGTGGAAGATGTTACTCTGCTCAGAAAAGGTGTGACTCTGCAGCTCTCCCCCGACTCAGAGGGCACCCTGAAGGATAGCTACTTTTCCAGAAACCTCGAATCTGCCCAAGATATCGCCTTAAGCCTCACAAGAACAACCTTGTGGGATTTCTTATCCTTCCAACTTTGACTTGGCCGGAAATGTCCTGAGACCAGTCTTTTCAGCTAGATTTTAGCACTTCTGCTCTGGCTTCAGCTGCAGCACCAAAGGATAAAGAGATGTGAGACACTAATAGTATTTCACCCACTCACCCTTAAAATCACCTAGGCTTCTTGGGAATGGTCACTGTTAGTTATGTTTAAGTTTCACATGGAGGTGAAGTGGTGATGAGTCTCCTGAGCTTTTTTCTCTTCTGCACAGAGGCCATCAAGTCAACTTTTGGCTCTGACAAGAGTGCTAAGCATTTGAGAAAACAGGAAAAGGATCAGGAGATAGGCTTCTTCCCTTTATCCTTGGAAAACATCTTTTAAACACCTTCATTGTATGAGACACAATGACTCCAAGGTGAAATACACACAGTCTCTGTTCCTTTAAGAAATTACACATTTGGATCAATGAAGTGGTAAGTTATAAGACTGGCACAGCAGGCACAATTAGTTGTCTACATGCTTATACAAACAGCCATTCTCCCTCCTTTCTTGCTAACAGAACTCTAATTTCATTCTTGTTTAGCCTGCTCTGCCATGGTGGATCAATTATGATTGTTCTAAATCAGCATGAATTTCATGCCTTTTCCCAGTGGTCAGCCTAGAGGTGGGTAGGTGACCCAATTTAGGGCAAGCCTTCTGAATAACTGGAAAGGACATTTCCCCCTGTTAATATGTACTGTAAGGAGAAAAACTTTTGTTTCTGCATCCATTCCTCCTGTTTGAGATGCTGTTGTGTAAGTATGTGACACTTGAAATTGGAGGAGCCATTTTGTGACTCAGAGGAGAGCCATAGACAAAACTGTAAATGATAAAGTAGAGAAAGGGGTTCCTGGGCCCTTGATGGCATCATTGAAGCATCACCTATCATTTGGTTTCTTATTAATGAAATAAGTATCCTTCAGTTTGAGCCATGGTTAGTTGGATTTTTTGTTGTTGTTGTTACTTGCAGCCAAAAACATTCCTAAATGTTAAAAATGAGGAAAGGGCTTTAATAACACATACGCTACTAAATCCCAGGGAGAGTCATAGAGGGCTGCTTGATATTAAAGTTTGAGTGGAGGTAACCAGGTAGAAAAGGCAAGAAAAGCATTCCAGGCAGAGGCAGAAGCTTGAACACTGGAGTAGAGACATGGAGGGCATGTTGTATTTGGACATGGTGGGAAGCTCAGTGGGGTTGGAATACAGAGCGTGGCGGGGGTAGGGGGGTGGTGATGAGAGATGGTATATTCAGAGTAAAGGTTATGGTACTTTAAAAAAGATAGTGGCTTAAATATTATAAAAGATCACTTCTCTCTAATGAAACATTTCTGAGATGGGTGATCCAGGTGGTCCACACAGAGCTGCTCTGTGTGGTGGTCTAGACCCCGGTTTCTTCCCTATTGCTCTGTTATCTCTTAGGGTGTGGCCTTTGTCTTCACAATTCAGGGAACCTCCATGTTCCAGCTTCAGGGAAGAGGATGAGAAACTAGAGAAATGTGCTTGGTATGAAGGCCCCCACCTGGAAGTGGCACTAACACACTTTATGTTTGCTTACTTTCAATTAGCAGCCATTTAGTCATCAGCCACAGCTAGCTGTAGGATGGGAAATGCAGCCTTTAGCTGTGCTGGCATCTAGCAAACTAATCTATGTTGCTGGGGAGACTTGTGACTTCTGCAGGCAAAGAGAAACTCTAAAGAGCTGAGGAGTGATGTGGTTAAGGCAGATTTTAACTCATAGTATGGGTAAAGCCTTCCATACTTAGAATTGCCTAAAAGCTGAATGACATGTTCAGTGATGAAGTCAGTGTCTCTTCAGAGATATTCAAGTAGAGACTGGACAACCACCGTGGAGATGCCTTGTAAAGGGGACTTGTAAAGGGATGATGAAGTAGTGGACTGGACTAGAGGATTCCTGGCATGCCTGTTGGGCAGACTAAGTCTGGAGGCAAGGAGACTAGTTAAGAGGTTGGACCCAACTGTGAGGTACTGCTGGTGAAGACTAAGAGGAAGGAACGGTTGTGAGCAATATGGTAGCAGAAGAGCTCCCAGCACTTAGTATCTGATAGGTGTGGGGAAAGTGGGCAAATATAGAAAACTAGAAGAGTTAATGATGACCCCAAATTTTCCAGCCTGTACACCTACAAGATATCACCAAACGACTAGCAGAGTTAGACAAGAGTAAAGCAGAATATGAGAAGGTGTGGTTGAGTTTCCTGTGGCATGGTCATCAGGCAGCTGAAAATCCAAGCAGGAAACTGGTGAAAACATCTGGGCTGGAGGTTTAGATTTGGAAATGACTTGTCCAAATACACAATATTTTAAACATAGGAATTGACAAGACCACCAGGAAACAAAGTAAGGAGAAGTGGTTAACCTGAGATTTACAGACTTTTATAGAGTCCATGAATACTCATTGCATGTGTGTTTTTATTAGATTCTCGAAAGGACCTATAACTTAACAAAAAAAAAAGCTAGGAATCTCAGCTATAGAAAGAGAATGTTCTGTCATAGAGAATAGAAGAGAACAACTTGGGGAAAAGATTATTCATAGGTGCCAAAGGCAACATTCTCTTCAGAAACAGGATCTTTGGCAATTTCAGATGCTACTTAGATTTCCCTAGAGGAGAAGAATGGAAAAATGGCCATTGGATTGGACCACTTAGGACCTTTAAGAAAGTCACGTCAGTCGATGGAAGAGGGTGCAATTTAGATCCCAAAGAGCTGAGACATGTGTGGGAAGTGAGAACCAGGGGCAAGCGTGGGCAGGTCAAGTAATTGATTTATAAGAGGAAGTGATGGGCCAGTTACGGGGTAGCTGACTACACTTTAGCTTACAAAGGACAAGTTGGTCAGTATGCAGAGAGAACACTGTGGAGAGGAACAGCGGGAGTAGAGGATTGATGGAATAATTCCCAGAGGGAGGGGCCAGTGCAGATTGAAAGTATAACAGGTGTGCATGTAGGAAGCGCCTGGGAGGAGCTCAGCTTAGACTAGGAGAGGCAAGCAAGAAAAAGCAGAGTATATAGGCATATTGAAGTAAAGAGGAGGGTCCCAAAGGAAACTTAAGACAAATGGCCTTGGACTTCATCTGGCAGGAGTCAGAGGTGGACTGGGGCGGGGCGGGGGAGGTTGCTGATCAGGTGTGTTTGTAACGGCTGGTGTGAGGGGTTGGATGTGGGCAAAAGCATGAAAGTCCTGCAGCAAAGGGCCCTGACACTGACTCCCTCGCCCTCACCCAAGGCCCCTGCACAGGTATGGCATCTCCTGGGTGCTGGGTGGGCACCTGGCTGTGGGGGTCTAGGTCTAGCTGGTCCTAAGTTGTGGGCTGGTTGGCCAATGCAATATTGCCGCGTGTCCAGCTCCTGTTGCCTGGCTGCCAAGGCGTCGCTTTGGCCCGGATGTTCATGGGCCCTTACACCAGCCTCTCCGTGCCTCTGCCCATGATGTGATTAGCTGAGACCTGTGCCTTTAAGGAGTGCCCCCTTCCCCCTCCAATTACAGCACTAATTTCAGTAATGGAGCATTAATAGAGTAATGGGCGAGTGAGGCTGGCCTGAAAGAACTGTGGAGCTCAGCACAAATTGAGTAAATAAACCATATATTAGATTTCTAAACAATACTTTTAGTCTAGTCTCCAGGGAAAGAGAGTCGTCAAGACTTACTTAAGTCGTCCCTGCAAAGTGTATGTAAAAGAAGCCTCCTTTCAGAGCATGGTTGTTTGTAGAAGCAGGAAATCTCTGTCTTCCCAGGGATGGGAGAGATAAGACAGCAGCTGTTCCCACATTTTCCCTTTTCTCGTTATTTCCCAATTTCTCTTTGACAGATGCATCAGAGGTGGGTGTCTCCTCTCTCCTGAGGGCCCTGAAAGGTGGTGGACCTGAGACATCTCCCTGGGAAAAGTAGCCTGAGGCAAATGGTGGTGATGAATGCGAAGTGGGGTGGGGCCAGAAAGGGGAGGCACTTGGGGGGAAAGAGGGAAAATTATTAGCAGATGACCTTATTAAGGAGTCTGATCCTGTTACTGCCACTACTTAGCAATGTGTTAATAGGGTCCCTTTAAGAAGACTACAGAATAATAGCATGTTGCGACAAGAAGGACTGCGTCTGTATTGCTTTAATGGGTAATGAGAAGTGTCAAAGTCTGGGTATCAGAAGGACCAGGGATTTGGCCTCGACTCTATTATTTACTAGTTATAGGAACTTGAACAATCCATATTATCTCAGTTTCCTTTTCTGTAAAATGGGAAGAGTAGTATCTTCCAGCTTGCTCCTCAGGGTCATCATGAGGGAAAGAAGATTCTATGTTAGTTGGGTGGAGTCCCTGCCTACAGTTACTGGGCAGCTGTATCGTCTGCTTTGATAGCCCAGCTCTAGCCTCTGAGGGCAAGGAGGAGGTGATTTTGGGCTGCAAGGATTAGGCAGTAGTAGGAAGTTCCTGAAGTGTAAGTTTAGAGTCATGAAATGTTAACCCATTCATCACCTGCTACATGTTCATGATGGTGACCATCTAAAGTTGTGAAATAGGATTTTGGTATTGTTGCTAAAATCTGTCCTGCCTTTGTTTGCTCGTATTGCCTAAACAAGCCCTGAATGTGGGCCCAGAATGAAGGCCTCTGCTCCACAAAGGATCTGATGTCTCCAGAAGAGCTAAGTTACTCAATTTACCCTGGCTATGAAGATTCCTTAGGCAAGGCATTGGTGACCAGTGGCTACTTCTTCTGCAAAACCTTCCAAATGCTCTGAGTGTCCCACTTGCTAAAGTCAGCCATTGAAGGGAAGTTCCTCGTGAAGCTCTGGTCTATGTGAAGTGGGAGTGGGCAAGTAAAAGGCAATAGAAGGGAAGCAAGGGGGGTTCTGGAACCTTCTCAGTCTTAGTGATTAAGAGCTTAGGTTCTGGACTCAAAAGTTGTGGTTCAAATCCTTGCCCTGCCACTTCTTGGTTCTGCTATAGTTTGGATGTTTCTCCACTCCAAATCTCATGTTGAAATTTGATCTACAATGTTGGAGGTCTAATGTGAGGGGCTTAGGTTGTGGGGGTGAAGTCCTCATAAATAGATTAATACTCTCCCTGGAAGGGAGATGAGTGAGTTGTCACTCTATTACTTTCTGTGAGACTGGTTGCTAAAAAGAGTCAGGCACTTCCCTTATTTCTTTCTTGCTTCCTCACTTGCCATGTGATCTCTGTACATGCCAGCTACCCTTCACCTTCTGCCATGAGGGGAAGCAGGCTGAGGCCCTCATCAGAAGCTGAGTGGATGCCAGCACCATGCTTCTTATACAGTCTGCACAACTGTGAGCTAAATCAACCTCCTTTCTTTATAAGTTACTCAGTCTCAGGTATTCCTTTTTAGCAACACAAATGGACTAAGACAGTGATCCTGGGTGGATTTCCTCTCACCTCTGTGCAGCAGTTTCCTATATGCTGGTATATGTGATGCTTTGTCTTACAGGACTGTAGTGAGACTTCAGTGATGAATACAGGACTTAACATAATTTTACAAGTTACTGTTTTTTGCTTTTTGTCTCTGTCTTTGAGCTCTTCAGGGCAATTATATCATTTTTTTTTTCTTTTTTCCTTCCTAACCTTAGCACCTACATAAATAGAGACAAGGGAAGGAAGAAAAGAAGGATCTGTATGATTGATGATGAGGAAGGGTATGGATTTCTAGTGATCTTTCATGATGTTTAGTGATCTTAGAGCTGGCATTCCTATTTGGTTGAGGCCCAGAGTTCTTACTTGGATTCTCTAGTTTTTCATTTAAAATTTTTTGTTGAGGCCGGGCTCGGTGGCTCAGCCTGTAATCCCGCGCCTTTGGGAGGCTGAGGTGAGTGGATTGCCTGAGCCCGCGGGTTCGAGACCCGCCTGGGCAGCGAGACCTTATCTCTACAATAAATCAAAAAAATCAGCCGGGCGTGGTAGCGCGCGCCTGCAATTCCGGCTACTCGGAAGGCAGAAGCGGAAGGATCGCCGGAGCCCAGCAGGCGAGGCTGCGGTGGCCGGAAGCGGCCACTGCACTCCAGTCTGGGTGACAGAGTGAGACTCCAACTCAAAAAAAAAAAAAAAAATTTTTTTTGTTGATACATATTAGTTATACATACTTTAGAGATACATGTGATAATTTAATACATTAATAGATAATCAAATTAGAGTAATTGGGATATTCATCACCTTAAATATTTATCTTTTCTTTACACTAAGAATATTCAAATTATTCTCTTCTAGTTATTTTGTAATGTACAATTGATTAATGCTAACTATAGCCACCCTACTGATCTATCACAAATATTAGCAATTGTTTTTGGAGACGGGTTGTCACTATGTTGCCTAGATTGGAATTAAAATACCTGGGCTCAAGCAAGTCTCCTCCTCAGCCTCCTGAGTAGCTGAGACTATAGGCATACACCACTGTGCCCCTTAACTGAATTCTTTTGAGTGTAGTATTTGCTGTAGGGACTGTGGATAAAACAGGATTCTCTCCCTCTCCCATTTCCATGCCCTCTCTAATAGTGCCTCTTTCTGAGAGAGTAATTTGAACAGATGCCCATCTAGTCAAGGGAAATGACCATCACTCAACTAGAGTGACAGATTGCTTTCTGACCTGGAGCCCAGGGTCTGGGGACCCAGGTATGGATCGGAAAACCCAAAGTGACATGCAGACCCAAGATGTACTGCAGTCTGAAAGCAGCTGGGTGGTGACTACCTGACCTTATCTGAGAGACCACATTAGTGAACTCAACCTTGGGGACTTCGAGATGCCTTAAATATACAGACAAGGCACACAGAGGGAAAAAAGGCTGGCAAAACAGGGTAAAAGTGAACATAAAAAACGAAGGAGGAGAGACTGGGGTCTAAACATTTAGCTGGCATCTTGCCATTGTTTCTACTCTTGCCATACAAACTCTGTGACCCCAGATGAGTCACCTCACCTTTTTGAGTCTCTTTCCTCCTCAGCACAGTTAGTCAGTTGTAGCTTGGATCAGACAGTCCATGCTTTGCATGCACAAGGGTTAGACTTTAAGCACAAAGGAGTAATGAATTTGAGTCTTGAGTCTGATAAAGACCTAACGTGTCTCAAAGGTTCTTCCTCTGACCTAGCCTTGGGGACCTCTGATCTTCCTTGTGGCACCTTGTTACCGGCAAGCATAAACTCAGGTTACTAGAAGGTGACTATCAAGCCATTTCTTTCCAAGTGGTTAAGGTGGGCTTCTCAACTTGCTAATGTCTCAGAGATTCTCAGGCATAAAAATAGTCATGGCCTTAGAATAAGATGCTTTGCTACATGTGCTTCTTTAGTAAAATAAAAATCTAAATCTGTATGCTATTTTCATCCTTTGTAAAACAATGCAACCTGAAGGCACTTGCTATAATTGGGTTCCTACTAAGTGACAAGCACTATAAAATATCCATTGTATATCAATATATCACAAATAATACATGTCATATAACAGCTTTGGAGTTTTAATATTTTAACAAAATTCACCTTAGCAGAATTGAAAGGTCTGATTCATCCAACCTGAAAAATGATATGCTCTATAAGTAATTGTGTATAACATCAGCTTTGACAGTTTTCATAAGTTACTTTAGAAATTTTAGAAACGTGCGTAAAAAGCATTTTTTTAGAGATACCTATATTCAGATTCTGTGAAGTGTCTGTCCCTTTAGGAGAGAGGAAAAACACATTTCTAGCTGTGCCCTCTGATTGTCAGTCTGAACTCAGAGGTTTAAAATATAGGTAGATATTTATTGGGAAAATAAGTATTTATTTGGGGGAAATCTAAAACTTACTTTAATGCAGGACAAAGGTCTTCGTGGTAATGCATATCTTAATGGACCAAAGAAGGAGAAGACCATTATTTGGTCTTGGGACCCCATGGGGTGATTTGAAGTGGTTGCCCAAGGCACTTTGGAGCACTGTCTGAAAGCCTCCATCCTAGACAATGTCTGAGGCTCCTCTCAACACCTACATACATCCAGTTCTATGAGAATGAAGTACAATGACCTGGAAGAGGTCTGTATTTCAGGAAAGTAGTGGCACAGTACTCACTTTAGAAAGGGACCAAGTTTGGTGTATAATACCATGAAACACGGGGCTTATCTCCAAAGCCACCAGGCCAAGACCGCAGAGGCACTGTGCTTCCACGCTGATTGGCTCAGGGGATCAGCTCTTCCCTCAATTTTCCTTCTTTTCTCTTCTGGCTGATGGCTCTGTTTCCATCCTGCTGCCCCACATCTGGTCTTGCCCAGCCCTTCAGAGAGGCCTCTTCGTTGGATGGATGCCAGCTGTGTGGCTTTCATGTGGTTCTTGGTCACTTACTGTCAGATTTCTGTGTACTCCTCAATCTGCATTCTAGATCAGTCCCACAGCCTTCCCCATACCCCCATCCCCAGCCCTCTGCTCAGCAACCCAGTCTCTGACATAGGGCTGTGGACAGAACTTTAGATAAAAAAAGAAAGAGAAAAGAAAGAAAAAACTTATTGAATTTTATACCCAAATGCAGTAAGTTTTGTCATATTCTTAAGCGATGGCTAAAATCTTGACCAACTCCAGACTATAAGAATATAGAGTGGAGGTTAAAAATCTGTGCTCCATATTCAAATGGTTAAGGCTCAAATCCTGGCTCAGTCACTTACTAACTCTATGGCCTTACTCAAGCCATTCCACCTCTCTGATCTTCCATTTTTCATCTCAAAATGAGAAATATTAATCCCTAAACTGAGTTCTCTTAAGTGAGAGGAAGCAAGCCCGGTGCCCGGAATATAGAAGAGACTCAGCAAATGTTCCTTTTCTTTGTTAGACTAAAATCAAGAGATGGTCTCCGTACTTTGTTTTTAAGTAGCCATAGCAGAGGAAACAGCAATATCAACTTCTTCATTCCCATTAGACATGTTGCATATAGAAGACCTGGTGAGTACAGGAGCCAGTGACTTCAGATAATTGATTAGGTTCACTTTAACGTTGTAGAGGTTTTCAGATTGCTGTGACTTAACTGGTTTAAAGTGTCAAGTGTTGACCCTCCTCCCTCATGATAAAAACCCCAGAGCTTTTTCCATGGGTCCAAGTGATACCACAGCAGATGTATTATCATGATGCTGCACTTGGTACCCTGATTGGCACTGTCCTTTTTCTTTAACTTCTTCTTATGGGAAAATTTTAAGCACAGACAAAAGTTGAAAAATAGTGTAATGAAACAAATCCCTTGTACCTGTCACCCAGGCGATCTGGTTTCATCCATTTCCTTACCCAGTTGCCCTCCGATGCTTGAATATGTTAAAGCAAATCTCAGACTTCATTATTATTATATAACTGTTTTCATATGTAGATGTAAAAGAGAACTATTTTTCAAACTTAATCACAGTACATTTTCACAATAATTTCTTGTGTCACTCAATATCTAGTTAACTCTCCAGTCCTTGTTCCTCTCTCTCCCTCCCTCTCTATCTCCCTTATATAGTTTGTTCAAATCAGAAGTCAAATAAGGCCCATACATTGTAATTGCTTGGTTTTAAATACTTCTTTTTAAAAAATAGGCAATTTTTTTAGAACAGTTTTCAGTTTACAACAAAATTGAGTAGAAAGTACAGGGGGTTTCCGTATACTCCTCTGTCCTTACGTACATACAACCTCCCCCACTACCAGTATCTCACACCAGAGTGAAGCATTTGTTACTAACAATGATCTTATATTGGTATACCATTTTTAAAAGTCTGTAGTTTACACTAGGGTTTGCTCTTGGTGTTATGTATTTGATTTACAAGCATTTGATTGACACATATCTACCACTGTAGACATACAGAGTAGTTTCGCTGTCCTAAAAATCCTCTGTGCTCTGCTTCCCTCCTCACCCCTAACCCCTGGCAACCACTGATTATTTTACTGTTTCAATAGTTTTACCTTTCCAGAATGCCATACAATAGTTAGGAATTACACTGTAAGTAGTTTTTTCAGATTGGCTTCTTTCACTTAACTATATATGCTTAATGTTCCTCGATGTCTTTTCATGACAAGATAGCTCATCTCTTTTTAGTGCTAAATAATACCTCACTACATGTATATACCAGTTTATTTACCCATTCACCTGCTGAAAAACTTGGTTGATTCCAAGTTTTGATAGCTATGAATAAAGCTTCTATAAACAACTATGTGCCAGTTTTCTTGTGAACATATGTTTTCAAGTAATGTAGGTAAACACCAAGAAGTGTGGCTGCTGGATCATATGGTAAGAGTATGTTTCATTTTCTAAGAAACTGCCAAACTGTCTTCCAAAGTGTCTGTGCCATTTTGCATTTCCACCAGCAATGAATGAGGGTTCCTGCTGTTTTGTGTCCTCACCAACATTTGGTGGTGTCAGTATGCTTTGTCATTTAGTTTCCTCCCTTGTCTCTCTCTCTCTCTCTCTCTCTCTCTCTTTTTTTACCTTTCAACTTGTTGAAGAAACTGCTCGACGGTCCTGTAGAGTTTCCCACAGTTTAGGATTTGCGGATTGTATCATCATGGTGTCATTTAGCATGTTTTTCTGTCTTCAAATTGCCTGAAAAGTAGTATTTAGTTCTAGAGCTTGATCAGATTAAAATGTGATACTGTGGGCAAGACAATTTGTGTGTACTTCCATTAAGAGGTACAAAATGATTGTCTCTCTTTTTATGACAATAGTAGTCATTGATCATTGTTGCTTAGATATATTAATTCATTAGGATGGCAAAACAGTGGAATTGTACATCCTTTGCATTTATCAGCTGGAAACTTTATGAAGAGAAATCTCCCCTCATCAACTATTTGGTTACCCTGAGGTAAAGTTCACAATGGAAAGGTGACACAAATGTTTGATTCTTTTCTTCTATTTAATAACTTAAAAATAATGAGTTAGTTTCCTAGAACACATTTCATGTGTTTCAATCCATTATAGGTGTTATTGTCCCAATTCATGCTCAGATGGCCCCGTCTTTGGCCAGCCGGAACATCTTCAAGACAGCTCCTGTGTTTTTTTGACATGACGCTGGTAGACCCTACTAACTTTCTTGCTGTTTGGTAGGACAATAATCTCTAGGCTTTTTCATACACTTCCTGCCTCACACCTGAAATCTGTCTTTTCTTCAAGGAGACCTGGTTGCTTGTGATGGATCATCACTGCTTTTTGTGTTACATTCTTCAATGTCAACAGAAATGCAAGCTTCAACAATTAGCTAAGCATAGAATTTTATTAGGGTTGTGTATGCTTTGCATCTGAGGCAACCTAGGATGTCTTGATACTCTGAGAGGCAATCTTTGCCTTGGTCATGAGCAGAGGCTTCTGTAAAGACTCTTGTTTGTCAACATTTCTTAGGGACTGGTAGTCATTGGGGTCTTCTTTATCATAATGTTATAAGTACAATAATGATCATTATACTCTTCAAGTTCTAAGTATGTCCCGAGCACTTGACATGCATATTTTGATCCTTTCAACAATCCCATGAGTATTATTATTACTTCTTCCTCTTTACAGATTAAGGAACCAACACAAAGATTAAGTGTTTTACTCAAGACTACAGAGAGAGACTTGATAGTGCTGGGGTGTAAGCTTGGGTAGGAATAATTATGGCAATACTCTCAGCAGCAATATAGGGTTGGCCTGGCAAGATATGTCCAGAGGGAAAGCTGGTTTTATTTGTGGTTAAGAAAATTTCAAATGGAAGGTGTATATTTAAGACTTGATGACAGTGAGAGGAGGAGCTCCATAATTCCAGATGCTCATTAATGATCACAGCTTATTCCTAAATCCCCAGTGGCATATTGTCCCAGCTAGTTCTTTGGTCTAACAACTTTCACAGCCCTGACTCTGAGCTAGTTTCAGGTCTCTAAGTATGTATGTACTGGGGGAAGCTTGAAAAGGAGAAAGTAAGCATGTGGGAAGAGGTTACACCAGGCTTGCTCCAGCAGATGGGTCATGTTTTAATCTAATTGATGTCTGCTGTCCCAGTGGAGCCCATTGCAGTGTCAGAATGGCATTTGTTGAGCCTGGCAGAGAGACAAACCATGCCTATGTGTACCCTTTAGTCTCTGAAGCTAGCACTTTTTTTGTTAATACCCCTTTGATGTGTTACAAGATCCTAATTAGGGCATTTCAATAAATCAGTCCCTTGGGCACTGACACTTCAACGCAGGCCTAATTTGCAAAGCACTGGTAGATGTTAACCAGTTGTTGGAAATTTGCTGTGACATTCCTCAAAGACTCACGTAGGGATCCCAGTCCTACGTGAGGACCCGCATGCCAGATTCTGGTCTTGAGTGTATGCATGCAAAGGTTGATCTCAGATATTCCATGACTAATAATACCTCTCCCAGGACTTTAGTGGATTAGGCTATTGTTTGCCTAACACTCCAGGATAGACAGAGATATGAAAGTGTTAAGTGGTGGCCTCATGGCTCCAAGTTTCCTGTGGTTACTGCCCAGCCTTCAGGATTAATTTGGGGCCTATCTCTATAGAGAGTCAATCGTCCTGTGCAATCCTCATTCATAATTTCCTGCTATATCTGGCAGGGTGCCAGGACACTCATTCTTTGTCTACTAGGCTAAAAAGGGGAAGGATAAAGAGGGGGTGGAGAATTATAGAGGAAGGAAGGGAATTAGGGATGTCTTATCTTCAGGGACTTGGTCCATCAAGATTCAGCCTCATTGGTGCCTTCCATATCCAGCCTGGGATTGCAGGAAGGATGTAACACATTTGGGGATGAGAAATTCCCTTCTAATAAGGGTGTCAGAACCAGCACCTGGCTGGGTAAAATGATAATACTAACATTTTTTGGAACCTGTTCTAAATGCCAGGCCCTATGCTCATGACTTTAAATGCAATAGTTTATGTAAACATCCCTGCAATCCTATGTGGAGTTCTTTGGAGTTGAAATTATCCTTACTACATTTTGTGGAGTATAAAATTGAAGCCAGAGAGGTTAACCCCCCTGCCTATCATGCAACTTACAAGAGGCTGATATAGTCTACTTCTGAACTCTGAAAGATGCAAGCTAGAGGAACAGTTTCCAACCTGTCCTGGGCAGGGCAGCTGCAAGTGTGGTGCTCTCTGGTCCAGTCCACTCATGTAGGTAGACACCGGATCATGTGTAAGCCCTAAAGGACCAGTTATGGAACTCACTCCGTGAAGTCTAGTGAAAACAGTGGTGTGGAATGAAATTATTACTCCAGAGGAAAAAGCCTGGACTTGCTCTAATTTTTGCTTTAAAAATAGTTTTCAAACTTTAATTTCCGTTAGCCAGTTGTTGTTTGCATTCCATCCCATGGTTGATCATGGTACACTAGTTGATGTCTTCATTATGCCTGGAGCATGGAGTGCTTAGCTTCCTTCTGTCTCATTGGACGTCACTTTGGCTTTGGTTTCTGCCATTCCTTCCTACACTCACCTCTATTAGGATCTGCATATATGTCAGGCCCCGTGGTGGCTGAGGAGGATACTTAGAATAGGCAATGGCTGCTGCCAGGACTGTGAGCTCAGGCTGGGATGAATCCCAGCATAGTACCATGCTTAAGAGCAAAGGCCTGGGTCAGATTGTCCAGGTTCAACCCCAGCTCTGTCACATATCTTAATCCCTTTGGGTCTTGGTGGTCCCTCATCTGTAAAATGGGGAAAATAATAGGACCTAATTAATTGGGAATAGCAAAGATTAAATGAGATAATTTATGTGAAGACTTGGCCCAGTTCTAGGTGTATATTAAGCTCAAATATCAGTTGTTAGTATTTTCTGACTTTTGGGCTTACTCTCTTTCATGACAGCCAGGGTTTCTTGATTTCGTGACCTTGACTCTTGAATCTGTTTTTGGTTGCTGGTTCCTTGACAACACAGGCTCTGTTTTAAACTGGTCCAGGTTACAAGACTTTGCAGGATGTCATACCCCCTTGGTGATTCACAACTTGGGGCAACCAACCTGGGTACTCCTACATCCAGACCATATTTGTTCCTGAGTCCCATTCCCAGCCCATCTTTGTCAGATACAACAGTTGTTCCCACCTCAAAGAATGTATTTGCAGTTTTCTTCAGGATTGGTAACATTTTTTTATTGGCTAGAATGTTTTTGCTATTTCTTTGATTTCCCCTTTCAAAATAGAAAAGTCACTATTTATAATATGTTAGAGAATTGGACAAAATGCCTGTTTTTAACCTACTAACTCTATCTCAGGCTTTAATAATGTTTGGCTCTGTATAAAGGATACAATGTGCCGGGCATGGTGGCTTAGCCTGTAATCTCGCGCTTTGGGAGGCTGAGGTGAGTGGATTGCCTGAGCCCGCGGGTTCGAGACCCACCTGGGCAACTTGGCGAGACTTCATCTCTACAGTAAATCAAAAAAGTAGCCGGGCGTGGTAGCGCGTGCCTGTAGTTCCGACTACTCGGAAGGCTGAGGTGGAAGGATCGCTGGAGTCTAGCAGGTCGAGGCTGCGGTGACCGGAAGCGGCCACTGCACTCCAGTCTGGGCGACAGAGTGAGACTCCAACTCAAAAAATAAATAAATAAATAAATAAAGGATACGATGTGATGATGCCTCTTTGTGAGTCTATAGTATATTGGTCTCCCTTCTGCATCCTTAAAAGCTATGTTCGGCCGGGCTCGGTGGCTCAGCCTGTAATCCTATGCCTTGGGAGGCCGAGGTGAGTGGATTGCCAGAACCCGCGGGTTCGAGACCCACCTGGGCAAATTGGTGAAACCTCATCTCTACAATAAATCAAAAAATTAGCCGGGCGTGGTAGCGTGTGCCTGTAATTCCAGCTACTCGGAAGGCTGAGGTGGAAGGATCACCAGAGCCCAGCAGGTCGAGGCTGCGGTGGCCGGGAGCAGCCATTGCACTCCAGTCTGGGCAACTCAAAAAAATAAAATAAAATAATAAAAAAAGCTATGTTCACCTGTGCTTTACGCCTTTGTGGCTGTTCCTGTAGCCTACGACCAGCTTCTTTCATTCTTCAATGCATATCTCAATGATTTACTCCTACTGTGAAGCTGTGGTGCCTTGAGCCCATGCTTAATTTATTTCCTTTCTATATAAGTGAAGTACTTGTTGCCAACCCAATACTCTGACTCTTTCATGCATTTTGTATATTTAGATTATTCAATAAACCTCCTAATATTTTCCAACCCCTATGCTAAGTAGCTTTTACAAATGTTACCTCTTTTAATCCTTATAATATAACACCAAGAATAGATATTATTCATTTCCCACAATGTGTATGCAACAATTGAGATTAGATTCAAGTAGCTTATATAACTTGACCATTAAGAAAATGCACAGATAAGCCACCAACTGGCAGAAAATATTTGCAAATCATGTATCTGATATGGAACTTGTATCCAGAAAATATAAACAACTCTTACAACTCAGCTGTGAAAAGGCAAATGACCCAACTTAAAATAAACCAGATTTGAATAGACATATTGCTCAAGATGTGATCATGGCACATGAAAATACACTGGCCGGGCTCGGTGGCTCAGCCTGTAATCCCGCGCCTTTGGGAGGCTGAGGTGAGTGGATTGCCTGAGCCCGCGGGTTCGAGACCCGCCTGGGCAGCGAGACCTCATCTCTACAATAAATCAAAAAATCAGCCGGGCGTGGTAGTGCATGCCTGTAATTCCGGCTACTTGGAAGGCTGAGGCGGAAGGATCGCCGGAGCCCAGCAGGTCGAGGCTGCGGTGGCCGGAAGCGGCCACTGCACTCCAGTCTGGGCGACAGAGTGAGACTCCAACTAAAAAAAAAAAAAAAAAAAAAAAAAAAGAAAATACACTGAACATCATTAGCCATTTGGGAAGTGCAAATCAAAACCACCATGAGATACAATTCGCACCCACTAGGACGGTTATAATTGAAAAGGCAGATAATAAAAAGTGTTTAGGTGGATGAGGAAACTAAAAACTTCATGCGTTGCTGGTGAGAAATGTAAAAGGGTAAAACCATTTTGGAAAAGAGTTTGTCAGTCTCTTAAGAAATTAGATACCATACATCCCAACAAATCTACTCCTAGATATTTGCCCAAGAGAAGTAAAAATATATGTCTACACAAAGATTACACGTGAATGTTCATAGTAGCTTTACCCATAATAGGCCAAAACTGAAACAATTCAAATGTTCACCAGCTGGTGAATGGATTAAAAAAATGTGATATATTCATACGATGGAACACAATGCAGCAATTAAAAGGAGTGAATACTCACTAATACATGCAACCCCCAAAATGAAGTTCAAAAATGTGCTAAAAGAAGCCAGACACAAACGACTACATATTGTATGCTACCATTTGTATGAAATTTCTAGAAAAGACAAATTTAGAGAAACCGAAAGCAGTCAGTGGTTGTCAGGAACTGGAGTGAGAATGAGGATCACCTGCCAGGGATCTTTTTTTGGGGTGATAGAAATATTCTAAAACTGAACTGAGGTGAAGTTTGCATAATTCTATACATTTACTGAAAAAAAAACTTTACTGAACTGTATACTTACACTGGGTAGATTTTATGGGATATAAATTATACTGTAATGTGAAAAAAAATCTTTTAAAGATAACTTGTCCAAGTTCACACAAGTAACAGATCAGGGATTTAGATGGGCTCTTCCTCCAGTGTCCTTCTTCCCAGCTTTTGCTGTTTGCTTCTTGTTTATGACTTGTCTCTCCCCAAAATGGGAAGTTCTTTGAGAACAAGGACAAGCCTTTACATCTTTAAGACTTCTCCACAGTGTCCTCCACAAATACAAGGGACTGAGTTAATACCACATCGTAATATAACAGGGTTATTCTGTACCAGAAGGAACCGCGCGCAGGGCTGCTATTTCTCCAAAACTGCCTGGAGTGTTGAGACAGGAGGGATAGATAGTCCATCAAAGGCACGCCGCCTAAAGAACAATGTAGTGACAGGGCTGGCTGACAACAAGAGACAAAGAGCTGTGCTGTTGAACACTGCCCAGAGCAACCTGTCTCTTCCTGCTCAGCCCAGCACACTGTTGAACAGTCCACAAAAGGCTGCTGGGGAGATGACAAGAGCTTAAGAATTTGCTGAATGTGTTACCCTTGATAGCAAGAGTAAACCCAAATGACCTTCTTGGGACACACAGTGGAGATCATTAGAATATAGGCCAGGCCTGATTCCAGCCAGGGAGGTGGAGATATGTATTTGAAGACCTTCGAGTGGGCTCATACATAGCTGCCTGTTTCAACAGAGTTCATTTCTTTTTTGGAAACCAATGTTAAAATCATTTTTCACAACTCAAAAAAGTGTTTTAAGGAAAATTTGTCTAAAAGTTGAGAATGAGCAAAGGAGACTATAAGGGGCTCTTTCGGTGGGTTTTTGGGCATTGTCTAGCATATCCTAGAAGGTTTGAGCTTTTGATTGGCTTTCTATTGATTAGTCTTATTTTACAACCATAAGGGTAGAAGTTAACTTGTAGAAAACTTGATAATAATGCAAGTGATTCTTGTCCACAGCAAAGCAAGTGAATTTCATTTAGTAGCTATAGAAAAGATAGCCCCAAACATTATATTGTATTGTCCTGTTAGATATTTACAAGATTTGCATCTATTAGCAGCTTTATTTTAGCATTCTTGATGACCTATAGATATCTCTGTTCTTCACATTTCCTTTTTAACCCAGTTTTAGCATCTTACAAGTTTTCTCATTAATAAGTCAAATAAAATCTTTGACATATTTCTTTTATATTTGCACTTAAAAAATATATTTTTTAAATTTAATTTAAATATAAATATATTTTATATATTTTATATTTTTTATATTTGCATATATTTTTAACATTTTGAACACTATATTTTAGTAGTGTGCATATACACAGTTCAGGTTCATTGCTATGGTACCACAATTTCTAAACCAAAAATTGTAGCCTGGCATCTTATCTGACAATATAAGATATAAGACCTCTCCACAATCTTGAAACTCACCTTCCTTCTCTGTCAGTCTAGCAGATAATATATTCTTTACCAAGGAGCTTTCTCTAACCTTTAGACTGGGCTGGATGTCTTTGTTCTGTATCCTCACAATACTCTCTGTTCTTGCTTTTCTCAAACACTTAGCTACATAGGCACATCCACCTGAAAATGATAAAACTCCAAACAAGGGCAACTGAGCAGTTATGGAGAAAGCAGTGGGTGGAGTAGGCTCTGCTACCAGATTAAGTAAATACTGTGGTTAAATACCAAGGGTTGGAGAGTGTATCTTGCTAGTTAAAGGAGCAAGTGGGCAAGCATGGGTTGGGCACCAGATGAGAGTCCACCTACTTTTTTTGTTTTATTTTGTTTTATTTGACCTTTCTGGGAAGACTGTTTTCTTCTTCAAACTACTCAAAGTTCCATTGCCCACATATGGGTCAAGAAGCACAGAAATCCATAGTGATAACTTTTTATGTTAAGATTAATAGTGGACATGTTGTTAAATAGCCAAGGGTATTAGTCCTAGGCAAATTGTTAAACCAATTTAAAACCACTGCAAGTGCTTAAGTAAGCACATTTTCATTCTTGCATAGGAACTAGCTCTACAGTCGTGGTTTCCCTTTTTTGCTATCAAAATGGAGTCTCAGAGACATTATGTCTCTTATGTATTTTTAAAAATGAGTTTATAATTTTTTTTCTATTTGTCATATAAAGTTTAGGTTAACATTAGCAATGGCTCTAGTACTCTCATAAAATATTGGCACTTTGGTTGAAATTAGGTGGCTGAAATATTTCTCCAAAGTTTAGTGAGGATGGATAATTTATACACATGTAGATAATTTATACACATATTGAAATACAAATTTCAATACTTATAATATGCTATATTATTATTTAAAACTCAATGGAAAAGCACATGTACTATACATATATAACAAAACAACTAACATGACAAGAACAAGAATATTAAATTCATAATACCTATTAGTGATTTTAAAACTCTCATCATAAAAATAAGGATATTTAGATTTCATTAAAAATAATTTGTATTTTACTTACAAGAGACACACTTAAAGTGACACAGAAGATTTTAAAATAATTTTAAAAGGAGATTGATAAGAATATACATGCTAATACAGGTAAAAAGATAACAATTTTGGCAATATCAATATCAGACAAAAAATTAAAGGAAAAACTTAAGTGAAGATATTTTATACAACATGATTAAGAAGATGATTTGCAACAAAATTGTGCCTCTCAGGCATAGCTGTTGGACAACTGCCATTACAGTGTAATTGTCAGTTATGCTTTAATGAGTTGACATGTAAAAAGCCATTTTGTGACATTCTAAATACTGAGTAAACAAAAGAAAATTCTAACTAGAAACCATTAGAGATACAAGAGAGAAGTGGTTAAGACTTTGATTATAATAAGACTTTAGCATACTTGGCTCAATCACAGACAGAGCAAGTAGACAAAAATTTAAATGAGGCTATGGAGGATCTGAATTATATGACTAGTAATCTTTGCTTAATAGATTCATTTGAAAAATTACAGGTTACAAATAGAGAAAATATTTTTTCAATGTCAATGGAATGTTTAACAAAAAATGATCATTTGCTAGGACACTAAAGAAAACTCAAGACATTCCAAAGAGTAGAAATTGTATTGGCTATGTTCTCTATGATGCGGTAAAGCTAGAAATAAAAACAGTGCTAAAATTAAAAAAAAAAAATAGTTCCAGAACTTGAACATTGAAAAAGTGCATTTCCAAAAATGACAAACAAAAAAATTAAAAGCACTGTTTCAGACTACTTAAAAAATGACAAGAAGAATACAATCTCTCTAACAAAATGTGTTACCAAAGTTCGGGGGCACATTGTATCAATCTTTCCAATTATTTGCTGCACTCCCCGTCACAGGAGTATAGCCTTCACTTTGAATGTGTGACATTGGTGTGACCATTAGAATGGGAATGGGAATGGGAATAATGTCTGCTCTGTCCCAGCAGAACTCTAAGAGCCCATGTATGCTTCTGTCACAATCACAGTGTGTCCCAGATGAGGTTGCTTGTTCAGCCTGGAACTTAGAATGAAGACATTGATCAGAACTGTGGCCAACATGCAATGGACATGTAATGTAAAAGAGACAAACTCTGGCTGTTGTAAGCCAACAATATTTTGATATTATTTGTTTCTGTAGCATTACCAAGCACAAATTAACTAATACAGCTATATGCAGTAAAGAAATCTGTAGTATCAAGTATGCTTATTATTAAAGAAAGAAAACAAAATAACCTAAATCTTTAACTCAATCCAGAAAGAGAGAAATACAAGGTAACTAGAAGGAAGATAGCATAGAATTTAAAGCAAAATTGATTCTTAAGAAAAGTGAAGAGATGACAGTAAGTCCAAAATTCATTCTTTGAGAAGGGCTGGCTATGTTGGCAAACAAAAAGAGGGGGAAAAGAAATCCTGAACAAAAAATCTAATATAAAATTTCAATAATAGGAAGTGGATTTAGGCAAAGATACAAAAGAGATTTTGAAAAATTTCAAGAAAGTATAATGTATATCTCTATGCTAATTGAATTTAAAATCCTGACTATTTCAAAGATTTTAAAAATGGAAATACAAATGGTCCAGTTTTATAAAATAAGTTGAGAATCTGAGTAGAGAAAATAAAACAAAAAGCATTGAAAAGGTAGAAAATATTGTTAAAGATCTTCTGTTAAAGGTACTATATCCAGAAAAACTTAGAGACAAATTGTTTCATGTCATCAAGGAACACATAATTCTTGTGTTATTAAATCTATTTCAGAAAAAAAATGAAGGGAAATCAAAACCTTTACAATTTCTTTTAGAAAGTTAAATAATCCTGGTACCAAACTTGACATATTAGAACTTCAAAGACAGACAACGATAGATAAAATTTAAGTTATGTGTAATAATAGCACATGAAATATTAGCAAATCAAAATTAGTTAATTTTTAAAATATACTATAACCAAGTAAGCTTATTCTAGAAACATAAGAATGATATAATTTAGAAAATTTATTAATACAATTAATCATATTATCAGAAGAAGGCAATATTAGTACTTTAGTTTAAAAAAACATTTGATAAAAATCTAACAATATTAGATTTAATATTGTTGTTAATAAAGTACTAACAATACTAACAGCAATATTAGTACTTTAATTTAAAAAAACATTTTATAAAATCTAACATCTATTCTTGATTTTTAAAAATCTAACATCTATTCTTGATTTTAAAAATATATATATTAAATAGAAAATTTTTAACCTAATTAAAAATCCTGAAATTAGTAGCACAAAAATAGAAGTATTTCCCCTCAAGTTAAAAACAAGACAAAGATACTTACTGTAACCATTGTTATTAAGCATATTTTAGAACTTTAAGGAATGGCAACAAGCTAAGAAAACAGCATAAGCGGTATAAATATTTAAAAAGGAAAATATATTTTTGTAGAAGATAATTTTCTGGAAGAACTCATAAAATCATGTATAAGGAATATTAAGTAAAATGACTTGTTAAAAATTAAACCTGTGTAGAATAATAACTTTTCTATATCAGAATAATAACCAGTGATATAATAAATATAAGTTGAAGAAAAAAAAATCCCATTTTAATGGTAATTAAAAATATAAAATATCTAGGAATAAATTGAAGAGAAAGTTTTCAGAATATATGTAAGGAACGTGTAAAATGTCTTTTTAAATTCTAGACTTATGACATCCCTGTATAGGGAATTTTTATGATAATCTATTTTGTCACCAAATTGATCTAAAAATGTTATGCAATATCAATAAAATCTCAATGAGGATTTTTAAGAAAATGTGAACACGTGATTCACAAGTGTTTCTGGAATAATAAGCAGTGAAGAATAAATGACAATTTTTAAAGAATGTATAATGAGATAATCGCTTATTCTGACATCAAAATAATTCTTGCAGCAGCATGGTACTGGTGAGGACAGACAAACCTGAGGGAAAAATAGGAAGTTAAGAAACAAATGCAAGTTTAGATAAGAATGAGGCATGTCAAATAAATGAAAATGGTACTTCAATCTAGTAGAGAAAGGACAAATAATTCAATAAGTACTTTTGAGACAAATTGCTAACTCTGTGGAAAAATGAGATGTTTTCTAGTTCACACGAAATGAGATGTTTTCTAGTTCACACTTTGGAGCAAAATAAGGTTCACACGTTTTACACAAGCACACACACATACACACACACACACACACACACACACACACACACACACACATTTTTAAAAGATAAAATAGCTGAGGTGGAAGGATCACCTGAGCCCAGCAGGTCAAGGCTGCAGTGGCTGTAAGCATGCCACTGCACTCCAGCCTAGGTAACAGAGTGAGACTCCAACTCAAAAAAAAAAAAATGTAAATAGTTAGAAAAAAGTGTACACACACAGTCTTGGTGTATATAACATCACTAATTCTGACAAAAGGGGAGCGAAAATATGAAGGAAAACATTAACTTGATTTTGAAAAACTTCTATGTAAAAAAGAAAACAAGAAAGAAAAACTTCTATGTATCAGAGAACAAGTATATAAAATTAATAGGCACACAATAAATTAAGAAAAATATTTAAAACTCATCTAAATATCAATTTTTTTGATAAAGAAGTCTCATAAATATTGGACACCTTCATCCATTCAGTATTTATTGAGCATTTTTTCTTTGCCAGGCATGTTGTAGGTGCCCAACAGATCTAAATGAACAAACAGACAGAAATCCCTGCTATCATGGAACTAACCTCCTTAGGCAATTTGTTTTTTTAAATTTATATATGAATAAAAAGTGAAAAAAATTGCCTCCATCGGCAATCAAAGAAATGTGAATGAAAATGTTTTATTTTAATTTTTTCTGTCTTAATTAAGTAGAGATTTAAAAAAATTGATTATACTCAGTGTTATCAAGGACATGGGAAATTTGCATTCTTATATGCTTCTGGAAGGAGTATAAATTGTTAGAACTTTCTGGAAGGCTGTTTGACAATCTTAAGAAGATTGACTAGCAATCCTCCTTCTAGGAATTTATACCAAATAAGATAATCAGAAAATTGTAAAAAACAATTGAACTGCAAGGATACTTATTGCAGAGCTGTTTAAAGAGCAAAATAGTTAGAAACAATGTAAATTACATATGCATACACAATGAGTAATACATAAGAAATTATATTATGGAAGAATATTTAATGATATTGAAATTTTTTTTTTTTTTGAGTAGGAGTCTCACTCTGTCGCCCAGACTGGAGTGCAATGGCCGCTCCCGGCCACCGCAGCCTTGACCTGCTGGGCTCTGGCGATCCTTCCGCCTTAGCCTTCCGAGTAGCTGGAATTACAGGAACGTGCTACCATGCCCGGCTGATTTTTTGATTTATTGTAGAGATGAGGTCTCGCTGCCCAGGCGGGTCTCGAACCCGCAGGCTCAGGCAATCCACTCACCTCAGCCTCCCAAAGGCGCGGGATTACGGGCTGAACCACTGAGCCTGGCTAATGATATAGAAATGTTAAAGAAAATGTAGATTATAGTATATACTGAATTGATTCCATTTTAAATGAAAAACTATGCTTTAAAAAGCTAGGAAGATAGACATTAAACATTAGCTTCATTGAAATATTACCAAAGTTTTTTGTGTGCAATTTTTAGATGCTTTTTATTTTCTTTCTAGCATTTTATATGGTGTGGATTTTGTGATTTAAAAAGGGGGCTGTTTTCTTTAAAGTTAATGTACAGATTCAAGATATCTATGTGCCTTAGAGATTTTCTATTTTGTTGGGTCTGATTTAATTATTGCACATACAATTCGTTCAATACTGCATTAATTACCTCAGGTTTGAGAAAAGGCTGCCAGGAGAGAAAGGATCTGCAGGGTCAGGAATAGGTGAGGGGAATGAGGTGAGTCGTGCAAGACAGGGTCAGATACTGTCTGTATTTAAAGTTATGATATTTTGTTCATCATGGATTTTTTACATTAATTTTGAATTTTTAAAATATTGCCTTAAAATATTATTTTTCTTTAACACTGAGTTTGTTGGCACCCCCTTATACTTTGAATACTTCACTCACTCACCCACCCTAGGCCCAGCCCTGTTCCCTGGTAGCCCTCTGTACCCTCCTCGTTCCACACACAGCATCCCTTCATGTCCTGCATCTGCCCTCCAGTTGCAGGACTCTCCTGGCCACAGGGAACCCAACCTTGATGCTCTGGGTGGAGGAGGGGAGGCAGTAATCCCAGCCATTCATGGAACACACCCTTTGACCTAGGTTCTGTGCTAGCACTTTCCCAACATTGTCTCGTTCAGTCCTCACACAGCCAGATAGGCTGGGTAGCAGAGAATCTGGTGTACCTCCCAATATCATGGTTCCCTCTTGGTAATAGTCTTTCCCGATTGCAGCTGAGTATATGACCATCAAAAATAAATATCATGTTTCCCAGGCTCCCTTGCAGTCACATAATGGTCATGTGATTAAGCTCAGGGTGAAAGAAAATAATAGCAGTGTGTGCAACTTGCAGGACATGTCTATATAAAGGGAGACCATTCCCTTCTCCCTTCTCCTGCCTTCTCTGTGGAATATGAGTGTGAGAAATGGAGCTGCAGTGTCTGTCTCTGATCAGAAGATAACAGCCACAAATTGAAGATGGTGGAGCAAGTAGGTGAAAGAAAGTGAAATCCTCCCTGATGTGACATCACCATACTTAGCCTGGACTGCTGTGTTTACATGAGAGAGAAATAAACTTCTATCTTGTTAAAAACCATAATTACCGTTCAAGACCTGCCTGGGGCAGTGAGACCTCATCTCTACAATAAATCAAAAAATCAGCTGGGCGTGGTAGCACATGCCTGTAATTCCGGCTACTCGGAAGGCTGAGGAGGAAGGATCACCGGAGCCCAGCAGGTTGAGGCTGCGATGGCCAGAAGCGGCCACTGCACTCCAGTCTGGGCGACAGAGTGAGACTCCAACTCAAAAAAAAAAAACAAAAACAAACCATTATTACCTTAGTTTTCCTGACACTTGCAAGTCAGCCTATTCCTATTTCATTCACATTGATATTACAGTTATGTCAATTTTGTAGATGAGAAAACTGAGACTCAGAGAAGGTAAGCACCTTTCACAAGATTACACAGCTATTAAATGGCATGAGAATCTGAATCCAGGATGTCTGACTCCTATGCTCTACCTTTTAATTCTATGCTGTTAAAAGTTCCCTACTCCAGGAAGATTTTCAAATCTGAGTAAAGGGTTAGGAGGCCTAGAGATTGAATACTGATCATTGTATTTTTCTCCAGCCAGAGGCCAAATCCTTCTGTGGCTTCAGCTGTTAGATCAGGTGCCATTTTCAGAGCACTGTCAAGGGAGTAAGAATCTCTTGGCAGTGTCTTCTTAGTTACTGCCCATATGTGCTTTGCTCTGTCCTCAGCCCACTGTGTTGCCCTAGCACTGTTGATCTGAATTGGTCCTTGAGGATCTTCTCTCATTGTTACCCAGGAGGAATGTTACTCTGCTCTTCCTACGATGAGTGGTAGAAGTGAGGGAGAAGAGGAGGTCTGCTTCTCTGCACACAGTTCAATCTGAGGGCCCACTGCCTTCAGACAGTCTCATGGAAACCAAGTCCCAGCCTCACAGGGCCATGAAATCCTGTGGTATTTTGGCATCTCTTCATTGTTGAAGTAACTCAGTACATTGCCATGCATTTGTCCTCTTAGGTCAAGTCAGTGCTAAAGGAAGTTCATTGCCTCTGCTTCTTCAGTAACTGATGTCTAATATATCAGCCGAATGGATTTCAGGCTTATAAGCAGTTCCCCCGGATCTATGGGCAAAAAAGCTTTTCACCATCTCTACCTCCCCTGTAGTGACCAATGTCTCAGCATTAATGCATCTGATGGCACTGAGCCTTAGTGGCCTGAGGGAGGACAGTCGCCAAGCAGAGATTGAAATCACGTTTTTATTTACATTATTACTTTTCCACAGTTTGGTTTCTTGGAGGCTTTTGACCTATGAAGCAACACTATTAAGTCTAGAGTGAATTCTTGAATTACTTTACTTTTTCTTCCAAGACTCTCAAAGAACTTGATGAGCTTGCTCTAATTAATCAACATATTCATCTATAGTATCAATATATCAGGTCTGAAAAATGCAACATTGCTTAACACACAGTATGGAAGACAATCTGTACATTTTCATGTGTGCACTTTGTCTGTGACTCTTTTGTGCAGTATAATCATTGTTATTTTAGGAAGACCCTAAGCGTATCCAAATCCTGTTAGAATTGAATAAATCTGGATCCCAACAATAGAATGGAAGAGTGAGATCCACATCTTCATATATCATTTTTACATGTCTGGTCTTGGCATTAATAAAATCAGTTTGTCTGGGATGAAACATATGGTTAGCCTTTACAACAGAAGTGAAAATGGGATTATAGATGATTGCTGTTTTTTATTGTGAATATTGGATTGTATTTATTTCTAAACTCTTTCAACAGTTTCTGAGGAGTAAACTATAAGTGCACTGTTACTGTTCTCCAAGTACAAGCTTCCACTTTGGTTTCACAATATTCCTCTTCTACACACTAATGAAAAATATGGAGACAGGAGGAATCAAAGTAGAACCAGAGGGATTTGTTAGGACAGACATTCTGATTCATTCATTCTAATTCTCAATATTCTCAGACAATAAGTGAGTAAAGGATGTATCAAATTTTTCTTTTGATGAATGAAATGGACAAATTTCTTGGCACAATAGAGTAGTTTCGGAAGAGCAGTCTTAAATGTACTACTAACAAGTAAATTCTAAACTGCCCTTTGTGTATTTCAAGAATAAGGAACAAGAGAAGGATAAGGGTGAGTCCAAGCTGAATCCACTGGAATTTAGGAGTGACCCTTTCTGGACCTACAGGGATGGTTCAGTGTTGCACAGTGTTGCTCAGAATTCCCTTCCCCGTGTGATTCCGAGTTAAGGACTGAGTAGACATTTGTGGCAATGACACAGCAACCATTATGCTCAAAAGGCAATTCATGCACCTTGTTGGAATCTGCTGGTTTATCTTGTTAGAGCAGGGCAGCAGCCAAGACTGCAGAGCTTCCAGCCTCTCAGAGCCCTGGGTGAGGAGCATGTGCAGTGCCGAAGCAAAGGGCACTGTCTTCTGCAGCTCACTCATGTCATCAACATTGGAGCTGCTAAGAGACATATGTGGTTCCCCATTTCTCCTTGTAGGTCTGCTTTTCTCCAAGATCAGAGATGCTGGCAGATGTGGGTCCCCTTCTCCTTATGGATCCCCATTTCTCCAAGGTTGAAGATACTGAGAGACAAATGTTTGTGCCCATTTCTCCTATCTCCAGTTTGTTCTTCCTTTCCTCCGCTTCACAATCAGTTTTTCTTTCTCACCACTGGCCCCGAGCGGTCTGTTGATTTCTTCACCAGTCCCAACAATTGGGATAAGATCTGACCTTGGGCTGTCCAATACAGCAGCACTAGCCATGTGTGACCATTAAAGCTAAAATGAAATTAAATGCAAAATTCCATTCCTCAGTTGTACTAGCTACATTACACATGTGTGCCTAGCGCCTGTGTTAACGGACATTGCAGATGTAGAACATTTCTATTATCACAGAAAGCTCCATTGAACAGTACTGGTGTAATTCCCTTCATAAATTCCTTATCTCACATCATTCATAGGAACTTGGCTTCCCTTATCAAACCCTAACAGATAATACTAGCATTTGTAAGGACTGGTCTTAGGACAGTGATTCTCACATCCTTTTGTTCTTGTATTTATAGCTGAATATTGTGAAAGACATGTGGCACATTTTAATGGCCCTACTCAGATCTTAACAAAATTCCTTATACGATTTCTAAGGAACAAAATACGTGAAATACATAAAGCATTGATTAACTTCTACTCCTCCCTCCACTTTTTTTTTACTGCTTTAGAAAATATACCAAAATATGAAAGAAATAAGATCTTGTTGAATAGAGATATTTCTTCTTTTTTATTATAGGCATTTACAGCTATAAATTTTCTGCTAAGCATTGATTTTATTGCATCCCATAAGTTTTGATATGTTGTGCTTTCATTTTGATTCATCTCAAAATATTTTCTATTTTTTCCTGTGATTTCTTCTTTGACACATTTGTTCTTTAGAAGTATGTTGTTTAAGTTCAAAGTATTTGTAAATTTCCTAAATTTACTTGTTTTTAATTTGTAATTTCATTCCATTGTGATCTAAGAAACATATTTTGCATGATTTAATCATTTAAAACATGTTGATACATGTTTTATGGTCTAATATATGGCTTATTAGGGAGAATATTCCATGTGTACTTGAGAAGATTGTGTATGCTGTTGTTGAGTGAAGTGTAAGGACGTCTACTATGTCTAGTTGGTTTATAATGTTCAAGTGATCTACTGTCTTGTTAATCTATGTTATATCTATTATTGAATGTGGAGTATTGAAGTCTCTAATTATTATTGTTGAATTATCTATTTCTTCTTCAATTCTGACAATTTTTTTTTTTTTTTACTGCAGCACTTTATCTTTCCTTACATAATGCTGTGTTGCTGGGGCCTAATGTTCTCACATAACAGTAGAAAACCCAAATCGGCTGTCATCTCTTAAAGAATTAAGAATTGCATACAAAAACATTACATAAATTAAAAGGATGAATAAATTTACAGGTGTAAATGCAAAACGCTTCCAACTCAAGGCAAGTAACAACCCATGGTGTTCTGGCAGGAAAACAGTTAAGAAACTGGGTCCTAAGGCTGGGACCTTTCCAACCCTGTTAGACCAGCTGGCGAGACAGAAATGACAACTTGTTCAGCTCTTGCCAATCTCTAGAGAAATTCTGGAATACTCAGCTCTGACACGTTAATACCCTGCACAGATCAAGACTCTTGGTCACGCAGATTCGCAGATCACGGACTTCTCTTCCAAAAGCATGTTCTCACCTCAGCCATGAAGTGACTGAGCCACATGTGTACTAAGGGTTTAAACCAAAGATATGTAAAGGGTATTAAACAAATACCAAGGGAACAGTTAACTTGAATACAAGGTCAAAAATCAGCAACAAGTTCTACAATCCAGTGCTGATAACATACAAGCTTCAAGGACAAATTTCCTTTCAAAGGCTTATTCCAGTTTCGTGAGGCTAGCATGAGGTATATACATTTGCCAGGGCAAATTTATACTTATGAATTAACTCATGCAGCAAATGCTATGCGTTTGCTCGCAGTCCGTTTAGAAGCATTTGCGGTGGATGATGGAGAGGCCTGACTCATCGTATTGCTGCTTGCTGATCCACATCTGCTGGAAGGTGGACAGGGAGACCAGGATGGAGCCACTGATCCACAAGGAGTACTTACACTCAGGGGGAGCAATAATCTTGATCTTCATGGTGCTGGGCACCAGGGCAGTGATCTCCTTCTGCATCCTGTCAGCAATGCCTGGGTACATGGTGGAGCCACTAGACAGCACTGTGTTAGCATACAGGTCCTTGTGGATGTCTACGTCACATTTCATGATGGAGTTGAAGATGGTCTCCTGGATGCCACAGGAATCCATGCCCAGGAAGGAGGGCTGGAACAGTGCCTCTGGACACTGGAACCACTCGTTACCAATGGTGATCACCTGGCCATCAGGCAGCTCGTAGCTCTTCTCCAGGGAGGAAGAGGATGCGGTGGTGTCCATCTCCTGCTTGAAGTCCAGGGTAACGTAGCACAACTTCTCCTTGATGTCAGGCACAATCTCCCCCTCAGCTGTGGTGGTGAAGCTGTAGCCACGCTCCATGAGGATCTTCATGAGGTAGTCAGTCAGGTCCCGACCAGGCAGGTCCAGACATAGGATGGCATGGGGGAGGGCATAGCCCTTGTAGATGACCACCGTGTGGGTGACCCATGTAATACCAGTGGTACGACCAGACGCGTACAGGGAGAGCATGGCCTGGATGGCCACATACATGGCGGGGTGTTGAAGGTCTTAAACATGATCTGAGTCATCTCTCTATTGGCCTTAAGGTTCAGGGGGGCCTTGGTCAACAGCACTGGGTGCTCCTCGGGGGCCACACGCAGTTCGTTGTAGAGCATGTAGTGCCAGATCTTCTCCATATCATCCCAGTTGGTGACAATGCCATGCTATGCATACCTGTGTGGAAACATGCTTCAGAGACAATGCCATACTATGCATACCTGTGTGGAAACATGGTTCAGAGTCAGGATGCCTCGCTTGCTCTGAGCCTCGTCGCCCACGTAGGAGTCCTTCTGACCCATGCCCACCATAACACCCTGGTATCGGGGGCACTCGTCGATGAAGGGGAACACGGCTTGGGGAGCGTTGTCCTCTGCAAGTGCTGGAACCATTGTCAATGACGAATACGGCGATTTCTTCTTCCATTACGATAGGCGGAGATGCATGGCAGGAGGGCGACAGAAGAACACAGAGCACGGGCCAGCGGCAGCGAGTGAGCAACAATTTTTACTTTGTGTACTTTTATGTTCTGTTATTACATGCATATATGTTTATAACTGTTACATATTTTTGATGGATTTATTCTTTTACATTATGAATTGTCCTTTGTCACTAGTAATAATTTTTCAATTAAAGTTTATTTTGTTCAGTATTAGTGTAGCCACTCCAACTCTCTTTTGGCTAGTATTTGCATGGCATAGGTTTTTTGATACTTTTACTTTCAAACAACTTGAGTCTTTGGATCTAAAAATGTGTCTTTTTATAGACAGCATAAAATTGCATTATACATTTTAAAAATCCGTTCTGCCAATCTCTGCCTTTTAATTGCAGTGTTCAATCCAGTTACATTTAATGTAATTTCTATGCAATTACTGATAAGGTATGATTTAAATCTGCTACTTAACTGTCTTTTTCCCCCCTATATATCATATCCTTTTGGGTACTCTATTTTGCTTTCTTTTGTATTAAATAGATATATTCTAGTGTGCCATCTTAATAGCAAATATTTTTTCATTATTTTCTGAACTTTATTTTCTAAAGAACAGGCATGTGGACCAATGGAGCAGGATTCTGTGGGGACTATAATTTTAATTCTTATGACCATTTATTTCAGATTAATATCAATTTAATATCAAAATTTTATAATAATATAAAAGTTTATTACTATATAGCTCCATTCTCTTCTACTACATCTGTGCTATAATTATAATACAAATTACATCTTTCTATATTATATGTCCATCAACACAGAAGTAAAATTATTGCTTTATGCAGTTGTCTTTTAAATCAGATAGTGGACCCCTAGCCAGAATGACCAAGAAAAAGAGAGAAAAGACATAAATAAATGCAATCAGAAAT
Organism: Cephalopachus bancanus; assembly: GCA_027257055.1. Taxonomy (NCBI): domain Eukaryota; kingdom Metazoa; phylum Chordata; class Mammalia; order Primates; family Tarsiidae; genus Cephalopachus; species Cephalopachus bancanus. The sequence continues at coordinate 14,816,420 of JAPVLO010000008.1, forward strand.
GCAAAAGATCAAATCACAACTGATTCCAGAGAAATACAAAAGACAATCAGAGATTACTATGCATACCTGTGTGGAAACAATTCAAAAGCCCAAATGAAATGGAGGACTTTCTGACATTACCTCCCAAGATTGAAACAAGAAGACATTGAGACACCAAATAGGCCAATAACAACCCAGGAAATCGACTCTGTCATAAGAAAATGACCTACAAAAAAAAAAAAAAAAAAAAGCCCCACTCCAGATGGCTTTCCAGCAGAATTTTACGTAACATACAAGGAAGAGCTGATACCAATCCTATGGAAAGTATTCCAGACAGTTGAGAAAGATGGAATTCTCCCCAGATCATTTTATGAAGTGAAGCTAACATCACACTGATACATATATCAGGTAAAGATTCAAGAACAAAAAAAGAGAACTACAGGTCAATATCCCTAATGAACATAGATGCAAAAATCCTCAACAAGATTCTGTCAAATCGAATCCAACAGCACATCTCAAAATCATCCATCATGAACAAGTACATTTCGTCACAGGGATGCAGGACTGCTTCAACATCCACAAGACCATAAATGTATTTAAATACAACAAGAGATGTAAAAACAAGAACCACATGATTATATCATTAGATGCGAAAAAAACTTTTGATAAAATTCAGCAATGCTTCTTAATAAAAACCCTTAAACACCTAGGCATAGAAGGAACATACCTCAAAATAGTAAGTGCCATCTATGATAAACCCACAGCTAGCATATTGCTAAATGGACAGAAACTGGAAGCATTTCCCCTGAAAACCAGAACAAGACAAGGCTGCCCACTCTCACCATTATTGTTCAACATTGTGTTGGAAGTCCTAGCTAGAGCAATTAGACAAGAGAAGAAAATCAGGTGTATTCAAATAGGAAAATAAGAAGTGAAGTTATACCTCTTTGCTGACAATATAATCTTTTACGTTGAAAATCAAAGAGAATCTGTCAGAACCCTGCTTTCACTGATAAAGGATTTTGTCAAAGTCTCGGGGCACAAAATAAATGTGCAAAAGACAGTTGCATTCTTATACCCCAACAACAAACAGGCAGAGAACCAAATAAAAAGCACAATTCTATTCACAATAACTACCAAAAAAAGAAAGAAAGAAAGAAAAAGAAATACTTCAGAATCTTCCTAACCAGAGAAGTAAAAGACCTTTACAACAAAAATGACAAAACACTGCTCAAAGAAATCCAAGACACAAACAAATGGAAAAATATTCCATGCTCATGGATAGGAAGAATCAACATTGTTAAGATGTCCATCCTACCAAAGGCAATCTACAGATTCAACACAATACCCATTAAATTACCAACATCATTCTTCTCAGACCTGGAAATGACAATACAGAAATTCATATGGAAACATAAACAGCCACAAATAGCCAAAACAATCCTTAGCAAAAGAAACAAAGCAGGAGGTATCACACTTCCAGACTTTAAACTTTACTACAAGGCTACAATAATCAAAACAGCCTGATATTGGTACAAGAATAGACATATGGACCAATGGAGCAGGATAGAGATTCCGGAAGCAAAATCTCAATTTCTTAACCACTCATCTTTGCCAAAGCCTCCACCAACAACCACTGGAGAGAGGAGAAACTTTTCAGTAAATGGTTCTGGGAAAACTGACTGACCACATGCAGAAGATCGAAATAGGACCCCTACCTATCACCACACAGAAAAACCAACTTTAAATGAATCAATGACCTAAACACAAAGCCTCAAACTATAAGTACCTTAGAAAATGCAGGAGGCACACTTATGGAAATTGGAACTGGCAACCAATTCCTGATCAAAACTCTAAGTCCCCATGCCGTAAGAGATAAGATAGACAAGTGGGACCTCATCAAATGGAAAACCTTCTGCAAAGCAAAAGAAACCATGAAGAGAGCAGAGAGACAGCACACAGAATAAGAAAAAACATTTGCCAAATGTATATCTGACAAAGGCCTAACAACTAGGGTCTACAAGGAACTCAAGCTTGCCAAAAAGAAAAAAAAAAAAAAAAACAGTCCCATTAAAAAGTGGGCAAAAGACATGAATAGATACTTCTCAAAAGAAGATATATGGACAGCCAACAGACACATGAAAAAGTGCTCAGCCTCACTCATCATCAGAGAAAAGTCAATCAAAACCATGCTGAGATACCACCTAACCCCAGTAAGAATGGCCATCATTAATAAAGCAGACAACAACAGATGCTGGCAAGGATGCGGAGAAAAAGGAACGCTTCTACACTGCTGGTGGGATTGCAAACTAGTGCAACCTCTTTGGAAAACAGTGTGGCGATTTTTCACAGAACTATATACTGCCAGGCTCGGTGGCTCAGCCTGTAATCCCAGCGCTTTGAGAAGCCGAGGTGAGTGGATTGCCTGAGCCCATGGGTTCGAGCCCTGCCCAGGCAACTTGGAGAGACCTCATCTCTACAATAAATCAAAAATTAGCCAGGTGTGGTAGAGTGTGCCTGTAGTTCCAGCTACTTGGAACACTGAGGTGGACGGATCACGGGAGCCCAGCAGGTTGAGGCTACGGAGGCCAGGAGTGTGCCACTGCACTCCAGTCTGGGCGTCGGAGTGAGACTCCAACTCAAAAAATAAAAAAAAGAACTAGATACTGACCTTTCATATGACCCAGCTATCCCTCTATTGGGAATCTACCTGGAGGAATGCAAATCATTCTACAAAAAAGATACCTGCACATGCATGTTTACTGCAGCACTATTCACAATTGCAAAAGCATGGAATCAACCATGCTGCCCGTTGAAACAGGACTGGATTTTAAGAACGTGGTACATATACATAACGGACTATTATGCAGCCATAAAGGACAAACATATGGATTTCACAGTAACCTGGATGGATTGAGTCTATCACAGAAACAAAGAACTGAGTACCACATGTTCTCACTCATAAGGGGACCCTGAACATTTACCATAATACTATAAGAAAGGGATTGGTAGTAGCGGGATACTGCTGGGGTGGGGTGGGTGGGGAATGCAACATCAATTAGGGTGCCTGCTCTCAAACCAGGCAAAGTGAGAACCAAAGGGAAGCCCAAACTTTACCTGTATGATACCACTTGTATACATAATCCTGAATTGTACTCCACATCTTTAAAATAAAAAAATCAGATAGGAGAAAAAAGAGTTGTAGACAAAAATATATTTATATTGTCTTTTATATATATATTAATGTAGTTATCTTTACTGTTGTTCTTTATTTCCTTATGTGAAGTTGAGTTACTTTCTGGTATGCTTTTCATTTTGGCCTGAAAGACTTTCTTTAGGATTTATTGTCAAGCAGATTTTCTACAGCTCCTTCTCTCAGTCTTTGTTCATCTGGGAATGTTTTAATTTCTCCTTTAGTTTGAAAGGATAATTTTGCTGAAAATAGAATTCTTTGTTGACAGTCTTTTTCTTTTAGTAATTTGGATATATCATTCCACTGACTTTTGGCTTCCAAGATTTCTGATGAAAAATCACCTTTTAATCTCTTTGAGGATCTCTTGTACATGATGAGTTACTTCTCTCTTGTTTCTTTCAAGATTCTTTTTTTTCTTTGATTTTTGATGATGATATATCTAGGTGTGAACCTTCAAGTTGATCCTACTTGAATTTTGTTGAACTTCTTGAATGTGTAGATTAATGTATTTTAAAATCAAATTTGGAAAAGTTTTAGCCATTACATCTTCAAATACTTTTTCACCTTCCTACTTTTTTCTTACTCTTTCTGGAACTCTCTTTATGCATATGTTGATTCACTTGATGGTTTGCTACAGATCTCTAAGACTCTGTTCATTTCTATGTATTATTTTTTAATCTGTATTACCCAGATTGGACAATCTGAGTTCCCTGATTATTTCTTCTGCTTGTTCAAATCTGCTTGTTTGACTCTCTAATGAACATTTCAGTTTAGGTATTGTACTTTTAAGCTCTAGAATTTCTTTTTGGCTCTTTTTAAAAATAATTTCTCTTTTTGATAGTCTCCATTGGTTCACATACCTTCCTTTAGTTCTTGAGACATATTTCAAATAGTTGGTTTACAATTCTTGTTTAGTAAGTCTAACGTCCATGCTTCCTTAGAGCAGTTTCTATTGATTGCTTTTTCCCCCACCATTCATGGGCCATACATTCTTGTTTCTTGCCTCCCATTTTTTTTTCTTGTTGAAAACTGAACTTTTTAAATAATATAATGTGGCATTTCTGGAAATAAGATTCTCTTCACTCTTTAGGGTTCATTGTTGTTATCGTTTTTGTTGTTATTGTTTGTTTAGTGACTTTCTGAATAAATTCTGTAAGGTATGTATTTTTTTGTCATATATGTCCACTGAAGTCTCTGTTCAGTTAACTTAGTGGTCAACTAATTATTGAACAAATATTTCCTTAATTGTCTGGAACCAGTAAGTTTCCTGATTTTTGGTAAAGGACTCTGTGGGTATTGGGGCACACATTCAACTCTCAGCAATTTGGTTGGCAGCTCTGTCTTAACCTTCACTTCCTGTGTGCAGAACCTCAAGTTCAACCAGAGGTGAGAAGTTGGGGCCCTCTTAGGTCTTTCCTGAGCATGCACACAGTCCTAGGCATTTGCACAGTCTTACGTGTACATATTGTTTTTATAGATTCCCTTAAATATATTGGAGTTTTCAAAATATATTATGATCATTTCATTTTCCAGATTTTCCTTTAAAGTTTTTGGTTTGTTTATTGTTTTCTCCAACTGCTATTCCCTGCCTCAGATAGCCATAAAGTTAAACAATTGCCTGTAATTGCTATAAACAAATGGCCCCTGGGAAAAGCTTTTGGCATGTAAAGGAGGAGAATCTGGAGGTTTTTTGCACTGGGTAAGCTCCAAATTCTATTAAATAAAGACAGCCTTGCAAGGGAGCTCTCCTAGAGAAGCACCAGACAGGTCAAATTATGGTAATTCTTGAGAAATGATGCTTTGAAAGAGCTTCAGCCTCTATCCAGTGACTGCCAGGCTGCTGATTTTCACTATGATTATGGGTAGTTATTTTTCAAGTCTACTGCAGAACAGGGAGAGATTAAAAGAGGGCAAGATAAAAATGCCACAACGCTTCTTGTTCTTACCAAGAGTCAGCCATCTTTCTTGAATAAACACTTCCCTGGTTACTGTAAACCTTTGGTTAATCTCCAGAGCACTGAAAAAGTTGATTCTGATTTTGTAAGTTTTCTCATTGCTTTGACAAAAGAAAGAATTTTCAGAAGTCCTAATTCCACCTTTTTTGCAGACATCACCCAAAGATGGCATTCAACTAAGATAACCACAAATTATACTTCCCCAAAAGACAAGAAAAAAAAAGAAAGAGAAAAAGGAAAAAAATCAATCATGTACGTGGGTACTCCAACTTTATTAACCTTAGTGAAATAAGAAATATTTCATGCACGTTGAGAGATGCTAATCTAGATATTTTCCTAATTATTTGAATTTCACGAGGGCTAGTTGCCCAGGATCAATGTGAATGACTCTTGAAAAAATATTCATGACACCAAGACAATGAGGGTCAGTCCTCCTTTTTTTGGACAGAGATGGGCACCTAACATAAGTTATCACCAGGTTCTCACCAGTGTATACTCTTTCTATCAGGTGCATACTTCTCTAGGACCATTGAAACATTTTTTCCTCCTTCAATTGTTCTTCTGCACTGTGTCATCTCCTCCTCACTTTGTCCCTCAAGGACCCAATACTCCATTCTACCCTTCAACTGAACAAACCTAGTTTCCAGAAAATTGCTTCAGAAAGATTCCTCTGCTGCATGTCAGCCTCAGAAAACCAGCCCTACCTTGTCTTATTGCAATGGATTTAGCTTTTACAAACCTCAGGAGTTCCTGAGTTACCTACAAATGTCCCCAGTACTGTCTAAATGATTTCTTTGGACAAAAGTAGCTAGCAGACATGGCTGAAAAGTATGTCTTTTTTTTTAGTAGCAAAAAATTCAATTTATTTCTTTTCTGACAGTCTGGGTTTATTTCAGTTGTACACATAAAGAATTCTCCACCTCAGTGCTAGCCACATTTATGGACTAATTCAACATTTCTGAGGCCTTTTGAAGGCGTTTTATATTTGCTTCCTGAATAACAGATATAACTGGGACAGATTAAATGAAGTAGTTCCTATGAAATAAATTAGAATTCCTTAGGTGCCCCATGAGTACAAATTATTATTTTTCTCCAACTCTATTTGTCCTATTTGTGTCACCTGTAGATTTTCTTCTCAAAGGACGAGATGCAGGTACACTCAAGTGCTATCTTCTCCATTTGACTCCTAGAACATAAACACTGAAGACTTTTTTTTTTTTTTTTGAGTTGGAGTCTCACTCCGTGGCCCAGACTGGAGTGCAGTGGCCGCTCCCGGCCACCGCAGCCTCGACCTGCTGGGCTTCGGCGATCCTTCCGTCTCAGCCTTCCGAGTAGCTGGAATTACAGGCATGCGCTACCATGCCCGACTGATTTTTTGATTTTTATTGTAGAGATGAGGTCTCCCTGCCCAGGCGGGTCTCAAACCCGTGGGCTCAGGCAATCCACTCACCTCAGCCTCCCAAAGGCGCGGGATTACAGGCTGAGCTACCGAGCCCGGCTTACACTGAAGACTTTTAAAAGACAGTCAATAGGGAACAATAGTTTAGTATGCTGATGTATGTTTTAGACTTTACCATGTCTAATGAACTTTCATTTTCTTCCTTTCTTACCAAGGTTGGAGGGAGAAACACATCATTCCTATTGCTGGTGTGAATTTTTTAAAAACTGCACTTAACAAAATCCAGGTTTTAAAATGAAAACAATGTAGAGCTGAGCAAACACGAACAACGATTGCCCTCCCCCCCATCCATGAAAGTGCTTGTGTCATTGCTCACAACACAGCAGGGGTCAATCCAGGTCTGCAGCCATCAGCTGTAGCTTCTGGGGTGTGCACTGCACTGCCCTCTTCTGGGCGGGCCAGCTCACATCATTTTTTAAAATTGCAGTAAGAACACTTAAGAAAGCTACCCTTGTAACAAATTATTAAGTGTACAATACAGTATTGCTAACTATAGGCACAATGTTCAACGTTATTCAGCATATTTCTTAAAAAAATTTTTATTATAAAGATGTGGGATGCAGTGCAGGGTTAGGTATACAAACATTGATTATGCAGCCTTGTTGATGAGGTATGCCCCTCCCTCCCCTAGCAGTTTCCCTCAACTGCCAATCCCACCCACCCCCCGACAATTTCCCATTACTGCCAATCGCTTTCTTATAGTATTATAGTTGTTCAAGTTCTGCTTATGAGTAAGAACATATGGTACTCTGTTCTTTGTTTTTGTGATTGATCACTGGGTATGATCGACTCCAAATCGATCCAAGTTGCTGCGAAGTCCATATATTTGTCCTTCTTTATGGCTGCATAATATTCCATTGTGTATATGTACCATGTTGTTTTCAAATCCAGCCCAGTTTTGATGGGCAACATGGTTGGTTCCATGTTTTTGCTATTGTGAATAGAGCTGCAACAAACATACGTGTGCAGTTATCTTTTTTGTAAAATGATGAGTCCCTCTGGGTATATTCCCAATAGGAGAATGACTGGGTCATATGGAAGGTCAATTTCTAGTTTTTTCAGAAATTGTCACACTGTCTTCCAAAGAGGTTGCAATAGTTTGCATTCCCACCAGCAGTGTAGAAGCATTCCTTTTTCTCCACATCCTCGCCACCATCTGTTGTAGTTTGTTTTATTAATGCTGACCATTCTTACAGGGGTTAGGTAGTATTTCAATGTGGTTTTGATTCGCATTTCTCTGATGATGAATGAGGTTGAGCACTTTTCATGTGTCTGTTGGCTGCCCGTGTATCTTCTTTTGAGAAGTGTCTATTCATGTCTTTTGCCCACTTTTTTTTTTTTTTTTTGAGTTGGAGTCTCACTCTGTCTCCCAGACTGGAGTGCAGTGGCCACTCCCGGCCACCGCAGCCTCGACCTGCTGGGCTCCGGCAATCCTTCCTCCTCAGCCTTCCAAGTAGCCGGAATTACAGGCATGCGCTACCACGCCCGGCTGATTTTTTTTTTTTTATTATTGTAGAGGTGAGGTCTCGCTGCCCAGGCGGGTCTCGAACCCATGGGCTCAGGCAATCCACTCACCTCAGCCTCCCAAAGGCGCGGGATTACAGGCTGAGCCACCGAGCCCGGCTTTGCCCACTTTTTAAAGGGGATGTTTGTTTCCTTTCGGCACGTTTGAGTTCCTTCTAGATCCTAGATGTTAGGCCTTTGTCAGATATACAGTTGGCAAATATTTTTTCCCATACTGTGGGTTGTCTCCCTGCTCTCTTGATGATTTCTTTTGCTTTGCAGGAGCTCATTAGTTTGATGAAGTCCCACTTGTCTATCTTATTTCTTAAGATATTGGCCTTTAGGGTTCTGAATAGGAATTGGTTGCCAGTTCCAATTTCCATAAGGGTGTCTCCTGCGTTTTCTAAGATTCTTACAGTTTGAGGTTTTGTGTTTAGGTCTTCAGTGTGTTTAGAGTTAATTTTTGTGTATGGCGATAGGTAGGGGTCCTCTTTCAATCTGCATGTGATCAGCCAGTTTTCCCAGCACTATTTACTGAATAGGTTCTCCTCTCTCCAGTGGTTGTTGTTGGAGACTTCGTCAAAGATGAGTTGGTTGAGGAATTGAGGCTTTGCTTCTGGAATCTCTATCCTGTTCCATTCGTCTGTGTGCCTGTTCTTGTACCAATACTAGGCTATTTTGATGACTGTAGCCTTATAGTAAAGTTTGAAGTCTGGAAGTGTGATACTTCCTGCTTTGTTTATTTTGCTAAGGATTGCTTTGGCTATTCGTGGTCGTTTATGTTTCCGTATGAATTTTTGTATTGTCATTTCCAGGGCTGAGAAGAACAATGTTGGTAACTTAATGCGTATTGCGATGAATCTGTAGATTGCCTTTGGTAGGATGGACATCTTAACAATGTTGATTCTTCCTATCCATGAGCATGGAATATTTTTCCATTTGTTTGTGTCTTCTTGGATTTCTTTATTCAGCATATTTCTAGATGTATTCATTGTGTATAACAGACTTTATACACATTGAACAACACCTTCCTGCTTCCCTCTCTCCCTAGTCCCTGGCAACTACTATTCTACTCTGTTTCTGTGAGTTTATTTTATTTATTTGTTTATTTTAAATATTTTTTATTTTATAGATGTGGGGTGCATTTTAGGGTTAGGTATACAAATATTCATTATGCAGGTACCCTTGTTGTTGAGATGTGCCCTCCCGTCCCCTCCCCTCCCCTCCCCTCCCCTCCCCTCCCCTCCCCTCCCCTCCCCTGGCAGTTTCCCACTACTGCTAATCCTTTTCTTACAGTGTTACAATAATTGTTCAAGGTCTGCTTATGAGTGAGAACACGTGATACTCAGTTCTTTGTGTCTGTGATAGATCACTCAGTATTACAGACTCTAAGTTCATCCAAGTTGCTGTGAAGTTTGTAATTTTGTCCTGCTTTGTGGCTGCATAATATTCCATTGTGTATATGTACTACATTTTTAAAAATCCAATTCTCTTTCGATGAGCAGCACGGTTGGTTCCATGTTTTTGCTATTGTGAACAATGCTACAATAAACATGCATGTGCAGGTATCTTTTTCATAGACTGATTTGAATTCCTCTGGGTATATTCCCAGTAGAGGGCCTGGGGGGGTTGTATGGAAGGCCGATGTTTAGATCTTTTAGGACTCACCGAACTATTTTTCAAAGAGGTTGTAGTAGTTTACACTCCCAGCAACAGTGTAGAAGTGTTCCCTTTTTGCCTCATTCTCTCTATCATCTGCTGTTTTTTGAGTTATTGATGATGGCCATCCTGACTGAAGTTAGGTGGTATCTCAGTGTGGTTTTAATTTGCATTTCTTTGATGACTAGTGAGGCTGAGTATTCATGTATCTGTTGGCTGCTCATGTGTCTTCTTTTAAGAAGTGTCTATTCATATCTTTTACTCGCTTTGTAATGGGATGTTTGTTTTTTTCTTTTTGGCAGGTTTGAGTTTCTAGTAGATCTGATATACAGTTGGCAAATATTTTTTTCCCATTCTGTGGGCTGTCTCCCTGCTCTTTAGAGGGTTTCTTTGGCTTTGCAGAAGCTTGTCAGTTGGATGAGGTCCCACTTGTTTATCTTATCTCTTATGGCCTGGCACTTAGCGTTTTGATCAGGAATGGGTTGCCAGTTCCAATTTCCATAAGGTTGTCTCCTGCAATTTCTAAGGTTCTCATAGTTTGAGGTTTTATGTTTAGGTCTTTGATCCATTTAGAGTTGGCTTTTGTATATGGTGATGGTTAGGGGTCTTGTTTTAATTTCCTGCATGTGGTCAGTCAGTTTTCCCAGCACCGTTTACTGAATAGGTTCTCCTCTCCCCAGAAGTTGGTGGTGGGGGCTTTGTTGAAGATGAGTTGGTTGAGAAATTGAGGTTTTGCTTCTGTAATCTCTGTCCTGCTCCATTGGCCTATATGCCTTCTTGTACCAATACCAGGATGTTTTGATTATTGTAACTTTATAATAAAGTTTTAATTCCGGAAGTGTGATACCTCCTGCTTTTTTTTTTTTTTTTTTTGCTGAGGATTGTTTTGGCTCTTCTTGGTCATTTATGTTTTTATATGAATTTCTGTAAGAGGGACATCTTAACAATGTTGATTCTTCCAATCCATGAGCATGGAATATTTTTACATTTGTTTCTGTCATCTTTGATTTTTTTTTGAGCAGTGTTTTGTAGTTTTTGTTGTAAAGGTCTTTTACGTCTCTGGTTAGGAAGATGCCAAGGTATTTCATTTTGTGTGTGTGTGGGGGGGTGTGGCTATTGTGAATGAGTCTGTACTTCTTATGTTTATGTGCTTCTTATGTTCTTTTCAGTTTGTTTATTGTTGGTGTATAGAAATGCAACTGTCTTTTGCATATTTATCTTGCACTTTGAGACTTCGCCAAAAGTCCCTTATCAGTGTAAGGAGGTTTTTTTGGCAGATTCTCTTGGATTTTCAAGGTGTAGAATCATGTCATCTGCAAAAAGTGATAAGAGTTTGATTATTTTTGATATTAGTGAAACCATGCAGTAGTTTTCCTTCTGTGACTGGCTTCTCTCCTTTAGCCTAATGCCCTACAGTTTCCTTCAAGTTGTTGCATATGGCAAGATTTCCTTCTTTTTTAAAGCTGAATATTATTCCATTTTATGTGCATCACATTTTCTTTATTCCTTCATCCACTGATGGACATTTCAGCTATTTCTGTATCTTAGCTATTGGAAGTAGTGCTGCAGTGAACATAAGGGCTCAAATCTTAATTCCATCTCCTCAGGTTTTCATCTGGGGCAGTCTCTTAGCTCCCTGTATTTTTCACAGGAAAGCCTGGGGCTTTGTAGTAGGAACAGGAGACCCGCACTCCCTATATCCATAGAAACCTACCACACACTGCCTGTGAGGGCAAGGTCCCTGTCATTACTCCTTGCTCAAAGATGAGACCCAAGGGGAGAGGAGTCGAGCAATGTTGATTATTGTTGACTAAGATGACTGGGCTTGTAAAAAGAGAAAGTTCAATAAAATCTGAGAGTGGTCTTGCCAGAAGTATATTTGAGAGTGATAAAAAGAGAACGCAAATTTAGAGGCCTGGCTATAAAGCACTGGAGAAAGGATATTTGGAAAATAGTACTGGAAAGAGATCCTTCATATTAAGCTATGAGAACAGGATATATATACTCTGCCAACTCCTTGGTGGCGTATGGGGACCACAGATTAATCAGACACATCCTTAGAGAAATTTCAATCTAGAAGGGGAAATCAGACTTGTGGATAGAAAACTCTAATTCGGCTAGAGATCAATCTTTTGCTTCCAGAATCTCTATCTTGTTCCATCAATAACAGCCACTGGGGAGAGGAGACTTTATTCAGCAAATGGAGCTGGGGAAACTGGCTGCCTATTGCAGAAGAATGAAACAGAACCCTTACCTATCATCACACACAAAAATCAACTATAAATAGATCAAAGACCTAAATGTAAAACCTCAAACTATAAGAAACTTAGAAGAAAACGCAGGAGACACCCTTATGTACATTGAAATAGGCAATCAATTCTTGATAATAGCCCCCAAAGTGTATGCCATAAAAGAAGATAGACAAGTGGAACCTCATCAAACTGAAAACCTTCTTACCTGGGGGCGGGGGGTGGGGGCGTTACCAAGAGAGTGGGGAGACAACACACAGAATGGGAAAAGATACTTGCCTAACATCCAGGATCTACAGGAACTCAAATGAGCCAAAAGAAAAAAAACAAACAGCCCAATTAAAAAATGGCCAAAAGACATGAATAGACACTTCTCAAAAGAAGACATATGAGCAACCAACAGATAAATGAAAAGATGCTCAGCCTCACTAATCATCAGAGAAGTGCAAATCAAAACCACATTGAGATACTACCTAACTCCAGTAAGGATGACCATCATTAATAAATAAAAAACAGATGCTGGCAAGGATGCAGAAAAAGGGAATGCTTCTACACTGTTGGTGGGAGTGTAAACTAGTTCAACCTTTATGGAAAACTGTGTGACGATTTGTAAAAGAACTAGAAATTGACCTTCCATATGACCCAGCAATTCACCTTCTGGGAATATACTCAGAGGAATTCAAATCATCCTACAAAAATGATACTTATACATGCATATTTATTGCAGCACTATTCACAAACACATGGAACCAACTGTGCTACCCATCGAAAGTGGACTATCACAGAAACAAATAACTGAATACCACATGTGCTCACTGTGAATCCTGAACATTTATCACAATACTACAAGAGAAGGATCAGGAGTAACAGGAAATTATTGCTAGTAGATGGACATAACATCACCTAAATCAGGGGAAGTGAGGACCAGTTGGGAGCCCAATCTTCACCTGCATGTAGACTACTTATGTACCTAATCCTGACTTGTACCCCACACCTTTACAACAAAATAAAGAAAAAAAAAGAAAACTCTAATTTGAGATAGAAGCTGGTGTTGTCAGGGAGACACAGTTAGTGTGCTCTCAGAGTTCAGAAGAGAAGAAAGTCCTTCTGGGTGGGGTAGGCTAGGAGAGGCCATGAGGTGAAAGTGAGGTTTTATTAGGGCCTTGAAGAGGGAGGAAGACTGGATATGGAAAGGACCAGACTTTAAAAGCTGTTTAAATGCTCTTATTTTAATTATTTTTAAAGTAAACTTTGAAGAGTAGGGAGTGGGGAGGAAGAGGTCTAGCCTCACTTTTTGCAGTGAAGTTTTCATGTAATAACCAATAGATTCTTCCATTATAAAAACGTATGCCAAACTAAACAGAAGCAGTGGTAACATTTGAAATTAGCTTCTCCAAATCAGCCTTAGATTTAAACAATTTAAGTAAACACAAGCATTATGGACTGAACTGTGCCTCCTCAAAATTTGTATGTTGAAGTCCTAACCCCAGTACCTCATAATGTGATTGCATTTGGAGACAGAGCCTTTAAAGAGGTGATTGAGGTAGAATGAGGTCATATGGGTGGGCTCTAATTCAATATGACAAGTGTCCTCACAAAATAGGAGATTAGGACATAGACACACACAGACAGAAGAAGTGACCATGCTAGGACACAGGAAGAAGGCAAGACAGGAAGAGAAACCTCAGAAGAAACCAACCCTGCTGACACTTTGAGCTTGGTCTTCCAGCTTCCCGAACTGTGAGAAAGTAACTTCTATTGTTTAGCCACTCTGTGGAACTTTGTTATGGTAGCCCAAGGAAACTAATTTAACAGGTATTACAGATTCATAAAACACCAGAACTTAACCCTACATTAAAGCTGGGAAGCCACAGGTTCAGTCTTGGGAACAAAATCATTTGCTTATTTCAAATAAGTATTTTCTTAAATAATAGGATGCCTAGAATTATCTTTCAAGTCATTTGATTAAATATAGTAATATGCCCAACCAGAAAACTCCTAACCATATTATAACCAACTGTCACTAGGATTTCTGTTTGATCAAACCCATTTGACTCATCAACCCATTGTTCCCACACTTATAGACAAATTCAGAGATGCCCCTGGACTGTGAGATGTTGCACTCTGTGTGAGTACCAAGATTATTTTTACTATTGAATGTCACTTTTTGTACAGTCCATGTTTCTAGTTGCAAAGCAACCAGAATCCATCTGACCAATTGAAGCAGGAAGGAGATTAAGGAAAAATATGAGAGAACTCATGGAATTGAGGGAAGGGCTAGAGAAGGGGACCTGACATTCAGCTCCTAAAAGCAATGACCAAACCATTAAGAGAAGATGGCCTGGTGAGGAAATTATTGTCTCTACAGTTGCCAAACACTAAGTTCCAGAGATTCAATTTTACTGCACCAGCTTCTTCACCTGTTTTGAGGTCATTTCTGCAATAGGATCTTCCTCAAGGAAGTCTTGCCAGCTACAACTGAATGATGAACACCCAGATCGCGTGCTGTATGTCCTAGGTACAGGGAAGGCAAGTGACCAGTTCTAGCTTCTACACTGGGAGACATGGATATTTCAACTAAGAAATGGAAGTTATTTAAAAGTTGATGAGCAGGCAAGAATATGACAACCATCCACTACAGGTTTGGCATTCCCTATTACTACTCCAATGCTGTGATTTCTTTGATGTTTAATCCATTAAAATGTCAACATTCACGTTGGACAAATACAAATTTGGGATGATCCAGGCTGAAAAATCAAATATTGTCAATCGAGTTCTCACTAAAGTTTTATTTAAAATTTCCTGAAGTTGATATCTTTTCAGTATTCCCTGAAAATTCAAAAGGTGTTTGTTGATGAGTGAGTACATGTGTAAACTGTTCCAAAAAGAATTAGAACTCAAATTGTTGGGTTGGCTCTAGCTCCTCATTTTCATGCCACCCTGATGGTGTCTACCTTCTCACCCAAGAATGTAGCTTCTCTGTTGCTCTGGTGACCTTGTTTCCCAACAAGAAAGTTAGGATACATGGTTCTGATAAAGATTCTTGGTCACTGGTTTGGGGCACAAGAAACAAGAGGCTACTAGCTGGAGGCTCCAATTTAAATAACCATCTTGATGGTTGACAAGAACAGAATGTCTAAAGCCAGGACTATTTCAGAAAAGTCCAGTAGAGTCATGGTACATACCCATGATATGCTGAATATAACATTTGCTTTAAAAAGAAGTTTTTGTTTGTTTTTTTATTTTTTTGGTTGTTTGAGTCAGAGTCTCACTTCATCGCCCAGGCTGGAGTGCCCTGGCATGCTCATGGCCACCCCAGAGCCGATTTGCTGGGCTCAGGTAATTCTTCCTTCTCAGCCTTCCAAGTAGCTGGAACTACAGGTGCTGGGGAAAGGTGTGTGCTACCATGCCTAGCTAATTTTTTGATATATTGTAGAGACGAAGCCTCACCAAATTGCCCAGGCTGGTCTCATACTAAAAAGAAGTTTCATAGGCATTTGTTTATTCATCACACATTCATTTTGTTATTTGAATGAACATTTATTGAGCCTCTTCTGTGTACCAGACACTGATCTAAGCCCTTGCAGTGTGTTTCACGAATACTTTGCTGTCCAACAACATGAGACAAACAGCTGAGCAAAACAATGCAATAAAATTAGAAGTTCTATTTCAGAGATCTAGAAGCCTGCCTCACCACATTATGCATTGTAATTATACAACCAAAAGTGAATATAACTTTTCTCTAATTGCATACAAACTATAGCTACAAGAAGTCATCTATTAGTGTCTCATGCCCAACGTATGCTAGATCTCTACTAAGAGTGTTTTGAAGTCCGCTGATTGCTGTATTAACATGGAACCAACCAAAAGTGGCCAGGATAAAGAAAATGTGGCACATTTACATGATGGAATATTATGCAGCCATAAAGAAAAACAAAATTATGAAGTTTGCAGCAACCTGGATAGTATTAGAGTCTATAATACTCAGTTATTTATCACAGAAACAAAGATGTGAGTACCACATGTACTCACTCATAAGTGGACCCTGAACATTTATCATAATACTATAAGAAAGGGATTGGCAGTAATGGGACACTACTGGGGAGGGGGTGCACTTTACTTGTATGATCAATAAGGGTACCCGCACTTTACCTGTATGATGACCACGTATGTACCTAACCCTCATTTGTACCCCATATTTTAAAAATAAAATAAATTAAACCCCCCTGAAAAAAGAGGTCCGCTGAATCTGTTCTTCTGTTTGAAGACTTTGCTAGTTTCACTTTGCAAGCAGTAAAATGTCAATACACATCTAGACCCTGAATAGAAGATTTCGCATAAATGCAAAGGGAAGTACCATGATTTCATTAGCTTGTGTACAGAATAGACTTTTAATGAGAATTTCCCATCGCTCAGTCCTTTCCCCATTTTCTCTTAGGCATCTAATCATTTTCAAGGACTTTTTCAAAACAAAACAACATATACCACAAAACCTCTGTGAAATATTTAAGAAAGATCCTGATGCATTTGCTAATCTCTCCACAAGAGCAGGCATCACCTTATTTAATGAGTATAGTATTTATTTTTGACTGTCTCCCACTCACACATTTTGTGTTGTTTTCCTATCTTTGGCACCTAGGGCCTGAAGGATGAGCAATTTTCATAGAATGAATAAAAATATAATGAAATAAATGTATTGACCCCTTACCAACCAGCAGAAAAATGAACAGTTTTTTTAGTTAGGATTACATGCTGAAGAGCTAGGCAGCCTTGGGTTGAAATCTAGCTCTGCTATTTATTAACTTGAGAACCTTGGGCAGGTAATATAATCTCTCTGGACCTCAGTGGTTTTGTCTGTAATATGGGACCAATGATCAGAACACAGGCTTGTTGTGGAGACGAAGCGGGATGATGTTTGTAAGAGTGACAATAGTTATCATGATTGTTGATATAATGATTGATGATATGCTTTGGCAGCAAGCAACCTAGGACACGGTCACTGAACTTTCTGGGTAGAACAATTGTACATTTGGCCCTTGGCTGCGATTTGCCTTTGCCTCATCCTTCTTAATCATATAGAAGCAACACGGCTGCTTGGCCCAAATCTCAGTGCATTTTTGATCCTTTGAGAAGGTAACATTTTTTTTCTTACGGCTACAGCTTGATTTTTAATTTTTCTGCCTCCCACTCCCCTGAAAGTGTATTTAATAAGAAAATGTCCCCTGCCTAACTGGAAAAGCCCAGTCTACTAATTCATCATAAAAGATAGAAATCTGATAGGCATTAAATTAGGAGCCCAAATGTCACTCTACCCCAAATTTGAGGAGTGGAGAATGCATAGACAGGCCTGGTGGCATGGTGGAGACTAGCAGAATATTCCCTCATCCTCACCCAAACACAAACATATGCTCTGTCTTAAAATAGCCAGAATATTTTTCCTGTTTCTCCTCAACTGGAGACTTATTCTGAAATTGAATCGAGTGGAAAAACACAAAGCTCTTCAGATCTGTCCAGCTTTGTAGCATTAAATTGGGATGGAGCGTGTGATGGGGGGGGTGTTTCATAATATAGTAAGTGGAACCTTTTAGCTTCAGTAAGTGAGTCTGACTCAGGAATGTAGGCGATTGTATCTCCAAAAAAATCAATATTAAGATGCACAATTACTCCCCTGGTATCGAAAGAATTAGTTGATCTACATGCTAAATGACAAGCCTCTTGATAACAGGGATTATGTGACCTGCCTTTCCAGCCAGGGCTGCTAGGGACTGTCCTTTGGTCCCTAAGGCAGAGATAATCTAATTAGAACAACAAAGACCAGGTCCATTTGAGGAGAAGGCACCTGCGGGGGGGGGGAGGGGGTCGGGAGGTGATGGTGGGTGTGCAGGGGACCCTTTTGAGCCTGTGTTGGCAGGGAGGGGCTCATGCAGAACAAAAGCATGTAGGTGGGAAAGTGCTGGGGAGGGCGGCCCAGAGGGGAGGGGGTGCTTGCAGCAAGGGGTGGACAGAGGTCACCTCTAAAACATGACTTAATCTCTACTTTGGCTCCACAAACACTGCCTCGCTGGCTCCCAGACTGAGGCCAGACTTGACAGGACGAGTGAGCAAGGCTCCAGACATCCAGACACGCAGAGGTCCTCCATCCAGCCCAGGCTGCTACCAGAGAGAGAGGGGAGGCCTGGGAAACACTCGTGAGCCGCTCTGACCCGGTTCTCCTGCTCCTTGGGGAACTCCCCTCCATCCAGAGACCAGACATTGATGGAATTTCCACCTGTTCATGGCAAAATAATAATTTAAAAAAATAAGGCTATAGGCAACTTTTTCACAAAGCTAAACTTCTTTCATTTGAAGAACTGTCCTCTCTTCTGATATCACAGCCTTCTCGTGTTTTTGGTGGTAAATATTTCCTTTTAAAAGATGTGATGATGGCCATAGGTAAGCTAGAAGGCTTTTTTTTTTTTTCTGGTTGTTTTGCTTTATTTTTTTTGTAATACTCTTATTGGTCCAATAAAGAACTTTGGTTGATTTAAAAAATGCATTTAAAAAAAATTTGGTCAGACTTTAAAAACCAAAAATTCTGTGTGACCACCTTGCTAGACTTCTCAGCAAATGTTTTTTAAATTTAAATTTAAAAAGGAAATCACAGTTTCCTTTTTCTTAGGGAAAAAATTGGCCCAATAGGCTTTGCTCTTAGTCCCTATATGCTTCACATCCTGTCACTCCCAAGATGTTTTGAGAAAATACTTTTTGAAAAGTTGTTTTTCACTTGCACACCTAATCCTGAATTGTACCCCACATCTTTTAAATAAAGTATATTAAAAATAAATAGATAAAAATAAATTTGCTTTAAAACACCAAGAAGAAAAAGAAGAAGAAGAAGAAGAAGAAGAAGAAGAAGAAGAAGAAGAAGAAGAAGAAGAAGAAGAAGAAGAAGAAGAAGAAAAAGAAAGAAAGAAAGAAAGAAAGAAAGAAAGAAAGAAAGAAAGAAAGAAAGAAAGAAAGAAGAAGGAAGAAAGAAATGAAAGAAAAACTGTTTTCGGTGCCATGGAATTCTAAGGCAATGAGGCATTCATTATACCAGCAGTTCCCCACCGCCTTTTTTTTTCCTTTTCTTTTCTTTTCTTTTTCTTTTTTTTTTTTCGTTTGAATCACAGTCTCACTCTGTTGCCCAGGCTGGAGTGCAGTGGCACACTCATGGCCATCCCGGCATCGGCCTGCTGGGCTCAGGTGATCCTTCTGCCTCAGTCTTCCAAGTAGCCAGAACTACAGGCATGTGCTACCAAGCTTGGATAGTTTTCTGATGTATATTTTAGAGATGATGTCTCACCAAGTTCCCAAGCTGGTCTCGAACCCGTGAGCTCAGGCAATTCTCTCACCTTGGCCTCCCAAAGTGCTGGGATTATAGGCTTGAATCACCGCGTCTGGGCCAGTTTTCCAATTTTAAATAGCAAAGGGGCTTTACTGTGCAATCATGTTAATCAGAACCTTAGTGCATACTTCAGTGTGAACTAAAGCAGATAGACTCTGACTTTGAGGAAGGTACTGAGGGGAGTTCAGGACCTTGCTCTATCTTCTCAGGTGAACCTACGTTCTTAGAAACACAGAGTGGAAAATGCCTGGTCAGGGTAATCCTTTATGTTTCCCTGGGCCTTGGGTGGTCAGAGTGCTGGAAACATGTTCCTCGTCAGCCTGCCCAGTTTTGGCCTGATGGGATACAACCCCCTTTCCTCTCCCTGGTGTTGACAGACTGAACTGGTCCATTTTTTTTTTAAAAAAGGTCTCAAACCCTGAAAGGTTGAGTATACATGAGGTGCAAACTCATGCCCAAACTCAGGGCAGTGGGCATGACTTATTTGAGGGGGCCTTCCTACTTGTCCATGGAAGGTGCTCAAATGTTCTGGCAATATTGGGAGTCAAACTGGGAAATGAAGGAATATTAGTGGAGAAGAGGGTGGATGATAGGGAGGAAAGGGCTTCAATTGTCTACCAGCTAGCTCTATTGGCAAACAAATAACAATAATCGTGACTGCAATGAAACTGGAAAGATATATGAGAAGGCTTTAACAATGGTCAAAGATGCTAAATTTTAATTTTTTCCTCCCTTACCCCTTAACACAAATGTCTGAGTTTCTTAGAGACAGCATTGAATAGATAATTCATTATTTTGGCATTACTTTTATTCATAATAATATTAGTAATAATAATTGTATTTTCTTTCTTTGCAAGAAAAAAACTTGCAGGTTTTGCTGGGGGATAGAAATTGTGAACATTTTTGCATGACTGTTATTCTATTTAAAGAGCTAAACAAAATCTTTAGGGATGTTATCTGTATCTGACTTCCTTCCTAAGTTCTGAGGACCAAATCCTGGAATAAATAACATTTCACATCTGCTTAGCTTAAGACTGTACTTGGAAGGCTTAATGATCTCTCTTCTTGACTTATTAAGGTGCCAAGAATTCCTATTAAATTAATTTGCTAAGGCATATACTTCAGTTTGAGATTTTAGAAAATGCTGCATTCATCTCAATCTCAAAAGTGATTGATTTTTGAAGGAAGTTGTCTTTCAATGAATGAGAAGGGAGAAAATGAAGGGGAGGAGATCCTTAAATCCTCCTTCCTTCCAACTGTAACAAAATATACATTTATATTTCAAAAAATTTATTAAATCTACTATTCACATTGACTCTGATATCAATTATTGAAAAGATATTGCATCTCCATTATTCTTGGGTATAGCAAGAAGCCCTTCCTAGTTGGGGAGAAAAGACTAGCACAGGGGAGCTCACCCAGGCTCAGAGCAAGACTGTGTTAGTAGATGCTACATTGTGTGGTGTAGTCACAGCTCAGTGGACATCTGTGTGGGCTGCAGTAGTCAGAGGGCTAGGTAGAGACACAGACATTGTGGCTTGATTTGAGGGATGGAGAGAATCACGCACAGCATCCTGGGCAAGAAGGCACACAAAAGAAGAAAATGCAGATGCAGAAGAGAGGCACGCTTTGGCTCACTGGGAAGGTGAAACCAGGTTCCAACCCCAGCAGAGGACCCCTGTTTGGGAGCTAGGGAATGAGATAAGGTGAGTCAGACAAGGCGGGTTATTGAGGTCTTTATGTCCAAGCCTGGGTGGCCATTGCACTTCTCTATTCCTTTGCCCAAGAAAGACATCCCCAGTCAATCATGGCATTCCATGTCCTTCTCCATAGGTCTTTAGGCAGTCTCTGACAATTGATCAGATTTGGTTTTCAAGGTGAAATCTATTTTCCATTTCCATTTCAGACCAACAAATCTCTATTTGATCTATAGGAAATGGGGAGACATTGCAATAAGAACAGATGAATGAAGAAGACATAGGTTCTCAACCTTCCCAGTTACCAATTACATTTTAAGCTGGAGTGAGGCATGATGGGAGAGCACTGGACTGGAGATGCTAGAACTTACATTAGTTCCACGACTAACTTCCCGCATTCGCTGCCTCATTTTCCTCATGTGTAAAATAAAAAGATGAAAATGGATAATGAGTAAGATTCATCTTGACATTGCCTTTTTAGAATCCTATAAATGCTAACAGAAAAGCAGTCAGGCCAAGCCTTCCAGGGGCCTCCTCCAGGAGGAGCTGGAGGGCAGTACAAGCAGAGGCAAGCCATGGAGTAGAGGAGGAAGCGGGGTTCTGGCTAATCCACACCCTAAGTTAACAGCTCCTGGATAACTGAGAGTTGGTGGCATTGGACAGTTTGTGTTGCATGATCCATATGGCACAGAACATGTGGTTTAGGCGCCTTGAGGTCTCTCAGTAGAGAGTTGATGAAAGGCTTCATCTGGGAACAGCTTTCTCTACGGATCAAGGCTAGTGGGAAAAGTCTGTGTATTGCTGTTTGCCTCTTGCTGGATCACCCTGTCCTCAGTTTCATGTGGCCAGTTTGGCAAATGTTCCCACCCAAAGGCATTACACAAAAGCAGGCTTTCTCACTGATGATGTCCTGTGCCTCTTGGATTGCCAGCATCGTTAGCCTCTAAGGGATACATTTTGGAGACATGAGGCAAAGCAGGATGAGGTCATGGCTCCATGCAAGAGTACAGGAAAATCATGTCTTCCTTCATACACGGGGCTTCTTGCCCGTTATCTGTGGGGGTTATTATCCCACTTACCATGTCAATATCAAGAGATCATCTCTGGGGAGCCAGCTTGCCAGCAGCTCTAGTGAAACTTCAAGAATGCTGATAAAGCCGAGAAGCTTGGAGCCATGGTATTTGAATGTCTAGCTAGGCATTTTGCAGGCCTGGCTTGGCTTAATTTATTTGTATTCCCACAGGGACATGACAAGACTCTGTTTCCCTTTTGAAACATACCTTTTCTCAAGCTCCCTAGCATGTCCATTCAGGGGTCAAGTATGCAAGACTCCAAATGAAGAGTTCCACGTGGCAGGAATGATGTCTGTCCTTCAATGTGCTGCTTTTCAGAAAGCTCTTTGCTGGATGCTAAACAAAATAAACATCCCTTGTCTACTTTCTCCTTTAAAATACATCTTGGAAACATGTGGCTAGAGACAATAAAGAGGAAAACTAAGCATACTTTACTAACATTTTGCATCTCATAGTTCTAGAATGCCCAGGAGTCTATGGCAAGAAATGAGGAGCCAGGATTAAAAGGAGCAACTTGTTTCTGTCCCTCTCTTGAGATGGACTTTGTCACACTCACCCATCCATGTATCTGTTTTTCTAGCCTTCTGTCCATGTGCCTATTCAGCCATCCATCCTACCATTCATCCATTTACTCATTCAAGTGCTTGTGGGCTTCCTCTGTGCCCAGCACTGAAGTTCCCACGTTGAAAATGAGGCAGGTCCAACCTGTACCTTCATGAGCCTACGGCTTAAGGGAGCAGATGTTTAGGGGGAGCTATGTTGCTGGAGACACTCCTGAGTTGTAGAACTGCAGACACAGCTGTTTTTCTCTATACGGGTTGGACTCTGATTGGGTGTGCACTGCTTGCTGTTCAGAGCTCATGATTTTTTTTTTTTTTAAAAGGAAATTTCTTGCAGTCATGGAGCTTTTGATTCTATCTTTAGGATTTTTCTAAGTTGAGGAAAGACTAAAAGAGTGAGGAACAAAGTTTGAGTCTTTTTAACCCTCTGTCTTTCACTTTGATGGTCAAAGGCATTGGTTGGGGTTTCCAACTGAACACTCACTCTAACCTCCCAAATCTTAGTTTCTCTTTCTCTAAATAGCAGATGATAATATTCACTCTTCTGTGTCATTGCATGTGAGGAGATAAAGTGCATCAAGTGCTTAGCACAGGGACTGCCATGTTGTAAGCCTTCAGAAAATGGGAGTAATTATCTTTATACAACCTAAGAGTGGGTTGGAACAGAGCTCTCTTGCTTTCATGAGGGTTGTTGATGGTTGTGAATAATTAAGGCTTGGACTTTATGCCTTTCACATTTCTTAGCAAAAACTGAGTTCCTATAGATGCATACATTCTCAAAAGGTTCTAGGAAATAGGATCCAACAACACATCTCCAAAATCATCCACCATGACCAAGTAGGCATCATGCCCAGGATGCAGGGCTGGTTCAACATCCGCAAGACCATAAATGTAATTAAATACATCAGCAGATGCAAGAACAAGAACCACATGATTATATCATTAGATGCAGAAAAAGCTTTAATAAAATCCAGCATCCCTTCTTAATAAAAAACCTTCAAATACCTAGATTTAGAAGGAACATACCTTAAAATAGTAATAAAATAGTAAGCTCCATCTACGATAAACCCACAGTCAGCATATTGCTAAATGGACAGAAACTGGAAACATTTCCCCTGAAAACCAGAATAAGACAAGGCTTCCTACTCTCACCCTTCTTGTTCAACATTGTGTTGGAAGTCCTAGCTAGAGCAATTAGACAAGAGAAGGAAATCAGGGGCATCCAAATAGGAAAAGAGGAAGTTAAGTTATCCCTTTTTGATGACTATATGATCCTATAAATTGAAAATCCAAGAGAATCTGTCAAAAACCTATTAAAAAGAGATGCTGGATTTATTAAAGATTTTTCTGCATCTAACAATAAAAGACTTTGGTAGTCTTGGAGTACAAAATAAATGTGCAAAAGACAGTTGCATTCTTTTTTTTTTTGAGTTGGAGTCTCACTCTTTCGCCCAGACTGGAGTGCAGTGGCTGCTTCCGGCCACCGCAGCCTCGACCTACTGGGCTCCAGCGATCCTTCCGCCTCAGCCTTCCAAGTAGCTGGAACTACAGGCGCGTGCTACCACGCCTGGCTAATTTTTGATATATTGTAGAGATGGGGTCTCGCCAAGTTGCCCAGGTGGGTCTCGAACCCGTGGGCTCAGGCAATCCACTCACCTCAGCCTCCCAAAGGCGTGGGATTACAGGTTGAGGCACCGAGCCCGATGACAGTTGCATTCTTACACACCAACAACAAACAGGCAGAGAACCAAATAAAAAGCACAATCCCATTCACAATACGTCAGCATCTTCCTAACCAGAGAAGTGAAAGATCTTTACAATGAAAACTACAAAACATTGTTCAAAGAAATCTAATAAGACACAAACAGGTGAAAAAATATTCCATGCTCTTGGATAGGAAGAATCAGCATTGTTAAGATGTCCATCCTACCAAAAGTAACCTACAGATTCAATGCAATACCCTTTAAATTACCAGCATCATTCTTCTTAGCCCTGGAAATGACAATACAGAAATTCATATGGAAATATAAATGATCATGAATAGCCAAAACAATCCTTAGCAAAGGAAACAAAACAGGAGATATGACACTTCCTGACTTCAAACTTTACTATAAGGCCACAATAATCAAAACAGCCTGGTATTGGTACAAGAACAGTCATATAGACCAAATGGAACAGGATAGAGATTCTGGAAGCAAAACCTCAATTTCTCAACCAACTCATCCTTGACAAAGCTTCCAACAACAACCACTGGGGAGAGGAGAACCTACTCAGTAAACGGTGCTGGGAGAACTGGCTGATCACATTCAGAAGATTGAAACAGGACCCCTACCTATCACCATACACAAAAATCAACTCTAAATGGTTCAAAGACCTCAGCATAAAGCCTCAAACAATAAGAACTTTAGAAAATGCAGAAGACACACTTATGGAAATTAGAACTGGCAACCAATTCCTGATCAAAACCCCAAGTGCCCATCCCATAAGAGATAAATAGACAAGTGGGACCTCATCAAACTGAAAATTTTCTGCAAAGCAAAAGAAACCATCAAGAGAATGGGGAGACAGCCCACAGAATGGGAAAAAATTATTTGCCAACTGTATATCTGACAATGGCCTAATATCTAGGATCTACAAGGAACTCAAACTTGCCAAAAGGAAAAAAACAAACAGCCCCATTAAAAAGTGGGCAAAAGACATGAATAGACACTTCTCAAAAGAAGAATTACAGGCAGCCAAAGGACACATGAAAAAGTGCTCAGTCTCACTAGTCATCAGAAAAATGCAAATCAAAACCACACTGAGATACAACCTAATCCCAGAAAGAATGGCCATCATTAATAAAACAAACAACAGATGCTGGCTAGGGTGCAGAGTAAAAGGAATGCTTCCACACTGCTCGTGGAAATGCAAACTAGTACAACCTCTTTGGAAAACAGTGTGGTGATTTCTAAAAGAACTAGACATTGACCTTCCATATGACCCTGCAATCCCCCTATAGGAAATAATATCCTGAGGAACTCACATCATTCTACAAAAAAAATACCTGCATATGCATGTTCATTGCAGCACTATTCACAATAACAAAAACATGGAACCAACCATCCTGCCTGTTGAAACTGGACTGGATAAAAAAATTTGGCACATACATAACAATGGAATATTATACAGCCATAAAGAAGGTCAATTATAGACTTCGCAGCAGCTTGGATGGATTTAGTCTGTCATACTCAGTGATCTATCACAGAAACAAAGAACAGAGTACCATATGTTCTCACTCATAAGCGGACCATGAACAATTATAATACTATAATAAAGAGATAAGCAGTAGTGGGAAACTGCCAGGGGCGGGGGTGGGCAGGATTGGCAGTAGTGGGAAACTGACGGGGGGGGGCACACCTCATTAACAAGGGTACCTGCATAATGAACATTTGCATACCTAACCCCCTGCATCTTTAAAATAAAACCTTTTAAAAAAATTGTGTTCCTTGCCATTCTTTCATTAAAAACAATCAAGGCAGGGTTTTAAGTAAAGTAATGATTATCTAATAACTTACAGATAGGACCCCAATTACCCTGTACAGGACATTAGCATTATTTCTCCTTGCCTGTGTATGTGTTTGTGTGTGTTTGCAGGTGGATGCATATTTCTGGGACTTAAATATGGCTAGATTCTTCTTAAATTTTTATCTAAAATAGCACTGAGTTGTCTGAATAGCTGAAAGCGGTATTATTTCTGCTACTAGGGAAAAATAGAAAGTTTTCTTGCTTAGTAGATATGAGAGTACACAGATTTGGATGAGAATGGGAGAAGGGCCTAGGGCCAGAGAGCATCAAGCAAAGATGTAATTGTGGGCTGCCATGGGCTGAGTCATTTCTGCTACTTCAGGGCCCTAGTTTTCCTACTGCAGTGAGGTATCATTTTTCCTGAGGGGTAGAAATTCCACCACACAAGTAGCACCCCACAAAGGCAAATGTCAACACAAGCAGCCCCCTTCCCATCCCCACAACATTTAGGGAGGCTTTGAAATGGTGTTTCATTCTGTGTGAAGCCCCAGGAACCCGAGAGAGAAAGTGGCTGGAGAGTGAATGTATGTGGCCCATAGCTGGTCGGAAGAGCTGGTTGGTGCCAAAGAGCCAACCTTCCTCAATCAAGGGTTGCCTTGATCTGTTGCTTCTTTTTTCTTCTTTTCTCCCTAGTCTGCAAAACCCCTGAGGGTAGCAATAGTTTTACTTTGGGTGCATCCCACTGTACAATTGTATTAGTTTTCAAACAATACATTTATTATTTCATGGCTTCTATGGGTCAGGAATCTGGGCATGACTTAGTTGGGTCTTCTGTTTAGGGTCTCACAAGGCTTTAGTCAAGGAGTCCACTGGGTTGCATTCTCTTCTGGAGGACTCAGCTGGGGAGCTCATTCAAGTTGTTTGCAAAGTTTATTTTCTTGCAGCTATAGGACTGAGTGGCCTGGCTCCTTACTGGCTGCCAGCTGGAGGCCACTCTTGGCTCTGGAGGCCGCCTGAAATTAATTCCCTGCTACGGAAGCATCTTCAACACAGTGCTTATTGCGCCATCAAGGAGCATCCTAGTGTAGATCTACAGGCAAGATGGAATATTATAGTATACCATAATCATGGCAGTGGCATCCCTTCATCTTTGCTACATTCTATTGGTTACAATCAAGTCACAGACCTGCCCCACACTCAAAGTTGGGGGGATCACACAGGTGTGAACGCCAGAGGTAAGGGTCCTGGGGCGACCTTACAGTCTGTCCATCACTGTGACCTCCACATTTTAAATTTTCCAACAGGTGTTCCGGTGGCAAAGAGTAGTTGTAAGCTCCCATCCCACAGTGTCTACTGCAAACCTAGCCCCTTCCAGATAGAATCCTCTCCTATTTCCAGTCTTTCTTCTCCAGGACCTGAACCCCAGCCTCACTAGTCATTTCTCATCCTCCCTGGACAGTCTCAACCACCTTTCAGGCACTATCTTCTGTGTAGTCACCATGCCCAGAAGACCTCCGATGTCACCCTTGAGTCTCCCTTTCCCCTTGCTCTGCAAACATTTTCCAAATTCTATCAATTCTAGCTCCTAATTGTCTCTTACATCTGTTCTTGTTTCTCTTCACCAGTGTTGAGACCAGCAGAGTCCAGTGTTTCCTCATCTTTTGCTTGACCTACAGTAACCCCAAGCCCCAATTGTTCTCTGTTTTCAGTTTCACCTTCTCAAATCCATACTCATGCTCTGTCTCTCCACCACCATTCCCTTTCACACTCTTCCCTCCAGAAAACCCAAACCTTTCACTGTTTTCTCTTAGCACTATGTTATCTCACACTTCAGTGACTTTACACACTTTGCTTTATTTCTCCACAATGCTCTTCTTGCACCCTATCTCTACCATTTGCCTGTCTAGAAAACACCTACTCATCCTTTGAAATCCAACCAAGACCTTGGGAAGTGATTCTTGCCTACAGACAGAGTCATTTACTTCTTAATTCCCTGTTTTGATTTACTTCTGCTTATTTTTTAAATTGTTTTTATTTTACATATACATAACCAAATGCAGTGTGCCTTGCATTTTTGACTTGACTGTGTTCTCTGCCCTACTATACTTGAGGACAGAAAATGTAACTTATTTGTCTTTAGCATCAAGCACAGCAATCCAATGTATAGTGATCAACACATGTTGCTGAACTGAACTAGTATTTTTGATAATTACTTAGCTTGCTTTGGGAAATCTTTCAAATCCTATGTAATACAGGGACTGTTTTAAATTCTATTTTAGACTCTTAGTTACCTTCATCACTTTGGAGTTCAGGGATCAATTTGATACAATTTTAACATCCTTCCCTCAGTCTTTCTTCAACTAATTTTCAATTATTATTAGATCTCCTTGGTGGAACTCAACAGGAATGAAGGAAACAAGCACATGTTTTCCAATAAGGAGATTTTATTGTTTTTATTCCCAGCATTATCTCAATTCTGTGATCATATTCACAGAGCACATTCAACAACAAAATTACACTTTTCAAAGAAGTATCCATCCTTAAGAGTAAGAA
Organism: Cephalopachus bancanus; assembly: GCA_027257055.1. Lineage (NCBI taxonomy): Eukaryota > Metazoa > Chordata > Mammalia > Primates > Tarsiidae > Cephalopachus > Cephalopachus bancanus. The sequence continues at coordinate 14,845,173 of JAPVLO010000008.1, forward strand.
TTCAAGTATCTCCACATCCTGACATTTTTCTTCCCTTCTTCAAACAGCTGGGTCCTGGCAGAAAGAAAAATATCTTGGCCTCATTCACTTTCCTATGATATCATCAACTCTTGCTTCTCCACAGCAGCAAGGCAGTAAGGACCAGATGCACCATCTTTGGGGAAGGGGCATGTGACTTGGTAGTAAGGTCATGTATCCTAGACAGTGGCAAAGGGTACACCCCTAGTCATTGTATATGGCAGCCTGGGTCCTCGCTTCAAACTCTAGCTTCATTTTTTATAGCTCATGTGACCTAGAGCAAGATATTCAGTCTCTCTGTGCCTCAGTTTGCTTATCTGTAAAACAAGACTGATAATAGAAGTGTCCTCAGAGAAATATTGTGAGAATGGAAGATGATGTCTATATAGCACTTAGAAGAGACTTTCATGTTCTAACATTTTAAGTGCTCACCAGACATTAGCTAGGTTTTCATTATCATAGAACTTAATTTCCACTTTTCTGAAAGGACATCAAATGAGGTATCGTATTTTCTGGGATTAGTCCTCCTCAGGTTTAAGATGTAAATTTCCAGAAAAAGTATTAAGATAAAAAAAAAAAAGAATCAATTTCTCTAATACAAATTTTTCTAGAAGAACCTTTATGTAACCTGCTTCATTTTTCTTATCTATCAGTATAGGCAGTGTCTCCCGCTTCTGATATTTCTTTTAAAAAGTACTTTCTTGGAATTCTAAAGATTTATCTGAATTGAAAGATCCTCTCTACCTTTCGTATGCTAGATTACTTCTTGATTTCTCAGCCTGTAATCCCGCGCCTTTAGGAGGCTGAGGTGAGTGGATTGCCTGAGCCCGCGGGTTCGAGACCCGCCTGGGCAGCGAGACCTCATCTCTACAATAAATCAAAAAATCAGCCGGGCGAGGTAGCGCATGCCTGGAATTTCAGCTACTTGGAAGGCTGAGGCGGAAGGATCACTGGAGCCCAGCAGGTCGAGGCTGCGGTGGCCGGCAGCGGCCACTGCACTCCAGTCTGGGCGACAGAGTGAGACTCCAACTCAAAAAAAAAAAAAGATTTAAGTTAATATCTTCAAACACAGAGTGAATTCTTCCCTCTGCTGTGGGAAGCTTGATGTTTGTTTTTGCTTTGTTATTCTCTGGATATGTTAAGAAGGTTTTGATGAGCTGATTTGGGTTTCTTCTTCTGTAGAGGCCCTTGTAGAGACATATGTGGGAAGAGGTCAGGGTTATGGATGTGTGTGTGCGTCTGAGCTGAGGTGTGGGAGTGAAGGCACAGTGACAGAATGCTGTGTCACGGGAGGATGAATGGAGGAAGATGAAAGGGAACAATCAGGAAAGTCTCCTAAAGATAGAGCTATTGAACAGCACTGATAGGTTTGTGATTGAGTGATTATCTGGCTGTTTCTGACTCATTCCCAGGAGAAAGGAGAAGGAGGAAGAGATTGAGAGCCTATGAAGGACCAATTACATGCCAGGTGCTGAGTAGGGCACATTCATAAACCTTACCTCTCTTTTTAAATTAACCCCATGAGGTTTTTGGTGGTATTCCTATTTCACCAATAAGAAAGTCATACTTTTCAAAAGTTACGCTATTATTAAAGGGCAGAAATAGGTTCAAACATAGGTATCTCAGACAGCAGAGTCTGTTTTCCTATATAACAAATTATTTGCATCTGGAATTAAAAAATTTAAAGACCACATACCGTTCAAGCATAGGAACATAGAGTCATGACAATCCTCTTTTTGTGAGTCTTGGATCATCACTTTCATAGTCCACCAAGATAATTTCCTGAGTGCTAGTTGTTAGGGGAGTTTTAAAAAATCTGTTAGACAACTTTTCCAAGGAAATACCTATCAGCTAAAATGCTTCGAGATAAGGGTGAGCAGATATCAAAACAGACCACCAAGGAGCTAAGAAGTCTGAGGAAATCTAGAAGAATTCTGACAGGTAATAGAAGGAGGATGGGGACAGAGGGACTCAGATTTAGAAGCTACAGGCAGAACCAACACCTCCCAGAGACGCATAATTTTTAATGCTTCTATTCCATTCATTTAAAGTCAGAGACTCAAGATATTGTGTGGAAAACAACTGCTGCGAGAAAAAAAAAGGAGAGAGGTCACTCTTCCACCACAGATTTGCACTATTCTTCACTTTCAAATAAGGAAAGAAAGAAACTGGGGAGGCTAACTTCATTCCTCCTGGTATGTGCTGCTTGGTCAAGAACTGGCCAGTGTGATGACATGGAAGAGGTGTGTGGAAACGACCCCAGCTTAAACTGCAAACGGATGCACCCGGCAGCCTCTGGAGTTAAGGAGCTTCAAGCTACCCCTCAGCTGTCAGCACAGAACAGAACATTTTGAAGCCCGGAATTTCCAGGCAAATCTCAATTTTTTATTTTAAAAGACTTATTATAGCAGTTTTGGCAACTAGCTAACTTTAGATGGTCTCTATTTTATGTGGAAGCTTTGAATCATGTGTATTTTCCACTAGAGTCTAATTACTGAATGACCAAAATGACCATTGACACTTTGTGTCCATCATGACCAAGAAGTGAATAGCTTATAGAAGTGTTGATATTACTGCTCTCAAACTAATGATTGAGTTACTTAGTTTTTTCAGGGCTCTTAGTAAAATGGAAGGGTGTTAAAAAGAATCCTTCAGTGAGTCCCAGGGAAAAGTTTTATCAGCAAACATAATTTTGAAGTACTAACTATCCACAATCAGATGGCAATCATAAGTTGAACTTAAATAGATTGTTAGTAGAGGTGTCCACAGAAGCATAGCCTATGCCATATTCAGCTTTAGTTAACCAATGAACATGAGCTCCAACATTCATCCATGGAACATATATTTATTGAAATATTTTTAAATATTTAAAAATTTAGAAGTGCTAGAAAATACCTACCCCCAAAATTACATAAGCATTGCCACCTAGCATAAATTGTTGCTTTCAATTTTAAATAGATTTTTCAGTTTATTTATTGCAAAAACTGGGATGACATTGTGAATAATATTTTGTCACCATTTTATTACCAGCACCTAGTGCCTATTGGGTATTCAATAAATGTGTTAAATTAAACTATATTATTAAATAATAGGAAATCTTGAAACAGAAGTGTAATTTTTAAGTCCTTTCCAATTTAAGCAGTATTCATCATGTGTATACATTTACATGCACAGATCTGAAAACAAGCCAATAAATAATCACTTTTAAACTTTGTGTGTCTTTAAAAGACACATTTAATTTCCAATTAATAGTGCAGGATAGGAGAAGCAATTTGCCTAATGCAACTGAGAGAGACACACCTTGTCTTTGGTTGACCAGTGGATTGTGAACTTTGATATTGTCTCTGCTGTATTATCCTGAAAAAGTCTATTATTTTGTGACTTGCACAGACTAGAATATTGCAGGCATACTTCAGTGATGTCACAGGTTTGATTCCAGATCACTACAATAAAGCGAATATTGTAATACAGCGAGTCGCACAGAGAAATTTTTGGTTTTCTAGTGAACATAAAAGTTATGTTTACACTATATGGTAGTCTGTTCAGTGAGCAGTAGTATTATTTCTAAAAAAAGGTATAACTAAAAATACTTCATTGTTAAAATATGCTGATATCTGAGCCTTCAGTAAATCATAATCTTTTTTGTTGGTGAGGGTCTTGCCTTGATGTTGATGGCTACTGAATGATTAGCAGGATGGTGGTTGGTGAAGGTTGAACTGGCTGTGGCAGTTTCTTCAGTAAGATAAGAATGAAGATTACATTGATTGACTTTTTCTTTCATGGAAGATTTTTTCATAGTATGTGATACTGTAGAACTTCTTTTAAAATTGCAGTCGATCCCCTCAAAGCCTGCCAGTTTTATCAACTAAGTTTTTGGAATACTCTAAATCTTTGTTGTCATTTCAGCAATGATCACAGCATCTTCATCAAATATATATTCCATCTCAAGAAACTAATTTCCTTGTTCATCCATAAAAAGCAGCCAATGCTTTGAATCTATTTTAGCTTCATCTACTCAAGTTTTATCATGAGATGGCAGCAATTCAGTCATATCTTCAGGCTCCACTTCTATTTCTATTCTCTTGCTAGTTCTATCACATCTGTGGTGACGTACTGCAGTGAAATTTTAAACCTTTCTAAATCATCCATAAGGGTTGGAATCAACTTCTTTCAAAGTTCTGTTAATGTCAATATTTTGACCTTCTTCCATGAATTACAAATGTTCTTGATGGCATCTAGAATGGTGAACCTTTTCCAGAAGGTTTTCAATTTGCTTTGCCCAGATCTGCAGATATAGCCTTACAAATATATTTCTTAGATAATAAGATTTGAGTGTCAAAATGACTCCTGGATCCATAGACTTCAGAATGGATGTTGTGTTAGGAGACATGAATCTTTACCATGAATCTCCTTGTACATCTCCATCAGAGCTCTTGGGGGATCAGGTGGCTTGCTAATGAGCATTAATATTTTCAAAGAAATCCTTTTTAAAAAAATGCTACTCCAGTGAACACATGGATGATAAGAGAGTGAAGCAGCGCTTCTGCTGATATGGAGTAAGTTTGAGTGGTCTGGGTAGAAGATCAAACCAGTCAGTAGGTATTAACAATGGGCTTATATAAAATAGATGTTCTATCACCCAGGCTTTGTTTTTCCATGTATAGAGCAGAGCCAGAGTAGACTTAGCATCATTCTTAAGGGCCCAGATTTTTCAAAATGATAAATGAGCATTGATTTTGACTTATAGTCAGCAGCTGCATTAGCCACAAACAAGATAGCCTGTCCTTTGAAGCTTTGAAGGCATTGACTTCTCTCACCTATGAAAGTCCTAGATGGCATCTTCTTCCAGTACAAGGTTGTTTCATCTACATTGAAAATGTATTGTTTAGAGCAGTCACCTTCATCAGTGATCTTAGTTAGATCTTCGGGACAAATTGTTCCAGTGTCTACATCAGGATTTGCTACTTTACCTTGGAGATGCTTTCAGTTCCTAAGCCTCATGAACCTACCTCTGGTAGCTTTCAACTTTTCTTCTGCAGCTTCCTCATCTGTCTCAACCTTCAAGAATTGAAAAGAGTTAGGGCCTTGCTTAAAAAATGTTGTGGCTGGTTTGATCTTCTATCCAGACCCCTCAAACTTTCTCCACATCAGGAGTAAGACCGTTTTGCTTTCTTGTCATTCACGTGTTCACTGGAGTAGCATTTTTAATTTCCTTCATTCACAAATTGGCTAACTGTTTGGCACAAGAGACCTTGCTTTGGATCTATTTTAGCTTTTGACATGCCTTCCCTACTAAACTTAATCTTTTCTAGCTTTTGACTTAAATAAGAGATGTGCTGCTCTTACTTTCACTTGAACATTTAGAGGCCATTTTAGGGTTATTAATTGGCCTAATTTCAATACTGTTGTGTCTCAGGGAATAGAAAGGCCTGAAAAGAAGGAGATAGATGGGGTAATGGCAGGTTGGTGGAGCTGTCAGAACATATATACCACTTATGGATTAAATTTGCCATCTTATATAGGCATGGTTTGTGGTGTTCCAAAACAATTATAATAGTAACATCAAAGATCACTGATCACAGATCACCATAGCATATATAATAATAATAATGAAAAGGTTTGAAATATTATGAGAATTACCAAAATGGGTTACAAAAATATGAAATGAGCACGTGCTGTTGGAAAAATGGCTCTGATAGAATTTCTCAATGTAGAATTGCCATTAATCTTCAACTTGTAAAAGATTCAATATCTGTGAAGCACAATAAAGTGAAGTGTAATAAAACGAGGCAGGCATGTCTGTTCTGGGATAGTGGATTAGGTGGTGTGGAAAGAACTGATAGAGATAACTCAAAATATTTTATCTCAAATACATTTTTAAAAATGAGATGATGCTGGGTTCGGTGGCTCAGCCTATAATCCCGCGCCTTTGGGAGACTGAGGTGAGTGGATTGTGTGAGCCCGCGGGCTCGAGACCCGCCTGGGCAGTGAGACCTCATCTCTACAATAAATCAAAAAATCAGCCGGGCGTGGTAGCGGGCGCCTGTAATTCCGGCTACTCGGAAGGCTGAGGTGGAAGGATTCCCGGAGCCCAGCAGGTCGAGGCTGCGGTGGCCGGGAGCGGCCACTGCACTCCAGTCTGGGTGACAGAGTGAGACTCCAACTCAAAACAAGCAAACAAACAAAATAAAATAAATAAAATAAAATGAGATGGTGTTGATAGTCCTTCTTGTTAAGTTTTGGCCCTGCAATTCCCCTTTATTTATTTATTTAAAAAATTTATTTATTTTGAGGAGCAGAATGGCCAAGTGATGATGACTCTTCATCAAAAACTCAGATTTTTGCTGGCATTACACACGTAGATTGCATTGTGAGCACTTCATCTGATTCCAAATAACATACATTAAGAGGTTTGTTGTCAAGCTTCCAAAGGGGGGGAGATGGCAGGAAGCTCCTCTGTTTTAATTTGATTGATTAGTGACCTACATTCTAAACAGCATATCTCTAAAAATGCAGAAAATCACCCCTTCTCAGATTAGAGATTTCATAAAGCAGCTATGTTAGAAGGACACGTATAGTTATAGCTGATATTAAGCAGGCTATTACTATGTCCAGCACATCCCTGAGCATGTCATGCATATATTTCATTAGATTTGCCCAACGACCTCTGAAGTAGACATTGTTCTGGTTATTTTTTGCTATGTAAAAAGTTATCCCAAACTAAGTGGCTTCAAAAAACACCCCTCTCACTTTTTGTTTTGTTTAAGACCATTTGAAAAGGATTTTCATCGACCTATAAATGGAAAAAATCATGGGTTGAGATATGAACACACATTGAACCCTGTCTAACCCCCCTTGCTTCCTCTTGAATCCCTTCAGTGAGTGTGATTTCCAGAGAGAATGAGACTGGAAAGACCCCAGTGACACAGAATCAGTACAGGAGGATGACCACGTAGCTCAGACCTCAAGCCAGAGCACGTGGAGTCAACTCTTGGTTGGAACCATGTCCCTTCCTCTCTTGGAAAGCCCAAAGCTTTACCCCAAGGAGCGAACCAGACCTGTAGCCTGCAACTTTTCCCAGGAGACCCTGGTTTGTACCTCATACCCAAGGTTCCCAGGTGCTCTTGGCCTGTTCATATGAGTATTGATTGTGGACGGGAGGTGGGTAGGACAGAAACTGTAGGGTTGGTGGTCAAGGGTTAATGGGTTTTCCATTCAAATATATATTTGTTACCCCTGAAACTAAAAGAATAAACCCCCTTTAGTTAAATATCAAAATATATATTGTTCAATTCATGTTCACTTGTCTTTCTTTGTGGCATAGACATAGAAGTCTCTCTCTCCCCGCTCCCCTTTTTCTTCTTTCTCTTCCTTCTTCTTTTCCTCCTCCTCTTCTTCCGCCCCCTCCTTTCTTTCTTTCTTTCTTTTTCTTCCTCCTCCTCCTCCTCCTCTTCTTCTTCATCTTTTCACTGTCCCTCTCTCTCTCCCTCTCTCTCTCTCTCTTGCTCCTCCTTGCTGAGGAGAGTGGATTTTTTACCTAATTTTTCACCTCTAAAAGAAAAAATAAATAAGCATACTAGAAGGGAAAAGAATGTGACCCTTCCCTGTGTGTCTCCTGCCCCTTACTCTCAGCTCCTTGATCCGGCCTCCATTCTTTTGGCACCATTTTCAGCTGAAAGAAAACACATAGTAATCCTCAGGTACTTAGCCATGATCTACCTGATCAACGGGCTGCCACTTGTGAAGAGGTTGAGAGATTTGACAAACAGATAGAGCCACCACTGGGTTTCAAGTCCGCACAAGTGAATTAAGCTCTGTCTCTGAGTGACTTCTCCCGGGAGTGAAGTGAGTTGGAAAATGGAAGCAAATCCCTGTCATATACTGCTTCCTTTTTAACACTTATTCCAAGTCTCAACAGGCAAGTAAAACGGGGTAATTTCAGTTCAAAGTCATGCACTGTCACCCTGTGCTTTCACTGCTGTTTTAACATGGAACTGATGCTTTTCTCACTCAGGGAAGGTCCCTGGGTATCTCAGTCCATTCAGGTCGCTCTAACAAAGTACCAAAGCAAGATGGCTTATAAACAACAGAAATCTATTTCTTACTGTTCCAGGGGCTGGAAGTCCAAGATCAGAGTGCCAGTGCAGTTGAGTTTTGGTAAGGGTCTTCTGGGTTCCAGATTGCTGACTTCCTATTTTATTCTCATGCTCTCCCCTCACCAAAAAAAGAGAGAGGTCTCTAGGGTCCCTTTTATAAGGGCACTAATCTCATTCATGAAGGTACCACCCTTATGACCTAATCATCTCCCAAAGGCTCCATGACCTAATACCATCACACTGGAAGTTGGGATTTCAACATATGAATGGGGGGGTCACTAACAGTCCATTGCATTGGTGTTTTCAGTCTCTTGTAGGTTCGGCTTTCCACTTTCATGCAGCTGCTGTGCTGTGAAACTAGTGAACTAGAGAGGGGAAAAATCCTGAGCTCAAATCCTGGGGTACAGCTCAGAACCAGCTTTTCCATTCTCCCCTACCTGGTTCCCAAGCTTTGTGAAAGTCTTCCAAGCCTTAGACTGAGAGGCAAACCCAAATATCTCAGGCTCACAAAATGGCCGTCACTTCCTACTATGTGATCACCAGCACAGCACTTTAATTTCTCTGGGCCTCAGCTTTCTCATCTGCACAATGGGAATATTGGACTAAACCAGTCATGTTCAAATTCTCTTCTGTGACCCCAGGTGTCTTTATACAGGAGGAGAGAGAGAAGAAAGATCTGCGGGTGGGGCTCTGGCCCTCTTTACCTGTTACAGCCCAAGGTTCTGCAAATGTTCCCTTCTCAAAAATGTTCTGTGGGTAAAAAGAATTCTGAAAATCTTGATCTAGGGCAAGACTTGTCATAAGACTTCATCATAAGACTCTTCCTGGGGAATGCTGGTTAAACGCACAGATTTCCAGACCTTTTTCTGGAGACTCTGAGTCAGTACGCATAGAGCTGAGTGAGTCTCTCTCCCAGGCCCTGAGAAATTCTCACTCTGCCTGAAAGCCTACCACAGCCTCTGTCCCTGCTCAGAAAGTCTGAGAAGAGATGCCTGCCCAGGTCTAGGATACAAAAGCCAGAGGACACTGCAGCAACCCAGGGACACACTGCCTGATGATGTGGTTGCCTGGCCCCGACCTCTACCTGGCAACCAACACTGGCACTGTCCCTACCTCTCTTGCCTGGAACGTGACTCAACCTGAATAGGCCCCTTGCCTGGGTAACCCTGGATCAGTCTCTGCAGGGTCCTCCCCTGATTATATCCATCCACAGTCTTTAGCCAGGTTCTTCTTCCTCCCTTTCTTCTCCCCTCTCATCATGCTGGTGTCTCCAGGTCAATACTATGGAACCAAAGCACTCATGACCAGTTCAGCTCAAGGTACAGTCAGGGCAGCCATATACTGTTGACCAGACTGTGTCACCTGCCACAAGGCTGTTTCCATCCAAAGGAGGCACTTTTTTCTAATTAGGGTACACAGGATAACCTATTGAAGAGAAACTGCTAACTTCCAGATTATGCAGAATTTGTCTTATTTTTTCAAGTCAATAGCTAGTTCTTTTTGGCAGAAGGTAAGGCTAGGTTGCAAAAACAGACCTCAGGTCTGAGCAAAAGCAGGATTGGTCTAGAGAAAGCTGGGCAGGGAATATAGTGGGGAAAAGAAAGTTGTGGGTCTCAAAGAGATAGACTGTGGGTGAACTGGCCTTCCTCACATCATTTGGAAGAAATTTGACAGTAATATAAAAGGCCGGATCAGTCCTGATGAAATAAGAAAAAAATATTTTAAATCAGATGCTTCTTTATTTTTAAATGATTTTTCAAAATTTGATCCCATGACTATGCAGATGTAATGGAGAGGGAGTGTAGGCAGGGAATGTCTTTATATAAAAAACAGAGGGAAAGTAAGTTGGTCACAGCCTAATGGAATGGTACAGTCAGTTCTGCAATAGCACATGCTTTGAAAATGCAAATTTGTTCCAATGCAATTGATATATTAGGGAACCATTTGAGTATAATATATGTGATTTTGTCCAGAAGATACACAAAGCAAGTACAGAAAACTGCACCTAGGTAAAATAAGCTGTGGAGGAATACACAACCACATACATCTCAAATATCTACCAATCATCTCATTTCACCACGTGTGTTGCAAGGTGCAGGTATCCACACCCTGTATTACAACTTTGCTTGGCTTCAGATGACCTTCCTTTCACCTCTTCACAATAATCCCACAAGCTGCAGCCCTTCCGACACCCACTCCTACAAACCCTTTCAAGGTTCCGGGTCCCCCTTATTGTAGCTCTTTTCAAGGTAAAGTGCCAATTAATTGCAGTCCCTTTCAAGGTAAAGCGTCCATCTATTGTAGTGTTTCTACATATTTTACTCACTTATCATATACAATCATTTATCATATTTTTGCTAGGTTCCTATCATTTAAAAAAAAATGTCACTCTGAAGTTTGAGATTCTTTTCCTCTAACCTTGTTTTTCCCATAAGCCCTGTTTTTATTGTGCAGTTCTGCATAGCCTGGTGAGTTTTAGAAACACTTATGTCATGTTGCAGCCGAACTGACTATATCAAATTGTTAAATCCCCTGGTGACAATTCAAATGTTCACAAACAGCATTAGATACACATCCATAAATGAGTTCCCACCCCAGCTATAAAAAACATGCATAGTTTCATCCCAGCGCTGCCTCCACCATGGGTCTACTCTTTTTTGAAGGGGCGGAAGATTGGGCTGCTCATCTGAGAGTGGATGCTGACGCCTGCAATGAGGGAACTCTGCATAGTGCTCATCGTGGCGGGGGCCCAGGTGGAGGCCTGGATGCATTCACCCTACAGCTTGGATGTGTAGCCACAGTTGTCAAGGGATGGTGGAGAGATCTGATGGGACCATTTGCGTGAGGAATTGAGGAGACTCATGAGAAAGAAGCCATCAGAGATACACATGAACTTGGCCCAGGGATGAGGAAGTCCTGTCAGAGGGAAGAAAATATGTTAATAGAGAAGGATGGGTGTGCCCAAGATGTTTTGGCTGGTTCCTTTTTCTCCAAGGGAAAACCCTGGGAAAAGAGGGATGAAAACGTTTCTTTTTTTCCCTCTCTCCCTTTCTTCCTTCCTTCCCTAATTCAGTAGGTATTTATTGAGTGCCTACTGTGGCCCATGGCAGAATGTCATGAAAGGCCTGTGTGGCAGCAGGGAGGGGGTCAGAGCATCTCACATGAACAGAAAACCCTATCAGCCTATACCTACAGGCATCCCTGGGAGATGAGTGCCTGGGAGAAAGAAAAGGTGTCACGGCACTGGTAGTTCCCATTCTTAAGTTAATTCCCCTTTAGACAATGGAACGGATGTCTACCCAAAAATCTATGAGGCATGCCTGTGATCCCATGGGAGGGCAGAGGAGAACAGGACTAGCTCCTCCTGGGTAAGTAAAGGAGGGACAATATTAAACTGGACAGCAAAGTGTGAGTAGTAGCTCACCAAATGAAGGAGAGTAGAGAGGTATTCCAGGAAGAAGAACTCAAGAATGCAAAGGTACAGCGGACAGAAAGGAGCAGTTGTCTGGGGCTACTGAGGTAAATGGCATGTAGAGAGGCTGAAAAGTACACTGGGGTTACTGACGCCAGAGCTGTAAAGCTAGACACTAGTGATGTTTGAAAAGAATGAATGAACCAGGGCAATGGCTTGAGGGAAAAGCCAGATGTAGTAGAGGCTTTGAGAAAAAGGGATTTTCTGGTGTCCTAAGAAGTCAGAGAAGAAGCAGTGCTGAAAGTCCAGACGATGGGATAAATGAGGGGCTGGGTAAAGGGTCCTGTATAAGGGGAGGAGGAAGCCCAGGTGGGAGGGGCAGTGCTTTAGGAAGAGGAGCTGAGCTCTTCATGGAAGTGGCCACCTGCAGAGGAGGGAGGCAGCTGTGATGGACTAGGTGTGAAAAGCACAGTCAGCTGGCTCAATGCCAAACTATGACAAGGAAGGGATTTTTCTCTAAGTCCCAGAGTCCAAAAATCTGTAACCATACATTTAAAATACTTCTTACCTGAAAATCCAACCAAGAAGATTTTACCTTGCTTTAAATAAGTTAGAGTAGATTCTGGATTTGTGACTTTTTTTGCATACCGAGTCAAGCACTGTGTTGGGCACTCTGCAAGTGTTATTTCTGATCTTCACAACAAGCTCTGAAAAAGAGATATTGCCACTCCCATTTACTGGTCAGTAGACTGAACCTCATAGAGAAAAAATAACTAGCCCAGAGCCGTAAAGCAATTAAGCTGTGGAGTTGGGGCTCAAATTCCCCTGGCCTGTCACCAACGTCCACTCATTTTCTACCTTGAGCTGGTTTGGGCTAGTTTTTTGTTGTCTTCCTTGATTGGCCACCAGCTTATGAATACAACTTCCTTATGGTAGAGCTTCCCCTAGTGTCTGAAGCACCAGGGTTATTTGGGCTCCTTTCCTCCCACTTATTAACTTCAAAACATTTTGCAAGTCCTCCAATCTATCCAAAATCAGTTTGTTCATTGGTAAAATAGAAAAAGCTGGCCTGCCCACATGAGGAAAGCATTGCAAAGCTCTGATGAGAAACACAGAATGTCTTCATTCATTGTGATCTACCATTTATACAAGGGGAAACCCAAAGAAAACAGGAATTGTTTTTTGGAGGGCAGGCACCTTGTAGTACAGACCTCCCCTACTAGGTAAGTGTTCTAGAGACACATTAACATCAGTGTACCAGCTAGCATTGTTGTGAAAGACTGTGTTTAGCTTCAGTGAAATATTTTGTGGGAAGATTCTCTCAATTCATTTGCCCATTTCATGATGGGTGACTTACAAGTGCACCTGTCACACTGCACTGAGTATTCAGCTGTGTTTGACCAAAAAGGGCATGACCCCTGTGCCCCACCTTCCCTATTCTCCCCATCACATCCTGAGTGACGTTTTTTTGGTTTGTTTGTTTCCCTGGATGAAAAACAACCTCAGAGGGAAATGTTTTGTCAATGTGGAAGAGATGAAACAAAAAATGGCAGAAGCACTAAAAGGCATCAAAATTGACAAGTTCAAACACTGTTTTGGGCAGTGGAAAAAATGTCTCAATAGGTGTATTGCATCAAATGAATAGTACTTTGAAGATGACTCAAGTTTAAACATGTAGGAATAAATACACAATTTTTAAAATAAATAAGTTCCTGTTATTTTGATCTTTCCCTCATTACTTGTTAAAGGAAACAAGCACACACTCCGTCCTGGGGGTTCTTCCATAAACCAGCACTAACACTAAGTCAAATTGGGAAAGACAGATCTTTCTCATCTTTCTCCTAACCAACTCCTCCTCCCCCCCGCCATATGCCCCAAGATGGATGTTTCCCTTTTGAGTTGAAATTTTTCCATTCAAAGTCATTTCTGATGCTTATTTAGGTTTGATCTTGCCCACAAAGAATGTTGGGGAGAGAAAAACATTTATAATATAAACAATATAAAAAAATAAAACAGGGTAAGGGAACAGAGGATGATGTGGGTGGGTGGCACTAGCCCATGTAGGAGAATCCCAGAAGACCTTTCTGAAGAGCTACCATTTGAGCCAAGAAAACATGAAAGGAAGGAATGGGCCATGTTTTTTTCTGGGGAAAGTGCTAGGCAGAGGAAGAGCAAGTTCTGAGTGCCATGAGGATTAAACAAGACTGTGCATACAAGGCACAGCACTTAGCAAGCTCTCACAAATAAGATATTTACTCAGACTGGAAGTCTATACCAACACAGATCAATGTATATTTTAATAAAAATTTATGAATGGGGTCCATTAAGGTGGAGTAGGAGACAGATTAGATTTTCTCACTGTGACTTCTTGGACAGCATGTCTCAATATCTATGTGGTTGGTTCAGTGTCACAATTTCGTTCATGGCTCTGGGCTGCTGATGAGTTTGCCTAGTTCTTCCAGAATGTACCTACTGTTTTCAGGTATGATCAAAACATCTTTGAAACATTTGGGAACACCTTTCATTCTGACTTTCGCCCCTTGGCTACAAGAGTAATGTCGACCACAGTTCTCCTCCTGTTGATGATCCATATATTTAATTTTTTTTAACTCTGCCTATCCATTGGTTCTATGTGGCTATTCTATTGAGAGTTCCAAATTGAATTTGTATGGATCGCTCATGCAAAAAGCCTTTTAGAGAGAGTGGTGGGCAGACTCGTGGGGGTGGAGGGGAGATTTGGCCCATGATGGTCTGACTTTGAATATGCTCTCTCATTCTCTCACTCTCCCTCCTGTCTCTTTGCCCCAATTCTATGAAAGCTGGAGGCGAAATGAAAGTGGATTCTCTCTGTTGAGGGGATTTCAAGAAGCAGAATGGGTAACCAAGGATTTAAGTTAACTCAGAGAATCTAAGGAACACAACTCTGCCTTTGGTTAGCAAAAACGATTGATATCTGAAAAGTAACGGGAAACTGCACGTTTCTTCCTTCTTTCTCCACCAACACTCACACTCTTAGTTTGTTCCCTCCTGGAGTTCCCTCACCAAATGTCCACAGTTCAAGCATGTCTGTCCTCATTTCCTTGTTTCTTCTGGGGACTCTACTGGGAACTGGTGTAAAGGCAGCAGAACAGAAGAGTGAGGCCTTGAGCCGAGGCCCCATGGTGTAGGATGGGTTCTTGGGCAGTGAGGGAGGATGAAGCTCCATGGGGAGATGTTAACAGCCCTAACCCAGTCCAAGAAGGTGGAAGTTTCATTTCATTAAATGGTTCCCCAAGGGGAAATTCTGGTGCTGGGGAAAGATAGCATTTGTCATCTTGACACCTTTCCGTTGCTTGTCAAATCTTAACAGCCCTCCTGGGCCTCTTCACATGTCCTGGACTTCGGGGTCTCTTTGCCTCTGATGCAAGTCTCATTGCTGAAAGTTGTTAAGAAATATTGTGCAAGTGACTCAGGTTCAGTTTCTGGAAAATGTGCATTTGGTCATTATGAAGCACAATGGGAAAGAGTGCAGAGCCATCTGTATGGACTTAAACCTCAGCTCTACACATGATTGGTTTGGGCCTCAGTTTCATGAGCTGGAAAATGGAGAAGCACAGCTAAACCTGAGCTGCTGCCCTGAGAACTGAGGAGAATTTACATGCTATGTAGACAGCACAAGCCAGTGTCCGCACGTGGCAGCTGTCAGTCTCACTGATATTTCAGTTCCTCTGCCTGTCAGGTTGGGGTGGCCTGACTGCTTTATCAGATCAAAATGCTACTTTAAAGAAGGCAGCAAACTTGGGGTTACATGCAAGGAAGCAGCTTCTAAAACTACTTTCTTGGAGAGGTCGATACTTGGACTCCAAAGCAGTATGTGACAATGACCCTATGCACACAATTTATAACTTCCCAGTAGATTCCAGGAAGGGTTATCAAATTAACAAAACAGACAAAAACACTTTAAAAAACTGTGAAATAAAAAAATTTTAAAAGGACAATATTATTTAGGACATATCTGAAATTCAGATGTAACTGGGCTTCCTGTGACTGTGTTTTACTGAGTGACTTAATCCCAGGGGCTGTTCTATCCTCACATTTGGCCTTTTATGGTCTGTACATTAGTGTATTTGTCTTGTGTTCCTTCCTATGTGACACCAACAAAAATCCATTCTGGAAGAACTTCATAGTGCGGCATGACTTGGTGCCAAGTCTGACTGTATCACTCAGCCGTTGTGGGTCCATAGGAATGGTACCTAATCTCTCTGAATCTTAGTTTCCTTATCTGTAAAACTCCTGTCTTACCTACTTAATGGAGTTGTTAGGCAAGAAAAGGAGATGTAAGGCATGACCCTTTTCATTGTGTGTGTTGATGCAACCATTAACCTCTGTGGAAAGCAGTGTGGTGATTCCTAAAAACTTTAAATATCGACTTCCCATATGACCCCACAATCCCCCTACTTGGAATATACCCTGAAGAACTCAAATCACTCTATAAAAAAGATACCTGCACATGTATGTTTATCGCAGCACTGTTCACAATAGCAAGAACCTGGAACCAACCATGCTGTCTATCAAAAGAGGACTGGATTTTAAAAATGTGGTACATATACATGATGAAATACTGTGCAGCCATAAAAAAGAACAAAATCATGAATTTCGCAGCAACCTGGATGGAACTAGAGTTTATAATACTGAGTGATCTCTCACAGAAACAAAGATCTGAGTATCACATGTTCTCACTCATAAGTGGACCTTGAACATCTATTGTAATACTGTAAGAAAAGGATTGACAGTGGCGGGAAACTATGGGGGGGCAGGAAGGGGAAAGGAGGTGGGATTAACAGTAGTCAATATCTGTCTGGGGATGGGGGGACACCCCTTATCAACAAGGGTGCCTGAATGATGCATATTTGTATACCTAACCCTTAACTGTATCCCACAATTTTAAAATAAAAAACATGTTCAAAAAAAAAAAGGCACAGATGTTCTCTGGACACAAGCACACATGTCTCCATTTATTGAAGGTTATGGCATATGACATGGACTAGAAAACTTTCAAAGTCAGGGCAGATCATAGGAACGAATTCTAACTCTACTATCAAGCCTGTCCTATGAAGGTTAATTAGATTGGCCTGAGAGAAAGCTTATTTTTATGACACTATGTTGGTTGTCATTGCACTTAGGACAGTGTCTTGCATACAGTAGGGTTCTCAATGAATGTTTGTTGAATGAATGTATAAATGAGTGAATAAATATCATTTCATTTCCTGGTCACTTTTAAGAGCTTGCAAATCAATTTAGCATTCTCTTTGCCTTGGAAGGCATTTTCTGGGATAGAGATGAGTTTAAAGAAGTTTGCCTTAAATTATTCCACTTATCCACCATGGTTTGCTATACTTCCTACCTCGCAGGTCCCTAGGTAATTCTCTTGGTGACCCAAATCACATGTCCTCAGAGTGTGCAAGTTGTATTCTGCATTCATGGCTGAAACAGGCATAAGCATCTAACCTGCTAGTACTTTCTTCTCCTTCTGGTTTACCTACCTTCCAAACCTTTCCATTGACTTTCCAGATGGCTCAAGTGAGATGACATGAGAATACTTTGAAAAGTGTAGAACACTAAATACTTTAAAGAAAACTCATTATTGTTTCCAATTTTCAGTTTATGTTCACCAGCTAAATAAGCATTTCAGAACTCAGCACTTTGGAGAGGATAATGCTTATCTGCTGTTCCTTTTCTCTTCCACCTAATAAAGGGACAGCATTTCCCTTTACTTTCCCCTTGTGCCCCTTGAAAAACTGTATCTCATCTCCTGCTTCAGATTTCCTGAATTCTTTTGAGGTGTGTGTGTGTGTGTGTGTGTGTGTGTGTGTGTTTCTTCTGATTTCTTTGTCTTCTTCCTTGGGAATGAGTCAATTTTACATCTGCCTGGTTGCTTTGGTGTGTGTCTGTCTCCCTTGCTGTGGAGTCCCGTGTTTGCCCATGGAATGGCCTTTCACCTTCCACATCCTTTTTTGGTGATTAATAACAATGCAAGAGCTTGGTGAAAATCTTTTCCTGTAAGAGCACCTGGTTGTCTCAGGGCCCCTGTTTGACCCTTGATCTCCTTTCTGTGGAGGCTTTTCAAGGAATCCCTTAAGCCTGTTGAAATCTCCTTTCTTAAAATCCATTTACTTAATTTGACCACCTTCCTCTCTTTCCTGATAGCGCTAACCCTGGTCCCAAGGCACCCTTTGGAATTTATATTTCTTGTTTACCAAGCCCCTACACCCTGCATAAAAAGTCTCAAAATGAAAGAAACACAGTCGTAAGTTTTTCCTTTTCCTAAGCTTGAAAATTGCCTCAACCTTGCTGCCTGTTTGGGGACTAGGGATGGAAAGTCCACGTTTCTGGTCAGATCAAACCTCTCACATGTTGTAGCCAGACATTTGGGTTCAAGGAAACCCACAAAATCATTTCCTAAATGACTTAATTTTATTCCTAAGAGCTATAATTAGACCGAAGATGATGTTCCTGTGTTTTAGACAACTGGAACTCAATACAGAGGACATGCTTCAAACACATTGCCTTCTTCCTTGACTAAGAAAAGAAGATGTGAGCACCAACCCAAGCGGCTGTAGTTTGGTTCAAAGTTGCAATTTTGTATTAAACAATGTATCATCAGTTCTGGTCCTGCCCGTAACCTCCCTTGCTCCTCCACCACCTTCTTGCACATACTGCCATATGTTCACATGAAATGCCCATAAAATGCTGACACTGGGCAGCTGAAGCTCACACATCAATCTGTTTTTCATGCACCTAACACTTAGCTCTCTTGAGGGTGGGTCACTTGGCTTAAACCCCTTTCCTCTAGGATACCAGGAGCCAAGAGACATCCAAATGAAAATCTCATTCTAAAAGCAATGCAAATGTCATGTGGAGCAATACC
The DNA here is from genome assembly GCA_027257055.1 of Cephalopachus bancanus. Lineage (NCBI taxonomy): Eukaryota > Metazoa > Chordata > Mammalia > Primates > Tarsiidae > Cephalopachus > Cephalopachus bancanus. The sequence goes on from JAPVLO010000008.1 coordinate 14,863,606, forward strand.
TGGAAAGTTCACCGGGAACTTGTCCTCCCTGGAAGCAATCGATGGGTGCAGTGCACAGTAGAGCCTTTCCTTGAGGAGTAAATCCTGCCTGTACTGGCATCACTTTTTAACCTCAGTGCTCTGGTTGTATGTGGTTAGGGGGAGGTAGTGAGTTCAACTGTAACAATCACCGAAGACAGTTCATCAATACCAACAGATCTCAGGGATCTTAGTTAATTGAGTTTCCTATTTGGATAAAACAATCATACTGGAATATGAGGGGACAGTAAGAACATGTTAAATTTCTCTGAAAATGTTTAAAAATGAATCCTACTGTTCTTCATCAATTTTCTATTGCTCAGTTAGGGAAATCATAACTGCATTAAATAAGTCTTCTCCTTTCTCCCTCTCTGTCTCCTCCTCCAGTCTCTCCTCACTCACTTCCCTCCAATAAATTTATATTGCCCACAAGTAGGTATTTTGAGTCACTGTCACTTTTAGGACCCAAGAGTACTTTCAGTATAATGTTACAGTGTGATAATGCCTACTGTTCTTCATGTATGTGTATAACTTCCCTACTCCAAGGATTCAATATGTTTCTTTACCTATATTTATATCTTGTTCCTTCTAACTATACCCAGAGGCGGTGGGTAGAGAACGGTTATTTCTCTTGATTTTCCAAGTTAAGAAAGAAGACACAAAAGAATTTAATAGTCTGTCTAAAATTACCAGAAAAGTCAATGACAAAAGCTCTTAAGAGTGCCTGTTTTATGCTTGGTGTGACAGAAAGTAAAAACTAGGGTAATTGTGCCCTTTCCTTTGCCACATTTGCCTTAAGTGAGAATACTGGAGGAATTGACTGACAAGAATGAATGAATGAATGACAAGAGCCTGTGGGACCTGGGTGGGAATGACCAGACCTGGCTTCTAGCCTGACTTTGGTGTTACCAAACTCTGGCAAAGTGGCTTTGGGCAAAGTCTTTTAAGCTCACTAACCTAGAGGTCCTCTTCTGTAAAGTAAGACAGTTAAAGACAATGATGGCCAAGGTTGTTTTCCACTTGAGGCATTTACTTTCCTCTGATTGACATGTGACAGCCACAGGTTAAGTAGCTTCTGAAAGGGATGGCTGAATATCCCACTTTCCAGGGACAATGCCTGCTGACATCTGTCATCTTAGTGTCATCATTAACAGCAGCTTTTACTCTCAAAGGCATCCCAGTTTGATAATTAGAAGTAAGTCAAAATATAACAGATGAACCCAAACTTTTTAGTCTAATATCAGTAGAATTGCTGAAGCTGGCACCCAGGGTAGTAGACTTTCCATAGCAGCGTGTTTTAGTGGTCCAGCCTGCTGAAAAATATGCAGACCCTATGATTACACCTACTGCAATGGTCTGAAATCTGTTGTGTCAACTCTACAGCTGAGAGAAGTCGGTGTCATTTACTCAAGTGTTTTTTGAGCATCTGTTAGGTCCATATCTATTGAAACACAGCAGTAGAAATTTATGTTTTTCATTTCCTGTTACTGACCAGCAGTAGGTTTATGGATAGACTCTTGATTTTTCTCACCCAAAGTGAAAAGATAACTTGATCTCTAGACAAACAGAAGTTAATGCTATGAAGCAGGGTATCTGTTTGTTAAAAAAAAACAACTGGAGAGAAGGTTCTATGTCTCTGAGGAACTGGATGAGAGGGCCACTCAGTACAGTATCTGATTGTTCTTGTGCCACATTTTTGGACAGAACCTTTTTTTCTGAATGAAGTTTCCTTCCCACAGTACCACGTTGTGTATCACTAAATGATGAGGTGGGTGAGGTGTGAGTAAAGCAGTAATATCACTGTAGCATTCCTAGGACTACAACATATGGAAATTATATCTAGTCCAATCCTATATGATGGGATGTACTTCTTTTTTTTTTTTTAACATGGGACGTTAGCACAAACCAGGCAAATGACAGTGAGAAAGTGACCTGCAGCAACCACATCACTTCCCACTGCCACAGTGGATCCTTGGAAACATTGGAACTGGGTTACTCACTTGATGCAGAAATTCCCCTTTAGAATCTCTGATAGGAATTTATGCTGCCAACCTCTGTCACACCCTTCCAGTGACAACAAGTACACTCCCTCAAGCAGTCCAGTCCAATTTGAACATCTCTAATTGTTGAGCCAGATAATGCTAGGGCCTAGGTCCCAAAGCCTGGGAAGGTCACCTTGCCAGAACCAAAGCTTATGCAGAACCAGCCTGTGTTTTTCCAGAATGGCATAAGAAGTCAGGACCTCCCCCCTGAACCTTCCTGTTCCCACAGAGCAAGGGGGTGTGAGGATCTTTTGTACTGTGAACACACAGCCATCCATGTTCTCAAAAGGCAAAAAAAATGCACTGAGCACAAATCCAAAGCTAGAACAGAAGAGTTTCCAAACAAACAGACATTGCCTCAAACTGATACTTGAGGGTTTAAGGTAAAAGAGTGGACTCAACAGGGACTCCTGAGGGAAATTCTGGCAGCAGCAATTTCTTTGATTTGAACTCTGTTTTCTTCCAGATGAATGTACTGTAAGTGCCGAGTGACCTCGTCTTGCAGGATGGTGTCCTCAAATGTGGCTGCAGGATTGGCCCACAAGCTGGTTTCTGTCCTGGGAGCACCTGTCACTGTCTTGGGTTCTAACCCACACTCTCAGACTGTTTGGAAAGTTCTTCAGGAAACATTTAACTGTGACTAATGTGCTGATTTACAAGTTGTAAGCAACCCCTAACCAAGGAGAAAGGCTGGCGGGAATCTCTGTGGAGCCCATGGCACTGTGCTGTGCCACAGGACGCCCCAAAGCCATTAACAACCGAGGTGACAGACACATGGTTAAAAGGTGAAAAGAGAACCTTGGGGGAAATGAGCCATTAACATCAGAGAGGAGAGAAAGCAAGTGTGAAGTGTCATAGTGGAGCAGGGTTCAGTGATTCAGCCTTCTGTCCAAGTTCCCTTGTGGAGCCTCTAGGCCCAGGCAAGTTGGGTCCAGTGTGATGGCCCACTGAACTTCTTTGGGCATTAAGATACTTGGGTATAATGAGGTAGAGAAGCCCAGAAATCCATCATTTGGTCATAAATTGACCAATAGGTTCAGAACTTTAGAGATGTTAAAATATTAACTTCAGGTATCACCCAACTCAAAAGTTGACATCCACCATGGAAAAGCAGGCTAGAGCAGCTGAGAATCTGCCTGAAGGTATTCTACAAGGCCCCTTCTTATGTTCCAATGTTTAAGATCACTGGACAAGATCATTCCTGGCTCTCAGGAAATTCCTTTTTACATAAACCCTAAATTACCCCAATGCCCTCTTGGTCTGATTCACTTTAGGGGAACAGTGGGGAGGAGGAATGAGAGCAGTAGACTTGGATAGACTTAAATTCCTAGGATTTCCAGCTGTGCAACTGGGGACAAAATAATTAACCTCCCTGGGCCTTGGTTTTCTCATCTGAAAAACATGGATAACAATGACCATCCCTCAATGATATTGTGAGAATTAAATAAAATAAAGTCCAGAGGGAATATCACTGGTATAGTACCTGCTACAGAGAAGGCATTCAATAAATAACAGTTGACTTGGGATCTCTTTTTGACTCTTCAACACAAATATATATTAAACTAGATATGAGGTGCTCTGAATGGCGGGAGGTGATTTTCTTGTGGTGTGTGACTGAGACAAGGTAAGGGGAACTCAGGGCACATTGCCCTCTGTGCCTTGTAGTCGGACTGTCCATTGGCCTGATCATTTCCCTACATCTCACAGAGACCGGAGCTCTTAAGGCCCCATGTCTCCACTTTTCTGTGGTTTCTCTGTCATCGCCCCTGGTGATGCTGCCCAAAGTTAGTCAGAAGAGGAGGCACCTGTGTGTCTCTGATTGTCCTTGTGTTTTTTTGTATGTCTCTGACTGTCCCTGTATTTCTTACTTCTATTTTCTCTAGGCTGATTCTGAGCTGGGAAAAGACATTTGAGACCAATATTAGGGCACCATGTTTGTGGAAACAGTGCACATAGTTTGGTTCTGGGACAAGTAGCAAACCATTTATCTCCCTGCCTTTCCTAGGCCACTGGAGTGTAGAACATGGCTGCAATTTGTTTTCTCTGAAACATTCTACAATACTTAAATGAATGATCCTATGGTGTTTCTATAAAAATAGACTAACAAAAAAGAAAAAAGAAGTTCTGGGAATACTTGCCTGCTGTTCCTTCAATGGTATGTAAGAAATAAGTTAAGCTTGAAAGGGATTTTCTTGAGAAACATTACTGAGTGAAAGCAAAAGTCAAAAAAAAAATGAGCATGAAAAACCCTGTACTTAGGATTTTTGTCACTAAAAGAGCAAAGGAGGCAAGCAAGTGGCCACGGAGCATCTAACACAAAATTTGGTGTTCACTGTAAAGAGAAGAGTCCACAATGCTGAACATTCTTACCATAAACACCACAGTTCAAAAATGATTTTCTTTTGGCAGCTGTATCTTTCCTCCTAAAGCCATGGAGTCTCTGACAACGTAATTTATATTTCCACAGGTTATTATATCATGACTTGTCATGATATCATGTATTTTCAAGGACATGATGTCACACTTCAGAATCTATTTTTCTTAATAGGCGTTTCAACAGTTCCTCTGTGGGGGATCTTCCAAAGGACAGTGCACCATGCAGGGATTAGAAGGGAACTGTATTTCGTGGGGGTAAAATGTCTGCTTCTCTTTGGGCTTTGAGAACATTCTTTAAGGTCCCATTCTCCCTCAGGTTCCCAGTTCACCAATCTAAGAAATAATATGAAAAAATATATTAGTAAAAACAAAAAGACTTATAACAATCTTCTGGCTTAGGGGTCAGTAAACATTTTCTGTAGTGGTCCAGGTAGGAAATATTTTTGGTTTGCAGGTTCAGCCCAGCTTTTGTAGCACAGAGAGCAGCCAAAGAGAATGGGCAAGCCCGTGTTTCAATACAGCTTTATCTATGAACTCAAATTTGGATTTTATCTAATTTTGTGTGTTAAGATATAGTATTCTTCTTTTGATTTCTGCAACCAGGGTATCCAGGCCATGGGCTGAATTTGGCCTGCGGTTGGTTGTTTGCAGACGCCTGCTCTAAGAAAAGAAATCTTTGTGTATCAAAAGATGCACAAGCTATTTTTGTTTCAGCTTAATTCTTGTGCAGTATGAATGATTCAAACTTGACTTCTCTTTCATGATGTCACTAACAACCCAATGAGGGATCATAAAATTGGGGTGCAATTCTAATTCTCTCTCTCTCTAGAAGCACAGATACCCCACCAAAGGAAAGAGGTAGAATGTGTTCGTCTGCACACACCTTGGTAGACATATGAACTCTACATATGTGTAAGCCACAATGCATACATGGGAGGAAGTTAAATTCGGGTAAGAGAGAGGATTCTTTTTAAATGATCAGAAGAAGCAGGGCTATGCTCCCCCTGTTTTACAATCACAAAGCTGAGCTTACAATGCTTATCAAACCATTTCGGCAGCGTCTGCATCATTTCACCAATTTCAACAAACTGTCCCAGCAAGGAGAAAGATTAGACTGTGTATGTTTATTCTCTGTGGAGTTATGGCTGTGTTCTCTTCAAGAGAATGAGATATGGAAATAAAAGTTTACTTAGTTTGGTCTCTGATGAGTTCCCGTGACAGGGAAAAGTCATGCCATCTGTGCTCATGTGCTCAGGTGACTGGAAGTGAAACTCTACGTGGTGTCCTTGTCTGGAGATGCAAATTCTTGAGGGGAGGGTGAGGAGGGGCCTATGTACTCTGCTCTGGTTGTAAGTGAGACTGGAGAGAGGCCTAGGGCAGGGTCCTGAAAAACAGGGAGGGATAAGGAGGGCAGCATGGTGAAAATTCCAGGACGTTGAAACTGGAAGAGACCCTTAGATTCATTTATTCCCACCTAGAAGGGGAGAGACAGTGACCCAGAGGGAGGGTGAGGATTGATCAAAGCTTCCCAGTATTAGGAGACCAGGGACAGATGGAAAAGCCAAAACAAGATGAACCAGCCCAGAACCCCGCTGCCACTCTGCAGTGCACCAAGAATGGGGCAGAGGGGAGCAGAGACTGGCATGACCTCCCTTGACTACCAACAGTGATGGAGGTGACCCCAACCGTCAACTTCCCCACCCAGTGATCAGGCTCCCATGGGCTCTCTCCAGACACTCTCATTGGGCAAGTGTGGGGTATGACTATTGACCCTGTTCACCAGACAGACAGCCAGTGTGCAGACATCCAGCTACAAGTTACAGGGCGTGGGGGTTTATTTCAGACCGATGCCATCTTTCCACAAAGGGATAGTTTACAAAAAATCTTAGGCTGAACACTCCAGTACAGATCTACCCTTGGTAAGTACAGGAACCTGGGGGAAAATGGAGAAATTTTTTTGAAGCCTCAAGAGGCCCAACATGACTACTCTAGAGGTTAAGGCAGGAAGAGAGCCGAGTCTCACGCTATTCAGGGAGGAATGTTGGGAGAAGGCCCGTGCCTGCTGCCTGCCCACCCTCCACACTACCCCTACAGGGTGCTTTGAGGAATAAGTGACAAACCACTAGGCTTGGGGTCAAGACCCCTAGCATCTGATTGCACCTGTAGGACTCAAGCCCCTCACCTGTGAGAGGTATAGTGTGAGGATTCTGAGGTCTGTGTGTGTCAGCATTCTCTTTTAAACACTGGGCACCATTTGCATTACTTTGAATTTCAGACAGCTCCACTAATAATCTCACACTTTACTGTAGAATGGGAAGGTAACGCCAACCTGACAAAGCAGAAAAACTGGCCATCTAGACACATACATCCTAGGCATTGACTTCAAAACTCTTCGTGCAGATTGATTCCTCAAAAAAGTTTGCACTTACCAGGCACCTACTCCAGGCTGGGGATTTATATAGGTTTTCTCACTGAATCCTTACAAGGACCATGTGAGAAAATTGAAGCTGAGAAAGATAAATTTGCCCAAAGTTATAAAGCCAGTAAACAGCAAGCCAGTGTTTGAAGCTGGGTCTGATTGACTCCAAACTCCCCATTATGCTGTAAGACAAAGATAAGATAAATCAACCTTTCATTATTTAAAAACAAAACAAAACTCACTAACACCATCAACAAATGTCGGTGTTCTCTCTCCTGCTGATTATGTATCTTTCCTTTAATCTCAGGGACTAGGGACCAATTTAGTAGCAAGAATTTCCTTTGCAACCATATTTGGGAAGATATACCAGGAAACGCAGCACCCACAGTGATAAGTCAGTGGCACTGGTTATGGCAGAAGGTGGGATGTCTGGACCCTTATTTCAGAAATTTCCCTGCGATTTGCTGGCCATAGGTGGCAGGGTTTTTGCTTCTTGGTTCACAGACGATCTCCAAGTGCTGTTAATGAAATATGTTATCACAAGGAGTCTACTGCCAGGAAAAACCAGATGGACAATTTCAATGTTAACGCACAGTTGTGTGGGGGAGCCACAGAGGAAGAGAGATGGAGAGATGGTCCCAGCCTCAGGGGTTCGTGTGTGCACATCCATTGACACCAAATGCCTGGTGCCTCCAGTCTGTTTCCCGCTGTCACGAGGAGCTGGTGAAGAGCTACAGCTGCACTGGGGTTAACATCAGCAGGGCCCGAGAAGTGACCTCGTGGCTAGAATTGAGCACTCTGGGGACCAGGAGGGTGGGAGTGAGTGGGAGAATGGGACTGTGGGTATCCTAAGGGGATGGTTCTAGCCCCAGACTCCAGTTTATCTGGAGTGGAGAAAGTTTCCCTCCCACAGCCTGGCCAAGAATGTTGATGTCACAGGGAAAGGGAATAGGGTTTGATTGTGCGTCACACAGAACTGGGAACAGGCTGCTTAGAGGGCCGTCCTTATCAATTAGGTAATGTCTGCTAATGATTGAAGAACTGTGTTATGCAAGGCTCCAGCTGTTGATGTGTTAGCAAACATCTGCAAAGGGCATGATACCTTGTGGGAAAAGGTTTTATTAGACTGGATCCTACTGTCCCAAACACTGAAAGACTAGTGCACCCAACAGGCTCATAAGGCATCTGAAACAGAACAACATGGCAGAAATTTGGACTGGACAGAGATGGCAGCTGTGGTTGGAATTTTGGTTTCAATTCCAGGAAATAAAAATACATTTGTGTAGAAATGTTACCTATAACCAAATTCTCTTCCCTATTAGCAGCCTTCTTGCTTTTCTTCCTCTTCCCTTCTTTTCTCTTCCTTTTTCTCCCTGCTTTCTTCCTCTTTTCCTTCCCCTTTCCTTTCTTTCTTCCTTTTCTTCTCCTCTCCTTCCCTTTCTTCATTGCACCCTCTCTCTCCTTACTCTCTTCTTCCATCCCTCCCTTTTTCTCTTCCTCTCTTCCCTCTCTTCTTTCCCGTCTTCCTCCCTTTCTTCCCTCCTCACCCTCCCTGCCTTCTTTTTCTCTTCCTTAAAATACCAGCATTTAATGATGTTCACAATGTATAAAATATGGAATGAGGTGCTAGGTATACAAAGATAGTAACAACGCCTGTCCTCAAGGGAATCATAGCTAGAGGGACAACATGAGCATGTAAACTGATAATGTAAAAAAAATGTGTAATAGACAGGGCTCAGCGGCGCAGCCTGTAATCCCAGCACTTTGGGAGGCTGAGGCGAGTGGATTGTCTGAGCCCATGGGTTTGAGACCAGTCCGGGCAACTTGGCAGGACCTCATCTCTACAATAAATACAAAATTAGCTAGACGTGGTTTCGCTTGCCAGGCGGAAGGATCGCCGGAACCCAGCAGGTTGATGATGGGGTGACCGTGAGTGTGCCACTGCACTCTAGCCTGGGCAACCAGGGTGAGGCTCCAACTCAAACAACAACCAAAAAAAGTATAATAGAATACAATGATAGAAGTATGTAGCTCTACCACAGCCAATGTATATACTTTTTAAAAAAAATTTGTAATTGATTTTATTTAGTGTTCACTCTTGTCTCTTTTTCTAAAAATAAAACATTACATTTAAGAGTGAAAAATCTAAAAGACCAGCAAAGTAATTTTCATTATGACCAATTAGTCATGGAAATATTTGAAACAAGATATATATGTACGTGTCTATGCATAAACATTTATTTAAAATGGGATAGTACTGTTTATATTGTGATGCACTCTTTTCACTTACCATATTGTTGGCATCTTTCAAGACTAATATATATAGATATAATTTTTCACTGCTAACATAGCAGTTGGTCAAATAAAGAATCCACAATTATATCTACCAATCACCCACTGCTAAAAATTGATGTTCTCATTTGAAAATATGATTTTTTAGAAACATGATAACCACCACTGAACTAAATATGAACATATTTTCCAGACAATTTGTTAAGGCTAATTTCCTAGAAGTGGAATTCTAAGTATAATTATGTACACATTCTTAAGACTTTTGATACATAACCTCAACTATATCCCAGATGGTATTATTCTTTTTGTTTTCCAATTTAATAGTTTAAATATATGTATTATTTTAAATGGACATATCTGTTAAAATTTTAAAACCCCAAATATTTTAAATTTGTGCATTCAACTTTTAAGATAGCAATTTTATTAATTTACTTCTATTTATTGTTCTACTTATATATTTTATGAGTCACTAATATTTTATCATATACATTAGAAATCTTTTTTCAATTTGTCATTTACCTTTTAGTTTTTTTTTCTTATAGAAGTGTTAATATTTTAATGTGATAAAATCGATCAATTATTTTCCTTTGTGATTCCTGCTTTTGAAGTCATAAAATCTCTCTCTACTGTAAGTTAACATAAATGTTTAAGTATACTTTATTCTTGTGCTATAATCCACCTGGAATTAATTTGGAGTTTGATGTGACTAAGGTTGTAACTTTACTCTTTCCAAATGATTAACAAGTTGTAAGATATGATCAAGTATATGCTTAAAATTTGAAAATCTATAATTTATCATTTCCTTTTTTTCCCCTTAATTTTTAAAATTTTAAATATGTGGGATACAAGTCAGGGTTAGATATACAAATGTTTGTTTTCTATTTTTAATATTATTTAATTTAAAAAATTAGATTTGTTAGATATTTGTTCATGTTTGTTGGTCTTTTCAAAGAATTAGCTTAGATTTCTTTTCCAACTTTATAATTTTTAAATTTTTAATTTCAGCTTCTGTTACTAACTGTTCCTTTTTCGTATTTTAACATTTTTATAGCTTCATGATGTGAATTCACCATTATTTTGTTTTAATTTTCTATTTAATAATTTAAAAATTTGGACTATGAATATTTCTTTCACTATATCTCTGACCAAATTCCAAATATTTGTATGGTATATTCTTACAGATAGTACTTTCTAAATATTTTGTATTACCATTGTATTTTCTCTTAGAAGAATTTTATTTTGTTTTTATTTATTTATTTATTTATTATTTTTTTGAGTTGGAGTCTCACTCTGTCACCCATACTGGAGTGCAGTGGCTGCTCCCGGCCACTGCAGCCTCGACCTGCTGGGCTCCAGCGATCCTTCGGCCTCAGCCTTCCAAGCAGCCAGAACTACAGGCGTGCACTACCACGCCCCGCTAATTTTTTATTTATTGTAGAAGTGAGGTCTCACCAAGTTGCCCAGGCGGGTCTCGAACCCGCGGGCTCAGGCAATCCACTCACCTCAACCTCCCAAAGGCGTGGGATTACAGGCTGAGCCACCGATCCTGGCTAGAAGAATTTTAGAGGGAAAAAGTTTATTCTTTATAAGTAATTTGGGATTTAATTTAAATAAATTATTTTAAATTTCTGGCTTACTACTTTGTGGGCAAGATATGACTTGTAGGTTTTTAAAAAACTTTTAGAAAATTTTGAGATTTTCTTTTTTAGAAAGCATGTTTCCTAATTGGTGTTTCTTTTCTTTAATTTTAAATTTGCAGCTTCAATTTTTTATTTGTTTCTCTCTCAATATTTGAAGATGTGTTGTAATTTTCTATTTTGTAGAATCCTCAAATGCTCATTCTTCTACTCTAACAGAACTCTCTCGGCCACACTGGTTTATTCCTTTAATTTTTAAAAATAAAATATTTTAACTTAAATTATCATGTACCATTCATATAGTACTTGGAGGAAGCATGTATTTTAAAGATATGTACAAAGATATTGTGAAATCAGAAATTGTTAAGATATTAAAAATGACAATGGCTTTAGATTCTAAGGAGATTCCAAGTCCAAGCTCTAGAACAAAGACTCTGGTGATACCCAAGATGGTTATTGTGTCTTACACTTTGGGGTGAACTTGGAGACTCTGGGTCTCCTAAAGTGGTGTTGTGTAGGTCAATGGACAATTTTATTTCCATGTTTGTGTGGTTTCCAAGGTCCTTATTATTGATTTCTAGTTTTACTTATTTATTTTTTGTTTCTAGTTTTATTGTGGTTAGAAAAGATACTTGATATGATTTCTACTTTTTTTAATTTGTTGAGACTTGTTTTGTGGCCCACAGTATGGTCTACTCTGGAGAATGTTCCATGTGCTGATTAAAAAAATGATACATTCTGTAGCAATTGGGTGAAAGGTTCTGTCAATGTCCATTAGGCCTGTTCCTTTTATCTTGATGCCTTTCTTCTTTGCCTCCTCTCCCACCCCCCTCCCTTTTTTATTGTGGTAAAAACATAACTTTACATTTACCTTCTTATCCATTTTTAAGTATACAGTTGAATGGTGTTAAGAATATTCACATTGTTGTACAACAGATTCCTAGAGCTTTTTTATCTTGCAACACTGAAACTCTTTACCTACTAAACACTAATTATTTCCAGTCTTTAGTAACCACCTTTACACTTTCTGTTTTTGTGATTTTTGACTGATTTGTATACCTCATATGAGTGGAATCATACAGTATTTGTCCTTTTATGGCTGGCTTATTACCTGTCAGCATAGTGGCCTTGAGGTTCAACCATGTTGTCACACATGACAAGATTTCTTTCTTTTTAAAGTCTGCATAATGTTCCATCATATTATATATCAGTTTCTTCTTCTTGCTTCATATAATGTACTACAACATATTCCTGACATATCAGGTCTTACCATATTCTGTCCCATGTAGAATAGAATGCTTTTTTTCTCCCTCGAATATGACCTTGAAGCTGTTATCTATCTTCAGAAAATGGTGGAGTAACGAAGTGGACAAAAGATGAGGGGAAAGACTGTGTAACCTCATCCACTGATAATTTTGACTTTTCACATTAAAATCATGACTGTTACTTTCTGTTTGTTCATAATTGTATGCTATATTTTTTGCTAAAGTTTTACTGTAATGTTTATGTGTCGGTCCCTGAGGTTTAAGCTGATTTTTCCACTCCATATGAAACTATTGACTTATTAGACAGGTTTAACCTATTTACATTTATTGTTATAATGTATATATTTAGCTTAAATCTACCTTATTCTTTTTAATTTCTGGTTTTTTATGCTTCCTTGATTTTTCCTTCATTTTCCTTTATTTTTAATGAAGAATATGTTTTGTTTTATTTCATCATTCTTAATATGTATGCCATTTAAAATTCCACTAGGCAGTACCATTGTTATTCAAAGGAATTGCTTCTTTTGATAAAGGTGAGTTTAAGCTCAATGCTTTCAATAGCATGTGTGGATGGCCATTGGCTATATCCATTATCTACCAATGATGGTTGATTCTTGTTCTCAGTTCTACGGTTAAAAGGTATAATAATATTTTCAGCTTTCAATCTAGATTCCAGTATTTTCCAGGTTTTTACCTCCACATCATTACCCTATTGAGGAGGCATGCTTTTCTATTTGGCTTCTTTATAACCTGAAACCGTGGAATATGAAAAAGTCACAACTCTATGAATGCATTGCTTGCTTCCAAGGTTCTTGCCACCATCACCTTAGCTATCCCTGTTTCTGGAGACTATCACCTTCCAGAATTTCATAAGCCATCATTGGTCTCCTTTTTCCTTCCTTCCTTCCTTCCTTCCTTCCCTCTTTCTTTCTGACATCCTGTTTTCTAAGAGCAGGTGGAGGAAAGAGCATTAGTTGGGAGCACAACACTGACTGCTTCCCAGTCAGTGACAATGTGGAAAGAAGGTACAGCCAAGGTGGGTTTGCACATCTGGGGCTCAGGAACTGAGATGGCCCTTCAGAGGTGTCCAGAGTAGGGCGATGAATGGGTCAAATGACACTGGATGTGGACTCCCCATGGGAAGGGGTTGTGGTCCTGTGTGACCTCAGGTGAGGCAATCCCTAGGAGGGTTCAGCTCAGAGCTGTATTCTGGTAGAACTCCCAGCAGCTGCAAAATGATTTCTCCTGTCCTGAAGGGGGATCTAGGTGGCATACCACAGTCTCCACCTCATAAGCATATCATTATTCATGTAAGTTTCACTTATGTTCTGTCTCCTCATTAAGCTGTAATTTTCGTGAGAACTGAAATTGTCTATCTTGTTCAGAGCACACCCCCAGTTTCCAGCATAATTTCTAACAGGCTTTTCCTGAACATCAGTTGAATAAATAAATGAATAAATGGCACATTTTAAGGTGTGAGAAAGGGCCAAGGCTGAGAGTCGAGCGAGAACTGTAAAGAGGAAAGGAATCCCCTGTCTCACATAAGAAAGACATTTTAAGTTGCAAAAAAACTAATACATGATCTTCAAATCTACAAAAATGACAGATATCACAGAGTAATTCTCTACATCCTATTTGATAACTACAGCTGGAAATTGTGTGAAGAATGTTTATAACTTTCAAATCCAAAGTGGGACAATAAGATCGTTGCCTGGTGCAGTGACTTCCACCTCTTTGGGGTGCAACGCACACCTGTGATTTTCTAACAGACTGTTCATCCAAATAAACCTTGCTACTTTGCATGTGTGTGTGTTTATTATTATGAATTAAAGTGAATTTTTAAAAAATATATTGAGTTCTTGATAAATTTGGAAATACCTTGAAGCATCTATAAAATCAGACTGTGGGCTACTTTCCTAGAATTTTCATCTGACAAGCTCTTGAGGTGACCCTGCCTGACTTCAATGTCTTTTATCCCATAAGCAAGGCTGCTCTCTCTGCCCGTGAGAGCCTCCAGTTTGCTAAGTGCTGTTGGAACCTGCATTCAGATACATTCTCCTCTTGCTTTCTCTGTTACCAAGTCTAGCCCCTTCTCTCCAAAGACAAATTCAATGAGCAAAGCAAAAAGAGCCCATAAAACTGATAAAGACACAAACGTGCAAATGTTCAGGCAGATTCCCACAGCTCAGAGGGAGCTCTGGGCAGATCACCCCTGTCTTACAAGCGAGAGGCCTGAGCTGTGAGATGCAGCATGCCTCTCTGTCTGAGACTTCTGCAGCAGGGGGATTGCATCGTGTCCTCCCTCACAAAGGGCAAAGGGTGGAATGGCTTTTCTGGACTTGAAATATCCTCATCACAGACTTTTCTCAGACATCATTCTTCCTGGCTCCATGTCATGTAAAGTCCACAGATGTCCACCCTGAAGAGACAGTTCCTAGTTTGCAATGCCCTGGGGCCCCTGCTACTTCTGAGAGGAAAGACACCATGGTGCATCAAGTCTCTAATTTGGTTTACTATTTAATCCTCATGTAGTTCTATGAGTAGTTACATTCATCTCCATTTTATGCTGGAGTAAGCTAAGGTAAGGAAAGGATATGTGACTTACCCTTGGCTGAGCTGGAATTTATTATTATTTAATCATTTATATAGCAACTCCTTATTGGGCAGTGACTTTGTACCAGGTCAAGGAGTTCTGGCATTGCTATGCAGTCCTCTGAAGAACTGGCCTTCAACAACTACATCACTACCTGCCTCCATATGTAGATATTAGTAGCTGACGACAACTGGAAACTTCCAGCCTAAGACCTTTAACAGCAGTTCGTAGAATCCCCTGAAACTTCTATAGGGAAAGGAGAAGGGTGTAGAAGGGGAAAGGTTAGCATTCTCAGAGGTCTCTGCAGGAACTACCATGTCCTTCTATGAGCTGGTCTTCTGCGGGTCCAGTGGAGACCTGTCACGCCACATCCAACAACTTGTAATACTACAATTTGTACCATGGTGTCTTAGCATCTAGACCAGTCACCAACTGGATCATAGTTAAGCCAAGTCTGCCATCACCTGTGAAAGCTTGGTTAGAGATTCTGTCCCAGGTTGATTGTGGAATTATGCATGTGTGCAAATGTATATGCATATGGCGTCATGGACCAGTCTTTATGTGTACATGTGTGTATACCTGTGTGTGCTTGGTGTTTTATAGGTGTGTTGTGTGTGCCTACCATGCCTTAGGCATTCTCTAACATGGAAACTGAGCATCTGAATGGCCAGATTTGGAAAGCCGTTGACCTCCAGCTTTTTGCTAGACAATGAAAGCTTCTCTGAGCTCAAACACTCCTTGTTTCTCCAAGTCATTTGGAAATAATAATCATAATAATAGCCAACATAATTATAGCTAAGTTAAGTGACCACTTAGTTTTTCGGGTACTGCTCTAAGCGACTTTACAAAAGTATTAATACTTAATTCGTGGGGCAGCTCTATGAGGTTTACACGATTATTGTTACCCCATCTTTAAACTTGAGAAAACTGAGGCCAACAGATCCCATGTTTAGAGTCCTGTATAAGCTGTGGAGCTGGTCAGAATTTAAGTCATCTGACCTCACAACCTACTCTCCTCACCAAGACTGCAGCCTTGGTGCAGACCCTCAATGCTTTACTGAATTACCACTGTTGTCTTCCTTTATTTGTTATGACTCAAAAGGCAAGTTGAGTGTTTGAGCTCAGGAATATTTCCCAGGTTTCACCTTCCTGAGGTAGAGATAAGGTACCAGAGTAATGGTGGAAGGTAATGTGTGACAATGGGTTCAGTCAGAGTCTCCAGGGCTGCTTCTGCCTGCCTTCCTGCTGTCACCCAAAGAAGCAGGTAGCATGGGCTGTAGGGTAGAACAGAACAAGTATAGGCCCTGGGGACAGGAAACTGCATAGGCAAGATCAGAAGTGAGCAAGAATGGAATAATGGAATGCTGGAGGTACTGAAGTCTCCATGGAGGCCTGGTCATCTGTGGGGACAAGCCAAGTCAAGTGACAGGGCAGGCTGAGAGACAGGGATGGAGGTCTCTGTAGAACCAGGGCCTCTGAAGCCTCCTTCTCCTCTCATAGCCCTGTCCTTCTTCCTTTTTGTAGTAGATGGTTACTTCTAGAAGTTTCCTTTGGTCATCTTGCAAAAAAATTGGGTCCCCAGATAGGGCTTAGGCTGCTGAGAGAATTGAAAAGAAACAAATTGAATAAAAATTTCTATACTTTTATTTGAGAGAAAACCACACTGAGACTAAAAAAATTTCTGGAATTTTATTTTCAATAAACAGGATCGTTTTTCCATCAGCTCTGCTCAATTTCCCTCACACTAGTAAAACACACACACACACACACACACACACACACACACACACACACACACCCCACTCCTCAGCTACAGCTAATCATACAAAGGGACTTTTTGCTCAGAATGAACAGTGGACCCTCCTTCTTCCCCTCCCTGGGCCAGTTGAATGGTGCTTCTTTTTCAAGTCTCTCTACCAGGCACCCTTGAACAGGGCACAGCCTGTGCAACCAGTCACGGCAGCCCCTCATGAGGTTCTCTCTCAGACAGTCTGCACAGTTAGTGAAAACACATATCCTGCCCATGTGGATTTCATATTTCCTGTATCAGTAAGGAGATGGAGCTATAACACATTAAATATTTACAATGGTCAGAGAAAAAACAGTGCACTGTGCCGAACCAAGATAATACAGTTTTAAAATATTTACAATGAACACATCTTGCTCTTTCTGGTTCTCTTTGGCCTGGCAGATTAGGTCTCTGATCTTTCTTGTATTTTCTTTCCAGGTCTCCTGTAGTTTTGAAAATGCCTCACTGAGCCTCACAGCTAATTCTGAAGTGGATCACTAAATACGTGAGGGACATTTGGGGAATCTAATTCTGGTGCCCCAAAGCAAACGGACCTTTCCGACAGGCCCCCTTTATGCTGATGCATGTATCTCCTCCAAATGCCTGGATCAAGTCTGTGATTGGTTCTATCTATGATTCAACCCAGGTCAGTGCCAAAAGAATTTATTTGTGTTGGTCTCCTGAATATTTCAAGTTTTTATTTTATTTTTATACATTTAGTTACACATGTACAGGTTTCTCATATACATATATTGCATAGTGGTGAAGCCTGGACTTTTAGTGTACCCATCACCTGAATAATGAATATTATACCCAATAGGTAATTTCAGATGCCAGAGTTAACATGGTGCCAGGAATGGACTGGGTTATGATTCCTTTCAATAATTCAACTATCAAATGTTACACGCTATTACTTTCAGAAGCACCATTTCATGGTGTTTGATTTTAATCTTGATTCTTTGAAAGATTTCACTCCTTCTTTTTATGTCTTGATATAGCCAATGACTAAAAAACAACAGAATTTCAACCTGAATGTGCAACACGAACAATACCAGGGAGAGTAAAGTGTTAGAAAAACAAAGATAGGAAAGGCAATTTCATGTCTTGTTTCATTATAAAGAATGTAGAAGAAACATCAACTGTGAAATAGATGACTATTCAGAAAGATTAAGGGCTTCTAGCATTTGGGATGGGGAGTCAGGGACTTATCAAGGATCACAGGCATTTTATTTGACGGGCGCCACATTTGACCTTGAAGCGTTGAGGCTGGCACTCCTTCGTGTCCTGGGGATCTCTTGATGTCCTTGCTCCCTGGCAGTATCTGCCCCAGGGCCTCTGAAGGCCTCAGCTCTGAGTATGAGTTTGTGCACGTTTCTGGTGTATATTTATATCGAGGTGGCTGTGTTGCCAAGGAGCTCTGAGAGAAAGCAGAGCGGAGATAACTTCTAATCCACCTTTCTGTGATAATGTGGCGCAAAGTGAAGAGACCCAGGGCTCCATCCTCCGGTCTGGCATTGCCCTGGAAGGGGCGGGCCCTTGGGGTGTTTTTAGCAGACCCAGCAGACACTGTGGGGTGAGCATTTGCATTGGAAAATGCTGGTGAAAACACCAGGATGTAACTGAATTCTGTGCAGCAAATAGAGAAGGCTAGGCCGGAAGAGGAGGAGGACAAGAGCCAAATGTGATTTGTAGGTAACCAGAAAAATATTTGAGCGACCATTCACAAGATTTGGAGACCTGAAGAATTAGAAACTGGGAGCGTAGGAGCTGGCAAGAAGCCAAGAGGACTTGGGAGTAGAGAGAGGAAGCCCTTTGCCTAGGATCATGGGCAGCTGGCAACAGGGGGCCGTGGAACCCAGCCCAGGGTTCTTTGCGCCACACCCACGTAATCAGTGGGCTCCTAAACTGGAGTGTGATGCTTTCCCTGCTAGCTTGGAGCTGACACACAAGGGACCCTGTCTCCCTGGGGATTCTCTCCCGATAGGCCATAAACATAGAATGGACTGTCCCGCCCCTACTCTGATTTCACCTCTATGCACAGCCATAGAGGTTGGAGGAATAGGGAGGGGACAGTCTATTTTATGTAAATAGGTCATGTATGAAGATGAAATGTGGTGGATTGGATACAGCAATATATCTGGTATCAGACAGACCTGGCCTTGCATCCTAGGTTCATCCTTAACTGAGCTTGGGTGACTCATTTAAGTCTGGAGTACTTCTGTTTTCATATCTTTAAAATGAGACTGAGAATACTGTTATGGTTTAAACGTTTATGTTTCCCAAATTCATGTATTGAAACCTCACTAGTGTGATGATATTAGAAGGTAGGGCCTTTGAGAGGTGATTAAATCATAAGGACAGACCCCTCACAAATAGGATTAGTGCCCTTATAAAAGAGGCCCCAGAGACCTGTCTTGCCCCTTCTGCCATGCTATGATGCAGCAAGAAGGTACCATCTTTGAATCAGGAAGCAGACCCTCAGCAGATACCAAATTTGCCAGGACCTTGATCTTGGACTTTCTAGCTACCAGAACTGTGGGAAATACATCTCTGTTGTTTATAAGCTACCCTGTCTATGGTATTTTATTATAGCAGGATGGACAGATGAAGATAGTTACCTTCTTCCCAGACTTGTTGTGAGATTCATAAGAAATAGACATAGGATGAGGTCGGAGGATCATTTGAGCACCAGCTTGGGCAACATAATGAGTTGAAAGAAAAAAAAGAAGGAAGGACGGAAGGAAAGAAAGAAAGAAGAAAGAAAGGAGAGAGGGAGGGAAGGAAGGAAGAAGGGAAGGAAAGAAGAAAATAGACATGAAAATTCCTTGTGATTGAAAATTTACTTTACAACTGAGAGTTTTGATTTCTGAGGAATTACTCTTCCATTAATAAGCATAATGCAGTGATAGCCTGTCATTTGATATCCTCACTATCCTTATCTTTCTCTACTTCCTCCAGATCATTTCTCTATTTCAGTCACAGCTTAAGGTGGGAATGAGGAACACGGACCGCAGTTTATTAAAGTAGAGTTGATTAGTGAGACTGGATGACCCTATGTGTTTTTCTACTGCAGATGCTGGCTCATGTGCCATGCAACACATCCCCAGACGGCACCTTCCAGGGAAAGGTCTTCCTTATTGGGACCTAAACAAATGCCCTCTGAGGTGAAGTGGAGAAGAGCTGGGGAGGTTCCAGGCCTTTGGCTTGAATTTCTGATGTCTCTATCACTTCATGACACAAAAATCCCTCGGGACAGAATGTCTCTTCACAACGAATTTTAATCAGTCAGTGGAAGAAGAAAAAAGATACAGAAACTATTCACAACTAAAAGTAGCCATCCTCACAAATCAACCCTGCCTGGAGTGGTCTCTCTCAGCAGCCTTGGACCTGCAAGGATTGGACTGAAACTTAGTTTAGTCCAGGCCCAACAACTCAACATAATTGTTCACAGGTCCCGTAGGGGTTTGGGGTTTTGTATTATATGGAAGATATTCTCTGAGAGTTTGGGTCACAACATGCCCTTAAGAAGCTCTGGGTTCTGGAATTTGTTGGTTCCAATAATTTAACTGGCTGATGGCCAAGGTCAGACTGTGGTAGGAGCAAGAAAGCCCTCTTGGATCTGTAGACATCAGCCGCACCTTCCCAAGAGCAGACAGAATAAGGAATCCATCATCAGGGTCTCTTGAGTGAATGAAAGCTGTGATGAGCTCACCTTGGCCATCAGGAGTTAATCAAAAGAGAGAAATTATTGTTTTCTGAACATAAAAAAACATGAGCCTGGCTCTGAGCTTTCTCCTTTATGGAGAATTTTGTTCCACTCCTAGCTACTTGTCTAAAAGATCCCATGCTCAAGTCTCAATCAAGTTTCATCTCCTCCATGAACCTAATTCAGCCATTCAAAACGTAATGAATACCCACTATGTGCCAGCAAAGGTTTCAACTTGTGTCGACTCATTCTAAGACTGAATAGAGGCCTTGGTTTGGGTGGGTTCCCATATTACAGAGAAGAACAGAAAGAGCAACAATGTCACGGGGCCTGGTTATCAGTCCACTAGGAACAGGACTTCAGGCAGTGACTTGGGAAACAGGAGACAAAGTATGTGAGTCTGAACTTCTAAGCTGGAGAAGAGTTAGAGAAGAACTGGTAAGACCAGGCAACTCGAGACGTTAAGGCCACAGTCAGGACCTAGTGTAGAATTTTTGCATCAATGGAGAATTTGAACGTGGAGCAGGAACTTGGACAGGAGCTCTGTTGTATGTATGGCCCATGGGTACTCAGAGCGTGAGATCCAAGGCTAGGATGGCAGGGTCACTGTAGTCCCCACCAGAAGTGGCCCTGGAACAGGGCACAGCTGGGCCTACAAGTGAAGCACTGAGACCTTCAGCCACAAAGGCAATGTCTCTTTTCTTGGTCTTTCTAGATACCATCCTCCTTCAAGGTACAGTTAAAGGCCACCTCCTAAACACAAAGTTTTTTGATGTCTTCCTATCACAGAGACTTTCTCTTTGGATTCTCTAAAGTGTGTTCCCTCTAGTTCATTCACATGGACCCAGAAAAATAGCCCAGTCAGCTTCTATACCTGAATCTGAGCTGAAGCTGCTCAGAGGAGGTACAGTATTCTCTCCCAGTTGTGGTGCCAAATACAGGCAGATGCTAACTGGAACACTCATGAGACATGTTTTGTACATCATACCTCACCCCAAAGTTTCTCCACAAGTAAAGTACTCTCCAGTGCTTCACCACCACCTGCAACACAGTATGGGCATCTGAGGTCCTATCTGATGCCAGACTCTAGGTCAGTGGGAAGTACCTTCTGAGAGAACCCAGGGCCACTCTGTCAAGTGATGTGCTGGGCTGAGCTTTTCCAGGTAGCAGACCAGTGAGAACCTTATTTCTTTATTAAAATAGATACTTCTAAGCTGACTCAATTGAAGAAACATAGTTTGCTTAATGACACTTAGAAAGTCAGTCTAAAAGGGTGGAAAACAACTCAGAAGCATTAAACAAAAACAGAGATTCTACTT
The DNA here is from genome assembly GCA_027257055.1 of Cephalopachus bancanus. Classification (NCBI taxonomy): domain Eukaryota; kingdom Metazoa; phylum Chordata; class Mammalia; order Primates; family Tarsiidae; genus Cephalopachus; species Cephalopachus bancanus. The sequence goes on from JAPVLO010000008.1 coordinate 14,885,062, forward strand.
GGGACTATTGCTTATGATTGACCAGTGTTTTTCCTCTTGATTTGTTCTTGACTTTGTATCCTGTCCTCAGTTGATACTGTCACATTGTCACCTGCTGGGTGACTTACTCAGGGCTCCTTGGCTCTGTCTGGAAAATCTCTTCTGTCTCTCCCCCATGCTTGCTTCCCATCCCCCTCTCCCAGCTCAGAGCCTTTGTTGACGTTGACAGCTCATCCCTGGGCCATCATTCATCCTGCCGATGGCAAACTTTGGAGAAAATAAAAAACCCTGCTCCCCTAATCTCATTAGAAGGGCTGCAAATTGAATTTAGCCCCTCTCAGTGTCCCCTCAGCTGGCTGTCATTAGGAGCAGAGGCTGGGCCTTGGCTGAGACCCAAAGACCAGCTAACTGAATTTGAGATGCTGTGGTCTTGACAGGCCAAGGGAGGTAATTGAAGAGCCGTGGGGCTCCTGGTAACATTTCAGGCTGGGATTACACTGGGGATCCAAAACCCCCATCTGCATTGGTGTCGGGGGCACTAAAAAGTCACCCACTGGGCTTCCAGGGTCGGATTATTGATAAAGAGATCATTCCCAATGGAAGGTAGGGGGTGATGTGAGGGGGTGCTTCATTTGGTTATTGTGCAAAATGGGTGTCAGAAGTGGGGGGAAAGAACACTGCAGTCAGTGAGAGTCAGCAAATCACCAAAGTTAGAAATAATTTGCAGGAAGTGTTGTCTAATGAAAAGAAAAAGTAGTGTGGGGAGACTAGCTGATGAATCCACAGAATATGAGGAAAAGAAATACTGAGTTTTAATCTGTAGGCACTATATATATGTTTATATAAATCTTAAGTTATTAAAAAATGTTAGCTTTATTCCTTCACCTCAACACTAAGTCCCTGGCATAGCTGGGCTTTTTGTTATCAAAAAATCACATCTTCGTAAAAAAGAAGTAAACAAAAAACTGCGCCCATGTAACCAAGTATTTAAGATGTTCGTGTGGATAAGAGAGTGATTTAGATTTCTGGGACCTCTTTTAATTCCCAGATCCATTGCAGGTAGCTCAGTGAGGCTGAAAATTTAGTGAAATCTCATTTTAAAGAGGAAAAGATGAACCATCAGTCACCTACTATGTGCAAGGTATGGTGCTAAGCTTCTAAGGTATATCATCTAACTTAGTAGTCATAGCAACAGAACAAGATCGTCATTACTACTATATCTCCACTTTATTAATGAAGAGACTGAGACTCACAAAAGTTAGTCAGTCTCTTGTTCAAGGTCATGAGAGTAGGAAGGGCTGGGGCTGGGATGTGAACTTCGGACTACCTGGTTCCAACACTCTTCAAGCCTTTCAGACTTAGAAGACTGATAGTTTTTCTACATTATGTTGTTTCCCCAGAAAAGTCAAAATGATAGAGTCTGTCATTCAGATGCTGTGTAACACAAGCTCTGGGACCAGACAGACTCAATTCTACTGCATACTAGCTGTGTGACCTTGGACACTTCCAAATCTCTATGTGGCCTCCTGGACAATGGTGGTCATAATAGGACTTGACCCATCAATTTTCTGTGAGTAGTAAAGTGTTAACATACACTCAGAGTGCACTGCATGGTGCCTGGTACATTGTCAGAGCTCACTCCATGTTATTGAATTATGATGACCATTGTAGTGGTGCAATGAAGAATATCCATTCCCTTGCATATCTGATGGCCTAAATTTGAGAGGTTGCCATCCCAGTATTAAGCCACAACATCATCATATTCCAGGTTTCCTTGCCTGACATTCCCAGATTCAGGGTCAGAACACCACACACTTATAGTTATGGAACTTACTCACAGATGCAATTTCAGATGACCTTGAGGTTTTCCTATGTTGATTCTATTTGTGAATTTTTTTTTCCTCCAGGCTACAGTCCTGATACAAGGTGAAGTCCATTATTATCAAGTCCTCACTACACACTAGGCTCTTTACACATTTTACTTCATTTAGTATCCGCTTTTATGCATCCTTTTTCAGATGAGAAAAGTACATTACTTTATATTTTCCATATTCTGTCATGCCTACGGCATTAACTACTGTCTTAAAGTTTATCTAAAATGGCACAGATTATTAAAACATGGATTTTGCTACCTTTGACAGCAATAATTTGGTGCCGAAAGGCCTCCCTGCCGGTCACCATGTATCCCAATGGGGCTCAGGTTTCAGATTCAATGAACATTTACAATACTTCCTATGTGCCTGGTTCTGGGTTGAAAGGTTTGCCTGTGTCTTATCATTTAAATTGCTCATCAATTATATGAAGAAAGGCCCTATGATCCTTACTTTGAAAATGGAAAGTCCACTTCAAAAAATTTAAGTGGATTTTTTTTATTATAAAGATGTGGGGGTACAATTCAGGGTTAGGTATACAAACATTGATTATGCAGGCACCCATGCTGATGAGGTATGCCCCTTCCTTCCCTAGCAGTTTCCCTCAACTGCCAATCCCACCACTTCCCCTGACAGTTTCCCATTACTGCCAAATGCTTTCTTATAGTATTATAATTGTTCAAAGTCCACTTATGAGTGGTACTCTGCTCTTTGTTTCTGTGATAGATCACTGAGTATGATCGACTCCAAATCCATCCAACTTGCTGTAAAGTTCATATTTTTGTCCTTCTTTATGGCTGTATAATATTCCTCCTTGTGTATATGTACCACATTTTCTTTATTCAGTCCAGCTTCAGTGGACAAAATGGTTGTTTCCATGTTTTTGCTATTGTGAATAGAGTTCAGAACCCTAAAGGCCAATACCTTAAGAAATAAGATAGACAAAGTGGGACCTCATCAAGCTAACGAGCTTCTGCAAAGCAAAAGAAACCATCAAGAGAGCAGGGAGACAGCCCATAGAATGGGAAAAAATATTTGCCAACTGTGTAAGTAGGGTATTAAGGATCAAAAAATTACTGAGAATCCAGGATTTGAATCCAGGTATCTCTTACTAACTACATTTCAGGGAGCTTCCCATCACACTACACTGTTTCTGCACTGTCTGAAGAACCTCTACACAAGCCCCTCTGGAAAACCATTGTCAGTCAGTTGACGTTGACAGCAATGATGAAGCCTATTTGTCCTCCTAGGCTTAATCAAACTTCTTTGTTTGTGGATGACAAAACTGGACCACAGAGAGGTTCAATGGCTTGCCCAAGGTCACATTGTCCTGTGTGAGCCAAAACTATGTTCCAGTTCTTGGTCCAGTCCCATCCACTCAAATGCCAACCCCCACAACCTCATTCCTCAGGGCCTGATCAGCTTGGGATTTTTGGTAGTCTAAAGCTGTCAAGACAATTTCTCCTCTGCTGAAAGTTTCCCTTTAGTATTGATTCCTTCTCTAAATCAGATCCTGGAAAAGTCCATGGGTAGATTCATACTCAGGTATTGGTTTCAAGGATGTAAATCATGGCCTGTCAGATGTTGGGCAGTTACCCACTTTCCAGGGACTAAAATACCTGTAAGGAGGAATTGACGAGGTTAATAGCTGCCCCCACTGCTCCTGGGTTTGTTCCAAAGGCCCTTACCATTGACCCAGGTACTTACAAATTGACTTTTCTCTTGATCGGACTTCTGTGAGGAATCACTCGCAACTAAAAAGAGACTTTTGAAAGAATATGGCCCAATGCCCTCACTTTATAGGAGGGCCTAAGGAGAGGTATGAGTTACTCGAGGCCATATTTGGCAATTAAGGGCTCAAGAGTCAGACTGTCAGGGTTCAAATTCTACTACCACTGATTAGCTGTGTGACCTTGGGCAAGTTAGTTTCTCTCTGGACCTTGGTGTCCTCAGCTGTATTTAGAAATAATCATACTTCTTATGGTAGATTAGAGATGGCTTCAAATTCTTTGACACTTTCCCATTCAAGAGGTGTCAACTTTTTCACTTCTCCATAAAACTGAGCTATCTTGTGATTGTTTTGACCAATAAAGCCTAGTGAATCATCATTGTGCTGGTTTCATACCTAGTCTTTAAGAGGATTGTCAGCTTCTGCCTTGGTCTCATGAAGCCTTAAACTGCCCCAAAATAAGCACAACTGCCATAAGGCCATCATGCTGTGAGGAAGCCCAAGTGAGCCATTTGAAGAGCTGCATATTTGGGAAGAGAGAGAGAAAGAGGCCAGGCAGCCTCCAAATATTCCAGCTCCCAGACCTTTAAGTCATCCTGAGACACCAGACATTATGGAGCTGAGATATATCTTGCTCAAATTCCTAACTCATGGAATCATGTGATACAATAAAATAACAATAAATTATTGCTACACACTAAGAGTAGGTAGTTATACAGCAATAGATATCCAAAACATTGCCTCTCAGAAGCTTGAGAGAATTAAATGAGTTGATACACCCATGATGCTTAGGGCAGTGTCTGGCACAGTCAGTGATCAATACAAGTGAATTTTTACTCATTCAACAAACATGTATTAAACACCAAGTTGCTCTTTAGCTTGAACTAGCTGGGAAGGTTACAACAGAGCAAATGACCCAAACAATCTGGCCCTTGTGAAAGTTAGGAGTATCTAGAACCTGGTCATACACTTCCTGTTGTGTGAGGAATATATTTTCTCTTCCTCACATTGTACCTGTGTCTGGCAGAGGTAGAAGGCATAGCCTCTCATTATAGCAGGCTGCCCATAACCGGGTGGGCTTAAAGGGGTTAAGCCCAGGGATGTTGTCCCACTGCTGCCAGATGAAAATTCAGCTGCTATCGATTCCAGCAAGCATTTCCCTTCCCAGGTCAGAAGAGAAACCCAAACCATTGTTGAGTAAATACAGTATTCTGTTCACTACATCAATTAGGCTGACCCCAGGGGCTCCGGGAACCCCTGGCTCCCCCATTTGCAGTGACAGCTGCCATGCTAATGAATCCACATTGACATGATAATTAAACCATTACACAAAATGGGACTTTCCCTAGTCGCAATGGCTTTAGCAGGGAGTTGGTGACCGCAGGCTGGACAAGGCAGTGAGGGCTGTTCCAGGGCCACGGGGTGACAGGCAATGCCTGGATCCTTCCCATACTCTGCCCCAGGGGTAGCCGGACTAAAGCACTGCAGCTGCTGCCTCTGGTGCCGGTGGTAGAGGTGGGGCAGGCGGGGCCAGGGAAAAGACACTGCCTAAGTGGCTCCTGTTCTCTTTTTATCCTCAGAAATCCTTAATTGGGTGAAGTCTGAAAGGGATCCCCTGTCCCTTTATGGAGGAGGCGGGGCACCCTGTCAACTCCGTCTGGCCTAGCTCTTCCTCTCTGGAAGGATTAGCAACATTCTGGGGAGTGAAGGGCAAGTGGGGACTGCTAGGTCCAAAGAGCCTTGCATTCCTGCATCAGCAGGAAGAATCCAGTGACCATCCTTCTCCCTATGTTTGAGGAGAATGACTTTCTGTAAGCAGATGATCACAAGCTAAAGAAATTCCTGTCTTCTTGGTACAACTTCACCAATGACTCATGTAAAGACTCCAACAAATCACAGTCCCCTTTGCAAAAGCCCGGACTTGGGAGTCAGGTGGACTGAGCTCAAGTCTCAACTCCACAACTTACTAATGGTGTGGTCTCAGGCAATCAAATGGCCTACTGAGCCTCCATATCCTCAACTGTGAAATGGACTCAGAAAAACTGCTTTGCCACTACTATGTTTGGGATTAAATGAGACAGTTCATGTAAAAGGTCTAAGACAGCATTTTACATACATAATAATGACTGAACCTTACTGACCATAGCGGGCTTCTCCCTAAAGATGAGTGCCAGATAGAAATAATCATCGTGATTGACCGGGTGGAAGTCTAGAAGGCACAGATTAAGACACTTCTGAAAGAGCCTTTAGACAGAGTATGTATTGCTCTTGGAGACTCCTTGCAAGTGAGGCTGCATCTAGAGTGCACTCAGGATAAACAAAAGAAGAAAAAGAGAAAGAAAATGGCATGTTTAGGGGCATAAAAAGAGGCAGAAGAGGACTGTCCTGGCTCGGGACTACTAGGCAACACCCCATGAGGGGTGACTAATCAAACATTTTTCTACCTGTCCATCTATCTATCTTCTTACCCATCCATTAATCACTTATACAAGTATAAACATATATACTAGGGGCTTATGCTATAGAAGTGAGCACAGGCCAAACCAGTGACTGGTTCTTACAAAAATCTACTCAATAAGTGGGTGGATGATTAAGATGCGATTCCTGTCCTCATGGTTCTCTGCACGGTAGACTGTGCTGCCTGTTTCACCCGTATGTACTGCCTCTCTTTTTTTAAACCTAAGATAGTTCAGGCCAAGCTGTGATTTATAGAAAGCAAAGAGACCTTAGGTGTGTAGTTTTACAAGAGAACTACAAAGCAGGTGATAACCAGGCAAGTGCATACTCAGATGGACATACTCAGAAGCGTAAGTGTTCATCAGTGGGCAGGTGAAGAAGCTCTAGTGGTGAAATCAAAACTGAGGATTCTGAAGTCACATCCATATTTAGCAGGGAAAGTGTTGTGATTGATTAGCAATGTCTGCCATGGGCACAGGAATGGAGAGAGATGACTCTTTCTTCATGCCAGGTATTTAGCTAAGGTCTAAGATAACTTCCAGTTATGGAATTCTGAAATTTCATAACTAGAAAATAGGGATGTGTGTGTGTGTGTGTGTGTGTGTTGTGTGTGTGTGTGTATCATGTAGGATAATCCAATCCTGTTTGCCTTCATACTATGAGCAACTAATATTATAGTTCTTCTTGAACCACAGTTTTGATTCCTTTTTTCTCTCTGCCCCCCTGCCAGCTACCTTAAGTAAAACCACTCAAGCTCAAACAACATGTGCTGTCATGCAAAAGAAATTTGACTGCCTTAAAAGAATCTAATTTGATTTGTCAAAGTAGCCCAAAAAATCAAACTTTTTGTTAAACAGTTCAACAAACATTTACCAAACATCTACTATGTCAAAAGCCTTGGGAATAAGGAAATAAATAACCCAGTTCCTTAGGTAGTTAATGTCTTAGTGTTGTTGTGTTGGGGGTGGGAATGGGAGGAAAGAGGCAGAAACACCTGCAGACACACTCTTGCATCTCTTGTTTAGAAGGCACAATAGCCAGTGAAATTTAATTTGGTGTGGCTTAAGCGTTCTTTGGAGGGAAGCCCGAGCATGATGTTTTTATTGCTGCCCCCGTTTATACTGAGGGAGTTGATGTGATTCTGGGGAGCAAGCTAGAGGTTTGAATTTGAGCTCTTGGGCTTTATAATCTCCTTTACCATGAGCTGCCTGGAGGAGGTGTCCCTGTGGCTAGAATTGTCCAGATAGAGGCTGTGAGATGAGAGGAGGGCAAGTGTGACCAGAGGATCCCTTAGAAGGGCCATTCATAACTTCTACTTCGTTAAGTGGTCATAGAGGACTCTACACTAATTCCCGTTCTCCCTATTTCTTTTCTAGGAGAAATCTATTCAATCAAGGAACAGTGGGGGATGGGCATGGAGGAGAGGAGAGGGACTCAGAGGGCAAGGGGTGTGTGTATGGAGGGAGGCCAAGGTGGGGAGCCAGGAAGGCGACAAAAGGAAGAGAAGTGGCTGTGGATCCAGATCTTGAAAAGGAAGCAGCAGTTCCAGTGGAACAATGGGATTATGGATTTTCCCCCTTATTGTTTCTCTGTTTTCAGCCCTTCATTATTACAACCACTCATTTAGTGATGTTTATTGAGACACAACTTTGTGCCAAATTTTGTTCTGTGTGCTGAGGATACCGTGGGAAACAAGCACACCCAAGCATTAGGTGAGCAGGGAAGACATTGACTGACAAGCCAGCTGCTATGCTGGCAAAAGACCGGGAAGAGATCTTGGCCATTCACTGGCATGGCAAGTCGCCATCTGCCATGACTAGACTGGGCCTTCCTCCCCTCATGACCATAGCATTGGAGTAACTGAATTCTATGGCTATCAGAGGCATGAGAGCATTCTCCGTAAAGCAGGTAGCATGACCCAAGGGCCCTGTGCCTTACCAGATCTCTTCCTTAGGATTAATTTAATGAGGTGCACACAGTCCTGGAGGTTTCATAGGCGCCATCTCATTGATTCATCACAGTCCTGTGAAATCGGCAGCAGAATGAGAAGGAAACTGAGATGACACAGTGTAAGTGACTTGAATGATCTTTGCTGGCAAAGCCTGTGCTTCTGAGCACTTAGTGAACAGAAAACTAAAGGGCAGCTGGCAGCTAGGGGTACAGATTGGACATTTTTGTTCTGAGTTAAATTTCTGGAGCCAAATTGAATTTGAAACATTGTGCTGACCGTTAAAGAGGAAAACCGCTTTGACCCCCTCACTTGTAGTAGGCACACAACAAGCATTGGCTGAAGTGAATGGAGAGAGCCAGGAGACAGCCAGGATGTTGAAAGGCTCAACCAAGACCTGGGGCCCCAAGAACAGCAAACTCCACACTTGAGACTATCGGGAACTCTCTGCTGGGGGCTTGGCTTTATTTGTCTCTCCCCCTCCGTGAAATCCTGGGGACTGTCAAATAAATGACAAGACTCATTTTACAAGTAGACCAGAAGTCTGCAGTGGCAAGTCAAAGCTGATTGCCTATCTTATCTTGAGTCATCAGTCTCTCATTCAGCCTTCCACAAACAACTCTCAGTTGTGAGATTGGCGCAAGGGCCGGATGGAGTGGGCATTTCCCAGGGCCCTGGTCCATCGTGAGCCTTAGAGAATGAGAAATGCAACACCATGGTGCAGAGGGCAGGTTCAGCCTCCTACTGAGGGGAACTTGGCCAGCTGGACAAGTATAGCAGGAAGGCTGAGGCCTTGAGGTTCTGGTGTGGCCAGAATGATGGTGACAATGACCACAATGACAATAATGATAATAGGTAGGATATAACTTGTGTTTACCATATGCTAAATTCTGGGTTATGCACTATTCATGCATTACTTTATTTAACCTTGACAGCCCCCCTCCTTTTTTTAGATAAAGAAATTGAGATCCAGAGAGGCTGAATAACTTTCCATACATTTACTAAGTGGTAGAGCTGAGATTTGAGCCCCAGTGTGTCGTATTCTACAGTTTCTTGCCCCCTTGTTTGGGGGAGAAAATCACATTTCTTACTAAACCAAACCAGAAAGACTTCAAGGGTTCACTCCAAAGCAGATTTTCCTGGTGAACGGTGAGGCACCCACTCTTTGCTTATCTTTGTCTTGGGGTCCTCTCCCCTTGTTTCTCACTGCCATTCCTATGCTGCTTGACACCAAAAATACAGTATAGACTTTAAAAAAATGAAATGAAATGCAGATCGGAACGCGAGAAACATTGAATCAGCCAAGTTTGTATTGAGCCATATCATTTTGGGATGAGCAGAACTCATTCTTCATTCCTTATGAGTGAGTGTGTCAAGAAGCAGGACTCCAAGACCCTATCCCACTTAAATGACAGAGGTTTTGTAGTGCAGCATAGATACTGGGCTCTGGAGCCAGGTATTTCTGCATTAAAACTTGATTCTATGGCTTCCCAATTCTCTACTTCTGAACAGAGCATCTCATCTTTCCATGGTATTACCATGTATAGAGCAGGAATTAGGGTAACCCCTGCTTTGCTGGGTTGCTGGATGATTAAATGAGACAATGTATATAAAGTATGGTGCTGGATACCTGGCATAAGTAAGGGCTTGCTGAATAGTCTGTTATCTGTTTGCACAACAAATATTAGCATCTATTTTATTTATTTGACTTCAGCATAAGATTTCATTTTAACCATCCTCTTTTAAGCTCCTTAGTAGGTGTTCTGGTTTTCTTCATAGAGATCTTGCATATTTCTTATAAAGTTTATTACTTGACTTTTGAAGTCTTTGGTTGCTATTTTGAATTGGAGCTTTTCCATTATAATTTCTTGAAAACCTTTTCAATTATGAAATATTTAAATATACTGGAAAAAATTAAAAATCAGCATTTTAGCCCAAATGAAATTGGTTAATTTCGGCTCTTTCTCCATGTAGAACACATCTGCTAGACCAAAGGATCCCTCTGTGTCAAACCAAGGGAATCATTTTCTCTCTGCAATTGACTGAGGGGCAGCCCACCTATTTCATTGACTGGGAGAGATGAGTGCCCACTTCCTAGTGATGAGCAGGAAGGGTTGTTGTGGTTGATGCCCTGAAATTCCTCATTCTGCAATTCTACAAACACAGGCACCATCATAAATACACAAACTGGTGAAAGACTGATTTTACTGCCTTGTATGCTTCCTTTTAAGAAATAGAAATAAATTCATTGTTGTCCATATATATCAATACTGAATAGTTTTCTATTTTAGAATGCACTCGTACCTATTTAGAGAAAAATATTCTGACACCTTTAAGTTATTTCTGATTTGTTTGCTACTAAAAACTGCATAGTTATTATAAACAAGCTTAATATGCATCTTCGAGTAATTTTCTGATTATTTTTAAGAAATATTCATGTTGAAAGACCTAAAGGTTTGCACATTTTAAAGATCTCTAATACTGACAAACTGTCCTTCAAATGAGTTGAACTAATTTATATTCTCACATCCCCAGCAGCACTGACTAGTGTCTAATCTTAGCAAAGCTAAGATTTCTAAAAATCTTACAGGTTTTTTGTATTCTCAATTTGCATTTTTTCCAGTGACAATGAATATTTTTCCCCATGTTTATTGGTTATTTACATTTCTTCTTGAAGTATATTGTTCCTTTTGTATTCATCTTTATCTTATTAGTTTATAGGTGATCTTTATAGAAAAACTAATAAAAACCCCCTTTCTACTTTTTGTCACTTGTATCTTAATTTTGCTTTAAAACCTTTAGAAATTTTGCTTAAAATGTTTTTGGATATGAATTTTTTTTTAGTTTTATTTTTTAAAATCCCTAATGATTTGAGATACTACCAGTTCATCATTTTTTTTTTTTTTTTGCTGTAGAATTTTCCCTTGTGTTCATATATTTTACTTGGTCATCTTCTTGTTGATAAACATTGATGAATATATAATATTTCATCATTACAATGTAGCACTGAACATACATAACTTCTGGTTCACTCCTGTGAGAATTTCTCTGGGTGTATACCTACAAGTAGAATTGTCGAGTCAAGGTAGATTAGTTGGCTAGGGCGGTCATAACAAAGGTCAACACACTGGGTGATTTAACCTAGCGTTTCCCAACCTTTTTGGCATCAGGGACTGGTTTCATGGAAGACAATTTTTCTACCAACCAGGGTGAGTAGGATGGTTTGGGATGACTCAAGTGCATAACATTTATTGTGCACTTTATTTATATTATTATTACATTGGAATATATAATGAAATAATTATTCAACTCACCATAATAAAAAAGAGGCACAGATGGAAGTGGTAAATAAAATAATGGGTAAGTTAGGTGCTGACTAAAATAAGTGTTGGTTTCTGACTTAAAGACTGCCAAGGCTGTACAATTGAAGTACATCAACTTACTTGCAAATCACTGACACGGTTTTGATATGTGTCTGCAAGCAACTGATTTATTATGGTCTCTGTGCAGTCAAACCTCACTGCTAATGCTAATCTGTATTTATAGCTGCCCTGGCAGTAGCGTCACCGCCTCAGCTCCACCTTAGATCATTAGGCATTAGATTCTGATAAGGAACATGCAAACTAGATGCCTTGCATGTGCAGTTCACAATAGGGTGTGCACTGCTATAAGAATCTAATGCATCTGCTGATCTGACAGAAGCAGAGCTCAGGTGGTAATGTGAGCAATGGGGCGTAGTTGTAAATACAGATGAAGCTTGCTTGCCCTCTGCTCACCTCCTGCTGTGTGACCAGGTTCCTGTCTGTGGCCCAGGGGTGGGGGTCATTGATTTAAATAACAGAAATTCATTGTCACATAGTTCTGGAGACTTGAAGTCCAAAATTAGGTTTTAGCAGGCTTGATTCTTTCTGACAGCTGTAAGGGAAACACCTGTTTCAGGCCTTTCTTCTTGAATTATAGGTGGTTGTCTTCTCCCTGTCTTCTCTCCCAGTGACCAGATTTCTATTAGGACCCATTTCCTTTCTGAACACCTTATTTTGACTTAACTAATTACAAATGCCATGACCCTATTTCCAAATAAGGTCATGTTCTGAGATACTAGGGGTTAGGACTTCAACCTACACATTTTTGGGGGGGTGGGAGTGGGGGAGCAAATTCAGTCCATAAGGTATATGAAAGAGATACATATACACATATATGTGTATGTATATATGTGTTCGTGTATATGTATATTCATATATATCAAAATGTTGCCAGAATTTTCTCAAAGGGGCATACCAACCTATATAGTCCATCTATGGTATATGTAACTTCAGCCTTCTTTATATCTTTCCAAGAGGAGTATTCTAAGATGTACCATATTTAATTAAGAAATATTTATCAAATATAATATACAAACCTACATTTAGGTTGTTTCTGATTTTATGTTTTATTTTGTTGTTGTTGCTATTAAAAACTGCAGTATGCCTATGAACATGCCCATATAATATGAACTCAGTATTGTCAGACCTTATATTGGCCAATCTGAAGAGAATAAAATGGTATTTTATTTCTATTTTCATTTGCATTTTTCTGATGACTCTTGAAGTTGAGCATTTTATTTGCCATTTGAGTTTTATTTATGTGAATTTCCTTTTCCTTTCTATATTAGTAGGAATATAAATAAAACTGTTAAAAAGATGCCCAAATATGGGGACTCATTGTCTTCTTACATAATAGTGCAGAGGAAGTAGACAGACCAAGGTGGGTAGGAAGCTCTGTTCTGGGAAGTAACACAGAATCCAGATGTCTTATACCCATCTCCAGGGGTATGGTCTCAGTTCATCAGATGACTTCCAGACTTCAATTACATCTGCATTCTAGCCCATAAGAATGGAATTGGAGGGCGCAAGTGGTGTGCAGACATGCCCTTTTAAAAATATGTGACTAGAAAATGCATACATTATTTCCATTTCCATCTGACTGGTCCAGATTTAGTCACATGGACATACCTAACTGCAAAGAAGCTGGAAAGTGTGGTCTGTGGCAGGTAGGCTTTTGTACAGCTAAAACTTCAGGTGTTCTGTTACTACATAGAATAAGAGAGAAAGAATACTAGGGGGGAAGTTCACTGTTTCTGTCATGATATTCTTTGCTTATTTTTCTATAGAGTTTTCACGCATTTGTTAATTTTAACAGTTCTTTATATAATTTATATTCTAATGTTTTGAAGGTTACATGCGTACAAATATTATGTCTTATGTCAATCTCCCTATATAGATATAAAATCATTCATTATATTTATGGTGTAGTTCTCCATACAGCAATATTTTAATTTAATGTGCTATTGAGATTTATCAACCTTTTATAGTTTCTGCTCATTTGTTTTATAACTTCTTTTCTATATCTATGCCAAAAATGTTTTCTTCCTTTTAAAAAATATTTTACTTTTCACATTTAGTTCTTTAATTCACTTAGAATTTATTTTGTGTGTGTTCTTTAAGGTAAGAACCCACATTCTTTTCTTGTGGATAACCAACTGGCCCAGCAACATTTCTTGAATAGAATATCCTTTCCCCAGTGGTTTGTGATGCTGCTTCTTTCACAGACAATACTTCCATGTATTTGTGGGGTCTGTTTATGGCTCTCTGGCATAATCCCTACTAATACCACATTGTCTTTATTATGACAACTTTATAATAAGCCTTGATAACTCTTCCAGGAAAATTCCCACATTTTCTTCTTCAGAAGTGCCTAGCTAGTCTAGGGGCTTTTTTTTTCACTGATTACTTGATCAGTTGGCATGCTAGGGAAAAGAATGCACGGGTTTTTAACTTGGAATTTCATTGAATTTATAGATGAACTCGAGGAAGAATTTATATCTTTATGAGATTGATTATTTTTGTCCACAAAAATGGTATACCTCTCCAATTATTTGAGTTATTTTCCATGTAATTCAGCACCATTTTATATTAGTCTATAGACTATTTTCATCTTTTGTTAGATTTGCTTCTAGCCAACTTATAGTTTTGTGAGTATAAAGCCTTTTTTTCTAGTATATTTTCTAATTTGTTGTTTGGGATATATATAGATACTGTTGATTGTTGTATGTTGATCTTGTATCAAATGATCTTGTTGAAATCTTAGATGTTCTAATAGCTTACCAGTAATCCTCCTGAATTTTCTATTCAATCTATAAATAATGGTAATTTGCCTCTTTCTTTTCTCTCTTTTTTTTTCTTCTTGTCTTATTGCATAGGCTTGAATATCCAGTACAATGCAAAATAAGTGAGGTAATAACAGGCCTATTTTTTGTGCCAACTTTAATGTGAATGTGTCTAAAGTTTTTAACATCAAGTACAAATATTTGCCCTTGGTTTTTGTCAGATTAAGAAAGTTCTTTTCAATTCATGTTTGCTAAAGATTTCTTATATAAAAACTGCTGTATTTTATTACATGTGTTTCCTGTATTTATGAAGGAAATTATATGGTTTTTCTCCATTACACCGTGATTTTTTTAAGTCATATTTGCAATTCTGAGATGTTTTAAATTTACTACTCAATTTAATTTACTCATTTTTATGTAGAATTTTGTGCATGTGTTCATAAGTGACTATTGTCCTAATATTAGTTCTTGGAGCTTTCTTTGTCCAGTTTTCATAATAAGTCTATAAAATTAGTTGCCTGTCTTTCCCTTTTCTTCCAATTATCAGTTTGCATAAAAATAAGGGTTATTTGGTCCTTGTGAGGTTTGTAAAGCTTTCCAGTCCCACCATCTGATGTTCTTTTTCTGAGGGATGTTTGCCTATTAATTTTCTTTAAGAATCTGATGCATTCAGATTTGCTATTTCTTTGTCAATATTGTTAATTTATATTTTCTAGAAACCTGAGCAGTTTATTTCATTTTCTCTGAAGATTAATAAAATTTTTAATGTCTCTGTACTTTTTGTAGTTATGACTTCTTTTTCATTCCTGCATCTGCTTAGTTGCCCATTATTATTTAAGCTTATTTGAGTCGGGTATTCTACAACACATATTAAAGGCATTCTAACTGACAGAGGCAAAAAAATAAAAATAGAAAATGTAGTGTATACCTGTACTACAGCAATGAACTCAGGAAATATCTTCCATGCCACCATGACATTTTCATGTTCCCCTTTGCTCTTCACCTAGTGTCCTTCAAGACTCAACCAAGCTGATACCCCCTCCAGAAAGTCTTCCCTGACCATCCTACCCCTGGTGAGCCTGGATATCTTTCTTATACTTCCCTCTACATCAGCACTTATCATTCTGAATAAGAGTGATCTGTCTCTCCTGTTAAATCGCGTGCTTATCCAGGGCAAGGAAATCATATTCATCATTCATCCCTAGAGGCAGGGCAAACACCTTGCACATAGCAAGCCCTCAACAAATACTTTCTCAACAAAGCTGTAAAACAGATCAGTGTGGTGCATGTCTAAAAGAGTAGGCCAAGATCAGGCCCAGAGGGAACACTTTGCCAAGAACACACCATTCTCAAGCTATAAAAAGACAGTAGCCATAAAAATACACGATGGGGGTTGCACGTGTGGATCCAAAGTGCTCACCCACTTGGATGGGCTGCTTTCCCTCTGCCTGCCTCTTGCCTCTTCCTCTGTGTCAACCTTATGGCAGAGTGCCTCCTGGCCATAAGACCTTGGCTAGCAAGCTGGGATAGCTTCCCTTCCAGCCTCTTTTCCCCACCTATGTCCCTCCCACTTCTCCATTCCAAGCCCACCTCTGCCATGAGGCAGACAAATAGAGGCAATGGCGGAGGAAGCTGAGCTGTAGAGCCAAATCGTACTAAGTCTTATGTCTATTTCTTCTTGGCCATGCACTCTTGGGCAATTTGCTTTTCTTCTCTGCACTATGTTTTCTCTGTTCCCCATACCCAATTCCAAGATTTTGACTTTGGAGTGTTCAGAAATCTGCATGCACCCAATCCTGAGTCCCCCTGTGGTCAGCAACTTCACATTCAGCAGTGGATAAGGGCCGGTCTCTGTCATCCAGGGCCACTTTTCCTTTCTGCTCTTCATATCTCCCTCCACAATCTTATCTGCTGTTCTATCTCTTCCCCCTACTTTTTCTTATTCTCCTTTTACTGGTGGAGGAGCCCCCCCACCCTAGGAAAAGCCCAGAAGCAATTTAATGGTACACTTAATCCTTTTGTTGTTGTCTAGCCCTTAGAGGGCAGAAAGCCAGGTGTTCCCATTGCTCCTCCTGGGTAACTCAATTACACGAATTAAAAGGCTTTAGTGGCATTATTAATTTTGAAGCTGTGTGCCTCTCACTCAGTAAGGACCCAGGAGAGCCTCTGATGCAGATGGTCTGCAGACACTCTACCTCACAGACAGTCACGCGTCAGATCATCCCTAGAACCCCTGTCTGTCATGGAGGAAGACTCTCACACAACTCTCCCCCTCATGTGGTGTTCATACCAACGTTGTGAATTGGGAGGGATGGATTTCTTTCTGCTTCAGGTGCTTTCCCCAGGTACCGAGGATATGGAAGCTGAGTTAGGTGACTTGCCCAAATCTACACCTAGTCAGTTTTGTGGTGCAGCAGAAACTAGAACACAGCTCTAATGACATTTAGACTGGGTTCTTCTCACAGCATAAGGTGATTCCTCTTATACGTCAGACTGTGCTTCTGCAATGAGCTCAGACTTGGGTTGGCATTACACCCTGTGGGCATGCTTTCCAAAGAGGGCCCACAACAACATCATGTCCCTTGCACTCATCTACAATCTAACCTTGCCATTCCTCTATAGCAAGAGGAATGGCAAGGTTAGATTGAGTCTAATTCCTCTCTTTTTGTATCTGGGCTTCCTTTAGTAGCTTGCTTATAACCAATAGAATGTGGCAGAGTCATGCTGAGTGACTTTTAAGGATAGTCAGAAAAGGCCATGCAATTTCCCCCTGGTGCCCTTGGTGCAATTGTTATCTACCTACTGGCTCTTGGAATGTTCCCTCTTATATCCTGCTGCCATGGTATGATAATACCAACTCACAGAGAGTGTGCTTCTAGTCAACAGTTCCAACTGGTCACAGCCTTTAATTCTACCCCTTCACCAGATATGTAAATGAAGAAACCTCCAGATAATTTCGGCCCCCCGTCATCTGGGTCTTCCTAACTGAGACCCCAGACATTCTAGAGAGGAAAAAATTAACTATTGCCACACTGGGAGACAATTCTCCATACATTTTTGTATATCTTTTAAGCAAAAACACAAACTGCCTTTATTCTAGATTATTATGTAAAAGACAATTGCCTAGAGAAAAACCATGGGAAAAGAGACTGTGCCTTCCTCTGGAGCAAAGGGCAGGTTTGCTTACAGCTTAGGAAGACAGAGATATTATCCCATATAACAAAGATACTGTCTCAAACTGGCTTAAGGTAGGCACACTTACTTCCTGTTATAAGATATTTGGGATCCCTAAGCTCAAGGGTCCTCTCCTGTGATACTACCCACTGTGTGTGCAGGTATCACCTGGATCTCTTTGCATCATCCTGTGGAAATTGGGTCTCAGGGAACTAACACAAGAAAATACTGATACTCAGACTACTGCTATTTCTGTGAGTAATGATGTAGCTTGTCTCTGACTCAGAGTCTCGCATTTTCTGCCTGCATCCATGAAAGTGTAGCAGGCTAGTTTGCTACCTTGCAAATTTGGTTAAAAACTTCAGACCCTTTATGGTTCTTGATACCCTAGCATGCCCCGTCAGAATTCATAATCCATAGAATTTGTAAGGATAAGTGGTTTTTGTTTTACATCGTAAGTTTAAGGTGGCTTGTTTCACAGTAATAGGTCACCAGACAGATGCTAAACATAATCAAGGCTGATGTATTTTCTTCAGAGGGCTTACAGTCTAGAAAGAATTAAAAGACATGAGGCACATAAGGACTGTAGGCCAGGCCACCACATACAGGGTGCTATGGATGGGTCGGGGCAAACACTTGGATGTTCTCTCCAAGAGTCCGTTCATGTCCAGTGATTTTTCAAAGCAGGTGAGGAGATACCAGGGGAAAAGACCATTGTGGTTCAACATATATAAACATATCTGATGAATGGGGATGGCCCTACCGGAGGCTAGGGACATAGAGGTTTGGGACTCAGCATGGAAACTGAGGCCCAGCCAGTCTGGTATTGCTTTTGCATCTTGAGGAAGGGGTTCCATATGTGGATCCAAAGAGGTCCATCTCTAAATGCTGGGGTCTTTTGGTGCTCAAGCACCCTTTGCTTATGGAGCACACCTAACTGAGGGGAATATAGGGAGTATCTGTCTCACTTTACAAAAACACTAAAGTGAATGGTCAGGAGCCGGTAACCAGGGATAGGGTCACTGGGGGGTCAGAGTCCCAGGTCGGTGAGAGGCTGAAGTGCAGAGCTGGCAGGACTGTGGCTGCAGATAATGTAGGAGGTATCAGGATTTCTAAATCAACTCCATTGGTGGAGAAGAGGTAGTAGTATGGCAAAGGAGAGGGCTTCTAGCTCTGAAGAAAAGCCTGCCAGGCCATCAGGGCTTTGGTCTCTTGCCTTGGTAGCCAATGTAAGAACTGTGTCCCTTAATCAGTCAGGATAGGCTGGTTTACTTTTTGGTCACAAATGACCCCCGAATTGAAGTGACTTAAAACAATACAAATGCTCTTGTGGGCCAGTAGGGAACTGGGATGGGGGAGGGAGGTAGGCTTTGCCCTGTATAGTGGTCACTCGGGGACTCGAGTTGACAGAGGCTCCACCATCATCTCAAGTTTCCATCTCCACATGAGACCCAGGACTCCTTGTCGCAGGTGGAGAGAGAGCATGAAGAGTTGTGCACCTGCTCTTAATCCACCAGGAAGCAGCACACTCCATTTCATCTCCATTCATTGGTCAAAGCAAGTCAAGTGGTGATGGGTTATGTCAAAGGGCCAGTGTGTAATCCCCTGTGTGACTGAAAGGAGAGGAGAGCTGGATATATGGTTCCTAACCGCTGCCACAATACTGCTTGGATAAGCTTGGGCCACCTTGCCGGGGGTGGAGGGACCCCCTTTGATGGAATGAAGATGGTGCACTAGCCTTCTCCCTGTGCAAGCTCACCTGCTAGGGCACGGCCACAGCCACAAAAGCCTCTTTGCCCACACAGGGATCTTGAAGCTTTCAAGATCCAGTCCTCCCCCGTGCCACTTTAGCCTTGCATAGGAGAAAGGCCTGAAAAATAAGCAATGCAACCTTTCCCCCAAAGTGCTCGATCCTGAGAGAGGCATTTCCTGCTCTGTTCTCTTTCAACATATCCAGGAGGAAAATGATAGAGTGCAGCCACTAGGCCTCTCACGTCTCTCCAACACTTGTTAACCTCTCTTTTTAACAAGGAGAAAACAGATTTGTGTCTCAGATGCAAGGAGTATTTTTTTTCCTCATTTATTTTCATGATTACCATCTACTTAAGGTAAGAGATGCTGGTTTTTAATCTACTATTTGATGTGTTTGTTTTGAAATATACTTATTGGCCGGGCTTGGTGGCTCAGCCTGTAATCCCGCACTTTGGGAGACCAAGGTGAGTGAATTACCTGAGCCCGTGGGTTCGAGACCCACCTGGGCAACTTGGCGAGACCTCATCTCTACAATAAATCAAAAAAATTAGCCGGGCGTGGTAGTGGACGCCTGTAGTTCCAGCTACTTGGAAGGCTGAGGCGGAAGGATTGCCAGAGCCCAGCAGGTCGAGGCTGCGGTGGCTGGGAGCGTGCCACTGCACTCCAGCCTGGGTGACAAAGCGAGATTCCATCTCAAAAAAAAAAAAAAAAGAAATATACTTATTTAAACTTTCAAAAAACAGAGTTGGCTCACAAAATGTTCTAAGAAAAACATAGTACTGGTTGCATGAGAACAGGCCTGACACTGAGAAAGTGTTAAGAAAATGACTGAGGTTTGGCAGGGGCGATCTACTAACTCATTTTTCCAACAAGAAAACCACAGCGGGGCAGGATTTGAACACAGGAAGTCTGGGCCCAGAGTCTGTCTTCCAGATGTTTAACCAACACCTGCTAGCTGTGTAACCTTAAATATAAACCATGTGAATTATCTGGGTCTCAGTTTATCATCTGGAAAATGAGAATAATAATGGGACTTATCTTGGACCTTTTATGTTTAGATTCAATGGATTCACAATTCAGAATAGCACCAGTTACCTGACAGTGGCTCTTATTGTGATCGCTGTTGCCTTTGTCAGTGGCCACTCCGAGGCTGGTTCTCCCCCAGCTGCCTCCCTTTTGCGGATCAGGCCTGGAGCTGAAACTCACTGAAAGGAGGCATTTAAGTCTTGTGGCTTATTTATTTAGTTATTGGAGAAAAAATGTTTTCCTTGAAAATTAAGTAATTGAGTTAGTGATCACCAAACTAGGCCAAACTGGGCCTGGCCTTCCCTGCAATCAGTTGCTGCTTAAAAACAGGCAACATCGCTGGTGACCCCCTCCCCACCCCCTGCAATTCTATTTATTTCTTTGTTCATTAATCTATTTTCCTTGATCATGTTCAGGTGGGAGGGGCTGACCGCCTGGCTGCAGCAGCTTTTCTTTATTAATCTAGGGGAGCTGAGGGGGAGAGAGAGGATGAAGTACAACAGGCTGATTGCTGGGTCAGATGTGCAATGTCTCAGACCCTGGAACAGCCCATGCAGGAGCTAATGCAAACACCCAAAGCTGGTGCTCAGGAGCGTCTATCACAAGTGGACTGATAATCTGGATCTGCAGATCACAGGTGGCTCCTAGCTCCCTTGCCTTTTCCTCAAGATTCCAGGGTGAGATCGGACACAGTCTTCCAGGGGCCCAGCCTTTGACTGCATTTTCTGTGCAAATCTGTGTAAACGTTAAAGAGCTTGGACTCCTGAGTAACTGAGTTTGGGATTGAGTTCTGACTATTACCTGTGTAATCTTTGGCAAATGACCAAACTTTTCAGAGCCTCAATTTCTTCACCTGTAAAATGAGGATACTTATATATTAACCTTACAAAGTTGCTGAAGAGGTAAAATGAAATTGCTAATGTAAAATAGCCAGCAGAAAATAGACTCTGATCCCACTGTATGATACTTTTTGTTCATGAATGGAAGGTTAGGAGATGGAAAAGTGCAATCATTTAATGAAACAAGTAGCTATTCTTTTATCTATTTTTATCTTTGTCAAACACACCTGCCCACATCAAATAAGCCCTTTTTTTCCTTCACATATTGCTTTATTTTCTCTTTTTTTGAGTGCTTTTTGTTTCACTTTATAATATTGGTGTTTAAATGGGCAATGCTATCTATCACTTTAAGATAATAATAAATAATTGACTACCAGATGAATCTTTGATACATTTCTCTCAGTTACTTTTAGTACATAGCCAAGTGGGGCTTTATTTGGCTGTTCTATGGCCGCAGGTCAAATTTTGTTAAACAGTTAACCCATGGGAGGTTCATAAATGTTATTCATACAGAGTCCATGAACAAATGAATATGAAAAACATGGGGTTAAGCAAAGTTAAATAAATTGTCTTCACTTTAGGACCTTTCCAAGCCTTTATTATGCTAGTATGTAACAATAATAGGACAGGGCTCAGTGTTTCCCAAACTTGTTTGCCAGTGGAACCCTTTTTGCTATGGTGGAACTTGAAAGGACGGGTGTCTTATCGGGCTACCCCAAATTTACTGTGTACCTGAGTACCTAAGGGTCTTGTTAAAACACAGATTCTGAGTCAGGTCTGGGATGGGGCCAGATACTCTGTGTTTGTGCCAAACACGCAGAGGATACTGATGCTACCATACTTGGTAGCAGTCTGCAGACCACAGGTGGAAAATCAAGACTTTAGGGCACTATTACCTGATGAAAATCTTGGGGAAAATTCTCAGAAGGATCTGGTGTCGTATCAAACTATGTTTGGGGCAGTAGAAAAAGCACTTGCCAGTAGTCAGAATATTCAGTTCTAGGTGAAACAAGAGAGCTAGTCCCAGCACAAGATTTAAATGTCTCCTTTCAATGAGTTACAGCCCTAGGTCTGATCTGCAAAAAGGGGGGCCACTGGGGAGAACCAGACTCGGGGTGGCCACTGACAAAGGCAATGGTGATAACAGTCATAGCCACTATCAAGTTATTGGTGCTATTCTGAGTTGTGTGTATTTGAACCCATTGAATCTTCACATAAAAGCTCTTGGATATGATATTTCACTCCTTCGGGTCTCAGTTCCCTCATCTGTAAGTGTGAGTAGAAGATACTGCCCTACAAGAGTCACTAGCCCCATAGAGCTGCTGTGAGGATGAAATGAAATGTGGTGAATGAGCACGTTGTAAAATCTGCAGCACTAGACGAACACTGTTAGAAGATTAAGCCACTTTCACGTCAAAGCTAGAACTTTGTGTTGGAGCCATACTTATTGTTGCCACAATCCTCTTAGTTTTCCACAAAATGTGTGGGTCAGCCATGTTGGCCCAGATTCATCCGCCCTCCCCTTATCAGCCACTGTCTTGATCAGGGCTGGCAAATACAGCTCATCATATGCACTGATGGGTTATCGAGGCTGCCTAAAGCCCTGTGCTGAGAAGGACGCTCTCTGAGCTCTATGGGAAATAGCTCCTTGGCCAATTAGCTACATCTGCTGTGGGTATTAGGGGAAGAACACGTCACCCACTCTTGTTTTCCTGTCCTAGCCAATTTTTATAAAATAATGGCCGCTCCCCATCAGGTTTGACCCACACTTAACATCTCATCTTTCTCCAAGGTACAAAGCTAACAGGTGCCATGCAAGTCATTATTGGCCCTGCTGTCCCCTGCTTTCCCCACATTTGAGTCTGCTCTGGGAACTCAGGCCTATGTTCTGAGACCAAAGGGGTTACTCTCCTTTAGGGAGGCTCTGTGAGTTCCCCAAATCTCAGGTTTTCCTCACGGTCACATATGCCTGTGGATCCAAACATTCAATGAGTTCAGTCACAGATGCCTTGTCGCCATTTAAATCTCTATTTCACTGGGATTGAAAGGATCTTCAAGTCGCTTCAAACATGGCTGAAGCCATCAATGATCTCAATCCTCAACTGCTTCTGCCCCAGCCCATATTGCTCTATGTTTCAAATATTCCCACTTAAGTCTGTTGCAGGCACCTTATCCTCTTGTTCAGGGAAAATGTGCTTCATCCTCTCACTTATTCTGACCAGGAGCCTCAGAGTCTCAGAGACGCTTCCCTCTCCCTGGCTCACTCACCCCTGGACAATTCACATTCCATTGTACCACCTTCGGAGAGGACAGACACTCATGAGGCTAATGCACTTCATATCATCCTTCCAGGATCCATAGAGGTGAGGCTAGCACATGTGAACTGCCCCTTCCCTCCTCCTGGAGCCTGATTGATTGGCTCAGAGGTCAGTCTCTACCCCAACTGGGCCAAGCACAGTCCCTTCCATGGGAATATAAAATGGGGAAGAAAGAGAGAGCTCCATATGCCCTATGTTCCCCCTGGGACATAGGGATGCAGAGAAAGCCAGTCTGTAGATACAAAAAGAAGAATGAAAAAGGGGCGGGAATAGAGATAAAGAAAAGAGACCAAGAGCCTTGGCTCTACTGCTTCTTTATCCTGGAGTCTGTCAGACACCACCGTACCCTGACAGTAAAGCCTCCATTTTGTATAAATCAGCCTCTGGGTATTTCTATTTCTAAACAATTACAAACACTGAAACCAGAAGATCCCACTAATTCTTCCCCAGAGATGTGTCTCGAATCTGAGTTTGTTTTCTTGTTAGTTGGCCCCATCTAGGATACTACTCTTCACACCAAGATGACTGGTTATCTGGTCACCTAGCTTGTCACTTTCATAAGATTATTTTTCTAAAATAAATACCAAAAAAAATGCACGGATGACATTTTCCTACCCAAAGACAGTCCCACTTCTCCAAAGTTAAACTAATTCCTTTGCCCAATAGTCAAGCTTCTTCAAAATTTCAAAACATGATCAATAGCCACTACTTGAGGTATGCCATGTAACAGAACACCCAATAGAATCTGATTTAAAGTAACATAGATGCTAAAACATATGCTGCAAATTGTCTCATTCAGTACTCATTCCAACCCCTTTTTGTGTCTCTTTCCAATACTGAAGAGGATGGAAAGCCAAAGACTGTATTTCCCAGATTCCCTGCATCTAGGGTTCTGAGTGTTTTGAGTCTTGCCATTCAGATACATGTGTGTGACACTGATTTGGAACCAAGTTAAAGAGACAAGGAGTATGTTTCCTCTCCTGCATTCAGTGAGGGAAATCATGGCAGTTCTGGAAGCCTTGTCAGAAGAGCAAGGAAGCCCTCAACACATACCCTCTCCCTTTTCACTGGCCCAAATTGGGTCATGTACCCATACTTGTACCTGTTACTGTGGTGGGCAGATGATATTATGTTTCTCAGCATAGGAGTGAGGCACAGATGCCCCCATCCCTAGAGCCAGCAGTGGGGACAGTTCTCTCACAGGACACGAGCCTTACAGGAGACGTGTAGATACTGAGATAAATCCAAGATAATTACTAACAAAAGAAAGATGTCGGAAAAGCAAATGCAATGACTGCCTCTTCTCCTCAGCTATAGTCTAGGCCCTTCCTGGGCAAGAACCTAGTCCTGTAGTTACTCCAAAGTTCCTTCAGCAAGGATTTATTATGCCTGTGTCTCTGTTTCCTCTGGGCTTAAAGTGACATTGACTAGCCAGTATGAGAGTGACACCCTCTGTGCTTTGTTTTTCTCCTAAGTTCAAATGGCCTCTATCCATGGGGCTATGAGGAGTGGATAGGGGTGAGCTAAGAGAGCGTCCATCAGAACGCAAGTTTGGGAATTCTATTTGGTGAGTAAAGCATCGTCCATACTTCCTTAGTTGGTGACAGTCCAGGAGTTATTGACTTCAGTGGAGCCAATGTGATCTTCCAGGCACATCTCATTATGATGCCAGCCCTGTGCCCCTCGCTGGGAAACAGACATGAATATGCTTAACCAGTATTTACCCTGGGCAAGCTTACACTCAGGCAGAGATGGAGAACCATTGACAGAATAAACACACATTATTAATTATGCACTGATTACAAGTGCTCTGAGAGCCAGGAAAGAAAAGCATGGCCTCGCTGGGAGCACCTTCTGCCTCCGCCTTCCCCTCTGAAGATCACACTTCACTTCCTTGGCCCAGCCTCTCACCCCACATATCTACCTCGGGCATCATTTCTAAGGTCTCATGGCCAAGGCCATAAATCTGTGCCCTTGTTTAGTGTGGCATGTCCTCTCCCTCTAATCCAATCTCCCTTCTGTGTGTTCTCGGTGCTCGCTCATTCGGTTTGACAGCTATTTAATAAACCGATCTGCTTTCCTTTGACATGAGGCAGAAGTGGTGGGTGTTGAAGAGCTGCAAGGCTCTCGTGGACAATGAAGCCCTTTCCCACTCAACACTCTTCCAGCTCAGCACAGATAAATTGTGGAGAACTGGAAATTAACCCAAGCTATCTTCTTTTCTTAAGAAAAAAAAATCGTTGGAGACCCAAGAAGCAGAGCAAGTACCATAAGTGAAAGGAACGGCCGAAGAAATCACATTTCCTGGCTCTGAGGGCAGGGGTGAGCCCTGCTCAGGGGCCTGGGAGCCTTCCTTCAATCTAGCTTTTATCACTTCAAAGCAGAAGGTCTTAAAGGAATGCCCTTTATGATGGATTCTGTCTTCAAAAACATGAAAGAAAAGGCATATTTTCTTAAGCCCAGTTGCTGGAAGCCAAGCAATTTCTCCAAGGTGCCTGCGCTACAAATCTCTACACTCAGGATGCAGTTTGGTGTGGCAGAAACAGCAATCAGCAGATCAGACTGGAATTCGGACTGCCTCTCACAAGCTTTATAACTTTTCATTTCCTTCGGCTCTCTGGGCCTCAGTTTTCTTCTTTATAAAATGGGTATGCCATTCACCTCACAGGGTTGTCATTAGGATAGATGAGAGAGCAAAAGTTTACATTATTGGTACATAGTTATTGCTCAGCCAATTGTAGCTAATATTATTGTTTGTTGATAATAGTAATGAAAAACAAATCTGCGATCCATTCCATTTCCAACTAACTATATATCTCCGCTTTCTCTTGGTGTATACAGAAGACGTTTATTTGGATTTCATTTGTATTGGTGGTACCAGGAGCTATTCCCTCTATGTTTTTAGCCTTGATTCTGCAGTATTTTTCCTCACATTCTAATATCAATAAAAGCAAAAATAGAAGATGTACAAGCCAGGTCTGGGTTGCCCTTGAATAGGAAGGTAAGGCTGTTGGGCTGAAGAGTGGGCAATCTCCCCTGTGATATCTCTCTCTGGGTGGGCTAGGGTCAGGTCATCTGTGCTCTCAGGCATTTTTTAAAAGAGCTAAGGCTGGGAAGAGCCCAGGGGTTTGAGTCCAAGCTGTTTTTTATAGAGCAACAATGATCCAAGCTGGAAAGTAAAGTCCAGAAGCAAGTGTTATGCCAACTACCGAGTATGACAATTTCAATTACACATTCAGGGACTAGGAAAATGATATTGAGTGGTTCCAGGGGCCCATTTAGCCCATGGTTAGCAGGACTAGTTCAGGCTCCAGCTATTATCTAGTTCCATACACCCCAACTCTTAACAGGTAGGCCATGGTTGCTTTCAGGCCTTCAGGTACCAATGTCAACTCACTAGATCAAGACTGGGTTGTCCCACAATTTCTGAAAAATCTCTCTATATTCTCCTTTCCTCAATGCATGGCAATCTGAATAAATGGCCATAAGAAAGGACCGGTGTGGTCTTGCAAGTTTGTTCTTCTGGGGACCTGGTCTATACTTCAATCAATGGGTTCCAAGTCTGAGAACAGCCAGGAATCTTGAATTTTCACTGGAACTTCTATCCACAGGCTCCTGGCCATTCATCCTTGATTTTATTTGATGATTTCATTAAGTAATGCTTTTGTTGGTTGCTCAACTCTCTCAGCCCTATGAACACTGTATTCTATCAACCTCCTCCATTTCTCTGTCAGTTCATCCTCAGGCTGTTTATTGTAATAATTGTGCCCACCTTGCTTCTGATGACTGAGTGCTGCCACCTGGCCTCATCATTTTGGGATTTCATCATTCTCATTGCTATTAGGAGTTCAATTCTATAATAGCATCTCCCATTAGAAGCCCTGATCAGCCGGGCTCGTTGGCTCAACCTGTAATCCCAGCACTTTGGGAGGCCGAGGTGAGTGGATTGCCTGAGCCCACAGGTTCGAGACCCGCCTGGGCAACTTGGCGAGACCTCATCTCTACAATAAATAAGAAAAAATTAGCCGGGTGTGGTAACGCGCACCTGTAGTTCCAGCTACTTGGAAAGCTGAAGTGGAAGGATTGCCGGAGCCCAGCAGGTTGAGGCTGTGGTAGCCGGAAGCGGCCACTGCACTACAGTCTGGGCGACTGAGTGAGACTCCAACTCAAAAAAAGAAAAAAAAAAAAAGAATCCCTGATCTATGAAGACAGTTACCATGAGTTGCTCAACAATTCTTAGTGCATGCTTAGCAGCATGTTCTCTGGGCCCTCCTGCAAAAATTCGGTTAGTTAGTGAGTTTTCTGGCCTCATGAAGAATATCTGCTCTAGGATACTCACTTCTCAGAAGCATTTGATTCTTTTTTCCTGTCACAGTCATTTTGCCAGTGCTCCTTTGCTTCTAGGTGGTCATCATTTTTCTCTTTCTTCCAAGGGCCACTCGAGCAACATATTAGCCCTGATTCCAGGATCCTTGCCAGGCTGTTAAATCTTGAATAACCAGAGAGTTCCCACGTCAATACATTCCCCTATATCCAACTTTATGTTCCTCTTCTTTTGATCCTGCATGCTCATGACCTAGTTCCATGTGGACACTCCAGGACCCTACCAGGGGGAAAGTTTGGGAGGTGGGTAAGATCCTGAGTGGGTACAAAACCTTCAGGCAAGAGGAGGGGCACTGTATTGTAACCAGTAAAAGGAGGCCACTTACAGTCAGGATTTAGGTGCTCAAGATTTTGGTGGGTATCCTAGACCCAATTCTCAGGATCCCCTTCCTTCTAAATTAGAGTTCTGGCCTCTGTGAGGGAGACCCGCTGAAGTGAGAAGTCAAACTTCTCTAAAACTTCACTTCTCATAATTATGTCCTATATTTGATTCGTCATACCGTCTTTCCCCAATTACAGATTAGGGTTTCCTCAAATGCTACCTAGGAAGTCCTTTGGACTTTATATTTTGCCTTGAATTGGTGGTTAATCATCAGTAGACCCATGCGTGCAGCCACAGCCACCTGATGCCACAGTCCTTGTGGTTATAGCTTCCCTCATCCCACTCAAGCAGACCAAGTAGTGCACCCCCTTCCACTGCTGTCCCAACCACATCCGCCACCAGTACAAGTTGTAACCATCACACCTCACAACCTGCAAAGGACTTTTCATGCTCCTCCTCCCCCCAGAGATGGGATCTCATTGACAGCCCCTTGGCCATTTGTCCAGCTCTAAAATCCCATTTTAAATTCCGCATCCTAGGATCACTTCTGGTTCCATTTGCTAGAAGCAAATGCTGAAGTGTAAAATTACATGCAGAAGTTTTGCTGGTGTGTACACTCAATGATAAACCTGTGAAAAAATGAAGAGGGCAGGATTGGGAAGAGGGAGAAGCTAACCCACGGTGTTACTTCAAGGCCTTAACTACTCTTATGTGGAAGTTTGGAAAAGGAAAGACTTTTCAGAGTGTTTCAAAGTGGGGCAAGGGGGCACACCTTGGAACCCCTGCACTGGACAATCATTTGTTATGGGCAAGCCCCTGCAAGGGAGATGACTGAGCATGGGAGACCCCTACAGCCAAGAGCAATGCTCAGTGGGGAAACAACTCAGAGATTTATATTCACAGAAGCTAGGGCATGGCATGTTAGCCCTAAAGAGGGCATCTGAGGAGAGCACCACAGTATGCACTGCATCATGTAACCAATATCCCGTTTAAGATAAAAGACAATTCCAACCCCCTATAGTTTCTTAGACCCTTTGCCATCAGCCTCCACTCACCCCGGACACCTCTCTCCCTGTCACCATTGTTCTGATTCAATCACCATACATTACTTTTACAAGTTCTACAACTTCCTATAAATGAAATCACAAAGAAAGTAATCTTTTGTGCCTGGTATATGTATTTTTTTAGGTTCAATCAAAATCCTGTGTATATTAGAATTTCAAATAGTTAGTCACATTATTTTATATGAATCCACCACAATATCCATTTACCTGTTGATGGACATTTCAGTTGTTTTCAGTTTCTTGTTATTACTCATAACACAGTTGTAAACTTTCTTCAATAAATCTTTGTGTGGTATATGTTTTCAAATTACTTCAGATAAATACCCAGAAGTGGAATTGGTGGGTCATGGAGTAAGGATTTTTTATTTTTTATTTTTTATTTTTTATTTTTGAGTCGGAGTCTCACTTTCACCCAGGCTGGAGTGCAGTGACATGCTCATGGCTACTGCAGCCTCGACCTGCAGGGCTCAGGTGATCCTTCCACCTCAGCCTTCCAAGTAGCTGAAACTACAGGCATGTGCTACCATGCCTGGCTAATTTTTCAATTTATTGTAGAGACAAGATCTCATCAAGTTGCCCAGGCTGATCTCAAACCCTAGGCTCAAGCAATTCTCTCACTTCCACCTCCCAAAGTGCTAGGATTACAGGCTTGAGCCACTGCGCCTAGCCACATATTCTTAACAGTTAAAGAACTGCTAAACAGTTGCCCAAAGTGGTCATACCATTTTGCCCTCCTACCAGTGACCATGAGAACTCCATTTCTCCACATCCAGTTGATATATTTTTGGTATCATCAGTCTCTGTAATTATAGTCATCCTAGGAATTGTAAAATGATAACACATTGTGGTTTCTAATTTGCATTCCCTGGGTGACTAATGAATTTTTGGCATGTGTTTGTAGGCCATTTGTGTATTTGGAAAATGTCTGCACAATCTTTAGCTTATTTTTTAATGGATTGTTTGTCTTTTTATTACTAATTCATAGGTGTTTTTTATATATAAGCATACCTCAGATATTGTAGGCTCAGTTCTAGCCCATCACAATAAAGCAAATATCAAAATAAATTGAGTCACACAAATTCTCTGGTTTCCCAGTACATAGAAAAGTTATGTTTACATGACCCGATAGTTTATTAAGTGTGCAATAGGATGATGTCTAACAAAACAATGTACATGCCATAATTTAAAAATACATTATTACTAAGAAATGCTAACAATCATCTGTGCCTCCAGTGAGTTACAATCCTTTTATTTTTGCTTTTATTATTTTAAATTGACATATAATGATCTATATTTATGGGATACAGTGAGATATTTTAATACATGTATATAATATGTAATTATCAAATCAGGGTAATTCACATATCTGTCATCTCAAACATTTGAATCATAATCTTTCTACCAGTGAAGAGTCTTGCCTCAATGTTGATAAAAACCTCACTGAGTTGACTGTGACAATTTCTAAAAATAAGACAACAATGAAGTTTGCCACATTTATGGACTCTTCCTCTTATGAAAGATTTCTCTGTAGCATGTGATGGTGTTTGATAGCATTTTGCCCACAGTAAAACTTCTCTCAAATTTAGAGCTAATTCTCTCAAATCTTGTCACTTTTTATCAATTAAATTTATACAGTATTCTAAATCTTTCAGTGTCAGTTTATCTATGTTCAACATCTTCACCAGGCCTAGATTCTATCTCAAGAAATGATTTTCTTTGCTCATCCATAAAAACTCCTCATTCATTAAAGTTTTATCATGAGATTGAAGCAGTTTGGTCACATCTTCAGACTCCATTCTACTTGTAGTTCTTTTACTGTTTCCACCATATCTATAGTTACTCCTACTGAATTCTTAAACCGCTCAAAGTCATCCATGAGGGTTGGAATCAATTTCTTCCAAGCTCCTGTTAATGTTGATATTTTGACCTCCTCCTGCAAATCACGAATGTTCTTAATTGCATCTAGAATGGTGAATCCTCTCCAGAAGGTTTTCAGTTTACTTTGCCCAGATCCATTAGAGGAATCACTATCTATGAAAGCTATAGTCTTACAAAATGTATTTCTTAGATAAGACTTAAATGTCAAAATGACTCCTGGATCCATGGGACATAGACATTGTATTAGGAGACATGAAAACCACATTAATCTCCTTGTGCATCTCTACTAGAGCTCTTGAGTGACCAGGTGCACTGTCAATGAGCAGTAATATTTTGAAAAAAAAATATTTTTTTCTGAGCAGTAGGTCTCAACAGGAGGCTTAAAATATTCAGCAAACCATACTATAAAACAGTTGTGCTATCATCCAGGCTTTGTTTTTCCTTTTATAGAGCACAGGCAGAGAAAATTTAGCATCATTCTTATGGGTCTTAGGATTTTCAGAATGGTAAATGAACATTGGCTTTAACCTAAAGTTGCCAGCTGCACTCGTGTCCAACAAGAGAGCCAGCATGTCCTTTGAAGCTTTGAAGCCAGATACTGACTTTGTCTCTCTATGAAAGACCTAGATGGTATGTTCTTTCAATATAAGATTGTTTTATCTACATTTATTATCTGTTGTTTAGTTTAGTTATGTTCATCAATTACTTTTACTAGAGCTTCTGAATAGCTTGCAGTTTCTACATCAGTACTTGGAGCTTGACCTTGCACTTTACGCTATGGAAATGACTTCTTCCCTTAAACCTCATGAACCAGCCTCTGCTGGTTTCCAGCTTTTCTTCTGCTGCTTCATCGCCTCTCTCAGCCTTCACAGAATTGAAGAGAGTTCTCATCTTGCTCTGGATTAGGTTTTAGCTTTAGGAATGTTATGGCTGGTTTGATCTCTCCAGACCACTCAAACTTTCTCCATATCAGCAGTAAGGCTTTTTTACTTTATCATTTATGTGTTCTCCTGGTGTAGCAACTTTGATTTCCTTCAAGAACTTTTTCCTTTTCATTCAAAGCATGGCTAACTGTTTGGACTAGGAGGACTAGCTTTTGGCCTCTCTCAACTCTCAGCATACCCTCCTCACTAAGCTTAATCATTTCTATATTTTGTTTTCAAGTAAGATATGGAAAACTCTTCTTTTTACTTGAAAGGCGGCTCTTGCAGTGTTATTAATTGACCTAATTGTAATATTTTTGTATCTCAGGGAATAGAGGGAGCTGAGGCAAGGAAGAGAGATGAGGGAATGACTGGTTGGTGGAGCAATCAGAACACATACATTCACTGATTCAGTTTACCATCTTATATGGGAGTTCATAGTACCCCTCCCAAAAATTACAATAGTAACATCAAAGGTCATTGATTACAGATTACCACAGCAGTTTGATCATAACAAGAAATTTCAATGTGAACATTACTAAAATGTGACAGAGATAGGAAATATGCTGCTGGAAAAATGGGGCTGATTGCTTTGTTTGACCTATGTGGGATTGCCACACAAATTTTAATTATGTAAAACACAATATCTGTGAAGCACAACAAAGTGAAGTACAGGAAATCAAAGTATACCTACATTCTGGATGCAAGTCTTCTGCTAGGTATATCCGTTGGGAATATTCCTCAGTCTTTGGCTTTCTATTTATTTTCTTAATAGTGTCATTTGATGAGCAAAACCTTTTAACTTTGATGAAGTCTAATTTATGTTTATTTCATAGTTAGTGTTTTTGGTGTCTCTATCTAAGAAATCTCTACTTATCCCCAGATTGTGTAGGCATTCTTTAGTTTTTTCCAGAAGCTTTACTGAATTAGCATTTAAGTCGCTCTTAATGCCACATACTGCTATTCAAACATAAGAAATCTTTAGTAAAAGTGACCAGGGAGTACAGTACAGAAAATAAGGAGGTGACATTGAGCATGGGACCCGAGGACAGCAGAAACAACATGGATACCCAGCCCAGACAATAAAAGTCTCCCGAGTGCTGGGGAAACCTCCTCCTCTCTGACTGTAAGCTTGAGGCTGTTCTTCTCCATTAGAGCCAGGAAGGCCAGCTTTGCCTTTTAAAAAGGAGACCTGTAAATGGAATTCACACAGTGCCATGACCCTTGATGTGCAGTGTGGCAGGCTGTGGCCCAATTCTCTTCCAAGTGCACAGCACACATTCACAGCTGAGAGTTTGCCTCTCCTGCCCTTTCACACCCTCTACTTCCAGCAAGGCCTTACCCTGTTCTCCCTGACAATGTTTTGATATGTTGGGCTGGGCCTCTACAAGGGCACTGTCTCATTTTTTAGCTTCTGAACACACTTATTTGGTCTCATTTCCAAGGAAATCAGCTCCAGTTCTTGGTAGCTCTGGCTTCACCCATTTCACCTTTGAAGACTGAAACCAGAAGGGGAGTGAGTATAGTTCTGGGTCCTATGACCTCCCCAGTCCCCTGAATCTCTTCACTTGGTTTTTTTCTCTAAACTCCTTTCAAAGAAAGATGAGAATGATTGGTTGGTGGAGTTATTCTGTACTCTGGAAACTGGGTCATTGCCAACCTTGTCCAGATTCTCTTCACAAGGCAACTGCCCAGCCCTCAGCCTTTTGTTTCCTGGGTCATGGGTTGAACCCTGTGATAACCTGAGCCATAGCTGACTGAGTCAATAAAATTCAGATGACCCACAGTCACGTGACCTGGGAGCACCAATCAGAAGCTGGCCAGCAATCTTTCAGTGACCCCATGAATAATATCCTCATATGATCAGATTCTTTCTCTTGAGAATTTGAGCAAAAATACATGGAAGGAATGTGCCAATATGCAGCCAGGGGGGACATAGTATACAGCAAGAATATAGTAGGTAGCTAAAAAAAGCCAGGTATAACCCTATGTGGTAGAGGAACAGAAACCCTGAGCAGACAGAGGAAGCTGCTTGATAGAAAGTGGAACTTGGAACAGATGGAACCAGGAGAGGATGCTGGTCCTACGCGTGTCTCTGTCCCCAGATCCCACAAACAGATCCTTGCCCTGGTTTATTCCTACTATCAATCTTTATAGCTATGAGGTGTCTTGTGAGGGTCTCTGTTTTCATTAACAAACAAGATTGACTGAAACAGGAAAACAAGAAAGGTGAGGCAGTGAGAAAAAACAAAATGAACTGAAGTAAAGTGGAGAAGGTAGTTACTGTTCACTCTCCAGTATAAATATTTAGGGACACATTTAACATGACCTCACTCCATTTCCAGCAACACTCACCTATTCCAACTTGCCCATGAAGGTCAGTGAGGAGATACCCACTAGACCTGTGAGGAAGGTAAATGCATTTTCAATGAACTGGAGAATGTGTGTCATTGACAAGTGGCTCCTGCCTTATCAGTTTTTTGGTTATTTTAAAGCCAAATCTTTTAAAGTGCTTACCTTTATATGTGTGGTCAGGCGACAAGAATTTAGAGGAACTGAAATGTGACTCTCAAAAATGACTGGCCTGCTGGGATTATGAGGCACTTATATAGCATTTTTGCAAAATTCTACAGTGTCAATCCTGGGAGCAAAGTGCTTTTTGAAAAAACCACTTAGTAAGGGAGTGACATTTTGATAAAGGCAGTGGTCATTTTATGCCCTCAGAGCAACACCTACAGAAGATGGGTGTTTTCTGGATTGTGCTTAAGGAGTACAGATCACAGTTACATGCTCTGAATATAGTAAACATTCACACTCAGTTATGTGCACGAGTCGACCACAAGGATGAGGTTGGTGAGGTTTACTACACACATATACACCCTCCTCCAGAAAATGGAGGACAGATCAGAAAAGCCCAGCAACAGTGAGTAGGGCTTAGCTATTCAGTAGAAAGCTTATCATTCACTGGGGCTGTCTCAGTTGGTCAGTGAGAAAAACCACAGTAGCAATGGACAAAAGAGTACTCCATCACTTTCAGAATATTTTGTGTTTTTAGTCTAGGGCAAAATGAGGATAAAGGCCTCAAGGTAAACGTAAAGATGGTAGTTGAAGGCATAAATAGACAACCGGGACCCACAGAATCTTCTTTCTGTGCATGAAAAGCATTCCATACTTCAAGAAAGTTTGAGCTGGAAGAAATCTGAGCAACTCTAGTTCAAGTCCCTTGTTTAATAGGTAAGGAAGATAAGACACAGAGATCTTTGTGCAAAACTGATTATTGGTTCTAAGTTTATTGGGTAGAGATCATGGATAATAATGTTCTGTACAGCACTGGACACTTTAGAACAACTGCTGTGATAAAAATCACAAAATGTAAGTGAAGGGCACAAAGAGGCCCAGGTAAAGACAATGTTAGCCATGGCTTTCAGCAAAAACAGTTAACATGTTTATTTATTGTGCTTCACTTTGAAAGTCTGTACCCAAACTAGCTTTTGTGGGTTCAAAGTGTGTTCTACAGTCATCGACATCTGTGTCGTGGAAAGCATCTCAGCAATGCAGGATTGGGGACCCCAGTCCCGACCTGCTGTCTCATAGGCAGCCGGCAACAGGGTTCCCAGGTGGTGACTGTGCACAGTGGAGTTTGAGAAGCCCTGCTCCAACAGGGCACAGTCAAGCTTCTTTCTCAGGAAAAGAAAGTGCAAGCCCCACCAGCTATAATTAGCATCAAAGGAGACTGTCAAGCTCGTTTTAAGTGTTGGCATTCATATGCATTTCCTAGAGCTGCTGTAACAAATTACCACAAATTTAAGTGGCTTTAAACACAGGAATTTATTCTCCCTGATTCTGGGGGCCAAGAGTCTGAAGTCAAGGTGTGCATTGTTGCACTCCCTTGGAAGCTTCTAGGGAACAAATCTTTCTTGCCTCTTCCAGCTTCCAGTGGCTCCAGCAATTGTTAGTTTGTGGCTGCATCCTTGCAATC
This sequence comes from Cephalopachus bancanus, assembly GCA_027257055.1. NCBI lineage: Eukaryota > Metazoa > Chordata > Mammalia > Primates > Tarsiidae > Cephalopachus > Cephalopachus bancanus. Next base: position 14,920,849 of record JAPVLO010000008.1, read on the forward strand.
TCTTATCCATCTTTACTTGGCTTCCCCTCTATGTCTCAAATCTCCCTCTGCCCTACTTTTATATGAACACTTGTTATTGGATATAAGGCTCACCTAGGTAATTCAGGATTACCTTATTTTGAGATCCTTAATGACATCTGCAAAGACCCTTTTCCAAATAAGGTGACATGCCCAGGTTCTGAGTTTTGGAGAGCCACCATTCAACCCACTACAGAATTACAGGGATCAGAGGCAGACACAGTCTCTAAAATTTGAGGGAAATTTCAGGGAAGAGAAAGGGCTGGATACCACATTGTAGGAGATGAGCTTCTAATCCTAGGGCTCCCTTATTTGTTTAAAATTACTTAGCAAGGCCTTTGAGGGTTTTAATTATGAAAGAGAAGAAAGAGCAGAGAGAAACCACTTTTCAGCCTTTCTGGGTCCTCATCAGAAGAAGAGCACAGAAGACACTAAATTAATTCAACTTATCCTGAAAGCACTGTTCTCTGGCCATGAGATTAAAACAGGTCTAGCATTAGAAGTTGCTCTAAAATATATCTCTTTTCTGTCAGCAAAACATTCTCCTCTTGCCCTATCTAAGCCTCCCTTTTCCTTCCAGCCCCTGCCTCCCAACTGCTGGGTGCTCAGCCACTCCTGGTAGGCCAGGGGTCGGCTCCAGCCTAGGAGCAAGTCCTGCAGACGAGCCTCCTCCGGCCTCCCTCCCCATCCTGGCGTCCAAGGACCCAGCCCGTCAGGCTGTCTGGTTGAAGTTCTCCTCACTAATTAGGAGCATTATCACTTTGCTAAGAACACAGACCCAGGAAAAAGCCTCTGTTAAGTGTCCTGGACATCAGGAATCCTGACTGCAGGTGGCTGAACTCTAGCATCTGCTTGACAGCACACTCCCTCGGTGCTAACAGGACCTGAGAGCTATGGAGCTGACCCCGGTGCTGGGGAGAGAACTGCATCCCTTTCAAAATCCCATGAACCTCATAGTCAAGGCATGACACACACTCACATCACATAGGTAGTTGCTTTTTTTTGTTGGTTTAAATAATTGTGGTAGCATATACATAAAATAAAATGTACCATGTTAACTATTTTATTTTTCCATCTGATAATCAAAAGTTTATTTTATTTTATTTTTTATTTTGAAGATGTGGGGTACAATTCAGGGTTAGATATACAAAAGGTCTTTATGCAGGTACTCTTGTTGGATGAGGTGTGCCCCAACCTTCCTTGACAGTTTCCCACAACTGCCAATCCCCCCCCATGCCAGCAGTTTCCAACTACTGCCAATCCTTTTCTTACAGTATTATGATAATTGTTCAAGGTCTGCTTATGAGTGAGAACATGTGGTCTTCAGTTCTTGTTTCTGTATAGATCACTCAGTATTATAGCCTCTAAGTCCATCCAAATTGTTACAAATTTCATAATTTTGTCCTTCTGTGTAGCTGCATAATAAATCCATCATGTATATGTACCACATTTTTTTAATCCAGTCCTCTTTCAATGGGCAGCATGGTTGGTTCCATGTTTTTGCTATTGTGAATGATGCTGCAATAAACATGGGTGTGTAGGTATCTTTTTCATAGAATGATTTGAGTTCCTCCGGGTATATTCCCAGAAGGAGGATTGTGGGGTCGCATGGGAGGACAATCTTTTAGGAATTGCCACACTGTCTTCCACAGAGGTTGTACTAGTTTATACTCCCACCAACAGTATAGAAGTGTTCCTTTTTCCCTGCATCCTCTCCAGCATCTGTTGTTTTTTGAGTTAGTGATGATGGTCATCTTGACTGGAGTTAGGTGGTATCACAGTGTGGTTTCAATTTGCATTTCTTTGATGAGTAGTGAGGCTGAGTATTTCTTTATGTATCTGCTGGCTGCTCATATGTCTTCTTTTGAGAAGTGTCTGTTCATATATTTTGCCCACTTTGTAATGGGGCTGCTTGTCTTTTTATTTTCTTTTCGGCAGGTTTGAGTTCCTTGTAGATCTTAGATGTTTAGGCCTTTGTCAGATATACAGTTGGCAAATATCTTTTCCCAGACTGTGGGCCGTCTCCCTGCTCTCTTGATAATTTCTTTGGCTTTGCAAAAGCTTGTCAATTTGATGACGTCCCACTTGGCTATCTTATCTCTTATGGCATGGGCATTTAGGATTTTGTTTAGGAATTGGTTGCCAGTTCCAACTTCCATAAAGGTGTCTCCTGTGTTTTTTAGGGTTCTTATAGTTTGAGGTTGTATGTTAGGTCTTTGATCTATTTATTTTTGGTGAAAGATAGGGATCTTGTTTTAATCTTCTGCATATGGTCAGCCAGTTTTTGCAGCACCATTTATTGAATAGGTTCTTCTCTCCCCAGTGGTTGATGGTGGAGGCCTTGTTGAAAATGAGCTGTTTGAAACTGAGGTTTTGCTTCTGGAATTTCTATCCTGTTCCATTGGTCTATATGCCTGTTCTTGAACCAATACCAGATTGTTTTTTATTATGGTAGCTTCATAATAAAGTTTAAAGTCTGAGAGTGTGATACCTCCAGCTTTTTTTTTTTTTCCTAAAGATTGCTTTGACTATTCGTGGTCGTTTATGTTTCCTTATGAATTCCTATATTGTCGTTTTCAGGTCTGAGAAGAATGCTGCTGGTAATTTAATGGGTATTGTGTTAAATCTGTAGATTGCCTTGGGTAGCATGGATATATTAACAATGCTTATTCTTCCAATCCATGGGCATGGAAGATTTTTCCATTTGTTTGTGTCATCTTTGATTTCTTTGTGTAGTATTTTGTAGTTTTCTTTGTAAGGGTCTTTGACTTCTCTGGTTAGGAAGATGCCAACATATTTCATTATTTTGTGGCTATTGTGAATGGGATTGTGATTTTTGGGGGGGGTTCTGTTTGTTCATGTTAACTATTTTAAATCTATAGTTCAGTGGCATTAAGTACATTCACTCTGTTGTGCAACTATCACCACCATCCATCCCCAGAACTTTTTCATTTTCCCTAATAGACACATTATACCTACTAAGCACTAACTCTCCAACGCTGCCTCCCTTCCCCCACTTTGCCACAGCTCCTGGTAAGCACCATTCAACTTCTGTTTCTGTGAATTTGACTACTCTAAGTACTTCATGTAAGTGGAATCATACAATATTTGTCTTTTTGTGTCTGGATTATTTCACTTAACATGGTATCCTCAAACTTTATATATATTGCATTATGTGCCAACCTTTCTCTCCTTTTTTAAGGTTGAATAATATTCAATTGCATTATATATACCACATTTTGTTTGTCCATTCATTCACTGATGGAAACTTGGGTTGCTTAGAGCATGGACTTTTTAAAATAAATATTTACAAGGGGGGACCCCAAAAAACAGAATTTATGTATTAAGAAATTGTGTAATTTTTCTTAAATGTTTATACTTGAGTCACCTTCAAAATACTTTCCATTTGTTATCAAGACATATTTTCCACTGCTCAAAACAGTTTTTGATCTTGTCAGTTTTGATGTCTTTTAGTGCTTCTGCTGCTTTTGTTTCACCTCTTCTACATCAGTAAATGTTTCCCTTTGAGAACTTCTTTCATCTGGAAAAAAAAAAAAAAAAAACCCAAGAAACATTACTCAGGGTAAGATCAGGAGAATAGGGAGGGTGGAGCAAGGGGTCATGCCATTTTTGTTCAAAAAACTGCCGAAAACTCAGTGCAGTGTGGACAGGTGCACTCGTAAATCACCCATCATGAAATGGGCAAACACATTGAAATGATCCCAAAAAAATGCACTGAAGTCGAACACAGCCTCTCACAACAACACTAGCTGGTACACTGATGCCGATAGGTTCCTAGAACACTTACCTAGTAGGGGAAACCTGTACTACAAGGAGCCCACCTTCCAAAAAATAATTCCAGGGTTTTTTTCCCCTCCCCCATACTTTACATTCTAAATCACTTCAGCAGGAGAAAGGAAAACTGTAAATGGCTTAAAACTGAGCATTAAGTAAAAATAAGGTCATATTTGACATCCACTGAAAGCAACTCTGGAAATTTAGAAAAAGAAAAAGAAATCACCTTTCCTCTTTCACACTTTCAGAATGTCGTCTTCTTTCCTAGAAAGATAGAAAATCAGAGCGCTCTGGAAAATGGAGTTGTTTGATTTGCTGAGTTATGCCATTCATCCAAAGAGCTGATTGTCTCAGAGTTGAAAGGCAATAAACTACATTTGCCATTCAAATGAGACTGAACAATTTGAAAGGATGTTTGAGAATTATGAATTATGCCTCAAGATCTTGGTACAATTCTGGAGAAGGGGGGAGCAAGGGTTTTCCAGAGGTCCTCCCTGCAGGGGCCTCTGATGCCTGGTGGTATCAGGCACATACTTTAAGAAACTCTGATTTGGGTATTAAGCAGAAGGTATACTAGCCCTACAATTGTAGACTTTGAAAGTTGCTTTAAAATAAATGTCCTAATAAAGTTGTTTACTTGATCATTTGTCTTCTTTTGTTAAAGCAACCAATATCTTGAAAATCTTGTGTTACTGAATTTCTGGTTGATTAGATGATAGATGAAAGGGATGTTATTGTGGAAAGAGAATAAGAGATACTTTTCATTTAAAGAAAAAGAAAATTATATATTGTATTTATTTTTCCAATGCATAATTTCTATTTCTCAATTTTACTAGTAAAAATATGTGAAAAGGAAGACTCATAAATGCTAGGACATGTAGTAATTCAAGTAATGGGGACTCCCCAGGGGATGATTCGTTGCATTCCTTCTTGGTGAGAGAGAGGCCTCTGGGGTAATTTTGTACCATAAGCAAGAGAGACGTGACATCCGAGTGGCCGGTGTTAGTGGTCAAGAGAGGGTACTGAGTCTCAGACTGATGGGGGGCCTGGGAATATTAAAACCAGTGCCTTAGTGTCCCTGTGAACCCAACTACCCAGATTGGAACACAAAACTGAGAAATATAGCTTCCCTGCCCCCAGTCTGTCATGCTGTGCTGAATGTACAACCAGACAAATAGGCAGTGTGGTCTGCGGGATCCAGAACCTTCTGGGATTTAAATTCCTAAAGCTCCGAGTAACCTTTTCTCTTCTCTTTCCTCACCTATAAAATAGATAAACATAGGCTTACCACCTACCCTTTCCTGGTCTTGGTATTATTCTAAATGAATCCAGACTTGCCAAGGGTCTGGCACATTCTACAAGCACTGAAATTCCTACTTGTTTTGTCAGCACTGTACTGAAAAGAAAAATCACTGATGTTATACAACAATTCGTGAGGCACCTGTAGTGGCAGAGTCTGTCCCTAAAGTTCAAAGGACATCTGGGGTCTCTAAGTAATACTATGACTATTTCAACTGGGCCCAAATTGTCTTTTTAGAACTGCCAGAGATCCAGCAGCACCCAGTGGCTGACTGCACAGACACGGGCAGCTGTGGCTGTTAACATCTATTTTCAAATAATAAATAAACCCCAAATAAACCCCAAATCCCAAATTCCAAAATATGAAATTTTATACCAAGGATGAGTAGTTGGTGGTCTTACTGGTGGTTTCCTTGACTTATCAAGTTCCAAAATAAAGGAAGCTGGACAGGAAGGTAAATATTAGTCTTGGGCACCTATTCTGACGACTACTAATTATTTCTTTCTTTCAGGGGAAATAGAAAGGCATTTCCACTCATGCTTGTCTCCCCAGGTTTCTTAAGATAAATAAAAGCCAGAGAGAAGAGTATCCAAGCTTTAGTCATGGAGGAATAGGACTACTGCCTTGCCATTGTATTTATAGAGTGATCCTACAGGCTACTGGCATTTTTTCACTGTGACTAGCTGGGAGACTAGAATAAAGTTCCATCACTTTTCGTTTTTAGTTGTACTTATTTTTATATATTTTTTTAGAGTAGAGGGCCCAACCCATTCCCACACCATTGCTACTCGTTGGAAACAGTAATGACAATGATGATAATAATTATGGCTACTACTTATTGCTGGTATTCTGTGTGCCTGTCACCTTCCTGCAGGCAGTGCAAGCATCATCTCTGCAAAGTACATGAGCTAGACCCAAACTTCCTGCTCTGCATCATGGTATCTAAGCCACATTAGTGAGATTATGATGTGAGTCGACACTAGGAAAAGCATGCCAGTGTGTTTAAAAGCATTGATAATAGTCTGGGCATTGTCTCTTGGAAAACTTCACTCAAGAAAGGGATCAGTCTTTCGGATGGTATATTGTAAAATAGCTGCGCTCCAGAGTAACCGACATGACATTACTGCCACCCCTGTCGCCCATTCACCAACACACACACACACACACACACACACACACACACACACACTCACTCACACACCCCTGTTGTGTTATTATAAAAGTTTTTGAATCCCAAATTTACACTAGCAGGCTGCATCCTGTGTCTGCTCTTGGGAGGAATGACCAAAACAAAACAAACAGTTAAAAATCTGAAAGCAGCATGAATGAAAAAAACAAAGAGATGAGTAATTGAAATCCCAACTCTGCCCCCCACTGGTAGTGTGACACTGGGCACGTGGCTTACCTCCCTGTGCCTCAGCTACTTCAATGGAAAATAGTGATGAGAGCAATCAAATGAGATGACGTAAATAGTCGCCTTGTCAATAGATAGGCGCTTAATACATATCTTAAAATACGCCATTTTAAAAATGAGATATACTTCAGTTCTCTTTGTAAAGTCCGAATCATATATTTAGTTATCCAAACAAGAAACCAAGGTAAATAAAACTTTTTCTAAATACAGATTGAGGTCCTCATTTCAATTTCCATAAACACTATAAATCAATACTAAACACTCTTCATCATTCATATCCAGCTGTTTAAAACTGTCCAGCTGGGCATAGTGGCACATACTTGTAGTCCCAGCTACATGGGAGGTTGTGGCCGGAGGGTTACTTGAGCCCAGGAGTTCAAGACAGGCGTGAGAAACGTAGTAAGATTTATCTCTTAAAAAAAGAAATAAAAAAACTAGTGAGACTCTAACACTAAGAAAAAATAAAAATAAAAGCCGGGCTCGGTGGCTCAGCCTGTAATCCTGCGCTTTGGGAGGCTGAGATGAGTGGATTGCCTGAGCCCACAGGTTCGAGACCCGCCTGGGCAACTTGGCGAGACCTCATCTCTACAATAACTTAAAAAATCAGACGGGCATGGTAGCGCGAGCCTGTAATTCTGGCTACTCGGAAGACTGAGGCGGAAGGATCGCCGGAGCCCAGCAGGTCGAGACTGCAGTGACCAGGAGCGGCCACTGCACTCCAGTCTGGGTGACAGAGTGAGACTTCAACTCAAAAAAATTAAAAATTAAAAATAAATTAAAAATAAAAAAAGTGGCCAGAGATACAGGTTTTCAGAAGGATCTCAGGAATAGGAGGAGCCTGTCTTCTGCTTCCAAGCCAAGCATCTGGCCCATCTCTGTGCTCTTCTCTGCTCTTTCCTGAACACTTGGCAGGAAAACTCCATCAAGGGCCGTTTATGGCAAATTCGACAAACGTCTTTCCTGTTGCCTGACTGGTCTGGGTCACTGGGCATTGCGCTGGGTTTTTCTGTGGCAGCCCTGCCAACCCTATCACCACAGTCTTCCTGCCTGGCAGCTGCAGACAGATTATTCCAAATAGTTAAAGCCCAGTAAGACTCAACTCTTTGAAGCTCTGGGCCTACCCTGTCTGATTGCTTTGGAGCCAGTTGGGAAGGCTATACTTGGCCGGCTGGGGAGGGATTTTTACAATTAAACAAAAAATTGTCAACAACAAAGCCTGTAGGAGCCTGAGGGACTCCTAAGGGTAACTAATTGACAAAACCGTTTTCCCTCTTTAGTGATTCCCTCCACCCGCCCTCCCACTCCCAGTCTTATCCGAGAGCAGCCACCCTATCTGTAAATGGTGACCATGGAAAATGTACCCTGGCGACTTGGTGTGAAAGATAGGCAAGGCTCCTAAAAAATCTTCTCGGAGGCTTATCACCTTCTTCTGGCTCCACAGTGGGCTCGGGCTCTGGGGCTGGAGGAAACTGCCTGTCTGTGAGCCTAGACAGGGTCTCATCAACAACTGATAAGGCCCTCTGTGAACAAGCAGGCTCTGTGGGCTTACTCTCCTCTCAAATGCCAGAGACATTTGTAGGAAAATACACAGGGTCCAATGACCTCGGTGAAGGAGGCGGGCAAGCCTACAGTGTCAACTGTGACGCAGGGCGGCCCTACCCCTACCTGGGAAGGGAATACCTGGAGGTCACTCTACAACCAAGGCACAAATGTCTGATGGTCAGCTAGGCCATCTGTGTACTAACAATGCTGGTTTGCCAGATGAATTAATCACAAAATAAGCTCCAATCTATTCAGACGCAAAATAACCAAAAAGCTCCTATCATCAGAATTTCTGAAATGACAACGGATATTAAAATGATGTCCTCTCATACTGCAAGATCTTGAGGTTTCTTCTAAATTGAACCACTTAGTTCAATGAAAGGCACAGCACTGGGAAGGAAGAAATAAGATTTTATGTTTCAACTCTGCCCTTTGACCATGTAACATTAGATAAATCAATTTCCCCGGGAAATTCAAATAAAAATATTTTCCCAGTCTGGTTCTCATTATGTGAAAGAGATTTATAAATAAATGGTAGAACACTATATAAATAAAGTACTATTCTATAAAAAATACCATATTTAGACTATTCCATGGCCAGTGCACTTATACATTCGAATCTGTTGAACATTGCTAATTCCTGTTTTGCATGGTGAATTCAGTGGAGCGAATGCTTACTGAGTTCCTATGCACTGTGGAAGGCACAAAAAAAGAAAATACAGCTCTCAAACAAAGAACTGTAATGTCAGGCGGAGACATGTGCTATAATAAAGGCACAAATACAGGCTGATGGGGATACCTGGCAGGAAGACTGCTGGAATATTTTTGTGGAGAAAGTATGACCTGAGCAGATCTGAGTTATGGGATGGCTTTGACCAGGCAGATCATGGGCCAAACCACAGAATGGAGCAGGTAACTGGGTTAGTAAGTAGTCTGGTGGGGCTATACTGAAAGGTGTACTGAAGATAAGGGGTGGGGGTGACAGTCAGAGGCCAGATGGAAGGGACTCGAATGCCAGGTTGAAGAGCTTAGATTTTACTATGTAGCAGTGGAGAGTTAGGAAGGATTAGAGATGGGAAGAACCAGCCTCAGGGAGCTAGATGGAAAGAGGCAGTCGGAGTGGACAGAAGAGGAAGTTCAAAGGAAGCTTCAGCCACGTGCTGAATATCGAATAACCCCAAAATGTGCCATTCTCCTTCCTCTCTCTGTATAAGTAGAAGTTACTCTACTTGGCTTGCATTTTTTTTTTTTTTTTTTTTTGGTCTGCAAAGTTCCTCAGCCTCAGCTGCAGGCTTGACCCTCTTTATTGCTTCAGGTGAAAGTGATTTTCTGTTCTAATTCAATATCACAATACCACACTGGGAGAGAAGGGGGAAGTGGCTTAACGAATATAAAAGAAAATGGAGAGTAAATGATAACAGCTTTATGATTTTTATTGTTACAAAAGTAGCAAGTTCACTGTAGAAAATTTAAAAAGCAGGATTAGGTAGAAGAAACGAAAATCACATGTATTCACAGACAACTACTACTAATATTTTGGTGGATATCCTTCCAGTATTTTGTGTGTATGTGTATCTGTGTGTGTGGTGTCATATATATTTTTGTGTGTATATAGTTTAAAATAGATCAGGGACTATTACAGTACTATTTATGTTATCACTGTGTGGCTCATGCCAGATATTGAAACTTAATATTTATTCATTGATGACCATGAATGATGAAGACATTGTTTTATAAGCTGATTTTTCTTTTAATTACATTGTATATTGTGGACACTTTACCATGTATTGAAACAATATTCTAATGGATACATGGCATTCCATCTATGCACTTACATGCTGTTCTCAACCTAGCCTCATATGGGAGTTTATTTTAAACCAAGTTGTGATAAAAATTCTTAGAGTTAAAGGTGTATATTTATGATAATTTTCTATAAAAAAAACACAAGAAGAAGATTTGCTGGATTAAAGGGTGAGCACATTTTCAAGACTTTTGATATCTACTGCTGGCTTTCAGTACCTTACCCTTACTGAATTGCCCTATAAACACTTAATCCAGCTCACTCCCATCTGCAGTAGACGTAGACTCATTCCCCCATACCACAGACCAATGGTGGATGTTATTTTTCTCTTCTTCTTTGCCCATTTGATGGGTAAAAAGCTATCTCGTTCTAATTTTTACTTCTTTGATTACTGTGACCTTGAATTTATTTCCTTTTATTTATTTATTTTTGGTCTTCAGTTGTACTTTGGAGGGGGAGGTTTGTTTGCTGTCTTATTCTGCTCAGGCTGCTATAATAAGTATACCAGACGAGGTGGCCTGAAAAACAAACATTTATTTCTCACAGTTCTGAAGAATGGGAAGTTCAAGATCAAGGTGCCAGCAAATCCTAAGGGTCCTTTCCAGGTGGCAGATGTCTGTCTTCTTGCTGTGTCCTCAAATGGTAGAGAGCAGAGAGAGGGAGGCAAGCTCTCTTATGATTCTTCTTAAGAGGGGCACTCATTCCATCACAAAGGTTCCACCCTCAGGACCTAATTACCTCCTAAAAGTCTCATCTCCAAACACCATCACATTGGAGATTTGGATTTCAACATGTGAATTTGGGAGACACAAACATTCAGTTCTTAGCACTTGCTCATCTTTTAGCTGTCTTTCCATGTTCTTGTTTATTTGTAAAGAATTACATATATTTAGAATATTAACCCTCTGTCAAAAGTATAATAAATGGTTTTCTCCAGTGTGTCATTTTATTTGTAGGTCTTTATTTGTTTATTTATTGCTATATAATTTTCAATTTTTATGGAATGAATCCATTGATCTTTCCTTTATTATTTCTGCCTTTGACATCATGCTTTAAAAGATCTTTCTCATCCTAAAATTCAGTGTTTGCAGCAACTTTATAGGACATATCTATGGCAAATAAAGAGAAACAACTTTATAGCACAATAACAAACTCAAGAATAGATATTAAACAACTTAAGTATTAAAAATATCTCGGTTCTACCTATCATGGGGAATTTCTGGGACACTGTCTTCTCTTCAACTTTCAATCTCCGGACACTTTTCTGGGCATCTGACTCCACTCTCTGTCATCCAGTCCTTCTTCTCTATTCTGGAACCTGCTAATCTCCTTCTGGGAATTGCCCTAGACGCCCAAGCCTGAGCTTGAGAGGCAGAGCAGTTCGCTTCTCTCTGCCTCCCTCCATGACCCAAGGGCCATGCTTTTTAGGAGACATTTTTCACCAAAATGGTCCATTAAGACTTTGCACAAGACAAAGAGAGGTTTTCCTCTGACAAATTCTTTGGCTAATTTTGAAATTAACTTTTTTTTTTCAAATGCACATGCAGGAGTATTTTCTGATGATTATTGGATGACCCAGTGAATGATACTCTTGGCACACATTGGGTTTAGCATGGAAATAAAATTTTCAGAAACACATTTGGCCAACTTTGTACTTTTTCCAATGAGGGTGGTAAGAATTAGTGAGTCCGAATTTTATCATCAGCACCTATTTTCAAAGGGGTCAGAGTAAGGCTATGTAGATGGTTTGGACAAGTCTCAACTCCATTTGTAGACTAAGTCAGCCAGCTGGGAAGGTGATTGGACCTTGTTTTGTTTTGTTTTGTTTTGTTTTGTTGAAATGGCTGTTACTTAAGAAAAAGTTGACAGTTTCCTATCAGGGCCCCTTTATGTCATCACCAAATCACTTCTGCCTCCGTTAGAAAAACTTAAGCGGGACTCCAATCTGCTGCACAGACATGACCTCACAGGGTCTCAGATGTAGCGCCTTGTTTTAGGTTCAGTGACTTTTTTTCCTTTCTTGTCTTGCCACATGAAAAAACTGCTTTTCTAATGCATGGGACAGAACTGTCTGCTAGTTCGTATTAGTGTAACTTCTAAGAGACCTGAGAAAACATGATTACAGCTATTGTTCAAACTAAGAAAAACAGGAGTCTAAAAACAGTAAATACAGCGGCTTGGACCCATGTTAACTGCTTTAAAACATATGCATCAATAGAATGTGAAGAAAATCAATCAGGAAGATGGTTGCTAAAAATGTCTTAAATGAAAAATGCATAACTATATGTGGCCTGTGTCTTCCAATTTTTTAAATTACTCATTACTCTGCCTCTGGTTCTGTAGTCAGTGCAGTTTCCCAGCTATGTTTTTGCAATGATGGAGGGAAGAAGTGTAGGATTAGCTGAGGCCAATGTGTAAAGCAGGATTATTTTAGATGATAAATCAGAGGGCTATGAGTTTTTCCTACATTTTGCAGCAATTTTTCTTGGGAGAAAAGGGCACATTTTGCTCCAACTTATCAGGTTTTATTTTGAAAATAAATTCTTTGACATTTAAGAATTGCAAAAAAAAAAAAAAATTCCTATGGGAAGAGCCACAGACTAGAAATAGATTGTGTTGGACATGCAACTCAGCAAGACGCTATAAAAGATAGTGTAATGGGGTACATAAGGGTTTGCTAATTGGACTGGGAATTCACGAGAGAGAGGAGTTGATAACTCTGAAGTGATCTGGAAAAGAATATCATGTCAGCATGAGAATAAAATGAAAACTGGATCAACAAAAAATGATTGTAGAGATCATCAATTGTGAATATTCTTAGATGAGATGCTGTTTTGGCAATAGTTACTATTATTTTACTTTAATAAATATTTATAAATTATTTCAAAAGTTCTTTTTTGACTGTCTGGAGTGAGTGTGCAGTATGTATTTAATTTTGGCATATTCATGCATAAGAGTATGTAGGAGGAGGTGTATATGATAAGAAAATACATCAATGTGTCTTCATCCAAATAAATGCCTTGGATTTTGGCTCGATTTCACAACAAATTCTAATATTTTAAAAATATACTAAACAAAGATTTCTTGTTTAAAAGAGTGTTGCTGTGTGTGTGTGTGTGTGTGTTTTAACTTCACAATAAATTAAAGAGCATACAAAAAGAGATAAAATGTAAGATGAGATTAAAATGATACAGTATTGTATATCACCACTGACTCAAAGATTTCAGTCTGTACCTTTCAGAAACTTGGGCATGAGTCTTCCCTTCAATAACTGAACATAGGAGGACTACTCTCATCTGTCTGCAACCCTCTCTGATGTTGACATCTTCCTACAGTCAAAGAGCAAATGCCAGATACCAGCTGGGTCAAAAGTACAGGAAGGAATCTTTCCTTTGAGCACTGTACATGGGATTGGTAACCATTACAGGTGTGTGCAGACATAGGAAGAAAGTTAACAGCCATGGAAATTGTGCTTGTTCATGCATTTCATTAGTTCAGAGTACTAGACAGGTGGACATCAGACATAGAAAAAGATGTCATCTTAATAGAAAAGAGACACATTAGTTGAAAACCTGGGAATTAGATTGGAAATTATGTGCCTCAATTAGCCTACAACTATAGATCTGAAAAGGAAATGAGACCATTACATACACGGAGTTAAAGCAGGGCCAAATGTATTCACATATTCAACATCTGAAGAGATTTTACCTTCCTTACCACTCATTCATTAAACAAATGTCCATTAGGTCTCTGTTATATGCCAGATGTATTCTGGGCACTGATGGAGTAAAAACAAAAAAACCAACATAAGTTAACTTTTTCAAGTACTGAAAAACACAGGAAAAAGAATAATGTAACAAAGACTCCAAAGAAAAGCATAAACCTAGGAATTATTTAATTCAGAATAAAATTTCAGAAAACTAGTTGGCATATACAGAAAAGCACAAATAGAAATAATCTCAGTAAATAGGGGCAAAAAATCTGAAAATAAAAGAATAAGATGAGATAAAAAGGTAACAAAATATAAAGGTATTATAGACTGCAGAAAAAAAGAAAAAACATGAAAATTGAAAGTCAATATACAGAATAAGGAATAGCAAATCATCATTTGGATAATGGTAATTACAAGGGAAAGAACAGAATTGCACATAATCAGAGATGTTACATAATGCAATAATTAAATAGATCATCTAATACAACTTTTCTGAGTTGAAGAAAGACCTGAAGATTAAATGAACTCACTACATTCTAGGTTACAATTATTGAAAATTGACCCACACTTATAAACATCTTGGCAAAAACTTTTGAATTAAAAATACAAAAGAAAGGTTTTTTTTAGAAGGGAAAATCAGTTTCTTATGATAGAACAAAAACCAGGGTAGCCTCAGACACCTCTACTTTCCAAATTTGTGCCTCTGTATGTTGACGACAATGGCACCAAAGCTATAGTTTTTTTTTTTTAAGGAAAAATGTTATAACTTAAGAATTTTATACCTAACTAAGTTGGTTTTCATGTATAAGCAACAGAAAAAAATTTCTTGGAGGCAGGGATTCAAAAAATTATGTGACATATATTATTATCATTTAGAATAATTGTTTGAAAGCACACTACAACCATTTGAGAGTAGAAGCAAAAAAAAATAGGAGGAAATTTTTGTGACCTTGGGTTAAGCAAAGAGCTCTTAGACAAGAAACCAACAATACAATATAAAAAAAATTTTTAATGATAAATTAGTCTTCATTAAAATTCAAAACTGTTATTCTTCATAAAACACCATTGGTATTTGCAGATCATGTTTCTGAAAAAGAACTTGCACCCGGAATATATAAAGAACTCTCAAAACACAGTAACAAGAGAATGTTCAAATTTTTTTTTAATAGTCAAAAGATTTGAACAGATATCTCACCAAAGATATACAGATGGCAAATAAGCACATGCTAAAATACTTAAGATCATTAGCCATTAGAAAAATGCAAATTAAAACCACAATGAGATACTTCCACACATCTATTTGGATAGCTAATTGTTTAAAAAGTTGACCATATCAAATGCTGGCAGGGATGCAAAGTAACAGGAACTCTCATTAATTGTTGGTGGTAATATAAAATCGTACAATTTTTTTGGAAGACAGCTTAGTAGTTTTTTTAATGAGGTTACCAATGAGTCAACAATTGCATTCTTAAGTATTTGCCCTATTGAAATGAAAATTGTTCACACAAAAACCTAACTATGAATGCTTATAACAGCTTTATTCATAATAGATTTAAACTGGAAACAATCCAAATGTCTTTCCATGAATGAATGGATTTTTAAAACTGGTATATCTATAAATTTAAATACAATTTAGCAAGAAAATAAATAAATAAATAACGAAGTAGTGATACATACAACAACTTGGAAAATCTCAAAGGAATAATGAGTTAAAGAAACCAGTCTCAAACAATTATATACTGTATGATCTATTTGTATGACATTCTGGAAAAAGCAAAACTATAGAGATGGAGAAAAAATCAGCAATTTGCAGGGTTTATTGATGGGAGGAGGGTTTGACTACAAAAAGACAAAATGGAGAAATTTTTCTGGTGATGTAACTATTCTGTGCCCTAAATGCAGTGATAGTTATGCAAATATATATGTGAATTTTAGTTCATAGAACTTTTCTCCAAAAAACAAACTTAATTTTACAGTATTGTTAATTTTTTATGTTAAAAATTAAAATACTAGCAGGTGCTATGCAAATAAATTAGCATCTAAGCTTAGACTAGAATGCAAGGATGTTTCAATGTTAGGATATCTCTGAGTGTAATCAATTACATTAACAGAAAAAAGTAAAAAATGCTGCAAATATAGATGATACAATTTAAAACCCATTCCCCATAAAATTCTTAGGAAATGTAATTATTCTTAAACATAGTAATAGATTTATTAAAAGAGATAAAGAATATCTACCTAAAACCAATAGCAAACATTTTATATAATAATGAGCAAGAGTCATGTCTCTCCAAGTTAGAAGTAAGACTATAGTGATCATTATTACCAGTATTAGTAATATTATATTCAAAATTATATCCTGTTAAAGGTTGGGCTCTCCAACAGCAGATGTCAAGGCGGAGCTTGGTGTACAGCATGTTCATTAGGGGCCAATACCTGTGAAGGGTGGGAGTGGGACACAAGACTTCTCAAAGAAATAAGTGCAACAGAGACTCACCCCATCAAAGTCTTGGCTGAGCTCCTGGCAGCTCAGGAGCAAGTATTACCCATAGAGTATCCCTCATAGGGCTGAAATGGCTTGGCCTTTTTACCCTAACTTTCTTGGATACCCATTATGGGCTGCCTGGAAGGATTTCCTCCTGATGAGCTAGCTCCTTGCAACTGAGGCTCTTTGCTGACTGCACTTTCTGTGGCTGAACAGCAAGAGGACTCTGGATGGTGCATTTCTTAGTCTAAAGCAAGGGCCATCACACTTTTTTCAGTAAAGAGTCTAACAGTAAATATCTTAGACTTTGCTGGCCAAGAGGCAACATGGAGAATATAATGTCAGTACTTGTATATAACAACCGTTCTGAAATGTGAAAAAGATTCATTTATAGGTCATACAAAATGAGTTGGCCCCTGAATTTGGACTGTGTTCTACCGCATAGCCAGTGCAGTAGGAGAATCAGAAGGAATAATTTTCATAGAAACTGAAAAGAGGAGGAAAAATTATAATTACTTCTGGTCATAGTGATGGTCTTTTAGGAAAACTCAAGGAATTAACTATGCAACAGTTAGAATTTGGGAATATGGATAGCTATAAAATACTCACAAATTATGAGATAGCACTAAATGTGGTCCTGAATCCATTTAAAGTTAGTGATACCGAAACTTTAAATTAAATTTTAAAGTGCCTCTTCTGGGAGGATTTTTAAATGAAGATTCGGGGGTTCCCATGCCAGATTTTCTAGTTCAAGAGTTGTGTGTTGGGGATCCAAGAATCTGTATTAAGAAACAGGACCCATTTGAACTGGTCCACAGATCATAATTTAAGAAATTCTGTTTTAATATTTTATCTTAATCTCTTCTAAATGGATGTTTCTTAAAATTTAGAAGTTTCACATACCTGTGAGAATTATATGAAGGTTTGAATCTCGCCAAATTCACCTACATACCAGGAGTGAAAGAAAAATCCTCTTATCAAATAAAATCTTTAGAGGACTGGTGTTAGTATGGCTTTACTGGAATAGGGAACATGAACTAAATAAAAATACTGGGTTACAACCACTCGAATTTTGAAAAATAATTGGGAGAAGCTAGGAATGGGTAGGTGCAGTGAAATGTAATAATTAATCCCCAGTGATTGAGTTGAAATCCTTTTGTGTAGACCAATTTGAGTCTCCAAGAGGCAGCTTTCCCCACCTTCTCTCAACACCCTGCACACCCCACTCCAACAATTTATTCAGTATCTCTGTCCCATCTTGTACCTTGTGATTACCTTCCCAAGATTACTTGTATCTTAAAAGAAATACCTGCAGAAAAGCTAATGAATTACGGAAAAGGGGTAAAATTCTACTGGAGGGATTCAGGAGAGGCAAAGACAACTTCTCAATGCTTTCAAAATTCCAGCCATCAGGTGCCTCTATATCCTCCCTGTTCTACCCATCTTTAAGGCCAGGCATGATCTAGTGTGTAAAACTTTCTCCCCCAAAGTCTGGATTAAATAAAACCTTCATTTGAAACTGCAGTGATACAGCTTACAGATGTTGACTTCCAATAAGATAATGTATGTAGAGCAGAAAGTACAATTTTATAGATAGTACATATTCAATAAGTGTTAGGTGCCATTTTATTATTGATGTTGTTGACTCAACTGAACAACAGTTCAGCAGCCCAAACTCAGATATAGATAATATTCTTCATAGTCATTCAATACTGAAGGAGAGATACTCTGGTGATGGTATACAGTGTTCATATTGCATAGCACTCATGGTTTAGAAGAGGGGAGAGCCAGAAAAACAAAAACAAAAACAAATAGCAATCCTATAGTGACAAGTGTTCACCTGGGGGCTTATTCCACAGACTGTGGTGGCCCAAAATGGAAATGGCCAACTTAGCCTATAAGGAGTCATATGGGGAACTTCTCATCAGAACAACAATGATTTTCTAATATAATACATAGTTAAATTTAATTGTCAAATTAATTATACAATAATTTATTACTTTTGAGGGTCAAAGAAGTAGAGATTAATTAGAAATCATATGGCCAAAAGAAGCTTTGCTGAAACAGACAGGCACAGTGTTTCCCAAACTTCGAGGCTTCATAAAGGACTAAAGCTTTAAATAAAATGAAGGTGTCAACATCAGTTTGTTTGACACATTTTGATTTTGTCAATTAAGATAAAAAGAAAAGTCTGGACATCAGAGTGAGCCAACCAACACCTGGGAAAGTCTGGTCAATGGTGCGACAAGAAGGGCAAGGAGTGGTGTCTAAGCTCTAGGTTCCAGCCCTGACTCTTCACCTGGCATCTGTGTGATCTTGAATATGACACTGATGTCTATTTTGGTCTCAGTGGATTCACCTTTCTCTATAGCTACCTCTTAAAGCTGTAGGGAAAGTCAGAAGAGATTATATAAGTGAAATTGTTTCGTTAACTGCTCTTTTAATGCAATGAATTATTAAGAGGTAGCATGTTGCTGAATCTGAATAGGAGCTCAAATTTGGACAGCCCAAGAGGAAGACAGAGTGCAGTTCAGGCTGAAAACTCCGTGTACCTAGAGATATATTCAGCCAGGGGCAGGCACTCCAGAAGGAGGAGTAAGTGACGAATACAACTGGAAGTCTTTGTTAGGGTCAGAATGTCAAGGGGAAAGCTTTGAACTTTATCCTAAAAACAATGGGAAACATTTATATGATGTGAATATTGAGAAAAGTAAAATGACAAAAGGAGAGTTTTTATGTCAATATAATGTCTTTTTAAATGAGTGAGGGGCTATTTGAATTTTTTTATGATTATTACTTGAGGCTTCATTCACATAATCTCACAGTTGACTGAACACTCCCCTTTGACCTCTCCTTCCCCAGGGACCAACTCAGGTTTAATTGAAGCTTTTGTCTCTATCTCTGTCTTTGACAGCTGGGAGATTAGCAGGGGTTTGGCTAATTAGTATTTAACTGTGCGCTAATGTTCCCGTGGGTTTGTCAATCACAATCTAGTTTAAAATGGATTCAGAGTTTTCAAAATCTTGAAAAAAGGATGCTGTGTCAGAGCTGATTCAATTTTTTGAAAGGATTAAAGCAAGGATCAAATCTAATTTTATGATCTTTTCAGTCACATTCCCCAACAAAACGATATTTTGAATTGGAAATTGGTATGGTCCTCTTTAGATAGAGGAGTTATACAATGGGGGTTAAGAATGAACTGAAGGGTCTCCATGGAAACCTGAGATCTTATATCTTCATTTAAAGTAGCCCACCAGTGACATGCTCTCCTGTGTTTCCCAGGTAGTTTAGGAGACACTGGAGGAGATAAGCTTCAATATGCTGTAGTTTGCGTCTGAAGATTGCTAAAAGGTATCTTTCAGCTTGATTCCCTCCTTGTTCATTCAGGCAGCTAGTCATTCAATAATTATTTACTTTTTTGTGCCACTCGGTGAAATAATGCTGAGAATAGTAATGGAAAGGTTTTACCCCTAAAGAAGCTGATATTTTTAGAGGGGAGACAGACATGTACTCAATTTCCTTACTAGATGCAATGTAATGTCTTCATAAGATACAGCAGGGAGCAATAGGAACCCAGAAGAAAGAAGATGTCGTGAGACAGCAGTTTAGGAAAGACTTCAGTGAAGAGGTAGCACTTTGGGTCTTGAAGAATAAGCAGGAAATTCCCAAAAGAAAAGAAAGTAGGGACAGAGAAATCTAGGCAGAGGAGCAGAATTCTCAAAAACAAAACCAAGTGTAAGACTTGAGAGATAGGCAACAGTCAGATCAGAGATATTTTGGGAATTTTAGGAATGCCATGTTTGGGAATTTAGATTTTTATTCTGTTAGAGCAATATGCTCTAAAGTCAAGACATGCTACTTAACTAGCTGTATAATCTTAAGTTAATCACCTGAATTTTCCGAAACTTAGGATCGTCATCTGAAATAGGAGGACGAAACGTCCAAATACTAGCACAGTGTCTCACATAGAAGAGATGCTTGAATCCTATTGCATATAAAAGTACCTTAAACAAAATAGATGTTTATATCTCTTCCACACACAAGAGTCCAGAGTCAGGTAGTCCAGAGCTGATATAGCAGCACTGAAGCCTTTGGGGACCCAGTCTCCACTACTTTTAGAATATGGATTCTATCTTCAGGATGCCCTCATATCCAAGGTGATTTTTAGAGCTCTACTCAGGTTCCAGGCAGCAAGAAGAAGGAAGGGCACAAGAGAGAACCTCTCAGTTAGACAAGCTTCAAGCTCTAAGCAGCCTTTCCAGAAGTCCCTTCAATCTTTCTACTTTTTATCATATCAGTTTTGCAAGGTCATATTTTGCTTTAGAAAACCTAGGGTATGGAACTTTTTTTTTTTTTTTTTTGAGGTGGGACAATTCCATACCAAAACAAGGCAGGGCTTTGCTATTAATACAGAAGAGAATGGATTTTGCAGGACCACTTAATGTCACTGGCACAGTGCTGAAAACATATTGGTTTTATTCCATCCTTTGGCAAATCAGCACAGTTTAAAAGGGAAAAATGAGTTTTGAAGTCAAGCACACTTAGATACATATCCCAGATCTGACACCCATTCACTACATAAACTTGAGTGAGTCACTTCAAACTTTTTGAGCTTCGGGTTTATCACCTATAAAATGAAGGGAAGAACACTGAACTCTCAAGCTGTAGAATGCCGAGCACATGAAAGGTATTCAGTAGAGCAGGGTTCTCTGTTGCTCTCCACCCCTCTCTTCAGCCCAGCAGAAGCCTAGAGCATCAGGCCCAAGTCCAGGTTTTCCATCAGCTGTGTTCTGTTGTCCTTGGAAAAGAGACACCAGAGTCACGATATGAGTGAGCCAAAACCAAAGTGAGATGGAGAGTTCAAGCTAGGCATCTGAAGGGGGCAGAGGAGAGTCAAGGTGTAATTCAAGAGGATGCAATCCAGAGAAACAAAAACAGCAAGAGGGTGTGGGAAACACAAGCTAGAGAGAATCTCACAGCTGGAGAAGCAGGATGTGATGGCCCAGCGTGGGAGGGAAGTCTGATTTTGGCATATTAAGAGAGAACTATTGAGTACTAGATTATGTTAAGTCTGGATCCTGTGTGAAATGGACCTAATATGCATAAAATTCTCAGGCATGTGATCTGTTGAATATAAGCTCCCTAGGAGAGAACTGAATGACCCTAACACAAAAGCATCTAATAATCATACCTGGGACCCAGTGACCTTTGAAGAAGTCTGCAAACAGCATGGAAAATAAGCAATTTATTTTATGAACATCTCAGTCTCTAACATTCACCCCGAAGAACAGAAGCACACACACAAAATAATTTAAATAAAAAAGAAGTTTATGGAAAGGATACATCTGGCAAACTCATGAGCATCGAAGACCAGAACAGACTTGGATGGGTCTCTGGGAAATCAAGAGGCCTGGACCTTGTCAGGTGGGATGAAGGCAGCTGCCCTTCTCTTATTCTGCCTTTCTCTGCCCACCTGCTTCATTTCCTGTACCTCTCAGCACACTGACTTTTCTGCTTTCTCATAACTTGTGAGATCTTTCTTAACTCCAACTCTATGAAGCATTTCATCACCATGGTGATGACTCAGGTTCTGACTCTACAAATCTCTGAAGTTCAGATGTTTACATCTTACAATATGATTTCTAAGTCTCTTTAAAATCTAGAAGTTGAAAATCTTCTTAGCTCAACCCAGCTTAAGGATTGGCTCTCCAGAGCCAGATGTCTATTTATCTAATCAGTGGGACTAGAGAATAAAGCAAGGTCACATAATTCTGTGGAGAACCAAACCTACTCCTTTTCTCCTAAAGTTATTGTACAAATGAAGAGTAAGATGAAGACTTAAAGTTACGGTTGCATAGCGAAGATGTGCCCACCAGCATCACACCCAACCACAATCATCTGGACTATCATCACAACCACTTCTACTTCTACTTCTACCAGTCTGACTCCCTCCAATATTGCAGCCATTCATAGCACATTCACTATTAAAACAACCACTACTACCACCACCACCACCACCACTTCCATCATCACCTCCATTATTACCACCATTATCATCACCACCACCAGTAATCACAACCACTCTCACCACTATGCTCTCCACCACAATCACCTGCTGTTGTTACCATCACCACCACCATTACTACCACTTCTACTGCTCCCTCCATCTCTAAAACCATTCATACTTTCACCACCATACCACTACCAACACCATTACCACTACTACTACCATCACGAGCACCTCCATCATCACTACCACCATCACAACCAACTCTACCACCACCACTATATCACCATTACTACTACGAACTCCATTACCATGATCATCACTATCACCAGCCTCTTCTCTGATTACCACCATTGTCACCACCACCGCCACTATCACTATCGATATTAGTACCTCCATTAGTACCATCAGCAACACGATCATCTGATCATCTCCACTATTTCACCCCACCCCCACCATAATTATCTCCACTCTCACCTTTACTACCACCACCTTCAATGTAACCATCACCACTATTACTGCCATTATCACATCATTATCACCATTTCTGCCACCATCTTCATCATCGCTACTTCTATCACCACCACTGTCTCTACCAACATCACTATCACAACACACCACTGCTACACTCTACCTATAAAAATCCAGGCTGGAAAACAAGATTACTACTGTGATTAAACTAATCTTGAAGAGAAAGGAGGTGGAAGTGGGCTGGGTGTCCATGAATTTTCTAACTACATCAATGTCAATAATTATTCATAGTTATCCAGTCTTGAAAACTTAGAATTATCTTGTTCTCCATATCCAGTCAGTCACTAGTACTATAGACATTTTTTACTTGCCTACATCTCTTCCTATTTTTCCATCTCTGCTGCAATCATCTCTCATTTCATAAAGAGATGATCATGGTTCTTTCCTCTCTGGCCCTCTGCCTCCAATCTATCTATCCTCAAAACATTTTTCATGTCCTGCCAATGAATCTTTCTAAAATATTGATTTCATTGCTTTTTTGTTCTGCTCAAAGTCACTCAGTCAAATTTTTCCATCTAAAACCAAAAGCTTTAGATCTGGATTCCTTTTTCAGCTTTATTTCCTGTGACTTTCCTCCTGGAACTCTGCGATGAACATCATTCACCTTAGGTGATCAACATCACCTTAAGTGAGCATCATTCAAGTTCAGTGATTTTTAAAAATATCTAATCAGTAGGCTCAGTGAGATTGGAAGAGCTATTTAATCTACAGATCAAGAATAGGAAACTATGCAAAGGAATGATCAGGGTATGAGAAAGTTTTAGAAATAAAAAACGTAATTGCTGAAATAATTGGGGGACTAAGAAAACCTCTCAGAGTATAAAAAGAAAAAGGCAAGGGACAAAAAATAGGACCAATAAAGATTAGCAACAGGAGCATCATACCAGGAAGTGCAACATCCAACCAACAGAAGTGCAAAATGAAAGATGCCAAATGAATGCAGAAGGGACAACTGTCAAAGAAACAGCCAAGGGCATTTTCCAGAGCTAAAGAGAGAAATAAATTACAAAGTGAACAGTTCTACAAATCACAAAATGAGTGAATTGAATAAGAAAATACTTGTACCTAGACATATCATTGCTAAAAATAATTATTTTCATTTATAAAGTCAACAGATAGATAGATAGATAGATAGATAGATAGATAGATAGATGGATAGATAGGCAGATATCACATCAAAATAAACCAAAGCTGATGGAAAAAGAAATGGAGGTTTATGCATAATATAGTGTGTATAAATTTGATAAATATAAAATAATGCCATAGACATTATTTGCAAAGGAAAGCACTTGGCATGTTTTGACTGGGTATGGTTGATACTGATTGCCTCCAGAAAGTGAGGTCTGGGTGTGGGAGGTGTGGGAAAGTTCAGTGATTCATGGACATTGAATAAAAATTAACACTCTACATAACCTCACTGAAGTCAAGTAATGAACATTGCCAGCAGCCCAGAAGTTTTGTTTGTGCCTACTCCCAATCAGGGCTCCCTCTCTTTTCCTCTAACCTGACTTCTATCACCACAAGTTAGTTTTGCCCATTTTTGAACTTTACATAAATAGAATCATAGTCTACCCTTTTTTTCTCAATATTATGTTCCTCTATGGTGTAACACATAGAATTATTATTACTATAGAGGTTTTAATTGTATAACTACATGACAATTTATTTACCCATTCTACTATTAATGGACATCTGGTTCATTTCCAACTTTTTACTAACAT
Source organism: Cephalopachus bancanus (assembly GCA_027257055.1). Classification (NCBI taxonomy): domain Eukaryota; kingdom Metazoa; phylum Chordata; class Mammalia; order Primates; family Tarsiidae; genus Cephalopachus; species Cephalopachus bancanus. Next base: position 14,945,175 of record JAPVLO010000008.1, read on the forward strand.
AAATGATATGTACAAATAACTACACATTGCTTTGATATTTAATAGAGTAAATCTTCAGCTTTGTTCTTCAAGATTGCTTTTGCTATTTTTAGCTCTTTGCACTTCTTTTTTTTTTTTAAGTTGTTTTACAGTTGAGGAGTCAATGAGAGGAATTGTGTGCAGGTGACGTTTGGGCTTCTAGAAAGCCCTCTTTTCTCCTGGTAGTGAACATGGCATCCAATGGGTGGTTGTGTACCCCAACCCCCTCCTTCTTTCCCTTGTTTAGCACTGCCCAGCATTTGCTGGCCTGCCATTGTACTCACATGCCCAAGGTATAGTTTGCACTGGTGAGTGAGAACATGCAGTATACAGTTTTTTTGTTTCTGAGGTAGTTCACTTAGAATGATGGTCTCCAGCTTCATCCATGTTGCTGCAAAGGACGTTATTTTGTTCTTCTTTATGGCTACATAGTATTTCATCATGTATATGTACCATATTTTAAAAATCCGGTCCACTTTCAATAGGTATCTGGGTTGGTTCATGTTTTTGCTATCATGAGCAGTGCTACAATAAATATATGTGTCCAGGTGTCTTTTTGGTAGAGTGATTTATGTTCCTCTTGGTATACTCCCAGAAGTAGGATTGCTGGGTTTTATGGTAGCTCAATTTTTAGTTCTATGAGAAAATGCCACACCACTTCCCACAAAGGTTGAACTAGCTTACATTCCCACTAACAGTGTAGAAGCGTTCCCTTTTCTCCATAGCTTCACCAACACTTGTTGGTTTTTTACTTTTTAATGACGGTCATTCTTACTGGTGTGAGGTGGGATCTCATTGCTGTTTTGATTTGCATTTCTCTGACGATTAGTGAAGCTGAGCATTTTTTCATATTTTTGATGGGTGTTTGTATGTTTTCCTTTGAGAAGTGTCTGTTCATGTCATTTGCCCATTTTTCATTGAACTATTTTATACTTCCTGTCAATTCATTTAAGTTATTTATAGATCCTGAATGGTAGGCTTTTGTCAGATGCATAGCTTGCAAATTTTTTCCCATTCTGTGGGTTGTCTCTTTACTATTTTTATTTATAAAATCTTTATTAAAATATGTACTTAAAATACATGTTTTGTCTTTTTCATAAATTATTTACAAGAAGATTTGCTCCATCCTTTGAAATACCACCATAGAATATAATCAAAAATTTTAACAGACAACAGTGCATTTTAAATATATATCCTAAAATAAACAGCTAATATTCCTTAGAAAAGATACAGCATATTTAATTACCTAAATTTTAACAAAATATTCTTTATGGAAATGGATTATTGTCTTTTTTGCCGAGCCACAAAATCTCTACGTAATCAAAAACTAGCTCTCATTCTACTTCTCTGTATGCATCACCAAGGAGAAGAAAAGATGAAGGGTTGGGCAAGTGATATACAACACTTTGTCTTTTCTGTGCTTCAGATAAATATCTTGATGGTTTCTTTTGCTGTTTTGTACATCTTTATAAACTTTAAAAAATCAATTTCCACAAAGTAAAGAAAATCTCTGAACTCTTGTTTGGGATTGCATTGATTCTATAGATCAGTTGCATAAGGAAAGAACTAACATTTTATACAATATTTGGTTTTGTTATCTATGAACATAATGTGGTTCAATTTACTTAGATTTTCTGTAATTTCATTCAATGATTTTTTTTGCAGTTTTCTGGGTAATTACTCTGTATATTCTTCATTATATTTAAGTCTAAGTATTTGGCATTATTTTATTCTATTATAAATTACCTTTTTATTTTACTTTTCAACAATCATACAATTGATTTTTAAAATAATGACATTGTTTCCAGAAACTTACTAAACTACTGTTTAATCTAAATAGTTTATCCATAGGTTCTTTTGCATTTTCTATACACAGTTACATAGCATCTACACATACTGGGTGTTTGAAATCATTTTGCTTTTCTATTTTCTTCTCCTGCTTATCAGACTGACCAGAACACCTTGCACAATGTGGAATGGAGGTGAGAACAGTAGCATTTTTGTCTTCTTTCTAATTTCAAGGGAAAATTCCAACATTTCACTGGTAGTTATTATTTTTGCTGCAACTTTTTCAATATAATTTATCAAATTAAGGAAGTTTCCTTCTGTTCTTAGCTTACTAAGAGGTTTTTTGTGTTTCTGTTGTTTATCATAAAAGGGTGGTGAACTTGTAAATTGCCTTTTTTTCTATACTTATTGAAATAATCATATGTTTTTTCTTCTTTAGTCTACCAATTGATTTTGGAGTATGAAACTAATCTTACATTCCTGGAATAAACTCAATTTGGTTGGAATGTGTGATCAATTTTTTTTAATCACTGGATTCAATATACTCATTTTTAGTTAGCATTCATTTCTAATTTTTGCATCTATTTTGAAGAGTGAGATTGGCCTATAATTTTCTCATTTATACAATTTTGGTATTAAAGTAATGCTAGCCTCATAAAATAACTTGGAAAATGCCCCTTCTTTTTCTCCTCTCTGGAAATGTCTGGGTACATTGGTCTCATTTCTTCCTTAAATGTGTGGGTAAGCGTCTTCAGAAAAGTCATCTGACCCTGAAGTTTTATTTGTGGAAAAAGTTAAATTATGAAGTCAATTTCCTTAATAATTATTGGGCCATTCCGCAGCTATGCTGGGACTATTTCACTTGTCTGTTAAAACTTTAAATTTTGTCTCTAACTCTTTGAACACACCAGTTGAGTTACCTCAGCTGATGCGACTCCTCTTCTGAGGAGTCTAATTCCTCAGACTCTTAATTCTGAGTCTGATTCCTCAGACTCCTGATTCTCAGAAAAGGAGGATGAAATGGAAGACAGTGGAGTCTTTCCTCACCAATGGCCACCATCGGTACCTCCTGTAAGTTCTAATAAACCAGTGTCTTTCTCTGCTGGTGACTTCTTTGAAATATATAAAAAATCTTATGCACAAACCCTCTCAGACTTGGGGTTGCCACGTTACACTAACTAAACAGAATCGAGGGTAGATAGGATCAATATATTAAAGAAGCATCTTAAGCTCCATCAACAGCTGGACTGAGAGGAACGGTATGTCTGAAGTACAGTGTCCTGCATAAAATGTGCTCCCCTATTCATCCTTCTTGATATTCTTTAGTTTATCCTTGAATTAAGTCACCTCATTAAAGAAAACTCTGGGCATTACATTGCTCCCCTGCCCCCACCTATAACTTATAGAATCATTCTTGCTAAAGCATACTTTGGATCAGCACACAATGAAGAGAGGGTATCAACAATGGCACACAGATCATTAATTTTTTTTAAATGGATGTTGGCATGGAGGTGGTGAAAAGAGAACACTTGTACATTGCTGGTGGGAGCATAAATTACTACAACCTCTATGAAAATCACTATGCAGATTTCTCAAAGAGCTAAAAGTGGGTCAACCATTTGATCCAGCAAATTTACTACTAGGTATCTACCCCAAGAAACCAAGGTCAGTAAACAAAAAAGACAACTGCACTCATATGTTTTTCACAACACAATTCACAATTGTGAAGATGTGGAATCAACTGAGGTGTCCATCAACCAATCTTGGATAATGAAAGTGTGAGATAGACATATATAGTGGATATAATATAGTACATGGGATACTACCTAGTCATAAAAAGGAATGAAATAATGTCTTTTGCTGCAACTGTATGGAATTGAAGACCATCATCCTAAGTAATGCAGGAATAGAAAGCCACACAGATGTCCTCACTTGTAAGTGGGGGCTAAACTAAGGAACCGCAAAGGCTTAGAGAATGGCATAATGGACAGTGACAACTCAAAAGGGGGAGGGTGGGAAGGAACTGAAAACTCACCTATCAGATACAGTGTGTCCAGGTGGGGGTGGAGGGTACAATTAAAGTCGAGACTTCTTTGTAACCAAATTCATGTAACCAAAAATAATTTGTACCTTCTAAAGTTATTGAAATACAAATAAAGAAAAATTAAAAAGAAAAACCAATAAATAAATAAATAAATCTTCCTCCTTAGATATACCTCATACTGATATTCATTTTCACTTACTTTCAAACTGTATTATTTTTTCTTATCATTCTGCTATAAATAATAGCTCTCTGATCTGGTATGGCGGTGCTTGTAATCCCAGCCTCTTGGTAGGCAGAGGCAGAAGGATCACTTGAGGCCAGGAGTTCAAGTCCAGCCTGGGGAATATAGTGAGACAGCATATCAAACAAAAGAAAAAAACAACAACTTTCTTTTCATTATAAAACTCTACATTCTGAAATTGCTTACAGAAAATTCTTCATTTTCTTCCAGTGAGAAAAAATGACAAAACATTCTTTCTTGCTTTATATCATTCATACATTTATTTATTTTTAAATGTCATTTTTGTTTGGGGCATCGTTTTTGACACTAGCATAAAGAAATGAGGAATAATGACAAAGTCCCTATGCTCATATAGCTGATATTCTTCTTGGATGAGACAAAAATAAATCAATTTTTTAAATAGGAAAAAAGACACATAAAGTGGGGGATGGTCTCTACTCCATTATTAAGTAACACCACATTCTAGTTATGTGGTGTTCGGGAAAAAAAATTTGGTTTTAATATCAGGAATCTCTTATTACTAAATCATTTTATTATCATATTATTAACTTTGATTTGAGGAGCTGATTTGGTCTTAATTTTCTTGTTGGTTACTAGGAGGTTCAAGGCTAACTCTGAAGTAGCACAGCCTAGAAAGTAAATGCAGGGAAGTGTGAGTTAGACTGCTCAGAGAGTACTGAGATTCTACTACTAACTAACTGTGTGATTTGGGGCTAGTCACCTAGCCTCTCTGGACTTTTTTTCCAGTCATATGGGACTGATTACAGAGCCAACCTCCTAGGGTTGTTACGAAGTTTAAATGGCTTCATAAAGGGTATAGAACAATGGCTGGTATGTTTTAGACCTGTTACAAAATAAGCTCTTCAAAAAATGCATTTTTGTAGTAATCTTACTCATAGCTCCATGGTATGTCCTTATCTTTGTTTTATACTTTTTTTGTCTCCCTTAGCCATTTCCGTGGTTAATATGCCATTATGGATATACACAGAAATTTTTTTAAATGAAAAATTCTTTATTCTTGGATCATTAAGTTGTTAGGAATGCCTTCCTATTATATATTTTGTTGTAATTAGCACCTTTGTGCATGATATCTCTATATTTTCTGGTCATTTCCTAAGAATAGATGCTAAGAGTTGGTATTACTGCATCAAAGTGTATACATACATTTAAGGTTTTTGATTAATATTGCCAAAATGATTTCCAAAATGTTGTATTAGTATCTGTATTACTCTTCTATGAGCAGTATATAAAAGTGCTGATTTCTTCACAGTAGCTTTAACATCAAGAATTCTCTTTAAAAATTAATATAAAATCAGAGGCTATTTTAAAATGAGACTTTTTTCTAGTGTGGCCCGCAACTTTAGAGATTCTAAAAACCCAAGGAATTCAGAACTTTCTTTTGCTTACTTAAGAACATATGTGTAATGAATGCAAGAATACTTCTAAAGTGCTGGAAATACAGATATGATCAGTTGGCTATTTAAATCTCTTCATGGCATTTTTGTGTGCTGCTATTTTCTGATAACATTAGTGTCCTAACATCTTACCACATTATTACAAGCATTGTAAAAACATCATTGCCATTAGTGGCCTAATATGCCACAAGGCGAATATATAACATTTAACCTAGCCATTCCATGTTGTTAGTCATTAACGTTAATGCGATTTTTGGTTATTATAAATAATGCTACAATAGATGTCTTTGTGCATAAAGTTCTTCTGTGATCTAGTTATTTTTCTCAGACTAGATTGTCAAAACTAGAATTACTGGAATAAAGCATGGAATATTTTTTAGGTTCTTAATTCATATGGTCAAATTGTGAGAAGAAACTTGAAAGGCAGTTTTAGAAATCTAGTGATGTGGCTTAGAGGGAGGGAAGAAAGTGCTTTCATTTCTTTAAGAGGAGACCGTACGTATCAAGGCCGATTTACAGAGAAACTGATAAAGCATGAGTTGCAGGGCCCTCGCTTGCACAGGTCTCTTCTTGGGCCTTGGGTGGATTCCCAGTAACATGCTCACTTGATGGTATGTTGTTTAAGTTGCTAAAGTAACATTTTAATCTAATTTTCAAGACCAATGTCTCTTTCTACTCCTTCTTCTATTTCATCACATCTCCTATCAGGTTGGTGGTTTTGAAATGTTGCTGGGTGTTTTGGGGACTTGCCTAAGAATAAGTTGAGAACCCGATTTTAAAAATTATCTCAATAGCTTCAAGGATCCAAATAGTTTTTGGTTATTTGGTTGTATTGTGTAGCGGTGAAGAAGTCTGGGCTTTGTGTACCTATTACCCCCACCTGTGCATATTGTACCCGATAGGTGATTTTTTTTTGTCTTTCCACTCCTTCCCCACCTCCCTTCTGAGACTCCAGTGTCCATTACATCATTCTCTGTGCCTTCGCAGACCCTTAGTTTAGCTCCCACTTTTAAGTGAGAACATGTGGTGTGTGGTTTTCTGTTCCTGAGTTAGTTCACATAGGATGGTGTTCTCCAATTCCATTATAACTGCTGTAAAAGACATAATTTCATTCTTTGTGATAGTTGAATAGTATTTCATGGTGTAGATATACCACATTTTCATGATCCACTGATTGGTTGATGGGCATTTAGGTTGATTTCACATCTTTGCAACTGTGAATTGTGTTGTGGTGAACATGCTGGTGCAGGTGTCTTTTTTATAAAACAACCTCTGATCCTTTGGGTAAATACCTAGTAGTGGGATCCCTGGATCAAATGGCAGATCTACTTTCAGTTCTTTGAGTAATCTCCATAACAGTTTCCATAGAGATTGCACTAATTTACACTCCCATCAACAGTATATAAGTGCTCCCTTTTTCCATAACTGTGCCAGCATCTGTTGGTTTTTTTTAATATTTTTAATAATGGCCATTGTAACTTTTGTAAGGTGGTAACTCATTGTGGTTTTAATTTGCATTTCCCTGTTGAGGCAAGAGGAAGACATGAAGAGTATCCATATGATCTTGCTTTTTATCATTTTTCTTAAAGAAAGCCCCTAAAAATGGTGTAAGCTTTGAGACTCCATAAAACTTGCATCTGCTCCTGCATTTCTATTTAAGACAGGCAGGGTGAAAAATGCCAGGATGTGTTTACCAAACCCAGTCATGCAGGGTGGTTTTGGGAAAGCCAAGCACTCTGTTCTGGGCCAGCTCTCAGGAATGAGAGCAGGATGAAACCTCTGGAAACCCTGTGTTGTTGAAAACCGGCTTTCCTGGACAGATGAAAAAGAAGTCTGCCAGAGACTGGGCCCTTGAGAGAAAGGAAAAGGCTCTACCAGAATCCTTATTCTGGATTCCAGAAACAGTGCCCAAGTTCTTTTCATCTGGATGGTTGTGCCCACAGTCTTCAGCACCATCTCAGTGATCAGCCTGGAGGCAGGGCTCGCCAAGACACCATGCCAGGGCCAGAGTCCCATGGCACCCAAGATCCCAAACAGAGGTCAGAGAACTTTCCTAGAAGCATCTGGGTGTTCAAAACCTGGGATCTGGTCTACTGGAGCCCAGCAACTCTCTTCTTTAGGATTTGACTAGGGGAAAGGGAGTAAAGACACACACACAAAAATCGCATCATCACACACACTGTTCCCCGTCCAGAGTCTTTGCTTTTAAAGGAAAATATATGGTGGGATAAAGACAGATTGAGTAAGAAAAAGAGATGCTGTAGGGGCATCCAAGGCCCCTTAGAAGTGAAGGGTAAGGCAGAGGCACTTAAAGCTGGCCAAAGGGCAGGCATATGACCTTAATTTGGGGGTGAACAGTCCCAATTCTTAATGTTTCCTTCTGCTATATTGATATGAGATTCTGAACTGATGGGACTGGACTCTCTCCTTCAAATCACCTTCTTTGCCACTGTAAAGAAGGGCCGTAGGCTGGATGTGGTAGCTCACCCCTATAATCCCAGCACTTTGGGAGGCCAAGGTGGAAGGATCACATGAGCCCAGGAGTTTGATATCAGCCTAAGCAACATAGCAAGACCTCGTATCTACAAAGAACTAAAAAATTAGCCGGGTGTGTTGTCATATGCCTGGAGTCCCAGTTACTCAAGAGGCTGAGGTAGCAGGATTACCCGAGCCCAGGAGGTGAAGGCTGTGGTGAACTGTGATAGTATCACTGCACTCCAGCCTGGGTGACAGAGTAAGACCCTGATTCAGAAGAAAGATGAAAGAAAAAGAAAGAAAGAAAGAAGGAAGGAAAGAAAGAAAGAAAGAAAGAAAGAAAGAAAGAAAGAAAGAAAGAAAGAAAGAAAGAACAAGGGAGGAAGGGAGGGCCATAAAGAGAGAAGAAAAGATGTGAGTTTACAGTGAAGCATAGTGATGAGAATAAGAGGTGGCTGGGGGCTAGAGAAGAAGAAATCAGAGACTTCACTGAGTGCTGGGAGAAAGCCCCTGCTTCTAATTCTTGTATTTCCATTATATGCAAAGTTTTGATACATTAAAGCAAAAATAAGCCTCAAGTCTGTCAGAATTTTGCTTATGCAACAACAACAACAAAAATAAAAAAATAAATAAATAAATAAGCTGAAGTTTCCAGGAACTGATTTCAAAACCCCATCAGAGAGCAGTTTCCTTGTCTCCTGCAATTCACCCCACCCTTGCCCCCTAAAGCTCCAATGCCACGTCAAAGAGAGTAGCTAACTCCAGACTTGAAGGAGAGGCTAAATCCCTCCTAGTCCTTGGAATGTAATTACCATTAAGGTTGAAAAACGAGGGTGATGAACAGTAGTGGCAGGTTTTTTTAAGTTTATGTAAACACTGGCTTCAGGGAGACAGCTGGGACATTGGAATCAAAGCATCCTTGTCACATCAGTGCTTTAAATCTCTAAGCAACTCCTTGAAGATCTCCGGCCTCTGTGAACACAAGCAGCTGATAAAAAGTCCTGCTAAGCTAGCTTCTTATCTGTTCTCACAAGCACAGACTGCCCCAAAGCTGCATCCTAGGGAAACCAGCCACCCAATGGTGCTCGGGAGGTGCCTTCGAGCCATAGTAGATGGCAGTCTTCTGGGGTACTTCCTACCGAGTACTCAACTCAGGAAGGACCCAGCTATGGGACTTCTCCCAGGGTAATTCACACTTCCTTTAATCTCCTCCAGGGCCATATTTGTTATCTTTGGTCAAATAAACTCCCAGGGCTACCAGAAAGAAGCAAGAGGGCCAAAGGTCACTGTGAAAAATGAGAAGAAAGAGGTAGAATGGGCCTATGTCCTCTTCTTAAAGATCAGGAATCTGTGACTGGAGTACAAAGCAAAACCTGGGCCCAAGAGGTCTTCCCCAGGTCTTGTCCACCAGGGAATGAGCTGAAGAGCTCTCTTGGTTAAACAGGCGATATTGAAGTGAGTTCCATATCCCCTGTGGGCCTGATTTGGTGGCTTAGCTTTCTGACACTTCTCTTGAGTTTTAATGTTAAACCACGAAGACAAAAATTAAAGGGCAACAATTGTTCCTTATTCTCAAGTCAGCAGGCTACCAATGACCATTCGCCATAAAGATAGTTCGCCTGAGTGATCTCAGTCAGTTAATCCAGTTTCCCCTCAATCAGAGGTCATTTAAGACCAAAGCAACCACTGTAAATTACCTAGCACAGTGTCAAGCCCATCATATGACATCAATAAATGTCGGCGCCTACTTTATGTCTACCCGAGTCTCTTTAGTGTGACTTGCCTATGCGCAAAGGAAAGCATGGCATGTAGAGTAGCTGGGCAAGATGCAGGGTTTCACTCCAGCTACTAAGTATTGTTAGATCAGTTACTAAAATTAACCATAGGAAAACATTTAAAAATGAGAAAATGCAAAAATCAGAAACAATACCTTGACAATGGCATAGTGTCTATTATTCCTAATTTTTAAAAAATGCAAAAGCTTCTGATTTGCTAGCAAAGCAGAATAGGCAATATTAGGTTTAGTCACATGAATCTGAAAGTATGACTTGATAGAGTCATTTTATTTTTGCAGTAATATATTAAAACTGGAATCATGTAGGCGTCTAACTTGGGCTGTTTTTTTACCTTCATTAAACTTTACACCAAAACCATACCAACTGTGTGGATTACAAGTACTCTCAGGCAAAGCAACCATTCTAATTTAATCTGTCAAATTAATTTTTTAAAAAGCAGTGATCATAAAAACAATTTTGAACTGATTTGTCTACTCAAATCAATAAACCCTGACTTATTTACTCATCCACTGGTTTATTCACTTAATATTTTCCAGAAACTGTTTTAGCTCTTAGATACAGAGATAGTAAGACCCAGCCCCAACCCACTGTCTTCCACAACCACACATGCAAACAGACAGACACATATGTACATAGTATCCTGTAGTCAAAGGGAGAGAGGTTAATAAAAAGGAAGGATCACAATACCAGCGTGATAGCTTAGCAGAGATCTGCCCAAAGTGATCACAGGTAGAATGACTATCAATGTGTTCATTCAAGGAAGGCTTTACAGAAGAGATGAACTTTCAGTTAACCCTTAAAACAGTCAATCTGACTTGCATATCCAAACATCCACTCATACATCTGCTTCTATACTATGATATAATTAAAACCAGAATCTAGATACTGGTGATGGCTTCCAGTTGATCAGTCTGTAGAACCTTACCTATCCATCAGAACTAGGAGAAGACTTCAATATGTTCTTAAATGTGTTTGTCTTAAATGGCCTCCTATTGGGGGAAAACTGGGTTAACAGATTGAACCACTCAGGTGAACTATTTGCATGGCAAATGATCTGTAGTTGCTTGCTGACTTGAGGTTAAGGAACAATTCTTCCTATTTTGTTTTTGTCTTCATGGTTTAACATTAATACTCAACAACTCCATGAATGTACAAATATAAACAGACAATCAAAGATCACCAGACATTTGAGAAACACCAATAATAACAAAGAGAGAAACAAGATGAACAAGCAAAGCACTATTAAAGAAACCGAAGAAACAAAAGATATTTAAAAATGGAAAAATATTTTTAAATTTCTAATTAGCATCCTCAAAAAGGATGGAGGATGTTTCACTCATGAACATAGAACAAGGTGCTGTTTTTAAAGTAGAAATCAAAGAATAAGAAGAAATTGTTCAAAAGAAATACTACCTGCTAAAGTGATCAAATGGACCACACAAAGGCCAAACTAGAGATCTGGAATATAAAGAAAAGAAATTTCCCAGGAAATACAGGAAATAGGACAATAAACAAAGAAATGAAAAATATTTTATAAAATATCAAGGGGATATATTTAGAATATCCACTTAATAGCAACTCACTTAAGTATCCACTTAATAGAAAAAAAGAAAAGAAAAAGCAGACTGGAGAAGAAAAGAAACAAACAAGAAATAGAGGATAGTTTTATTGAATGAACAAAGACTTGAGACTTCACTATTGACCACTGAGCAAAAGTAATAAATAAAGATATTTATCTAGACAAAAACGAGAACAATTTCTGAACTCATATTGAAGATTAAAAATGTAAATTATTTGTGAAGAAACCAGTATTTGACCAATGCCCAACTTTATTTTGCAACTCAGAATGCTAGAAGACAATGAAATTATTACTTAATGTGTAGGCAAAATGAACTAAAAAGTTTATCATACATGTGCCACTTATGGAAAAAATATGCAAGAAAAATTTTCAGCAAAACAAAGAGTTAAATCAACAAAGAAAAAGACATGAATTAAAGGCCATGGTGGTGAGCAAAGATAATCGCAAATGAATAATTAGGGATAAAAATTGTAATGTGGTTGTGATCTTTCTACAATTGCTAAGAAATATTAAGGCAAAATGTTAAGTAAAAAGTGAATAGTCTTGAAGTAAAATTAAATATGATTTTAACTACACATAAAATTTGTGGGAGCAAACTAAATACATCATTCCATATAGACATATTTATATAGAAAATCATTTTGTACTTATTTATTAATGATGCATGCTTTTATTATAATTTAAGAAAGTAATACATATATTTCCAAAGTTGTTTATAAAAATTTTAAGAACAATAGCTAGAATAATAAAAAAACAGTGCTCACCAAAGAAATAAATATATGAAAAGATGTTCACATCATGCCCCATTAAGGAGATGCAAATTTAAACAAGACACAACTGCACTCTTATTAGAATGGTCAAAATCAGAACACTGACAACACTAAATGCTGACAAGGATGTGCAGTGACTGCAACTCTCATTCATTGCTGGTGGGAAGGCAAAATGTTACAGTCACTCTGAAAAACAGCTTAAATGTGTAAAAATTGACAGTTTTTTTACAAAATTAATTATGCTCTTATCATACAATCTAGCAATTATGTTCCTTTATCTTTACCCCAATGAGTTGAAAACTTATATCCACACTAAAACTATAAACATGACTATTATTCATAACTGCCAAGACTTGAAAGAAACCAAGATGTCCTTCCATAGGTGAATGGATAAACTGTTGTGCATCCAGACAATGGAATATTATTCCTATCAATACAATTCAGACATTGGAATATTATTCAATATTATTGAGCTTCAATCCATGGTAAGACTTGGAGGAAACTTAAATCAATATTACTGAGTAAATGAAGCCAATCTGAAAAGGCTACATTACTATATGATTCCAAATATACAACATTCGGGAAAATGCAAAACTACAGAGACAGAAAAAAATCGGTAGTTGCTGGGGGCTAGGGAGCAGGGAAGGATGAATAGGAGAAGCACACAAGATGTTTAGGGCAGTAAAAATATTCAGTGTGATACTGCAATGGTGGATTGACACCATGATACATTTGTCAAAACCCACAGAGTGTATATGCCGAGTGAATCCTAATGTAAACTATGGGCTTTGGGTGATAATGATGCTTCCATGTAAGTTCATCAAATGTACCACTCTGCTGGGGTTGCTGATAGAAGGGGAAGCTATACATGTGTGGGGGCAGAGGACATGTGGGAAATCAACCTTCTGCTTAATTCTGCTGTGACCATACTGCTGTAAAAAACGAATTCTAATTAGACTTTATTTTTATTTTTTAAAAAAACTCTTTATTAAAAAAAAATAGTGAAAATTTTCAACACACCTGAGAGAGAAGGGGGAAAAAAAGGAAACCATACAAACAGTAAGTACAAGAACATGAGAAAATGGAAGAGATATGTGGTAAACAAAATATATCAAATAACATAAAAATAATTAAGTCCAAATATATTAATGATAAAAATAAATATGAATGGATTAAATTCTTGTTTTAGAAAACTGTCTTATACTATGATACAACTAAAATTAACTCACACCGAGGAATTGAAAGTGAAATAATAATCAAAGAGATGTCAAGAAAATGTTAATAAAAACAAAACAGAGATGGGAATTTTAATAGTAGACAAATTGATTTAAAGAAAAATGGCTTTAAATGTTAAAATGTGAATTTTACAATGATAAAGATAGAAATTCATAATATAGATAAAATAGTTGTGTACCAAAAAATATTGCATTGACCATATAATGCTGATGGCAACATTAGCATTAATTTACAAAATAACAATAACTTTAGAGAAACTTTGACAGACTTTTTATAAGTGAATATATAGAAGAGTCAGTTTAATTAGCATATTTGAATATATGCATATAAATGTGTGTGTATATATATTCTATCTCCAAATTAGAAAATTATTTGCACATTTCTATGAGAATAAAAATTGATCATATATTAGGCCACAAGAAAATCTCTATAAGTTTAATTAACAGAAGTTATTCCAGCCATATGCTTTTGCAACAAAGCAATGAAGGTAGAAATCAATCATTTTAAAAGTTTAGACAAAAACATTATCAACTTTCAAATAAAAAAAAATTTCTAAGTGATTCTTGGATTAAAGAAAAAATAAAATTGAAATTAGAAAATATTTAGCAATAAGTGATATTGAAAACATGACATTTGGTATCTAAGAAATATGTCCAAAGGGTGCTCAGAGAAAAACCAATAGCCTGAAAACAAACAAACTAAGCATTTAACTAAATGAAGCTATGAATTAAATGAAAAAGAGATTAATTTAAAATAAGAATATAAATTGGCTGGGTGCGGTGGCTCACACCTGTAATCCCAGCACTTTGGGAGGCAGAGGTGAGAGGATTGCCTGACCCCAGGGGTTTGAGACTAACCTGGGCAATTGGTGACACCTCATCTCTACAGTAAATCAAAAAATTAGCTAGATAAGGTGGCGTGTGCCTGTAGTTCCAGCTACTTGGAAGGCTGAGGTAGAAAGATTGACTGAGCATGCCACTTCACTCCCCCTTGGGAGACAGAATGAGGCTTTGACTCAACAACAAAAAAAGAATATAAAATAATAACATATGACCAGATGCAGTGGCTCAAGTCTGTAATCCCAGCACTTTGAGAGGGTGACGTGAGAGGATTGCCTGAGTTCAGGGGTTTGAGACCAGCCTGGACAACTTGGTGAGACCTCGTCTCTACACTGTAGAGATAAAAAATAAAATAAAAATAAATAAAAAAATAAGCCAAGCCTGGTAGCGCGTGCCTGTAGTTCCAGGCTTGGAAGGCTGAGGCAGAAGGGTCACCTGAGCCCAGCAGGTTGAGGCTGCGTTGGCCGTGAGTGTGCCACCGCACTCCAGCCTGGGCAACAAAGTGAGACTCCAACTCAAAAACAAACAAATAACTTACAAAACAAACTATCAAAAAGGGTGGATAATCATGAAATCAAAGTGTACTATTTTTAAGGTCAATTTAAAAGTTAAAGTTCTGATCTGTCCAATGAGGGGACAGTGAGAGAGAAGGGGAGAGAGAAAAAGAAAAAGCTCTCCACACACCAGAAATAGAGAATTTTCTGAACTTGATAAAGAATATCCACAAAAAACTTTCAACATTATAGTTAATGGTGAAAAACTGAATGCTTTCTCCCTAAGATCAGAAAGAAAGCAGAGATGTTGGCTATTTTGTATTTTTAATGAGGGTTTTAAAAATATATTTTATTTTGAGAAAGTAGGATTTATTAAGAGTACAGAAAAGTTCTCACACTAGGAGGAGACCCGAAGGAGTTGCTCTTAATGAGATTTTTTAGACAATGATGAGTGTGGCTACAAAAGAAGACAGAGGAGGGATTCGAGAAAACAAAGTTTATTATACTCAAAGGTCCTGAAGACAGGAGACAGAACAAGCCACATAGAACCACGTGGGAAAGGTACCAGAGCAGTCAGGAGACACAAGATAGAAGAAAGGGGAGGGATTAGGTCACTGACTTTATTGGGGTTTGTGAGGAAAAATCAAAGAGGAGCAGACTGAATAGTTTAGGATTGGCTAGTTTAGATAATATTGGCAGGTTTTTGTTTGTTTGTTTTTTGAGTTGGAGTGTCACTCTGTCGCCCAGGCTGGAGTGCAGTGGCACACTCATGGCCACCCTAGCGTCGACATGCTGGGCTCTGGCGATCCTTCCGCCCCAGCCTTCCAGGTAGCTGGAACTACAGATGCGCACTACCACGACCCACAGATTTTTGATTTATTGTAGAGATGAGAGCTTGCCAAGTTGCCCGGTCTGGTCTCACCCTTGGGCTCAGGCCTCCTAAAGTGCTGGGATTACAGGCTGAGCCACCAAGCCCGGCCGTTGACAGGTTTTAAGCTGTAGGGGTGATTCGTAGTTGCCTGGCACCTGGTCCTGTATATTTTTTTTCTTTTTGTAGAGTTGGAGTCTCACTCTGTCACCCAGACTGGAGTGCAGTGGCCGCTCCTGGACACCGCAGCCTCGACCTGCTGTGCTCCGGCGATCCTTCCGCCTCAGCCTTCCAAGTAGCCGGAATTACAGGCATGCGCTACCATGCCCGGCTGATTTTTTGATTTATTGTAGAGATGAGGTCTAGCTGCCCAGGCAGGTCTCGAACCCGCGGGCTCAGGCAATCCACTCACCTCAGCCTCCCAGTCCTGGAATATTAACACAGAGGAATATTGCTGCCTGGGATACAAAGGTCAGATAGAGGAGTTATGGCCCTGTACTGGTTAGTTTGCATATTGTAGACATGCTAATCTCTAGGCCCTTTGCTATCTCCCAAATAATTGGCTAGCCCGAGAAAAGGCCATTTTTCCCAGCCAGAAAGATGTTTGTTTGTTTATGTCAAAACATTATAATATGCAGAAAATTTTCAAATATGCATAATACATTAGTTTTCACCAATCTTGTTCAATGTAATACTAGAAGTCTTAGCCAGCATAATAAGTCAAGACAAGGAAATAAAAAGCATACAAATTTGAAAGGAAGAAATAAGACATTTCCTATTTGCAAAGAAAATAACTGTCTACATAGAAAATCCCAAGAAATCTCTGACCAAAAAAAATCCTAGAACTAACAGTGAATTCAGCAAGGTTGCAAAATTCAAGACCACCAAACAAAAACTAATAATATTTCTATAAAAATGAATATGTTAAAACTGAAATTAAGAAACACAATACCATTTATAATCCCTCCAAAAAATGAAATTATTACATATAAATCTAACAAAACATATACAGAATGTTATGGGGCAGACCAAAAAAAAACCCAGAATGTATTCGTAAGAAAGTGTATATTTATTCATACATATTTGAACTTCAGTCACCTTCAAAGTCCTCTCCATATGATGCAATACCCCTGTTGAGACACCTTTTCTACTATTCAAAATAGTTTTGGGACTCGTCAATTTGGATGCCTTTTAGTGCTTCTGCCGTTTTTTGTTTCACCTCCTCCACTTTGGCAAAACATTTCCCTTTCAGGACTTTTTTTTTATCCAGGGAAACAAAAAAAAAAAGTCGCTTGTGGTGATATCATGTGCATAGGGAGGGTGGGGCATGGGGATCATGCCGGTTTTGGTCAAAAACTGCTGAATATTTAGCACGGTGTGGGCAGGTGCATTCATAAATCACCTATCATGGAATGAGCAAACACATAGAAATAAACCCTAAAAAAAAAAAAAATTCAACTTCTCACAACAACACTAGTTTGTACACTGATGCTGATGGGTTCCTAGAACGTTTACCTAGTGGTTGGTAAAGTCTGTACTAGGGACCTGCCCTCCAAAAACTAATTCTAACTTTTGGGGGTCAACCCACAATATGAAAAATTATAAAAAGCTGGTGAAAGAAATCAAAGATCTATTTATTTAAATAGACATACCATTTTCATGGATTGGAAAACTCAACATAATAGTGATGTGCTTTCTCCCCAAATTGATCTATAGGTTAAATGGAATTCTTACCAAAAACTCAATAAGACAAATTTATCCTAAAATTTATATGAAAAACAAAGGAACTAAAACAGCTAAAACGATCTTGAAAATGAAGACAAAAGTGAAAGAAATTCCTCTTTATAGACTTACTACGTGGCTACAGTAATCAATAGCATTTTCCTCTAAGGATTATTTTGAGGATTATAAAAGATATCATATGTTAAAAACTCAGATGAGTACCTTGTGAATAACAAGTGCTTAACACATGGTAGCTATTATTCAAACATTACAGCATCAGGAAGTGACATTTGAGAGATGAAAAGTAAAATGTCCACAGTCTTATAGCTCATCAGTGTTAGAGCCAGAATTTGAACTAAGACATCTTGATTTCAAGACTACTTGCCACCATACTATAAACATTACCAAAAATTCACTCCAGCCTTCCCACTCATTGAGTCTTATTTCACCATGGGTGACAGAACTCTGGATATCTTCAGAATATTTTGGTTTACAAATATTGGGATCATTTGTGGTCTTAATTAGTCTGGCTATTCAAATCATTCTGTCTTTATTAGTAATTTTCCTTGCTAGGACATCAATCCAATGGTTACCCTCGACTCCTTCAATAATGCTACTCTGATATATATTTAAGGACCGAAAAATCTCATCCTTAAAGCATAAAATTTCCTGTCCCCTTTCCATAAATGATTCATTACACGTATTATTATCCCAACAAGCCCATGATCGATAAGAACATCTTCATTTGTGTGTAAATGACTCCCGTCTTCTCGGGCCAGTGCTTTCTCTCACTCCTACACCTGCAGAGACTAAAAGAGATTAAATGGGTCTCCTCAATATATCCCATGAAATATTGATTAATGGTCTAGTTAAATAAATGTATTAATATAGACTTAAAGCACTCAAGTGAATAAGAACACCCCAAGGGGACACGTTTCTACCAAGAAAGTGAGACAAAAATTGGATACTTTGAAAATGGTGAGAATGTTCCTGGGTACACAGATCCTTTTTGCAATCTCACACAGCAAAGCAGGACTTTTATCAAATGATCCCAGTGATAAAAGCCTGGCCCTTGGAGGGAGGGTTAAGGTGGAAGAGGGACGAAGCTTAAAATGAAATAAACAGGAGGCTAGCAACAACATTATAAATAATTTCTTATCAAACCCACTTAAAACTATGAAACTTTTTTACTACCCAATTTTATTTGATTTTCTTCCCATTCCGACCCAATACAAATAGAAAGTAGTCACAGTTCAAGAAAGGGGAAAAAATTCTATCAGTTCTGGAGGTGCCACAATGCCTGAAATTCACTACCTATGTTTAGTGCTTGCTAATCATCTCATACTTCACTTTTTCCTTTGGTTTTCTGGGGTACACTTAGTCTCTTTTTTAGAAACCAGGGAGGTCACTAACATCTATTGTACTTAGAAATTCAATGGATGTCAGAACTGATGGATGTAAGTTATAGAACTTCCAATTCTTTTACTTTTCCAGATCAAAATATGAATGCCTATATAGGAAGAAATGATTTTTCGAGAAACTCGCAGTATGTTACTAGCAAAGCACAGTCAGATCCAGAATTCTTGAACATATGCTAGTGGTCCTAGAAGGAGAGCAGTGTCATTCCCCTAGGGAGCCTTTATAAGTGGATAGGAGAATATTTGATTGTTACACAATGACTAATCTGCCATAATCACCAGGCGTGCTTAATGTCCTACATTGTTCAGGGAACTCTTCCCAAGAAGAGTTGTCTTCCCAAAGATGTCAATGTGGTCTCCATGGAGAAACCGTCTAACCATATCATGCTGAATTCTTGTGACCATTTTCCCCTGGTACATCCATGGGCACTACTATTATCAGTATCTTTCTTATTCTGCTGCTTCTTTGTAAAGCCCTCCTAATATCTCAGCACCCAAGATCAAGTCCCTTTTCTTCTCCAATCCAACAATGAATTTCCTTCCTCTAAGAACCAGAGGAGGACTACCTCCAAAATAGTTCTTGTGGTTCAAATAGCCTCAGATCCATACGAGGAAGGAGGAAGTCTTTGAGACCAACCCTAAACTTTGTCAAATATGTGGTAGTTTTTGTCCTGCTTCCTATACCTTCCCTTAGAACATTGAAGAACTTTCCAGATGTATTTTTTGTTTCACACATGACATCAGCATATATTCTACTAAAACAAAGTCAACAACTGCCAGGACCCCATTAACTAAAAACTTGGAATGAATAATTTTATATGCCTAAAGCCCAAAGAATAGCATAAATGATGGTCAGTGATCCCACAATTCCCTCAGAAGCCATTAGTTAGAAAGAGTTGCCTTCATCCATTCAGTTTCTAGCAGTCCTTCCCTCTTTGCCAAGCAGCTATTTTCGACAGGGCAGAGTCCTCAAGGATGCTGTGATTGCTTGGGTTGAGAGGGCACTAGTCTCAATTTATAATTTAAATGATTGGAAGAGATGTTGAGCTTCTTTCATGTTCAATGCAATATCAGTCAATTGTTGGACAGCTTGCAGTGTTATTATAGATGATATAATCTGGCTTTAAAGCAGCTCATATCTTAAACGACATTTATCTCCTACCTGGCAGGAAAGACTAAGCTGCAATGGCTTAAAGTCCTTGGTAACACATCCTTTTGCTGAAACCTGAACATCATGGAGATGGTTAGATTCTAACAGATGCAAACCAGGCATCTGCTCTTTTTCTTATAATTATCACCCTCAGCTCCTCTTAGAAGGAAAAAAACACCAAGAGATGCTGGGGAGAACTTAATGCAAAATAAGAATTTGCATTACAAACTAGGAATAAAAAAGACGTTGTTTTATTATTTTTATTTTTTATTTTTATTTTTGAGTTGGAGTCTCACTCTGTCACCCAGACTGGAGTGCAGTGGCCACTTCCGGCCACCGCAACCTCGACCTGCTGGGCTCTGGCAATCCTTCTGCCTCAGCCTTCCAGGTAGCTGGAACTACAGGCGCGCGCTACCATGCCCGGCTAATTTTTGATTTATTGTAGAGATGAGGTCTCACCAAGTTGCCCAGGCGGGTCTCGAACGCGCGGACTCAGGCAATCCACTCACCTCAGTCTCCCAAAGGCGCGGGATTACAGGCTGAGCCACCGAGCCTGGCTATGTCTTACCACTTAATAGCAATAAATTGCTCCCAAAAAAGTCTTGTAAATAGGTGTGAAAGACGTTTTCTCTAATATCAGTAAGTTTTTACGATTCTTCCATGCTCATCAATAAAATAACTACTTTACATATCACTTATTCAATTTTCATGTCACCATCATTTAATAGCATGCCAGGACACAGGTGAAATCAAGGATGAACAAGTGTTTATTCATGGTCTTCAGAGTCTACATGGAAGAGACAAAGGGGCACAATTTCATATAAATAGCATAGTCAAGAATACACAGGGAGATTTATCAGGCCTAAAAGTCAACAAGCTGAAGAATGAACAGGAATCATGTCATCAGATTTTCTAATCTGGAATAGAAAAGGAAAAAGGGTTGTCTTCCTTCAGAAGGAAATTCATTCTCCTTAGACAAATGCCAAAGGTAGAAAGCCCTTCTCCCACATCACAGCCCCAACTGTGTAAAGAAGTTTGAGAATCTGCACATGGCCACTTTGCTGCCAGTCACTGGGAACCACAGAAAGAACGGAACAACCCTCAGGGCATTCTGTATGTGAGGGCAATCTGGCCTGGCACTTGTCATGTGTAAGGCGCCAGGGTGAATGGGACTGATCAGGCCAACTGGGCGAGTCTCTCCTGCCCTCCATCTTCTGTGCTCCATCAGATAATATGACTCTCAGAAACAAAAAGGAATGCCTAGAAGGACCCTGTCTGGTATCTGACTTGTTTGGGTATCATTCAGAGACACAGGAAGGAATTTCCCAGTCAATAGCTCAAATAAGTCTTACTGTCTACAGCCACAAGACAAGCTGCTAAATTGGGTCTAAAATTTTTTTTTTTTTTTTTGAGTTGGAGTCTCACTCTGTCGCCCAGACTGGAGTGCAGTGGCTGCTCTTGGCCACCGCAGCCTCTACCTGCGGCTCCGGCGATCCTTCCGCCTCAGCCTTCCTGGTAGCCAGAATTATAGGCGCACGCTACCACGCCCGGCTGATTTTTTGATTTATCGTAGAGATGAGGTCTTGCTGTCCAGGCGGGTGTCGAACCCGCGGGCTCAGGCAATCCACTCACCTCAGCCTCCCAAAGGCGCGGGATTACAGGCTGAGCCACCGAGCCCAGCTAGGGTCTAAAATTTTTGACTAATTTGGTCATATTACTCTATTACACTACCTCTCACTGCAGAAGCAGATTAAATGCTCTGGGCTCGGTGGCTCAGCCTGTAATCCCGCATTTTGGGAGACTGAGGTGAGTGGATTGCCTGAGCCCGTGGGTTCGAGACCCGCCTGGGCAACTTGGCGAGACCTCATCTCTACAATAAATAAAAAAATCAGCCAGGCATGGTAGTGCGTGCCTGTAATTCTGGCTACTCGGGAGGCTGAGGCAGAAGGATTGCCGGAGCCCAGCAGGTCGAGGCTGCAGTGGCTGGGACAGGGCAACAGAGTGAGACTCCAACTCAAAAAAAAAAAAAAGTTCCAATTAATAGACAGAGATAGTCAGACTGGGCTTAAGAAAAAAATGAGACAGTATATGGTTTATAAGACATATATCAAAAACAAGGAACAAAAAAGTAAAGATAGTTGTATATTATATGTATCATATTATACAGCATTTGTATATATTCTATGCAAACAATGACCAAATGAATGCTGCTGTGGCTATATCAATATTAAACTATGTAGACTTTAGGACAAGAAAGTTACTAGAGATTAAAGACATGCAATATAACATAAAGTTTTATTTCACTAATATATATACAAATTAAAATATGACTTCAAAATACATAAAGAGAAATTTTGACAGAGCGAAGAGAACAACTAGACAAATCTATAGACAGATCTCTCAGAAACTGAAAACTATTTGTAATCATGGTGTTGAAATCTTCTGTATCTTTGCTGACAGATAAACATTAGTAAGAACGTAAAAGACATCAGCAAAATGATTGCACACTTATACCAGCAGGCATATGCAGAACACTGTCAGTTCTATGTCTTTCTTTCACAACCAAAATTTTTTTTAAGAGAGATATAGTAGATCATAAAATCTCATCAAATTTGAAATGATTGAAATCATGTAGAAAATACCCATAAGTTTAAAATTTGAAAAATATACTCATGAAACTTCTGTGAGTCAAAGAAGAAATCATAATGGAATTAGAAATTGTCTGAATGTAATGCTAACAAAAAAAATCTACTTTTAAAACTTGGGGGTTCAATACTCCTACTGGGAATATACCCTGAAGAACTCAGGTCACTCTATAAAAAAGATACCTGCACATGTATGTTTATCACAGCATTGTTCACAATAGCAAGAACATGGAACCAACCGTGCTGCCCATCAAAAGAGGACTGGATAAAAAAATGTGGTACATATATACAATGGAATATTATGCAGCCATAAAGAAGAACAAAATCATGAACTTCGTAGCAACATGGATGGAATTAGAGTTTTTAATACTGAGCGATCTCTCACAGAAACAAAGAGCTGAGTATCACATGTTCTCACTCATAAGTGGACCTTGAACAACTACTGTGTTACTGTAGGAAAGGGATTGAAAGTTGCAGGAGACTGTGGGGAGGGTGGTGAGGAGTGGGTAGCTGGGATTGACAGTAGTTGATATCCGCCTGGGGAAGGGGTGGCATACCTCATCAATAAGGGTACCTGCACAATGAACATTTGTATACCTAACCTTGAACTGTACCCCAAAATTTCAAAATAAAATTAAAAGAGAAAAAATAAATAAATAAATAAAATTTGCGGGTTGCAGCTAAAGGAGTGTTTGAGGGGGGAAATTATAGCCTTAAATGAATATATTAGAAAACAAGAGAGTCATCTCATTTTTCTTGATCAATGTTGCCAATTGATTTATTGATGTATTTTATTAACCTTTTCAAAAACAAACTTTTGATTTTATTTATCCTCTTTATTGTATGCATGTTTTCTATTTTCTTAATTTCCACTCTCATCTTGATTATCTATTTCCTTCCACTTTTTTTGGATTTATTTGCTTTCATCTTTCTAACTTCTTGAAATAGACGTTGGTTTGAGTCAAACTCCATCCTAATCTCCCCTGAAAATTAGGCTACAGTCTCTGAAGGAAGTCAATTACAACTCATCCATCTGAGAAGTGAACAACTTGTCATTTGGTTCAACTCAAGTTAAAAATGCTCATCAAGAATTTTACTTTTTCCAGAAAGTATATAAATGACACAAATAAAATAAGCGATATGAAAAAATTAAAGTAAATCATCCTTTATTCCAATCTGAAAAATTTAAAAATCAGAAATATAGATCAGAAAGAAAGAACCAAAAAAATCCCACAGGAAACACCACTAAAAAGCTCAGTATTTAAAACTATGAAAAAAAATTCACTGTTTCTGGCACAATGAGGTACGTCAACGAGTCTACCAAAATGGCTAGAAGCAGCAAATATTCTCTTCACCTCTCCATAAATATGAAAGGAGATGGCTGGTGGACTCACTCATGATTTTAGAGACAGGCCATCCAGAGCTTAATATGAGCTCAGCACTCATTCAACAGGCAGAGAGTTGAGTACAATATTCCATTCCTATAGCATTCTTAAATCACTTTCCAAGCTAATGATAATTGTAACAGGAATTAATTTAAAAAAGCAAATGAGTCTATCTTCCCTAAGCAGACTGAGTCATTTCTCTTGACTCCTGAGAAGTTTCCAGAGGTACCTAAACATTGCAAAGTTCCTGCATGTCTTCTAAGCAATCAAAAGACTACAGTCCTTTTCACATTGAATAATTACCCATTACCTGTATCTTAAAGAATAAAAATACATGTTACTGTGAGAGACACTGGGAACTCTTGAGTATGACCATATGAACATGTATTATTTCACCTTTGTGAAAATTAAACTTCCCCTCTCTTGGAAGGTTTTCAATAACAAAAACATTTCATGAGGTCTTTGGATATAAATAATTCTGCCTAAAGGATTATATGCAGTTGGGACCAAGGATGGGATATTAGAAATTCTGGTTTTAGTTTTGTCACCACCACCAAATTGTGTGATCATCAATGACCTAACTCTATAAGGGTGTATTCCTCACTCATGTGTCTGGCCTTCCACGTAATATTTCAGGGATGCCAGTTCTTCACATCTTCTTGTGCTGCCTGCCATATTCTAGGATTTCCCAAGTCCTCCACAGGGTCCTTTGCATTCTACTAATGAGTGAGATGGGGGCTGTGGCAGGCTTAGCATGGACCCCATCACCTTGGCCCACATCCCATGGGTAGTCGTACTCCAGCCTAACTACAAGTTTGGGAAATGCAGTTTTCCTGGGAGCCCAGTACAAATAAATAAGACAATTGAGCACATAAGCAGTCTGTCGTAGTTGGGAAGCATGTTGTTCAAGCACTCTAGCACCTCTTAGTTTTATATCTCAAATAAACTAGTGGAACAAAAGAATCTCCAAGTTCACACACATTTCTGGCATTCTCTCAAGAGGAGAATATCCTTACCTTGGGGTCATAGATTTGCTCTGCATAGTAAAAGAAAGTATAGTACCACTCTGCTATTGTCTGAGACTGTTCTTCAACTTCTTGGTATGACATTTGTCTTCAGTGCTTCACTGATACTCAAAAAGGTAAGGGAATACTGGTGATAAAAGTGGCTGAGCTATCACCAGCACATCAGGGTTCCTCTTAGCCCTAATATCCTACAATCCATTCATTTATGCTTCTCTTTTAGCAGAGACATTGTCTAAGAATTCCTGGGATTGGAGAAACCACGTAGGTTTTTCCCATTGTTTCACTAGCAGTGATTTTACACAGTCTGAGCTCCAGGGTTATTGCTATGGTTGTAAGAAAAATTAAGAGGCTAACAACATTACTGGCTTAACGTGTATGTTTTTCTGAAGATCTCCAAAGCCTGATTATCTCCATAGCTGGGAAACATTGCTGAGATGAGCATAAATTAATCATTTGATATGTATCTGAGAATTACTATCAATATTTGAATAAGTATTTAAATAGAAAATAAATGTGAAATAAACCAGTTAACTACCAAATAAATAAGTCCAAACAATTTCCCTTGGTGTCTTATTTTCTTTGTTTGTTTTACATTATTAAGATAAGAGATATAGAATATCAGTCTTAATGATTTTTTCCACTTTACTTTATCATAATAATTAGTCCAGCTCTATTGTTTACATATTCTAAAAGTCAATCTGGGAAGGGGTTTAGATAAGATATCACATTTTTTAGCTAGTATCATATGACAAGAAGCAGGTAAGTGCTTTTTTAATAGCTATCAGATGTGGTGTTTTCACAGCTAGAACTGTAACTGTGTATCAGAAAAAGTATTTTTATACATCAGTATTTTATGAGAGTGGGGTTAGTAAAAGAAAATTTGCAAAAGAAAAATGCTAAGATATCTTTTAAAACTCCCTTTTTCCTTTTCTTATTTCATAATTTAATCTTCAAAAAATAAATCTTTCCATATTTTTGTTCCTACAACAAATTCGTATAAACTGAGATTTGTATGACAAAATTTTCCTTGGAAATCCCTCTCTGGAGAGTATTTGTTGCTTGTTAAATTCTATTCATGCATTACTGAATATTCAAATAGATTAACAGTTGACTGGCATCACCTTGAACCAGAGCTGGGCAGTTTGATTATCTAATGGGAACTAAAGCACCCTGATTGGATATGGTGAAATTCTCGTTAGCACAAATCTGTTTTCTTTCAAGTGTTTCTGTAATATATACATCTAATACCAGCCAGCTGAAAGCCAGTAATTATATCAGGGTTGAAATTCTGAAACCAATGAACACATCACCCTATATCATGACCAAATCACTATTATCCTAAGAATGTAAGGGTAAATTTACCAATTAATATAATTTATCAAATTAATAACTCAAAGAATAAAGATTATGTAGTTAGCCCCATAGAAACCAAAAAGAATTCTTGTTAATAGTCAACAACCATTCCTGCAAAAACTCTTTTAAAACTAAAAATAGAAAGGTATACCCTTGATACAGTAAAGGACAGCTTTTTCAGATCAACAGCCAACATCAAATTAATGGTGAAATACTATAGTGTTTGCATTAAAGTCAGAAGCAAACCAAGGATTCCCACTATCACCACTATTAGTCAATATTGTCCAGTGACTTTTTGCTAAAGAAGTAAGTCAAGAAAAAAAAAAAAACAGGTTTAAATGTTAGAAATGAAGAGAAAGTTATCACTAACTGAATGCCATCTCCTTCCCATTTGTCCCAGTGTAAGAACTATTTATTTAGAAGAGTGGTTTAAGTCACAGGCCAAACTCCTTCTCTCTGAAAATTGTATACTTGGGATTTTTTTTTAAGTTATTAAGCGTGGAAGTTGGAAAATAAAGAAATAAGACACTTGAGACTGAGTTTTCCAAAGTGGGCTGTTTGGAACACAAGTACTGAGTGTGAGGTGGAGACAGAATCACATGGCTAAATAAGTTGAGTGAACTCTACACAAAAAAACAAAAACAGGAATTTTTTCCTGCAGGACTTCTCAGACCCTAGAATGTACAACTCTGTGCTCTGAATATCCAAGAGAAAGGTCAGTGTACTGTGTTCCCAAATGCATTTGGTCTCAGTTACCCTCCTCACTTTTTTGAGGAGTATCTTAAGAGGTCTGTGTTCCATGAAACGTATTTTGGGAAACATACTTTTAGGCACATTCTTTCACTTCACAGATGAGAAAACTGAGGCCCAGGGAGAGGATGTGCCTTGCAGAAGGCTCTTCTGTGAATGGATTGCCAGGCAGTTCCTCTCAGCTCCATGTTGGCACTACTACATCCCACTGACTCTCTGTTTGGGATGCTCCTGTATCATCTTCCTCCCTGCAACGCTGCCTACTATGGTTAAGTGCTATACTAGTCAGTTCAGGTTACCATAACAAAATAGCACATTCCAGGTGGCTTAAGCAACAAAAGTTTATTTTCTCATAATTCTGAAAGCTAGAAGTCCAAGATAAAGGTGTTGACAAGGCTGGATTCTGCTGAGACCTCTTTCTTGTCTGTAGATGGCCGTCTTCTCTTACTGTGTCCTCACATGGTCATTCCTCTGTGCATACTCATATCTATGTCCTACTCTCCTCTTCAATAGGACATCAGTTATATTGAATTAGGGTCCCACCACATGATCTCATTTTATCTTAGTTACCTTCCTAAAGGTCCTACTGCCAAATGCAGTCATAGTCTGAGGTACTGAGGGTTAGGGATTCATCATACAAATTTGGGGGAACATAATTTAGCCCATAACAGGTACCATTTTTCAGTCCATAGTGCCCTGTGCTTATCTGGCACACAGCTCACTGAGTATGTATGAATATGATGTCTGTCTCCTCTACTAATCTGTGAGCAATTTGAGAACAGGAACTGTGTTGATATCGAATAGCACAAATCCTAGAATATACTAGATGCTCAATGAATATTTGCTGAGTACATGAATTGTGAAGTCAGAAGACTTGATTCTCTCCAATCTGTCTCTGCCACAGCAGTGTGATCCCTGAGACAAATGGAGATAATCAGCACCTCCCATCGTTTTGGTGAGAATTCAATAAAATATTATCCCTGACAAAGTGCCTAACATACAAACGGAGCTCCAGAAATGTTAATTGAATCTGAGGTCGTATCTTCTTTTCCCCAGATAGCTATAAAAAACTAATTAAGTATAGTGATTGCAAATGCTTAGTAATTAAATTGTTTCATAAAAACAATAATATTGAGGCATGCTAATCCAAATCATATAAATACATAAAGAATTTGCCATCAACAATATTTTATAAATTCCATCTCATAGGTTGAAGCCAATTTCAAATCTGGGAAATTGAAAGCCTCTTTTAGCCAAGGACTCTGTTTCCCTCCTACATACCATGGAGAAGGATACTGTGAGACACCTTTTTGGCAAAATGATGATCAATTTACAAGTTTCTTCGACCTCTATGGGAGTGGAATGTCTGTTGCCATTTTGTCAGGACATTTCAGGTTAAGGTGCTACAAGCAGCAAAGACATTTTAAAAAACTTTGATGTTATTCAAGGAAAAGATTTGCCCTAGTTATAATTAATGAGACATGCTTGGTGAAGAAAGATCAAGCTCAGGACACAGCAAAAACCTTGAGAGGCACAGAACTCTATCAGTGGTCTATTGCTCCAATAATTCTGCATTACAAACCATCTTCTGCCTTGGAGACTAATAGCCCCAGCAGCTACCCTTTAGCTCCATCCACATGGAGGCCACACTTCCCCCAGGCTACTCCCAGCCAATGACTGAGGACAATGGGGTTACTCAAACTTCTGTGATATGCAGGGCTTCTCAAATAGTGACTTTAGCTCAAGAACTACCCATCAGGCTGGCCAGAACTTTTGTAGAACCCGCTTGCAGTCTGAGACTTCTACCCAATTTTCCCTTCTCCATATCTCAGACTTAATCTTAATCTGGAGGTTCTCCTCACCTCTCTCTTCCTCCTCTTCATCCTTCACAGGCAATTCAACCAATAAATCTCTTGAACATTTAATTCTTTTTTTTCGCCTGAGTAGGGGTCTCACTTTGTCATCCAGACTGTTGTGCAGTGGTATGGTCACAGCTCATGGCATCCTTGACCTCCTGGGCTCAGGTGATCCTCCCACCTCAGCCTCCCAAGTAGCTGGGACTATACCATGCCTGGCTAATTTTTTTTTTTTTTTTGTAGAGACAAATCCTTGCTATGTTGTCCAGGATGGTCTCAAAGTCCTGGGCTTAAGCGATCCTCCCACCCCAGCCTCCCAAAGTGCTGGTGAACCAGCGCACCCGACAGTTGCACATTTAATTCTACCTTGGCATTTGCTTCTGAAGTGACCTAAATTAACCCACAATCCAATATTTAATCACTTAAAGCAATAAGCATTTCTTTTTGCTCATAACTCTTCAAGTTGGCTGGGTGGTTGATGTCAGGTGAGTTTGCTCATACAGTCACATGGTAGGTCAGTTGGGCACAGAATGGTCCAGGATGACCTCAACTGGGCAGCTTTGGCCTTGCTGCATGTGATCTCTCCTCATCTGGCTTGTACACATGGCATTCTCTCAAGAGAGAGAGCGTAGTAAGGGCTCGAAACTCGGGAGATCTAGGCTTGAAATGACGTAAAATCACTTCCACTTCATTCAACTAGTCAACATAAAATGCCCGCCCAGATTTAAGATTGAGGAAACAGATCCCACCTATTGCTAGGCAGAGTTGTAAAGCCACATCACAAAGGGTGTGACTGTAGAGAAGGGTAAAGAATTGCAGCCATTCTTGCAATCGATCTCTCACATCCCATTTCCCAGCATCACTCCGAAACACATTGGCCATGTCTGTTGCTAATAACTGCCTTGCGCTTTGGAGAACTGTCCAAGCGGACTTGGCCAATAAGCTTCCCTGGACTCTTCACTAGGACTTGGCCGCTCATCACAGAGGCCAGCGATCTCCTGGGCAGAAATCCCAGCTGGTGTGAGCCACGTTAAGTGATGAACACAGCCCTTAGAAGCTACTCCTAGTGTTCCCGTCTTCCTTGTGGGGAACTTGAAAAGGTTTACTCTGAGTGCAATGAGTCTCTATCCCGTCTGTCCCCTGTCACCCCGCATCAGTTTCAGGTCAGGAATGCTAAGAGAAAACAGGCCACATTAGTATTTGAACTCAACCTTACTTTCCTTAGGAGCAAACTGACAATTAGGACCAGGACCTGCATCAAAAAAGAGCAACCCAGCATGAAGCCCGTCTAATTAGTCATATGAACGGAGAGCTTCCCCTCCACTTCCTCAAGAACATACGCTTGTCAGATTTTATAAGGGAGACTTTGCTCCCTGACATGCTATTGAAAGGGGATTGGGAACAGGTAGTTTCACATTAATACCGTGAGTGCTCCCCTTTGAGCCACAAAATGTTCCTCTAAAAATCGTCTTAAGCTTTTTCAGGGAGCCTCTTGAGTTACTTGTAAATGAACTTGTGAAGTGAGGCTTTAAAATACGCTGCAAAAATAGACCTCTAAAGAAAACCAAGCACACCATCTTTGCTCAAAACCCCGGCCTCTTTAATACCTTGTCTCATGTTAATGGGAAACTGAGCAAGATGAAGGATTCAAGACGAAGGCTGGACATGGGCTGCTAATCCTGGGGACTGGATTGTTTAGGCTTCTGCGCTTTATTTTTTTCTTTTCCCTTAAACAGTTTGAGTGCCACTAAAGGTCACCAGGCGTGTCATCAGAAAAGATTAGAGAAGACGTCCACAGAGTACCTTGCTGAGGCAGCTCCAGGCATTGCAGAAACAACTCTCCTACTTTTGAGAGGTCATTGAGACCCAGAAATGAGGAAGACAAGCTCCAAACGGGTGTGATATCTAGTTATTGCCAGTACTCTCACAGTGGGACGGCTGGACTTTCCACTGTGTATCTGTGTGTTACTTGTCTCAAGGCTCAGCTCTTTGGGCAAGCCATATCTTTCACTGTAGGCAGCGCCTGACCCAAACACATTATGACCACATGACTATAAATGCTATTTTAGTCCCTATTTTATTATTTGGAATTCAGGTCCACTATGCATAAAATGACTCTCTTTGCTGTCACCACAAGCACACAGTCACATTTTTATTTTCTCATTAAACTGTTAAGCAAAGATGCATACAGGGTGTCCCATAGTATGAAGAACAAGAGGTAGAACGTAAGCATCACTTCCTCAGGCTTCCTTTCACTTTCCCAACTCTCTCTCTTTCCCAGCTGGACAAATCCATCCGATAAAGAAATGTTTGTTGCATCAATTCTAGCTGGTTTTCTGGGTTGCAAACTCCTAAACACCCTTTAAAACCTTTTCTAGGAAGTCTTTCCAGGCGACATTTCCACAACTCCTCCTCTATGCCTCTAGCGCATAGTACCTTGCAGTGACGATTTCCTTCTATACCAAACTCACCTGTGGGCCCTTTGAAGACAGAGCCTCTCTCATACCAGCTGGGACACCTGGAGTCACTCACTACATTTGCATCAGGAAGGAAAAGAAGGAAACAAAGCTACATGCATAGCAGACCTCACCATGGCTATGAAAGAACAGAAATCATATACTTGGAATCTTTTCCTTCACATTGCCCATATTTCGCTTTGGTGGGTCACAGAGCCTGAGTTATCTAACTCCTGAAGGGCTCTCATCATAAAGTCGTCTTGCAGCAGGGGTCTCTCAAGATGGCATTAAAATGGAACTCTAGGTCCTCAATGTGGTTCTTCATACTCCACTCCTGCTACCCCATCTGCCCCTGAAGAATGATCCCTGTTTGGGACAGAGTTTCTTAAAAGAGGTGGCTCATACCTGCCATTCCCACTTGTGTTAATTTCTGTCTCAACTGCCCTCACAGCCTGTTCTCTTCAAAGTCACCAATTACTTCCCTAATCTCCAAATCCCATAGCCCTTTTCTTTGAAGGCTTTGCTGTTGGTGGGCATCCTTGACTGTCTTGAAATGTTCTCATTCCATTAATGTGTTCTTCCTCTATTACTTCTGTCCCTCAGAAGCCTCAATGGCTCATGTGGTTTTCAAATTTTGTCTCTTTGGGCTTGCCTTTCTGTGGGTGTAACTTACTTTAAAATACTTCTGTATATGTGTGTGGTTAACTAGTAGTTGAGGAACCCTGGTCAGGAATTCACATCCCCGGTGATTGGGGTGAGGTGTATGTGACAAGAATTTCCAATATTGTTATTTAAATTCACATAAGCAGGAGCACCATTTTACACAAGGGCTGTTAAATGTTAGGGCCGGGCGCTGTGGCTCAAGCCTGTAATTCCAGCACTTTGGGAGGCCAAGACAAGAGGACTGCCTGAGTCCGCATGTCTGTGACCAGCCTGGGCAACATGGTGAGACCTCGTCTCTGCAGTAAATCAAAAAATTAGCCGGGTGTGGTAGTGTACACCTGTAGTTCTGGCTACTTGGAAGGCTGAGGCGGAAGGATTGCTGGAGCCCAGCAGGTTGTTGCTGGGATGTCCATGAGGGAGCCACTGCACTCCAGCCTGGGTGACAGAGTAAGACTCCAACTAGAAACAAAAACAAAATCATGTTAAATCTGTGAAAAAAGTGGCATATGAGACACATGATTGGCTAGAGAAGTATTGTGGGTTCCACTGCCCTTATGCAATGAAGCACGATGAGTTCTCTAACCGACCCTCAGTCTAACCCTCTACCTGCCCTCTGTCTACCTCCACACACATTTAACAGATGACATTGTTGACAGATATGACTAGAAGGGTGGTTGCTCCTGGCATCAGAATATCATTGCATCTACCTCATAAAGAATCTTTTAGACAAGATGTTTGTCAAAATGCCTAAGGACAGAACAGAATTTCTATAAACTTGCAGAAACAGGCTGTAACTGTTTTGTACCTGCTTTATATAAATGTTGGTATGACTCTATCTGGCTCTTGACTTTCACTGTACCATACCCTCTTATAGAAGATTGTGGGGAAGAAGGAAGATACTATAGCCTTTTCCTACCACTAATCCCTAGGGTTGCCACAATACACTAACAATTATTATTTCTACCCTGTCTACACGGCTGCACTACATTTCTACCGAGCTTGTGGTTTATTTGCAGACAGATGTTGCGATAAACACATACAAACCCTGATACCAAACTCACCATTTTCCTCCCAACTGACTTCCTATCCTGACTTTTATGCTTCTATACATGGTAAAGTCATTCTTCCATTCAATGAGGTACAAAATATGAGAATTATCTGGACATCTGTCTCTCTGTCTTCCTTTTCCCTTCCAGGCCTCACTCTACTCCGCACAAAGACCTTTTTAACCAAATTTCTGTTGGCCTTTCTTTAGAAGTTTCTCTTTCATCTGCCCTTTGTGTGGCCTCAGTTTCTCAAATCTAGACCGCCACATAGCCATCATGCTCCCTGCCCACTGTACCTGCTGTGTCTATCCCTCCTTTCACCTCTGTTGAGTTGTTTTAAAACTTGCAAAGTGTAAAACTCTCTAGTCCTACAGGACAAGACTCCCTGTTTAAAAAAAAAAAAAAAAGACCCTCCTTTATTGATTATCGTCAATCTGACTTTTTAGCCTTTTAGTGTCCTTGTTTTTCTCTGGAATTTCTTCTCATTTCTCTTCACTCATATAAATTCTATTGATCCATCATTTCCAACTTAATCCTACTTGTGACTTCCGCAGCTTCCTCCTCTGAACTCCTACAACTTAATTACATTTTATACTGCTAGGTGTTCAATTGTACATCCCTCAAGGGCAGGAGCAAAGTCCTACCCTTCTTTCATGCCTAGGTGCATAGCATATTCACAAGTTATTTACCATTTACTCGCAAACATTGACTGAGTACATACCAGTGCTGGCACATGAGATGCAGCATTCTAAGGTGGGGTGTGATTTTTAAAAATTCATTTCTTAAAATTCATGTGATTTCAGATTTATGTAATTCACATTTATGTTTATATAATTCCTCAGCTGCTGGCACTGTACAACTCTGGATTATCTGGAGGGTACGTCTTAGAGAGTACCCAGTTTCCTGCTCTAGAGCTGTTATCATCTCCCTCATTTATTAAAAAGCCACTGCTATTCAGCTGATAGAGAGATGGAATGAAGTCACTCTCATTGTGACGTGTGTGCCCTGTGGCCAACTTGTCACCATGAACTAAGGAGTCAATCCCATCTAGGAGAATTTCCTTAGTACCGGTTTTCTCTCAGCAGAATTTGTGGCATTATACCGATTGTCCTGAGAGTATTATTCTAGAGAATGTTACATAAAAGAAAAGGACAAATAATTATTCTGAAGCACAGCTGATCTGCCACATTATTATATAGTAACTATAAGGTCACAAATGACAGTAATAAGCATTTTAGATACTGAAAAAAATATTTTGTGTGTAATAAACAAAGAGCATTAACAATTATTTTATTAGTAATATTATAATTATTATGATTATGAATGGTTACCATTTATTATCTATTGGATATTGTCAAGAACTATGTATGTGTGTGTGTGTGCTCTGTGTATTGTGTGTGTGTGTGTGTGTGTGTGTGTGTGTGTGTGTGTGTGTATAATTTTATTCATCACCACAACTCTGTGAGGCAAGTCTTAGTATCTTCATTGCACAGGTAAGATAGCTGAAGTTCAGTGAAGCTAAGAAACTTAGTCATAATGACTCCACAGTTAGCAAGAAATAATAGAACCAAGATTCACACTCTATTGCATCTGAATTCATTTTCTGTTGACTGTTATTTATCATTGTTATTTACTGTATTTTTTTCATTATAGTAGGAGGATAGATTGAATGGGGGGTGAGCTATCTGGACCATTTATTGCTCTATTGATGAATAAGGTTGACTCCTATAAGCAAATTATATTATCATTTAACACAAACTTGTTTTACAACATACCATTCTTGGCCACCAAAGTTGATTTACATAATACTTTAAATGTTCATGATATTTTGTTTTTCTTTTTTCTGAGTTGGAGTCTTACTCTGTCGCCCAGGCTAGAGTGCCATGGCACGCTCACAGCCACTCCAGTGTCAACCTGCTGGGCTCCAGTGATTCTTCCGCCTCAGTCTTCCAAGTAGCCGGAACTACAGGCACGCGCTACCACGCTGGCTCATTTTAAAAAAAAATTTATTGTAGAGACGTGGTCTCGCCAAGTTGCCCAGGCTGGTCTTGAACCTATGGGCTCACACAATCCATTCACCTTGGTCTCCCAAAGTGCCGGAATTACAGGCTGAGCCACCGAGCCCGACCTCAATGTTCATGATATTAATCAAAGCATATCAATCTGCCTTAGGTCAGTTTATGAGTTACACACACACAAAAATTGATTCTCTTAATTTTTACTTATATCTTTTTTAATTTACTAAATATTTATTGTTGGTTATATAAGGAAGATCTGGATCCAGATTGGTGGGCTCACTATATTAACAAGATGTGTCTTTAAATGATGTTTTTAAAATGTCTTTATTGAGATATAATACACATATAGTAAAGTTCATCAATCATGTGTGTATAGCTCAATTAGTTTTACATGACTCTATACCAATGTAATAATTTCCCAGATCAATATGCGGAACACTTCTAGCACCTCAGGAGGATTCCTTGTGCCCTTTACCATTTAATATACCTCCAGCCGGGCTCGGTGGCTCAGCCTGTAATCCCACTCCTTTGGGAGGCTGAGGTGAGTGGATTGCCTGAGCCCGCAAATTCAAGACCCGCCTGGGCAGGGAGACCTCATCTCTACAATAAATCAAAAAATTAGCCGGGCGAGGTAGCGCACACCTGTAGTTCCAGCTACTGGAAGGCTGAGGAGGAAGGATCGCCGGAGCCCAGCAGGTCGAGGCTGCGGTGGCCGGGGCGGCCACTGCACTCCAGTCTGGGCGACAGAGTGAGACTCCAACTCAAAAAAAAAAAAAAAAAAAACTCCATTTCCACTCCATCTTGGGAACTTCTAATTAACTTTCTACTATCACAAAAGCAACTAAAGACTTTAGTCTGACTTTTTATCAGAAACTCTAAATGCCAGGAGTCAATGGAATGACATTGTTATTGATGTTCCTATTTCAGTTTTATCCAACATTCCAATGTCAGTGGAATGTTGAATAAACAAACAAACAAAAATCCTCACAATCTAGAATTCTTTTTTTTTTTTTTTTTGAGTTAGAGTCTCACTCGGTCGCCCAGACTGGAGTGCAGTGGCCGCTCCCAGTCAGCGCAGCCTCGACCTGCTGGGCTCCGGCGATCCTTCCGCCTCAACCTTCCGAGTAGCCGGAAATAACAAGCACGCGCTACCACGCCCGGATAATTTTTTGATTTATTGTAGAGATGAGGTCACGCTGCCCAGGCGGGTCTCGAACCCGCGGGCTCAGGCAATCCACTCACCTGAGCCTCCCAAAGGCGCGGGATTACAGGCTGAGCCACCGAGCCCGGCTACAATCTAGAATTCTATACTTGATAAAAAACTGTCATAGCCAAGTAAAGACTAAGCAGAACAGGCCTGAATGTAGTATTTTCTATGGCATATTCATGGAACAGAAGAAAAATATTAGGCAACAACGAAAGACAGCTGGATAAAGTATAGAGTCTAGCTAATATTAACATATTAATAATAATGGTAACATATTAATAATGGTTAATTATTTGTAACGAATTGTAACATGCCAATATAATATGTTAATAATAGAAGAAACTGGGTATGTTATGTTTGGAAACTGTACTAACTTTGCAATTTTTCTACCAATCTAAAAGAGTTTTTAAAGTTTATTTTTTAAAAAATAAAGATGAAACAAAACTGAGTAAATGTATTGCTATCAGACGAGAACTACAGAATTACTAAAGAAGTTCTTCAAACTAAAGAAAAAAATAATCTCAGATGAAAGCATGGGACTTCAGGAAAGAATTAAGAGCACTGGAAAAGGTAAATGTAAAGGTAAATCTAAAAAATATTGATTGTTTAAGGCAATAACAACAATATTGTCTTGTGGGGTCTATAACATATGTAAAGTAAAATGTATGATAACAATAGCATAAAGGGTAGGAATTAAATAGTTGTGAGGTTTTTGCATTGCTCAGGAAGAAACTCATTTCTGGTAGGAAATGAAATATTGATAATACGTGACATACAATGACGTCAAGACTGCCGTAATTATTACACGTGTTGCTTGGGATGAAAACTGCTGGTTGAAGCATTTGACCATTATGGTAGTAAAGAAGACAGCAAAGACTGTAGAGTAAACTGGCTATTTCTCACGGTGCAGAAGAACTAACGGAAATAAAATTAGATGCTCTAGTGATTTAACTCTCAATCCAAGGCATGATCAGAGAACGAGAGAGATTCTATAGCAGACTAACATTTTTATGTCTTATAGTCTTTTTATGTCTTATAGTCAAAGGCAGATATAGCTAATGATTAGATTTGAACCCAGCTGTTCTAGGTCAGTAAAACTTGAATGTGCAGCCTCAACAAATCTCTTGTTAATGTTAAGACCATCTTTCCCTCATTTGAAGTTGCTTTGCAAGGTGATACTTACTCTTCTGAAAACCATCCCCCGATCTCTTTATTACCTTCAGATCTATAGATAACATCAGAACCCAGCATATCTCAGGAGTTCTGTAAAGGTTGTTCCGGAAAGATACAGCTTATACATCGAAAATTGTTTAAGCTATTGGTAACTTACATTGGTTAGAACCTGGGGAACATGTGTGGAAATGAATAATTGTTAGACCAATATAGCATAGGCATAGTTTATCAATATGAGTACACTTACTCAACTTTCTGAATTTAATGTGCTAGCTTACATAGATGAAAATGACTCTGACATATTGTTTGCTTGCTTGAATAACTGAATAATCTGATGACTTATATTCAACGAGATCAAGATGCCAAAACTTCTCTGATATAGTGTGGAAGAAGGAACACAAATGCTCAGGGAGATGTAAATATCCCTGTGAATTTATTACTGGCAGCCTACCCCTGCGTACCCTAGAAGTGTTAGTAGATAGTCCACTATGGAATTTCAAAATACACTGGGGAAGGGACAATCAGTGTCCTTGAAAAGTTCTGTGATGGCTCTCCTCTATAGGCTGGGAAGATAATACCATTGTAATAAGCATGCTAATTTCTATGGGATCGATGGAGACTACAGAGAAGCAGTTGGCCAAGTGGCAGCATGGTGGGTGCAATTACCATAATGTATAGTAGGGCTGGGTGGCAATCAGAGTGCTTAAATATATAAGGATCTATGGTGTTGATCAGTTGATTGTTGTGCTTCTATGAATGAAATAGACTGCCTACCAAAATATTATTTGACATATTATCAGAAAAATTGTGGTTATATTAAACATAAGAGCATAATTCTGACTTGTGCTGCCACAATAGGAAGGAAAGAGATACCTTTCTCCCAGTTCCTAGACTTGAGTCACTTAACAGACCCAGAGTCTTCAACTTGATGATAATGTAGGTCCCAAGGCCATAAATAGATAACGTAAATCTTTCTTCACAACTTTCCCCAAAGAACCTATGGCCGTTTAATTTAGTGGCAGTGCATCAGGAAGAGAAAAAAAATAATACCTAGAACTTTAAAAAATTATTAGACACTGGCTATGAGTTTACATTTATTTCTAGGAACCCAAAATTTCGCAGGTCAAAGTACAAGGCATTTTGCAGGTCAAAGTAAAAGGCTTATGGAAGTCTAAGGTGATAAATAGAGTTTGGATCACAGTCTTAGAATAGATCTGGAGGATCTGCTTGTCCTGCCCATGTGGTTATTTTTCCAGTGACTGCATAGTTGGAGAAGATATAATACTAGCGAATTGGAAGAATATCCTAGTTGGTTCCCTGACCTAACAGAAGGGCTACTGTGGCAAAAAGGGCCGAGTTGAAAACCCTGAAACCACCTCTTTCTGCTAAAATAATAAACCAAAAGTAATACCACATACCTAGAGAAACTGCAGAGATTAACACTAGCATTAAAGACTTGAAAGACACCTCATCAACAAGGGTACCTGCATGATGAACATTTGTATACCTAATGCTAAATTGTACCTCACATCTTTAAAATTAAAAATTAAAAAACAGCCGGGTTCAGTGGCTCAGCCTGTAATCCTGCACTTTGGGAGGCTGAGGTGAGTGGATTGCTTGAGCCCGTGGGTTCGAGACCCGCCTGGGCAACTTGGCCAGACCTCATCTCTACAATAAATCAAAAAAAAAAAAAAAATTAGCTGGGTGTGGTAGCGCATGCCTGTAGGTTCGGCTACTTGGAAGGCTGAGGCGGAAGGGTCGCTGGAGCCCAGCAGGTCAAGGCTGCGGTGGCCGGGAGCGTGCCACTGCACCCCAGTCTGGGAGACAGAGTGAGACTCCAACTCAAAAAAAAAAGACTTGAAAGATGCAGAGGTGATGATTCCTGTAAGTTCTTTTATTTTATTTTATTTTATTTTTAATGAGTCTGAGTCTCACTCTGTTGCCCAGGCTGGAGGGCAGTGGCATGCTCACGGCCACCACAGCCTCAACCTGCTGGGCTCAGGTGATCCTTCTGCCTCAACCTTCCAAGTAGCTGGAACTACAGGTGAACGTTACCACATCTGGCTTATTTTTTTATTTATTGTAGAGATGAGGTCTCACAAAGTTGCCCAGGCTGGTCTCAAACCCCTGAACTCAGGCAGTCCTTTTGCCTCTGCCTCCCAAAGTGCTAGGCTTACAGGCTTGAGCCACTGTGCCCAGAAGTTCCCATTTTAAACCATATATATATTTTTTGGCTGAGCAAAGGCCAGAGATAGAATGACTTCATTTGAACAATAATTAAGATAAGATTATCATTAAATTAATAAAGCTATATGTCAATTACAGTGATAGTCTAGATGTATGTATGTCTACTGGAAAAATTTGACAGAGCTCCTGGCACTTAATATGCAACTAACAATTTCACAAATTCTTTCTCTTCTATATCAAAAAGCAAATTCAATCAAGAAACAGTTAGCTTTCACTTGGTAGGAAAGCAGTATACCTTCACTTGATAGGAAAGCAGTATATCTTTCCTCAGGGCTCTGTCAATTCTCCTGCTCTCCATCATAATATTGACCATTAGGTTTGTGATCATTTTGACATTCCAGAGAACATCATCACATTGTAACACCATGTTGACTGGACCTGGTAAGCAGTAAAAAAAAGTATCTTAAGTGCCCTAAGAAGACACATGCATTCAAGCAGGATAAATCCCATGAAAATTCATGGTTCCTGCCACTTTTAGATGTTCAGGAACATGTTGGTGAAAGACAGTAGGACATTTTGGTGAAAATGAAAGAAAAGTTGATTCTCCTATCTTGGTGGTACAATGCTTAATAGGTCTCTTTACATTTTGAAGACAATAGGTCCTTCATTTGAATTTGCTACTTCAAGTCTTTTACTGAGTTAATCATAAGAATACTAGTCTGAAAAGGCTCTTTATGTTCAAACTGCAGTACAAGATGCTCAGCACTCATATCTTTTGACCTTGAAGATAATATACAGCTTTAAGTATCTGTTACAAGTTAGTAGGCTATATGGGCCCTTTGGCAAGCCACAATAGAAGAGTCCTGGACCAACCCCTAAATTTTAGAACACAGCCCTATCCTGTTCTGCTGATAATTCTTCTCCTCTTAAGAACAACTTCTGGCTTGCTGCCAAGTACTGGAGAAGACCAAACGTATAAATATAGAACACCAAATTACTATCCTACAGAGTCACATAAAATAGTATATGTAAGCTATCAAGCCATAAATTGTGGCAGGCATAAAAATAACTCACAATTAAGTGAGAATGGTATACTTAGATTTGTGTTTGCATGAGACTGGAATGCTTAAGTAAAATGCTTGAAAAGGTAAGTGTCTTAGACTACCTGGGAACTTTTTCCAATGCTTTGCCACATCTCTTTCAGCCTGTTTCTATGATCTCATGGTGAGTTCCCTGTGACTTGAGAGAAGAAAACCCTTGGGCCTGGTTTACATATAAATCTTCATGATCAGTTGTTTCCAACTGGGAATTCCAGTTGCCACATTAAATTTCTACTCTAAGGTGATCTTACAGACAGTTGAAAAAGGAACTCCTAGTCACAAAATCTTTAAGCAGTACATTTGGTTGTCCATTTTGTAGAAGAAATGTCCTGAGGTGTATTATTCATAGGCAGTGACTAAGTTGCACAGCTGATCAAAGACTTAGAAAGAATAAGGTTGACTATAGAAGAGGTGATTGAATTGCCCAGAATGACTGTTGAGTATATCACCCAGTGATTCCAACCTTTAAAATGAGTAAAAATGGTTATGAAGTGACGGATGGGACTTTTTGATTCCTCCTTCACAGGAGAGTGACAGTCTTCATTTGTGTGAATGATTGAGCATGAAGTTGATATTGTTTGGGAAATAAATATGGTAAGATTATGAGAACAAATGCTAAATAGCAAAGGAGGTGGATAGTGCCCTTGGTATGTTTGCTCTGTGATCCACTTTCCACTTTTCTCCTGCTCTGTTTCACAAGGGGGAGACTCTGGCAAATTACATTCCCAAGCTCCCTTTTATAAATGGATTCTGGTTAGCCAAAGCTGGGATTGGTGGAAGATTAAAGCCACCCGAGAGAGCATTTCTTCCTATCTCTCTCCACTTAGGACATCATCTCCTACAGAAGTTTCTTTTTTGTGTGCTCATCTTGCAGATTTCATTATCATTCTATTCCCTGCCACATGGCTCAGTTTCTCGTCTTGCCAGTTGTAAGAGTGATAGCAGGTCCTTGATATGACTAAACTGTGTTGCCTCCCTATTCCTTATTTGGCTATTTGGATTTTTCAATCTTTGTAGCTGGATTCCCATATTAAATTCCCTCTATTGTGTTTTGCATAAGCTCTATTTTCTCAACTAGAGCCCAGCTAAACCATGTTGCTCTTCAGTGAATTCCACTTTTCATATTGCAGTTGCCCCAGTTATGTGTTATGATTCATCAAGAGCAATTGCAGCATCAAAACATGTCATTAAGTTAAATTACTATCTATTGACATTTTGGCTCTCAAATTCCTATCAAAGCCTAACTGATGAGCAATGAAATATGTACCCAACTGACTTTCTTGGTCAAGATCTCTCCGGTTAAAAAAAAAAATCATTATCTACCATTTTTTCTCCCTGTTAGAACCTGTATAAGTTATCTATTGCTGTGTGACAAATTACCCCCCAAAACATAGCAGCTTGAACTCATAAACATTGATTATTTCACACTGTATCTGAGGTCAGAAATCTGTGAGCAGTTTGCCTGGATGGTTCTAACTCAGGGTCTCTTAAGTGGTTGTAGTAGAGCTGATTGGCAAGACTGGAATCATTCTAGAAATTTGCCTTTGGCTGGAGGATCTGCTTGTAAGCTATGCTGTTAACAGGATACTTCGGTTTCTAGTCAGATGAACCTGTGCATGGAGCTGGTCACAACATGGCAGATTGCTCCCCCCAGAGTGGAGATGAGAGACAGAGAGAGAGAGAAGTAAAAGCTGTGGTGTTTTATAAACTAATCCTGGAAGTGACACGGCCTCACCTCTACTGTATTCTTTTGGTCACATAGGCCAATCCTGGTACAATGTGTATGGGCGGGGAGGGTACACAAATATGTCATACCAGGAAGTGGGTTCATTAGGGGCAATCTTGGAAGCTGGCTACCACAGAACCTGTGGTCAACCATCAAGAAAGATCAGTCTCCAAACCTTTTTGACATTATATATCACTTTTCTTATATCAAGAAAGCTGAAATTAGGAGGGGAAGGAGGAAAATTTAACATAATTTAATGTTAAAATAATTTAATGTTAAATGCTGTTAACTAAAGTCTCTGTAAGTCTATTGCAATCTTTCAAGATACATTTTGATAGAATTTATAATTTTCAAAGGGGAATTTTATATCTGTTATTTCATTTGTGCCTCACAAGAGTACTGAGAACTTTACCACAATTCATTTAAAAAATACTATGAAGAAGCCTGGTCAGACATTCTTCTCTACTTCTCACTAACGAAAAAGACCAAGGCTTACAGGTCTGCTGAAGTCACTCAGAAGGAGTCAGGAGAATTCTTATTTTCTGACTCCTAGCCTGGAAGTCTCTTTACCACACTTTGCTACTTTATCTTTGAAATGTAAACAGATTCCAAATTTGTTTGATTTCTGTTCTAAAACAACACTCCATGAAGGACTCCATGAGGTGGTTTTTCTTTACTAGTGTAAAAATCACTAATGTAAAATAAGATTTGTAATTGACCTCATGAATTCTCTTTCCAAAGCAATAGTTAAAGTGGTTATCTCCCTTTTAAGAGGGCCAGTCTGTGTACTTAGCAAATCCACATAATTTATTCTAAAAGGTCTAAGGGGATTTTCATTTTCAGGTTTCTTTTACTCTGCGGCCTTTTAAGCTAGAAGGCTAATCATTCTGCGTTATGGTAAGCTTCAAGTCAAGAAGGCAGAGCTCTCTACTCACTATGCTCAGCCCTGACAAGTTAGTTTTGAGTGTGTTAGTGTGCATGTGTGTTTTGTTTGTAGGAGATTATTACTTTTCGCTATCACCATAACTTAGCCAAACAAGAGTTTAATTATTTGAGAACATTCAAGATAGTACTCCCTTTCCAAACAAAGCTGTCATTATTAAATTTCACCTACTTGATTTTCTCTTTTTCAAAGAAATTCTGCTAATTTAAATTAAAAGATTCCCATCAAGATCCAATCTGAAGCAATCAGCACCTAGATTAGCAGTAGATTAGTGCTGGGCATGGTGGCTCATGCCTGTAATCCCAGCAATTTGGGAGACTGAGGTGAGTGGATTGCTTGGGCCCAGATTCGAGACCAGCCTGAGCAACATAGCGAGACCCTCTCTCTACAAGATCTAAAATAAAAAAATAAGAAATTAGCCAGGTGTTGTGGTGTGCACCTGTAGTCCCAGCTACTCAGGAGACCGAGGTGAAAGGATTGCCTGAACCCAGGCAGTCAAAAGTGCTGTGAGCCATGACCATCTTGATAGTGCCAGAGTACTCCAGCCTTAGCAACAGAATGAGACACCTAACTCAAAAAAAATAAAAATAAAAAAAGTAGATTAGCAATTTTTCAAGATGCCCTAAACTTCTATCCAGCCTTTAAATTGAAGTGTTTGCTTCTTTCCACCTCTTTATTCCTCATTGCCTCATTCCTCTTCTGTAAGAAGCAGACAGTACTGAGAGTCCTGACTTGTATGATCAAGTGTACAGATTAATGAGAAAGCTAGCTCTGAGTCATTAGCAAGCATAAAAAAGAAGACAAGGAGTGTTTTTCCAGTCACGTGATCCGCAGTGTCATGACTGTGGTTCGAGCAGTGTCCCTGACACATCACACATCACAAAGCAGCTTCTCCACTCAGGAATAAGAATACTGTATTTCCATGGCTGCTCAATTCTCCATTCTTTGGTGCTCTCAGGTTGTCTGCTCCTTGCTGGAACTGGAACCAGAGTTGTGTTTTGTTTGTTTGTTTGTTCGTCTGTTTGTTTTGGTCATACTCCGTAAGCTCCAAATTTTGTGTCTAGCAAAGGTTCTTCATTCCTTTTGTTTTTTAACTCTAATATAAAAGTTGCAATTTTTGAAAGGTTAATTCTTCAGAGCTGGAAATAAGGATGTAACGTTCAAGATGAATGGCCATCAAGGAAAGGAAAGAAAGGAGGAAGGAAGAAAAGAGGAAGGAAACAATAAAGAGGCTTAATAGAGTTTAATAGAAAATATTGGTTTGCAACTATATAAAGAATATAAAACCCAATTCCTACTCATTAAGCTTGTTTGTATAGTAGTAGATCTGGAAGATCATAAACTCACAACTGAAATGGAAAGGATGGAGGAGGTCCCTGTTAGCTTGCAATCAATATGCCTA
Organism: Cephalopachus bancanus; assembly: GCA_027257055.1. Lineage (NCBI taxonomy): Eukaryota > Metazoa > Chordata > Mammalia > Primates > Tarsiidae > Cephalopachus > Cephalopachus bancanus. Next base: position 14,989,963 of record JAPVLO010000008.1, read on the forward strand.
AATCACTGCCTTCATGTAAAATTAAGATGCTATGAGCAGCATTCGCTCCCTGGAGATTAACCAAAAAATAAATAACCCTTCTGCCACAATAATTAGATGATTAATGGCTTTAAGAAATATGCTATTAATTCTTTGTCAAACAAAAAGCCACCAAAATCCCATCAGCACCAAGGTCAACTGTCTGGCTAATACTCAGTCCTCAATGAGTTTGTCATTGAATCTCTGTTAAAGAATCTAGATCAATGGTTTGTAAAAAGAATCACAAGAGAACTCATTTAACATGCAGCTTCCAATTCAACAAGTGGGGGTGGGGTAAAAAAGGAATTTCTCTGCTTCTCTGAAGCATTTGATAATAGGAGGTTCACAAAATGACTGAAAAATTCTCCAAATGTGGTCCATGGCCGACAACACCAGCATCACCTGGAACTTGTTGAAATGCAGAATCTCTGGATTTACCTAGATTTATGGAATCCTGGTTTCCTTTTTAACAAGATCCTGGGTACTTTGTATGCAAATTAAAGCTAAGAAGTACCATTCAAGAGTAAGGGTCAGCAAGTTTTTTCTGCAAAAGGTCAACCAGTAAATATGTTAGGCATTGTTGACGAGGTAGTATCTGTTACAGCTACTCAGTTTTTCCACTGTGGTGCAAAAGCAGGCAATAGAACAGGAGTCTACAAAGTATGGCCCGTGGGCCAAAGCTGGCCAGTCACCTGTTTTTATGCAGCCCACTAACTAATAATGGGTTTTGCATGAATTTTTTAAATGGTTGGAAAAATCATCAAAGGAAGAAAAATACTTTGTGATATTTGAAAATTATATTTGTGATATTTAAAAATTTCTGCAAAACCTAGTCCTTTACTATCTGGTCCTTTACAAAAAAAGTTTGTCAATTCCTCCAATAGAACTTCATTTGTGAATAATGAAGTTAGAACTTCATATAATCTTTGAATGTCACAAACTATTATTTTTCCTTTGATTCTTTACTTAATTATTTGAAAATGTAAGAGACATTTTTAGCTCTTGAGATGTACAAGAACAGGCAGCATCTGAAGCAACCTGTGTTCTGCAAAGGTTCACTTGGAAAACACAGTCTTAGTTTCCTGAAAAGAAAAAAAAAATCTTAAGCAAGGTTTTTCAGACTTGGATAAGGTTCTGACCTCCCAGAACCTCAGATTCTTCTAAAATGAGTTTGACATTAGATGGGCTTTAAGATCCCTTTTTAGCACAGACATTTTATATCCCTACCACCTGCCCTACCTTATTTTCACTCTAGGCTCCTCAATTCCATTCCGGCTAGTATAGGGCCATCTAGTTTGTCCCAAAAGAAACTAAATTGGCTGGACTCAGCAGCTCAGCCTGTAATCCCAGCACTTTGGGAGGCCGAGATGAGTGGATTGCCTGAGCCCATGGGTTCTAGACCAGTCCGGGCAACTTGGCAAGCGCTCATCTCTACAATAAATAAAGTAAATTAGCCAGGTGTGCTAGTGCATGCCTGTAGTGCCAGCTACTTGGAAGCTGAGGCGGAAGGATCGCCGGAGCCCAGCAGGTCAATGCTGGTGTGGCAGAGTGTGCCACTGCACTCTAGCCTGGGTGTCGGAGTGAGACTCCAACTCAAAAAAAGAAAAAAAGAAGCCGGGCTCCGTGGCTCATCCTGTAATCCCGCGCCTTTGGGAGGCTGAGGTGAGTGGATTGCCTGAGCCCGCAGGTTCGAGACCCGCCTGGGCAGCGAGACCTCATCTCTGCAATAAATCAAAAAATCAGCCGGACATGGTAGCGCATGCCTGTAATTCCGGCTACTTGGAAGGCTGAGGCAGAAGGATCGCCGGAGCCCAGCAGGTCGAGGCTGCGGTGGCCGGGAGCGGCCACTGCACTCCAGTCTGGGAGACAGAGTGAGACTCCAACTCAAAAAAAAAAAAAAAAAAAGAAAGAAAAAGAAACTAAGTTTTAGAGAACAGGACCTGCAGGTGACAAATCTTCACTGCCTAGCATCTTTTTTTCAGTTGCTGGAAATTAATTACACTGGTGGGTAAAGACACGCCTTCCTGCCTTTCTCACCTCCCTTGCACATGCTGGTGAAACCACTATCTATGATCTTCCTATGACCATGGCATCCTCTCTTTTCAATAGTAATCTGATTTATCCTTAATGAATTTATTCCTGGTTTGGTCTCAGTCACATTGTTTGGAGGACTTCCTCTACCCCAAATTCTAGGAATGGGTAATAATTTGATTCCAAATCAGGGCCAATGAGATATAAAGAGATATTTCTTGGACTGCTTTCTCAATGAGTGCCGCTGCAGAAAACAAGACTATTTCCTAATGGGTGCAAACAAAGAATAATGTTGCCATGAGACCCACTGCAGTCATCTTGTGACCCCAGAGGGATACCTGCCTAAAAATAGCACCAACTACATGAAGCCAGAGAGGAGAAATAGGATCGTTATGAGAAATAGAGATGTGAATCACACTTCACCTGAAGCTATCTCTGAACTATTTTTTTTATTGTTCAAACCAAATTGAAAAGACTCTCCCACTATTTACAACATATAATTCTAATTGTTGCATATATTATCTCAACCCATTTCCCTCTTGAATGTTTTGTTTCAAATACATTTTACATTTTATATAGTCACAAAGTAAATGTTGCCCCATTCCCTTCCCTCCAAAAGAGGGAGTCAATTTTGCAGGTCTGTCAGTCTTAAAATCCAAGGATGACTGTGGTGGAATCCAGGTGATAAGGAGCTCCTCTGGAAATCAAATCCTTGAAAGAAGAATTTTCCAAATTTTCTTCCTTGCTCAAGGCCAAATGAAGCCATGGTGCAAAATTTAGTTTCCATTCTCAGAGCAGTTGTGTGGTCTTCATGATCATTACTGCAAAGCTGTATGTGTGGGCCACAACACAGGAAAGGTGTAGGTGCATGAATTAGGAAATCAGACAGATAATGAGAGGGCTACCCACTCCCAAAGACAGCTTGTGTCAAAGAGCTCATGTCAAGCGTTCATGAAGTCAGGGTTCATAGACCTAACCGGCAGCATAACTCTGGGAAAGTTATTCCCTGACCTAGGCTTCCATTTTTAATTTCCTCATCTTTAAGATGGGAGGTGAGGTGGATTTGAGTGAACTTTCTGGTCTTTACAAGCATTCTGAAATGTCTTGGTTCTTGCTGTAGTAAGATAAGCTAAGGACGGTCACCTCCAGCAGTGCCCTCTATTGAGTGTGTGTGTGGGGGGGAGTGTTGGTGGTGGCTTTTTTTTTTCTCTCAAGTTGCACAGTCAGTCATGTTCCTCCAGTATCTACCCTTGAGAGAGAAAACAAACATATTAAAACCAGAAGCCACCCTTTCAAATTAAGATTAAGTTACAATGTGGGATTTTTTTTGTGTGACTCATTATAAAAGGTTTGTCAGAGGAAGTGGCAAGTTCTTGTTTCTCTTTTTCTCTAGTCAAATCCAAAGCCGAATGTGGCCAGTAGGAAGAGGTAGTACCATGAGGAAGACTAGAGGTGCAGCAGCCTCTTAGAGATGCTTGGTTCACATGTAAATTCCCCTCACTCCCCTCTTCAACTCCAGGGGCTCTGAGTCTGGGGTCTCTGGGTGAAGCCAAGAAATACACAAAATCCTTAGGTGCTTTGGATTCAGATAGACTTTGATTCACATATCAAAAGATCACTGCCCTAAAGAAATGCATTTTTTTCAGATCTGTAAGAATAAACAATAGGCATTTCTAATAAACTCCAAAAGTGTTTCAAAAATTCTGCTTATCGAATCATCACAAAAGTCCTGCAAAGTAATCAATATTTATTATAAAATGAAATGTATTCCAAAATGAAATGATGTCTATTAAAACACCTACCACAGGCTTTGACATAAACTGTGTCTCACCAAATGTTAGTTACAGAAGAATCTAACAGTTATTCAATATAGGAAGAGTGCAATCATTGACAAAAGAGTGAATGCTGGTTCAAAGGCAAGTGACTGACAATGCTGACTAGTAACTGCCCTCAGACTCCTGCTGGGTATTGTAGCCTCTGCTCCTAGGTTCCCCCTTAGAAGCAGAGGAACTTTCTGATGTTTCACATTTGTTTTCCTCCTGACTAGTTGAGTTGCCATTAGTTTCAAAATGTTTTTAGAGTTTCAGAAGCAGAGGAGCTAACAGAGCTGGGGACTGAGGGCCTAAGAGCCTTGGGAGAAAGGCACACTTTCGGTGCAGTCTATCCTGCACCACCTGTGCAGCTGTGTGATTTACAGTAAGTTACATAACTTCTCTGAGCCTCCTTTTTCTCACCTGAAAATTGAAGAGGATCAAATGAGAGACTATGGTTTACCGCTTAGTCTATTTCCTGGCACAGGCAGGCACTTGCAACACTTTAACCATTATTATGAGCCATTTGCTGTACATGCCAGAGGGAAAGAGTCCATCCAAAAACAGGGCTAGGCTCTGGGGGAAGCTGGTGAGCCAGAGCTGGTCCTGACGACAGCTGAGCATGGAAAGAAAGCATCACCCTGCAGGCACAGCGTTGGGCGGTGTGCCAGCACATCCCACTTAAGGACCATTCACAAACATTCGCTACTTAGGAGGCCACTTTAATAATTAGCCCTGCTTTGCTAATTACACTTTACTGATTAGAAACTAAGCTGACAATACAGCGGTTGCCATGAGTGCTAATTTTTTTTAGCAGACATGGGAAAAAAATGGTGGCTGGTTTTGAAACGGGCTTTTATCTTTAAATGGAACGTCAATAGGGCATTGTGTTGGAAGCAAGGAAGACACTTTGAAGGCTGGAAAATGTGATGATGATTCACACCCCCTTCTCCCTAAGTCTAAACCCAGCGGTCCCTCCCCCACATGCATACCCTTGAAGATTAGGAGACAGTTGCCTGCTTATAGGGAGATTTCTTTTAAGTCCAAAGCTTGTGGTTTGTAAAAACATGTTGCTAATAACAAATAGCCTGTGCTTGAAGAGAGCCTGCCCTGTGCTCAGCTTTCTCCTTGCGCCTTCTGGTTTCCTGTGCACAACAGTCCAGAATGCCCTGGTGCTCCATCCATTGACGTGACTTGACCAGAATCAGGCAGGCAGCAGGTCCTGGGGGAGTGAAACCAACCCAGTCAGTCACTTGGTCAGTCGTGTGAAACACCAGCAAATCCTTACTCACTGGACTTCTTTTCCAACCTTAGTCCCTCTCTTCCCCTCCTTTTTAATTAAAAAGAGGGCCTTAAAAGGGGGGCGGGGGGCTCAAGCCTGTAATCCCAGCGCTTTGGGAGGTCGAGGCAAGAGGGTTGCCTGAGCCCCGGGATTCGAGACCAGTCTGGGCAGCGTGGCGAGACCTCGTGTCTACAATAAGTAAAAAAAATAAAAAACAACAAAAAATTAGGCGGCCGTGGTAGCGTGCGCATGGAGTTCCAGCTACATTGAAGGCTGAGGCGGAAGGATTGCCTGAGCCCAGGAGTCGAGGCTGCGGTGATCGTGAGCGTGCCACTGCACTTCAGCCTGGGTGACAGGGTGAGACTCAAACTCAAGAAAAAACAAAAAAGACACAATTCTAGTGCAATAGTTGTAGTAACACCATTTATGCGTGTCAGGTCCTCGCATTTTTCTCAAGATGCCTCATCTTGTTTAATCTTTACAACCGCAAGTGTCTATCCAGACCCATTTTACAGATGAAGAAACCGAGGTTCAGAGAAGTTCAGTGATTTGCCCCAACGGCACAAGCTGATAAGGGCCCGACGGAGAGCTAGGAAATAAACTTCGACCCGAATGTCAGCCTGAGCGGGGTTGGGCTGAGACGGGTCCGCCTTTCTCGCAGCGCCCAGAAGCGCCGCAGCGGGCGGGGACCGGCGGCGGTCTCGGGCCCAGCCCCCACTCTGCCCTGTGCTAATGGGGGTAAAGCTCGGCCGGCGCCATCCTGCGAGCCGAGTCTGATAATAGCCCTGATTAAATGGAGGGGCAGCCAAAGGAAGGCCCCCGCCGCCGCCAGCGACACCGTCACCGCGCCGACCGGGCAGGGGCCGGCAGTGGCGGGGGCGCTGACTTGGCGTCTGAGTCCCAGTCCCAGGGATCGCGACGGCCGGAGCCCGGGGCGCGGTCTCCAACCTCCGGTCCCGGGTGCAGGCCCGCGAGCCCCCAGAGGAGGACAGGGTTCGCCTGCCCCTCCGCCCTTGGGCCGTGGCTGGGACCCCGACCGCGTGGGCTTGGGCGGGGCGGGAGTTAGCAGTCTTGTGGAGCCTGGTGAACGGCGCCGTCGCCCCTTGCCCCTGGGCCACCCTGGCCTCTGCAAGGTGGAGGTCTGGGATCGACGGCAGCGGCTCAGGAACTGAGTGGGAGAGCGGGAGGGAGAATGGGCAGATCCCAGAGCTGAGAGGCGACTGCACGCCCTGCAAGCCCCTGGGTTGGGAGTGTTGGCGCCTCTCTGTTGGAGTGGACGCGATCTAGGCATCGCCCTAGCCGGGCGTAGCCGCTCACTGAGCGCTCAGCTGGCACCCGGAGCTCTGCAAGGCGCGTGTCGCGTCCTGCCCCGCAATCGGCACTGCCTTTACGAAAGGTCTGGGAAATGGTCACCACCCCCCTCCTTCACAACTGGGGAAACTAAGGCCCAGAGCGGCCCAGAAAGCCCAGTGTCACAGAACAGAGCTGGCTTCAAACCTTGACAATCTGTCACCCAAACGTGGGGTACGCGGAGACTACGAGTGCCGCGGAAAGGGGTGCCCTGACCAGAGCACAGGCCTCGTGAAGGCGAGCACCGCGGGCTGTGAGCCAGCACCTACCCGTGTGGGTCAGTGTGCGGTCCTTTGTACCCTCTCGCCCGCCCGGGTTGCCTTGTCTGTTGCCCCAGAAGAACCTGAAGATTACTAGGTAATTACCCTCAGAAAGTTAAAAACAAAATTAGAAAGACCGCGGTCCACATGCGGCAGGGAAATACTTTTTCTCGGCCGCCTTCTGCTTTCGCGCAGGAAGAGTGGACGCTGGACAAGGCGAGACGCGGCTGCCCACACTCGGCAAAGTCTGAGGTTCCGAAGCGCACACGACAAAGAAATGCACGCATTTCCCGGCTCTGGGGCTGCTTACAAGCAGAGCAAGACAATCTAGCCTCCTCCTCCGAACCACTTCTTCTAGAACGGGAAACTGACCACGTTAGTGATAGGAATCGCGATTAAAATCAATCGATTAATCGAAGCTAAGGCAGAAATGGAGGTGAAGACTGAGGAGGGTCACACAGACCAGGCATCTTGCTCCAGCCTGAAACTACCCAAGTGCCTTGGAGCAAGTGAGTTACTTAGCCTTTGGAGTCTCATTTTCTGCCTTTTAAAAATGCACGTAATATTGCTACCCGACTTGTGCTATTATCAACATATATTTCAGGGAAAGCTTCTAGGGCAGAGCCCAGTACATATTGGTTCACAATAAATGCCGTCAGTGGCCTGAAAAGCTGACAACAGGGTGAGAAATGTACGTAAGAGCCTTCAAAGTACGAGTTAATGGACCAAAAATCCAGCAATGAGGCCTCCAGCTGTTCTAATGAGGACCAGGGCGTTGGCAGCAGAGGTCTCGACTTTGCACATGGCAGGGAGTCTCCCCCTCCACTTGGCAGTCGTAGGTTCCTCCTCCCCACCCCAGAGCTCCTGAGACCCCAGAGAGAACGCGGTTTCTCAAACTCAATGGTGGCTCCCAAACACACCTCCTTGGTCAAACCGAATACATATCCCTGAATGAAAAAGAAGGTTTTTCCAAGTTCCAGGATGGCCCAAGGAATGTCTGTGAAGTTCTTTGCCCTTACCCGAGCATTGTTTCATTTAATCTCCACAACACACTCGTTGATGTATAGATATAGTTTCAGCAATCATATTTTACAGATGTGAAAACTGAGGCAGTAGGACCTGGTGCCAGATCCCAGCATCTTCCTCCACAAGGGCTTTCATTAAAATTTATTTCCATTAAGCCATTACACTCCTCCAGAGTTCTTTTAGAAAAATGTTCATGGCAATGTAATGTATATTTTCCACACAGATGCTTGTTTATAGCTAGGCTTTGAACCTTTGATGGCAGGAATCATATGCAAATTGTCCAGCCCCACCCCCACCTTAACAAGCCAGCTGTCTTGAGTGAATGAATGCCAACAAATAGAAATTATTTCTGTCTGCTCCTAGCTGCCTCAAGTCTTTATCACAATTTCTATTTCTTGTATTTGTTTGCATGTTTATTATCAGTGTTTCCCGCCAGACTGTGAGTTGCAGGAGGCGGGAATTTAAGGGCTGTGATCACTCTGGAGCCCAGCGCAGTACCCAGTCTAGCAGTAAGTACTAGGTAACCTAGGGTGAATAAGCACATACTCCGCTTTCATCTTTTATTAGATGCTTACTTCGTTGTTCCTTTACACAGCACATGCTCCAAGTAAACTGGAGCGCGTTGACGTTCGGAAACAGGCATCCGAATCCTTTACTGCCTGAATTTTGCCACTGCTGGGAGTAAGACGAGCTTCAATCAACGGCTTCTGGAATGACTTGCCATGGCAGCTGGGAGCAGAGACCTCTCTGGGTCTTCCTCACCTTGATCTCCCAAACCTGACAAAAACGTGGAGAGGCTGTCACCAAACTGGCGACCCGGGCGGTTTCTGAAGAGCGAAGGTGACAAGCGACTGGAGGACGTCATTTAGGGAGACGCCCAGGCAGTCTGCAGAGGGGACACTGCGCAGTTGCTGGAGGGAGACGAAGTGCGGCGGTGGCTCTAAGTTTACTTCGGTGACATCCCCCAAACTGGGGCTACTTTGCAAGAGAAAGGCGCTACCAAGACAGCTGTGGTTGCTCTTCCACAGAAGTTGCCTTTGTTTTTAAATGTTGGAGAAGCCGCAGCTCAGGGAACCCCTCAAGCCGCGGGTTCCGCTGCGGCGTGCGCCCTGCAAGCAGGCCTCGCGCGTCGGGCCGTCGGGACCTTCGTCCCGAAGCAGGCCGTGTGTCCGTTGTCCCCTTTTCTACCCCCTCGTGGGTGTTCTCGCTTAACAGGCCAGCAACCGTGGTAATGGTAGGAGAGACGCTTTCGAAGCCACAGATTTGCGTTGGAATCCCCGCTCAGCTGCTTGTTATCGTTGTGATTTCGATTAAACGTCTAACCTTTCCGACAGGCCTGGGGCTAGGGTGAGAACCCACAATTCAGAGGGACGCCAGGAAACTCAGAAGTCAAGCAAACAATATTTTAATGCAGTAATTTTAAAAGACAAAATTCATGCAAAAATCACGATGTAAAAATACCTAAATTTCAAATAGCATCCGTCGGCAGCCAGGCGGCCGTCGGGAGGGGAAGACGATGGCCGGAGAGGAAGGTCGCAGAAGGAAGGCGGGAGCGCGCGTGGAGGAGGAGGAGGGAGAGAGGAAGGGGGAGAGAGGAAGGGGAGAGAGAAGGGGAGAGGAAGGGGAGAGAGGAAGGGGGAGAGAGGAAGGGGAGAGAGGAAGGGAGGGAGAGAGGAAGGGGGAGAGAGGAAGGGGGAGAGAGGAAGGGGGGGAGGGGTAAGGGGAAGGAAGAGGGAAGGTCCGGGGGTGAGGGGAGAGTAGGTCTGACTTCCATGCCCGCAGGATCAGGAAATACATATTTTAATTTTTGCAGTTCTTGGGATCGCGCTGCGAGTGTTGCGCCCAACGCTAGCGCGCGTGTTCTTCCCCGGCCAGGAGGAGGCCGCGGTCGCCGAGGGTCGGTCCCTGCGGTCGCGAGCTCGCGGGGGACTAATGGGAAAGCGAGCGGCCGCGGGGAAGAGCAGGGGTCGCGCCCTGGGGGCGGTCCCGTGAGCGGGCTGGGAGGCCTGGCGCAGGAAGCCGGGAAGGGGTCGCGAGGCCCAAAGGCGCCGCGCCGGGGAACCGGAGGGGGAACCGGAGGAGGCCCCGGCGGGCACGCGGGGTGGCCTGGGGGCCTGGCGCTGGCGGCCGTAGCGGGGCGGCGGAGACTACTGCGTGCCCTCGGTTGCCGGCCTCCCCGAGCCTGAGACCCGGCGGCTGCCGCCGCAGCACACCAGGTTCTGGCCCGAAGGAGCTTTCCTTTCCCCTCCGAGCTGGGCGTGAGCTCCTTTAGGCCCACGCGACGTCCCTCTCCTCCGCGCCGCAGCTGGGTTCGAGCGCGGTCCCGCCTGAAGTCGCGCGCACACCTCCCGGCCACTTCAGACGGAGGAGCGAGCTCTTCGCTCTGCCCAAGGAGCGGGAATTGGGCCAGCACGCCTCCCGGGGAGGCCCAAGGCCGGGGCATTCGGGGCCACTTCTTACGGCCTGGACTGGGAGGGGGCGCTTCTCCAGGACCCCTCCGGCTGGGGAAAACGTAAGCCTGCCGAGGCGCGCGATGAGCGTACTCGGGCTCCTCGGAGCAAAGACCCGCTCCGCCCTCTCGCCGCGGGGGACAGCCGAGGCCGCGCCGCGCGCTCCCCGCCGGGCTCGGGAACGCGCGCCGCTCTCCGCACGGCCGGGGGACGCGCCGGAGCGGCCTCTGAGGGGCTGCCGCCGCCCACCGCACACTGCTTTGGACGCCCTTCCTATTCCGTAACCTGAATTTATGAGTCCAGAAGCACAGAGGCCCGTTACTATGGCTTTGAAAGCGTCCACCAGGAAGAGATGGAGGGAGGGTGGGGGCCGGGGAGCAGATGTCTCTGCGTTGGGGAGCGGGTCTTCTTCTTCCCCGTTTGTAATGTCGCGACCCCCGGCCGCCCGCGGCGTCCTCCGCGCGGCACTGTCCCCGCCGCCAGGGCCCTGCTCCCGCCCCCGGCGCTGGGGATGGTCGGCGAGAGCCGCCGGGGACCCGTCCCTGCAGCCCACGGCGAGCGGTTCTGCGTTAGCATTCGTTAGCATTTGACCAAAAGTGGGAAACCGATTCCTTTCTGGAAAGTTCTTAGGGCCAACTATCTTCTGAGTTCCGGAGGCTGCAAATGAGAATTTGGAAGGGTGGCTTGTGTTGTAGGGAGACATCTTCCCATCGTCGGTAGAATCAAACGCCACAAAGCCAAACCCAGACATATAAAACAATTTTACATTCCTAGGTTCCAAGGTTTAAACGGGATGTAAGTAACAGTCCAGTACCACCCTGTGGCCCCAATCTTCTGTGTACATTCCAGAACTATCTACACAGCTCTCTCTGAGATCGCAAGAGGCATTCTCTGCGATCGCGATTTTTTTTTTTTTTTTTGAGTTCCAGCCTGGAATTCAGTGGCACGCTCATGGCCACCAACCGAAGCCTCCACCTGCTGGGCTCAGATGATTCTTCAGCTTCAGCCTTCCTAGTAGCTGGAACCACAGGTATGCGCCTGTGTATGCCCGGCTATTTTTTGATTTATTGTAGAGATGAGGTCTCACTGTGTTGCACAGGCTGATATCGAACTCCTGAGCTCAGACAATCCTCTCGCCTTTGCCTCCCAAAGTGCTGGGATTACAGGTGTGAACCACCACGCCCGGCACGATCGCGAATTTACAGTTCAAAAATTAAATATAATAATTAAAATTCTATATTATGTCTTATGCTGGAGTAACTGTTGCCGATATTGATGTGTTAGGTGCTTTGGGCGCATTGTCGTATTAATCCACAATGCTGTCTTCCAGGTAGAATGGATGATTGGCCCTATTTTAATACAGATGATAAAACTCAAGCGTTGGGAGCTTTAGATAAGCTATACAAAGTCTCCAGCTAATTTTGTTAAAGTCAGGATCCCAAGACTTCTTCAAGTCCAGTGCTCTTTCCAGTGTCGGAAAGCAGTCCCGCCGCCTGTCGTCAGTCTGAGAAGGGCCTGGAGAAACGTGTCAATGAAATTGCTTCCTTCCACCACCACTCCCCCCCGCCCCCCGTGGTTTTACCTGCTAACCCGCGCTGTCAGTGGGATATTGAAAGGACCTCAGAACTAGGCACTCTCCGCTTCGGGACGACTTTGAGTCTTCCTTGGAGAGCACCTCCCTGCTCAGCACCGGTTCCCCATCTTTATAGCACCATATTGATTTGCAAAGGCAATACATCTAAGAGGAGGGACGGTGTGTCCCCGATAATAATGTCGCAGCGTATGTTTTACTGCAGAGGTTTCAACACCAACAAGATGCATAGCCCAGGGATCCCCAAACGGGTCACCTCTGAGCCCGGATTTGTTTAAAGTGGCCTTTTCAGCTCCTCTGGTTTGCCGCCCGCCTCCTGCGGATCGCTCAGCTTTTCTTGATCAGTATTTTACCTTTAATAGGATGCGTAAGCGTGGGTTTTCGGCACAGGAGAGACACAGAACTGGTCTCAGGCCGCGTGGGCACTTGGAAAGGAAGTGGAAACCGATTTGTGGCAATTCAGTTGTCTCCCTGCTCCATTTTTCTCAAAATGTCCCTCTCGTGATATTATGCAAATTCAAGTCTGAGACATTAAGATAGTAAGACAAGGCTTTTCCTCTGTGTAGAAATGCAATTCTAAGATTTTTTAAAATTGAGGTATAATTTCACAGTAAGATTTGAAAAAAATTCCACCGAACGAGGTCTACAACACCCTGTTGAAGTATATATCAAGGTCTAGACTAACTGTGACATTTCCCCCTAGCTCCCAAAAGACCCCCCTTTCGGTGAGAAAAATCCTTCCTAACAAAACCTAAGCATTTGGTACAGGAAAGAAACCAGAAAACGTCTTTTGCACTGAGATGAGAAGGTGGGGGTGTGTGTGTGTGTGTGTGTGTGTGTGTGTGTGTGTGTGTGTGTGTGTGAGAGAGAGAGAGAGAGAGAGAGAGAGAGAGAGAGAGAGAGACAGACAGACAGACAGACAGAGAGAGGACATTGGGGGTGGAGAACTGTGAGAACCAAAGGGTCTGGGTTGTCCAAAACCAGCAAAGGATTCAGGAATGGAAACTGATCCCCATTCGCGTTGGGTGGTTTAGTTTCATCTGAACGTCTCCGGCTGGCCGCCGACTTGGCTCACCGTGAGCGCAGTCACAGCGCAAAACGAGGGTCTGGGTCCGGAATGTGAGTCCTGCGCTCCGATCGCCTCTAGCAAACCGGGTGGGTCGGGTGGGCAGTCTGGGAGACACTCCTTGCGGGCACGCCGGGCCCTATTTTTTTCTCTCAAAAGCAAATGGAGACGGGCTGAACAACAGCCGCGGAAGCGCCTTCCCCCACCAAAGTCTATGGTTTCACGAATTTTTCCCAAACATTTACATATAGGTACTTTGCACTTCGATAGTGATATCAGAATGCGTTTTCAGTCACCGTCACGCAATGTCTTGATAACACACAACGACCACGACAGGCTTAAATCAGGACTCGGCCAGATCTCCTAATTTTGTCTACACAAACGTTCACAGCAGTTGTTTTGACTTCCAGTTTTCCCCCATAACTTTATTTCAAGAGTTGAAGGTAGCGCAGTGAGAAATGGGAGCTGTTTTATTTTTAAAGTTTACTTTAATTTTTTATTTTAAGACCGACCAAGAGGTTCCTAAATCGCCAGACCGACTGACTGGAAAGGAGAGCAAATATTTACATGTACAGCTTGAGTGTGTATGTCAGCCTGAGTTTACACGGCTCCAAGTGAAGCGGATTATCCTGCGAATTCGGAGAATTTGAGTTATTCAGGCTGAGCAGGGCCAACAGGACGCTCTCCAACGAGACCGTGGGAAGTCCTGGCCACCGCCGCATTTGCAAAAGCGGAGGGTTCCGCGTCTGCCTAGCCGGGGCGCGGCGAGGCTCGCATTCTCGAACGCGCGTCGCGTGGTTGTCGCAGGCTCCGCGCCCTGACCTTCGCCTCCCCTTCGGCTGCCACCCATTTTCGAGTCCCTCTCCAGGGCATAGGAACCCCAGGAGAGAGTCGCCCTGGCGTGCGAAGAAGTCGTGGTTCTGAGAGCAGCCCCTTTTGCCAAATGCTCGCAGCTCTAACCTCGGTTCATCTTTTTAGAGGCTGCATTTGCTCAGCCCCACTGTCAAGGAGACGGAATTTGGAGTGGGAGTCCCAGCTAAGAGCTGTCCCCGCGTAAGGGACCTGGTCCATTGGCGCCGGCTTGGAGCTCCAGTTTCCCTTCTCTTTAGCGCTTCCCAACTTTCTTTCGGAACTTTGAGCGCCCGTTAAGAGAAAGAATGGAAGAAACGAGAACTCCCCGAGGGCTCCTCTGGTCTAGGTCCCGAACTGGGCCACGCCCGGATTCCGGACATTAGGCCGCGACAAAAGTGCCCTCTCCGGACAGCGCGCACTGCCCTCCCGCCCCAGGACTGCGAAACCAGGCGGAAGTGTCCATGGCAGCTGCACCAGGCTGCTGGGTGGCACCCCTTTCCCTGAACGGGTGCCGGACTCTGGTCCCGCTGGGGCGCGAGGCCACGCGGGCGCCGCGCCCTGGGCACGCCCTCTCCGCCCGGCCCGGGGCCCCGCCCCTGGCGGTGGAACCAGGAAGCGGTGACGTGCGGCGGCGCTGACTGGCTGCGGGCCGCCGGCATCGCCGCCGTCAGCAAATTAAGGCTCAGGGCGGCGTGCGCCCGGGCGCAGTGTCCGCCGCGCCGCGCTCCGCACGCTGGTGCTTTGGCTCCCTGGCACCCGCACCCTCTCAGTGGCGCTCGGACGGTCGTCTCCTACCTGCGGCGTGGGACGCTCCGGCCGTCCCCAGCCCAGGAGGGAGGCACGACGCGGGTTGGGGTGGGGGGCCGTGTCTGGGACCCCTGGGCTCGGCGCAGCGGATGCTCGTTTCCGGCTTCTGGCGGCGCAGCCTGTTGTCTTGCCGCGCGCTCCGGGACTTGCGCGCCCGCCTGAGTCCCCCAGTCGGTCCTCTCCCTTCCTCTCCAGCTGGTTCGAAGTCTCCGCGGCTCCGGGGCTTTGCGCTGGGGGAGAGGAGAGGCCAGTGCGGAGCTCCGGGGAGGCTGGAGCTGACTCTGCTGGAGTCCCCGGCTCCGCTGTGGCTGCACTAGGAAACTTTGCGCTGTGTTTCGGGTCTTTGTCTCCCTTGGGGAAGCTGGACGGCAGTTCGGCAGACCCTGTCCCTGGCCAGGACCGCGCGCTGGGGGCCATGGAGTTCACGGCGTCGCCCAAGCCTCAGCTCTCCTCCCGGGCCAACGCCTTCTCTATCGCCGCGCTGATGTCCAGCGGCGGCTCCAAGGAGAAGGAGGCGGAGAACACCATCAAACCCCTGGGTAAGTCGACTGCCTGGCATTCCACAGTGGGCAGGGGACGGGGATGCTGCGCATCCCTCTGTTCTGTCTTTTGGCCGCGGCGACTCACGGCAACTCTTTTTTTTTTTTCCCTTCCTTTCGGCACCGATTTTCTTTGGGGGCTTCACAGCCTGTTAAATACTATGGGTATCACATGTTGTATCTGGGCTAGTCGCTGTCCTACTTGTCTGGAATCGCGATCGCAGATCGAACGTGTGTGTATATAAAACATTCATGGATAAATAATAACCCTTTTCAGGATCAACAGGATTTACTGTGCGTTTAACACCTGCTTGTGCGTTTGAAACCAAGGAGAGCTAAACGACTTCACAAGAAACCAGTATAATTTTGTTTTTTCCTCTGACTTGAATGGACTCAACCGAGTCAACCCCTTAAAGCCACTGTAAAGTGCTGTAGGATAAGCCGGCTCTTTCCAACCATTTTCTTCACAGAAGCAGCATACTTATCAGTAAGACATCGTTTTATAACTGTCATCATTTTCAGTTGAGGTTGGCAAAACATTAACCAGTAACCATTTCCTAAATTCCTCAACTTTTAGTTATATTGTTTGTTTACCAACCCTTGCCATTTATAGAAGACCCCAGACTCAGAGTAAAGGGAGAAGAGGGATTATGTTCTCTTTAGAACGAGTGAATTGTGTGAAGGAACTGCCCAAGAAAAATGTTTAAAAATAGCTTTACATTTGAGGAAGAAAGGAGTGGTCTCATCATCACCTCTTGGGGCCCTAGGAAGTAATTATTACACATTCTGATAATCTGGTGTCTTTAAAATAGTGAAAATAATCATGTAGCAGATTTAAGGGTTTTTTTTTTCTTTTTTAACCTTCCTCAATTTTTCCCTTCTTCTTCCTAATACTTGAACATATTACATCACAAATAATAATAAGAAGAAGAAAGAGGAAGTGTCAGAGATGGAAAATAAGGGGCTTGGGCAGTGAAAGAGGAAAGAATGAAAATTCCTGTAACTACTTGGAACCACAGAATAAGAAACCAGAAGATCTCCAGAAAACAGAATGTCAGAATCTCTCCTCCAGGGTTTTCTCTCCCTTTCCCTGGTTTTTCCCACCTACCTCGTATCTAAATCTAAACCTGTCAAAGAAATGGAAACAACTGACCAAACAAACCCCACTCATTTAGAAAAACACCAACAACAACAACAACAAAAACCCTACCAATTTCAAAGTAATATTGTGAAACTTCCAACCATTATTTACTCCAATTTAGGGGGACCCTAAATTCTTTATGTACATTCCCCCCATCTCAGTTTGTTACCTAGCAGTAAAAAGAGAATTTTAAGTAAAAATTCCCGACAGAAGTACAGACAGCAGTCTGGGCGACATGCCAGCTCCAGCTGCACTGTCATTTCATCCTTACTTCCTTCTGTTTATTTTCCTGAGAAAAATCACCTTCTATTTAAATTTCTAAATCCTACACTATAAAGCCATTCCCAACTCATAATCACCGCCCTTCTTGCCACCTACCCACCCCCAACAGTGTGTGAAATGAGTGTCCCTACTCTGGCTTTTGAGATGGGCTCTGAAAGAACCAGGGGGCATTCTTGTCCCTTACACTGGCCCGTCCAGCAGAACCCAGTCGGTAACTGCAAGCCAAAGACTCTAGCAACAGGAGTACCTAAAGGTTCTGTTAGGAGAGAATGCAGGACTTTTGTTGGAGCAAACTGTGGTGTGGGGAGGAGGTTTACAATGCATTCCATGATTGCCTGTTTAAACATACTGAGTCTATTTTTAAAAGCTAATTCAGTCCACTGGAGCATTTCTATTTCATTTTCTTTCTCCTCCACTTTCCATTCTGATGCATTGGTCAGTCCAGGGTTTAGGGAGGTTGCCTTTTTCATTTATCAAACAATAAGAAGAAACTTATGGCTACTTCTGATCCCTGTAACAACATCATGTGAATGTGTTTCTGAAAATATTTGTAGAATATACGACTGTGCCATGGCCTGGTTCTCTTCTTTTGAATTGTTTTTTAAACAGGATGGCAATTCATTTGATTATTCTTAATTTAAAATGTTTTCATGCATTGGGTTATCATTGCATGAGGAAATAAAAGCAAAAGTTCTCTGTCTCCTGTTTTCCCCATGTCAAGTTAATTTGTGGAAGATAAAACATTTTATGATCTATGCAAGCCACATATGCCTTTACACATTATATACGTGTATGTACATACATTTAGAACTTGTTTTGATTCCTTGAGGCCACTTAGGTGAGGGTAGGTCTAAGAGATCGACTTCACATTGCAAATTCAAGTAGTTTCTTTTTTAAGGGATGGAAGATAATTGGGACAATTACAAAAGTCCCCCTGTATTCCATCAAAGTGACTTGTGTAGTCCCAGGCCCTTATCAGCTGTGGGGGAGAATGGGTCATAGTCGCTGGTATTTCAGCCTGATGGTAGATGGCAGAGCATTCTTCCCACTCTAATACCTTGCCTACCTTGGGTTGGAGTTGTTTTCCTCACTTCCAGGATATTTTGGGGAGAAAAAATTTATATAAATCACCCAAGTCATCGTTCCAAGACTGTTCCAAAAAATGCCCCCAGAACTTGCTCGTATGAGTGAGCAGGTTCTGTATGCCAGCGTCTTTTATAAGATCTCGGGCTGGGAGAAATCATACTAAAGTGTTCTAATCTAACTTGCTCCTCATCAAGCCTAGAAAACCGAAAGCCAGACACTGAAGTGTAGTGACACTGATTTTTTTTTTTAACCATATCTTAATTTTCTTCCACTCTCCGGTTCTTCTTTCCTTCTCTCTCATGGAGAAAAGGGAAAGTTCCTCTGGGAGTGAGGAAGGGGCTGATCTCTTCCTTCCCTTGGTCTTCTGGTTGTCAAAGAAGCAGGAGTGGTGCCAGGTCCCACAAGCTAGAATCTAGAATTTTGGAGGGATGATGATAAGAATACTTGTTTTTCATCCCTCATGATCACCACTTTCCCTTTCTCATATTTTTATCCTCTTAAGTGGGTTTCAGTAACAGTGATGACAAGCCATGGTTCTAGAAAACTCACTGTTTGGTTCAGTAAGCAAGCACTAGACATGTCACTCCACGGGAAATCCCATGCACATTTTGTATAGAGATGGGTCATCTCTACCCTCCTGGAGTTTCTGAGCTTAACTTTTTCTGGGTCAAATCCAGGCACCTATTTTGGTTATGCTGTTCCCCTTTCAGAATCTCTCCTGTTTGACAGTGTCAGCTGCCCTTCTCCATTCTCTCTGCTTCCAGAGCAATTCGTGGAGAAGTCGTCCTGCGCCCAGCCCCTGGGGGAGCTGACCAGCCTGGACGCCCACGGGGAGTTTGGTGGCGCAGGCGGCGGCGGCGGCAGCCCGTCCTCCTCTCTGTGCACGGAGCCGCTGATCCCCACCACCCCCATCATACCCAGCGAGGAGATGGCCAAAATTGCCTGCAGCCTGGAGACCAAGGAGCTCTGGGACAAATTCCACGAGCTGGGCACCGAGATGATCATCACCAAGTCGGGCAGGTAGCCGGGCCTGTGGGAGTGGGGAATGGAGAGTCAGGGAGACGCCCTGGGTGGCTCAGGGCGACTCAGGCTGAGAGCAGCTGGTCCCAAAGAGCCAGCTTCGTTTCAGGATGGCTTCTCTCCACCAACTTGCCTTTGGAAGGAGCAGCGATGAGGACGTTCTCAGAACCTGGCCCTAGGAAGCCCCACCCTGACTTTGATGAGAAGGGCACAGGGACCAGGGAAGTGCGCTGCCGTGAGGGAGAGCACTGTCTCTCCTCCCTGCAGCCAGGAAGGGTTGGGGTGTGCAGGGTCGGGATCCGGAGGGAGTAGGAACTTGTGCCCGGGGTGCTGGGCGGGCTGCTGGGTGCTTCAAGGAAGGTGGGTGGCTTGCCTTTTACTAGCCTCAATATGCAGAAGCTGCCAACTCCCATTAAAAACTAAAATTAAAACCTGGGCGGAAGAATGAAATTTGTAAAGAGAGAAAACTCCGGGTAGGAAGGCGCGCTGGTGCGGGGCCTCCTGGCGCTGGAGCCGGGTGGGAAGCCGCGGGGCTGCCAGCGGTCCCTGGGCAAAGACTCGGAGGTCGGTGGCCCAAGGAACTTGGTCGCTCCAGCTCTTGGGACCCAGCGGCGTCTCCAAAGAAACCATCCTGGCAACCCCTCCTGCCCGTCCCCAGTTCTTGGCTTTTGTTTTGCAGGAGCAGAGTTTTCTCCCTGGGACTTGGGTTGGTTATGTGACAGTCAGCTCCGGAAACTTCGGGTCTTGGGAAGCCTTATGTGCTTGATCATCAAAATGCATAGAATTTTCCCTAATATCACACACACACACACACACACACACACACACACACACATACACACACACACAACTTCGGGTCTTGGGAAGCCTTATGTGCTTGATCATCAAAATGCATAGAATTTTCCCTAATATCTCACACACACACACACACACACACACACACACACTTCCCTTAGCAACGAGGACTCTTTAAAAGGTGCCATTTAAATTTATCTGCACTTGGGAGAAAGCCCTGTCTCTGTATTCACATCTCTGAAGCTTTATAAAAAAACGAAAGGGAGGTTTGTGGAGGGACAGGGAGGGGAGTCAGACTCTTTCCCTCCCTTCCTAATTCGGGTCAGTTTATTAGGTAATGTGAACAGGACCCATTCTCTGTCTCTCTGTGTTAGGAGGATGTTTCCCACCATCCGGGTGTCATTTTCTGGTGTGGATCCTGAGGCCAAGTACATAGTCCTGATGGACATCGTCCCCGTGGACAACAAGAGGTACCGCTATGCCTACCACCGGTCTTCCTGGCTGGTGGCTGGCAAGGCTGACCCACCACTGCCAGCCAGGTTTGTGCCTCTGGATTTTTTTTTTTTTTTTTTCTGCTTGAGCAAAATGCTTATTAACTCTTCTGACAGAAAGTCTCTGGCTTGTGTGAATTTTAAGCAGGTCTGGCAAGAGAGCATTCCAAGCCTGGACATCTCAGGATTGACTATCTCAAACATGGGCTAGTCTCTGAGAAGGATAGTTTGTGCACAGAGAAAATATTGCCTTTAATTTCGTCTTTTATTATACAGCAATTCATTTCAAAGTTTTTCTTAAATTTTCATTTGGGTATTCATTAGTGATATAGACCATTTTGTATATATGTAAATGTAGACATAACTTCTAATTGCTGCTTAGAACTGGATCTAATAAGCCTGCTGATGAAATCGTTGTCCTAAAGTCTATTTTAAAAGAGTGCCTTGTATAAAGTGGCTGCTTATAGGAAATATTTGTTATTCATGTGGTTATATTTGTACATAATAATTATCATCTAGGTAGAATTAAGTGGGTTTTGACCAGTAAAAGACTCAGAAATTTAAAGTTTTTGAAAAAAACAAACTTTTTTCCCTCCCTTTGTAATTTTAGTAGGTAAATGTCATTCAATAACAGGTTAGTATTCTTTTACATAAAACATTATTTAGTGTGTATATTAGAAATCATGTATTTTTTTTGGAATTTGTTGCTTATGCTGTTTTTTTTTTTTTTCCAGGAGTACTCTATTTAAAAAATCACAAGCAAATCTTGTTGTTATTGCACTAGCCACATGAGCATTCTGGGGGGAAGCATGTATTTGCTTATATGAATAATATTAGCTGAAATCACAGGATTCTAACTGCTTACTTTAATACAAAACAAAGAATATTAGCTAACTTTGCATCTTGGGTTCTAAAACCAGACTTACAGCTCTAAAGTTGTTTTATGACTATCTAATTTTTTGTAATTGATTGAAAGTTCATGTCAGAGCTAAGAATTTATTTAAATGTACATGTTTAGGAACTTTTAAGTTATAGTTGGTTCTTTGTAAGTGTCTAGTCTGGAGTCATAGTCAAAACACAGGGTCAACAAACAATTACAAATACAGCTCAGATAGAATAGTCAACTTAATTCATAGTTGATCATATTATTGCGTTTACAGTATGCTGAGTGAACTAGAAAAGGGATTAAAGGCAGTCTTTCAGAATTTTCCATTCTCACAAGAGACTAGGAAGGATAGCTTCCTGACCCTTCCAAATCAGAATATTAAATAGATCAGGACTAAGAAATTTTTTTAAAGATTGCTACTTTTTTTCCCCTTTTAGTTTAGGTAAGATTTACCAGTTTACAGTAGATATTAAAATTCGTGTTCCCTACTATTTACTGTTAAATACATCTAAAATAAAATGAAATTTACTACTGTTCTTGAGTTTCCTTCAAAACTTTTCAACATTGTTTTAAACCAGAGAGAGAGAGAGAGAGAGAGAGAGAGAGAGAGGAAGTTTGAGCAGATTCCTAACCATTTTCTACAAGCAAACCCTCTTTTTTTCTCTCTGTCTCTCTCTACTCTTTCCTCTAAGAAGTTAATCATTCTTATTTAACATACATTTTCTTCCTATCTGAAGGTATGGGGAACTGGTGCAGGCCAGCAGGACTTTGGAAATATGACATGTCTTGTTTATGTTACTAATCTGTTCTGGTTGGAGAAAGAAAGTGTGTACCAATACACTATCTTAACTGAAGCATGTTTAAGCTATTGCTGGAATTTTAAGTCCCTGGGGTTAAAGATAGGAGGAGCTTCCTGTGTATTTTTTCATTCATTCTAGTTTAGCTTATTTTTCTTGATATTAAATAAAAGTGTTTAGTGCATTATGGGATAAAACTATTCTAGATAATTTAGCAACTATTCTTTATTATTAATATTAAAAGAAATAATTTGCTATATTTTCTATCTCTATAAGGGAAAAATAAAGAACTTGGGAGGTGATAGTTTGTGTATTGAGGGTAAAAATCTCTTGTGGTTTTAGGTCTTTGAATCATTTTATTTCAGATTGAAGGTCATCAATCAGTCACTGCTAATCAGAAGAAATAATGCTTGATAATATCATTTGCTTATAATAATGGGCAAGACATTATTTATGGTATAAAGTAATGTTATATTTTCATATAGGTCATTTTCTTTTTGTAAGTACATAATTGATATTTAATAAAAATATATCTTATTAATGTGATTACATATGGTGAATGTAATCCTTAAAGAGGAAACATTTTATCAACTTTTAGGACTTTGAATAGTTTTGGACTTTTTTGGAGGAAAGAATGTGATTCTGATCAGTAAAACAAGTACACTCATGAAGTTACAGCCTTGGAGGGATGACACTTGAAAAGTGGTTATGCTGTATCAAAGAATAATTGAAAGACAATTATGTGCACTTCTTCTGAAAACAATGAAATAAACAGGCAGACAAATACATGCCTGAAGCTTTAAAGTTCTTTTATAGGTCTGGTAAAAATCTTTGGTGCTGTCAGTCTCTTTCATGCATGGTTCCTGGTGGGCTTTTATAAGTTTAAATAAATTAATTCTCTAAAATTATTTTTTCTTTTAAATTTTTTGTTTTCATTGCTTATAATAGAAACTTATTGTGCTAATTTGTGTAATCTAGTCTTTCTTTTGAAAGCACCTCCAACAGTAAGATTTTACATTTGGCAGAAGCAGATCTGTAGTTAACTAGGTAGATGGACAAAACAGCCCATCTTTAAAAAATGGCTTGCTCAGCAGGTAATAGAAAAATTTTAAAGTATTACCTCTTTTGGATCATTAATACATGAAGAAGTAGGTTACATGTTTTAGAGTTGTTTTGGCATTGCAGTAGTAATAAATTTGAGGTGTATGGAGCAAATAAAATCTACTACTTTTATAGGGTTTATGTGTTCCTTTAGAATCAGAGCATTTTATAACCCACAGAGACAGATTTTTACAATAATATCTGCATAAAGTTTTTTTTTTTAAAATAACTTTCTCAGGCTTTACGTGCATCCAGACTCTCCTTTCACTGGTGAGCAGCTACTCAAACAGATGGTATCTTTTGAAAAGGTGAAACTCACCAACAATGAACTGGATCAACATGGCCATGTAAGTACCACACCTTGGACTGTGCAGGTACCCTGGGATGGAATGGACAAGTTGCACAAAACTTCCTCTCTTCAAGTTCCTTCCACTTCTCCTTCTCTGGGAGAAGGGAATTTAGAGCTCTGAGTTCTTATCAGTAGTTAATTAACAAATTGCCATGATGCAGGCCCTTATACGCTTGATAAAATTCCTTTTTAAGGCCCTGTCTAGGGTGTGATTCCATGCTCTTAAATAAAGATTCACATGAAAATCTTTATGCTAAGGATAGTTTAGACAGACTTGTATGCTTATTTTTTTCTTTCTACATTTTTAGTTAATAGTTGTGCACATTTATATGGTATATGTGATATTCTGGTACATGTATATAATGTGTAAGGATCAAATCAGTGTAATTAGTATATCCATCACCTCAAATATTTGTCATTTCTTTGTCTGAGAAACATTCAAAATATACAATAAATTCCTGCTAACTATAGTCATCCTACTATGCCTTAGAACACTAGAACTTATTCCTCCTAATTGTAATTTTGTACCCCTTAGCCAACCTTTCTCCCCGTCTCTTCCTCCTCTCTATTCTTCCCAGCCTATAATAACCACTATTCCACTGTATTTCTATAAAATCAACTTTTTTAGCTCCCATATGTGAGTGAGAACATACAGTATTTATCTTTCTGTTGCGAACTTCTTTTTTTTTTTTTGAGTTGGAGTCTCACTCTGTCACCCAGACTGGAGTACAGTGGCACACTCCTGGCTACCGCAGCCTTGACCTGCTGGTCTCTAGCAATCCTTCCGCCTCAGCCTTCCCAGTAGCTGGAACTATAGGCACGCACTACCATGCCCGGCTAATTTTTTATTTACTGTAGAGATGGGGTCTCACCAAGTTATCCAGGCGGGTCTCAAACCCATGGACTCAGGCAATCTACTCACCTCAGCCTCCCAAAGCACGGGATTACAGGCTGAACCACCGAGCCTGACTGTGAACTTCTTTTTTTTTTTTTTTTCAGTTGGAGTCTCACTCTGTCGCCCAGACTGGAGTGCAGTGGCCGCTTCTGGCCACTGCAACCTCCACCTGCTGGGCTCCGGCGATCCTTCCGCCTTAGCCTTCCAAGTAGCTGGAACTACAGGCACGCACTACCACGCCCGGCTAATTTTTGATTTATTGTAGAGATGAGGTATTGCCAAGTTGCCCAGGCGGGTCTCGAACCCACGGGCTCAGGCATTCCACTCACCTCAGCCTCCCAAAGGCGCAGGATTACAGGCTGAGCCACCAAGCCCAGCTTGCGAACTTCTTAATGAAGAGAATACTGTTTCCTTTTTGCTTCCACTACCAGAAAGTATATGGGTATTTACATATTTTCCCCTTGGTTTAGATATTCTGATATAATTATTTTTTGTCTTATCTCTTTTACTAATAAGACTTTTGTTACTTAAGGTTTTAATTTTTATTGGCTCTGCATAATTTAGAGGAGGTGTTTCAAACCTCTCTCAGTAAAGATCATCTTAGGTAGCTAATAAGAGAGTTCTAGATATGGTTTCAAATGGTTAGATTAAACTGAAACCAAATAAAAAACTTCAGGTGCTAGTACCATCCATTCACTGACAACCAAGTCAATGTAGACACTCTAATGGTGCTCTTGGGATATTGGAAGTAGGTTAATAAGCTTCTGTTTTATGTATTGAAAAAGATAATCTTTAGGGTAATTGGCATACTGTCCTTTTCTTTTTTTAAAAGATGCTTCCATGGACATTTTTTTTCCAGGTTGAAATTTATGAAGTATCTAAATGATTTTTTTTTTGTAGGTCAATGATCATTCTTAATGTCGTTCATATTAAAATTTCTTAGACTCTAATTGAAATCTTTACAGGGAAGGATGAAATTCCTTTATGGTTCTGGTATTTTCTATATGTGAAACTTTTAGAGGAATTATTTGGGTCTTTCCAAAAAGACTTGGGAGTTTATTTTGAGATCTGTTGTCCAGAATTGAAATGTATGTTTTTTGTTTTGTTGTTGTTTTTAGTGTCAACTTCAGGGGTGGTAACAGCATTAAACTGAGTTTCAGGAGATCTGGGTTCTAGCCTGATTATGCCAAGGATAGACCTTGACAAACTGTTTAGTCTTCTATGGTTGCTTATATGCATTTTAGCTTGAAACTTTCATATTTAGTATAACCCTTTGTCACCAGAATTAATGGGTTCTGAAAACTATGAGGAAAGATTCAGATCTGGTGTTATTTAACCAACTTCTTTGAATCCGTTCTGAAGAAGCCTCTCTTATAAAGGTAGTTTTTAGCTTTACTAAAGGAAACTTTCTTATTCTCAGGAATGTATTTCTTCAGTGAAGCAGAGTCTATATTTCTATAGTGCCCCTTAGCCCGATGAGTACTTGAGCTGAGAATCAGAGAGCTCTTTGGTCTGAGAATCTCAGTCTGGGTTCTGAGTCTGTCTGGCACCCTTTCCCAAAGGAAACTGACCTTTGGGTGGTTGAAGTGGGTGAGAGGAAAGCTTATTTAAGGCTTAGGGCTTTTCCATTTTGGTGTGTGTGGGTGGGTGGGTGGGGTTGTGTGTGATTTGAGCATTCTTCCTATATTCTCAGTAGAATGTATGATAAATGCCGTTTTTTACTTATATTAATATTAGGAAGAAAATGTTTGCTTTTGTTGTTTCAGGTTTATTTAAGTTTTATGATTGAGTATCGATTGCTTGAGCTCCTTGGAGTAAACACATTATACAAAGGGATTACATTATCATTTTTTAGAAAGTTTCTTTTGGTTCATTTGAAGATCTCATTTGTTTCAGTTATTCCTGCTCCAATTAGGGATTTTTTTTTTTTTTTTTTTGAGTTGGAGTCTCACTCTGTCACCCAGACTGGAGTACAGTAGCCGCTTCCGGCCACCACAGCCTCGACCTGCTGGGCTCCGGCGATCTGTCCGCCTCAGCCTTCCGAGTAGCCGGAATTACAGGCACGCACTACCACACCTGGCTAATTTTTTGATTTACTGTAGAGATGAGGTTTCGCCTGCCCAGGCAGGTCTCTAACCCGCGGGCTCAGGCAATCTACTCACCTCAGCCTCCCAAAGGCGCGGGATTACAGGCTGAGCCACCGAGCCTGGCTCAATTAGGGATTTTAAAAAAGTAGTGTGTTTAAAATTCAATCCTTGCAACTTTAAGTTGGCCTATATCTCAGCACCAAGAGAGATTGATTATATATATCAGTTATTCCACAGTGACTAGTATTTAACTCTGCTAAAGTCAATCAGTGAAAACACTCTTCCCCAACACCCAGGTTACCCAAGAAAACAGGGCAGCCATCAGTTGCAATATTAGCAGCAGCCGCCAGCAGTGAGCGCCATCAATCTTGACACACTGTTTATGGAATGCCTCCTGAGATCCAGGCTCTCTGCTAGGTCCATGAGGAGGAGGGCATACAGGAAACACATACCCGATTTTGCAGATTTAGGTAGCTGTCTGGCTGGTGGGGGAAATATGTGGGAAACCTTTTATATCTGAAAGTATGTTTTGTTGCCCAAATTTCTTACAGACAAATTTTTATATTTTATTTAAAAGACACACAAAAATGCTATCTATTGGCTGCTTTATTAGCAAGGATATGTTTATGATTTCTAAGTATTTGACAGCTTTTATTAGCTACAGAGTGGAAGATAACCATCACTGTGATTCAAGTTTAGTTTTATAACTGGAAGTGAGGAATCAAAGAAGCTGTCATAAATAATAATAATACAGTTCACATTTACTGAGCATTTCCTGTTTCGTATGTGCTTTAACAAGGGTTACGCTGTCTAAGCCTCCCTACAGTCCTGAGGTTAGTACTATTTTTGCATTTGAGAATACTGGAGGTTGGAGTGGTGTGATCACTTGGCCCAAGATTAAAGGGCTAGAAAGTAGCAGATTTGGATTCTAACCCAGGTCTGGGTAGCACCATATTGTCTTTCTAAATTGTTGTATTTTTTTCACCATAAATAACAATCTGACTTCTAAATATATGATTTCTTATTTTAGAAAATTTAGACATGTGTTCTTTGGTCTAACCAGACTAGTGAACAAAAAATATTTTAAAGACTTTATTTTAAATAGCAAATAAAACTTATCCTCGAGATGACCTTCCTCCTCATCATTTTAGAAAGGACACTTGAAACAATCTGTGTTATTTGAGGTTATTTTGCTAACATGTGATTCACAGTGATATTTCTGCAGTATCTTTTGATAATGATTTGCCTTAAGGCTGAAAAGAGTAGGTCCTATCTTAAAACTGACTTTGAAATTGTATATTTTGTGGTTCTCTCTTTGCCTCCTGTAATTTGGCCTGTTTAGCAGTGAAAGTATGTAAAATTCAATACTTCCCATCTTTTTGTTGCAGATAATTTTGAACTCGATGCATAAATACCAGCCAAGGGTGCATATCATTAAGAAGAAAGACCACACAGCCTCATTACTCAATCTGAAGTCTGAAGAATTTAGAACATTTATCTTTCCAGAGACTGTTTTTACAGCAGTCACTGCCTACCAGAATCAACTGGTGAGTGTACAGTTTGCAATTTAGTTCCTGCATAAGATAAGGATTTAGGAGGTTCTTACATTTTCTTAGAGAAGGAATTTCCCAGTACTCAAAATGGATATTCACTTTGGATAGAGCTATTGAGTATCAGTCCTAGGACCTCTAAGAGTGTGTCAAATGACCATGTATTATACCATTTTTTTCTAGGATATTCTCTGGGTCAGGTTTTTAACTATCCACTTCCCCACCCAAACCTGCCCCAGTCTACCTTCTCAAATTTTCTTCTCCAGAAAATTACCTGCCTCCTTTTCTTCTTCCTGGTAACATGCACAACCATGTTCTCATTGCTTCACAAAAATTTTTTTTTTTTTTTTTTTTGAGTTAAAGTCTCACTCTGTTGCCCAGACTGGAGTGCAGTGGCCGCTCCCGGCCACCGCAGCCTCGACCTGCTGGGCTCCAGCGATCCTTCTGCCTCAGCCTTCCAAGTAGTTGGAACTACAGGCACACGCTACCATGCCCGGCTAATTTTTGATTTATTGTAGAGATGAGGTCTCGCCAAGTTGCCCAGGCGGGTCACGAACCCGCGGGCTCAGGCAATCCACTCACCTCAGCCTCCCAAAGGCTCGGGATTACAGGCTGAGCCACCAAGCCCGGCTGCTTCACAAAATTTAAAAGTTCAATTTTCCTGCTTTATCGAACATACATTTTCTAGCCAACTGCCAAAACTACTGATACTTTAGATAGTTTGTGAGGCTTGTTCAACTAATTTAGAGTAAGGTAATTCTAGTCAAATGATTATAATGTTTCTATAGATAATAAACATCAGTATGTAAGCAGTTGTATATTTAATTAACATAAAATATATTAATTTATAGTATTGGGTTATGTGCAGGTTGAATATTCCTAATCTGAAAATTTTTAAATATCTGAAATGCTTCAAAATCTGAGCCTTTTTAAACCTCATCATGGCACTCAAAGGAAATGCTCATAGGAGCATTTTGAATTTCAGATTTTTGGATTAGGGATGCTCACCCTGTCTAAGTATAATGCACATATTCCAAAATCTGAAAAAAATCTGAGGCTCAAAACACTTCTGGTCCCAAGCATTTCAGATAAGGGATACTCAACCTGTATTTTCTACTCTTATTGTATATCATACTTAAAATGTTTGCATTTCCTCATTCAACTTTGTAAATATTTATTAAGGTCCTACTAAGGGCCAGGTGCTTTAAAATACTTCAAAATTTTCTTTTTTCATCATCTGCATAAGCTTGAATGGCTGTGGCAGTAGTAACACACGACAGGAGGAAGCCGAGGCTATTAGAGGTTAAGTAATCTTTCTGCAGTCAGAAGGACCAGAAATAGAATTCCTTTGGAATACTTCAGTAAAAGGAATTTGCATTCTCAGTTTCCTTGACAAATTCAATTGATCATAGCCTCTTTTCGTCTTTGTGTCTTGCTTTTGCTTGATGAGTTGTAGGTACTAGGACTGTTGCTCTCCTCTTGTCTTGATGTCATTATATTTTGGGTTCTGAGTGAGTAAATGTAAGATGCTGTGTGATAGATGACTGAGTCTAGAGGAGAATACTGCACCAGATCAGACATGCTGGAGAGTCTCTCAAGAAAGACAAGATGAAGCTAAAAGTATAGGTATCCCCACATATATGAGGGAATGAATGGACACCTGTAAAAGGAATGTGGGCAAATGGCCAGAGTGGATATGTGAGGCTTGACCATCTGTAATGTCAGTACGGTTTTCAGTAGATTTTATTTCACCAGTGGCTGCCATTTTCCTTACCTGTAAACTGGGGCTAAAGACTGACCAGGCCATCTTAAGGGATAACTATTAAGATTATATGTAGTGGTGTGTATGAACATACCTTTGGAGACTCTAAGGCACTCTGTAAAGAAGGCATATGGTTTCTGTTGGATTGTCTCAGGTATATCAAAAGAGATTTTGTCACCATTTGGATTTTAATATTTTAGTGGTGTATTTTTTGCTGAGATTAATGAATGATTGATTGCTATCATGCTAATTGTCTTATAGTAAAAGTAAAGTATTATAACTGTTAGATTATCTCTAAGAAGACAACACAAGAATGAAAATTTTCAGAGAATGTCCAAGCTAAAAATTTGGGTATAGGTGAAATTCCACAAAGCCATAAAACATTAATGCTGGCTTTCTGAGAGTCTAGAATGTTGAAACCAACACTCCCATTTTTAATTTATTTCAGGGCACATGGAATGCAAATATCATAGGTTCAGAAAAGATTTCTGAAACATTCCATTCATCTTACACTTATTGACTTTCTAGCTTTTATAATATGCAGCTATACTAATTTTATAAAAGTTTACATTTATACTAATTTAAGAAACCCTATTGATGTTTGGGAATAACATAAAAAATAGCCATGTGGAGGCTCCATTGCTTTTATAAGAATTCTCCATAAAAAGGACCAAAATAAGAATAGGTATATTTTTGGGGGTGGAAATTATAGAAACAGAACAAGAATTAAAATTTATAAGTATAATTCCTTAGATGTGGTTTAATAGGTGAAAGAGAAATTCTGAATAACTGTTGACAGGACCTCTCATACCATAGTATATTGGAATAGGAGGGTATTATTTACATAATAATGATAGCTGACATTTGGATACTTACTGTGCACAAAGCACTATTTGAAGTGCATTACTATATTTAATCTTCACAATGATATTATGAGATTGGAGCAATAGTATTTTTATTCAACATCATACAGTTGGGATAATTGAGGCACAAGTTAAATAAGTCATTTGAGGTGACCTTGTTCTTCCCATCACTGATTTGAGTCTACACTCAAGAGTTAGTGGCCTTAACCTCTAAGCTGCAGGTGCTTGGTGTTCCCAAGGAGGCAGAACTTTACTTCCTCTTAGCTTTTGACCCTAGTAGACTCTGAGACATTCTTTTTAGAGGGCTTCAGCTCTTTATGTTCATTTTCCTTAAACAAATGGGCTGTTCACACCATATATCTGAGTGTGACATGATAATGATCATCCTAAACTAGAGGTCCGATTGTACACTAGCACTAGCTGTATGTAATAAGAGGCAGCCCCATCCTCTCATGACATGATCTCACTTAATGCTTGTTTTTCTTCTCAACTTTTTGTTTAGAAAGTTTTCAAATATACCCAAAATTAAACAACTGTTAAAATAAAGCTCATGTGCCCTCCACCCAGATTCAGCAATTAACATTTAGCTAAATTAGTTTGACCTTTCTCTCTCTCCCTCTCTCCTTCTCTCCCTCTCCCTGTACTTTCCCCACATCCCTGAGTCATTTGAAACTAAGTTGCATGCATCATGACACTTTATTCCTTAATACTTCTGTAAGCATATTCTGACAATAGGTGTATTATTGTAATCCTATCATCTTTATCATGGCTAAGACAATTAATAAGAATTACTTTTTATATTATTATTCAGTTTATATTAAAATTTTCAGGATGGACCAAAAATATCTTTGATTGCTTTTCCACCCTGGCCCCCCTTGGACTAGGATCTATCTAAAAATTCATGGAAGCTGGGGTGAGTGGATTGCCTGAGCCCGCGGGTTCGAGACCCGCCTGGGCAGGTGAGACCTCATCTCTACAATAAATCAAAAAATTAGCCGGGCGTGGTAGCGCGTGCTTGTAGTTCCAGCTACATGGAAGGCTGAGGCGGAAGGATCACCAGAGCCCAGCAGGTCGAGGCTGCAGTAGCCGGGAGCAGCCACTGCACTACAGTCTGGGCGACAGTGGGACTCCAACTCAAAAAATAAATAAATAAAAATAAAAAATAAATAAAATTTATGGTTTAGATTTATTATCACTTTTAATTTAGAAAAATCTTTCCACATTTTTTCTCAATATCTCATTTAATTCTGCTGTTGATCCCCTGAAAGAGGCCCTGTGAGTTCTATTGTGTAAATTAAGAGACTGAGGTCAGACATTCACCTGAGGTTACAAACCTAGTAAGTGAGATTTTGATCTTCTGGGTCTTACATCTTCCTTTCTGGTGGCATTATGCTAGATTGCAAGGCCAAGGTCTGAAAACTGAATTTGAAAATATGGCTGATTTAATTAAATTATTAGGTGAAGAAACTAATGAACACACATTTAAACACAAGTTGCTCCTTTTGCAAATATTTATTTCTAATTGATATCATAAATGGGATCAAAATTTAATCAGTGCCCTTCTATTCTATATTTAATCAGTGCCCAACCTATTCTTTTTTTTTTTGAGTTGAAGTTTCACTCTGTCGCCCAGACTGGAGTGCAGTGGCCGCTCCTGGCCACTGCAGCCTCAATCTGCTAGGCTCTGGCGATCCTTCCGCCTCAGCCTTCTGAGTAGCCGGAATTAACAAGCACGCGCTACCATGCCTGGCTAAATTTTTGATTTATTGTAGAGATGAGGTCTCGCCTGCCCAGGCGGGTCTCAAACCCGCGGACTCAGGCAATCCACTCACCTCAGCCTCCCAAAGGCGCAGGATTACAGGCTGAGCCACCGAGCCCAGCTCAACCTATTCTTTATTCCATCATTAAATGTAAAGATTAATATGATTAGGATATCATTTCATTGCTAAATGGCCTGCAATTGAAGTGACTAAATTTAGAATTAATTTTCTCAGTAGACCTTCTGTGTCTGAGTTTATTTTTGTATATCAACCTTTAAAACCATAGTCCCTAGCTCAAAGCCACATGCCTGTAAGATTGAAATCCAATTAATAGTCAAAGATTTGATTTCATATATTAGCAGGCGAGTTTTGTGAATGATTTATAAACCTCATAAGATCAATAAAAGTTCTTATAGCAAGTGCTTAATTAATATAAATCGGTGTGGGTGTTAGCATTTTCTTTAGTTCTGTGCCATTTTCTAAAGTTATCCTTGACTTTTTCTAGGCCTCCTCCCATCTACTGTGTCTTCACAGCTACAATTTGTGTACTGATTTTCCCATAGCAAATATATTATAAAATAAATATATAGGAAATAAATAAAGTAAATATTTACTAAGTATATTATAACTATTAGACATTTTTCATCAAAAAATAGAAAAGATGAAAGAGAGGAAGATTTAAAAGTTTACATTTAGTATCACTTTCATCTATTTTAAGCTTTTGATAGGACTTTTATTTTTATGTCCATTAAAATCCAATTAAAGTTTACAATGGAATTTGTGGGAAAAAAACTTCTCATTTATTGTGGCTGGTAGTTTCATTTATAAGTAATGAAAATGGGACCTTTCCACTATTTCTTTCTTTGGTTTTTTCAAGAGAATGATTGCATTTCTTTACATTATTAGATGAAAGCTAAATACATTACACTTTCAACAAACTATTTTATAATTTAAGCTTTAAAGGTCATGCATTGTTTTTGAGCAGGTAGACCATTTCTGTAGAGTTGAAGTGTAGGTCAGGTTTCATTTTTAAATGCATTTGGTCAGATCTTTTCCTGATAATTGGAGAAATGGTCTCTGAGGGCCAATTTTACCTTGTGGCTGAGAACCCTAGCTGGATTCCAAGTCTAGTGATATCCCAGAGAATAACCACTGCAAATGTTCCTCTTTTGCACAGCTGGTTATGTCAGAAATCAACCCTCCAATTATGCATACATTTATTTACAGATAACGGAGATGTTGAAGAAATGACTACTCTGGTTAGGAATTCCATTATGTTCTGTATTATTGAAATAATATGTGAACAAACAGGGTTGTATTGTGTAGAGACACACTCAACAGCAGGATTCCTTAAGCACATTTACTGCTATCCTTACTTGTTAATGCTGTCTCTTCATGAAGTGAGAAACATTGCTGCTTTTAATACTAGTTTTTGCAGTGTTAAGAAGCCATTTCTCTAGTTTGTTTACATACGATGTTTGGTAGTTGATACATGTTTGACACTTGTAGTATTACCTTTGACAAGGGTGATATTGCTTAATAACATTACAAGCTACAGGTATACTGTGTTAGAACATGAATGAAATGATGCCCAGCTAAAATCACTAACTCACCTCCTTTTTTCTCATCAATTCTCAAGTGCGTTTTTTAGTTAGTCCACATTTCATAAAGGGATGTAAAGCTATACCTTCAAAAATGAATTTCTGGCACTGTGTATGGTGACTCACTCCTGTAATCCTAGAACTTTGGGAGGCTGATATGGAAAGATTGTTTGAGTCCAGGAGTTCAAGGCTGCGGTGAGCTATGATCATGCCACTGCACTCCAGCCTAGTACCAGAGCAAGACCCTGTCTCTGAGGGGGAAAATAAAATTGTTTCTGTATAACAACTGGTTTTTATTTAAATATAGCATACGATCTGCCTGACCTTTAAAAAATGTGTGATTACCTAGGACATTAAAGTTTTTTTATTTATAATTTATCTTAAGATTAAAAAAATTTTTTTTTGTAAACTCCCAGTTTCATCTAGTCTGTAATTGGCATAAAAGATGAAAATGTTTTTTTCTAAATGTTATTGGTCTTGAAGTAAAGCTCAACTAGACTGACACCCTGGTAGAGTCAGTCTGGTAATGGTGGACTGCAAGGAGCATGGTGGGCTCACTAAGGAGTTTAACCCACAATCTCTATGCAGCTAATTTGTACTTTGTAAAAACCTGTTCAGGAATATAGTATCAACCCAGAGCCCTTATAGAATTTTCGTGGTAATAGATCTCTTCAGCTTTTTTCTCTTCTCATATCCAAAAGCAATTATTTGTCTCAGAATTAAAGTAGCCCATAGAGAAAATAAATACCTGGTAATTGTCTTGAATTCTTTTTCTAATTAGTGCACTAAAATTGTAAATTATTGCTGCAACTGATTGGTAAATCTAGGTGTATAAGAGTACCTTGTCCTAGTCTCAAAACTTTTCTGAAGTTTGAAATTATATCAAAATGTAAAGGAAAAAAGTTACCACGGATACTCCTGGGAATTATAAAAGCTGGATTAAAATGATATTGGAGACAGATAATTCTCACAATCAGAGAAAATTCTAATAAATCTGAAAACTCATGTTGAAGTTAATTCACTTTCTTATTCAAAGTGTAGCAATATTATTAGATATGATGACATGCCAATTGAGCAACGCAGATGTTTTGAGAGTATGCATTCTCTTTGTGACATTAGGGCACTGAAGGATTTAAGATGACTCTATAGTTATCATATTCTGAGCCATTATACCTTGCTATTTGAGAATATAAAGAACAACACCTGTAATTTTCAAAATTCTTTTCAAGGATAAAGTGTATCAAAGTCCTTTTTTTTTTTTTTTTTTTTGAGTTGGAGTCTCACTCTGTCTCCCAGACTAGAGTGCAGTGGCCGCTCCCAGCCACTGCGCCTCAACCTGCTGGGCTCTGGCAATCCTTCTGCCTCAGCCTTCCATGTAGCTGGAACTACAGGCGTGCGCTACCGCACCCGGCTAATTTTTTGATTTATTGTCGATATGAGGTCTCACATGCCCAGGCGGATCTCGAACCCGCGGGCTCAGGCAATCCACTCACCTCAGCCTCCCAAAGGCGCGGGTTTACAGGCTGAGCCACCAAGCCTGGCTTAAAGTCCATCTTTAATCATTATAACAGATAGCCAATACTTTCTATCCTTTTAGTTTGTAAAGAAAAAATTTGATATAGTTTACAATTTAGAGGGTTGACTGCAAGAGAACTTTTTTCAAAATTTTGTTTTTCCATCAAATATGTCATCTGTCATTGTCTCTGGAACATTGTATCCATTGGCAAGTCCATTTACTTTTGAATTTTATAAATGTGCTATTTGAAGGCATCTTTACCTTTATTGCTCAGTCCCACAGTTTCAGTTTGAAATTTTCATTGAATTATTATGCCAGTAACCAGGCAGTGAATGTAGTGCCACCTTTTTTTAGTGGCATTTAATGCTACTTCCCTTTCTGGTTAGCTATGTGTGTCACTGCCTGCTCCATGAAATCTTAAGCTCCATTGAGACAGAAATCATGTGTTTTCTATCTTTGTTCCATCTGACATCTAGTATAGTGTATGTGCATGGCAATCAATTAAATATTGGTGGATTATTGAGAAAGTATGTTCATGAACTATACAGCATTTTAGAAATAGAAAATATTTTAAAATATAATTGTTCCATAGAAAGATATAGCTCCTGTCTTTGAGGGTTTTAAATTCTTGTTATTATTTATAATCTTGAAACATATTGATTGCCTGGGCTTTAAAAGATGTTTAAAATCTATTTCAAACAAATAAAAATATTCCCCTTCTTCCCCAAAATTGACCTTAAAAATAGGTTCTAGTCCAAATGAATGACTGAAACAGACTTCACTCTTTAGAAACCAGTGGCTGTGGCCATGTGTGAGAGGCCATGTGTGAGAAAAGTTCTCTATAAACTCCTGATGGCAACATTTTAGAGGCAACCTCAGGTCTTCCTACATATTCCTTTATATGCCTACTTTAAGTAATGGTTGCTATCTATTGAGAATGGTTTGTTATTTATCTACTATTTCCTTTCCTGTTTACCAATTTCTGTAACTAGGTTGAAAAGAAAATTAGCTATTTTCTTCAGCTGCTCTAAAGTGAATGTTCATGGGCTAAAAATGAACATTTCTGAGGCATTGTAAAATGCCCTTAAAACTAATCTTATCAAAGGATTAATCTTATAACATGTCAGTGTTGTTGATAGAGAAGAGGAGTCTCTCTGATTGGGCTGGTTATGGGGGTTCCACTTCAAGTGAGGTAAATAGCTTCTTTGCAGTTTGTGCCTTGTTTTAGCTCACATGTGAAAAAGAAAAAAAGCTCCTTTATTTTGTAATGAAGAAAGAAATTATTCGGGTGTCATTGGTTTAAAATGAACTGTAGATAGACTCTCATCAGAGGAATGTTTGCTTTGGGACAAAATAGTATTTCAAACTATCTGTTCTGATCATTTACTTCTTACTTTGAAAGAAGAAGATATGCTTTAATTGGTAATCTTTTTCCCTGTTAAGAATATTTGCCTGTGTTTTCCTCTAAAAATCAATATGGGTTCTAATTTTGATACTAAGGAGCTATGACTCCTTAAAGGTTTCCTTGGTTCTAACTCAGCAACTGATTAGCTGTATTTTGGTTCTTGTGCTCTTTGTGCCTCAGTGTGATTATTTGTTAGATGATACCATGGGCTACATGTTCTCTCAGGTTCCTTTCAGCTCTGACATTTAGGGATTTTCTGTGTTGAGTATCTTTTAATCAGTGTTTTCTTTATTTTTTCTTTGCAACCTAATATATTTTCCTGAAGACAGACATGCATGTGATGTAATGGATCTTTCTATATTTATATTAGTATTATGGAAATTATGAATGCTATTGTATAGCACTTAATACTTCAGATTGTGATTTTTACTAGGTTGTATTTTTTCTGTATGAGCATAGACTTTATGAATATGGAAATAGACTTATATGGCAGGATAACAAAAGACGTACTAATTTGATTCTAATTTAGTCGAATGGAAAGGGGAACAGAAGTACATTTATATTCTGAAGGCTTTATATCTTGTGTTTATGTCATATATATCAATATAATATTGAACATGAGGCTATTATTGGCCATTTACTCTTTTTATCTATTATGGATGTATATGTGCTCATAGTATTAACAGAAGATGTTGTCAGGACAGAATGAGACAGCGTTCTTGCTTTTATTCCCCACTCCCCACCAATGATGGAATTCTGTATAACTCTCCCATTTAGGCAGCTCCCCCAACTCCCCAGTTTGGCCCTGGCCTTTCACTAATCTCTTAAATACTTCACACTGCAGTTCCTGCCTATCTTTGTCTGAAAGGCCTCCAACCCCAATTGTATCTATCCATTGGCCTCCAGCCCATCCTCAGATACCTCTTTCTCTCAGAGACCTTCCCTACCATCCCACCTGGCTGTGATCTATCCCCATGAGAACTTGTCTGGCACTCCCCACCCTTCTCATACTACTGAGAGACATTAGCATGTTCTTGGTGTGTTTTTCTACAACCTAATGAACAGACCCTGATTTTCTGATTTCTGATTTTACTTCCTTTACCTCAGAAATGATATTGTTTTGTATCCATTTTTTCCTTTCCAGATTACCAAGCTGAAAATAGATAGCAATCCTTTTGCCAAAGGATTCCGGGACTCCTCCAGGCTCACTGACATTGAGAGGTAATGAGAATTTTCTGAGAAATTTCTTGTTCAGATAAAATCAAGAGAAGAGAGAGTAAGAACCTACTTCTTTTGACACCAGTGGACCGTAACCTTACTGTGTGTAGCCTCCAATTCTCTGAACCCCTCTTCCTTCCAGTTATAAACTCTGTAGGTATGCACCTCGTTGAGTCTTGTCAGCTGTTGCCACTGGATTTATTATAAGCTCAATTTCTGAGTAAAGTGGTTTCTCTGGTCAGATGATTTATTCTACTGTAAAAAACAGGACTGTTTTTATCAAAGCTTAGTCTTCTTGATGTTTTTAACCTTCATGTCTCGATGAGTGGCAGTCTGCAGAGAAACAGAACCATAATTGCCTTTTATCTTCTGAAGCTTATGTATCTGCTAACAGAAAGACCGTAGGTGTTGTTGATTGGGATTTTGAAGCAAGGGGTTGTAGTTTAATTCTAGGTCACATAATTTTACCTAAAGCGTGGACTGTTTATATTTAATAGGACTGACATCAGGCTCAGGACCTCTAAGAAGACACATGACAAATCATGTGCCTCTAACTTACCCTACTTTTTGCTCAATTGAAATGGTTCATGTGGCTTGAGACCACCTGGCTGATGGGTAATGACTGTATTGAGATCCATAGTTTTCCCAGTTTGAAAGTCAGAAATTATGTTTTTCAAAGAGAAGATTATTTGTATTTTTTAAACACAGTCACTTATTCTTTTATTTGGGCCTATGAATTTGTTGATGGGGGTACCCAAGCCACCATCCCTCCAGTTTACTTTATCTCCATATCTTTGTGTGATTGCCCTGCTAACTGCTACATTTTTCGACCAGACTCTTTGTTACCTACCACATGACCACATCTGCTAACCTTGGCACTTCTGCACAACCTGTCTTGGCAACTCAAATTGAGACAAATTAACATATTTAGCAACCCCTCTATCTGATTCTTCCTAAGTCTTGCCAAATGGCAGTACGTAGGCAGGAGCTTTGATTTGGGGAAACAGATTTAGAGGCTCAGTCAGGAGGCATAGAAGCCAGCAGGAGAGGCTGAATGTTGGACAGAACTGTGGAATTTTAGTAGAAAAGAAAGATTAATTAGTTGGAGAGGCTGACAAGTGGTTAGGACTGTTGAGATCTGGGAAAGAAACTTGAGTTTGAGGTTAAAATCCCACTGCAAAATGCAGACAGAAGGCAAGTGGATAACTCTCCAATTAGGCAGGATGTCAGACAGTGAGAATATGGGACCAGTAGTATAAGCAACAGGGGAGTCCACTTACAAGGCTTCTTCATTTAGGTGTGACTTTAGTTCTGATACAGGCTGGGTATATGTAGCTGGGGCTATTATAAGTGAACTTTTTCTCAGTTTTATTTATGTATCAAATAAGAACAAAGTCAGTGATTCAGGGGGAAATACTGATGTGCTTTTGTAGTGTACATTATATCTTCTGTCTCAGATCAGGGGTTAAGCATGATGTATTGGGAGAAAAAAGTCATGGGTTAGAGAGTACATTTTCCTGAGAGAGTGATCCTGGAGAAATCACTGGCCCTCTAAGTCTGTTACCTCATGTAGAAAATGGAAAAAATAACCCTGCTCACTTCAGTGGTTTATTGTGAGAATCAAGTAAGATGACCTTTATGACAGCACTTTATAAATCTAAAAATGTAAAATAATTATAAGTTCCTTATTTTGTTAGATGAACATTTCATCGAACTGTTTTTACCCCTATCTAACTCTACTTTTAATGCCTTAATAAACTGCTCCTGGAATAAAAATAGCCCTGTAGTTGCATACAGGCTCATGAGATAGGAGTACCCAGTCTGACTGCCCTTTAGAACAACAGATTTGATAATGCATTCGCCCACATTTTTTACTTATTAAATAAGCATCCTGATGTGGAGCGCTCACATGTACATGAAGCTAAGTAGCTTTCAGTAGTCTGAGGGCCAAGAGAGCACTCTTACGTGACTAGCTGAAAGTTTGCAAGATGACCTAAATAGTGTGAAATTGGCCAAGGTTTTGGATTTCATTTCTAGGTATTTAAGTCTGAATTTTTCCTAAACAGCCTTTAGGGATGGGACAAATCAGATCAATTGATCTTTAGAGACCTAAATAAATTAAATTAGTCTGGAGTCAGTTACTGCACTAAACCATCTAGTAATTGAATTGCTCCTTGTAACTGATTGAAAACAGCCCTATCTGTAACAATATAGGGAGCTTTTCTTTATAAGAGATCTGAAAGAAAAACACATCTTTTTATGACATGATGACAGATATTGCACTTTTCTAACCTAATTGAATATGGTGTTATAAATATGTGACCTTAATTATTTCAAATTTCCTGTTCCTGATTTACAGCTTAATGTGTGGGACACTCAAACAAAAATGCCTTTAGGATTGGATCTCTTTGCCTATACTTCCAAACTTACAGTATTATTCCTTCTATAACTGTACAAGCTTTCAGAATACTCTTAAAGGCATTATAGTTTTCTTGCTTTAATTTTACTGGGTTCCATTCAGATACTTGAACGTCTCACTTTGTGTGTAGACTTACTCTGCAGGGGTATCATCTTCCTCATTTGTAAAAGAAAACCCACCTCATTGGCAAAAGTAGAAAGCTTTTCATTAATGCTTTGTACATATACCTACTATGGACAACTCAGAAGCAAATCCAAAGCCCAAAGGATGTCTCAATATAATCTAATTTCTAGTTACTCAGATTGGGAAAATAATTATTGGCTGGTTTCATATAATAAATAACCTACAAATGGTCTTTTATTTGGCATTTTGTTTTTCTTTTGGGGAGGGCACTTTGTATGGTGCACAAAGGCACAGTGTTGCTTCTAAGAAGGGAAAAATAACTAGGAGTTATTTATGTTTTATTCAAAATTAAGTTTCTTTTATTTTTTTCTTTTTGCAAAACAAGTTTGTGTTCATTGCAGAAAAAACAGAAAATACATTCAAAAAGAGCATGAGAAAGCAGTGAAATCCCATTTACTCAGAGACAACCACTGGCAGATATAGTCTTCCAGATACTTCCTTATGCACGCATGAACATTTACTTCCTTTAAAGTTTATTATATCACCCATATTATTTTTAATAATTTATTCCCATTAATAGCAAAAGATATATATCTGCAGTATATTTTTTAGTGACTTCCTAATTTTCCATTATGTACCATAATTTATTTGACAATCTTTTATGCTAGTTATTTAGGTTTCTGATTTTTTTTTTTGCTGTTTCAAATAGTGCCAGGAGGAAAATATATATCTTTACACATATTCTTAATATTACCATAAGAGAAATACCCCAAAATAAAAATTTTAGGTCAAAGGATACATATTTTTATGTTATTTTTATTTACTTTGTTATTTTTAACTGCTAAAAACTTGAAAAAAGAACCTAAATGTTCAATAATAGGAGACCAGCTTACTAAACTTCATAGTCATGTAATGGAAGTTTTAAAAATTATAAAATATATGTAACAAAACATTTACAATTTTAACAAGTTTAAGTGTACAATTCCGTGGCACTAAGCATATTCACAATGTCTTGCAATCATTACCTCTATCCATTTCCAGAATGTTTTTATCATTCCAAACAGAAACTTTACCCATTAAAATAGTTTCCCATTCACTCTCCCTTGGAGCCACTGGTAATCTCTACTTTACTTTCTGCCTCTGTGGATTTGTGTAGTCTAGGTACATTATATAAGTGGAAAGATTTAGTTATATGTCACTTAATAGCAGAGCTACATTCTGAGAAATGGGTCGTTAGGCTATTTTGTCATTGTGTTAACATCATAGAGTGTATTTACACAAACCTGTATGGTATAGCCTATGACACACCTAGGCCATATGGCATTGCCTAGGCTACAACCCTGTAGAGCATATTACTGTACTGAATATTATAGGCAGTTATAACACAATGGGAGATATTTTTGTACTTAAACTGTAAAAATTCGGTGTAAGAGATAAAGCATGGTCTACCTGTATAGAGTACTTAGCATGAGTGAAGCTTGCAGAACTGGAACTTGCTCTAAGTGAGTTGTTGGTGAGTGAGTGGTGAAAGAATGTGAAGGCCTAGGATATTATTTTATACTACTGTAGGCTG
The DNA here is from genome assembly GCA_027257055.1 of Cephalopachus bancanus. Taxonomy (NCBI): domain Eukaryota; kingdom Metazoa; phylum Chordata; class Mammalia; order Primates; family Tarsiidae; genus Cephalopachus; species Cephalopachus bancanus. Next base: position 15,031,766 of record JAPVLO010000008.1, read on the forward strand.
TAAATACCATATACTTAGAGAACACTCAATTTATAAAAATGCTTTTCTTTCTTCAATTGTAAATTCACCTTAGCTTATTGTAACATTTTTAGTTTTTAAACTTAATTTTTTAAAACATTTTGACTCTTTTATAATAACATGACACTTAAACACACACCTATTGTGAAGCTGTACTAAAATATTTCTTTGTGTCCTTATTCTGTAAGATTTCTATTTTTAACATTTTTAACTTTTTACTTTTTAAACTCTGTAATTAAAAGCTAAGGCACAAACACACACATTTGCCTGGGCCTACACAGTGTTAGGATCGCCAGTGTCACTGTCTTCTGTCTCTACATCTTGTCCCACTGAAGGTCTTCAGGGACAGTAATATGTGGAGCTTTCAGCTCCTGTGATAACAATGCCTTCTTCTGGAGTACCTCCTGAAGTACCTGCCTGAGGCTATTTTGCAGTTAACTTTTTAAAAAATAAATGGAAGGAGCATACACACATTAACAATACAAAATATAGTATAACAAATACACAAACCAGTTACATAGTCATTTGTGATCATTATCAAGTATTATGTACTATACACAAACACATGAGTAATGTGTTGTGCTACTATGTTATGATGGCCATGATGTCACTAGGTGATAGAAATGTTTCAGCACCATTCTGATCTTATGGGATCACCATCACATATTGACTGAAACGTTGTTATATGGCGCATGACTGCATACATATTTAAGGAATTTCATGTAAACTGCCAGGTTTCCTTAAATAAAGGTTGTTTATATCAACTGCCCATTTCTTTGCATTCTTATCAGGCATGATCATCATCTTTTTATCTTTGGCTTGATAGGTGAGAATTTGTATTTTCTTTTCTTTTCTTTTTTTTTTTTTTTTGAGTTGGAGTCTCACTGTCGCCCAGACTGGAGTGCAGTGGCCGCTCCTGGCCACCGTAGCCTCAAACTGCTGGGCTCCGGCAATCCTTCCTCCTCAGCCTTCCAAGTAGCTGGAACTACAGGTGCACGCTACCACGCCCGGCTAATTTTTTTTTTTTTTTTGATTTATTGTAGAGATGAGGTCTCGCCTGCCCAGGCGGGTCTCGAACCCGCGGGCTCAGGCAATCCACTCACCTCAGCCTCCCAAAGGCGCGCGATTACAGGCTGAGCCACGGAGCCCAGCAAGAATTTGTATTTTCTTGTGGGAATTGGCCTGTTCATGTCCTTAGACCATTCTTTTTTTTTTTTCCTTTTTGATTGTTCTCTTAATGATCTATAAAAGCTGTTTATATATCAGGTATAAGTTGGAATCATTTTACCAGTTTGGAAATTAACTTTTTATTTATGTTTTTAATAAAGAGAAGATTTTGTACTCTCTTTCTTTATACTTTTTATCCTAGAAAAAATTTTCCCAATCTAAAATTATATGAATATTCAATATAGATTTATTTGATCGCTTTACTGCTTTATAGTTTTTCATTTAAGTCTTTGACTAATTGTAGTTTTTACTAATAAAATAGATATATTTATAAATATATAGATATATCTATGTATAAAATATATATATTACTTTATGGTTTTTGTAAGTGGCCCGACTACCATGTATTTACAAATATTCATTTCCCACTTATTTTTAATTCTCCCTTTATCATATACTCTACCAAATTCTTATCTACATTAGTTCTTACAGTCTCTTTGTTGAGCTACCACTATCACATTGTCATAATTTTTGTACGTTGATAACATGTAAATATTTGATAATACTTAAATATCTGATATAGCAAATTCCAATTCTTTTTACTTATCATTTTTATATTTTCTTGATATGCTTTTATATTTGTGCTTACAGCTTTTGGAATCATTTTGTCAGATCCTCAGCAAAAATGTCATTTTTGATTAGGTTTGTGTTGAATTTATGTAATAATCTACAAGATAAAATCTTATCTTTATAGTCCTGTGACTTCCCATCTAGGAGTACGTCAACTATATTGTCCTTTTACTGAAATCTCCTTCCATGTTCTGTAGATGTTTTGGCGTGTTCAATTTTCTAAGTCCTGCACATATCTTCTTAGGCATATACCTGGGCCACGAGAGCCGCACTGTCCAATTCAATAAATATTGGCCCCAGGTGGCTAGTGAAATGTGGATGTTCTGTACTGAAATATGCTCTATGTGTAAAACAAGCAAGCAGACTAACTACTGAAAAGCCCTAGATTTTAAAGACTCAGTGGGAAAAAAGTCATTAAAAATATTTATTAGATATATTGAGATAATATTTTGGCTTTTTGAATTACATATCATATATTTTTTATTTGTGTTTTTTATGTGGCAACTGGGCTATCTCAAATTACATGTGTGGCACACATTACATTTTTATTGGAAAACACTGTACCAGAGGGGTTTTAGTGGGGCTTGCTTTTGTAAACAGAATTTCAAATCAGAAACCTTCCCAGATTAGTCTGCAAAAGGCCATTTATTTCTATATGTTTTTGACATTCTGCCATTTTACTGAACTAAAAAAAAATCCTTTTAAATAAATTTTCATTTCAGTCTTTTGTATGTTCTAGTTAAATTGCTATATATTTGCAAGAGTGATGAATTTTATACCTTTACAGTTATACCTTTAAAGACTTCTTTTTATTGTTTGATTATACTGTCTAAAACTTTCAGGACATCATTGAAAAAAATAGTGGCTGACAGTTTTCTCTTGTTCTTGTTTCATTATGTATGACTTTTGTTGGCTATTGGTTTCAAATAGTTACTCTTTATCATACTGAAGCAATACCTTTTAATGTCTAAATCAATAATTTTTGTTATCTTAATATTAATTGAATTTGTATTAAATAATCTTTTAATACCTATTGAGATGATTTAAATTTTTTTCTGCTTTTATGTAACAATATGATTAAAGTCATATTGTCTGTGTTGAACCATCCTTGTATTCCTGGAATAAATCATGCCTAGGTTTTTCTTATAATATATTGCTGGATTTAATTTACTTATATTTTATTTAGGCCTTTTTTAAATCAATTTTTCAAACAATGATTTGATTTTTTTTTCTTCTCTGCCAATTTTTGATACTGGTTTCTGCTAGCTGTTCAAATTAATTGAAATATTTTTTGGGCAGGCTTGGTGGCTCAGCCTGTAATCCTGGGCCTTTGGGAGGCTGAGATGAGTGGATTGCCTGAGCCCGCGGGTTCGAGACCTGCCTGGACAACTTGGCGAGACCTCATCTCTACAATAAATAAATTAAAAAAAAAATTAGCTGGGTGTGGTAGTGCGTGCCTGTAGTTCCAGCTACTCAGAAGGCTGAAGCGGAAGGATCGTTGGAGCCGAGCAGGTCGAGGCTGCGGTGGCAGGGAGCAGCCACTGCACTCTAGTCAGGGTGACAGAATGAGACTCCAGCTCAAAAAAAAAAAAAAAAAAGGAAATATTTTTCTTCCTTTTATTGTCTGGATCAGTTTAACTGCAAATAAATGATCATTCATCAGTTTTGCCCATAAATTCATCAGGGTGCAGTATTCTTTTGGAGAATACTACTTTAACAACTTTTAAAGTCTGTTCCATTGTTTATCAGTCAAATATATGTTAATTTCTGTCCCATTTAGTGCTTTCTGTCTTAATTCTACTTTGTCTAATCTTAAATTGTTTACGTTTTGATTTTTAAAAATTCGTGGCACCATAGCAATATACTTTTCTCTCTTCTATCAACATATCAATGTCCTGATATTTACAACTCTCTCTTGATTCCATTTTTCTCTTGAGTAACTGACTTTCCCAGTTCTCTGCTCCTTCTTAGAGTAAAGGACTTCAGGAAGAGTTGTGTGTGTTATCTTCTTTAATTTCTTGCCTCCCTTTCTTCTAGTCTGTCTCTTAGACATTTATTCCCACTGCCCCTCAGTCCATCCTTGTCAAAGTCTCCAGTGACCTTCCCAAAGTCACCAGCATCCCTTTAATGTTAAACCCAGTGACCAGTTCTAAATCCTTATTTTCCTTGTCCTATCAGCAGCGTTTGGCACAGTTGCTCATTATTTCCCTCTTTCCTCCTTGTGCTCCCTACCCTCTTTCTTCCTTGTCTTCCCTGCCCACTGAGTCTTCTGGATTTTATTCTACTTCGTTAGCCATTCTTTCTCTGTCTCCCTTGTTGGTTCCTCCTCTTCCCATTCATCTATGAATGATGATGCATTTCAGACCTTAGTCCTTGGCCTTCTCTTCTCCGTCTACATCTATTTCCTGGGTGCTCTGACTTAACTTCATGCTTTTAAGTGCCATTCTATGCTGATAACTATCAAATTTACTTTTCTGGTTCTGGCTGCTCCAGATTCAAATATATCTGACTGTCCATTACTTTAACTTTTCATTTCCCCACTTAAGAGCACCTCAGGTTTCATACACCTAAAACTGAATGCTTGCTTATATTCCTCCACACCTGCTCTTACCTTGCTGTTCCCATCATAGCTGCTGACAGCCACATCCTTTACATTGTTCTAGCCAATAAACTTGGATTCATCCATGACTCCTCTTTTTCTCATACTCTCCACATCCAAACAGTTAACAAATCTTGTCAACGAATCCCCCAAATCCAGAAGATTCCAACTACTTACCACCTTTACTGCTACCACTCTGATCTAGCCTACTGCCATCTCTTTCCTGGATTATTACGTTAATTTTCTAACTGATCTCTCTGCCTTCACTTTTACTGACCTCCTGTCTATTTCCATTTAGTACAGCAAATGGAAAGATCTTACAGGAAGAAGGGAAGTTTGATCCCATCACTCATGCTTGGGGTTCTCCGGTTGCTTACCTTTTCATTTAGAGTACAATTCAAAGTCCAGACAAGGCCTCAAAGGCCCTACAGAATCTGTTCCACCTCTCACAATTTTCTCTCTGAACTCACCCTTCTCTCTCCTGCTCACTGGCTTAAGCCACACTGACCACCTTACATTTCTTGAACATAGATAGGGCCATCCCAGTCTGAAGACCTTTATCCTTGCTACCCTCTGCCCAGATTATGTTGCCCTCAGTATTTGTACAGTCCAAGCCTTTGTATTTTGTTTCTTACTATATCCCTAGAACCTAGAAGAGTGTCTGGTACAGAGTAAGCACTCACATATTTGTTGAGTGAATGAATGGCATGTCTTTCTAAAAATAGCATATAGAGAAGCTATATTTTAAAAAATCTTGTCTGAGGGTCTTTGTTTTCAATTGAAAATCTATAGAAAAACATCTATTAACCTTACTTGTCAGTTTCTTCCTCTGACTTTTGTTATACTTGTCTTTGAAATTTTATTTTTAAAATAAAATTTTAAAATAATTTTTTTATTTTTAAATTTATATTTATCTTTGAAATTCAGAAATTGTGTCAGTCAGTATCTGTCCAGTTGTAGACTTTTATTATTACTAATAATGGCCAACACTCCACATTTACCATGTCAAACAGTATATATATTTCATTTAAAAATGATCACATAAAGAGATTATTATTTTTGTTTTGTAGATGAGATCACTAAAGCTTAGCTATATTAATAATTATTCCAAATTCAAATGATTTGTGACAGCTGAGTCTCAAACTTAGTTTGTCTGAAGCCAAAGTCCTTTCTCTGATATTCATTAGATTTCTTTTTAACAATTATTGTCTTTAAATTTTAAAAGAACATAATTGAAAAATTGATATTTCTGTTTTGCCAAGAAGAAAACTATATATTTTCTTATCCTATAAAACAGAAAATATACATTCTTTTTTGTGTGGGCCACCCCTCTTTAAACCAATAATTTTGTTTACATAATCTGGGACTTAAAATATGAATTTTTATCCTTATGTCTTTTTAAAATCATCTTTTTAAATTATTTTCTTCATGTTAATATAAGGACCACAGTATGTTAGCCACACCTATTATTTTATTTAATTTTTGTCATACTCATTATTTACCTCTCTTTTTTTATACTCTCTTCAATTTCTGGAATTATATTCTGACTTTATTTGTAGTTATTGGTAAACACTGAGTAATTTGTTGAGGAAAAATAAGTGGGTCATCTTTATGAGTTCCTACATATCTGAGAGGTGCTGTTGCCATTGTGTATGAACCTCACAGGGTTATAGTCTATTCCCTAAGAACTCTTAACATTCTTTTAAGTACTGTCATCTAACTTTAAAGTATTGTAGAATAAAAGCTAATGCCAAACTCGTTGTCTTTTCTTTGTTGAATGCTTACTTTTTTTCGTCTCTGTCTGGATAAAATATTTCTAGAAAGTTTTCTTTATCTTTGAAATTCAGAAATTGTATCAGTATCTGTCCAGTTGTAGATTTTTTCCCATTAGTATTTAAATATAATTAAGTCTTTAAAATTAAAAACTCAAGTCTTTCAGGAATGTTTTATTCATTTTTCTTTTTCTCTTCCTCTTCCTCCTCCTCTCCTTCCCCTCCCTTTCCCCCATCGAGTGTGTCGTTGGCACCCTCCCTCATCTCCGGAGTTTCTCTTATTTTCTTGGTCAAGTCAGTAGGGCTGAGAATTAAATACATAGGCTTATATCACCCTATGGTATCAAAATTCATACTTAGAATCTCAATAAAAGTGGCTTTAAAACCACTTATATCGAATACAATTTTCAAACACATGAAATTTGGACACAAGCCCAGTGGGATTTGGATCTTTTTGCTCTGAGCTTAAATGCGTTCTATTAGTTTAGATGAGGAAGGAGACTTTTGGAAGGCAAGTTGCAAATCTAATATTCTGGGAATTTGTAGAAGTTTTATCTACATCAAGGTAATGAAGAAGCAAGCATTCTGACAGATTTACTAAAGAGGTTCACAGTTTATGGGTAATTTCATGATGATTTGTGGTGCTAAATGGAAAGTAGTGTTTGGTTCTAACAAAGTTCTAGGCTGGCTTGTGGAGTTTTTGAAGCACTTTTCCTCAGGAGTAGTGTAGGGTCAATGGTGCCCACCTCCAATCAGGTTAGCAGCCTAGAGCAAGGGTTGGCAAACTGCAACCTGACACTTGTTTGGTACAGGTAGCTCACAAGCTAAGAATGTTCTTTCTTTTCTTTTTTTTTGAGTCGGAGTCTCACTCTGTTGCCCAGACTGGAGTGCAGTGGCCGCTCCCGGCCACCGCAGCCTCGACCTGCTGGGCTCCGGCGATCCTTCCACCTCAGCCTTCCAAGTAGCCGGAACTACAGGTGTGCGCTACCACGCCCAGCTGATTTTTTGATTTATTGTAGAGATGGGGTCTTGCCGCCCAGGCGGGTCTCGAACCCGCGGGCTCAGGCAATCCACTCATCTCAGCCTCCCAAAGGCGTGGGATTACAGGTGGAGCCACCGAGCCTGGCAAGAATGTTCTTTCTATTTTTAAATGGTTGGAAGAAATTTTATTTTATTTTACTTTTTTGAGTTGGAGTCTCACTCTGTCATCCAGGATGGAGTGCAGTGGCATGCTCACAGCCACCACAACCTTGACCTGCTGGACTCAGGTGATCATTCTCCCTTAGCCTTCCAAGTAGCTGGAACTACAGTCACGTACCATCATGCCCAGCTGAGTTTTTGGTTTATTGTAGAGATGAGGTCTCGCCAAGTTGCCCAGGCTGGTGTCAGACCCCTGAGCTCAGGCAATCCTCTTGCCTCCACCTCCCAAAGTATTAGGATTACAGGCATGATCCACCTCACTCAGCTTGAAAGAAAGTATAAATTAATATTTCCTGATATGTAAAAATAATATGAAGGTAAACTTTATTATCTATCAGTAAAGTTTTATTGGAACATAGTCAAGTTTTTTAGTTGGGTATTGTATGTGGCTACTTTCATGCTACAATGACAGAGTTGAGTATATGTGACAGAGACGGTATGGCCTGTAAAATTTAATGTATTTACTATCTGGCTCTTACAGAAGAAGTTTGCAGATCTCTGGCTTAGTGTTTTGACAGACTATGACAATATTGGCAGCAAGAAAAAACCTCCTACACAGAAATTTTACCTCTTTAGAATGCTTTTTTCCTTTCTGGATTAAAATGAAGAAACTCGTATTTTTATTATGAGGTGATGTGGTGATGCTAGTTGACAAAACTGGTGAGATCAGATCTTGCCAACACCATATTCCTCCTGTCTTTACAGTAGTAGTTGAGACATACTCTTAGGATCATTTTAACACTGGTAGTTCAAGTCAGAACAGAGATGACAGACTGAAATGATGAAGTAACAACTTAGAGATGAATGTTGTTGGCAACAGTCTGTAAACCCGTTCCCTTAGAATCTGGAGGGCAGTCAGTTGAGGTGTCCAGATGTCACTTTTAAAGCATCTTTGGTTAAAGAGGAAGAAAGCAACCTGATGAGTTTTTTTCTTGCCCAGATGACAAGATGTAAGCTTCAGCTTACTGGGCCTTTGGAAAAAAGCAATAGCAATTTCATTCAGTCTAAGTCAAAAAAATTTGAGAACATCAATTTGGAGGTGTAGCCAGAAGAGAATTCAGAATTCAGTCCACACTTTAGAAAATAATAAAAACTCTAAAATAATGGACATGCTAGAATCTAATAACAGTGTATTATAGTTTTTTCTAGAACATAATTTTTCTCTCTTCAGTCCCATATTTCAACCAAAGACAAATCATAGTAGGACCAATTTATTTGCAAAATACATTTTAGTCCTATTATATGTGGCCCGATTATTTACATAAAGTATAGCAGGAGTAATTATTTGCCATGTAAGCATTTTAAAAAATAGTTTTTCTGGAACTTTTTTCCATCAAGAATCTCATATTAGACCTTTAAAAGCCTTTCAGCTCAGTTGAAGATTCATCTGTGTCTATAGATACCTGTATGCGTTCCTCTCTTCTCAAGGTCCTAAAATATCTTCAGGTTCTTGGGTTTGTCAGAAAGTGACATTCTTTACTTACCACAAGTCAGCAGCCCTGTTCCTTTAAAGGAACTGCATAGTTAAGGTATGAGGCCAGTCTTACCAATGGGCTTTTATTGGCTCTATAAATCAACCTCAGTTCCTCAAAGCAGTATGCTCATATCTAAAAATATGTCATTCCAGTCAAAACCTTGATAAAATAACCAATATCTTCAATTCTGTCCTGCTATGAAATAAAATGATTTTTTGCTGAAATTATGCAAATAACTATAAATTAAATACTAACAAATAGTTTTCAAATTTTGGAGAAGTTGGAGAGAGAGAGAAATATGCTTCAAATTTGGTTCATAAGAGTATACTTTACTCAATTGCTAAAAGCTATAAATAGCTCAAAACAATTTTTTTGACTCTGAAAAACAAAACAAAAAGAATCAGCATTTGCTTTATCCCGCAGTATAAAGATGCACAACAATCTCTGAGTATGTGTATCAACATACTTCCAATAATGTGCCAGCTACAAATAGTTAAAAACTTTTTTTAATGGTTCTTTTTGTTTTTAGTGTATATTTTACTGGAGATTTTACTAGAGTGAGTTTAGGGTTGTTTTTAGATTTGTTCCCTCTTATGTTACTATTAGAATGTTTTAATGCCATTTGGAATTGTTCTTCTGTATGGATATACCACCAACCCAGTGACACACATTAAGTTTCATTTGTTTTATTTTCTACTTTTTGGATTAAAAAATATATAATTTTCTTATATAATTATTTAATAAGTGGTATATATAATTTCAAGATAAATCTACAAAACATGACCTTTCCAAAGGTGTCAAGATTCTATCTCTGTCCTCTTCATCTTACTTCCTCCCTCTCTGGTAAGGAACCACTAAAAAACAAGTGTTGTTTATCCTTCCATTGTGTTTTTAAATTTAAGCAGATACATGTTTATATATTCCTTCCCCTGATAGATAAATTTATATACTCTGCACATTTTCTCCTTTCTTTTTTTACATAACAATGTACATTAATATATGTAGACACATCTATAATTTGTAATGTAGAAACATTTGGGATCAGCTGTGTCATGTTATTTTACGTCATATTTAAATAGATATGGAAGCCTTTTGTATAATATTTTATGTGGCCTGATTTAGATACCTTTCAAAATATACCCTTTGGTAACTAGTGAGTATTTTTGTTCTGATATCTTTTTGAAACTTCTATTCCCCACTTTCTCATTTTCTGTTGGTCTCCTACTATGAGCAATAGTGAAATTATTTAGTAGCTTCTTTCTTTCCCCTGCTTTCCCTCTTTTTTTTTTTTTTGTTGAGTTGGAGTCTCACTCTGTCACCCAGACTGGAGTGCAGTAGCTGCTCCCGCCACCGTAGCCTTGACCTGCTGGGCTCCGGGCCTTACCCTTCCAAGTAGCTGGAGGTACAGGTGTGCGCAACCATACCCGGCTCAGTTTTCCCTCTTTTTAAGCATCAGAATGAAGCACTATCTCTTTAATTTTAGTTACTAAATATGGACAATCAACAACCTTATTTCACTCATAATCTTCTCCTCCCATTTTACTTTCTCTGCCTTGTCGGAGTATATAGTCATTACATACTGTATTCTTTCTTATAACCATGGCTCAGTTTTGGGTTTACAAGTGAATATATATTTAAAATGTATCTTATGTTAATGTACCTCCAGGCATTTGGTTGCTCTTTAGTAGATTCCTTAGGAAGGGCACAGGGGACCAGTATTCCTTGACTTTCGCATGTGCATGAGTTTGTCTCTGGCTTTTATTCTCAAAAGTCAGTTTAACTTGTTACACAATCCTTGACTCTAATTTTTTCCTACCAAATCTTAAATATGCTGTCACTTCATTGTCTCTTAGACTAAAGTGTTGCTCTTAACTTTGATGACAATCTAATATTCTTTCCCATATAGTGACTTAGTCCTTTTTCTAGAATGACTAAAAGATTCCCTTTTCCTTTGCTCCTATTGTCTGTGACCAAAGGGCAGAGCTTTCAGAGGGAGATTGTCTGGAATTATTGCCTCCTTGTTTCTTTCACTCACAAATGATGTGAAGTGACAGAAAGAAGGTGGCATCAATCCTCTGAAACATGCACGACACCTTCTTCTTTTTTTTTTTTTATACCTCATACTCTCTTAGAATGAGTAGTCCTTTGAAAACAATCCAAGACTCTCCCTACTTTAAATTCTAATGAGCTTTCCAAGGCAGTTCTTTTTCTATTACTGAAAGCTGTGCTAATAACTCTAGAGGTGGAGAGGAAGAAATGAATGAATTAAATGAAATGTGAGAATTATGTGGCTCTCCCTTCTCCACATTGTGGGTCTCATCCAGACCGATGGCACTTGGGCCATTTCGGTGAACTCAGTGGGAGAGTTGAATGAATGCCACCCCCGTACTCACTCCAGCTGCCCTAAATAGGCATTTCTTTTAAAGTCCTCCTCTGCCTTGAAATTCTGGACATACTATTTTTTTCTTTCCACTTGGTCCAGAATGGGACTTATTGTAGTGTGGTTTTGTGCTCTTAGCTCATCTCTCCTGTCTGACATTCCCTGCTTAGTAAGTCTGCTCATATGTGGGCTTTCTTTGAAGCATTCTGGTTAGCCTTAGAAAAAAGAAAATTCTGCTACCCAGGGCTTATGAAGAAGTCATGCATGTTGTGAACTGATTAGTCCAGCCGATAGTTCTTACTCAGGTAGCCAACAACATATGTTCTCTAGCACTCTTATGCCTTTGGAAGAAAATCAGTAGAATAGATTTGGGCAAAAGAAAAGATTATTTATATGCTATATATAGTTTTTAGGAGGAAAAACTATACTGACTAAGAAAATAGATTAATTTTAAATCTAGTGAATTGTGGAATAGTTATAACTCAAAACTTAGTTTGCTAATTCCCTTTATATTTCATAAATGGAACCATAGCTGAGAAATATGGAGACCTGTACAAAGTAGATTATGCAGTAGCTACGATAAAGAACAAGTGAAATATCATTTTGATGAGATCTGCTAAAAGAAACCAAACAACTCTGGGTATTAAGGGCAATCACTATATGAGAGTCTCACTGCTTAATAGTAAAAATACTAAAGATAGAAAATGGCAAAAGTTAATTACAATTGTCTCTGTCCCTTGGATCTTGCTCCTGGTCCCACTGACCCATGATGTTCCCATGAGACCCACATTCTGTAATAGAAGCTACAGAGCCAACTAGGACTTCTGAGGTCGGGGAGGACAGAGAACATGGGTATTACCTATGCTTGGAGGGAAGGGACTCAGGCATACAATGGTGCTTAGATGTATCTTAGTCCATCTGGGCTGCTATAGCAAAAGATCATAGACTGGGTAATTTATAAACAACGATAGTTTCCTTCTCACCATTTTAGAGGCTGGGAAGTCTAAGATCAAGGTGCTGGCAGATTTATCATCTGGTGAGGACTCAATCTCCAGTTCATAAGTGGTACCTTCTAGGTGAAAGGGACAAACAAACTTCCTTTGACCTCTTTCATAAGGGCAAGAATCTCATTCTTAAGGACTCCACTCTCATGACTAGTCACCTCCCAAAGGTCCCACAACTTAATTGCATCACATTGGAGTTAGGTTTCAACATATCAATTTTTGAGGGACACAAAAATTCTGATTCAGACTATAGCAGATATAAGAACAAAGAGACAGACAGAAACCAAAGAGTTTAAAATTGAATTTTATCTCTGGGTTTATTGAGCAATAATGCATGTTACATATTACATATTATACTACATATTACAATCTTATTAAAATAGGAATAACTTTATTTTTAGTTACTAGTATGTAGTTTATTCTTTCTTAACTATAAATTAAAAAGTAAGAAAATATTTTTAAATTATATTATGTGTACTAAAGTGCACGTCGGCATTTTGATTTTAAACTTCCAGAAGAAAATTAGTTAACTTTCTAGGAAGTATTTATTTTAAAGTTAGAATGAAATTTAGGAGTTATCTAATTTATCCCTGTCAATACAAATGAGGTAACTGTAGCCCTGGGAGCTTAAATTACTTTCCCAGGGCCATCAAATAGTAGAAGATTTTAGAATTAGAACCCAGGATTCTTTGCAACCAGTACTGGGCTTTTTTTCAAAGCAGCTATTTAAGAATGTTTACTTTTGCTTCTGTATTTATTCATAAATTATTAGAGCCATAATGAACCTTCAAGATTGTCTAATCTATCCCACCAGTTCCCCACCACACCCTCATTTTATAGAAGAAATCAAAGTCCAGATATAGATAAGGAATCTAATAGCAGAGCTATTTGGAAAATAAACAACAACAACAAAAATATCCAGTGAAGATATACTTAAAATAAAAGTTATCATATATAAAATGAAAGCAATTTTGTTTGGTAATCAGATTAAAGTCTTCTTTGTAATCAAATGTATTAATTTAATAAAATGTATTAATTTAATAAAATTAAAATAATCTTCTTGACAACAACAACAAAGAAGGAATGGCCTCTAACAGAACTTTTTTTTTTTTTTTTTTTGAGTTGCAGTCTCACATTTTGTCATTCAGGCTGGAGTGCAGTGACACACGGCCACTGCAGCCCTGACCTGCTGGACTCGGGCGATCCTTCCATCTCAGCCTTCCAACCAAGTAGCTGGAACCACAGGCATGCGCCACCACACTCAGCTGATTTTTTGATTTATTGTAGAGACAAGGTCTCGCCATGTTGCCCAGGCTGGTCTTGAACCCCTGAGCTCAGGCAATCCTCTAACCTCTGCCTTCTAAAATGCTGGGATTACAGGTGTGAGCCACCGTGCTTGGCTTTTTTTTTTTCTTCCAAATTATAGGAAGAGTCACCACAAAATTTCTTAAATTAGTACTATGTGTTTCTGCATTTAAAATATTATTCTTTGTCTACATATTCTTTTTTCATTTTTATTTATTTATTTCTTATTTCTTTTTTTCCCCTTTTAATTTTTTTATTTTAAAGATGTGGGGTACAATTCATGGTTAGTTATACAAATGTTCATTATGCAGGTACTCTTGTTGATGAGGTGTGCCCCACTTCCCCCGGCAGAGTCCCACTACTGTCAGCCCTGGTCCCCCCCCACCCCCCACCAGTTTCCTGCTATTGCCAATCTTTTTCTTATAGTATTATGATAATTGTTCAAGGTCCGCTTATGAGTGAAAACATGTGATAGTCAGTTCTTGGTTTCTGGGAAAGCTCACTGAGTATTGTAGACTCTAAGTCCATCCAGGTTGCTGCGAAGTTCATGATTTTGTTCTTTATGGCTGTGTAATATTCCTTTGTGTTTATATACCACATTTTTTAATCCAGTCCTCTTTTGATGGGCAGCACGGTTGGTTCCATGTTCTTGCTATTGTGAACAGTACTGCAATAAGCATATGTGTGCAGGTATCTTTTTATAGAGTGATTTGAGTTCTTCCAGGTATATTTCCTTTAGGGGGACTGCAGGGTCATATGAAAGGTAGATTTTTAGATCTTTTAGGAATCACCACACTATTTTCCACAGAGGATGTACTAGTTTACACTCTCACCAAGAGTGTAGACGTGTTCACTTTTCACTGCATCCTCTTCAGCATCTGTTGTTTTTTGAGTTATTGATGATGGCCATCCTGACTGGAGTTAGGTGGTATCTCAACCAACAGATACATGAAAAAATGCTCAGCCTCACTAGTCATCAAAGAAATGCAAATTAAAATTACACTGAGATACCACCCAACTTTGGCTACATATTCTAAGAGGAAGCATTTATTTTACAAAACTGTTTGAACTGGAAGTTCCAGGCAAACTACTGAGTTTGGCAGAGTAGTATAGTTATTCACAATTGATTTTCAGCTGTAAATTATCCCACTTTTTTCTTGCCTATGTTTTTCTTTATCTGTCTATGAAGAGTATTTGTTCTCTACCTTACAGCATACTGAGGTTAGTTTCTATGCTGGATAATTTGCTCTTTGCCTGAGACCTTTCTTGTGGTTGTCACAGCCCGAAGACTGGGTAGCTAAGCATAATAGTTTTTGGTTTTTTTAGTGGTACAGTTTACTTATTTAAGCCACTATAATAATATAAAACCAGAAATGCCTATTACTGCTGACAAGAAAAATCAGTAGTAAGTCCAAGGCTGGTGAGGTGGCTCACCTGAAATCTCAGAAATTTGGGAGGTGGAGGCAAGAGGATCGCCTGAACCTAGGGGTTCGAGACCAACCTGGGCAACTTGGCAAGACCTCATCTCAACAATAAATCAAAAAAATTAGACAGGTGTGGTGGTGCACACCTGTAGTTCTAGCTACTTGGAAGACTGAGGTGGATTACTTGAGCTCAGGAAGTTGAGGCTGCAGTAGCCATGAGCATGCCACTGCACTCCAGCCTGGGCAAAAGAGTGAGACTGACAAAAAAAGAAAAAACATAGTATGTGAAAAACAACAACAACAACAAAAAACCCCTAAAGTCTAAAAGCTTTTAAAATGGTTAATTTAGCCAGGCTCGCTGGCTCAGCCTGTAATCCTAGCACCTTGGGAGGCTGAGGTGAGTGGATTGCCTGAGCCCAGGGTTGGAGACCCACTCGGGCAACTTGGCGAGACCTCGTCTCTACAATAAATAAAAAAATAGCCGGGCATGGTAGCGCATGTCTGTAGTTCTGGCTACTTGGAAGGCTGAGGTGGAAGGAATGCCTGAGCCCAGCAGGTTGAGGCTGTGATGGCCGGGAGTGTGCCACTGCACTATAATCTGGGCAACAGAGTGAAACTCCAACTCAAAAAAAAATAATAATAATAATAATTTAGAGTTATTTTGTTTTTTCAAAATGCATTACATAATGTATTTCAGTTCTCAAATTAATTTCTTTTTTTTTTTTTTTTGAGTTAGAGTCTCACTCTGTCACCCAGACTGGAGTACAGTGGCCGCTCCCGGCCACCGCAGCCTCGACCTGCTGGGCTCCGGCGATCCTTCTGCCTCAGCCTTCCAAGTAGCTGGAATTACAGGCATGCGCTACCACGCTCGGCTGATTTTTTTGATTTATTGTAGAGATGAGGTCTCACTGCCCAGGCGGGTCTCGAACCCGCAGGCTCAGGCAATCCACTCACCTCAGCCTCCCAAAGGTGCGGGATTACAGGCTGAGCCACTGAGTCCGGCTTCAAATTAAAATTTAATGATTTATAATATTTCTCTAATTGTATTACCTAAAATTTTATTTATTAAGTATTTTGCGGAAACTACAAATATTGATATATTGTCTTCCTGCAATTTATACCATATCTTCATAAATCTTTAGAAAAACGCCGTGACAAAGAGTTATTTACAAAGACCTAGTAAGACATGATGTAAACATGAGCAAAAAAGATGAACAAGAACAACTTTAAATATTTCATTTACTGTAAGTTAGATTTGACTTTAATGGATTTGCCATCTTCTCCTTGAACTCAGTTTTGTCAGGTCTATATTTAAGAGAGAAAATGAGAAGATAAATTGAAAAACATTTAATTTTTATTTAATCTTTTTATCTGATATGTGTAAGTAGGAAGGTCTAAATGAAGCATGGCAAGTTGTAGGGACTGGAAGTTTCAATTTCTTCTAAAATGATTATATAACCAACTTTTGGAACACATAATCTTGATAATCAACAATAACAATAAAGATAATTTAATTTTGTTATCCATAAATATTTATTAAGAATCGATGTGCCAGGTACCAATTAAACTCTCTATGTGTATTAATTCACTTAATTTTAGTAGTGGCCTTAAGAGTCAGTTGTATATGAGGAGAGAGGGAAGGGGAAGCATGTAACAACACAAAGGATAACTGATCCTAAACCAGGGGAAGTGAGGACCAGTTGGAGGCCCAAACTTCACCTGTCCATAGATTACTTATGTACCTAATCCTGACTTGTACCCCATGTTGCTATACTAAAGTAAAATTATTGAAATGTTTAAAAAATAAGTCATACTAACATCCTTATTTTATAGATGAGGAAAGGGAGGCATGAAAAAGTGAAATAATTTGCCCATGAGTATACAACTGGCAGACGTGAGCTAGGATTCAAGCTGTGTGGACTCATTCCAGCAAACATGCTCCTAACTGCTTCCCTAGGACAGTGGTCCTCAAATGTGGCCTCCAGGCCAGCAGCATCAGCGGCATCTTGGAACATATTGGGCATCAACCTTCTTAGGCCACCCCAGACCTACCAAATCAGAAACTCTAGGATGGGACTTGACAGTCTGTGATTTGATGAGCCCTCCAGGGGATTCTGATGCACCCTAAAGTCTAAGAACCCCTGCCTGGATAAAGAAAGCATTCTTCTTTGCCTGATTGGCAGCCAGAAGTCTAATAGTGGAGACAGTCGTGCAAACACGTAGTTGTTGTCGATCTAGTAAGTGCCGTTTGAGGACTATGTTAGGAACAGTGGTGGCACAAAGGAAAATGTGAAGGAAAGGACAAGTTTTGCTTTTTGAGCATTGAGAAATGTGCACGCTAGTTTCAAAGATAGAGGAAGGGCAACCAGTTTCAGTACCGGCAGAGTATGGTGGTTTTTCTTGTCTAGAGTGTGAATAAATAGTCCAAATGACTTCAAGTGGTTCTGAACACTTTGACAACACAAACATTATAGCCATTCTCTATTTTGCCTACTTTTCTGGCTATGACTGTGCCTCTGATGTGTCTTATTTCTGCAATCGGTTACAGAGTAGTCAGGAAAGATCTTTTAAAAATCACCTAAGGTAAAGATGCACTTTTTGCCTAGAAAAATTATTGGCGTTAAATGTTAGAAAAACTGACCTTTAATAATTGTGCCCATTTTATTTACCTTCTAAATCCAACATTCGTCAGCCTATTAAAATCAGTCTCTTACATTGGGATATGATATAACTGATAGCTTGGTAATCACAAGCCATGGTACTGTCATTACCTAAATCACTCTACCCATTAGGTGAGTCATCCTCATTTTCTAGGGCACAGCATTTTAGAAATTTTCACAGTGGGCTTCCAGGCTAAATGAATTCTTTGCACTTTTCCTTCTTCTAGAAACAGGGATTAGACATAAAGTAAACAACATGGGCTGGCTACTCTTTGTAACATCTTCGAAGAGATGACTCTGATATGCACCACTGTTTTCAATCACTTAAAAGGCAATAATTCAATTATACCATCCTTTATATAAGAACTGCCATTGCTTTCAATTCACTTCCAGGCTTAACACAAGTAAATCACTTCAATAAAATCCCCCCTTGAGCCCTCTTAGAGACCAGTATAAGAAATGATACCAGTGATCTAGCAAGGACAAAATGAATACAATGCATTTCTTATAGAAAAGCAAAATGTTTCACAAGGCAGTGATTCATTGTATTATTTTGGAAATGATTTTTCCTGTGTATGTATGTGAAAGATGTTAAATGGTCTTATATAAGGGCACTTTTAGAGAGGTAGATACAATATACCACTCTCTTCTTTTGAATTCAAGTGCTTACATTTAGCTGTGTATAGTGTGGGAAGAGGAGTACAACTTAAGAATACACTATCCAAAATTTATGTCCATTGATCCCCAATTATTTATAACTAAACAAAAATAAAATACTTTCTAGAATATTAAAGCAAATTTCTTCTCATATGAAAATAGCCACTAGACTTTTTCTAAGTTCATTTTAGATATTAACACTATGACACATGGCTTAAACTTAAAGGACATCAGCTTGAATGTATGTTATAGTTGTCATTTTATTAGAGATTGCTTAGCTTATTTGATTTTCCCTTTAATGACTCCAGAAGACATCACTCTCTAATATTGTAGATAAGTCTTTGAGTAAATAACATCAGCTTTTAAGGCTGCTCAAGTTCAAAATTATCAGAGAATGTGCATATAAAAATTAAAATATATGGCATTGAGCGCAGTGGCTCATGCCTATAATTCCAGCACTTTGGAAGGCCAATGAAGAGAGGATTACTTGAGCCTAGAAGTTTGAGACCAGCCTAGACAACATAGCGAGACTTCATTTATACAAAAAAGCAAAATATTAACTGGGCGTGATGGTGCATGCTTGTAGTCCCAGCTACTCGGGAGGCTGAGGCAAAAGGATTGCCTGAACCCAGCAAGTCGAGGTTGTGGTGAGCCATGATTATGCCACCTGGGTGACAGAGTGAGACCCCCCCCCCAAAATAGTGTGTGGGGGGGGGTTTAGCAAAGTATTAGGGTCCATGTTATGCCAGATAATCCTTTCCATTAACTTTTGCTTTTAATATAGTTACCAGTACCTCTTAGTGAATGACAAAATGTTTTCATTTCAACATATCTCACTCAAGGGATTCAACAAGCCTGTACAGGGATTTTCTAAATAGGTTACACTTTTAAACAAGTGATAACAGATAAAGCTTAACATTTTCTCTGTGATGATACAACTTTATAATAGAACTGCAAGTAACATTGTAGTCAATTTCTCCACTCATTTTAGCATTCAATTGCTGAGAAAAATTCTCTTACTTGGAACACACTATTCTGAACTAGATTATCCAGACAAGTAGAATAAATTGAAAAAATATAATGTAAGAAGATAGCATATGTTTACCTACTTTAAATATACTTTTAAAGAGCACTCCTCCCCAGAATGTTTTTGTCTACTGCTGTCTCCACAATTCCTTGTTCATAGTGATGACACAATAAATATTTTTTTAAAAATGAATGAATGGCCCTATGAGGCAGTTGCTATGCTCCCCGATTTACAGATAAATAGAAGTTAAGGAAGTCACAAAGCCAGGGTGTTGGTGGCTTACCTACTCATCTGTCTATTCATGCATTGATGAATGATGTGAAAGGTCAAGATATTTCCAAAATATTGCACCACTTGACACGCACAAACCATACTGATTTAAAAAAGCAGTATGATCATTGTAATTTTTATTAATTCATGATACTGGATTCCTAAAGTACCAGTGTTAGACAAGCAGCTCTTTTCTTTTTATTCATTTTTAGGTTATCATAGTCTCATGATACTTTATAATTTGAAGTTAATTTTGAATGAACAGTATATACATACATAAAAATTCAGAAGACAGAGTATTGTGAAAAGTATCCATCACACATCTCTCCTCCATTCCTAAACTTACTTGCTCATTGGAATCACCTGGAGAGCTGTAAACAATTACTGAAGCCTGTGTCTCATTTCCAGATGTTGTGATTTAATTAATATGGAAGTGTGGCCTGGGCTTTGGAATTTTTAGAAGATCTTCTGGAGGGACATTTCTTTGAGTAAAGGTAAAGCAACAAGGGCCAGGTGTGCCCTCTTGCCTGAAACAACTAAAATGCATACAAAATATATACAATAGCATTTTTAATTTTAATGACACTGGACAAAGGCAATAAGATCAGAGGGATGGGAAATAAATGAGTTGAGCCCTGTGGTGGCTCCAGGGTATTGCCTGAGAGAGTATTTATGAATCAGGCCTGGGGGATCCCTGAGTTGACTTCCTGCCCAAGAGGCCAAGTGGGTTCCTGACTTTATACAGGAAAGAATTCAAGAATAAGCCAACAAGGTAAAGTGAAAGCAATTTCATTGAAAGAAGAGAGGAACAGAAAGAAGGCTACTTTAGGCAGAGCAGCCTTCATAAATCACTGGGGTTTCAGTAGAAAAATGGAACCAGGTTTATTGGAATAAGAGAGAGCAGGCTATTCCGTAGACAGAACATCCTGGGCTGCTCTATAGGAAGAATGCCAGCTGTATATCATTGGGTTTTTATTTTTATGGTTGTCTTTTGATTATATGCTAAGCAAGGGGTGAAACATTCATGAGTTTTTTGGGAAAAGGTTGAGGAGTTCCCAGAATCTAGGATTCCTCCCATTTGGGGGCCACGTAGGGTAATGTCCAGGAGTTGCCATAGTGATTGAAAACTGTCATGGCATGGGTGGGAATGTCATTTAGCATGTTCATGCATTATAATTAGCATATAGAGAGCAAAAAGGTAAGCAGAGGTTGCTTTTAACAGGATCTTGGTCTTAGCTGGTCTTGTCTGGTTTTGGCTGGTCTTCTCGCTGCATTCTATCTTGTTAGTAAGGTCTGAGCTTTGTGACCTCCAATTTGGGAAACTTATCCTGCTATATTCCTATCTACCTTAGTCTGTGGCACAGGTAGAGAGAATACAGGCAGAGTCTGGCAGCCTCCCAGAATTGAAAATTCAGAACTAAGAGTTTGAGACCAAAAAAGTAAGAATTCACAGGACAAACTATAGGAGAGGCGAGAGCTGTATAGACAAAAAAGTACATTAAAAGATCTACAGAGGATCCTTTTTGAGTATTCATCTGAAATTTGATTAGTGAATACATGTGGGGGTTGGAGGGAATGTGGGAAAGCACACCAGTGTCCAGAATATTAAAAAAAATTTTCAAAACTCTGAGAACAAATGACTTATTTTTCTAAATGAACAAAATATTAACAGATATATGAAGCAAATAAGCACATAGAAAGATGCTCAACATTATAGTAATTAGGAAAATTCAGTTAAAAGTATGATTGAGACACCAGCGCATGCATATTACAGTAGCCAAAATTAAAAAGATTGACCATATCAAATGTTGGCAAGAATGCAGAGGAACTGGAACTCTCATACATGACTGGTGGCAATACTAAATAGTATGACAGATTATTTAGCAGTTGCTTAAAAAATTAACATATTTGTACACCTACCATACAATTCAGTGGTTTCATGCCTGGAATTTTTCCTAAGATAATAGAAAGTATATGTCCATTAAAAAAAGTATACATAAATCTGTGTGGTGACTTCATTTGTAACAAAAAAAAACTAGAAACAAGGAAAATATTCATCAACAAGTAAATTAGAAAATTATCACATATCCATACAATATAATGCTACTCAGAACAAGAAAGAATGGAGTATTCATATATGTTCCAACATCAGAAATCTCAAAGTATGCCGAGTGGAAAAAAAAGTCAGATTAAAAATAATACAGAAGATAAGATTCCATTTTAATAGAAGTTTAGAAAATATAAGCTAGTCTGTAAGGACAGAAATTAAAATAGTAGTTTCTTTGGAAAGGTTTATTGGGATGGGACCAAGGAGCATGAGAGCTTGAGGAAACTTTTAAGAGAGGTAGATATTTTCATTATCTTGCTTGTGGTGATAGTGTCACTGGCGTATACATATGCCCAAATGAATCAAATTGTGTACCTCAAATATCTGTTATTTTTTGTTTGTGACTGATACCTCAGTATAGTTTTTTTTTTTTTTTTTGTAAATATCCCAGGTGGTTCAAATGTGTAGACAAGTTGGAGAATCATTACTTCAAGTTCCTGAGGTCCCTGGCTTCAACCTGCAGAGGCAGTTTCTTGTTCTGGAAACTGGAACATTCTGGAAATATTATATGCATACAGGCATCTATGAAGTACATAGTCCTTGTTTTAAATTCATGAATGGTGGCATACTTTAAACACTGTTTAGTGCTTAACTTTTTTGCTTACTGCACCTTGGAGATTATTCCCTATGAATAAATATGGAATAACCTCATTGTTTTTAACAGCTATGTATTAATCCTATAGGTCTGAATTTTGCTCGATCCCAATCATCTTGACTATATGCATGAGGTGGTACTTTATGCTTATGTCAAAAACTTTTGGGAGTAAATATGTAACTTGAATAGTTGCCAGAATTAATTTTTGTTTTAGGGATATCCTTAACTCCTCATACACATGCTATATAATATGATGAAATACTTTCATTTATATGGGTATACAAGGTTTATACAACACCAAATTCAGTATAATTAAATAGTTTTTTCCACAGGTAAACTCTGTATATCTATGTAAAATGTGTCAGTATTACATTTGAAAAGTTATGATGACATTTTATTTGCTTTCTTTTCCCCTTAGTATAAAATTTGGTGTTTTATTTGACCTTCCTTAATGAACACATTTTAAAATTATCTTATTGTCCTTTGGTGGTTAATTTGGCATTTGTCTTTAGATCACAGTTGTTCCAGAAATGTACACCCTGCAAGCTAATCTGTTATCAGTATGCATTTTGGCAACGGCATTATTTGGTTAAAACTGTGCTGGCTTTAAAAAAATATAGCAACACTTCAAACTATCCAATACTAAAATAATTCTTATTTTTAATGTTAATTTCACTCTTTGGTTTATAGACTATGCTACAAGAGGAAGACCATTTACAGAAAATGTAGCAATTTATCCAGAGGCCTAAATTCCTTATGGACCATTTGTGTTTCCTTCATGTTTTTTTTGTAATTTTCAGTTTTAAAGCAACAAGGATCTTAGTGTCCATTCTTCTAACTATCCATATTGTCATATACTCTATGAATTTGTTTGCTTTCTTGATAAACATCGAGTCTTTTGATGACTAATATTTTGAAGTTTTTGCAAACATTTCATCAGATGTTGAATTAGTGCAGTTTGTATTAGCTATTTGTTTTATATTTGGTAGCTGATTAAGTCAGTAAGAAGATTGATTGCGGCTCTTTTTTTTTTTTGAGTTGGAGTCTCACTCTGTTGCCCAGACTGGAGTGCAGTGGCTCCTTCTGGCCACTGCAGCCTAGACCTGCTGGGCTCCGGCAATCCTTCTGCCTCAGCCTTCCAAGTAGCTGGAACTACAGGCGCATGCTACCACCCCTGGCTAATTTTTGATTTATTGTAGAGATGAGGTCGCACCAAGTTTCCCAGGCGGGTCTCAAACCCATGGGTTCAGGCAATCTACGCACCTCAGTCACCCAAAACGCAGGATTACAGGCTGAGCCACCAAGCCCGGCGATTGCAGCTCTTTTTAGTAAACTTATTCAGTTATTATTTTTCATATCATTTGATTCCATATCTTGTGGTCAGGTTTCATACCTTCTTGTTCACCTTTGTGCCCCTCATTCTGTAGGATTTCAGGGGATTGTCCTTGCATTGTCCAGTTATGTTTGCTTGTATTTATGCACCTGAGGTCATGTCTCTGAGGGGTCACTCTTCAATAGAATAAATGTACATATTTTGAATGTCACCTTTTTCAGAAGTGGTTGCCTTTTGGCTGAGAAACTGGTTTTACTATCTAGTGAGTTATCTTTAAGACCCCTTTCTATCTGAGTCCTTAACTTCTTAGTTAATTTTTGATGTGTTACTCTATAACCTAGGGAAAGTGTGGAGAGTCTGATTCAAAAGCATTCCTATGCCCGCTCACCCATCCGGACCTACGGAGGAGAAGAGGATGTCTTGGGGGATGAGAGTCAGACAACCCCAAATCGAGGTAAGACAGTTTCTGGGTCTGTGGAGCTGCTGGGAGCCAGAGCACTGAAAGGAGAATGGGGGCAGGTAGTTGATGCGACATCTAGTCCTCATTGTACATATTGCCCGGAAGGATTTCAGGAGCTTTTTCAGAAAGGGACAGCTTCTGACACTTATTCTTAGACGTTTCATTATTTTACCTTTAAGTAATAAGTGATTATGCTGCCTAAAGATTTCTTGTGGTTTGGTTTTCCAGTTAAAGGGCATGGAACATTTGAGTCAGGGATCAGGAATTCCTTGTCTGTGATTTACTATCAGAGCTATTGAACTTTTCAGACAGTCCCTTATCCTGTCTGGACCTCAGTTTTGTAATTTGAAAACTAAGGAATATATCTTTTCCATCTGTCTCAGGAATAATTTATTAGGATCAAACACCAAAATGGAAAACACTTTTAAAAGAGGGTTGTCCTAGAGAAGGACATTATGTAGAAGCAGTGGCCCCAATGGTGAGAGCAGGAACTGAACAAAGTTTCTCTGATGCAAAGGCTCAGGGAACAGTCCCCTGCATCTGGGAAGGAAGTCCAGAGAAGGGAGGCGAGAGGTGCTCCATCCTGGGAACAGAAATATTTGTGTGGAGAGGGAGCCTGCTGTCATTGTTTATGTCCATAATGTGAAATAACATAATCAGTGAAAACATAGGGCATTTCTTATAACTCAATTTGAGAGAGCTGTTCACTAGTAATTACCGTTGGCCCTTGACCATCGTGGGAGCTAGGGGCACCAAACCCTGTGCCTTCCAAAACCCACATAAAACTTTTGACTCCTCTAAAACTTAACCACTAATAGCTTGCTGTTGACCAGAAACTTTACCTATAACATAGTCAGTTAGCACATATTTTGTTTATATGTATATACTACATTGTTATCATTAAGTAAGCTAGAGAAAAGAAAATGTTATTAAGAAAATCTTAAGGAAGAGGAAATATATTTACTATTCATTAAGTGGAAGTGGATCATCATAAAGATCTTAATCCTCATCATCTTCAAGCTGAGTAGGCTGAGAAGGAGGAAAAACAGGAGAGATTGGTCTTGTTGTCTCAGGGATAGCAGAGGTGGAAGAGGTGGAGGAGGTGGAAGGGGAGATGAGGGTGGGCACACTCTGTGTAACTTTTATTGAAAAATATCTGCATGGGGTAAGTGGACTTATACAGTTCAAATCTGGGTTGTTCAAGGGTCAACTGTAAATAGAAAATTCAATGCAACTCTTGTCTAAACTTTTAGATGCTGTGATATAAGAAAACATACTCTTGTAGGTTCTCACAATGGTTTTGGAAAACAGGCAACTTCATAGAGATTCGTACATCCAGGCTGTCTTATGCTGCTGCAGAGGTTAGGAAAAATATCAGATTTTTGGAACTCCTTTTTTTTTTTTTTTAAAGCAGGATTTATTGAGAGAACAGAAAAGCTACCACTGTAGGAGTGGATCCGAAGGGGTTGCTCTGGAACTCCTTTTAAGGGAATTAGGTCAACTACCTAAAGGCAGGGTATTAATGTTTTGGCCATTCTGTGGGAGTATGCAGGCTGTTGAGTGAGTTGTCTTTTTCCATTTAGAAAATTCTCCCTTCCATTCAGGATGGAAATAATATTTTCTTGTCTAGAAAAGTAGCTTTGCCCATGTCAAATCTCATATGTGTTTGTCTTTTTAAATTACAAATCTATTAAATATTTTTGAAAACAAATTTTTCACTACAGATAATTTAATTCTTGATCTATTCATGGAAATGGTGTTTCCAGTCTGATGAGTGTTTTTCCTTGCAGGGTCGGCCTTTACAACATCTGATAATTTATCTCTCAGCTCCTGGGTATCATCTTCTTCCAGTTTTCCTGGATTTCAGCATCCACAGTCCCTGACTGCTCTTGGCACCAGCACAGCTTCCATAGCAACACCCATTCCTCACCCCATCCAGGGTTCTCTGCCACCATACAGCCGACTGGGGATGCCTCTGACCCCGTCAGCCATTGCTAGCTCCATGCAAGGGAGTGGTCCAACGTTCCCTTCATTCCACATGCCACGGTACCATCATTACTTTCAGCAGGGGCCCTACGCTGCCATCCAAGGACTGCGCCATTCCTCTGCTGTGATGACGCCATTTGTATGACTCTTCTAAAAATGGGAGAAACCAGATCCAGAATATGTGAATGGGTATGGAAAAATAGGACAGGGTTGGGTGGGTAGGTTGTGGGTATTGGAGCAGGGGCTCTCCAGGAGACATGGGACCTATTAAGGAGGAGAGCTGGACTCACAAGAAAACCTACCACTGAGAGGGAATGCATCATGGACCAGGATTTATCTGTAATTGGGGACAGCTCTTGGGTTCAGGAGAGAATCAGCGTAAAGTTCTCGGCCAGCTTGAAAGTTTAATAATACAAGGCAGATGAATCTTAAGGTGCGTTGTTCCTAGTGGTTAAAAATGCTGTGTTGATACAGTAATGTATAAAATCAATGCATATAAGGTTTCTTTCTGCTTTCCACAGGTTAAAATAATCTTCAAAGAGGCAATACTGTATAGCATACTGACCATGATGACTAACTTAAGCCCATTTCTCCCTGTAGAAAATGGGAGCCAATAGAGAAATATTTGTAGTGCTGTAGCTTAAGCATGTTTAGTTTTCCTTTGTGTTAGTTTGCTGGGGAGGGAGCTGAGATAATGCTAATGCATCCTGTTTTGTGGATGAATACATAGTAATGACCTCACAAAGTTCTTTTTGTAATATTGAAGGGTCAGTACCCATCAAGCTTGGTTTTCACGGTCTTCTTTCTTCCTAATTTTCTTGCGACTACTTGCCATTTATGAGGGAAAATCATCTATATTCACTTTTGAAACAAGAGCCTCTCTATGTTACATGGTAAAACTGAGGTTTGATTTTTCTGGGCTGCATTCTAAATACACTACTGATTATCCACTGAGGAACACTCCAAAGCCTATGCATGATGATAGGTGAGGCTTTCTTTCACTTATAGCTGCAATGGAAAGAGGGATAGCTGCCCTGTTCTGAAGGAACTTCTTTGCCATGGGTGCCAAAGGCTCCTTTATTTTTCACTTCAATTTTGGGAGACATTATGGATGTTAAAATGTACTTGGACAAATTGCCATTTTTGGTAAATCTGCTTTGTTATTGTTGCCACTGATTGGTAGGGATTTGAGAGGAATCATCCTAAATGCCTGTATGGCCACAATTTAGCCTATGCTTATGAGAAGTAATGTACTCATACATCTGTTTCGGCCTTTTTACTGACCATGTTACGTTCAGTGACTCATTTACCATTTTTCTAAGTCTATAATATAAAATTGCATGTTGACTCGACTCCGACTGAAACATTGGCAGTTCTATAAGTAAATATAAAGCATTTATCTACTTTATTTTCAACTCTTGCTATCTTCTTAAGGCTTCCTTTAATGTTTATGGTAGTAATTAATTATGTTTTGGTTCTTATAACCTATATATTATTTTTTGAGTGATGTATATGTAAGCATTTATAATCAAGGTAACACATTTGGCATTTTGCACCAATTCATTTCCTTAGTAAAAGATATTTAATGAAGTTAATAGTCTTTCAACTTCAGATACAATGCATTCTAGCTACAGGATGTAACAAGTCCTCACAGTAAATTTCCCCAAAACTCAAATTTAATTTTAATTTAATTTTTTGCATGTAATATTCATTCTACTCTGTTCTTACTGAAAAAAGTATTGAATCTATTAAAAGAGATGGGAAACATTGCTACTGACAGTAGAAGTGTACTAGAGGGTAAATGCAGTGTACTTATCACATCAGACTTCTGTGGGACTTTATTTGGTTGTTTTAATGTTAGCCTTTTAAAAACATATATATATATATATCACTTGCCTTTCTTGGGCACTTCCAGCCTATGAAACAAGGAATCATGGCACAGCCTATCTATGTGATGCTGTTGTTGGATTTTGCACTTGCTATTTTCCACTGTACCCCAAAGTTTTCTTGCAGAGGAGCATGGGCTATGTAAAGCATCTCACGATCCTACAGCAGACACTGTAGGTTAGTTTCTGACTTCTTGCATGTTATGCTACAGTACACAGGTAGTTTGTTTTCAGACAAAGTACAGATATGTATTTCTTTTAAAAAGCAGTTATGAAGAATGTTTAAAATATCCATAAAGCTAGGATAGGGGTTCAATATTTAATAGTTGGCCTGTTGCCAGTGCTCCCTCGAGTACAGAGTACTGCTGCTTAAAGCAGGAATAACAAAACGTACTGTTTTACATGATGCTAGTTAACACTTTGAGAAATTACTGGTCTACTAAAATGAATCTGAGTCTAAATTTTCTTTTCAAAGAGGTCGAGAAGATTATTATAATATGTACTATTTTAACATTTCTCCCAATCTGCGTGTTTCAAAATAGATTTGTGTGTTTTTCTTAAATATGGTTTCACACTAGTATTTTCTGACTTCATAACTTTATTTTGTAACTAAGCAATATAAGACTAAAAATAAGTAGAGTGCTTAGAGAAAATCAAAGACTAAGATATCAAAGCATGCTCTTGAAAAATCAGATCGAAAATTCTAAATTGGATATATTTGTAAAGTATTGGTATTATTTGAACCAGAGAAAAGAAGCACAAGTGAAATGGAGCTTAACCTCATTGGAATCATTCTAGCCATGGGTGCAAGTTGTAGAAATTTATCCTGCCTGGGCCTTTCTGAGCTTTTCTGGTAGTTGTTTCTTATTAAACCCTTAGGAATTTAATATTTAATATTACAAAGTCTGTTCTACCAAGGGCAATTTCAAGAACTAGTTATTTAATGGGAAAGCTAATTGAATAATAATGACCATGAATTATATTTGGATTAAATTCAGGGCTTTTTCCCCATGTATGTAACATTGTCAAAAAACATGGCTAATGGGCAGTACTGCTAAAAAGAAGTCCTGACAGGCCTGCTTTATCTAATGCTAAAGAATTTTTTTTTTGAGTTGGAGTCTCACCCAACTGTCGCCCAGACTGGAGTGCAGTGGCCGCTCCCGGTCACCGCAGCCTCTACCTGCTAGGCTCCGGCGATCCTTCCTCCTCAGCCTTCCGAGTAGCCGGAATTACAGGCACGCGCTACCACGCCCGGCTGATTTTTGATTTATTGTAGAGATGAGGTGTCGCCAAGTTGCCCAGGCGGGTCTCGAACTTGCAGGCTCAGGCAATCCACTCACCTCAGCCTCCCAAGGTGTGGGATTACAGGCTGAACCACCGAGTCCAGCTAATGCTAAAGAATTAATTCATAACTTCATAGGTTCTGCATTTATAATTTATTTTTAAAGCATTTATCAAAAATTCTGAGTAAATTCAATTTTTCTTAATGAATTTAGTAAATCTTCCCCTCTCCTCCGACCACCCTCAGCAGTGCATAGGTAAACATGTCCAACTTGTGTCTAACATATTATTAGGGAACAGGGTCTAAATTAATTAACTTATATTGCATTGCTGATCTTTTTGAGTTTATAACAATTGTGTGCTGTCTGGAAGGCCCACCACCATTCCTAGGAGGCGGGCACAGAGTGAGAGATGTTAAGAAACTTCCTGATGATGCTTCATCATCTAGCAATGGTCCTGCGTAGGACTATACTGTAGGTGTTTTGGGGCACTCCAGGGTTTCCCCTCCTCTACCTCCCCTCCTCTACCCTTATCCACATATCTGTCATTTTGCTTCTCCAGCCACAACTGTTCTCCCTCCTCAAAAAAGGAAAAATAAAAAGTAAACCCTCTGAAAGCCCAAACCCATTTTCTTGGAAGTAAAGCATCCTCATCCCACACTGCCTATGGATTTTTCAAAGACAGTTTAGGATATTTATCCCATTTCTGTATTCCACATTAGCTTCTCAGACTGCCCTGCTTATATATAAGCTGAATACATTGAGAAAAATCACCTTCAACTAAAGAGGATGGAATGACTTTACACCCCATTAAATACTTAGTCAAGCTTAGCCATGACTCAGTAACTAAAAAGTTCAAAAAATTCAGTTATGTAAGGTGCAGGGTTACATATTGCAAGAAAAACAATATTTTTATTCAGTCTTCCAATGACTAACTATGGAAAAACGGTGTCACTATTAAACATGCGAGGAACTGACAATTATTACAAACCAAACCATACTGTTCTCTAAATTAGACAAAGCACTGGGCAGAAGATGAGATTTTCAGCTTGCTCCTTTAAAGAGCCATGCCTCGGTGGAGGATGGGTTTTATACAAGTTTTTATATTATTTTAGAAAGTAAGAATTTCTTTGTAAACAAGCAAAGAGAAGGTTATAAACTCCTTAGACTTTAGAAACCTGCTAAATTTTTTCTTCACTACTTGCTACTCTATGCTAGTTATATTTCAATACTTATCTTTCTTCAGCATGCTTAAATATTGAAAGATCATTTATAAATATTTGATAGGCAAATATTCCATATTTTCTAGCCCCCTTTTTCCTGTCTCTCTGACAAATAATTTCAGTCCCCTTCCCTTTTTAAATTCAATATCCTTATAATAAGAAAATAAAAAACTTTTTTGTGAAATAATACATATAGACAAGAAATACAACTTGTATTTTACTTCTAATACATTAAAATGTTGTATTTAGTTTTTTTCCCCCTAGTTTTCAGACACATAAAAAAATCCTTTTTTCTTTCTAAAGGATAACATTGGATATCGCCTCTTCAGCAGACTCTATCACAGTTCCATTGTTTGCTGTGTTCATTTGCTTAATGAATTGTGTGAGAACAGTCACTGTAATGAAGTGTGTGTGTTGGGGGTGTGGGAAAGGGCATGGGAAATGTTTTATGAAAAAAAGAAGTTATAAGCCTAATACTATGAAGTAACATCTAATGAAGTTCATTTTAAGTGCAATATATTTATTTCTGCTAGAAATGTATTATCAACCTTATGTAATATTTGAAGCATTACATATTATTTGTAAACAGCTTAAAATTATATATTGCCCCATTGTACATAAGTACAAATGTGTGGTTATTAGTTTCTGTCATTAAAAATGGTGTGTTTTTGATATATATGCACACACTTAACACTTTTCATTCTCTTACACCCTGTGCTTTGTGACTCTTGGTACCTGTTTTCTTGCCTGAAAAAAGAGAGGCTTAGTTAAGGTTGGAGGGCAGTCACAGCTGGCCACTTACAGGTTAGAGACAGCCCTGGATTGCCACACTGTGTTTTGGTTTTGTGTTTTATCACTTGAAAGTCTTTGGAGAAGACATTCCTCTCAAGTTCCCATCATTTCCCATTTCCTACACCTAGTTCCCTTCACTCATTTATGCTACCTAATGAACCTCAGAATCACGTGATTTTGTGCCTCTGTACTGAATGATACTAAAGACTCCAGAAAGCTTAAAACCTTCTACCTCTTATTCCAGCCATGGGCATTTGGATATGCTATAATGATATTACACAAAGCAGACTGGTACAAAATAAGATTAACTAAATTCTATGTCTTAATCCTTCCATATGACAGTCCTTCAAAATATTTGATGTTATCATACTTCTGTTTTCAAAAGTCTGCTCTATTGCCCTTAATTTTTGGGCATGCCAAATACCAACCTTTTAAAAATCTTTTATTTGGAAGAAAACTAAGCTTTTAGAAAAGTTGCAAGAATAAAAAACAGACAAACAACAACAACAACAAAACTCTGGACACCCTTTACCCAGGTTCACCAGCTGTTAACCATTTGCTTGATCATGTACATTCACAATGAGTAGTGCATGCATAAACACACAAGCAAGGTATGTAATATATACAAATTGGTTTTCTAAACCATTTGAGAGTAAGTTGACATATGCCCCATTACTCCAAATAATTAAAAGTGGATTTTCTAAAAAACAGTAAGATTCTATTAAATAATTACAGTAGAATTAACAATAATCAGGAACTTAACAGTGATACATTATTGTGATCTACCATCTGTATTCCAATTTTGTAAAGTGACCCAATAATGTCTCCTATAGCATTTTTTTTTTTTTACTTCAGTACAAATCCACTTCAGGATCACATATTGCATTTAGTTATTATGTTTCTTTAGTCTCCTTTAATTTGATATAGCTCTTCAGTCTGTCTTTTCTTGACAAAGGGAATCCTAATGAATTAGAAATTGAGAGTTCATACTGATACCTCCAATTCCAATGCATTCCCATTTTTCTTTTTTCCCTTGCTTTGCCCCATTCCATACCTGTATATGCTTTCTACCACAGTGAGAACCCTGGTTCTCAAGGACATCAACATACTTATTTGCTTGATTCTACCATATACTTAAACTAATTTCACTCATACAACTGCAATATACAAACCTTCCAAAAAGAGGTCAGGATTTGTTTGCCTTAATTCCCTGCTACTCAACTAAAAGTGTATAGTCAAATGACTTGTTCAACAGTTACTTAAATTGGTTCTTGTTTTGTCCTCCTGGGTGGTTGTTTTTCATTTGCAATACAATTGGGTTCAGTTGTTCAGTTTACTTGCAGTTTTAATGAATTTTTTTATTTTTTTTGATTTACAAATATAGGAAATTAATGTACATTCAACAAAAAAATGTAGAATGAGTAAGCGATTATTAGCTATATATCAAGATTGTAGGAAAGAAGGTTAATGTTTTTATAAGTCCATTGCTTTTCTATATACTAGCAGTGAATAATTTGAAATAAAAATACACAAACCTACCTTTGTATCACCACTAAATAAGGAAAAAAGAATGTAAAAAGAAATATTTCGGTATAAATAATATGCATATGAGGAAAACTATAGGACTCTGATGAAAGAAGTCAAAGAAGATCTAAATCAATGGAAAGATATTACATATTCATTGAAAGGTAAATGTAATTTTGTTAAGTTGTCTGTTCTTACCAGCTTGATCCATAAGTTAAACGCAAGCCTAGTAAAAATCATAGCAAGTTATTTGTGGCTACAAACCAACTTTTTTTGAAAGTTTATGTGGAAAAGAAAAAGACTCAGAATAAGTAACACAGTATTAAAGAAGTACAAAGATTGACAGTAACTGACTTCAAAACTTACTACAAAACTATAGGAATAAAAAGTATATTATTTGTGAGACTAGACAAATAGATCAATGGAACAGAAAACCCAGAAATAGAACCAAATAAGTCAACTGATCTTTGATGAAAGAACAAAGGCAATTTAGTGGAGAAACTAATCTTTTCAACAAATGGTACTGGAACAACTGAATATTCACATGCAAAATAAGTCTAAACACAAACCTTCTACCTTTTGCAATAAGTAACTTAAGGTGGATCATAGACATATACAATTGCAAAAGTATAAAACTTTTAGAAGATAACATAGGGGAAAATCTAGGTAATCTCGCTGTTTTTTAGATACAAAAACCAAAAGCACACTCCATTATCAAAATGTTAACATTATAAATGACATTAAAATTAAAAGTTTCTGTGAAAAACATTTTTAAGAGAATAAGAACACTAGGCACAGAATAGGAGAAAATATTTGCAGACACAGATCTGAAAAATGATTTGTATTTAAAATATATAAAGTCTTCTTAAAACTGGACAACAAGAAAAACAACTCAATTAAAATATGGGCAAAAGATCTATCTGAACAGATACCTAACCAAAAGAGATATACAGATGGCAAATAAGCATATGAAAAGATGTTCAACATCATATGTGATTAGAGAATTGCAAATTTAAAAACATGGGATATCATTACACACCTATTAGAATGGATAAAATCCAAAACATAGGCAACACCAATGATGGTGAGGATAAAGGCAAGAGGAAATCTCATTCATTGCTGGTGAGAATGCAAAGTGGTACAGTCATTTAAAAAGACAGTTTGCCAGTTTCTTGCAAAGCTAACATAATCTTATCATGTGATCCGGCGACTGTGTTCCTAGGTATTTACCCAAATGAATTGAAATGTTATGTCCACTCAGAAATCTGCACATGAATGTTCATAGCAGCTTTATTAATAATTGCCAACACTTAGAACCAAGATGTCCCTCAACAGGTAAATGGATAAGCAGACTCTGGTACATACATTGAAATATTTTTCAGCAATAAAAAATGTGCTATCAAGCTGTGAGAAGACTTAGAGGAATCTCAAGTACATATTGATTGCTAAGTGAAAAAGTCATTTTAAAAGGGCTACATACTGTACGATTTCAACTATATGACATTCTGGAAAAGGCAAAATTACAGAGATGGTAAAAACAGCAGTAGTTTCCAGGGTTTGGCGGGGAGGAAAGAATGAATGGAGAGAGCACAAGGGATATTTGGGGTCGTGAAACAATTCTGTGATACAGTAATGGTGTATACAGGAAATTATGCATCTGTCAACACCTATAGAACTGTATAGCTCAATGAGTGAACCATAATGTAAACTGTGAACTTTGGTTAGTAATTATGTGCTAATATTGGTTCATCAATTATAAAAAATGTATTACTACATGAGTTCAAAATGTTAATAGAAACTGTGAACAAGAGTGGTGGAAGGGGATATATGGGAATCCTGTATTTTCTGTTTAATTTTTCTGTAAACTTAAAACTGTTCCCAAAAAACCAGTCTATTAGGGAAACAACAACAAGATACACTTCATACCCACTTGGATGGCTATAATCCTAATGAGGAATAATAACAACTGTTGGCAAGAATGTTTATTAATAATTGCCAAAACTTGGAACGAGATGTTCCTCAATAGGTAAGTGGATAAGCAGACTGTGGTGTATCCATCATCCATACGTTGGAACGTTCTTCAGCAATAAAAAGAAGTGCACTATCAAGCTGTGGAGATGTGGAGAAATTGGAACCCTTGTATATTGGTGGTGAGAACGTAAAGTGGAGCAACCACTCTGGACAACAGTCTGGCAGTTCATCAAAAGGATAAACATAGTCTGGGCACAGAGGCTCATGCCTGTAATCCCAGCACTTTGAGAGGCTGAGGTGGGAGAACCGCTGGAACCCAAGAATTCAAGACTAAACTGGGCAACATAACGAGACTTCGTCTCTACAGAAAATTTAAAATATGAGCCAGGCATGGTTAAGTGTGCTTGTAATCCCAGTTAATCAGGAGGCTGAAGTGGGAGGAACACTTGAGTCCAAGAGGTTGAAGCTGCAGTGAGCCAGGATTGTGCTATTGCACACCAGTCTGGGTTACAGAGTGAGACTCTGTCTTTAGAAAAAGAAGGGAAAGAAAAGAAAAAAGATAAATATGTAGTTACTATATGACCCAGCAATTCCATTCTTTATGTATACACGTAGGAAAAATGAAAATATATGTCCTACAAAAACTTTTATATAAATCTTCATAGCAGCATTATTCACAGCAGGCAAAAAGTAGAAACAACACAAATGTCTGCCAACTGGTGAATGGATAAATAAAATGTGTTATATCCATACAGTGGAATATTATTTAGGTATCAAAAAATGAAGCACTGATAAATGTTACAGCATGGGATGAACCTTGTAAACATTACACTAAGAGAAAAAAGCCATTCACAAAGGACTACATATTGTAAGATCCCGTTCTTATGAAATGTCCAGCATAGGAATACCCATAGAAACATAAAATCGATTAGTGCTTGCCAGGGGCTTGTAGGAGGGAGGAATGGAAGTGACTACTAATGGGTATGGGGTTTCTTTTAGGAATAGTGAAAATGTGGAATGAGGTAATGATGATGGTTGTACAACCTTGTGAACATAGTAAAATTATTGAATCATACACTTTATAAGTAAATTTTATGGTATATGAATTATATCTCACTAAAGCTATTATTTAAAACATTAAAAAAATTTTAAACTATCCAGCAATTTATTATTTCCATTCTTGAGGGACTAGTCAACTTTGAAGACTTCCAGGATTGTAAAACTTGTGCACTTGAGTTAAGAGTGAGCTGTCTAGAATCCAGCTACTTGAAAGGCTGAGGCAGAAGGATCACCTGAACCCAGCAGGTTGAAGCTGCGATGGCCTTGAGCCTGCCACTGTTTTCCAACCCAGGCAACAAAATGAGACTCTTGACTAAAAAAAAAAAAAAAAAAAAAGGCACAAGTTTTAACTTTGCACAAATGCATATCTTAATTTTTTAATGTGTAAAAAGAAGATAATACTGCCCGTTTCATGGCATTAGGTGGGCCTTAGGTTCTCAATTTATATTCATTTATTTTTATCCCCTCTTCTCCCTCCCGCTCTGGGAAGAATTATTGCTTGTTCTTTGGACTCCTTAGAAAAACAAAAAAAAAAATTTATAGTATAAATAATAACACTTTCATCATTCTGAGCCTTGATATGGTGAAGGTAATTGCTACTTTTTATAAAATATTTAATATTATCTATGTACTTTATATTGTATATTATATATAATATTTGCAAAAACTTTACATGGTAGGTACTATTATTATTTCCATTTGAGGCATGAGAAAACTGTGGCTTAGAGATTAAGTACTCAGAGTTCTATACAGGTTGAGCATCTGAAAATCTGAAAACTAAAATGTTCCAAAATCCAAAACCTTCTGAGCACTGACATAATGCCACCAGTGGAAAATTCCACAACTAACCTCACATGACAGGTTGCAGTTTGATGATGGTTCAATGCACACAAACTTTTTTTCATACACAAAATTAGTTAAAAGAGTGTATAAAATTACCTGCAGGCTATGTGTATATAAGGTATGTATGAAACATAAATGGATTTTGTGTTTAGGCTTGGATCCCATCCCCAAGATATCTCATTATGTATATACAAATATTCCTGAATCCCTAATCCAAAACACTTCTGGGTCCAAGCATTTAATGTAAGAAATATGCAACCTGTAAACAATATAACCAGGATTTAAATTCTGTCTATAAACATAACTAAGGCACTGTACTGGCCCTTTAAACAAATATTTCTACATTTAAATAAATTTTTTTAAAAAATTATTTTTGCCTTCTTTGAACCCAGGGGCAAGGCCTTCAAAGCTGCATAACTCAACAATTTTTCTTCTGATAGATTATAAATTATCACTGGTAAGTAGCTCAAGAGGCAAGAGGAGTTTCAACAGATTTTAGCAAAGACAAGAAGAGCAGTTTAAAGTTCCATATTTATTTTGGGGGGAGGGGTCCATACCTATTTGGAAGCAGGCCAGGGATGAGGGGGAGGCCAGCTTGGGGCTGGGCTGAAGAGAGGAGAGAGATGGGCTCAGTTTATCTGGGTAAGCATTGAGAAGTATAGCACCTGGCAGACAGGGTGTAGGACAAAGTGTGGGGTGAATTGCAGAGTAAGACCTTTAAAGGTGGAGCCTGAACACACAGCTGGAGACCAAGGAGGAGAAAAGGGAAGCACTAGTAAAAGGAGAACTTAGTACCCAGCACTGTATGACTCGACAGAATAGATATAGATGTAACTTAGCTATGTACCTAAACTTTCAGTTACGTATTTGTGTAAAGTTAAAACTTGCACTCTTTTTTTTTTTTTGAGTTGGAGTCTCACTTTGTTGCCCAGACTGGAACACAGTGGCACACTCAAGGCCACCACAGCTTCAACCTGTTGTGCTCAGGTGATCCTTCTGCCTCAGCCTTCCAAGTAGCTGGAACGAACTACAGGTGTGTGCCACCACGCCCAGCTAATTTTTTAGTTTATTGTTGAGCTGAGTTCTCACCATGTTGCCCAGGCTGGTCTTGGGCTACTGGGCTCAGGCAATCCTCTCGTCTCTGCCTCCCAAAGTTTTGGGATGTGTGAGCCACTACACCCAGCCAAAACTTGTTAATTTGATAACAAATTATCTGAATCAATTAAACCAAAGTCATTATTGTCTGGGAAACTAAATATTGGCTATTATGATCTTAATTATTTTGATAGATGAAATGTACAATGTTATTTTTATGCAGGGTTATATTTGGAATTTCCCCACATTTAATATTTGGTAAAATAACATTATAAAAACTTATTTATTATAAGAACATATTTTATTGTAAAAATGAATTTTAAAATTGCCTAAACGTTTAAAAATTATTATTTATAAATCATTATTGCCATCTGCTGGTGATATAGTTTAATTGCATTTTTAATAATACTGATTACTAAAAACACAGGGAAAACAAGCAAGTTTTAGAAATATTACTGCATTAGAGATCTCTATGTAGGAAAAAGCTAAATCATGAGGCATTTCCATGTCAAAGAAGATATATAATGCAACAATATATAACAATTTATCTAATTAAATGTGTTTGTTAGATTGTCAGTTCATCATAGAATGTTAACTGGCACACTGGTTTAAGCTGTCATTAATTGTCGTGTAGCTAAAATGTGCTTCAAATTGGCTGTCTCTTCAAAATAACAAGGTAAAAATAAGTGACACTGATAAAGAAGTTATAAAAAGATGAAAACATTTATGATTCTGTTAAACTGTGAATAAAACCAAGTGTCATGATTTTCCTCTTATGCACAGATCTACTCCTCTCTGGAGTAAGGGAATGCATAATTGATTAGGCAACTGTCTCTCAGTTGCCTTAGTTAACTTATGATCTTAAAACATGCATTACTGTTCAGTAACAGAACTAACATATAACTCGATGACAAAGAAACCAGGTAGGCAAAATATTAATTGGAAGTAATACTCACCAGTGCACTATGGGATGACCAATCAAGAACATGACAAAGAACATTTGTTGCCGGGCTCAGTGGCTCAGCCTGTAATCCTGTGCCTTTAGGAGGCTGAGGTGAGTGGATTGCCTGAGTCCGCGGGTTCGAGACCCACCTGGGCAACTTGGTGAGACCTCATCTCTACAATAAATAAATAAATCAGCCGGGCATGGTAATGCGTGCCTGCAATTCCGGCTACTTGGAAGGCTGAGGTGGAAGGATCGCCAGAACCCAGTGGATCGAGGCTGCAGTGGCTGGGAGTGGCCACTGTACTCCAGTCTGGGCGACAGAGTGAGACTCCAACTCAAAAAAAAAAAAACAAAAAACACTGTTTATTCAGAAATGCTGTTTTAGGTGCTTTACGAGCATTGCTTCATTGAATAATATCATCCAGTAAGACAGATATAACTCTCTTCCTTTTTCAGATGAGGAAATTAATCCTAGAGTGGCTAAACTCCTAGCTCCAGTTTATCTTGGTCATCTTCTAATAGGAGTCCCCTACATAAAAGATTTAGAGTGGCATGTGGCACCCAGTTATGTGTGTCTTATGTGTTCACTATATAGCTGAATCATTATATCCTGTTTTTTCTTTTAACACTATATCATGACTATTTCCCCTATCATTAAATATTCTTTCAAAATGACTCCAGTGGCTGTCATGCTTCACAGTATGAATGTTATGTAACTTACTGTTTGACATCACAGCTATTTTTATTTTTTCACTGATGTAAGTAGTACAGTGAACATTCTTATGAGAAGATTAATTTTAAAATGGTAAAAATGACCAAATCTGTACTTTCAAGGGATAGACCACAGACAAGAACACCTTTGATTCTGCCAGGACATTGAGCGATACAAAGGCAATTAGGAACGCCAGAAAAGACAAACAAATTGACCAATTGCACTCCACTTATTGTTTCAAAAGAAATTAAAATTCTCATATTAAAAATAAGGTGTTCTATTTTGAGTTTGCATATTCATTCATGAGTATATTTTTGTCAGCCATCCTAAATATCTGGCATTTTAAATTCAGTATTGGATGGATAGGATTTATTAGCTATGAAAACTTGGGCAAATTACCACATTCTTGATTCTTGAGTTTTAAAATTTGCACATAGTTAATGTATAAATTGAGAAAACATTTTAAACACCAAACATAGTGCCACGAATGTAGAAATGCTCCTTGAAATATCTTACAAATCAGAAAATTAACAATGACAGCACTTACTGAATTTAGATCAGCGACAAGATAAATAGTACTGTCAATAAGTGCTCTAAATATTCAAAATAGGCATAATTAATGTGGGCTGCAGAAAGGGGCTGGTGCTTGGAAGGTAAATAGAATTTAGATGGGCAGGCAGAAAAGGATGAAAACGCTAAGGGGTGGCTTTTCGGTATGAGTAAAAGAATACGGTACTCATGGGGTCTCAAGTTGCGGACCTCTCTTGGAACACGTGGGATGGAAGATTTGCGTCGGGGGAAGCGGGAAAACAAAGTTGAAGAGGTAGGTTGGGGCAGGTTACTGAGGACATTGATGAGCAAACCAAGGAGTTCACACTTTATTTGTGGGTTATGGGGAACCACGAACATTTTGGAGCTGTGTTGCATCAGAAAAATTGACCAGGCCACAATGAGCCATAGTTTACAGATGGAGATCAGGGAGTTCAATCTGATCCATCATAAAACAGAGGGGAGGTGAAAAAGCATTCGTTCACTCTTCTGACTCCAGCAGCAAGACTTGTGACAGAGGACCTGGAAAATGTCAATGGCCCCTGTGCATCTGTGCCAGCCGTTGTGCCTCCTGTAGGGCTACGCAGCGACTGTGGGGCTAAGCGCTCCCCTCCTGGTTGATCCTGGATGGTGTCGTTTATGAGACGCTGAAAGCGCTGGGCACGCCGCTGCTAGGGCTGAGGACTTCTAAGGAGCCTTCTTCAAGAATCAGCAAATGTCCTCCCCTGGGAAACCGAGGTGCCACCGAAAGCGCGTCAACCTGAGGCTCTGGAGTCAGGACCATCGGACTCACGCCGGCCCTGCCACGTGTTGCCGGTAGCCCTGGGCGTTTCAACTTCCGCGTTGGGTAGAAGAGGAGAGAGGTTCCTCAAGCGCCGCGAGAGCCAGCGTGTCCATTGGATCCCTTCGCTCTCCCTCTACGGTCATTTCTTTAACTGAGATCTCCTTCCCCCAATAACCTCGTTGATTAACATGTAACCAGCCTTTTGGTTAAAATGTCAAACTAAGCCTGAACTCGAAGGAAAGAATTAAAAAGAGTAGGAGTCCTCCAGACTTGGCTGGTTAGGGCACTAGGCGGCGCGTGGGGAGGCGGGGTGGGGAGACCCGCAGGCCGGGAGGTGGGAAGGCGGGGCTGCGCGCAGGGGGCTCTGAGGGGGCTGCGTGTGTGCGCGCGCGTGGGAGCGCGTGGGATCGCATGGGGGGCGGAGCTGCGCGTAGTGAGGCTGCGCGCGGCAGGGGAGCTCGTTGACGGGGGGGCTGCCGCTGGGTGAGCTCGAGGGGGCGGATGCGCGCGCCTGCGGCGCGGAGCGGCTTGGGAGCGCACGCCAGCCACTCCACGTGTCGCGGTCGCCATGACGACCGGGCGGCCCGCAACGGCGGCTGGGACGAGTCGTTGAGGCTGGGAGGCGTCCCGCGCCCCGCCAGACCTCGCTGGGCTCTGCTGGGCCGCGCCGGCACCGACCTAGCTCCATCCGCACTGGGACTATGCGAAAATGGTCGGGCAGATGAGGAGTAAACTCAAAGAAGTGACTCCAGAGCCGTGTCAGTCTTCCCGCCCCATGCAGTCGAGGCGGCGGCGGCGCGGGGCCTCCGGAGCCGGGGAGCCCGAGATGGAGGAGGAGCCGCAGGTGGAGGTGGGACCGCCAGAGCGACCCCTGCAGCCTTCGCCCCTCGGCGGCGGGAACCTGCCAGGGGGCGCCCGGGGGTACTCGCCGCGGAAGATCCGACTTCTGAAAGCGCGGAATTCCTTGCAACTGGACGTGGTCTCCAAGACCCTTCCAGTCGGCCGCTTCCAATTCTTACACAGTCTCCTGGAGCAGCTTTACCAAAAGATGCACTTATTGCAGGCGCGTGAGTTCTCAAGCAGGACCACTTTGTGCATAGGTGAGCAGGGCAGGAGAGCCCTTGGGGGGACTGGACGGACCTCCCGGCCGACACCCTCCAGCCCCGGCGCCAAGGCTCACGGCTCGGGGTCGCAGGGACCCGCAATCTGTTTCCTCTGAGCCTCGGGGTTTGAAGCGGTTTTGAGTCCCGAAGGAGATCTGCTGAACAAGAAAGGATTTAGCAGTGCCTAGCAGCAATAAGGGCAAGATCTGAGCTCTTGGAGCATCGCTGACAATAATAGCCAGCTCCCTTACTTCTTATTTTGAAACATTCACCCGAGTATTTTTGACTCAGTGGATACTCATATGTCAACAAAAGGTTCTCTTAATCAGGGCATATTATGATAGTCTGTAAAAATGATTGAATAGCTCTTGAGAGAATGACATTATATTTATTAACACCTTAAATAAAGCAGAATGAAGTAATTTTTAAAAAATTAGCTGAGAACATTGATAATGGAAATAGGGTCAAAGTAAATCATATATTACCCGTGTAGGTACCCATTTACTTCCACCTTGCTGCGGAATGTCCATGCCATGAGGTATTTTCTTCCTTCACATTCATCTCTCATTTTCTCTAGCTTAAGAGGGAACTTAAATGTTGCTGTTTTAATGAATCGATTTTTAACTTAGTCTTTGGTGAGACTGGCTACTGACATAAACTGAGACAGATAAATCTCTCTCCACATAATTTACTGTAATTTCTTCATCATAAACTGTTGACATCAAAATGGAATAAGTCTCCACACTTGCAATGTTAAGAATACTTGAGGATTTCAATTGTTTCAGATGTTTAATTATGCCAACACAAACATCCCACATCCGGAATCAGCTTGGTCTTAGAAACCAAGCTGTTTTTCCGTTCCCAGCACAAGCTCCAGTGCACTCAGCTCTGACACTTTGGAGGCACTCGAGGGTTGGGTAAAATAATGACTGATTGTATTAAGTGTTATGGGCGTTCAGAAGAGTGAGCTAATGCTTTAGGTTGGGAAGTGGCAAATGAGATCAAGAATGATTTTTAGGAAAAGGTGGGATTGTGACAAAAGGCTAGTATTTGGATGTGTGGAGCTGGGATAACAAGTACTAGAGGCCGATAGTACGGCATGATTCAAGTCATGGAAGTAAGAAAACGTAAAAGCAAAGTAGGCTGAAATGAACGGTAGAAAAAGAAGAGGATGTGAGTTGAGGAGATTGATTGGGACTAGTCATAGAGTCTTATTAAAGGATAGGTGTAAAACATTTGAACCTCATTCTGTAGGAACTGATTGATTCTTTTCTTTAAATTTTTTTAATCAGGTAAAATTACATAGCGTAAAATCAACCATTTTAAAGTGAACAATTCAGTGGCATTTAGTACATTCCCAATGTTGGCACTGAATTATTTTTAAATAGGCAAGTGACATGACCAGAAGTGTGCCTCAGAGAGATTAACTTGGCAGCTATGTATAAGATGGACTGAAGATGGAAAGGACACAGCAAAAATAGTTGGAAAACTATTACTAGAATCTGGGCAGTAATAGTCTTAAGTGAGGTAGCCACAGCAGGAGTGGAGAGGAGATCCCAGAGGTGAGATTGATGGAGACATTGACAGGACTGGTGGGTGGTATGATGGAAGAGGAGAGAGGGGGAGGAAGGAGAGAGACACTTAGTTCAGGAACGAAGGGTGTGGATTTGTGAATTATCCATGTAGAAGTGTTGATTAAAGCTTTAAGATTGAGTGAGATTGCTAATGGATACCAATGTGAGGAAAGAAAAGTACATGAAGTAAAGATACTTGGAGAAATCTTTTAAATTTAGTTTTAAGAGATGAGTGGAAAAGAAAAAACAGATAAAATCAGAGTAGTCAGAAAAATAGAAGAACTGGGAGAGTTGGTGTGATGGAAGATGAGAGAGGAAGAAATCCAAGAATCTGACCAAATGCTACAGAAAAACTGAGAAGCATAAGAATTAAAGGAGGCCATTAACTATGATAACTAAAAGGTCATTGGTCACTTAAAAGAGTTGTAGGAACTTAGGAAGAAGAAGTTGGCCAAGATTCTTTTCATTGAATGGGAGAGGGAGAGGAAGGGAAAGGGGGGGGAGGAAGGGAAAGGGGGAGAGGGGGAGGGTGGGGGGAGGGAGAGAGAGAGCGAGAGAGAGCACACGAGAGAGACTGATACTCTCTCGTAGTTTGA
The DNA here is from genome assembly GCA_027257055.1 of Cephalopachus bancanus. Lineage (NCBI taxonomy): Eukaryota > Metazoa > Chordata > Mammalia > Primates > Tarsiidae > Cephalopachus > Cephalopachus bancanus. Next base: position 15,075,772 of record JAPVLO010000008.1, read on the forward strand.
AGTCTGTCGTATCAAGGAGACTGTTTTAAGGTCTAGAATAATTAAAGGCTGAGAGGAAGAATCAAGTGGAGAAGGTGAGATTTCAAAAGAGATAGTACCTGATGGAGCAGTCTTGGGATATTTGGGGGTGGGGGTAGAATTAAAGCATGCATTTGAGAAGTTAAATGTAGAAAAGAGGAGAGATAATTCCTCTTCTGAGATGGTAGAGAATATAAAAACAAGGATTACTCTCTAGGTAAATGTTTAGAGAAATGTTGAAGTGAAAATAAAAGAAATCAGGAGTGCTGGCATCTAGTGGTCTTTGTTTCAGTGAAGTATAAAGCTTCAGAGGTGAGACTGATAGAGGTAGGATGCAGGGGACCAGAGGGTCATGCTTTCTATCAATGTGGGAAGGCTTTGTGATAAGCACTTCATGTATTTAACATATTGGCATCATTACACTGTATCTTTTTTTCCCCTCAGATGTGGCATGAAGGGGGTGGGAGGGAGTGAGAAACATGAGAGATTTTGAGGATCTTTGGAAAGCTAGGTGAATTTGGTAGCATATTTGAACTTTTCCTTTTCTTTAAAAATCATTTTAAGAGTTTTTGCCAGTATGTATAGTTGTCGGGAGAATATAAAAGAGGATACAAATATAGTAGACTAGTACAGTTTCTTTATATCTTAAAGTTAGTGAAACCTTATCAGAGGGGCATCTGTTTCAAGTTGAGAAGGTATATGGGTTTAATTTCAGAGTGATTGAGAATATAGCAAATAGAAAGGGTTAATGTATGTATCAAATGTATATATTTTTTTTCTGGAAAGAGCCAGGGAGTAAATATTTTAAGTCTGGCAGGTTAACTATAGTCTGTTGTTCTTGCTATTCCTCCTCCTCCCCATCCCTTCTTCCTTTTTTAAAATGTAAAGACCGTGTTTAGCTTGCAAACAGTACGAAAACAGACCATGGGCCATAGTTTGCCCATCCTGGTATACAGCAAGTAAATCTTCTGAGAACTATTTAAGATAAGCCCAAGATGGTTAGTAATATGAGAGACAATCTGGAGAAGCATGATAGTGAATTTTAAGATTACAATTTTAAAATTTCTTTTAAATTTAATATCTTCAATAATTATTTGATTAATTTGCATTTATTTTGTTAATCAAGTTGAGTAATTTTTTTATTTTTTTAAGAGGTTAATGTTGGTAGTTTCTAAGATTACATGCCAAGTATGTTTGAGACAACCGTAAGAAATTATAAAATCTTAGCTGAGAGGCAGGACTTCTGGAGTAGCCAACTAAATTCACCCCTTGCTCTTCAGAAACAGTTATGAAAATACTTGGAAAATTATCAAAATCACTTTTTAAAAAGACATTGGAAAGGTTTACAACAGTCTGAAGAGCATTAATTCAAGAAAAGCTGCTGAACCTCTTTACAGTAAAATAAAAAATAAGTTAAAATGCCACAAACTTTACTGTTTAAATAAATCCTACTCCCTGGCTCTTTACAGAAAAAAAAAGTAAAGTGTGTGGCATTTTAACTTATTCTATTCCCATCCCCTCTCCTCAGCTCCATGGTACTCTTCAAAGCAAGCAATTTCCCAGCCACCAGAGGGGACAGACCATGTTTGCAGCTCCTCCAAAAACTTCATACCCAGAACAGTGTTACTATCTAACTTGTTTTATAGCTCCTTGGTAAAGTTTTATGCATGAGACGTTGGCACGATGACTACAGATAGAATCTGGGCCATCTAAAGGCTTCTAGGTGTGGTGGAGTACTTGTATTCATCAAAGGTTGAATTGAACAATGAGGCTTTCAAATATCTACTGTGACAGTGATTGCTTGCATTAAACCATTTTCTGATGAGCATAAGGATACTTCTTGGCTGATGTCTTCTGAAAGTATTTAGCTGAGTGTACCATATATATGTACTTCTTATTAAAATTTTATATAAAGAAACAGAGAATAAGAGATAATAGAGAAAAATACTGAAAAATCAACAAAAGGTCAAAATCATCCAGAGGTTCATCACTCTTTTACAAATTGAGTTGTAAAAACCTTTCAAGTCTCTCCCTTTGCTCATCAAGTTCACCCAGCGGAGGTAAGCACTATTCACAATTTGCTTTATGTCCTAGATTTTTTTCTTATGTGCCTATAGGCAGAAGTAGCTGGCCATATTATTTTATATGCTATCTCTCTAGACATGTAAGGGAATGCATTTGAAAAACTTGTTTTAGTGGTATTTTATAGTAAAGTAGCTTTAGTAACTTTATTACTTTTTTTTTCTTTTTCCAGCTGCCTTTGTGGGAATTTTGCACTGGTAAGATTCATTTTCAATTTGAAATAAGTAAAAACACTTGGATTAAAATTTGCCATCATTGCTTGCATACAGTAAAACAATAACTTCTGGCTAGGTGTATAGAACATCTATATGTGTACCAGTTAACACATATATATTGCTTTTTTTTTTAACAAACCTCATATGTGAAGCAGCATTTACAAAATAGATTAGGGAATCAGTAATTTATGATAAGCATATTTTTGCCTTGCCAAAGAATTCACCATTGTATTTCTTTAAATAGCCAGCTTTTCTAGTGTATTTTACATGTTTGTCTCATCTAAAATACTCCTTTATTTTATGGTAGCTATGTCTTGTTAGTACTATAAGTTTAGAGATAAAGTTTTAGTAACACCTGCCAATTGAATATGAGGTAGAAGGCTGGGCGTGGTGACTCAAACCTGTAATCCCAGCACTTTGGTAGGCTGAGGTGAGAGAATTTCCTGAGCTCAGGGGTTCGAGACCAGCTTGGGCAACTTGACAAGACCTCGTCACTACAATTTAAAAAAAAAGAAAGAAAGAAAATCCGGTAGAAATGAAAATAAAAATCCTGCAGTGGTAATACAGAATTAATGACTTTGAACCTTTCAGTGTGAGTGGTCATGTACATTGTTTTACACAAGTAATCTCTTTGTAAGAATTCTGTGTAAGATGATAATGTTTTTCCTCTTGAATATTTTTATTTCTACCTGAGATTAGGGATTTCTACCCCTAGAAAGTATGGGATCTACCCCATGTTCTGTTGGGACAGTGCTGTTTTGGCCATTTAGTCTGTGGGGAGATTTTGATGTTAGAACTAAGACTGTAATGGTAGGAAACATTTCTGCCGTTGTTGGTACCCTGGCATATGTCCTACATGTAAAGAAGGGTTAGTGGAAACAGGGTTGATATGTGGAATTTTGCTTTGTTTTTTACTTCATCAGAAAACATTCACCACATAAATTAAGGATAGCATAATTGCTAACTAAACCTAATTTTGTCTCATGTGCTCCTTTTTTTACTGCCTATAGCTGTTGAGTTATGCTACTCAATGTTTTTAGGTATAGTCCTGTATTCTTTGGCACTTAAAAATTGATCTCTTATATGATATTAAACTTATTTCAAAACTGCTTTAATCTAAAGTAATTTTATTAAAAATTATATTCGAAATGCCTTTCAATAGTTACAGAGATGTTTCTCATACTTGATGCGTCAGAATCACTTATGAAACAAAAACACTGTAATCCTGGTGCTTTGAGAGGCACCAGGAATTCGAGGTTACAGTGAGCTATGATTGTGCCACTTTACTCCAGCTTGGCAACTTAGTAAGACCTCTCTAAAAGACACGAACACAAAAACCTTCCCCAGTTTTGATTTAGAGGCCTGAGGCGAGAGGAAGGATCGAGAGAGCCACAAGAATTTTATATATACAGTTAAGTGTAAAAACCAAGGAGTTATAGAATTTCAGGTGTGTGCTACACTGGATTATAATGCCTAAAAATGTACAAGTTATTAAGTAAATTATAAAATTACTTTAATATTCATTATAAAATGTATTTGTTTCCTTTCTATAGCTTTATTACTTTGCTTGTCTATAACTTATGTTAGTACTGGTTTTGAAACCTGTTCTTATTACAATATAATTTTTTTTTCTAGGATACATTTAGTAACACTTTTTGAAAATGACCGTCATTTTTCTCACCTCTCATCTTTGGAACGGGAGATGACTTTCCGCACTGAAATGGTTAGGTTCTTCTAATGAATTAATTCATGGTTTAAGAGTAGTAAGGCTATATGGTAGAAATATATTAGTAACTGAAATGAATTTTTGGTGAACTGTACTGTTTCTTAAGCTGTAACCCAGGTTTATTATTTATTTAAATAATCAATTTATTTAAACAGGAAAGAGGGGTTTTCTTTTTACTTATTGCATTGTCTATCCCCCTTCCCTAATGTAGATTTCTTTTTATGATGATAAAAATCAGTTATAATAGCTGAGGAAGAAGGAAAAGAAATATAGCACTGAAGAAGTGATATAGATATATCAAATGTTATCAGAAATTGATTTTTCTCTGGTTAGAGTTGGGAGATTCCACATTTTACCTGACTTTAAATTTTTTAAAGTTATCTTCTGATTTCAAGACAGTCTTCTTAAAGAGATAACTTTTAATATAATTTCTTGGTAATTTTTATGTTTTTTGATACCTAAATTATAAAAATGGAGATAATATTGTCTGTCATACATATCTCACATAATTAAATGAGATTAGTTGGGATAGTGCCAGAACTGCAGAATTTTACATTTAGAAAAGACCACAGCTGTCCTCCAGATCAGCTCACAGCTACTTGGGGACTGAGTAAAGCACTGAAACTAGTTCTTCTGATTCTGTTGCCACTGCTTTTTTTTAAATTGTGGTAAAATTTAAAATTTTGAATTAAAAAATTAAACATAAATTTTATCATAAAAACATAAAATTTATTGTTTTTACCATTTTAAAATGTGTAATTCAGGGACATTAAGTATACTCACATTGTTGTACAACCATTACCACCATCCATCTCTAGAACTTTTTGCTGTCCCAGACAGAACCTCTGTACCTTCTGAGCAATAATTCCCCCTTGCCCTCACTTGACCTTCTTTCTCTATGAATTTGTCTGTTCTAGACACCTCAGCCACTGTTTTTTGATTTTAATTCCTATAGCACCTGTAAAGCTTTGAAGAACTGGATATGTTAATATTTGTATGGCATTTGGATATTTTAAACATATCATCTCCAAAGACAAGATATTAAAAAATTATTAACTAAAGAGTGTAGGCGGGTTGCGATGGCTCATGCCTGTAATCCCGACACTTTGGAAAGCTAAGGCAGAAGGATTGGTTGAGTCCAGGAGTTTGAGGCTAGCCTGGTCAACGTAGCAAGACCTCATCTATATAAAATAAATTTTTTTTATAAATAAAAAAGTAAAGTAAAAAAATAAAGAATATAGCTGACTTTGGGCTTTGGTGATAGACAACTGAATTCTGATAGTAGTTTTGGCCTTCATCGTACAACAGCTGGCAGTTAACCTCTGATTCTCAGTAATCTCATCTGTCAAAGAGAAATAGCACCAACAAGGTTTTAGCAAAAATTAAGGGAGATAATGAATGGGAGCCCATAGCCTAGTAACTGGCATAAAGCAATAACTGTTATTAATAAAACTTATTTCTATATTTGATATTTCTCTAAATATAAATTTTTGTGTATTAGATAAAATTAATTGTTGTGTTGCCTTATCACCTTCCTAAGCAGAAAGGAAAATGCTTTATGGACTCACATTTTACCAAACTATGAGGAAATGCCCTGTCAGACATCACCCAAAATAGATCCTTAATTTAGTACCTACTAGTTGCTTAATATACCAAAAATAAAGTAATTGGATGAGACAGGAATTACTATAGAGTTGAAAATTATTTTAAATGTTATTTTGGAAGACTGTACTTTAAACAATGTGACCCTTTATTTGCTCTTAGATTTTAGGAGAGAAAGCAAGAAATTGATGAGGGAAATAAGACACAACATGCTGCTAATGCACAGATTTAACTCAACAGCACTTTTACTATCCTAATTAAGCCATTATTTCATATGTTGAAGTAAGACAGTGAAAGAATCCCCTTTTCAATACACGGCATTTGTGAGTAACAATGGTCAATGACATTCAGTTTTCCTTTGCATAGAGCCATTAGATAGAGCTATGAAGTAAGCTGGAAGCATGGAGTTCCGTGCTCATGATGCTTATGGATATTATATGTTATTTCATGAGAGCATGAGAAAAAATAAGTAATTTTCCATATGCAAAGTTGTACAAGGACATAAAGGCATCTCTGTTTATGATAAAATTTATCAGATGCCAACCTCCAAGCATCTCCTAATGTAGATACCAGGCAAAACCAGATATAGGAAAAGTATACTGTTTTAATGCACCGTTGGACAAACTCTTTAAAACATTTGATTATCCCTCCAGGTCTTTAGTTTGAAAATTTGCGAACTTGTAGAAAAGTTGAAAGAATAGTATGGTGATCACCTGAAAATACATGCTTTTTTGTGTCCAAGAATGTAATAGCAAGGAGTAATTAGGAAATCTTAACATTGATATTTTCCTTTTTTCAGAAAAAAATGTTGTAAGATGAGTTATAAAAATAAATATTTTAAAGTTCCACTTACATAATGTCCCCTTTTTTTTAAAGGGTCTTTATTATTCCTACTTCAAGACCATAATTGAAGCACCTTCATTTTTGGAAGGACTATGGATGATTATGAATGACAGGCTTACTGAATATCCCCTTGTAATTAATACAGTGAAACGCTTCCATCTTTATCCAGAGGTGAGTTATAATTTGAGATGAATAATATTTGAGGAGTGATGCTTTCATCAGATAAAAATAGCAAGCACAATGATGTTACAAAAAGGAGGAATCTTTATTGATTGAATGTATTCTTATAGTTGAGCAGAGTATCAAAAGTTCCTCTCTTAAAATTTAAAGACCCAAGAAACTGTGCACATATGAACTCAGAGAATAAACTTTAGTATAGAAATAAAGACCAGGTTAATAGACAAGCCAAATGTGAAAGGGTGTCATTGGAGCCAGAAGGGGTTCTAGATGGTAGTGGGCTGTAGGCTTTGGAGACCTTGCAGGTGGGCGTCATGACCACAGGAAGGGACAGGAAAAATGTTGAACTGAATAGTGATTGTGGAGTTATATTAGTAAGGTAAGATTTATTTTGTCACACAGCCAGAAATCTGTGACTATCTTCTAATACTTCAACTAAAAAAGTATGATTTTTAAATGGTAGCCTGTAAATTCTAGAAATTTAAAAAACAGCAACAAAATTAGTAAACTCAGTTTGTTAACTCTTAAGACAAATTTGACATCATCATGGTAAATACTACTTTTGAGTTTAAAGTTATCTCAGAATTCAGCATATCAATTAAAAGGTATTGCTTTTTAATCTTTTATGATTTAAAAATGATTCTACTGATTTTGAAATGTTTAAAGTTACAGAAACTTTGAGAATAATATTCAAATATGTGTAACCAACCATCTAGAATAAATAAATGATAATTTTTTTCATTTTTGCAACATATATTTTAAAAATAAAATAACTAAAATTCTATAAATACTTTAAGATAAAGTCACCTTTGTTTTGTTTCCAATCTAATTTGCTCTTTTTCCTACTACAAGTATTTTTTACCATAAATTTGATGTGCATATCCATTCAGTCCCTGCTTTCAAGGATTGTTTTATGTGTTTTAATTTCACATAAATGATGTCATACTGAATGAGTCATTCTACAACTTTTTCCTCAATATTATATTTTAACTCTGTGTATGTGTATACATTTATTTCTTTAATTTTAACCATTTATGAATTCAAGTTTTTTATATGTTTCCCTATTTGTGAATATTAAATTATTTCCAGTTTTTATACTACAAGCAGTTCCAAAACATACATTCTTATATGTATTTTCTACTGTATTTTTGCAAGATTTTCTCTAGAATATATACCTAGAAGTGGAATTGCTATGTTATAGAGTGTGTGCTCTTTCAGCTTTACCAACTATTGCTAAATTGCTTTCTGAAGACTGCTGTCTAGAACATTTAATATGCTTTCTGTCACTATGGCTTAGTTTGTATTTTCTAGAATTTTATATAAATAGAATCAGAGTTATTCTGTGCAACTCTAAACATAAATTAAGAGGTCTTAATTTATGCAGTTGACTGAGTGATGGCATGGAGAGGTCATTGCCATTGAAGAAGAATTTATGCCTTAAATTTCTCTGGAGAAAGGGACAGGCCACACCATGTGGTGCCAGGAAAATATTGATTTGGTCAGGCAGAAGCAGTAGTGAGGAGAAAGCCTCGATCAAAGTCTTTATTGGGTTTTCTGTGGGAAAGGCAAAGCAGAGAAGAGTAAAAACCCATGAACAAAATCAAAAGACAACTGGCAAACTGGAAGAAAACATTTGTAATATGTATCATTGAAAAAAGGCTATTATACTTAATCGATAAAGAACTCTTAATTCTTTATGTATTAAGCTTCTGGAGGCTTCAGATTTCAGTTTGGAGATGAAGAGAGCTGGAAAGATTATACTTTCACCCCTACAATAAGAAAAAGAGCTGGAAGACTGCAAATTGACACCTTTTTTTGAACCCATTTGAAAACTGAGGCCAGAGGGAAAATAACCAAAACAAAATTCGGAGAGGGACAGATCCCTGCAGAGAGAAATAAGACCTGAGCCTGTGCTTGACTTGAATAGCTGCTATTGAATGCCATATAAGCCAGTAGGAAGATTAAATTAGAAATTTTTAACGAACCACTAAAGGCTCAGTGTGGGCTGGCATGAGATGGGAAGGCTCCGGGGGTCAGCAGGGAATCTCAAGGAAGATTGAGGAAAATTCAGAGAAAGCTTCCCCTGTGGTGCTGGCTAGGGAAGGAGAATCGCAGCTTGTGCTCATACTCCACTTAGACCCCCGCCCCTAATCTCTTCTAAGTAAAAAAACCATGATCTATAAGGAGAAGTTTATCAAAACTGTTGTTTGAGAATTTCAGTAAGTACCCAGTGCAGCTGATTAAAGAAAACAGGCAGAAAAGAAAAATTTAAAGGACAGCTGTATTCCTCGAGGAGGGAACACTTCTGAAGACCATACCCCTGAGACCCAGATTCACAAATAAGACTGAGGCTTAACTGGAACATCCGAAAACTTGCAGTAATAATCACAGTGAAATATGATTGGAAGAATTTTGAAGGGAAGTTTCTTTCTTGGGAGCAGCACAAAGGGAAAACCAAAAAGCAAACTCAAAACAAGGTACCACTAGAAGAATTTGAAATCTGTAGTGCCCATAGCAACAACAAATTCCAAATCTGATAATCATAGTAACCACAAATTTCAGACCCAGCTCATCCTCTATTTAGACTGACACGTATCTTCATAATAAAGACCTGTCAATAGAAAAGGTGTACGTATTTTCAAGAATAAAAATATTGACCTCCATATCTACAGCTCTATGTAACATGTCTAGCTTTCAACAAAAGGTTATGATCTTCAAGGCATAAAAACAAGAAAAAGCAGTCTGAAAGACAGAGCAATCTTTAACCAGTCTCAAAAAGATACAGATATTGGAGAAACCAGACAGGAAATTTAAGTAACCATAACTAATATATTAAAGTCTTAAATGGAAAAGATAGATGATATGTAAGAGAAGATAGGTAATTTTAGCAGACAGATGGACGCTTTTAAGAAAAAATCAAAGGGAAATGCTAGAAATAAAAAAAACACACAGTAACAGAAATGAAAAATTCTTTGGATGGGCTTGTCAATAGATAATAGATAATACCACTCAAAAAGTGGTAGAAACAAGTGAACTTGGAGATGAATCAATAGAAGTTACTGAAACTGAATAAAAAGAGAAAAAAAGTAGAGAAAAAAACCAGAACAGGCTATCTAAGGGCTGTGAGACAATATCAGACATTCTAACATACACATAATTAGAATCCCACTAGAAGAAAGAAAGACTGGGGAAGAAGAAATAGTTGAAGAACAAGCAACTGAGAATTTTCCAAAATTAATGACAAATATCAGACAACAGATCCAAGAAGCTCAGACAACATCAAGAAGAATAAATATGGAGCAAAATCATGAATGAATGGATAAACAAAACAAAACATGAATATGCAAACCTAGAGAGAAGTATAAACCCAAATAAAGAATATGAGACAAGAGACTGTATCTTGGGAAGTCTAAAATATTTACTATGTAACTCTTTGTGGGAAAAGCTTTCTGACCTCTGATCTAGGACAAGGAGTAGACTAGGGCTGTAAGGTGGGTTTTTTGGGCACCATCAAGGGTTTCATTTGAGGTTGATGATCTTGAATTTAGAACAAGATCAACCAACTGAGTCGTGTATCTTCAGCTATAATCAGTTTCCCAAGTACAAACACTGAAAAGGTAGAATTTGGACTTAATCATGTTAGGCAAGCTTTCCCTTGGCTATAGAAAACCAAAATGAACACTGCTTCTGCCTTCCAGCAACAACAGCAGCAAGAACAACAAAAGCCAGACAATCTGTACATATTTTCCTGAAGCATTCAGGGAACTGAGGTCACAGGGAAATTGACTAACCCAAAATCAAAGGAAAGAAAGCACCTGCAAGGAGAATAGATACAAGCATTGATTACTTGGGTCAGTTGCCACTAGATACCAAGGTAAAGAATTCAGCTCAAATTGTTTTCCAGTTGGTAAATGCATAGTGTGGGTTAGCAAGAGAATTTGCAGTTACTTACAGGCTTTTTTCACAGAGCTCACTGAGTGCTGACAAAAGAAGATTAGCAAGAGTTCTGAGAAAGCATCTTCCATGGTAGAGCCTGGGAGAACAACAGGAGCCACTTAGGGAAAGTCATGAAACCTACCCACACCCTTCTTCCTCATCTCCCCTGTAATTTTATACTTTCTTATCTCCCAGCACCTTGAACTGCTGGGGAAAGTAGCAAACACTGTCCCTGTAACACTACTGGTACAAAAATAGGCCATGTGTCATGATTTGGCCTTTGGTCCTTACTTTTGTTAATGCCTTGATGCCTGCTTCATATCTTTTCTCTTCATTTCTTCTCCTTTCTTTTCATTCTTAGCTAATGACCTCGTTTCCTACTGTTTTTCTGTGCTCATAGGTATCCCATGACTATCCCAAATGCCTAGTGCCTAGAACATGTAGTTAATTCAATATAATATTTGTTGAATGAATGAAACCATGCTAATTTCCTTGTAGTAGATACTAGGTAGTCAATAGCTATAACCTAAACACAGCCATAATTAGGTTTCTCTGCATCCTCACCTGAGTTTGCTGTTGTTAGTATTTTTATTTTACTAATTCTTTCAGGTACGCATAATATATCATTGTGGTTTTAATTTGCATTTCCCTACTGACTAATGATGTTGATCATATTTTCTTGTGCTTATTTGCTATCTGTGAATGAAATGTGTCTTTGGCTTTTGCTCATTGAATTGATTGGATTTTTTGTTTTTAATTTTTTTGTAGAGACGAAGTCTCACTATGTTGCTCAAGCTGGTCTCACTATGCTGCCCAAAGTGATCCTTCCACCTCAGCTTTCCAAAATGTTGAGATTAGAGGTGTAAGCCACTGTGCCTGGCCTGAATTGCTTGTTTTTTGAATATTGAATCTGAGAGTGTTTTTAAAAAAATGTATTCTAGATACTAATTCTTTTTCAGATATATGGTCTGCAAATATATCTTCCTAGTCTGTAACTTACCTTTTCATTCTCTTAAACAAGGTCTCTACATAGAAAAGCCTTAAAATTTTTATGAAGTCCAATATGTCCATTCCCCCCGCCCCCCATGAATTATGCTTTTACTGTCAAGTCTAAGGATTTTTTGCTTAGCTCTAGATGTGGTAGATTTTCTCCTTTTTTTTCCCCCAAACGTTTATATATTTTGTGTTCTACATCTAACTCTGATACATTTTGAGTTAAACTTAGGTCAAGGTTCTTTTTATTTGTTTGTTTGCCTTAGTCTGTTCATTGCTTCAGTACCATTTGTTGAAAATGAATTTTTTTCATTGAATTGCTTTTACACCTTTGTCAGATATGTCAGAGAATATTTGTGTATGTCTGTTTGTGGGTTCTCTTTTCTCTTGATTTATATGTTTATCCTTTTGCTAATACCATATATTCTTGATTAATCCATCTATATAATAAGTCTTGAAATCAAGACTGCTTCCTCTCACTGTATTCTCTTACAAAATTGGCTTAGCTAGTTTTTTGCCTTTTCATACATATTTTACAATAATTTTTTCTATGTCTACAAAAAAATCTTGGTTTTGGATAAAAACTGCATTAAACCTGTAAAATAGTTTTGTGAGAATTAACATCTTTATTAAATCTTTCAGTTTATGAACATGGTGTGTCTTTTCATTTATTTAGATCTATTTTTATTTCTTTCATCAGCATTGTGTAGTTTTTAGCATCCAAGTCTTGAACATATTTCTCAAGGTGACACTTAAGGTTTTCGTATTTTTTGAGTGATGGTAAATGGAACTGTATTTTTAATTTGGATGTCATTTGTTAGTATGTAGAAATACAATGGATTTTTTATATGTTTATCTTTTGTCATGCAACTTTGCTGAATTCACTAATTCAAGGAGATTTGTTGTTATTGTTTCTCTGGTGGTTGTTTTTAAATTTGTTGGGATTTTCTGCAAGGGTAGTCATGTCATGTGCAAATACCCATATAGACAGTTTTATTTCTTCCTTTCTTTTTTACTCTTAATGACTTTTAATTTCCTTCTTTGCCTTATTGCACTGACTAGAACTTTTCACACTATGTTTAGTAAGAGTAGTGAATATAAACATCCATGCCTTATTCTTGGTCTTAGGGAGAAAGCAGTCAGTTTTTAGCCTTTAAGTATAAATCTACTTCCCATTATTTTGTTTGGGATTTTTGTGCCTATGTTCATAAGGGACATTAGTTTGAAATTTACTTTTTGGGTACAGCTAGTACTTTTTATTGGTTTTATTATCCACAAGGGGTGAACTAGCTCATATTCCTGCCAATAGTGTATGAGTATTGAATTTTCTCCACAACTTTACCAACATCTGTTGTTTATTGACTTATTAATAATAGCCATACTGACTAGTGTGAGATGGTATCTCATTGTGATTTGGGTTTGCATTTCTCTGATGATTAGTGATGTTGAACATTTTTCATATGTTGTTGGCAACTTGTATGTCTTTTAAGAAGTGTCTGTTCATATCCTTTGCCCACTTTAGAGATTCTGGATATTAGTTATTTGTCAGATGTGTAGTTTGTAAATATTTTCTTCCATTCTGTAGGTTATTTATTCTGTTGATAGTTTGTTTTGCTAGGCAGAAGCTTTTTTGTTTAATTAGGTCCCACTTGTTTTTGGTTTTGCTGCGTTTGCTTTTGTAGACTTGGTCATAAATTTGTGATGTCCAGAAGAGTGCCCCTCAGCTTTCTTCTAGGATTTTTTTAGTTCTCACTCAAACTAAAAAAAGGTCTTTAATCCATATTGAGTTAAGTTTTGTTTCTTTTGAGAGGTAGGGGTACAGCTTCACCTTCATTTTTCTGTGCATGGTCATTTTCCTAGAATTGTTTATTGAATAGGTTATCCTTTCCCCAATGTTTATTTTTGTTGATTTTGTCAAAGATCAGTTGGTTGTAGATGAATGGCTTTATTTCTGTGTTCTCTGTTCTATTCCATTTGTCTATGTGTTTTTTTGTACCAGTACCATGCTATTTTGGTTACTGTACCCTTGTAGTACACTTTGAAGCTGGGTAATGTGATGCCTTTGGCTTTGTTCTTTTTGCTTAGGATTGCTTTGGCTATTCAGTCTCTTTTTCCCTTTCATATGAAGTCAATAATTTTTTTTAATTCTGTGAAAAATGATACTGGTAGTTTGATAGGGATCACATTGAATCTGTAGATTGCTTTGCCCACTATATTCATTTTAACAGTATTGCTTCTTCCAATACATAAGAATAGAATGTTTTTCCATTTGTTTGTGTTACCTATGATTTTTTTTTAGCAGTGTTTTATACTTCTCATTGTAGATATCTTCTATCTCCTTGGTTAGATATATTCCCAGGTATTTTCTTTTATTTGTGTGTGTTTGACTATTGTAGATGGGTTTGTGTTTTTTATTTGGTTCTCAGCTTGAACACTGTTGGTGTATAGAAATGCTAATGATTCTTGAGTGTTGATTTTGTATCCTGATACTTTAGTAATGTCATTTATCAGGTCTAGGAGTCCTTTGGTAGAATCTTTAGCATATCGTTGATATAGAATCATATTGTCTGTAAAGAGAGACAATTTGACTTCCTCTTTTCCTGTTTGTATACCTTTTATTTCTTTTTCTTGCCTTATTGCTCTGGCTAGGACTTGCAAGTACTATGTTAAAATTGAAGTGGTGAGAGCTGATATTCTTGTCTTGTTCCAGTTCTTAGGTGGAATGCTTCCAACTTTTTTGCTCATTTAATATAATGTCGGCTGTGGGTTTGTCAAAGATGATTTTCATTATTTTGAGTTATGTTCCTTTAATGTCCTGGTGGTTGAGGGTTTTTATCATAAAGATATGTTGGGTGTTATCAAGAGCCAGATCTCTAGAGAACCCACTACTCCTCGGGGGCCTGTTGCATTCCTATGCCAGAGTCAGAGAGTGTCATGGAGGAAGTGTGTAGATGGCCTGATGGTTCATGGACGGTCACTGGTAAGGGTAGTATCCTCACAGCTTGGCAACCAGCATGGCACCTGCCTTTTTGGCTTGGACCTGGGGGAAGAAAGGGACACTGCTGTACAGCTGGCCACCCAGTTCTCCATTCTGGGAAGGTCTCCAACTGCCAGCAACATTGCAACCTTGGGTCCCAGGGACAGAGGGGCCTTCTAACCATTTAACAGTCTGTATATTGTCAGAGGTGTGGTGGGGCAGTTAAGCACTCCCGTCTACCCTTTCCAGCTGTCTTTGAGCTCCTCCAGAGTTAATCTCAGCCAGACTTTTACTATTTTCCTTTTCTCAGTGTGCTTCAGCCCTCCCACTTGGGCATGCTCTATGATTGCTTTGGCAGATTCAGTTTCATCTACCTTCCTTTCCTGTTCAAACCTTGAGTTTTCACTAGCAAATTCAGTCTTCCTTCTGAGGAAAACTGTCATGTGATTCCCTCAGTCAGCCACCCGGAAATCTGATAAAAATGATTTTATATTGATTATTTTTGTTTTTTAAAGAATCAGTATATTTCATGTACAGTGACAAATTTAAGTGTGTAGAGTTGTTTATGGTATTCCGTTATTACCCTTTTGGTGTATGCAGAGTTTGTAATGATAGTCCCTGTTTCATTACTGATATGGGTAATTTGTCTTCTGTCTTTTTCTTTGTCAGTTTGGAAATTTTATTGACTTTTTTCAAAGAACCAGCTCCCCCCCCACCATTGGCTTTTTCTTTTGTTTTTCTGTTTTGAATTTCATAGGTTTCTGCTGTTTATTATTTCCTTCCTTCTGCTTCTGTTTATTTTGCTTTTTTTTTCTCCTAGGTTCCCAGCTGGGAGCTTAGATTTTTCCTTCTTTCTAATGTATTTGTTTTAGTATCATATGTTTCTCTCTCAGCACTTCTTTTCTTGGTTGCCTACAAATATTGACATGTTGTATTTCATCTTCATTCAACTGAATGCATATTTTTTTTGTTTGCCTTGACAATTCCTGTTTGACTCAATGATTTTTCTTTAAAAGTGGGTTGTTTAGTTCCTGAACATTTGGAGATTTTATCTATTTGTTATTGATTTCTACTTTATTTGCATTATATTTGGAGAACACATTTTGTATGATTTTAGTTCTTGTAAATTTATTGAGGTTTGTTTGATGGTCCAGAATATGATCTATATTGGTAAATAGTCTATGGACACTTGAAAAAAATGTGTATTGTACTGTTATTTGGCAAAATAGTTTATAAATTTTGATTAGAACTTTTTGGATGATGGTGTTGAGTTTTTCTCAATTCTTGCTGATTTTCGGTCTAGTTCTTCTATCAACTAGGGAACTAGTTGAGAGACTAGTTTTAATTTGTTGAGAGAAGGATTCTAAATTCTCCTAGTATACTTGTGTATTTGTTCATTTGCCCTTTCATGTCTATCAGTTTTTCTTCACATATTTTGTGTTTGGTCCATATGCATTTAAGATTGCAATGTCAAAACCTCAAACTATAAGAATCTCAGAAGAAAATATGGGAAACACCCTTATGGAAATTGGAATAGGCAACCAATTCCTGATCAAGTGTCCCAAAACGTATGCCATAAAAGATAAGATAGACAAGTGGGACCTTACCAAACTGAAAAGCTTTTGCAAAGCAAATGAAACCATCAAGGGAGTGGGATACAGCACACAGAATGGGAAAAAATAATTGCCAAATGTAAATTTGACAAAGGCCTAACATCCAGGATCTACAAGGAACTCAAATGTGCTGAAAGGAAAAACAAACAAACAACACTATTTAAAATGGGTAAAAGATATGAATAGACACTTCTCAAAAGAAGATATACAAGCAGCCAATAGATACATGAAAAAAATGCTCAGCTTCACTAATATCAAAGAAATGCAAATTAAAACCTCGCTGAAATACCACCTAACTCCACTCAAAAAAACGACAGTTGCTGAAGAGGATGTGAGGAAAAGGAAATGCTTCTACATTGTTCGTGGGAGTGTAAACTAGTACAACCTCTGTGGAAAAGTGTGGCAATTCCTAAAAGGTCTAAAATCTACCTTCCATACGATCCAGCAATCCTCCTTCTGGTAATATACCCAGAGGATCTCAAATCACTCTATAAAAAGGATACCTGCACATGTGTGTTTATTGTGGCATTATTCACGATAGCAAAAATATGGAACCAACCATGCTGCCTATCAAAAGTGAACTGGATAAAGAAAATGTGGTACCTATAGATGGAATATTGCGCAGTTATAAAGAAAAACAAAATTATGAATTTTGCAGCAACTTGGATGACTTTAGAGTCTATAATACTCTGATCTATCACAGAAACAAAGATCTGTGTACTAAATGTACCCACTCATGAGTGGATCCTGAACATTTATCATAATACTATAAGAAAGGGATTGGCAGTAGTGGGACACTGCCTGGGGAGGGAGGGCATATAACATCAATAAGGGTACACAAACTTTATCTGTACCATAACCACTTATGTACCTAACCTTGAATTGTACCCCACATCTTTAACATAAAAATAATAATTAAAAAATATTGCAATGTCTTCTTGCTGAATTTTTTCTCATTTCATAATGGCCTTCTCTTCCTTCTCTAGTAATTTTGTTTGCTCTAAAGTCTACTTTTTTCTAGTGTTAACCTAGTCACTCTGTTTTTATTACTGTATGCATGATACATTTTTTCACTTTCAGTCTGACTTTAATCATTATATTTGAAGTGAGTTTCTTATAGAGAGTATGTAATATTTTAAAATCCAATTTGTTATTCTCTGTCTTTTAGTTGGTGTATTTACCAATTTACCACTTATATTTAATATAATTATTAATATATTCCAATTTAATTTTGTAACTTTATTTTTTGGTTCTGTTTGTTCTTGTTCTTTTTTATTATTTCTTTTTTATTTTAAAAATGTGGGGTGCAAGTCAGGATTGGGTACATAAGTGATCTACGTATTAGTGAAGTTTGGGCCTCCCATTGGACCTCACTTCACCTAGGGTTTTGATTTCTCTGATTTTTTTCTGCCTTCCTGTGAATTATTTGAACATTTTTTATAGCCGTATTTTGATTTATTTATGATGGTTTTGAATACATTTCTTTATGAAGCTTTTAAGTGGTTGTTTTAGCTATTACAATATATATATACATAATTTATTACAGTCTACTGCTGTTGCCACTATAATAGGATATATGTTTTAGCCATCAAACTTACTTTAAACTTAAGTTTTTAGACTTCTTTTAAAAATTGAAGAAGAGAGAGAAAGGTCTGTTTTATTTTACCCATGTTTTCTATTTCTTCCTTCCTGGTGTTCTTAGATTCCTTCTTTATCATTTCATTTCTTTTTAGAAAATTTTCTTTAGCTGTTATTTGAACGTAAGTCTACTGGCTACATATATTTTTAGTTTTTCTTAATCTGAAAATGTTGAATTCCTTTTTATTCCTGAAGGATATTTTTGTTGGGTTGAGAGTTCCTTTCTTTCAGTATTTGGCAAATGTTCCACATCATTCTGTCCATCCATAGTTTCTGATAAGAAATACTCTGTTAGTTGAATTTTTTCTACTTTAGATAAGGTTTGTTTCTCTCTTGTTGTTTTCAATATTTTTTTCTATTTTGTCTTCAAAAACATGCAAAAGTATAATATTCAAAGTTGAAAAGTTTTCTGAAGTATGATATGTCTTAATTTGGATTTCTTTGGAGTCTTTCTGCTTGGGATTTGCTTGGCTTCTTGAATCTTTAGGTTTATATCTTTTGCTGTATATGGAAAGTGTAAGTCATTATTTCATTGAATTCTTTTTCAGCCCTGCCCTCTGTCTCTACTTCCAAGACTTCAATGGCATGAACATTAGATCTTTTGTTAAAGTTTCACAGGTATCTAGGGCTGGTTTTTTGTTTATGTTTTCTGTTCTTTTAGCGGTCTGACTTCTGTTTTCTCTCTGTTACTCAGATTGAGTAATTTCTATTATCCTATCCCCCAGTTCACTGATTATTTTCCTCTGTTTCCTTCATTCTGCTGTTGTGCTCATTCACTGAGGATTTTTTTTTGGAGGATGGAGGTGGTTGTTCTGAAATTTTGATTTGGCTTTTACGTTTTTTTTTTTTTTTTTATAAGATTTTCTGGTTTTCATTTGTTTCAGGCGTGTTTATAATTTCTCATTAGAACATATTTATGATGGTTGCTTTAAAATCCCTGATAATTTTAATATTTCTTTTATCTTGGTGGAATCTATTGATTTTTTTCTTTCAGTTTGAGACCTTTATATTTCTTGATATGATGAGTGATTTTCATTTGAGACGTAGAAATTTTGAATATTATGTTGTGAGACTGGATTTTATTTAAAACTTCGTAAGCTGGAGGATGTCATCTTCCTACTTCCAGGTTGATATAGAAGTCCAAGTTCTCCCCCTGACTGTTGCTAATCCTGAGGTGGGAGTGCTCCTAATTACTGCTGTTTGGACTGGGAGTTCTGACTTAGCATGTGGTCTCTGTTAACATTGTGGTAGGGATGGCCTTGTCTGTATAGGTGGTGATAAAAGTCCTGACTGTCCACTAGGCTTCCTCTGACATCACCACACTGGGGAAGGGAAAGGGTGCCTATTTATTGCTAGCTGGGGCAGAAGGCCTGGCTGCTCACGTGGTCTTTGATGACACTGTGGTAGTAAGGACCTCCCTACTCAACCTTCTCTGACACCATCCCAGTGGATGGGTTGGAGTGCCTTATTAAAGCCTAGAGAGGATGGAAGTCTAGGTTCTTCACTTGGCCTTTGTTGATATGGTAGGAGTGTGGCCATAGTTTTGTGGTAACTGGTGGAAGTAGAGAGATTATTGTCTAAAAGTTTTCTGTATTTATAGCTGTCTCTTTTACTGGTGACTTTTGTGCTTTTTGTATATTTGCCTGTCTTAGTATGCGTTCTGAGGTTTGAATAAAATACTTGTGACTGGGTAATTTATAAAGGGCAGAAATTTATTTCTCACAATTCTGGAGGCTGAAAAGTCCTAGATCAAGGTATCTGCAGGCGTGGTGTTGGTAAGGACTGCACTCTTTGTGTCCAATATGACACCTTGATATTGCATTTTCTGAAGGTGAATAACAAAGTATCCTCACACAGCAGAATGTGGACGAGCAACAGGATTTTAATCTCATTTATGAGGGAGGAGTCTTTTTTTGTTTTTTAGTTTTAAGACAAAGTTTATTAGCCAGAAGAAGAGAGGAAAGAAAGGGTGAGCAAAAGTCTTGTACCAGAAAGGCCTAGCATGGGCAAGACTTCCTCTTGAAAAAGAAAGACTGCCAGGGAGGAGTCTTAATGACTTGATTATCTGTTAAAGGCCCCACATTTTAATACTATCCCAATAGCCATTAAGTTTCAGTATCTGAATTTTGGAGGGAACACATTCAAACTGTAGCAATGTCCATTGACACTTTTTGGATTGACAGCCTCTTTTTTTTTTTTTTTTTTTTTTTGAGGCGGCATCTCATTCTGTCGCCCAGGCTGGAGTGCAGTGGCATGCTCACAGCCACTGCAACCTCAACCTACTAGGCTCAGACAATCTTTCTGCCTCAGCCTTCCACATAGCTGGAACTACAGGCACGTGCTACCGTGCCTGGAAAATTTTTTTGATTTATTGTAGAGATGAGGTCTTGCCAAGTTGTCCAGGCTTGTCTCAAACCCGTGGGCTCAAGCAATCCTCTTACTTCGGCCTCCCAAAGTGCTGGGATTATAGGTGTGAGCCACTGTGTCCAGCCCGATGGCCTCTTTAACTCTAAATCTGAGAAAATAAGACAAAAAGAGAGCTCACAGAACTCATAACCTGTCTTTCTTTGGGTCTCAAGTCTATCTTCTCTCTACTTTTTAGAGTCTTTTTTATATTTTTGTTTTATATTATATATGTTTGTTTTATATTTAATTCAAATAACTTTTTAGTTATATTTAGAAGGAGTAACAAGGCAAAGTCCATCTACTTCATGTTCCCCAAAGCAAATATTTGTGTAACTTAATATTTGTATATTGCATTTCATTTTCATTTTCAGATTATTTTATAATTTCCCATGTAGATTTCTTGTTTAATCCAGTGACAATTTAAAATTGTGTTGTTTAATTTTTTAAGTACTTGGACAGTTCTCAGATTTCTTTCTGAGTTTGATTTTTGTAAGTTTTTATTTTATTTTAATTTAATTTAATTTTTTTTGAGTAGGTGTCTCACTCTGTTGCCCAGGCAGAAGTGCAGTGGCGTATTCATGGCCACTGCAACTTTGACCTGCTGGGCTAGGGTGACCTTTCCACCTCAAGCTTTCCAAGTAACTGAAACCACAGGTGGGCACTACTATTTATTGATTTATTGTAGAGACAAAAAAATCTCACCAAGTTGCCTAGGCTGGTCTTGAACCCCTGGACTCAGGCAATCCTCTCACCTCCACCTCCCAAAGTGCTGGGATTATAGGCATGAGCCATCACACCTGGCAATTTTTGTAAAGTTTAAGATGTAATTCATAATAGTAATAATTGTTTAATATGGACCTGCCTAAGATAAAAGAAACAGTTTTCTTCTGTACCAACTTTCTCTTAACATGCCACTTATTCTTCAGAAGCATGTTTGTTTTCGTTTACTCTAATGGCTGTCTCCATAACTTTAGTGTAAATGCAAAAGCCAAAGAGATCAAAAAGCTATTTTCAGTATCTTCAATGTGAGTTAATGTTGATTAACTCTCTATATATGAGGATTTAGCTTATTACACTAGATCAATTTCTCTGAGTGTCTGATAATTATTTAATTTTTTGATTATTTTTGGATCTTTAAGCTATGTAGTAAGATTCTCTATTACTTGTTCATTCATTTCTAACAGTGTGGTCTCAGAGACTTTAGCTATTTTCTTTTTCACTTTTTCAACAATATTTATTGGATAATTAATGAGAATATTTTTCATTTCTTTTTTGATGTGAAAAAGTAATTATGATAATGTAGTTCAGTTGTTTTTTTAAAACTTAATAGCATTATAAAGAACAGGCAACAAGGAGTTGTTCTGTCTTTTTCCATTGCAAGGATAGATCTAGCTTTCCTGCCAACTTTGTATAGTACTGCAATGTTGAATTGTATGTTCATACTTTTTGTGTTCACTTAAAGCTAAAAATGTAAGTTTATAATACATTTTGAGAAGGTAAGCACATTTAATGCTTACTATATGCCAGTATTATACTTAGGACATATATGACTATATACATAAGCTCTTATATCACCTCTCTCTTGCAAAATGGTTATTATTAAACTCATTTGCAAGATAAGGTGACAAGCTCAGAGGTTTAACTCAGAGGTGACTGAGGTTCTTAAGGCCATAGAAACGATAACTTGCAGATTTTAAATTTGAGCTCAGTTCTGACTTCAAAGCCATGCTTTTCCTGCTGTTTGAAATAGCATCCCAGAAAGGAATATAATTCTAGAGTTAGCAACACATTTAATGTGGTAATTTTTTTGTATATGTATGATAAATTCATGGGATTAGAAATTATGAGTAGAATGTCAGTTTTTAAACATAAAGTGATAAAAAAAATTCTGCACTTACTGGACATGGAGGGATATTTATGATGTTTAGTGATATATATTACATTAATGTTTATACTATGATTTTACTATGTAATATTGAATAACTGTAGTTACATGTTATAAGTGTCTAGGGAGATGACTGAAAGGCAGATTACCAAAATATTTAATGAGGTTAGCTCTTAGAGGTTCTTACTTTTTTTCAAATCTTTTCTTTTTTGCCTTGTTTTTCTCAATGATCTTATATTAGTTTTCTGAAATCTATAATTATTTTTTAAACAATCTGCTAGGACATGGACCTTTTGTCATTCTTTCTATTGTTTTTTATCCTTGTCTTTGAACTTTTAAAGATACAATACAGATGGGAAAGAATTGGTCAATTAAATCTTCTACTTGGTTAAAGTTTTAGTGGGTACTAAAATTATTCCCTTCCAATCTAGTTTTTTAAATACTATATTTCATCTAGAAATAAGTGTAAGGAGCTAAATGAAGTGTTTCTGTAAATCTTTGTATTTTTCTATTAATATTAATAAATATACTCATATTTAATGATATATTTATATTAATTTACAGTTAGTATTATTTGTTACAGAGTTGATTACTGTATGTAATATATATTTCATACAGAGAAGCATTATATATCATTTTAAAGTGACTGATTCCCAAGTGAAATGACTTAAATAAATTTGTCAAAGTTTATAATGTCAAAGGCAATCTCATAAAATGGTACTTTGGAAATATTATTACAATGAAGAGAATATATTTTCCTTCATTATCACTTTGTTTTTATCTATTTTAGGTAATCATAGCCTGCGGGTATCGCACATTCATGGGAATAATGAATTTATTTGGGCTAGAAACTAAGACCTGCTGGAATGTCACCAGAATAGAACCTCTTGGTGAAGTTCAAAGCTGTGAAGGCATGTTTCTTCCAAAAATGCTGCTGTCGTTAGTATTTTAATAAATTTTTGTAAAGTTATGATTCATTTTTAAGAATTATTGTAAACTGATTTTTTAAAAAGAACTAATTCACTTCAATGAATATTTTATACTTTAAAGTAGTTTTCCAAGGATATGTACTTACAAATTTCAGTATAAATTTGAAATTTGAGTATTGCCCCCAGTATAAGGCAATCTTGAGTATTAGTCTTCCATCACAGAATGAGAAGATGTTAAAAAAAGTTTTTTTGGGAATGGATTAAATAGTCAAATATCTACTTACAATAGTATATTAATTTAGTTATACATACATGTTTAAAGTCAGATATATTATAGATTGATTTAGAAATACTAATTTTTTATGTGCTCACAGTTCATGAATAGTTTTACTCAGACTCTTCCTGTGTACCATCTACATTGTTATCACTGTCAAAGAACCACTTTTGGAACCGTCTGTTTTTCAGGACATGTAATAGTCACTTCTATTTAAGATGTTTTCATTTTCAACACTTTTACAATCAAGTATGATACTGTCCTTTGAGATTCTTGTTCAGAGCCACATATATCTACTTGCATAGTACTAACACAGTTGTTGTTTTTCTTTATTCCTTCAGATTCTTCACAACATGAATACTTAAATATATTTTATAAATATATTTTTACAGAGTTATTTATAATAATCAATTCTCAGAATATAAACTAAATCTGTATCTTTCTTGCATTTTTACTGATTCTCTCAAGTGATCTTTATAACATCTAAAATAGAATTGATGAAGAAGTTTGAGGAGCGATTATACTTTTTGTACAATGTGAAGGATTGGAGACAATGCCTCATAAAATGAGAGACTTTGTAATGATCCACTCAGCTAGAAAGTATACTCACTGTGAGGGATGAAGATAATCATCTTTAAGCACATATAATATGAATTATTAAGATCCCACCAAGTGACAGGCTCATGTTTGACACTTGGGACAGAGATGAACCAAGTAGGTGTACGCTTTTCCCTCATAAGAGTTTATATTGTAAGAGGGCTGTTAGCAGTTGCAACTGTGATGGATATTAAAAATGAGAAAATAAGGTTGCTGAGGTTAGGGGTAAGAGAAAAATTTTTTAAGAATAGGGAATAGCATATTCAAATGTCCTGAGGCTAGAGGGAGTTGAATGAAGGCTAGAATTCCTTGAACAAAGATACAGAGAAGAAAAATGATGTGAAAGGCTGCTGGGTATATAAACAAGGGGCAGATCAAGAAAAGCCATATGCTGGTTAAGGATTTTTTTACTTTATCATTGAAGAATTTTAACATTTGCATTTTAAAATATTATTTTGTTAGTTGTATGGAAAGGATATTAGGCTGGGCATGGTGGCTTAGACCTGTAATCCCAGTGCTTTGAGAGGCAGAGGGAGGAGGATTGCTTGAACCCAGGAGTTCAAGTTCATCCTGGGCAACATAGCAAGACCTCATCTCTACCAAAAAAAAAAATCAAAAAATTAGCTGACTGTGGTAGTATATGACTGTAGTCCCCACTCCTCAAGATGCTAAGGAGGGAAGATTGCTTGAACCTAGGAGTTCAAGTCTGCAGTGTACCGTGATCATGTTATTGCACTCCAGTCTGGGTGACAAGAGTGAGGCCCTATCTCAAAAAAAAAAAAAAAGAAGGAAGGAAGGAAGGGGGAGGGAGGGAGGGAGGAAGGAAGGAAGGATATTAGTAAATGACAAAAGTAGATTCAGTGAGGCCATGTAGGAAACTATTGCTATTATAGGAAAGATAAATGGGAAATGCCTAGTCTAGATTTGGGAGGTATTTTCTAAGTAGAATTGACAAGACTTGGTAATTGATGGGAGAGAGGGAGAGGAAAGTTTCTGTAACACAACTTGGTTTCTAGCTTGAGTAATTGAGTCCCTTTGAATGGCTGGAAACATTTGAAAAGTAGCAGGTTTGAATTGCTACATTTCATTGTGAACTACTAGTCTGAGGTACCTGAGAGATCTCAAAGTGGAAATGTCAAGTGACTACCTGGATATATAAGTATAATAATAAGGAGAAAGTTCTGGGCTGATTATAGACTGGGAGTCATCTCTATGTAGATGATAGCTGGAGCCATGGAAGTGAAAGGATTTCCTTAAGGAGAATTTTTCAGATTGAGAAACGAAGAGGACATATGAAAACAGAGCCTAAGGTGGTCTGATATTGAAGGGGTGCATAAAACAAGATAAGTTATCAGAACAGACTGAAAGGAGTAATCTGAGAAGTAGAAGGAATCAGAAAGTCTAGATTTTAGCTCTAACCAATTAAAGCTAAATAACTTTTGACAAGTTGTATAAATTTTCTATGTTCTGTTTTTCAATCATAAGAAAAGCATTTTCATACCAACTAATTTCATGAATTTATTCTGAGAATTATGTAGATGATGATTATAAATCATCTACATAATACACAATATTATATAAGATTCTAGCTATACATAATTGTGAATCAAATAACTGGATCATCTCATATAGTTTAAAGCTGCTTCTTGAGGTCGGGGCCATATCTTGCTTATCCTAGAGCCTAGCAAAAGATCAAAATAATGCAATGGATTTTCTCTTGTAATTTGAGTGTCTCTACAGACAATTCCAGGCACTGAACAATAGCAGCATCACCTAAATAAATGTGAAGCCCCAACAAATCATTACAGTATAATAATATTTCATTAGGTAAAAGTATGCACGTAACTGTTATAAGGTATACATGGCAATAAAATACCTCATATAAGGGTAGGCTTATATACACCCTCTTATAAGGGTATAGTATTAATATAACTGTAAACACAATGACAATCTGGAAAGCAAATGCTTTCATGATATTCATGAGTTCTGATTATAAAGCACTGAGATAATTATGCCCAATAGCTTTATAGTAATTTATTCATTAAATATTGACTAATCTGTGTCTTTTCAAAGGATTGGGAGACCCCGCTTGCTTTTATGTTGGTGTGATTTTTATTTTAAATGGACTAATGATGGGATTGTTCTTCATATATGGTGCATACCTGAGGTAAGACAACTGAATTAAAAGATCTTTCATGTGACTTATATGGACAGCTGATATTTATTGATTAAATGTAAAGGACAATGAGATTAAATAATTGATAGAAGGAAAGTTTGTATATTTGTTTGATTTTTCCAGAGCTTAGCCAATATCATATAACCAGAGACTGGAGCGGTTACTAAAAAAGTATCTTGAAGGCATCCTTTTTAGCCTGTGGGGATATTTTTAAACTAAGATTTAACACATGATTTAATGAAAAATACCTCTTTTCATGTATGAAATTATTTAAATGCTAGTGGGCTCCTTGGTTGGTATTAGTAGCAAATTATTTCTAGTTGTATTCTCTATAAAGGTGAAATTAAGGAAGCTGTACATCACATGTGACAGAACACTTATATGTGCTAGCCTTTCTTGATAACAATACCAAAATTTTGGTTGGGAGAAGTAGTGAGACTAGTCTCAGGTGATAAACTGAAATAAACTATGACAGTCGTGTTTTGCTTCCACACTTAATTTCATTTTCGGTTAGTCATATGAACAAGCTTTTGCCAGTGAAAACTAAGATGAAATTAACCTTGGTTACACCCAGGAAGGCATTTGACTTTTTCCCAAAAGGACAGCCTTAGCTGCCCCTTCTCTGTTTCTTCCTACTTTTACTTGGATGTGATGCTTAGAGCTGCAGCAGTCATCTTGTGATCATGAGTGAAAGGCCATGAAATACCAGGTATAGGCTGGGCATGGTGGTTCATGCCTATAATCTCAGTACTTGGGGAGTCTGAGGTGGGCAGATTGCTTGACCCCAGGAATTTAAGACTACCGTGGGCAACATGGCCAAACTTTGTCTCTATAAAAAAATAAAAATAAATTAGTCTGGTTTTGTGGTACGTGCCTGTAGTCCCACCTGCTTGGGATGCTGAGGTAGAAAGATTGCCTGGGCCCAGGAGGATGAGGCTTCAGTGAGCCATGATTGTTGTGATCACCCCATTGCACTCTAGCCTGGATGACAGAGTGAGACCTTGACTCAAAAAACAAACAAACAAAAACCCAACAACCCCACCCCACCAGGTATATCTGGCATACCATTCTGTGCTGCTGATCCAATACCAACAGACATTTTCCTTTCATTTTCCTGTTGAATGATATAATAAACAACCAAATGTTTAAGTCTACTTTTGTTAAATTTTCTCTTTTTTCAGTGGAACATATTTTTAACTGAATAACCAGATTTTGCAGTGTTATTCTTGAACTGCACAACTTTTAAAGTTAAAAATCTAGATTTAATCTTTCAGTGAGTATATATTGAGTTTTCAAAGGGTTCATGTCAATGTAGATCAATAAATATTCAGCCCCCTTGTTTTAGGAAGTTTTCAGCAAAAAAGGGAAAAAAAGACTAGCATAGAATCAGTGAAAACCAGTGACATATCCAGTACTGTACCAGAGATCCTATTTAGCAGAGTAAGTTAAACAACAACAAAAAAGTAGTAATAAGTGTAAGAATTGGAAAATTTTGGAAAAAAATGTATTCTTAAAAGCAGATTACATTGTGCATGTAGAAAAAAAAGTTAGAGGTTTGTGGATAAAGTATTTGATATAATAAGAAAATTAACATTGCTACTGGATATGAAAATTAATATTAATTGGGAATTGAAAATTATATATATACTGTAGCATCAAACAAAACATGGATTTTAAAAGGATGCTATTTAAAGTAGCATTGAAAGCATGAAGTTCTTTTTGTTTGTTTTAAATTATTTAATCGACAATAATTGTCCATATTAATGGGGTACATAGTGATGTTTTGATACATATAATGTATACAGATCAAGATAATTAGAATATCCATATCTGAAACATTTATTGTTTCTTTGTGTTGAGAACATTCAATATCGTTTCTATAGCTATTTGAATCTATATATTATTGTTTACTCTAGTCATCCTGGAGTGGTATAGAACACTAGAACTTACTCCTCCTTTTTAGCTGTAACTTTCTTTTTTTAAAAAATTTTTTGTTATAAAGATTTGGGGTGCAATTCAGCATCAGGTATACAAACATTGATTATGTAGGTACCCTTGTTGATGAGGTGTGCTCCTCCCTCCCTTAGCAGTTTCCCTCAACTGCAATCCACCCCTCTCCCCTGACAGTTTCCCACTACTGCCAATCCCTTTCTTATAGTATTGTAATAATTAATTGTTCAAGGACCACTTATGAGTGAAAATATGATGCTCTGTTCTTTGTATGATCAACTCTAAACCCACCCAAGTTGCTGCCAAGTCCATAGGTCTGTCCTTCTTCATGGCTGTATAATATTCCATTGTGTATATGTACCACCTTTTTTTTATCCAGGCCAACTTCGATGGGCAACGTGGTGGGTTCCATGTTTTTGATATTGTGAATAGAGCTGCAACAAACATGCGTGTGCAGGTATCAGTTTTGTAGAATGATTTGAGTTCCTCCAGGTATATTCCCAATAGAGGAATTGCTGGGTCATATGGAAGGTCAATTTCTAATTCTTTCAGAAATTGCCACACTGTCTTCCAAAGAGGTTGAACTAGTTTGCTTTCCCACCAGCAGTGTAGAAGCATTCCTTTTTCTCCACATCCTCACCAGCATCTGTGGTTGTTTTATTAATGATGGCCATTCTTACTGGGGTTAGGTGGTATCTCAGTGTGGTTTGGTTTGCATTTCTCTGATGATGAGTGAAGCTGAGCACTTTTTCATGTGTCTGTTGGCTGCCTATATATCTTCTTTTGAGAAGTGTCTATTCATGTCTTTTGCCCATTTTTTAATGGGGCTGTGTTTTTTTTTTCTTTTGGCGCATTTAAGTTCCTTGTAGATCCCAGATGTTAGGCCTTTGTCAGAATACAGTTGGCAAATATTTTTTTCCATTCTGTGGGCTGTCAGCCTGCTCTCTTGACGGTTTCTTTTTCTTTGCAGAAGTTTGTTAGTTTGTTGAGGTCCCACTTGTCTGTCTTATTTCTTAAGGTATGGGCATTTAGGGTTCTGAATAGGAATTGGTTGCCAGTTCCAATTTCCATAAGGGTGTCTCCTGAGTTTTCTAAGATTTTTATAGTTTGAGGTTTTACATTTAGGTCTTTGATCCATTCAGAGTTAATTTTTGTGTATGGTGATAGGTAGGGATCCTGTTTCAATCTTCTGCATGTGATCAGCCAGTTTTCCCAGCACCATTTACTAAATAGGTTCTCCTCTCCCCAGTGGTTATTGTTGGAGGCTTTGTCAAAGATGAGTTGGCTGAAAAATTGAGACTTTGCTTCTGGAATCTCTATCCTGTTCCATTGGTCTATATGCCTGTTCTTGTACCAATACCAGACTGTTTTGATTACTGTAGCCTTATAGTAAAGTTTGAAGTCTGGAAGTGTGACACCTCCTGCTTTGTTTCTTTTGCTAAGGATTGTTTTGGCTATTCACGGTCATTCATGTTTCCATATGAATTTCTGTATTGTTATTTCCAGGTCTGAGAAGAATGATGTTGGTAATGAGTATTGCATTGAATCTGTAGATTGCCTTTGGTAGGATGGACGTTTTAACAATGTTGATTCTTCCTATCCATGAGCATGGAGTATTTTTCCATTTGTTTGTGTCTTCATGGATTTCTTTGAGCAGTGTTTGGTAGTTCTCATTGTAAAGGTTTCACTTCTCTGGTTAGTAAGATGCTGAGGTATTTCATTTTTTCTGTGATTATTGTGAATGGGATTGTGCTTTAATTTGGGTCTCTGCCTGCTTGTTGTTGTTGTATAGGAATACAACTGTCTTTTGCACATTTATCTTGTACCCTGAGACTTTGCCAAAGTCTTTTATTAGTGCAAGCAGGTTTCTGACAGATTCTCTTGGATTTTCAAGGTATGGGATCGTATTGCCAGCAAGGAGGGATAACTTGACTTCCTCTTTTCCTATTTGGATACCCCTGATTTTCTTCTCTTATCTAATTGCCCTAGCTAGGACGTCCAACACATTGTTGAACAAGAGGGTTGAGAGTGGGCAGCTTTGTCTTGTTTCAGTTTTCAGGGGAAATGTTTCCAGTTTCAGTTCATTTAGCAATATGTTAACTGTGGGTTTATCGTAGATGGCACTTACTATTTTGAGATATGTTCCTTCCTTGTCTAGGTGTTTGAGTTTTTAATCAAGAAGGGATGCTGAATTTTATCAAAGGTTTTTCTGCATCTAATGATATAATCATGTGGTTCTTGTTTATACATCTGTTGATGCATTTAATTACACTTATGGTCTTGCGAATGTTGAACCAACCCTGCATCCTGGGGATGAAACCTACTTGGGTCATGGTTGATAATTTTTGAGATGTGTTTTTCGATCCTATTTGCTAGAATCTTATTGAGGATTTTTGCATCTATGTTCATAAGGAGTATTGGCCTGTAGTTCTCTTTTTTGGTTGGATCTTTACCCAGTTTGGGTATCAGTGTAATATTAGCTTTGTAAAATGATCTGGGTAGAATTCTATCCTTCTCAATTGCCTGGAATTCTTTCAGTAGGATTGGTATCGGCTCCTCCTTGTACATTTTGTAGAATTCTGCTGGAAAGCTGTCTCGTCCAGGGCTTTTTTTTGTAGGTTAGTTTTTGTATGACAGAGTCAATCTCCTGGGTTTTTATTGGTCTATTTTGTGTGTCACTGTCTCCTTGGTTCAACCTGGAAAGGTTGTGTGATGTCAGAAAGTTCTCCATTTCATTTAGGTTATCAAGTTTGTTTCCATGTAGGTGTACATAGTAATGTCTGATATTCTTTTGTATTTCTTCATGGTTAGTTGTGATTTGATCTTTTGTATTTCTGATTGTGTTTATTTGGACTTTTTCTTTCTTTTTTTCTTGGTCATTCCAGCTAGGGGGTCCATCAATCTTGTTAATTCTTTCAAAGAACCAACTTTTTGTTTTGTTGATGTTTTCTGATATTTGGGCTCTTATTTTGGTGATTTGGATTCTTCTGCTAAAGTTGGGGTTTTGGTGGTCTTCTCTTTCCAGCTCCCTTAGGTGATTTGTTAGGCTCTCCACTTGTGACCTTTCTGTTTTCTTTTCTTTTCTTTTTTTTTTTTTTTTGAGTTGGAATCTCACTCTGTCACCAGGCTGGAGGGCAGTGGCATACTCCTGGCCACCACAGCCTCGACCTGCTGGGCTCAGATGATCCTTCTGCCTCAGCCTTCCAAGCAGCCAGAACTACAGGTGCACGCCACCACATCAGGCTAATTTTTTGATTCAGTGTAGAGATGAGGTCTCGCCAAGTTGTCTGGTTGGGTCTCAAACCCACGGGCTCAGGCAGTCCTCTCGCCTTGACCTCCCAAAGTGCTGAGATTACAGGCTGAGCCATCGAACCTGGCCCTTTCCGTGTTCTTATATGTGATCATAGATTCCCCTCTTAGAATTGATTTCATGGTATCCCAGAGGTTTTGGTAAGATGTTTCTTCATTTTCATTTTTTTCATGGAATCTTTTAATTTCTGTTTTGATTTCATTGTTGACCCAGTAGTTGTTCAGCATCCTACTCTTTAGTGTTCATGTCTTTGTAGACTTTGGGGAAACTTTGTTGGTGTTGATATTTCTTTTTATTCCACTGTGGTCTGAGAATGTGCATGGCAAGATTTCAGCCTTATGGAGTTTGTTTATGCTTGATTTATGGCCAAGGATGTGATCGATCTTTGAGTATGTTCTATGTGGTGGTGAGTAGAATGTATATTCTGTGGTTGTTGGGTGGAATAATCTGTAGGTATCTATTAAACCCATTTGGTCAAGTGTCAAGTTTAGGTTCTGGATTTCCTTGTTGATTTTTTGCCTTGATGATCTATCTAGGGCTGTTAGTGGGGTATTCAAGTCCCCTGCTATAATAGTGTTAGAGTAAATATCTTTTTTTTTTAGTTTACTCAGTAGTTGTTTTATAAATGCTGGTGCTGCTGTGTTGGGTGCATATATGTTTAGGAAGGATATTTTTTGTTGATGGATTGAACCTTTTATCATTATGTAGTGTCCTTTTGCATCTTTTAAAATTTTTGATAGCTTTAGTGTTGTTTTTGTCTGATATTAAGATCACAACTCCTGCCTTCTTTTGTGATCCATTTGCCTGGAAACTTGTCTGTCATCCTTTAACTTTGAGTCTGTGTGCATCCCCTGAAGTGAGATGAGTCTCCTGGATGCAGCAAATAATTGAATCATGGTTTCTTATCCAGTTTGCCATTCCGTGTCTTTTCAGTGGTGCATTTAGTCACCTCACATTTAGGCTGATTTTTGAAATGTGATTGTTTATCCCTGTTATGAGGTTCTTATAAAGTTTTTTCTTTGTTTGCTTGTTTTCTTTTGGCTTTGGGGTTGATATATGTGTGTGTTTTCAAGTTTCTTGTTACAGTGTATTCTCTGTTAATTCTGTGCTCTGCTGTTTTCTTGGGAAGTGTGTAGTCTTTTAAAAGATTGGATGTCTGGGAAAGATTTTAATTCTCTATCACTGATGAAGCTGAGTTTGGCTGGATAGGAAATTCTTGGTTGAAATTGTTTATCTTTGAGGACCTTGAATATAGGGCTCCAGTCCCTTCTTGTTTGTAGTGTTTCTGATAGGTCTGCTGCATTCTGATTGGTTTTCACCTGTAGGAAGTTTGACCTTTCTCTCTTGCTGCCTTTAGGATGTTTTCTTTTGTGCCTACTTTGTTTAGGTGAATTACTATGTGTCTAGGGGTTGGTCTTCTCAGTTGATGTCTTGTGGGGGTTGTCTGTATCTCTTGTGCTTGGCTGGTCACATCTCTGGTGAGATGGGGAAAGCTTTCTTGGATTACCTCCTGGAATACTTGCACCAAGTTGTTCTCCATTTCTCCTTATTCTTCTGGATTACCAATCTGGTGTAGGTTCGGTCTCCTGATATAATCGCACATGTCTTGTAGGCGTTGTTCTTTCTGAGTCTTCTTTCTATGTTTTTTTACAGATCGGGTTAATTCCATGCTCTGGTCTTCAAGTTCTGAGATTCTTCCTTCAACTAGATTAAATCTGCTTTCCATGCTTGTCATCTTGTTATTTATTTCCTGGATAAATTTTTTTATTGCCAAAATCTCTGTTACAAGTTCTTTCAGTGTTACATCTTGTCTTTTCTGAGTTTTATTCACTCTTTCCATCCATTCCCTAATCTCTGATGTATTTGGGGGCCAGTCATTGGTGACTTCCCTTGTTTGGGCACCAAGGTCTGATTTTTTTTCAGGTGTTTTCTCTTTGTTATACTTAAAATTGCCTGTGGCCTTCCTTAGGTTTTTCCTCATTTGTGACAGAACTCTTGTTTTTCTCTTTAGTTCTGTTATTCAGTATCAGTGGGAGAGGCTTTTCCTTCTGATGTTTGCTCAGTCCTCTATTCTTCCCTGACCCAGGCTCTGGATTTGTTCTATTTTGAAATAGAATGGTGGATGGGAAGCTTTGCTGTCTCTTGTAGCTTTTGAAATTTGAATAAAGTAGTGGATGGGCTACAATTCAGAAACTACTTGCAAATTACAATGTTCACTTATGAGGCATGTGTTCCCTGAGACCCACTCCCCACCACCACTCTATATGATGACATGAAGCAGAAACCAATTGAGCACACACACACACAGACATATACACACACCCCAAAACAAACTAGAATGATAACAAAATGTAACAAAACAAACAACAACAAGAAAAACCAGGAAAACTAAACACACACACATATTCCTAGCACAAAGTGTAAATTGAGAACAAAAACAGAATGACTGGGGGGTAAAAAAAGGAATTCAAATCAAACCTTCACATATATATTGACACACACCTTAAACTATAAAAAATGGAATAAAAACTAGAAGAAAAAAGAGCAAAAACAAGCCAACAACAACAAAATTGAAAGATGAGCATTCAATCATTCATATACACACATAAACAGAAAATGACAAATAAAAGATGAAAGAAACAGAAAAGAAAAAAAATTTGAGGGGATGCAGATTAAACCCTCACATACACATTCATGCATAAAGGAATAATATTTAAAAAATAGATGGATGAACTAACAAACAGTTAAAGAATTTTTAAAAATTAAAAAAAAGAGAAAAAAAACCTGCCCTCTTATCAGGTCTCCTGCAGAGCCACCTCTTTCACTCTCTCCTCAGTGTCCAGAGCAGGCAAGGAGGAGGGGCAGTGGAGGTGGGGGGCTGCAGTTCTCCCCTCCCACTCTCCTATGGTCAGGGAGCTCTCCTGGGGTGGTGAGGTACAGGATTGTCCCTTCCCCAGGTATGTACTGGTGGGGGTGCCCCAGACAGGCCTATCCTGGAATGGAGTTCTCCTATTGTGACTGATGTCCATGCTCCGCCTGGGTTTATCCCTCTCAGTCATGACCCAGCTATGTGGGTCTGACATTCAGAGGATTGCTGGGGAGGAGGGGGTTTGGGTCAGCCCTGGACTCACCACTGATCTGTTTGGAGTCCTTCCTTGACCTTTTCTGGCCACACTTTTTGTCCCATGGCTGGATCAGGGTAGGGGAACTCAGCCATTCATCAGGTCCCTCCAAAGTTTATGCATTTAGGATGTTCCCTCTGGGTCACAATCAATGCCTGAATTGTTGATCTGCCAGTCACAGAGATTGGGTCTGTTGCTCTGTGGTGAGCAAGTCAGAGCACTTTCCTACCCTCCCTTCAAGATGGTGGTAGGCAGCATCTCTTGTCCTCTTCTATGGAATTTTGCCTCTGGGCTCCCTCTGCAGCCCCTGCTGCCAGTGCCCTCCCAGGTGCTGAAGTGGTGAGGCAAAGCTTGGAGCTGGCAGTCTCTCCTGCCAATGGTGAGGTAGAGCCTGGGGTGATAGTCTCTCTCTGCTGCTTTTCACAGGGAAACTTTTGTCCATTTAAAGAAAAATGGTGCTCAGCTTCTGTGACCTGGGTAGAGTCAGGGACCAAGCAGAGAAGCTGCAGCACCAGCTTTTGCACCTGGGGCCTGGCCACTTGCTCTCAAGCCCCCACTTAGACAGTCTCTTTCAGCATTTTCTTCCCAGGAAGGGTTTTATTGATTAACAAAAAAAAAAAAAAAAAAAAAAGAAAAAGAAAAAGAAAAAAGAAAATCGCACTTGGCTTCTGCATCCCAGGAATCGCTAGGGTCCAAGCCCAGCAGCTGTGGCACCAACTGCTGCACCAGGATAGCCGTGGCTGCTAGCTCCCTAGCCCTCACTCAGTCAGCTAGCTACTCACACAACCACTTGCTCACCAGCACGTACACAAAATTTTCCATACACTCACTCACACTGGGACTTACATAGTCTTACTGGTTTGGCTGCCATCTTCCCGCCCACCCCAAACCATTAAGTTCTTAAAAATAAATCTAAGAAAAAGTATATGTGACAGCTATGGGAAAATTATTAAAATGCTTTTGAGATACATTTAGGAAAATTGAAATAAATGGAGAGATATGCCGCATTTGTGGATTGAAAACAACATATTATAAAGGTGACAATATTCCCCCAATTGGTTTATAAGTTCAGTATCCTACCAACCAAACTTCAATTTATTTTTGTGGCCTTGATGAACTGATTTTAAAGTTAGCCAGAAATGCAAAGGGCCAAATGTAGTCAAGGCATTCTTGAAAAAGATAGGAGGATTTGCTTTACCAATTTTTGCTATATTAAAAAGCTAATATAAACAAGACAGTGTGATATTGGTACAGGAATAGTCACATCACTGGAATAGAATAGAGCCCAGAAGCAGAAATGTACATTTAAAGATATTTTATTATGACAAAGCTGCTATTATAGATTAGTGAGTAAGGATAGGCTTTTTATAAATGGTGTCTGAATAGTTGGCAGACGGTATGAATCAATGAGAAATTGGAACTATATAACTATATAATCAGCTGGATTAAACACTCAAAATGAAAGACAAATTTATAAAATGTTTGGCATTAATATAAGAATATCAGTAACTTGGATTAAGAAAGAATTTCTTAAACAAGATACAAAATCCAGTCATGAAGAAAAAACTGATGAAAAGAACTCCTCAAAAGACAGGAAAGAATAATAACTAAGCTACAAGCTGTGAGAAGATGTTTGCAATGTATATACCCATTACAGTATTCAGAAATTCCACTCATTATTTTGGCAAGTATTTATTGGAAGCCCATTGTGACCAGGAGTACCATTCTAGGTGCTTGGAATACAAAGCCAATAATCTCTGTCCTCATGAAGTTTATTTTATAGTGGGAAGGTAAAGATAAAGAAGATCGACAACCCAGTAGAAAAACGGACAAAATATTTATGAACAGGTATTTCCCAGAAGAACTTCAAATGTCCAATAAATATAGGTAAAGTTGACCACCATCATTAGTTATAAGGAAAATGCAAATTCAAATCACAATGAAATACCATCTTACATCTAATAGATTGGTAAAAGAACTTTCATCCACTACAGGTGGACATAAAATTAATGCAACTATTTTGGAAAACAGTGTCCATTATGTAGTCATACATTATATCTCAGTAATTCTAAGTTAGAGTACATGTATATACTCCCAAAAAACTCTTGCACCTGTATACCTGGAGATATGTGCAAGAATATAGCAGCATTATTTGTAATAGCTCCAGACTGGAAACAGCCTAAATGTCCATTAACAGATAAATTAATACATTTTGACTTATTAGCATGGTGGAATACTATACAATGAGAATGAATGAACTACACACATCAACATAGATGAATCTTGCAAATATAATTTTGAATGAGTGAATCAAGGTACAAAATAAAAAGTACTGCATACTTCCATTTGTATAAAATTGAAAAATCATTAAAGTAAATCATAGTTTGATATGTATGTAGAGGTGGTTATGTAGAGGTGACTTTTTGATCTCAAAAATCAAGACAATGGCTGTCTGGGAGCCAGCAAGTGGAGACTTAGTGCAATCATTAATCTATTTCAGTTAATTATATTATATGGTTGCTACATGGATATTTGATTTATAATTCTTCTATAAGCTTGAAATTCTAGCACCTTTCTATATGCCATATAGAAGAAATTATATATGAGGCCTGACAATTAAGATTATGAATTTGCCACCATGCACTTACATTGACAGCACTGTACAAACAACTCAGTAAGGTTTCATCACCTTGTTATATCAGTATCTCACAGCTGTGTTCATGTCAGTGTGTGGTGGTTTCTTGCTGTGTGGTGTTCATTTTTGTTGTTGCATGTTTTTGTGTGTCATCTTAAGAATATTGGAGCTTCAATTAGAGCATGAACAAACATTAAATTTCTTGTTAAAACTTGTCGAGAGTGGAAGTGAAATCAGGGACATGTTAGTCCAAGTTTATAGGAATAATGCCATGATGAAAATGGCAGTGTACAAATGGATTAAATGTTTTTCTGAGGGGAGAGAGTATCACTGATGAACAGAGGTCAGAATGGCCAGTAACTTGCAGAACTGACAACACTGCAAACATTTGTCGAATTGTGCATCAAAATCATCAGCTGACTGTCAGAAGCATGGTAGACCAAATAACTATTGATAGAGAAACAGAATAATCTTAACTTAAAATATTGACATGAGAAAGGTGTGTGCAAAAATGGTCCTGAGGAGCTCTCATATCATGACAATGCACCAGCTCACACAGCACTGTCTTTTAGGGAGTTTTTATCCAGTAAACAAATAACTGTATTGGAATGCCCTCGCTACTCACCTGATCTGGCCCCAATGACTTTTTTTCTTTACTCAAAGATAAAGGAAGATGAAAGGAAGACTTTAAAAATATATATTATTTTAAAGATGTAGGGTACAATCCAGGATTAGGTATACAAGTGGACATCATACAGGTAAAGTGTGGGCCTCTCTTGGGTCCACACTTTGCCTGGTTAGAGATCAGGTACCCTTATTGATGTTGTATCCCCCCCCACCACCACAGCAGTATCTCACTACTGCCAATTCCTTTCTTATAATATTATGGTAAATGTTCATAGTCCACCTATGAGTGAGAACATGTGGTACTCTGTTCTTTGTTTCTTTGGTAGATCACTGAGTGTTATAGAAGTGTTTTGTAGTTTTCATTGTACAGATCTTTCACTTCTCTGGTTAGGAAAATTCCAAGGTATTTCATTTTATTTTGTGTGTATGTGTGCGTGTGTGTGTGGGGGGGTGCTATTGTGAGTGGGATTGTGCTTTTTTATTTGGTTCTCTGCCTGTTTATATTTGGTGTATAAGAATGTGACTGTCTTTTGCACATTTATTTATTTAAAAACGGGATTTATTGAGAGGATAGAAAAGCTCCCACAGTGGGAGGAGACCCAAAGAGGTTGCCCTGCACATTTATTTTATACCCTGAGACTTTGCCAAAGTACTTTATCAGTGCAAGGAGGTTTTTGACAGATTCTCTTGGATCTTTGAGGTATAGGATCATATCATAAGCAAAGAGGGATAACTTAACTTTTTTTCCTATTTGTATACCCCTGAGAAAGGAAGATATTTTGGTGACATTCAGGACATCAAGAGTAATTTGATGGCATCTCTGGTGGTCAATCCAGAAAAAGAGTTCCAAAATTGTTTTGATGGGTAGACTAGGTCCTGGCATCAGTACATAGCTTCCCAAGGGGAATACATCTAAGGTGACTGTAGGGATATTCAGCAATAAAGCATATAGCACTTTTTCTAGCATGAGTTTGCGAACATAATTGTCAGACCTCATGCATGCTCATTACATATTTTGAGGAAAAATAAAGGTCACCTTGCGATTGTTCAGGCTTAAAAAACGTTCTGTTTTTGAAAATGATTTGTATTTCTTATACTTTTTTGTTTCTTAATATGTAAAATGTTATGTAATCATGTCTAAAACTTTTTAAAATTAATATTTTTCACTGGAAAGGATGCCCAAGAGCTGAGAGTCTCTCTAAATTGGTTATACAGTTCTGAAATATTAACTACATTATTAGGATCTAGTATTTAAGAAGGACATATAGACATAACCAATAAAGTATTATCAGAATTGTGAGGAGATTGGAAACTATGGCATATGAGAATCAAAAGAAGTAGGAGTTTGAGAGGAGATTTTGTATTTCTTACCCTGGCCTCCTCTATTGGCACTAACTTGTTAGGAAAATGGTAAATGTTCTATTTAATTCTTTTAGTGGTTAATCATAAAGTGTTAGCATGCTTTGAGGTTTTATGTTTAGGTCTTTGATCCATTTAGAGTTGATTTTTGTGTATGGTAATAGGTAGGGGTCCTGTTTCAATCTTCTGCATGTAGTCAGCTAGTTTTCTCAGCCTCATTTACTGAATAGGTTCTCCTCTCCCCAGTAGTTGTTGTTGGAGGCTTTGTTGAAGATGAGTTGGTTGAGAAATTGAGATTTCTCTCTATCCTGCTCCTTTGGTCCATATGCCTGTTCTTGTACCAATGCCAGACCATTTTGATTATTGTAACCTTATAGTAAAGTTTAAAGTCTGGAAGTGTAATACCTCTCACTTTGATTCTTTTGCTAAGGATTGTTTTAGCTATTTGTGCTTGTTTTGCTTCCATATGAATTTCTGTATTGTCTTTTCCAGGTCTTAGAAGAATGATATTGGTAATTTAATTGGTGTTGTGTTGAATCTGTAGATTGTCCTTGGTAGGATGAACATCTTAATAATGTTGATTCTTCCAATCTATGAGCATGGAATATTTTTCCATTTGTTTGTATCATCTTTTATCTCTTTGAGCAGTGTTTTGTAGATTTTATTGTAAAGATCCTTCACTTCTCTGGTTAGGAAGATGCCGAGGCATTTCATTTTTCTCCCCCTGTGGCTGTTGTGAATGAGATTGTGCTTTTTATTTGGTTCACTGCCTGTTTGTGGTTGTTATATATAAGAATGCAAACCTTAGAAAATGCAGGAGACTTTATGAAAATTGGAATAGGCAACCAGTTCCTGATCAAAACCCCAAACACCCATGCCATAAGAGATAAGATAGACAGGTGGAACCTCATCAAAATGAAAAGCTTCTACAAAAACTAAGAAACCATTAAGAGAGCAGGGAGACAGCCCACAGACTGGGAAAAAATATTTTCCAACTATATGTCTGACAGAGATCTAACATCCAGGATCTAAAAAGGAACTCAAATGTGCCAAAAGGAAAAAAACAAACAGCCCTATTAAAAAGTGCACCAAAGATATGAATAGATACTTCTCAAAAGAAGACATAGCAACAACCAACAGATGTATGAAAAAATGTTCAGACTCATTAATCATCAAAGAAATGCAAATTAAAACCACACTGAGATACCATCTAACTCTAGTCAGGATGGCCATCATCAATAACTCAAAAAACAACAGTTGCTGGAGAGGATGCAGGGGAAAAGTGGATGCTTCTACACTGTTGGTGTAAACTAGTACAACCTCTGTGGAAAACAGTGTGGTAAATCCTAAAAAAATTTGAAAATCAACCTTCTACATCACCCAGAAATCCCCTTTTTGGGATCTACCCAGAGCAACTCAAATCATTCTATAAAAAAGAAACCTGCACATGCATATTTATTGCATCCTTATTCACAATAGCAAAAAACATGGAAAATACCATGCTGCATATTGAAAGTAGACTGGATTAGAAAAATATGGTACATATATATGATAGAATTATGGATTGTGCTGCATATTGAAAATAGACTATATTAAAGAAATATGGTACATATATTATAGAATTATGCAGCCATAAAGAAGAACAAAATTACCGACTTTGCAGCAACTTGGATGGATTTATAGTCTGTCATACTCAGTGATCTATCACAGAAACAAAGAACTGAGTACCACATGTTCTCACTCATAAGGGGACCCTGAACATTTACCATAATTCTATAAGAAAGGGATTGGCAGTAGCGGAAAACTACTAGGGGTTGGGGGACCCACAGCACCATTAAGCGTACCTGATCTCAAACCAGGTGAAGTGGGGACCAAAGAGAGGCCCAAAGTTTACCTGTACGATGACCACTTGTATACATAATCCTGAATCGCATCCCACATCTTTAAAATAAAATAAAATGTAAAATGGTAGCATGCACATATAACTTGATCAAATCTAAAATGAATTGATATTTTTCTTCTTTCAGTGAACACAAGGAATTTTAGAATCCTTTACATGAAAACATCCTCTCACATCTTACAGTTATTACTATCATTTACTACTCCCTTTACCCCTCACAGCTGCCGTGATTGTTAACTTACTTATCCCTCACAGCTGCCATGATTGTTGTCAAATCTTATTTAGATTTATTTGTATGCCTACATGCTTCTCATACTTTCCTTCTTTCAATTTCTTACTTTAAAAAAATTTTTTTTTAATTTTAAAGATATAGGGTACAATTCAGGATTAGGTATACAAATGGTCATTGTACAGGTAAAGTTTGGGCCTCACTTTGGTCTCTGTTTCACCTGGTTTGAGATCAGGTACGCTTATTGATAGAGTATGCCTCCACCCTCCCTCCCCTGGCAGTTTCCCACTGCCATATGACCCAGTAATCCCCCTTCTGGAATATATCCAGAGGAACTCAAATCACTCTATGAAAAAGATATCTTCACACACATGTTTACTGTAGCATTATTCACAATAGCAAAAACATGGAACCAACTGTGCTGCCCATCAAAAGTAGACTGGATAAAAAAATATGGTACATATATACAATAGAATATTACTCAGCCATAAAGGACATAATTATGAACTTGGCAACAACTTGGACGAATTTAAAGTCTATAATACTCAGTGATCTATCACAAAAGAAAGAACTGAGTGCCACATGTTCTCACTCATAAGTGGACCCTGAACTATTATTAAAATTTCTTTTTGTTAAGTGTATCCTTTGAATTTCCTTTAGTGAAAGTGTATTAATGGTAAATCACTTCTCATTAGCTTTCCTCTGCTTGGTTTTCTTTTTTTTTTTAATTTCATTTCTTCCTTTCTCCATTCATTCATCCAGTATTTATTGTCCTCCAAGTGTGAAGCTGGGGATATGGTAATGAATGAGACTGTCTGCGTGGTGCTTAGCAAAGTGGGGTAATGAGGATATGTATTAGGAGGTGTGGAAACACTACACAAATGTGAATTTGAGCATCTATGCTCTTTCTGTCTCTCTCTGCCTCTCCCCTCTCCCCGCCCCCGTCCCACACAGATATAATCACAAAAAGGCAAGTTAAGAAATGTTTCTTACTCTTTGATGATTATTAGCCATCTTTGGTCTTATTTTTGTATTCTACATTACTACTTCTTAGAGACTCAACAAAAGGAATTGTTTAGACACTTCCAAGCTATTGCTAAATGAAACTTAGACTCTTGTTTTCATCTGTCAGTCAGTTTCAAAAGACAAAATTCAAAAGGCAAAAATTTACCTTCATTCAGAATATTCAAAGAGTGCAATATGGACTCTGAAGTGCTGACTTGTTTGTTAAAAATTATTTTTTGTTCACATTGTATATTTTTTAGAAATAATTTAGTTTTTTTGGCAACGAGGATGGGATTTAGATTAATTTATATGTGTACTTTTTATGGTTGTATATTCAGGATTTAAACATCAACAACATAAGTACTTTTGAAATTTTTGCTAATACGAGTTATATACTTTAGGATTATTATGCTTTATATATGGAAAACTATTTTAAATTCTGAGATTATTTTGTGAAAAACTTACTATATTTTACATAAATTATGATTATATACTTTTTTTACAGTGGGACTCAACTAGGAGGTCTAATTACAGTACTGTGCTACTTTTTCAATCATGGAGAGGTTTGTATTCTAGAAAATAATTTTTAAGAAATAGAAGGAGCTATATAGGAACAAGGAAATATACTCATTAAAACAATATATAATGCATATTACTTATGACTGCAATATTTTAAAGAACTTGTGTAAGCTGATACTTTAAACATGTTGACCTAAATTTTTGAATGGCTAGAATTTAAAGTGTGTGAAATATCTTGTCTGGTGTTTAATAAGTATATATGTATATATTCTATAGGAAAAAAGGGAAATAATGTAAATTATTTAATCCTACTGTGTTTTGGGGGGAGAGTGGCTGTTATCTTTAACTTAAAATTTACAAAATTGAAATTTAGAGAAGTTAACTTATTTATCCAAGATTCCACGTTCACCAAATGATGAAGCTGGATTTCCCATTCTACATCGTCTGGCTTTAAAATCTTGCTGCTTTGTTTTTATTTAATCTTTCAAAAAATTGTGGTGAGAACACGTAACATGAGATTTGCCCTTTTGACAGATTTTTAAGTGTACAGTACAGTATTGGTAACACAATGTTGTAGAGCAGATCTCCAGAATTTATTCATCTTGCCCAACTGAAACTTCTTACCTCTCGTACTCCCCTTAACGAGGATGGACCAGGTCTTCCAGCCTGACAACAGCCACGTAGTTAAGGCACTGCCACTGGCTTCCTTGCTTCTTTCTATTACATTATGCTGACTCTTCAGTAACACAAAACACTAGATTCAAAATACAAATTAATTTATTAATTCAGCCCAGTGGGATGTGGTTCATCTAAAATAGATCTCATAGAAGCTTATAAAATATAACGAATTCATTCAGCAAAATATTGAGCATATACCATGTACCATACTCTGTTAGGGCTTGAGGATGTGGTAGTGAAAAAGAGAGAAAATCTGACTACTAACCTTTTGGAGCAAACTATAACATACTAAATACTTTGCTCCTGAAAGTTAGTAGTAAGAGTATGTTATGACATGGGTTATATAGGGCAGAAGTCTTTTTTATTCATTGCTCTTGGATTAACTTTTAAAAGTTAGTTAGGAAAAGGAATTATAGAATTTATACATAACATGCCTTAAATATGTTATTTTAACTTAAAGCAAACAAATGCATTGTCATTTAACAATGTGTTTATATAGGGTCAGGCTTGGTGGCTCAGCCTATAATCCCAGCACTTTGGGAGGCCGAGGCGAGTGGATTGCCTGAGCCTGCGGCTTGAGACCTGCCTGGGCAACTTGGTGAGATCTTGTCTTTACAATAAATCAAAAAATTAGCTGGGCGTGGTAGCGCGCATGTATAGTTCCGGCAACCTGGAAGGCTGAGGCAGAAGGATCACCTGCGCTCAGCAGGTCGAGACTGTGGTGACCGGGAACGTGCCACTGGACTCCAGTCTGGGCGATAGAGTGAGACTCTAACTGAAAACAAAAACAAAATGTGTTGATATAAAGACAAGGCTTTTTCTTTTAGTATACCAGACAACTGGTAGTATGAGTTGACTATATACATACCATTCATCTTCCAAGGTTTTTTTTTTTTTGAGTCGGAGTCTCACTCTGTCGCCCAGACTGGAGTGCAGTGGCTGCTCCTGGCCACCGCAGCCTCAACCTGCTGGGCTCCAGCGATCCTTCCGCCTCAGCCTTCCATAATTTTGGTTTTGTGGAAGAGGGCAATAACTTTTAAGACTTGCAAAGTATTATGAGTTTAGATTCTTTCTAGAATTGCAGAATTTTTGATATAAAGCTTTTATAATGCTCCGACCTATATGTCTTATAATTTTCAAGTCCATATGAAAACATATGAATGCTTGCTTTATAGGCATCACATTTGTGATTCCCAAATACTTACAGTTGTTTTTAAAATTTATACTTAACCCTTTTAAGGCATATTTCACAAATTCAAAGGCAAACTTAACTATTTATACAGTGTATCTATATTCACTTGAACTTGTTATATATAAACTCTCTTGGTGTTTGTGAATGTCCTAGGTGACATTTGTTTAGGTGTTTTTCCGGGCATTTATATATTCTAAAGCCTGGGATATCAGGGTTATACTTGAAGGACTGGACTGTGGATCTGGTTTGTTGGTTCCAGGATCCTCATTGCCCTTATAGCATCTTGTTTGTCCCTTAGATT
The DNA here is from genome assembly GCA_027257055.1 of Cephalopachus bancanus. Lineage (NCBI taxonomy): Eukaryota > Metazoa > Chordata > Mammalia > Primates > Tarsiidae > Cephalopachus > Cephalopachus bancanus. The sequence continues at coordinate 15,120,686 of JAPVLO010000008.1, forward strand.
TCCTTTTGCTTGGTCTGATATATCTATCACTTGTTCCCAGACTTGGTAGTTAACTGTGCTGTACTTAATGACTGTGTACATTAAGCAAGTTCCAGAATCTGGGAAGCTATGACAGGCGTTCAGAAATAGGGGCTAGTGAGCCTAGTATTAAAATTATTAAATCATGCTTATCCTTGATTTTAAAATTCATAATGTTGTAGTGAACATGCTGTGAAGTGAGTGTTTTATTGAATTTCAGGCCACCCGTGTGATGTGGACACCACCTCTCCGTGAAAGTTTTTCATATCCATTCCTTGTACTTCAGATGTATGTTTTAACTTTGATTCTCAGGTAATTTTTATTTCTAACACAAAGCTAAATAAATTAAAATTAAATTTCTTAAAATATATGTCAACCTATTAAGTTACCAAACTTAGGCCATTTAAAAGCTATTGTATAAATAAATTGAGTTTACAGTTAAAATAATTTAAAATTGCTATGTAAAAATTGCTTTGCATTTAGAGTCTAAGCTATAGGTTTTAGATAACCAAATTATGATTTAATAATTCAAAATGGGTGTGTTCATACATAGTTGGCAAATATTTGTTGAATTTTGAGAAACAACTACTTTGTTTCTTTAAAATGTATGTCATTTTGATGGAACTTATGTGACACGGAAAAAGTGTCCTGTATGCAAATGAATTTGGGAAATGCTGGGTTGGATGGATAAGGAGTATATATATTCACATATTTATTAACCATTTTTGAGCAATGATGTTTCTAACAGTTCAACCAGTTTCATCTCAGCTTGTTTTTTTGGACACTTTTTTTTTTTTTTTTTTTTTGAGATGGAGTCTCACTTTGTCGCCCAGACTGGAGTGCAGTGGCCACTCCCGGCCACTGCAGCCTCGATCTGCTGGGCTCCAGCGATCCTTCCGCCTCAGCCTTCCGAGTAGCTGGAATTACAGGCGTGTGCTACCACGCCCGGCTAATTTTTTTTTATTTATTGTAGAGATGAGGTCTCACCAAGTTGCCCAGGCAGGTCTCGAACCCGCGGGCTCAGGCAATCCACTCACCTCAGCCTCCCAAGGCGCGGGATTACAGGCTGAGCCAACCGAGCCCGGCTGGACACATTTTTTTTGTTGGAATTAAGTTTATAAGCATTTCAGAAATTTAAGAGCTCTGAGAAATGAACAACAGCAACCAACACATAAGTAGTAGAATACTACAAGTAACCCTATCATAGAAATAAGTTTCACAGAATGCTAGTGAGAACTCTCACTGAATGAAATAGTGATCACTATCTCCTCCAAACTTACAGGGAACCTATTGGTCTCTGGTAGATTCTGCCTTATCTGAAAATCATTAGTAAAAGTGTTTTCTTTCTTTGTTAAAACTGTGAATTTGTGACTCAAGCACACATACACAAATCTCCACATACACATTGATATACACTTGAAAGTACCACTGGAAACAAGGACCATGCCATATTTATCTTTTTAACCACAGAACACTTTGCCCTCTGTCATGCAAATATTTTTGGTACTTTTATGAAGCTGACTGAATGATGGTAAATAGTGGCATACTAGGGTGGCTACAGCCCTTGGGAGTGGAGCAGGCCTACTTCTGATTTGTTACCAACCTTACAAGTATATTTTGGGGTTGAATTTGGATTTGGGAATCTATTCCCGCCCACATTTCTATATCTTTCCCTATATATTTCCTTTTCTTAAAGATCATGGAAAAAGAAGCTGCCTATTCCTTACCCCCACACCCCATTCCCTACCAGCCATTCCCAGTTAAATTCTTAGGAAGATAGGTTATTTTTCATTAAAAAAATGTTTTAAGTGATATTATTCTGGCCATTTAGGAGTATCATAGAATGAAATATCTTAATTAGAATATTTAGGGTTGTATCCTTAAGGGCATATACTATGCTCTGTACCTTAGTCAAAAGTAATTTTTGTTTGTTTAATAAAATACAAGATTGCTGAGTGTTCAGTGCATGACAATATTACTAAACAAAAAGAGCATTTAAAATTTTCTTTTGAAAACTTATATACCATTGTACAAGGATTTATCAAAATCTAATACAAACTTCATAAGAATGGTTACAATTTTACTACTTACACAAAATGTTTGCATTTCTTTTTTTATACTCTAAAACAGGGGTTCTTAACCCCCAGGACGTGGACAGAACTGGTCTGTGGTCTGTTAGGAACTGGGCACACAACAGGAACTGAACAGTAGACGAATGAGCAATGCTGATTTACAGCTGATTCCCATCAATTCCATTACCGCCTGAGCTCCGTCTTCTGCCAGATCAGCAGCAATATTAAATTTTCATAGAAGCATGAACCCTACTATGAACTGCACATGTGAAGGATCTAGGTTGTACACTCCTTATGAGAATCTAATTCCTGATGATCTGAGGTGGAACTGGGAATAGCTGCAAATACAGATTAACATTAGCAGTGAAGTTTGGACTGCACACCACCTCCCACCCATGGTCCTTGGAAAAACTGTCTTCCACAAAACCAGTCCCTAATGCAAAAAGGTTGGGGACCACTGCTTTAAAGTATACTAAAGTCCTCTGTGATCAGAAGGTATTGGTTACCAATATATGTCAGTAATACAGAATGGACAATTTAAACTTCAACGTGCAGTAGTTCTACTGACTTCTAGTATTATTTTTTAATTTATTATTTAAAAATTATTTTTTCATAAATTTTTTTCCATAGTTGTTGACTTATTTCATCACCACTTGTATTTTTCTTTGTTGTTTTTTGAAACATTAAAAATGGGAGTTAAAAACTACTGGTATATATATAGGATAAGCATCTTGAGGCACCCAGGGTCAGCGTCACATTCTCTCTTTTGATCTTCTTACTGGGGAATTACATTTCTAATGTCATGAAGTATAGAGGAAAATGAGCTTTTATTTCTAAGATATTTTATGAATGACAAGTTGTATTTTTAAACTAATTTTGATTGTTTTGTCTTAGGTATATTTATAGTTTAAGTAGTTCAAGTTCTTTTTTAGTAAACTTTAAAAAGTTATCTGTATTTTGTTGTATTTTATTAAAGGTAAGGGGATAATTTAGATTTTATCATTTTGCAGTTAGTCTTTTTAGTTACAGGTGTCTTTTATGGTGAAACTTACTAGTGTCAATTCTCTCCATTAAGGACCTCAAACAATTATACAAGGCATTTCATTGCACTCTGTCTTTCCAATGTTGCTTTTATGCTTCCCTGGCAATTTGCTCAATTTATACTTTTTACACAGGTAAGATGATTTTAAACTAGTAAGCTAGATACAAGATGTATTTGGTTGTTTCTCTAGAAGTTTTCAAATATGATCACTTGGGCCCCAAAAGATTTTCAAAATATAAGTAAATTATAAAGCTTACAGAAATGTGTGATTTTAAAAAAATGTTATTTTACATTCTATCAGTGTATTGGTTGATAGATATTAATGATCAACATGTAAAATATCTTTTCCATTATTTTTATTCACAGATGTTCTTGCTGGTGTTTGTGATAATATCTATATATACACCTGTAGATTTTCCTTTTACCTTAGGAATCATTCTGGGTGGCAACCTACACAGTATGCTAAGGGCCAATCCTACTCTTTATGGCAGGAAGTTTCTGCTCCTAATTGAGCTATATGTTGGCCATTTTATCTGAAGAGCAAAATTTTACCTGAAACTATTTCTAAGAGCTTTAAGCATGATATTGCTTAAGTGAATTGAGGCCATATCCTGTTTCTAAAACAGCGAGGTAACTAATGGCAAGAGACTTAGCTGGGGAAGCAGAGAGTAAATAGACAATTCATGACACTAAGATTTTCCGTTAGAGCTCCTGTCAACCCAGCGAACAACTGATGATAATGATAATGATTCTGAGAATCATTATGTTTCATAATATATATTTCATAATGCTATGAAAAATTCTGCTAAGAAGCCTCATGCTGCTAATTGTCTACAAAGAATACAGTTATAACCTTTAAAGGAATCCCTCTGCTTTACTTCCTAATAGTTGCCCCTTTCAGGTTATAATACAAAGATTATTCTATAGTTTTCATTATTTGCTCATGCCAACATGGTAGAACAGATTTTTAATTACCATCACTTCATTGAAGCAACTTTGTTAATCTAGCGGTGTTGATACTATTTAAGAAGCTCTTGGGGTACGCTTGACATTGCCTTAATGATTTTCCAGTCTTTTAAAAAATGTACTGGGCTTTTATTTTTCTAAATAATATGTAGACTTTTGTTTGTTTGGATGTTTTTTCATGCTAGCAGAGGGTAATTCAAGCTGTTTTTCTGGGAGTATTCTAAGATTTTATTCTTGATTGTATTTTTGATAGATAAAGTTTAAAATTAGTTTATGTCTTCTAAATATTTGTCAGAGAAATTGGGGTGAAGAAGCTAAGGATTGGTCACATTTCTAAGGGAGAAATTATGAAACAATTGTAGAAACCTAGAATATTTGGGGTGACATAATCTTAGATATTATCATTGTAAGACGCTGAGAAATTGTGACTTAATTTTGGAATTGAATTTTAATTTACAATGTCTTGTATTTTTATTATATTTAATTACTGAATTTCCAGGCATATAGGGCAGACTGTTATGACTGAGGAAAGCAAAAGGGTTGCAGGAGGAGATTGTAAAATCAGAAATGATAGAGATGTTTCCAGAAGAGACAGTATTGACATGTTTATACACAACAGGCTATCAATGTAATTCTTTATATAATGAATTCTTTGTTTTAGGAAACTAATAAGGTCACATCTATTTTTAAAATTTTATATTAGATTCATAGGGCACATATGCAGGTTTGTTACATGGGTGTATTGGTGATACTGGAGTTTGGGCTTCTAGTGAATCCATCATCCAAATAATTTGTGAACATAGTACCCAATAAGTAGTTTTTCAACCCTTGTCCTACTCCCTTCTTCCATCCTCTTGAGGACCCTGGTGTCTAATGTTTCCATCCTTATGTGTGCCCAGCGTTTAGCTTCCACTTACAAGTGAGAGCATGCAATATTTCATTTTCTGCTTCTGCATTAATTCACTTAAGGTAATGACTTCCAGCTGTATCCATGTTGTTGCAAAGGATATGATTTCGTTCCTTTTCATGGCTGTATCGTATTCCATGGTGTATATATACTGTATTTCCTTTGTCCTATTCACCAGTAATGGATCCTTAGGTTGATTTCATGACATTGCTATCATTAACAATGCTGCAATAAACATAAGAATGCAGATGTCTTTTTCATTAAACGGTTTATTTTCCCAGTAGTAGGATTGCTGGGTCAAATGGTAGTTCTGTTTTTAATCCTCTGAGACATCTTTGTATGGTTGTCCTTATTATTTGAACTACTTTACATTCTTACTAACAGTGTATAAATGTTTCCTTTTTTTCACATTCTCAGCATCTATTATTTTTTGACTTTTTAATAATAGCCATTTTGACTGGCATGAGATGGTATCTCATTGTGGTTTTAATTTACATTTCTCTGATGATTAGTGATGTTGAGCATTTTTTCATATATTTGTTGGCCACTTGTATGCCCTCTTTTGAGAAGTATCTATTCATGTCCTTTGCCCACTTTTTAATAGGTTGATTTGCTATTTCTTGTTGATTTTTTTAAAGTTCCTTATAGATTGTGGATATTAGTCCTTTGGTCAGATGAATAATTTGTAAATATTTTCTCCCATTCAATTGGTAATCTATTCTGTTGATTATTTCTTTTGTTGTATAGAAGCTTTTTAGTTTAATTAAGTCCCATTTGCCAATTTTTTGTTTTGTTTTGTTGCAAATTGCTTTTGAGGTCTTAGTCATAAATTCTTTGCTTAGGATAACACCCAGAGTTTTTTTCCTAGATTTTCTTCTAATATTTTCATAGTTTACATTTAAGTCCTTAATCCATATTGCGTTAGTTTTTATATATGGTGAGAGATAGGGGTTCAATTTCATTCTCTTGCAAATGACTAGACAGTTTTCCCAGTACCATGTAATGAATAGGGTGTCCTTTTCCTAATGTTTATTTTTGTTGACTTCATCAGGGATCAGCTGGTTGTGTGTGAGTGGCTTTATTTCTGGGTTCTCTATTCTGTACCATTGATATATGTGTTTATCTTTGTACCAGTACCATGCTGTTTTGATTACCATACCCTTGTAGTAAAGTTTGAAGTTGAGTAATGTTATGCCTCCAGCTTTGTTGTTTTTGCTTAGGAATACTCTGGCTATCTGGGCTCATTTTTGCTTTTATTTACATTTAGAAAAAAATTTTAAAAACTTCTGTGAGAAATTATGCTCGTAGTTTGATAGGGATTGCATTGAATCTATAGATTGTTTTGAACAATATATTCATTTTAACATTATTGATTCTTCCAATCCATAAGAATTTAATATTTTTCTATATGTTTGTGTCATCCATGATTTCTTCCAGCAGATATCTATCTCATTGCAGGTATCTTTCACCTTCTTGGTTAGACGTATTCCCAGATATTGTGTGTATGTGTGTGGCTGTTGTAAATGAGCTTGTGTTTTGATTTGATTATCAGCTTGAAAGTTGTTGGTGTATAGAAAAGCTTTGTAGTCTTAATTGTGTAATTGTACTTACATGTGTTTTTATAGTAGCGAGTATTGTTCTTTGAATTCCATGTTTAGAATTCCTTTGAGCCTTTCTTGTTGTGCCAGTCTGGTGGTCACAGATTCTCTTTGAATTTGCTTCTCTGGGAAATACTTTATTTATCCTTTGCTTATGAAGCTTAGTTTGGCAAGATTTGAAATTTTTAGATGGCGCTTTTAAAAAAAAAAAAAAGGAGAGTAAAATGGGCTTCCAAATTCTTCTGGCTTGTAAGATTTCGCTGAGAGATCTGCTGTTAGTCTAATGGGTTTCTTTGGTAGGTAGTATGGCCCTTCTCTCTAGCTGCCTTAAAGATTTCTTCTTTCTCATTGACCTTGGATAGTCTCATGACTATATCCTTTCGATGGTCATCTTGTATAGTATTTTACAGGTGTTCTCTGAATTACTTGAATCTAGATGTAGAACTCTGTAGTAAGATTAGGGAGTTTTTTCTGGATTATTTTCTCAAATATGTTTTCCAAGTTGCTTATTTTTTCTTCTTCTCTCTGAGAAATGCCAACAAGTCAGTTTTGTTGCTTTACATAATCTCATGTTTCCCAAGTCTTTGCTTTTTTTTTTTTTTTTTTAAGTTCTTTTTACTCTATTTTCCTATGACTGGGGTAATTTGAAAGATGACCTTCAAATGCTGAAATTCTTTTTTTCTTCTTGGTCTAGTGTATTGTTAAAGCTTCCAACTATATTTTAAAATGCTATCAGTGATTTTTTTAATGTAAGCGGTTCTATTTGGTTTCTTCTTAATATGGCTATCTCATCTTTCATTTCTTGAATTATTTTTCTAGTTTATTTGTATTGGATTTCATCTTTCTCTTGAATCTTATTGAGTTTTCTTGTAATCTCTCCAATTCAGGTTGCAGTGCAGTAGATGGGACTTAATAGTTAGAATCAACCAAATGTAGGAGTGACTGGAAGAGAGAATGTTGGGGTGCACTGAAGTCTGGGAGGAGGAATGGGAGAGGTACACATGCTTTTCATTCTGAGCTGGCTGGAATATGATCTGTTTTCCTGTCATACCCCTGTTGCAGGGCTTATAACCTTCATTTTATAAAGACTTTGTCCTTTGGTTCCCATCCACAATGCAGCTGTAGGCTTCAGGTATACCTTTCTGACTACGGCTTCCAAAAATGGACTCAGGGTAGAGTCTCTTCTTTCATATCAGAGCAGGAAATTCTAAGACTTGTCAGTCCTCCTTTGCTGGGATAGTGCTGCGCTCTATAGGGTAGGAGAGTTTGGTCCTGTCCTTTGTGAAAACCCAGCAGTGTAGGGTTCACTTTCTGTGTCTGAGTGTTTGCTGACCGACCTCTGGTGGGCAGTATGACTGTTACATCTACAAGTGTGTGATGGCAGGAAATGACCTTCTTTCCACGTCCATTTCTGGGTGATACTGCCTCTTTCGGTGAATGATGACTCACCTATGTTTCCTTTGTCCCTAAGGGGGCCTTGACAGGCTGTGATCTCCCCTCCCTTAGGGACAGCCCATGCTGAGGGTTAGATCTCCAGAGAACCCACAGCTCCCTGGGACTCACTTGGCCCCTGTGCTTGCCCATGTTAGAGAAGGTTGTGGGATGTTTGTGGAAGATCGAGTGGTGCTGCAGATCCAGGGCAGAGAGTCCCAGGGAGGGCAGTGTCCCAATGCGGGTGCACAACCAGTGTAGCATACGCTGTCTCAGCTCTGAGGAGAGTGAGGACATACTTAAGCAAGCTGGCCACCCGGATGTCTGTCCTTCAGAAGTTCTTAAAGAACCACTGATATAAAGAACCACTGATAATGTGACCTGGGTTACAAGGGCAAAGGGGCTCCTTAACAGTTTAGCAGTTGGGAGATTGTCAAAGGGGTAAGGGGAGCAGAGAAGTGCTCTTTGCCTACCCTTTCTGTGGGACTCTGTGTTCTTCAGGGGACGACCTTTGTCAGACTCTTGCTGCTTTTCTTTTCTGTGCCTCAGCTTCTTCCTATGGACACTCTGCCAGGTCCTGGCTCATTTTCCATCCTGAATTTGTTCATTCACTGGCATCTTTGATCTTCTTTCTGAGGACAACTGGCTTTTGATGTCCCCAGTCAGCTGTCTTGAAAAAAAATTTTTTTATTTAAAAATATTTTTAAGAGACTAGGTCTCATTGCCCCATCCTTCTCATGAAAAGAATATCTTCCTCCATCCCTGAGTTTCTCTTCCTGTTATTGGCAATTTATTTGGACAAGGATTAGTACTAGCTATTCTAGCCTCGTTACTGGAGCCAAAACTTAGACTGGTTAAATCTAGAGGACTCTGTAACCCTCAGGGATTCTATGTATAAAAGCAGATGCTACCACATTGCTGATAACAAAATACTATCCCCTTCTGCATGAGAATTTGACCTTCTGCTAACTTTCTAGCTCTATTCCCTTGGAAACCTGATAATGTGGTGTGTCCATGATGTTACTCAGCACATTGCTTGATGATTGCATAGTTGCATCTGAACTGGGAGGAATTGTATGGAAACTAAAATCTACCTGAGAGTGATGCCATAATGTTGGGCTTCTTTGAGTAAGGTTACTCTTTTAATGGGCTTTTACCTGATGGAGGCTTCTGTGAATTATGCAGTTGCTAAGCCAGAGTTGCTTCTGTATCTACCTGATGTGCATGGCACTTCAGTGCCCCTGAGCTGTCACCTGGGATTGAAGCTGTTGTTGTGTTTCCTGTCTTAAAGATTTCTGAATGAATCTGAAGCCAAGTGTGAACTTGAGATGACTACCTTATGTGTACCGCCATCAAGAACTCAAATTCACCTTCTCGAAACAGAAACCTTTACAACAACCTTAGATGCTGGGTGCTTCACACTTAAGCGCACCTGGACTCTGTTTTCACTTATGAGTGGCACAGCTTTCTGTTATGTAAATATTGCTTTTATATGCTTGCAGTGTTGGGATAGCTGAGTCAAGTCAAAGAAGTTTCAGCATCATCTACATGCTGTCTGCCGGACTAGCTTTCCCCTAAGAAAAGACTGGAGCTCCAGTGTCGAGTGAGCTCACGAGTTCAAAGTCCTCTTGCCAGCAGTATGTGTTGGTTTTCCAAGCTCTTTGGGGTCCTATCTTGCCAGTTTACCTAGATTAGGATGGCACTAGTTTCTTAAAAATGTCCAAATATTGGTAAATCTAAAAAGAGAAAGGTTTTTTACCCAGGAAATTTTTGCTTCCCATGAAATTTTTTTCCAGTTCCTCCCTCTTCACTGAACTTTGAATTTCTCACTCTGAGAGTTTGGGAAGTAACAATCTTTTTCAAGCCAAGTAAATCTACCATTCAGAAACTGTGGGTACCTACTGGAGTTTGACCTGTAATAGTACTGAAAGAGGTCAGCAGAATTTTTTTCCTGAGGGGCATTGATGTTTCCTTTACTAGAAATGAATGCAACCTTTCTTACTATGAATGCCAGTTTCTTTCTCTAAAAGTTATGTCTGACCTGGTATCCTATAATTCATATAAACTCAGTCTACTAGTTGATTTCTCCTTGTTAATTTGATAATGTTTTATTGTCTTATTGTTCCACAGTAATTATAGTTTAAATTATATTTATATTATATTTAAATTATATATTATACACACACATACATGTATATACACATACATATACTGGAGGTGCCAAAAATGTATACACATTTTAAGAGATGTTATATATATACTACTTTTAGTTCACCATAATCAGAAGTGTCTGGATGCTGATGGTAACTACTTTGAGCATCTCTTGTAATTGCAGAAATCAAACGTAACTTGTATTCATCTTTTGTTATCGGTATATGTTGAGTATTAGAATTTTAATACAATGTTTCCCTTTCTTGTATATATAAACTATCAACGAATCAAAAATCAGCCTACAAAGAAGTTTTATATCCAAAACCATATAAACAATTTTTTTAAAGATATCTGCACTCATCTCTGACTTCAGAAACAAAACTTGCCTAGGGATTGAACAGATTTTAAACTCTTTTTCATTTCCTGGAAATACATTTTGACCTTTCCTCTGATCTAGTTATCTTGAGGCCAGTATCCGCAGAAGTGTGATGAACTCTCTATCTGGAGGCAAGAACAGAAGTCAGTTTTCTACATTTTCATAGCAAAACATCGGCTCTGCTGCTTGTGTCTAGGTCAGGGCCTCTCTTTTAACCAGCAATTCAAATTGAAACTGGGCAGGGATATTCACCAGTGAAATATTTTCTTAACTGAAGCTTATCTGTGATATTTAAGAAAGGTGCTCTAGAGCTGCAGATCCTAATGATGTTGCACTATGGGGGCAAAGAAGGAAGACTAATATATGTCTGGCTTCAGTATTGGAGTTTATTTCATTAATTCTTCAAATTAGTTCAGTCAGGATCATATTATTAACTTCCTTTTACAGATGAAGACACTGAGGTTCAGGAGGCTAAATTAAAATCAGGTCTACTAGCTGTGAAGCAACCACACTTGCCAGTTTGTTTTTGTTGCATATTTAGCATCTTTGAACCCTGTTTCATGAAAGATTACACATTTGACTATATTATCTTATTTCCTTGAAGAAATGTATTTGGCTTTCATGCAGCACTGATAAAAGAAATGGGTTTGATGAATACCTATATATCTTTTTTGAAACTAAAGTTAACTCCAGTTATTCCCTAATTACTTTCTTATATAAGAATCCATACAATATATCTCTCATAATTCAAGTTGAGATTAGTTTTCCTCATAAGCTGAATTTGTGAATTTTCTTTAAACAACTATCACTATTATATTAAGTGAGCTGGACTTGACAGGAAACAAACAAGCAGCAAATTCTTTCTTCCAATGCCCCTTAAAATCTGTTTTCTAAACTGATTCTTCCTAAAATTTAGATAAAATTTTTTGGGATCCCATGTATTTTTCTTTTTTTTTTTCAATCTGAAGAAAAGTGTCATTTCACTAAATAAAGAATGTTGACATCCTTCAAATATTTTGTCTGCCAACCAAAGAACTTACTACTTCCACTTATTTGGTTCTTGTTTAATTTCTCTCAATAATGTTTCATAGGGGTTTTTAACAGCAATCTTACAGATCTTTCACCAAGTATGTTCTTAAGTATTTTTGATGCATGTAAAAACATTATTTTACTTTGTTAGGTATAGAGTTCTACATATGTTAATTAGTCCACATTAATTTTGTTATTCGGATATTCTAGAGTTCTACGATTTTTTTCTGCTTAATTCAGTTACTAGAGGAGGAGTGTATTAAAATCTTCAACTGTAGACTATATTTGTCTATATCTGCATATAGTTCTATAGTCTTACCTTAAACATATTGAAGCAATATTGCTATCTGCATAGTTGCTATGTATTTCTTTTATTTCTGTGAAATGTGTCTGTTTATTGCTAGTGATATTTGTGTCTTAAACCTATTTTTCTGCTATAGCAGAACTATATCATCTTTTTGTTGGCATGCATAGATCTTTTGTCACTTTTTAATGTTCAACTTTTCAGTACCCTTAGATTTTAAATGTTTCTTTTATAAGCAGTGAATAGTTAACCTCTTTAAAAAATGTTGTTAAATAATCTTCTTTTAATTGGATCATTTAATCTATATGTGAATGATGTAATTATTGATATAGTTGACTTTAAATTTATCATCTTACCAAGGCAGTTGCTTTCTATTTTCTCCATCTGCTCAATGATCTTTTTTAAAATTAAAAAAAAATTATTTTAATATGTGGGTTACAATTTAGGGTTAGGTATACAAATGTTCATTATGCAGGTATCCTTGTTGATGAGGTGTTCTTCCCTTCCCCTGGCAGTTTTCCACTACTGCCAATCCCTTTCTTATAGTATTACGATAGTTGTTCAAGGTCCACTTATGAGAACATATGATACTCAGTTCTTTGTTTCTGTGCTAAATCACTCAGTATTATAGCCTCTAAGTCCATCCAAGTTGCTGCAAGTTCATAATTTTGACTTTCTTTATGGCTGCATAATATTTCATCATGTATATGTACCACATTTAAAAAAAATCCAATCCTCTTTTGATGGGCAGCATTGTTGGTTCCATGTTTTTGTTGTTGTGAATAATGCCGCAATAGACTCAAATTCACAGAGTGATTTGAGCCCCTCCAGGTATATTCCCAGAAGGGAAATTGCAGGGTCATATGGGAGGTCGATTTTTAGATCTTTTAGAAATCACCATGCTGTTTTCCTCAGAGGCTATACTAGTTTACACTCCCACCAATAGTGTAGAAGTGTCTCTTTTTACCACATCCTCTCCAGCATCTGTTATTTTTTTAATTATTGATAATGGTCATCCTGATGGGAGTTAGGTGATATCTCAGTGTGGTTTTAATTTGCATTTCTTTGATGATTAGTGAGGCTGAGCATTTTTTCATGTATCTGTTGGCGGCTTAAATGTCTTCTTTTGAGAAGTCTATTCATATTTTTTGCCCGCTTTGTAATGCGTCCTTTTTTCTTTTCTTTTCGGCACATTTGAGTTTCTTGTAGATCCTAGATGTTAGGCCTTTGTGAGATAAACAATTGGCAAATATTTTTTTCCAGCCTTTGAGCTGTCTCCCCACTCTCTTGATGGTTTATTTTGCTTTGCAGAAGCTTTTCAATTTGATGAGGTCCCACCTGTCTATCTTATCTCTTATTGCATGGACACTTGGGGTTTTGATAAGGAATTGGTTGCCAGTTCCAATTTCCATAAGGGTGTCTCCTGCATTTTCTAAGGTTCTTATAGTTTGAGGTTTTATGGTTAGGTCTTTGATCCATCTAGAGTTGATTTTTGTGTATGGAGATAGGTACAGGTCTTGTTTTAATCTTTTGCATGTTGTCAGCCAGTTTTCCCAGCACCATTTACTACATAGTTCTCCTCTCCCCAGTGGTTGATGGTGGAGGCTTGAGATGAGTTGGTTGAGAAATTGAGTTTTGCTTCTGGCATCTCTATACCATTCCATTGATCTATATGCCTGTTCTTGTGCCAATATCAGACTGTTTTGATTATTGTAGCTTTATAATAAAGCTTAAGGTCTGGGAGTGTGATGCCTCCCACTTTTTTTTTTTATTCTGAGGACTGCTTTGGCTGTACGTGGTCATTTACATTTCTGTATGAATTCCTGTATTGTTGTTTCCAGGTCTGAAAATAATGCTTGTTGAGTATTTTTTATTATTCCATCTCCCTGCACTTTTTACTTACTTAGTCATACACATTTTTCACTTATTTAGTGGATACCCTAGAAATTAAATATTTATTCTTGATTTAGGAAATCCAGTGTAAATTTACCTCTTTACACGTAATACAGAAATCTTAAAATACTTTAGCTCCATTTGTTTTCCTCCTGAATTAAATGCCATTTTTTGGGGGGTATATATATATATATATACATATATATATATATATGTATATATATATATGAATTTGTGTGTGTGTGCAAAATATACATTTGCATGTATATAAATGCATAATGCATGTGTGTATACTGTGTGTATATGTGCATATACATGTACATAATATTTATTTTAAGCCTCATGATATAACATCATTTCATATAGATAATACGGGTTAGATTTTTTCCACATGATTGTTTTTTCTGTTATACTTGAATCCTTCTGTATCGCCAAGCTTCCATATAGAATATTTTATTTTTTGTCCACAGAAGATTCATTAATATTTTCCTTTAGTATGATGACAATTTTTGCTTGTTGTCTGAAAATATTGGTTTCACTTTCATTTTTGGAGAATAGTTTATCTAAATATAGAATTCAAGTATGGAAAAATGTTTTTCTCAGTATTGTGAAAATGCATTCCATTATCTTCTGACTCCTTTTGTTGAGAGGTTAGTTATATATCTCTTTGTTGCTTTTTGGGGGGATTCTGCTTTTTCTCTAGCTTTTTCCCTATACTCTCCACCTTATTCCCTAACTCCAACACGGCTTTTTGTGTTATTAACAACATCTTGTATTAGTGTGGAACACTTGTTATAATTAATGAACCAATATTGATACATTATTATTAATGAAGTCCATAGTTTATACTGTTTCATTCTCTGTGTTGTTTAGTTCTGTGGGTTTTGACAAATACATAATGATATGTATCCGCCATTGCAGTATCATACAAAGTGGTTTCAGTGCCCTAAAGTATACCCTGTGCTTCACCTATTCAGCCCTACCACAATCCCTACTCCTATAGGTTTGCTTTATAAAATGTCATATAGTTGGAATCATATATTATGTAGTCTTTTCAGACTGGCTTCTTTCATCTAGCAATATTCAAGATTCCTCTGTGTCTTTTCATGACTTGATAGCACATTTCTTTTTATTGCTGAATAACATTCAGTTGTATGATTGTACCATGGTTTGTCTGTTTATTCGCCTACTAAAGCAGGGATTCCAAACTCCTGGACCATGGACTGGTACCAGTTCATGACTTGTTAGAAACCGGACCACACAGCAGGAGGTGAATGGCAGGCAAGTGAGCAAAGCTTCATCTGTATTTACAGCCGCTCTCCATCACTTGCATTATCACCTGAGCTCCGCTTCCTGTCAGATCAGTGGTGGCATTAGATTTTCATAGGAGCATGTACTCCATTGTGAACTGTGCCTGCAAAGAATCTAGGTTGCATGCTCCCTATGAGAATCTAATGCCTGATGATCTAAGGTGGAACTCAGGCGGTAATGCTAGCACTATCTTCCATCACCCCCAGATGGGACTGTCTAGTTGCAGGAAAACTAGCTCACAGCTCCCACTGATTCTCCATTATGGTGAGTTGTATAATTATTTAGGTATATATTACAATGTAATGATAATAGAAATACAGTACACAATAAATGTAATGCACTTGTTTCACCCCATAGCCATACCCCTCCACCCCTGATCTGTGGAAAAATTGTCTTTCACAAAATTGGGTTCCCAATGCCAAAAGGGCTGGGGACTGCTGTATTAAGGACATTATGATTCCCTTCAGTCTTTGGTGATTATGAATAAAGCTATTGTAAACATTTATGTACAAGTTTTTGTGTAGACATAAGTTTTCAACTAAGTGGGACAAAAATACCCAGGAGTGTAATTGCAGGATTGCGTGGTAAGAGTAAGCTTAGTTCTTTAAGAAATTTGCAATTATGTCAGTGTACCATTCTGTGGTGAGCAGTGATATCTCATTGTTTTAATTTCTAATTCCCTAATGGAATATAATGTTGAATATCTTTACATGTGTTTATTTGCCATCTGTATATCTTCTTTGGTGAGGTATTTATTTAGTGTTTTGCCCAGTTTTAAATCAGTTGTTTATTTCTTGTTGTTGAATTTTAAGAATTCTTTGCGTATTTTTGGATACCAGTCCCTTAACAGATATGTGTTTTTGCAAAAACTTCTCCCAGTTTCTGGTTTGTCTTTGCATTTTCTTAACAGTGTCTTAACCCATTTTATATTGTTATAAGGGAATACCCAAGACTAGGGAATTTGTAAAGGAAACAGGTTTATTTGGTACATAATTCTGGTGGCTGGCAGTTCAAGATTGAGTGGCTACATCGGGTCAGCTTCTGAAGGCCCCATGCTGTGGAGAAGGAGAAGTAGGAAGTAGAAGGGGAAGCAGACATATGCAAAGAGACCCAACACAAGATGCGACCTCACATTATAACAACTTGTTCTTGCTCAAGAAAGACCCAATGACTTCTTAAAGGCACTGCCTCCTAGCACCACCACATTGGGGGGCAAGCCTCAACATGAGTTTTGGTGGCAACAAACCATGTTCTAAACCCAGCACGGCCTTTTGCAGAACAGAAGTTTTTTATTAATGAAGTCCAGTTTATCAATTTTCTTTGACAGATGGTGACTTTGCTATTGTATCTAAAAACTTACAACAAAACCCAAGGTTATCTAGATTTTCTCTCATATTATCTTTTAGAAATTTTTTATTTATGCATTTCACTTTTAGGTCTAAGATTCATTTTGAGTTATTTATTTTTTTTGAAAGGTATAAGGTCTGTGTTTGCACCATTCACTGAAAAGACTATCCTTTCTATATTGAACTGTCTTTGCTCCTTTGTCAAAGCTCAGTTGCCTGTATTTGCGTGGGCTTGTTTCTGGGCTCTCTTTTGTTCCACTAATCTGACTATTCTTTTTCTAATACCATACTGTCTTGATTACTGTAGTTTTTAATAATTCTTAAAGTCAGTTAATCTCCAGTTGTTTTTAAGACTCTTCTCTTTTCCTTCTATTTTGTGCTGTTTCTACTGTAATATGCTTGTATAGTCAGGTTTGGGGGTTTTATTTCTTTTTAAATTTATCACTCCTTGGGGATTTGTAATACTTCACGAAACAGTGCTTGATTTTGTCTATACATTTTGAGACGTTCTCAGCTATAAACCCTTTGTGTTTTTCTTTGTTTTTTAAAACTTTTTAATTGTAATGATGTAGGGCATAATTCAGGGTTAGGTATACAAATGTTCATTATGAAGGTACCCTTGTTGATGAAGTACAATCCCTTTGAAAATAGTTTACATGTTGTTCTCTTTTCCCAAGATGTGAATAAAAACATATTAGGTTTTTAAGCTGTGTGCTCTGCATCACTAGTGGTTTTTCATATATTTTTCATCTTTTTATCACTTTGTTCTTCCTTCTAGATGTTTTCTCTGACTTATCTTCAAATTCACACTTCTTTGTCTCTGTATAACCTGCTTTTAAACCCATTTGTAACTTCTTAATATTTAGTATTATAATATTAGTTGTACAATTTCCATTTTTTAGTGGTTTCTAGTGTTCTTCTGAAGTTTTCATTCCTATTTATTATTTTGTTGAACATTTCAAGCATAGTTTAAAAACATCTATGATTATGGCAGATGTGTTTTTGAGTGGTCTCCAAAAACTACACCTAGTTTTTGAGTGGTCTCCAAGCTAAGAATGGTTTTTACATTTCTAGAGGGTTGTAGAAAAAGAATATATGACAGATGGTTTATGACCCACAATGCATAACATATCTACAGTCTTACATTTTACATAAATAGATTATTTGTAGAGGTGTTTCTATTGTCTTATCTCTGCCTGTGCTTGGTTATTTTTGATGTGGTGCTAGGCATTATACGTGAAAAATTATAGAGTTAATTTGAGGCTAAATTGATATTAACTTCCTCCAGAGATTACATTTCAGCAGGTGAGAAAAAAAGCACTAACAATCTTGAATTACCTCATGCAGTCAAATTGAGATGATTTGTAAGTGGATTTCAGTCTTTCTAAGGGATGCTAGATTTCTGGTTCACTCTTACAGTATAGCCCTTCAAAGCTCCAAACTAAAGCCTGGGGATTTATAAGGCATCCCCTTCTTGGTGTGTCCTGACTGTTAAGTGTGTTGAAATGCCTGCTCAGCTTGTTGGTCTCTCAACTACCTTTCAACACACAATCCTCTGCCTCTGTTGTAATTAGAATTGACAAACATCTCTGGGAGAAAAGTGACCCAAAATGTCATGCTCATTGGTATAGATTTCTATCTTTTCCTTGGCTTTATCTTCCTGATTTTTAATTTATCTTGTACATAATCTGTGACTCTTTTTTTTTTTTTTTTTTTTTTGAGTCAGAGTCTCACTGTATCACCCAGGTGGGAGTGCCATGGCATGCTCATGGCCACTGCAGCCTCGACCTGTTGGGCTTCCACCTCAGCCTTCCAGGTAGCTGGAACTACAGGCATGCACAATCATGTCCAACTGTTATTTATTTATTTATTTATTTAGAAATGAGGTCTTGCCAAGTTGTCCAGGCTGGTCTCAGGCAATCCTCTCACCTTGGCCTCCCAAAGTGTGGCATTACAGGTGTGAGCACCATGCCCATCCAATATGTGACTTTTTATACATATATTTTTAATTTTTATTTTTGAATCAGGGTCCTACTCTGTCACCTAGTTGAATGGCAGTGGCACAATCATAGCTCACTGCAGCCTCAACTTTCTGGGCTTAGGTGATACTTCTACCTTAGCCTTCTGAGTAGCTGGGACTAAAGCCACATTCCACCATGCACAGATGATTTTTTTATTTTTATTTTTGTAGAGACAAGGTCTCACTATGTTACCCTGGCTGTTCTAAATTCCTGGGCTCAAGCAGTCTTCTCTCCTCATCTTCCCAAAGTGCTAGGATTACAAGCATGAGCCACCATGCCCAACTGTATTTTTATTTATATATATTTATATTTTTTTCAGTGATTCTAGTTCTCAGTGTGAAGGTTGGTTCAAATTACTTTGCCTATCATTATTAGAACTGTAACTCTTCTCTTATATTTACTTTGTCTATGAAGAGTGGAGTGTTTGTTTTCTATGATGTTTTTCACTATTTTTTATATTGTTATTTCAGATAGCCTCATTATTTCTCATGTATGTTGTGGGATATATTGAGCCAAGCAAATTTCAGAAGATCATTTGTATGAACATGGTAATATTTTTAATATTTAGAAGTCAAATTTTAAAATAAGTTCTTAGAAATTTATAAAACATAACTAATAGTTTTATGAGTTAGTTTTGCTTTGACAGTATTTAATACATATAGTGTTGATGCTATCCAGAAGGAAAACTGGAAATGTACATTATAGATGTCATATTACAGAAGATTATACTTCCAACTAGACTGTAGATGTGTTGGACTCTCTAAAACTTATTTTTAAATTTTATGTTTTATTTTATTGTCACTACTTTTGAAATTGTTTTTTCTTTCTCAAACCTGAGATTTTTAGCACTTTGCTTGATTATGACAATCTTACTGAAATTTTATGGTGTTTCATTTTTGAAAAAAATCTTAGTTCCCAAACATATCTTTTAAAAACATAAAAAGATAGTAAAGCTTCATAAGTGATAGAAATCCTGAAGTAATCCAACAAAAATAAGATTTCTGAAACTAATATTTATAACTAAATATTTCCTATCAGATTACTCCATTATTAAAACAATAGAAATAACAGAGTTATTTTTATTTTCCTTTGTTCCAAGTAGCAGATGAAGAAAAAAAAAATTTTTACCACACAGAATTTTTGGTCTTGAATTTTAATACTTAGAATTTAGTAATGACTTGAAATTCTATTATCATTTAGCCAAGATTCATTCATTCTCTTTATCCAAATAAAATTTGTATTAGAAATGACCATATCCTCCAGATAAAGTATACATTATGATATATATGTAGTAATGTTGTAATTATAAAACATGGATTTGTTTTTAATTTTTCAGGTTTCAGTTCTTCTTTGTTTCATTTTGATGTTTGGAAATTCAATGTACTTATCTTCTTATTATTCTTCATCTTTGTTAATGACATGGGTAAGTGTTTGATAAGCTCTTGAAGACTTTTTTAAACATACCAAATAGGTGTTTTCTATCTAATACAGGCATAGGAACATAAGTAGGACCCTTTCCTGATTATTATGGTGAAGTTTATTATAACATGGAGAAGTTTTCCCAAAATAAAGCATTTTCTTTATCTCATTCTTGAAAATAACATAGTACAAAGTTTTATTTTTTTAAGGCAGTGCTTAAATAAATATTTTAAAATTATCATAAGGAAATGAGATTTACTTTTAAAAATCCCATATTTTATGATGAAAGTGACTTTTCTCCTAAGTCACTTGAATAGGACTGAGTACTTATTGCAGTGACAATGCCATTGCGCAAAACATATTTGGAACTCCTCTGAATTGCCTTCACAGGCTGGCACTTTCTTTAGAATATCCTTATTGGTGGCAAATCTTCATCTTTAAGGGGTGGATTTGATTTTTTGAAATGACCATAATTTTATGAATAAGGTGGGTGATTCGGCTAGGTAATACAGATCTTGCTCAAACTATAGTCTGATAATACAGTAATAAGATTATCTTACATTTATAAAGAAATTATTTCTGAAGTAAATTTAGAAAGTGAAGTTCCAAACTGTTTTGAGCAATGGCAAAATAATTAGAATAAATGTATAGTCTTTTCACATGACTTACTTTCATGAAATGGTGCTCATTTGGATATGTATTTGGAATAGTGGGTCAGTAAATCAGTTTTATTACTTTGTGATCACATTTCTGATATCCATAAACCAGAACCTGGAAAATTCTCTCCTACCATCCAGTTGGTATGGCTGTGTCTTAAAGTTCGCTATGTTTTTTTCTGCCATATCTAATCAGTTGTTAATCCTATCTAATGCATTTTTTAAATATCACAGACATTGTAGTTTTCACATCTAAAAGTTTAATTTGTATTTTTAAAATACTTTTTGTGTCTCTAGTTAACATGTTCCCTCTTTCTTATCACTTCTGCAACATGTATAATCCAGATATAGTAGCTGCTTTAAGTGTCTTGTCTCCACCTACTAATTCTAATATCTGTGTCCGTTTCAATTTATTTTTTTTCTCTGTATTTTGGGGTGGTATTTTCATACTTCTTTGCTTGGATACCAGGGTTTGTGAATTTTACCTTGGTAAGTGCTAGATATTCCCTTATTCCTTTAAATATTCCTGAGCTTTTTTCTGTAATGCAGTTAAGGCTACTTGGAAATAGCTGAGTCTTTTGGGTATTGTGGTCTTGTTTTTTAGATTTGTTAGGTGGCACTGAAGTGGTAGTTAGTTTATGGCTAACATTATTCTACTCTGAAGCAAACCCTTCAAGGTAGACTACCAGATGTGCCCCATGATTTATGAATTTTCCATTCTCTTTGCGACCAGGAGCTATTCCTTGTTTGTCTAGGCCCTGGGGATTGTTCCTTGTAATCATTTCGATGCTTCTGACATTCTGAAACTTTCTGACTTCAGTGGGTTTTCTTATGTGTAAGCACTCATCATTAGTGAGCTGAAGGTGCAAGGGGGACTCTCTACAGACTTCTGGAGCCCTAACTCTGTGCTGATCTCTCTTCAGAACTCTGACTTGTAAACTCCAGCTATCTTGGTCTTCCTAAGCCCTTAGCTCCAAGTCCTCAACTCAGGGAGACTGCTATGCCCTTTCTGGATTTCCCTTTCCTATTCTGCATCCTGGATTTTTTCAAGGCAGCAAACTGGGGCAATCACAGGGCCTACCTTATTTGTTTCCTCTCCCTCAGGAATCAGTAGCCATTGTTGACTGTCATTGAGTGTCTTGAAAATCATTGCTTTGAAATTTTTTGAAGTTTCTTAGTTATTATTAATAATATTATGATAAAAGACATAAAACATGAACTCTACCCTCTTAACAAATTTTAAGTGCAATAATTTTAACTATATCCACATTGTTATCAGCATAACTTCAGAACTTTTTCATCAGGCATGTCTGAAACTCTACCATCGAATAGCAACTTTTCATTTTCCCCTTCCTTCAGCCTCTGGCAACTACCATTCAATTTTCTGCTTCTATGAGTTTGACTCCTTTACTTATTTCATATAAATGGAATTATGCAGTATGTACCCTTTTATGACTGACTTATTTCTCTTAGCATAATATTCTCAAGGTTCATCCCACGTTGTAACATATAGCAGAATTTCCTACCTATTTAAGCCTATTCCATTGTAAATATAAATTAAGTTATAAATAATTTATAAATTAATTTATAAATTCCTACCTACTTAACACTAAATAATATTCCATTGTATATGCATACCACCTTTTAAAAAAATCTATTCATCATTCGTCAGTGGACATTTAGGTTGGTTCTACCTCATGGCTATTATGAATAATATTGTAATGAACATGGGGGCTCCAGATATCTCCTTAAAATCTCGTTCTCAATTTTTTGCATAAATACTCAGAAGTGGATTGCTAGACATATAGTAGTACTATTTTTCACTTTTTGAGGAACTGCCACACTGTTTTCCCTAATGGCTGCACCATTTTACATTCCCACCAACAGTGTATAAGGGTTCTAGTTTTTCTACATTTTTTCCAATACTTGTTACTTCTGGTTTTGTCTCAGTTTGTTTTGGTTTATAATGGCCATCCTAACAGAATTAGGTGATATCTCACTCCGGTTTTGATATACATTTCCCTCATGTTTAGTGACATTAAATGTCCTTTCAAACACCTGTTGGTCATTTGTATTTATTCTGTGGAAAAAGTGTTTATTCAAGTTCTTCTCCCATTTTTAAATAGGAGTATTTGGATTTTTGCTATGTTCATCAGGAATTTTGGCCTGCAGTTAGTTTTCTTGTAGTATCTTTTTCTGGATTTGGTATCAGGGTAACTAATACTGTCCTCATAAAATATGGTTAGAAGTTTTTTGGAAGAGTTTGAGAAAGATTGGCATTAATTCTTTTAAAAATGTTTCATAGAACTCTTCAATGAAGTCTTCTGATCTTGGGCTTTTCTTTGCTGGGAAGTTTCTGATCACTGAATACTTGTTACAGGTCTGTTGAGATTTTCTGTTTCTTCATAATTCTTTGTAGGTTGTTCCTGGGAATCGATTTATTTCCTCCAGGTTATCCAGTTTGCTGGCATTTAATTGTTTATAGTTGTCTCTGTTGTCTATTTTGCTTGGTATTTTGGTTTTTCCAGGTGAGACAGTAATGTGGTTTCTGTTACACAAGCCTGACCAGAGGCAGAAGTTCCATTCTGGTTGATATTAGTCAATTAATTTATTTTGGGGGGAAATATTACCATGTTTCTAAGAGGAAATATATACAAAAAGTTATACACAAAAAGTATTTTTCTCCTCATTTCTTCCATCACATTCTCTCCATCTGTCTTTTCACTTTGTTCCTATCTATTCCTCATAGGAAAGAAACCTCAGTAGTTTTCTGGTCAACCCATTTAATTGGGGTTTTTGTGAGGACTAATACATGTAATGTGTATATTTTCTTATAACTCCTCTTCTTTACATGAAAGATAACACACTATAGGTCTTTTTGCTTTGTTGTTGTTTTCCACTTAACCTACCCTGGATATCAGTTCATAGGACTTTGTTTTGGTTTTTTCTTCATTCTTTCTTATAGTTTCATAGTGTTCTACTGTGGATTTACTGTAATTAATTCAGACACTTTCTTGTGTCTGGGCACTTAGGTTGTTTCCTACATTTTACATTTACAAGCAATGTTGCAGTTAATAATCTAGTATATTATTTTCCTGTTGGAAGTTCAGGAATGCTGGATTACCTTGGGAAATTCTGCATCAACTAGATGATACAAAATTCTACTCCTATTCTAAGTAGTATATAGACCCCAGAGTTCAGTTTCTCAAGGGAGCACGTTTTTTTCCACCTGAAACTTGGCGGTAAAGAAATAACTTGTCAGCCAGGCTCGGTGGCTCAGCCTGTAATCCCGCGCCTTTGGGAGGCTGAGGTGAGTGGATTGCCTGAGCCCGCGGGTTCGAGACCCGCCTGGGCAGCGAGACCTCATCTCTACAATAAATCAAAAAATCAGCCGGGCGTGGTAGCGCATGCCTGTAATTCCAGCTACTTGGAAGGCTGAGGTGGAAGGATCGCCGGAGCCCAGCAGGTCGAGGCTGCGGTGGCTGGGAGCGGCCATTGCACTCCAGTCTGGGTGACAGAGTGAGACTCCAATTCAAAAAAAAAAAAAAAGAAAGAAATAACTTGTCAATTTATAGAGGTGATAGGTAAAGTATTCCTAGTCACCATGTATCTTACTCAGTGTGGGCTATTAAAACAAAAATACTATGGCTTAACCAATAGAATTAATTTCTCACAGTTCTGGAAACTAGGAAGTCCAAAATCAAGGTGCTGGCTGATCTGGTTCCTGGTGAGGGCCTTCTTTCTGGTTTGTAGACAGAAGCCTTTTTGCTGTATCCTCATATGGTAAATAGAGAGAGATTATCTCTCTAGTGTCTCTTCTTATAAAAGTACATTAATCCCATTTATGAGGGTTCCACACTCATGACTTAATTATTTCTCAAAGGTTCCACCTCCAAATACTATGACATTGGTGATTAGAGATTCAATTTATGAATTTGAGGGGGCCACAAACATTCGGTTCATAGCACTGAGGATATAGTTTTTGAGGACCCCCAAACTATTATGCACAAATCTCAATTCTACCTTCTTATATTGCATAGGCCCAAGGCTGCTTCTGCTGTCCTCCTCTTATAATACATGAAAGACCATAGTTGTCACTTTATTCTACAGACCTCCTTAAAGACTGTCATAGATGGTTCTCTCATAATTAATTTTTTATGTAAAAAAAATTACTTTTCTTTTAGTACCACAAACCTTCCTTCTCTTTCATGTAAGTTCAGTTTAAAATATTTTATTTGGCAGTTTGGAAAAAAAGGATTCTCATCTTGATTTGGTCCTCTAATTTGCTGGTGAAATCACATATGGACTTCATGGATGCTCTGCTCACATGTAGCAGAATTTCCTACCTATTTAAGCCTATTCCATTGTAAATATAAATTAAATTATAAGTAATTTATAAATTAAATTATAAATTCCTACCTATTTAACACTAAATAATATTCCACTGTATATGCATACTACCTTTTAAAAAAATCTATTCATCATTGGTCAGTGGACATTTAGGTTGCTTCTACCTCTTGGCTATTATGAGTAATATTGTAATGAACATGAGGGTTCCAGATATCTCCTTAAAATCTCATTCTCAATTTTTTTGGATAAATACTCAGAAGTGGATTGCTGGACATATAGTAGTACTATTTTTCATTTTTTGAGGAACTGTCACACTGTTTTCCCTAATGGCTGCACCATTTTACATTCCCATCAACAGTGTATAAGGGTTCTAATTTTTCTACATTTTTTCCAATACTTGTTACTTAGCTTAGAGAGGAGTTACCCTGTAGAAAATGTCCGGAATAACTAGTTGAGGAAATAACTTAAGTCACGAGGAAAATTTGATGTACAGAACATTTAGCTCTAACCTCAAGGAAACTTGTCATGTCCAAATTTTGAAAAATCAACAATTAAGGAGGAAAATAGCTGGTAATAGCCAAGATGGAAGGGAGTAACTGTGTAAATTTTGAAATGTACCATTCATATAAAATATAAATGTTAATTTTATTTAATTGCTTCATTTTCTATCATGTGCATTTTAGGCGATCATTCTAAAGAAATATAAAATTCAAAAACTGGGAGTATCTGAACTCAACTTTTGGGTAAGAGTCAACATTTTTAACACTTTAAAAAATTCTACTTTCTATTTCTATAAACTGAATACAGATAATATGCTTTAAAACTCTTTGATTTATGCTTAATAAAGAAATAGCTGCTGTCTTTTTCTAAATAGCTATTTTCTAAGGTGGGAAATAATCCTTGGGAATGACAATATATGATTTTTCAGGAAATTAGTTCATTCATTTCAACACTACTCTCAAACCAGTCTTTTTTTTTTTTCATTTTATTCTGCCATATCCATACAACCTTGCTTTTTACATTTTTCTATTTGTCTTCAGTTTCTTTCTTTGGCTTCATTAACCTTCTCTTCAGAATACTCAGTTTGTAGTTCCTGTCCAGCTTACCTCTGTTTCCTTTGTATCTATCCATCATCTCTTTCCTTCTGCTTCCAACTTTAGACTATTATTTTTGTCCTTTTTACATTGTTTCCACAGTCTCTAAAACTCTTCTTATTTGAACTCAGCAACCACCTAATCTTTGTTGGGCTTCTTTCCAGATATACAAATGGATGGCTCATGTTACCTCTATGTCTGTGTATTTTATTTTCTAGTAAAATAAGTTTAGGTAGGCACAGCAACTACTAATCTTTATAATCTGAGACAGATGATATTCATTCTTTTTCTCCGGGTCTTTTATGTACTCCTGGTAAAAAATTAAAACCCACCATATTAAAGAGTTGTTTGTGTACATATTATATATTGAGAAGGTAAAACTGGAAACTTATAAGATGAAGAGGTAGATTTCTACTCAAAATGCAAAAGAACAGAATGAAATGAGCTACCAGTTTCTCCTTGATGAAGATATTCTCCCATTCCTTATTGTGAAACATAAGACATAGAAACATTTGTTCACGAAGCTACTAGATGGCATAACAACTTTTAATATATAATTTTTTCACTTTAGAAGAATTGGGCAATTAATAACTCAGCTTCAGAAAGTCAGAATTTCAATTGCAAACTATTGAAAAATGATAGTAAAGAGAACAGTGACCGTGTACATTTAGAGAATTCTGCCAGTACAGCACTCAAAGGAAAAATTTGTCTTTAATGACATTTTCAGTAGTAGGCTGGAAAAAACAATAAATTACTAAGCTTTAAACTCAAGAATATCAAATAACAAAAAAAATCCAAGGAAAGAAAAATTGAGATTTAACCAAATGTTCATCTCATATTTTATGCTTCAAAAATGATGATTTATGTCTTCAGTCTCTTGCAAATCGTGATAATCATCTAAATAAACAATCTAAAAGGGATGTTTATGTCTTTTTAAAAGTAGACAGTGAGAAAGGAAAAGCAAAGATGTTTTGTGAACTAGCACGTTTTCTTACAAAAAATATGTTTTAATTTTCCAAGTAATATATGCCTGTGGAATAAAAATTATATTGCGTATCTTACTCTGTCATAAATGTGACAAGGAAATTCTTATCTTTTTATTGAATGGCAGTAAAACAGCACAAATAAAAAGTATCATTTATGATTGATCAAATCTAATATTAATATTCATTACCCTAGCATGATAAGTTGGAAGTATTAAGTATTCTTTATTTTTAGCCTCTAGCCTCTATGTGTCTTTAGTAAAGATCAATGTTTATTATGTACAGCCCAAACAAGGTACTTTTAGATCAAGTGATTCACATTATAGTTTCCTTCAGTAGAAGCAAATCTGTTGTTTAATGGAAGACACTGATTTTTGACTTCAAGGTAATTATTGAGTTGAGCTCATGCTGAAATTTGCAAAGAGCAACTTTGAGTGTGTCATAAGACATGAGAATCCTTACAAAAAGATAAATAAAACATTGTGGTAATCTAAAGTTCAGTACCAAGGCCATATAAGGATAGTATGAGGAAGAACATTTTTGGTCATGAATGTAGATTTAAAATTTCACCTAGATTAAAAGCATTCCATAGATATAAAAATATAAAAGGGTTGTAACTCAAGAACAGTCATATAGATGATAAAAATGATAATTCATTTGAGATCAAATTGGCTTTATTCTAGGAATGCAAAGATGTTTCTGAAAAATTTATAAATGTAAATTATCACACTGATAGATTAAAGGAAAAAATTGCCTTATGACATCACACTAGATGCAGAAAACAAAATTGATTTGCATCTCCCTGATGATTAGTGAGGTTGAACATTTCTTCATGTGTCTGTTGGCTGCTCAGATGTCTTCCTTTGTGAAGTGTCTGTTCATATCTTTTGCCCATTTTATAATGGGGTTGTTTGTTTTTTTCTTTTCAGCACGTTGAGTTCCTTGTAGATCCAAGATGCTAAGCCTTTGTCAGACCTGGAGTTGGCAAATACTTTTTCCCAGTCTGTGGGCTGTCTCCCTGCTCTCTTGATGGTTTCTTTGGCTTTGCAGAAGCTTGTCAGTTTAATGAGGTCCCACTTGTCTATCTTATCCCTTATGACCTGTGGGTTTCGGGTTTTGTTCAGGAATTGGATGCCAGTTCCAATTTCCATGAGGGTATGTCCTTCATTTTCTAAAGTTCTTATGGTTTGAGGTTTTACATTTAGGTCTCTGATCCATTTAGAGTTAATTTTTGTGTATGGGGATAGATAGGGGTCCTGTTTCAGTCTTCTGCATGTGGTCAGCCAGTTTTCCCAGCACCATTTACTGAATAGGTTCTCCTCTCCCCAGTGGTAGGTGGTGGAGGCTTTGTCGAAGATGAGTTGGTTATGACCCTGCAATCCCCCTACTGGGAATATACCCTGAAGAACTCAAATCACTCTATCAGAAAGATACCTGCACACGAATGTTTATCGCAGCATTGTTCACAATAGCAAGAACCTGGAACCAACTATGCTGTCCATCAAAAGAGGACTGGATTAGAAAAAATGTGGTACATATACATGATGGAATACTACGCAACCATAAAAAAGAACAAAATCATGAATTTCGCAGCAACCTGGATGGAACTAGAGTCTATAATAATGAATGACCTCTCACAAAAACAAAGATCTGAGTATCACATGTTCTCACTCATATAGTGGACCTTGATCATCCAACGTATTACCATAAGAAAATGACTGACAGTGGTGGGAAACTATGGGGGGGGAAGGGAAATTGGACTAATGGTAGTAAACATCTGTCTGGGGATGGGGAGACACCTCTTATCAATGGTGCCTGAACGAAGCATATTTGTATACCTAACTCTTAACTGTACCCCACAATATCATAATAAAAAATATTGATTTAAAAAAAAACCCCAAAAAACCAAAATTGAACATCCAGTGATAATTTGCACAATAAAAATAACAGAGAATTTTCTCAACCCACTGAAGTTCTTCAGCAATTACTGGTCTTACACATGAGGTATTTAGAATGGTCCATTAAAAATATGGATAATGATAATTATGCTTTTTCTCATTTTATTGATTGATTGATTGATTGATTGATTGATTGATTGAGTTGGAGTCTCACTCTGTCACCCAGACTGGAGTGCAGTGGCCGCTCCTGGCCACTGCAGCCTCGACCTGCTGGGCTCCAGCAATCCTTCTGCCTCAGCCTTCCAAGTAGCTGGAACTACAGGCGCACACTACCACGCCCGGCTAATTTTTTGATTTATTGTAGAGATGAGGTTTCACCAAGTTGCCCAGGTGAGTCTCGAACCCGCGGTCTCAGGCAATCCACTCACCTCAGCCTCCCAAAGCGCGGGATTACAGGCTGAGCCACCGAACCCGGCTTTTCTCATTTTAATAAAGAAAGATTTGTCCACTAAGCACTAGTAAAGCAAGAAAAGTAAATGACAGGAATAAGAAAGAAATGGTAAGGAGAAGCAAAACGTATTATAGTATTAATATGTACATAAAAAGCATAAAATAACTTATAGACAAATTATTAGGAACTATAAAACTTCAATATTTATGATATTTAATATAAGATATAAGGCTAGATATAAGATTAATATTTAAAAGTCAGTTGTGCCTGAGCCCTCGGGTTTGAGACCAATTTGAATAACTTGGTGAGACCTTGTCTCTGCAATAAGTAAAAAATTAGCCAGGCATGGTAATGCATACCTATAGTTCTGGCTACTTGGAACGCTGAGGCGGAATGATCGCCGGAGTCCAGCAGGTAGATGCTAGGGTGGCCGTGAGTGTGCCACTGCACTCCAGCCTGGGTGACAGAGTGAGACTCAAAAAAAAAAAAAAAAGTCAATTGCATTTCTATTCTCTGGCAACAAACAGAAAATATATTTTTGAAAATATGCTGTATATATTAGGATGAAAAGATGTATGAAATCTGAATAAGTCTAACAAAATGCATATAATATTTGTGTGGGGAAATTGATAAAAATTATTAAGATAAAACAATAATAATTTAAAAAATAAACTATATTTATGTGTATGAAGATTGATAGAATGTTTGTTCTCCTCAGTTGAAAAAAAAATTGCCTTGCAGGTCACTTTTATTTTATTTTTTTATTTTTTTTATTATTTATTTATTTATTTATTTGTTTTTGAATTGGAGTCTCACTCTGTCGCCCAGACTGGAGTGCAGTGGCCGCTCCCGGCCACCGCAGCCTCAACCTGCTGGGCTCCAGCGATCCTTCTGCCTCAGCCTTCCAAGTAGCCGAAATTACAGGCATGCGCTACCACGCCCGGCTGATTTTTTGATTTATTGTAGAGATGAGGTCTCGCCAAGTTGCCCAGGCGGGTCTCAAACCCGCGGGCTCAGGCAGTCCACTCACCTCAGCCTCCCAAAGGCTCGGGATTACAGGCTGAGCCACCGAGCCCAGCTGCAGGTCACTTTTAAATAAATGATTTCAAAATAATTTATCTATATATACAAATATCAGTTCCTGACTTAGTTATAGTGAATGTTTTCAAGCTGGATCCTTTATGTCTTTTTGACATGTCTTTATAAATTTGTTAGTACTTCCTTACAGTCTGGGTGAACAAGATGCTCCAGGCTTTGATTTTCCTCGCCCCAGCCTTGAAATCAGCCATTTTTCCAAAAAGTCCCAATTCTTTTTAGTGGAGAATGGTATTTAGAAATCAAGACCTGAGTGTTAGGTATACTTACTGCTAGCAGTATGTCCTTGCCTCTAGGCCCTTTCACCGTGTATAAGTGCACGCTCATATGGGCACATGTTTGAAATCATGATTTGTAACTACAGCTCCAGTTCCAGTCCAAGGCTATAGAAAGGAAGACTGGTGGTACCGTAGGACTCAAAGGAAAACACAACCAGCTGACATATCCTGAGACTCTATCCAGTAGCAGAAGGCACTTGGAATGTGGGTCCAGTGAAATGTTTCCCTCCTCTAGGTTTGGTATCTACTATCCCCCACCAAGGAGGCTGCCCAGGTAGGCAGCACCACAGGGGTCACACAGGATCCCTGCCAACACTAGGCAGACCAGGAAAGAGCTCTCTGCATTCTGGTGACACAACTTGGGAAGTGCATTCTTCCCCATGGGCAGAATTAAGATTGACAATTGAGTCCTCATGGAGACTGAGATTGAGCACTAGGCACCAGATAAATTCAGCTCACCAGAATACATTGCAAAGGCTCTGAAAACTAAATCGCCTTTGTAACACAGTATACAAAATAGACCAGGACTTTGTATGCTAATCTAAACAACATGACTGTCTGCTAAAATAGAATATTAAAATGGCATATCCACAGCCTCTAAAATAGTATCCAAAATGTACTGACACAATAGAAAAACCACTCATTATTGCAAAAATGAAGAAAATAACATCTTGAATGAGAAAAGACAATCAGCAGATGTCAACACTGAGATGAATAGGATGTTGGGATTATTTGACAAGGGTTTTAAAGCAGTCATCATATACGTACTTTAGTGAGCAATGTTAAATACTCTGGAAAGTAATGAAAAGATTGCAAAATCTCACCAAAGAAATAGAAACTTTTTTTGGTTTAAAAAAAGGAAAATCTTGGGAATTATAGTACTAAAAAATACATTAGCTGAAATGAAAAAACAAAAACTCAGTAAATGAGCTTGATAGCAGAATGAATATGACAGAGGAAGCAATCAGCACATTTGAAAATAGAAAAATAAAAATCACCCAATATAAATTGAGAGAAAAAGAGGAAAAAAATGACAGCGACCTGGGGACCTGTGGTACAATAAGAAAGACCTATTATTTGTATCATCAAAATTTCAGAAGGAATAGAAAAAGAGAGTAAAGCTGAAAAGTATTTGGAGCAGTAATAGCTAAAAACTTCCCAAATTTGCCAAAAGACATAAACTTATAGAATAAAGAAACTGAAAGATTTCAGAGTATGAAAAACCCAATGAAGCCCATGCCAAAATATATCATAATTAAACTTTAAAAACTGAAGGATAAAGAAAACTCTTGAAAGCAGGCAGAGAAAAGACACATTACCCGTAGGGTAAAACTGAATTGAATTACAGCAGACTCCTTATGTGAAACTATCAAGGCCACAACATTTGTCAAGATAAATTATAGGTCTTGTGAAAGTTTCCTTTAGGAATGAAGGGGAAAAAAATACATTCTCACATCAGGGAAAACTAAGAGAATTTGTTGCTAGTGGAGATGCCCGTAAAAAATGGTTAATTGAGCCGGGCTCAGTGGCTCAGCCTGTAGTCCCGCGCCTTGGGAGGCTGAGGTGAGTGGATTGCCTGAGCCCGCGGGTTCGAGACCCGCCTGGGCAACTTGGCAAGACCTCATCTCTACAATAAATCAAAAAAATTAGCCGGGCGTGGTAGCGCGCGCCTGTAGTTCTAGCTACTTGGAAGTCTGAGGCAGCAGGATCGCCAGCGCCCAGCAGGTCGAGGCTGCAGTGGCCGGGAGTGGCCACTACACTCCAGTCTGAGTGACAGAGTGAGACTCCAGCTCAAAAAAAAAAGAAAAGAAAAAAAGAAATTATGTAAAAAAAAAGGTTAATTGACGTTCTTGAAACAAAAAGGAAATAATGAAAAAAGAATTGTAGAATGTAAGAAAGAAATATAAAACAACAAAATGAATACACATAGGGGTAAATATAATAGACTATTCTTATGACTATTTCCTCTCTTGTTCTGTTTTTGGCTTGTTTTGTTACTCTTTATCTAGACTTTTGAGTCAAGGGTTTAATTCATTTAATTTTGCAAGCTTTTGAGGTCATGAATTTTCTTTTGATTATTGTTTTAAATGTCTTTCTTAGTTTCTAAAATGTAAATCTTATTTGCTTGTACACTATTGTCAACATTTTATTAAATGAATCTGAATCTGTTTTTGTTTATTTTTTTCTCTGTATAGCATAGGTTGGGTCTTGCTTTGCTTTGTGAGATAATTCGAAATTCTTTGTCATAAATTTTGTTTGTATTTTATTGTACGTACTTTGATTCTATGTATGATTCTATTTCATTTTAAACTTTTTATATTTAGGCAGGTTTTTAACTTTATATTTAGACGGGTTAATATTATTTCCTCAATCATTGCATATTTATAACTGTTTTTCTATAACCTTTATACTTAAATGACAGATTGGCTGGATATAAAATCTTTGGACCTCACTTTCTTAAATTTCTTGAAAATACTTCTACGTTGTTGCCTTGATCTGTTATGTTTCTTTTAATGTGTCTTATGCTAGCAAAATTCTTTTGTCCTTATAAGTGATCTGAGAAGTTTTTCTTCATTTTTAATAGTTTTACTCTAGAAGATGTCTTGAGTTAGTTTACATCTTGATGTCTTGAGTTAGTTACATCAGATTAATTTTTCCAGTACCTAGTGGGTCCTTTCCAAATACAGATTCAGATTTTTTTTTTATTCCTGGAAAAATTTTGGATTATAATTTAAATAGTTCTGTTTCATTACTTTGTTTTTCTTCTTCATGGACTCCAGTTCTAAATATGTGCCTGTCTTCTGACCCTTTTTACTTCTTTCTCTGATTTCATTTTTTTTTGTGTGGTTGTTTTAATGACTTCAAGTGCCTTCCTTAAATTTTTATCTGAATTCTTCTCCACTAATCATCTTGCAATTTAGTCTTTATTTTTTTATAATTTCTTTTTCTTTCATTCCTTTTCTGTGTTTGCTTTCTTTCTGCTTTTTTCTATTTCTGTTTTTTAGTTTTTTAATTTCTCATTAAATTTCTTTAAAAAAAATTTCTGAATGTCTGAGAATATTTAATTCATCTTTTAAATCAACATTGTCATTTTTTTCTGCTTTGAGACATTTTATCATTCAGTGGAATGGATTTCATCAACTGAAATATTTGTGTACCATTTTTGTATATCTTAATCTTATATAAACTTTGTATAGATATATAGACATCCTTCATTTACTTTTTTTGTGAACAGGTTTGATGTTTTCTGTCCAAGTACACTTTCTTCTGTCAATGTAACATAGTGTGGTTTTTTTCAAAGAATAATTTATGTGTCTTTTTCTGTGATGTCAGCAGTGACTGGTTGTCTTTTAATTTTTTGTTTTTCATCTGTCCTGCTGAATGCTAAATTTTCCTTACTTGCTCTCCTTTCTTTCCAAAAGTGATGCCTTTCTGACATCAATGCTTTTGATCCAATACACTCATAGGTCCCTGCTTTGATTCCATTCACCAATCTACCCAGGCTCTTTTTTTTTTTTTTTTTTTTTCCGAGTTGGGTTCTCACTCTGTCGCCCAGACTGGAGTGCAGTGGCCGCTCCCGGCCACCGCAGCCTCGACCTGCTGGGCTCCGGC
Organism: Cephalopachus bancanus; assembly: GCA_027257055.1. Taxonomy (NCBI): domain Eukaryota; kingdom Metazoa; phylum Chordata; class Mammalia; order Primates; family Tarsiidae; genus Cephalopachus; species Cephalopachus bancanus. Next base: position 15,154,987 of record JAPVLO010000008.1, read on the forward strand.
GATCCTTCCGCCTCAGCCTTCCAAGTAGCCGGAATTACAGGCATGCGCTACCACACCCGGGTGATTTTTTGATTTATTGTAGAGATGAGGTCTCGCTGCCCAGGCGGGTCTCAAACCCGTGGGTTCAGGCAATCCACTCACCTCAGCCTCCCAAAGGCGCGGGATTACAGGCTGAGCCACTGAGCCCGGCTCCAGGCTCTTTTTATACTTAAGGTAGACTTTTCTATGTCTCCGGTTATTTAAATTCAGTTTTGGAGCACTCACTTTCCTCTTCTTTCTTCTCTATAGTTTTAAGGGTCAGCCTTCATTCTCTGCAAAGGCTTAGGTTGGGAATTTGTGGTATGACTGTTGTATTTGTTACTTCCTTTTCTATTTACAGGTAGCTTGAATTTTTTTTTAACTGTTATCTGTTTTCTATTTATATGGTTGTATTGTTCTAATTGTTGGTTGATATTGGAGAGGTTTGGATTTAGGCTGCTATAATTTTCCTCAGGCTACCCAGAATTCCACATTTGTTCTCTTTTTAATCAAGGCTAGCTGAAAAAATAAATAAAAATGAACAGGAACCTCCTTGTCAGTTATAGTTTATATTTCTATTTTGTAAAGGAAAACTTAAGTTTTCAAACTGCATATCTTACTTTCTATGAGTGGGGCTTATTTAATTGTATTTACACAGAGTAGTAGGAGAACTTTTAATGTAGTGTTTTAAAAAATAGATTTTCAGCAGAGAAACAATATTTGGAAACAAATGCATAATTCCTCTCTTAGCAGAAATAAAAAATAACATTTTAAAACTTCCTTTAAACTTAAGATATGTAGCATCCTAGTGTTGTTATATATTTTATGGCAGTGTCATCAGTATCAATTGTTTGCCTTTAAACAAAATTTTCTAAAGGAACTTTTTTTTTTAGTCCTCATCATTTATATCTCAATAATATACCTCACATAATTAAAATTTTCTTGTGTCATTTATAGATATAATTGAATATTTTAACTGGGTAATTTATAATTTTTAATAGTGGACTTCTATTTTACTTTCTAGTTAATTCAAGGTACTGCTTGGTGGTGTGGAACAATTATTTTGAAATTTCTGACATCTAAAATCTTGGGAGTTTCAGATCATGTAAGTGCTTTTTAGTAAAAACATAAATGTTCTTATAATTGTGTATCTGGAAGAAAACTTTGAATTTACCTATTCTTATTTCTTCATTTTATAGAGGTTAATTGCCTTCTTTACGATCTTTAAATTAGTATTGGCAGAATTGGTAATAAAATTCTGCAGTTCAGTGATCTTTGCAATTAACTGTCAAGAGGAAAATGTATCAATAAATACTGACTTAGTCTTTTAGAAAAAAACTAATAATTTGTTAAGTAGTTATTTGCTTATATTTCAGTTAAAATACAAATAGTTATTTACATTATAAATTATTTATTGTGGATGTTAGCATATGAACATACTCTGCTTTGAAATATATGACTTAAAATTTCAATATAGTTTATTTATAAATATGGACTAAAATTAAGATATGATTTGATATTTAAGGCCTTTCTTGATATATAAAAAGATACTGTTAAAAGTTCTATTATCTTTTCATTTTCTAGAAAATATATGTAGAACTTTTATCTCTCATAGGGTGTTTCTGTTCGTTGTTGTCTTAAATAATAATCCTTTCAAAACCAACATTCCTATTTAACTAGTTTAGAGAATAGAAAACAATGCATGAACTTACTTTGGATTTCTAACACCTTATGTTTAGAAATGAGCATACATGAGTGCATCATATAATAATCTACTTTGAAATTTATCCTATATACTGCTGTCCAATTAAGTTAGGGCCTTGTCTAATGCTGAAATTATATTAACTTTAGTAAGGAATTATTCTTTTCTCTAAAAGGTTAAGTGCTATCATATCCAATATAACTTGCATTCATATTTATGTTAAATAATATTTCCAAATGCCAGCATTTGTTTACCATTTATTGTTAGCTTTGTATAGTGACTTATTGGGTTTATATGTTGCTGCTGTTCTCTGATATGCCTGATACATTTTCCTTTTTTTCTTTCCTTATTTGTTGTTGTTAACTTTTTATTTTATAGGATATTTATTTATGAGACCTTCTAAGTTATATATTTAATCTATTAAATTGGTCTGTGATTTTGTTTCTTGCCTTATTCCACATTGTCACTTAACTCTTTTGCAAATCTTATAACATACACACACACACACGCGCGCGCGCGCACACACACACACACACACACACACACACACACACTTGCTAGTCCTGAGCGACTTCCTTTATGTGAGAGGTATCAGAAATACTTGAAATTATAGTGATTTGATTAGAGTATTCTTAGGCCTAGTCTAAATTAGAAAAATAAAGTACAACTCTGAACTATCCTTGAATATTGGTGGTTAAGAGGAATAATTAGTGAATAGAAACCACTGATAATCATCAAACATATTATAAAATAATTTCTGTCCCTATAAAATAATTTGAATTAAGATTCTGCATGCCAAATATTTTCCTTTTCCTGGCCTTATGAGGTTGCAGTGGAAAAAAATTGTCTCACTGATACCAGGTAGTAAATAACCAGTATAGAAAATAGACATTTTACATTGGTTTTGGCACTTATTTTTAAGGGTGTGGAGATCAAATAAATGAATCAAAGTGGTATGTATAATTGTTATAATTCTTATGAGAATCAGCTCTCATATTTAATGGCTTGAATATATGTTTTAAAAATGTCAAGTACCAAGTATGAGGCTTTGTGAAAATGACAATGCATAGATGTCGGGGACCAGCCCTGACGGAGGGTGGGTAAGGACCGCAACGGAGATTCCAGATGGTGAGAAGAGACCACTCAGAGGCGATTTCTTCTGGGAACAGTCTGGCCAAGACTGAAGCCAAATTTTATTCGGACACCTTCCAACTTATATACCATTTTTCATACCCTCCAGCAGTGTGATAATCACTTGTTGGGGGCGTACAAACTCCATGATGTATATTGCGATTTACAAACTACGCATCACAAGATTATCACGAGACTTGCAAGCTCCAAGCAGGCGTGCCTTACAAATCTCACATCATCAAGGTCACAGGTGCACAAATACAGTTCGTTTAAAAGTGTCTTTCATAGTGTTCAACAAATCATTCATATTATACTCTTTGTTCTAAACCCTGATTAATACAAAAACTTTCTTAGTTAACTCTAGGTTCAATCCAAGTTCACTGACTCCCAATATTTTTTAACGACCGATATTATCAACTTAACACTATACTATAATCTATTAGTTTACCTAAATGACTTAATTTTTATTTATTCCATTAACCTATTACGAGATTCAACATAGTGGCCTGTAATTCTACAACAATTAATTCAAAACTTATTTCTTACCATGACTTATATGAGTTTCGTGATCTAGTGTTTGGACTTTAATACTATGCTATATCTCATTAAGTTAATACCTTATCATTAAATCTTATAATTATCATTGACGTATGATTTTAGAATCATAACACTATAATTCTCATTCTATTCTAATAAAACTATGACTTTAACCCAAAACTTAAATCTTTTTTCCTAGTATATTAATACATGGCTACGTGTAAAATTTCCTATTGTCATATTAGAAGCAAAAACTACAGCGTTGGGAAAGTTTCGGTATAGTAATTAAAGGATCTTAAAATTGGCCTACAGGAACAGGAACTAAAGTCATAATCTGAAAAAAGGAAACTTAAAAAGCTTAAACAAAACCTAAAAGTTTTCTACGAATGCTTATTACTGCTTAAATCTTTCCGATGGAAATTATATCGTTTTAAATGAATGTTTTATCCGAACAAGTCTATTCTAAAAATCAAATAGTGTCTGTCACACTCTTGGATAATGGACTGCATGGTTACTATGGAAATGGCCACGGGCTGAAGCAAGCAGTTTCGGCATGTAACAAAACTAGAAAAACGTCCTGAAGAAAAATGCCCTGCCCGGCTAAAAGGCAGGGCAATAAAACTATTATGATAATTTAGTTTCTAATCCTAATCCTAGGAGGAACTGCCTTTGGGAACAAGAGCTGACTCACCAGCCTACCAGGAATAGAAGTTAAAGAATATCTAAAAAGAAGTAAGATTTAGAAAGGACAAAGTCATTCTGCTGTATAAACTTTCATCAGGCATATAGAGACTTTACTTATAAGTTTTACTGCCATGTATGCACACTGGTCACTAATCACATGCCAATATTATAGGTATAACTGATATCCTATGTCAGAGGCGATCTTCCAGATGGACCTTTACAGGCCTCAGCCATGTAGCTATAGATGTTGGCTCCCAACACATAGAAAGCTTGTTTATGACCTACCTACACTGTATGGTGAAAGGAGTTAAATAAAATTGTTTTTTCATGATAAATTATTTCATTATCAAATCTCATGATTATCCGTGTGGTGGTTTCTTCCCAGCAAGTACTGATTTTAGCTCACTCTTTGTTATCCTCTCTGTTTATTCTTTTCTGATGTCTTTTTACTTTTCATTTTTCTTGATATTTCTCTTAATTTTCAGTTGTCCTGATAAATCAGCACATAGTGTATGAGGGAAGACCCCCCTCAAAATAACAAAACTTATTTATAAAAACTTGTGTATTCCTACATATTTAACCTTCAGTCACCTTCAAAATATTCCCTATTTGATGTAATACACCTATCAAGATGCCTTTTTTACTGTTCAAAACAGTTTTTCAACACATCAATTTGATGCCTTTTAGTGCTTCTACTGTTTTTTGTTCCACTCCTTCCACATTGGCAAAATGTTTCCCTTCAAAGACTTTTTCATCTGGGGAAACAAAAAGAAGTCAGAGGATGAGATCAGATTAATAGGGAGGGTGGGACACAGAGGTTATGCCATTTTTGGTAAAAAACACAAACAAAAACAAAAAACAAAAAACTGCTAAACAGTACAGAATGGGCAGGTATATTGTCATGGTGGAAGAACCAGTCACCTGTTTGCCACAACTTCAACAAATCATGATGCAATCTTCTCAAAACTTCCAGATAAAAACTGATGGGTTCCTAGAACATGTCCCTACTGAGGGGAAGCCTGTATTAGAAGGGGCCCACACTCCAAAAGATAATTCCGTTCTTTTGGGATCCCCCTTGTATTCGGCTCACTAGTTTTTTGTCTTCTTTGAGGAACATCTATATACCTTGGAATTATTTGCTCTATGTACTTCACTACTCTTATACTAAATCGGTTATTACTGATGGTAATCACTTATGTAATTTTAATTCATTTTACTTTATTTTCTTCCAGATTCGCCTGAGTGATCTTATAGCAGCCAGAATCTTGAGGTATACAGATTTCGATACTTTAATATACACCTGTGCTCCAGAATTTGACTTCATGGAAAACGCGGTATGAATGCTTCTCTATTTTTTTCCTTCTTATAGGTATGATAAGTTTTTGCTTTTTAGTTTTTCTTCTGAAATTCAAAAATATTATTCACAAACACTCAGTTTATTCTATCATTTTTTACTCTAGCTTTTGCTAATCCCATTGCCATCCTCACTTGTTTTTTTATCAATGAAATAAATGAATAATAGTTTCTATCTTTTTTTATAAGTTTTTTATTTTATTTTATTTTATTTTATTTTTTGAGTTGGAGTTTCACTCTGTCGCCCAGACTGGAGTGCAGTGGCTGCTCCCGGCCACTAGAGCCTCGACCTGCTGGGCTCTGGAGATCCTTCTGCCTCAGCCTTCCAAGTAGCCGGAATTACAGGCATGCGCTACCACGCCCGGCTGATTTTTTGATTTATTGTAGAGATGAGGTCTCGCTACCCAGGCAGGTCTCAAACCCGTGGGCTCAGGCAATCCACTCACCTCAGCCTCCCAAAGGCGCGGGATTACAGGCTAAGCCACAGAGCCTGGCTAAGTTTTTTATTTTAAATATGTGGGGTACAATTCAGGGTTAGGTATACAAATGTTCATTATGCAGGTACCCTTGTTGATGAGGTGGGTCCCCTTCTCCCCTGGCAGTTTCCCACTACTGCCACTCCTGCCCCCGCCCTCCTCTGGCACTTTCTGCTACTGTCAATCCCTTTTAGTATCACAATAGTTGTTCAAGGTCTGCTTATGAGTGAAAACATGTGATACTCTGTTCTTTGTTTCTGTGATAGATCACTCAGTATTATAACCTCTAAGTCTATCCAAGTTGCTGCAAAGTTCATAATTTTGTCCTTCTTTGTGACTGCATGATATTCCATTGTGTATATGTACCACATTTTTTTATAGAGTCCTCTCTTAATGCGCAGCACAGTTGGTTCCCTGTTTTTGCTATTGCAGATAGTGTTGCAATAAGCATGTGTGTGCAGGTACCTTTTTCATACAGTGATTTGAGTTCCTCCAGGTATATTTCCATAAAGGGGATTGTGGGGTCATATGGGAGGTTGATTTTTAGATCTTTTAGGAATCGCCACACTGTTTTCCACAGAGGTTGTACTAATTTACACTCCTAACAGTGTAGAAGTGTTTCCTTGTCACTGCATCCTCTCCAGTATCTGTTGTTTTTTGAGTTATTGATGATGGCCTTCCTAACTAGAGTTAGATAGCATCTCAGTGTGGTTTTAATTTGCATTTCTTTGATGACTAGTGAGGCTGAGCATCTTTTCATGTATCTGTTGTCTGTTCATATGTCTTCTTTTAAGAAGTGTCTATTCATATCTTTTGCCCACCTGTAATGGGGCTGTTTGCTTTTTTCTTTTCAGCATGTATGAGTTCCTTGTAGATCCTAGATGTTAGACCTTTGTCAGATATACAACTGTCAAATATTTTTTCCCAGTCTGTGGGCTGTCTCCCTGCTCTCTCACTGGTTTCTTTGACTTTGCAGAAGCTTTCGAGTTTGGTGAGGTCCCACTTGTCTATCTTATCTCTTCTGGCATGGGCACTTGGGGTTTTGAACAGGAGTTGGCTGCCAGTTCCAAGTTCCATAAGAGTGTCTCCTGTGTTTTCTAAGGTTCTTATAGTTTGAGGTTTTATGTTTAGGTCTTTGATCCATTTAGAGTTGATTTTTGTGTATGGGGATAGGTAGGGATCTTGTTTTAATCTTTTGCATCTGGTCAGCTAGTTTTCCCAGCACCATTTACTGAATAAATTCTCCTCTCCCCAGTGGTTGGTGGGAGGTTTTGTTGAAGACTGAGTTGGTTGCTTCTGGAATCTCTATCCTGTTCCATTGGTCTGTATGCCTGTTCTTGTACCATATATCAGACTGTTTTGATTATTGTCGCTTTATAATAAAGTTTAAAGTCTAGGAGTGTGATGCCTCCTGCTTTTTTTTTTTTCTCCTGAGAATTGTTTTGGCTATTCATGGCCATTTATGTTTCCATACGAATTCCTGTATTGTCGTTTCCAGGTCTGAGAAGAATGCTGCTGGTAATTTAATGGGTGTTGTGTTAAATCTGTAGATTGCTGTGGGTAGGATGGACATCTTAACAATGTTGATTCTTCCAGTCCTCGAGTATGGAATACTTTTCCATTTGTTTGTGTCTTCTTGGATTTCTTTGAGCAGTGTTTTGTAGTTTTCATTTTAAAGTTCTTTGACTTCTCTGAATAGGAAGATGCCAAAGTATTTGTTTACTGTGTATGGCTATTGTGAATGGGATTGTGCTTTTTATTTGGGATTTTGTTTTTTTATTATTGGTGTATAGGAATGTGACAGACTTTTGCACATTTATTTTATACCCTGAGATTTTGCCAATGTTCTTTATCAGTGCAAGGAGGTTTTTAACAGATTCTCTTGGGTTTTTGAGATATAGAATAACACCATCTGCAAAGAAGGATAACTTAACTTCCTCTTTTCCTATGTGAATACCTGTGATTTCATTCTTTTGTCTGATTGCCCTAGCTAGGACTTCCAATACTATGTTGAACAGCAGGGGTGAGAGTGGACATCCTTGTCTAGTTCTGGTTTTCAGGGGAAATGGTTCCAGTTTCTGTCTATTTAGCAGTATGTTGGCTGTGGTTTCTCATAGATGGCTCTTATTATTTTGAGGTATGTTCCATCTATGCCTAGATGTTCAAAGGTTTTTATCAAGAAGGGGTGCTGTATCCTATCAAAAGCTTTTTCCATGTCTAATGATGTAATTATGTCTAATTATATATTCATTTTGTCTTTACATCTGTTGATGTATTAAATTACGTTTATGGTCTTAAGGATGTTGAGCCAGTCCTGTATCCCAGGGATGAAGCCTACTTGGTCATGGTGGATGATTTTTGAGATGTGCTGTTGCATCTGGTTTGCTAGAATCTTAAGAGTTTTAGTATCTATGTTCATCAAGGATATTGGCCTGTAGTTCTCTTTCTTTATTGGATCTTTACCTGGTTTGGGTATCAATGAGACATTAGCTTCATAAAATGATTTGGGGAGAATTCCATTTTTCTCGATTGCCTGGAATACTTTCAATAGGATTGGTATCAGCTCTTCTTTGTACGTTTTGTAGTATTCAGCTGGAAAGCCTCTGGTTGAGGGAATTTTTTTTTTTTTTTTTTGTAGATAGTTTTCTTATGATATAGTCAATTTCCTGGGTTGTTATTGGTTTATTTAGGGTCTCGATTTCTTCTTGTTTCATCCTGGGGAGGTTGAATGATGTCAGAAAGTCCTCCATTTCATTGAGGTTTTCGTGTTTGTTTCTATACAGGTGTACACAGTAATCTCTGATAATCTTTTGTATTTATTCAGGATCAGTTGTGACTTCATCTTTTGCATTTCTGATTGTGTTTATTTGGGCTTTTTCTCTATTTTTCTTTTTCTTTGTCAGTCTAGCTAGAGGTGCATCAATCTTGTTTATCCTTTCAAAAAACCAGCTATTGGTTGCATTGATTTTTTTGTATTATATTTTTGTCTTCTATGTCCCATATTTGGGCTTGTATTTTGGTGAGCTGGAATCTACTGCTGAAGTTAGACTTTTGGTGGGCTTACTTTCCAGATTCCTTAGGTAATTTGTTAGACTGTTAATTTGTGATTTTTCCATTTTCTTCATGTGTATTCATAGAGATATGAATTCCCCTCTAAATACTGCTTTCATAGCATCCCAGAGATTTTGGTAAGATTTTTCTTCATTTTCATTTGTTTCCAGGTATCTTTTAATCTCTGTTTTGATTTCCATGTTGAGCCTGGAATTGTTTAGCGTCATGCTGTTTAGTGTCCATGTCATTTCTTATGGAAATTTGTTTATGCTTGATTTATGACCGAGCTTGTGATCAATTTAGAGTATGTGTCACTTGGTGATGAGTAGAATGTATATCCTGTGGTTGTTGGGTGGAATGGTCTGTAAGTATCAATTAAGTCCATTTGGTGAAATGTTACATTGAAGTTCTGGATTTCTTTACTGACTTTTTGTCTTGATGATCTGTCTAGGGCTGTTAGTGGGGTGTTTAAGTTCCCAGCTATTATAATGTTAGAGTCAATATCATTTTAGTTTACTCAGAAGCTGCGTTATGAAAATTGGTGCTCCTATGTTGGGTGCATATATGCTTCGGATGGATATTTCTTGTTGATGGATTGGCCCTTTTATCATTATATAGTGATCTTCTGAACTTTAAAAATTTTTGATAGCTTAAAGAGTATTTTGTCTGATGTTGAGATTGTGACACCTGCTTTCTTTTGTGTTCTGTTTGCCTGAAATTTTGTTTCGCATTCTTTTACTTTGAGTCTGTGAGTGTCCTTTCTGGTGAGATGAGTCTCTTGGAGACAATATATTGTTGCCTCATGATATTTTATCCATTTTTTCATTCTATGTCTTTTTTCATTCTATTCTACAAATGGTGCATTTAGTCCATTCACATTCAGGCTAATTATAGAGATGTGTGAGTTTATCCCTGTCATGATGTTCTTATAGAGTTTGTTGTTGTTGCTACTGTTTGTTTGTTTGTTGTCTTTCTTTTGATTTTGGTGTTGATTTATGTGTGTTTTCAATCTTTTGATTTTGGTGTTGATTTATGTGTGTTTCAATCCTGCATTCTTGGGAAGGGTATTGACGTTCTTTTTTTCCTCTTCTGTTTTTAATATAATACTTTTTAAGTGTTTCTTGTAGAGTATGTCTGGAGGCAGCATAAATTCTTAGGGATTGAATGTCTGGGAAGGATTTTAATTCTCTATCACTGATGAAACTTAGCTGGGTAGGTGATTCTTGGTTGAAATTGTTTATCTTTGAGAACTTTGAAGATTGGGCTCCAAGCTCTCCTAGCCTGAAGTGTTTCTATAGGTAAGTCTGCTGCTATTGTAATTGGTCTTCCCCGGTAGGTAGTCTGATCTTTCTCTCTTGCTGTCTTTAGGATTTTTTCTTTTATACCTACTTTGTGTAGGTGAATTACTATGTATCTTGGAGTTTGTCTTCTCACTTGTTGTCTTGCAGGAGTTCTCTGAATCTGTTGTACTTGGGTGGTCATATCCCTGATGAGATGAGGGAAGTTTTCTTGGATAATTTCATGGAATGTTTGTGTCAGGGTGGTCTCTGTCTCTCTATCTGCCTCAGGGATTCCAATTAATTCTAGGTTCAGCCTCTTGATATAACTGCTTATCTCTTGGAGGTTTTGTTCTGGATTTTTAAGCTTCTTTTCTATGTTTTTAACAGTTTGGGTTAGTTCTCTATTTTTGTCCTCAAGCTCCAAAATTCTTTCTTCTGCTTGGTGATTCTGCTTTCCATGCTTATCAGTTTGTTATTTATTTTATTCGCTACATTCTTTATTGCTTTTATCTTGGTTATCAACTCCTTCATTCTTTCCTCTTGTCTCTCATCATTTGTATTTATATTCTCTATTAATATCTTGATATCTGGGTTTGTGGCTTGAGACCAGTCATTCTGGGGACTTTTCATTGTTTGAGTTCCGAAGTCTGTATTCTCAGTGCTGACCTCCCAGGGGTCTGTGTGAGACTCATATTCTTCCTTTGGTTTTTCTTAAGTTGTGTAGGTCCCCCCCCCCTTTTAACCTCTTCCTTAATTCTGTTGTTCAGTGATGGAGGGATAGCTTTTATTTCTGTTTGTTCAATCTCCTATTCTTCCTTATGTAGATCCTCTGATTTTATTCATTTCTGAAAGTGGATGCTATGGGGACCTGTGCTTTTTGCAGTTTTGAGATTTAATTATGGGAGGAGCTGAGATTCAGAAGCTATCTGCTGATCCTAGTATCTGGTGACAGGTATATGGGGCCCCTGGAACCCACCTTCCACTGCCTTATTATCAGTCCATGCAGTGGGGGCATCTGTTTGTCCCTGAAAGCAAAATGAGATAAGAACAGGGAAAAGAATGGAAAGAGGAAGATGAAAGGGAGGTGGAGAGAGAGAAGAGGAAAAACATACCAACTAATGAATAAAGAGAGAGACAAAGATGGAAAAAACAAAAAAAGACAAAAGCATACAATTATACTAACAAACAAAACTCCCCTGTTGGTGTACTTTCCCTCAAAAATACCCATATATAAATAGAAAGTCTAAAAAAAAGCTATTGAAATGACAGAAACAAAGTAAGCATAAAAACGTAAACAAAAACAGAAAGAAAAAGACAAGAAAAAAACTAAACAATAAAAAACAAAAAACCTCTCTCTGTGGCTGTTTCTGTGGCTCTAAATTCCTTTCAGGCCTCTACCTTAGGGAGCAGCTCTGGTCTCTATCCCCTCCCCTCTCTCCCAGTGCAGGCTGATAGGGTTGTTGTCAGCATGGGTCAGGTGCCCCACGGACTACTGTGGGAGGAGAATGGATCAGATCCAGACTTACTCACTGCTGCTTCTATCAAGTCTCCCACTCAGATCTGACATGTCTGTGCCTGTTCCAGCATGAGGAAGGGGCATCTGTCTCTTGGGGTCTGATGAGAAGACAGCCTTTGGGTCTCAAGATGGAGGCTGGGTGGAGCAGGGTGGGGCAGTACAGGTCTCTGCCAGGTCCTGCGACTGAGAAAATGGCACCAGTTGACATCTCATCACTAGCATTGGAGCTTTATTCCAGATTTCCACGACCTGCCTTCTCTTGCTTGTGCCTAGTCTGCTACTGTAGGTGATGGTATGGACCGGATGCCAGGTAGTACAGAAGGGCTGTTCTCTGCTGCCTTCTCTCAAGAGAGCCCCAAGAATGACAGATGATCCTGTGGCCCTGGTCTCCAATCTCAGGGTGGTGGTGGGTTGCAGTTACCTCTGGAGGAGAGCCCCCGGTGCTTGAACCTGAGTCTCCCCTCAGATGGACTTTCACTCACCCACCAGTACACAACCACTCATGCAGAGAGTCTTTATGGACACTCACTTTTGTAGAGACTGTCAGAGTCCGACCTCTTCAGTTGCCATCTTGTCTAGAAGCAATATTCTCTATCTGAAAGAGTTGGTGATGATGGTTAAATGAGATAATCCAAGAAGAGTGCTTAACATACAATAGGATTCAAAAATATTACTATCATTACAAATCAATTACTTTAAACAATCTAATCTCTTGGAAATATGAGACCATTCAAGAAAATAAAGCTCAAGTTCCTGTTTTTATGAATTTTATAATATTTACTACCTCAAATACGACAAAAATTTTTAACAAGGTGTTACCAAGAAAGGTGTATCACTAATGAATCTTAGTGAATATATGAAATTCACTTAAAATTATATGTGTGATATTATTTGTCTTAAAACTTGTGTTGCAAAGCTTCAAAATATTTGCCTCTTTGTAGAATCATGTTATAGAAGTTCAAGAAGAGGTCTTAGAGACCATGTAGTATAATTCTTTCATATGTGGATCAAGAAAAACTTTACAAATTTGCCGAAAGTACATACTGAAGCCAAGGTTATGACTTGGATTTCAGTGGATTTTGGAACTGCAAATCCATTGCTTTTTTCTGTATCTGTGGCTTAATTTCTTTCTTCATAGGACATGAAAAAGTTTCCACTGGATCAGTCCTTTTCTAATAGTTATGAATTATGAATTAGTGATAAATATAATAATTAAATTTTACATTAATCCAGCCAGTCATCCATTCTTTAAAAAACTATTATTGGTGAGAATCTGCTGGGGAGGGGGGATACACCTCACCAACAAGGCTACCTGCATAATGAACATTTGCATACCTAACCCTGATTGTACCTCACATCTTTAAAATAAAAAAATTAAAAGTTAAAAAATAAAACAAAAACTATAATTGACCTCTAATTATTTGTGAGGCAGTTTGCTATAGAGATATACAGAGAAAAATAACCTGACTCCTGTTTTCAAAAAATATGTATGAGAAGGGACCCAAAAAAATCCCAGAATTTATTTATAAAAATTGTGTTTATTCTTATTATTTAAACTTCAGTCACTTTTAATGTACTCTCCACTTAATGCGATACACCTATTTAGACTCTTTTCCCACTGCTCAAAAAAGTTTTTGAATTCATCGATTTTGTTGCCTTTTAGTGTTTCTGCCATATTTTTGTTTCACCTCTTTCACACTGGCAAAACATTTTCCTTGGAGGACTTTTTTCATCCAGGGAAACCAAAAAGTGCTCAGGGCGAGACTGGGTGAATAGGGAGGGTCTCCCATTTTTGAGTTAAAAAGTGCTGAACATTCAGCACAGTGTGGGCAGGGGTACTCGTAATTTATCCATCATGAAAATGGGCAAATGTGTTAAAAGAATCTCCAAAGGAAAAAATGCATTAAAATTGAATGCGGCTTCTCACAGCAAGGTTAGCTAGAGCACTGATGCTGATGGGTTCCTAGAACACTTACCTAGCATGGGAAGCCTGTACTACAAGGGATCCACCCTCCAAAAAATAATTCTGGCTTTTTGAGGGTCCTCCTTGTAATTTAGTTATATGGTAAATTGCTCCCTATCACAATAATCGGTCATCAGAATTATTTAGCTGATGTTATTTCTATACTTATTCATACTTTCATTAATTACTTTGGTTAGCTTTGTTTTCTTCTTAACTCTGTTTTCATTAATGAAAATAATGAAAATATGTAGCATAGAAAATGATAATAATGTAGGGCCCAGGGATCAGTAAACATACATTTTAAAACTTAATATTGCCGGGCTCGGTGGCTCAGCCTGTAATCCCGCGCCTTTGGGAGGCTGAGGTGAGTGGATTGCCTGAGCCTGCGGGTTCGAGACCCGCCTGGGCAGTGAGACCTCATCTCTACAATAAATCAAAAAATCAGCCGGGTGTGGTAGCGCACGCCTGTAGTTCCAGCTACTCGGAAGGCTGGGGCGGAAGGATCACCGGAGCCCAGTAGGTCAAGACTGTGGTGGCCGGGAGCGGCCACTGAACTCCAGTCTGGGCGACAGAGTGAGACTCCAACTCAAAAACAAAAAACAAAAAACAAAAAACTTAATATTGCATAAATGAAGAAAAATAAACCAAAAGAAAAAAAAATAACAGATGTAGCTAATTCTAAGTTTGATGGGTTTTTTTTACATTTTAAAATACTTTTAAAAATTATTTTTATAATTTAATTCTTATATTAGATCATAGAAGTCAATAAATATATGTTCTGCTAATGAGAAAGATATTTTACCTTTAAGAAATCTTATTGTGGCACTCAGTTTGACATAGATTTTTACTATTTTAATGTAAAATTCAATAAATAACTATTTTGAATAATTTGCTATATTTCAGACTCCACTGAGATACACAAAGACATTATTGCTTCCAGTTGTTATGATGATTACTTACTTTATCTTTAAAAAGGTATTTTTAAAAAATTATTTGTTTTTGTGTTCATCATAAGTATTATAATATATTAAAACTAATTGCCAGAACTTCTTCTTATTTTTAGGATGAACATTTTTCCCTTCCAAAAACTTGTTCTTTATTCAGACATTTCATTTTCTAGCATTTTATGGGTTTTGTGGATAGCCACATTATAACAGGTATTCTTATCCATTCTTTCAAATGATATTTATTACTCATCTACTGTATACCAAGGACTACATTAACACTTTAGATTCACTGGAACAACTAAAACATGGCCACTCACATCCTGGATCTTGCTGTCTTGGATTATAGTCAGGGTATG